>HG995329.1:1476070-2952140 GCA_905333045.1 Lysandra bellargus
GAGCGAAGAAATAGAGGAAAGTGTGGAAAAAACGGGGTGAAATTATTTGAAAGGGCTTATTTGAACGCGCTTATCTCAGGAACTACTGGTTCGATTTGAAAAATTATTTCAGTGTTAGATAGCCCATCTATCGAGGAAGGCTATAGGCTATATTTTATCACGCTAAGACTAAAAGGAGCGAAGAAATAGAGGAAATTGAGGAAAAAACGGTGAAAATTATTTGAAAGGGCTAACTTGAACGCGCTAATCTTAGAAACTACTGGTCCCATTTGAAAAATTCTTTCAGTGTTAGCCCATTAATTGAGGAAGGCTATAGGCTATGTTTTATGACGCTAAGCCTAATAGGAGAATGTGAAAAAACGGGGAAATTTATTTGAAAGGGCTTATCTCGCGAACTACTGGAGCAATTTTTATGTTATTTGGCACACATGAAGAATAGACCACGTGAAAGGACATAGGTTTCTTTTTTGCGGAAAAATGTACGGTTTCCATGATATTCCTAAATTACGCGGGCGAAGCCGCGCGGAACATCTAGTCCTTTCATAAAAGGCCGGCAACGCACCTGCAGCTCTTCTGGTGTTGCGAGTGTCCATGGGCGACGGTAGTTGCTTACCATCAGGTGACCCGTTTGCTCGTTTGCCCCCTTATTTTATAAAAAAAAGTCACGGGCCACAATGCCACTAGTAGCTAGAAGCAGCAACAAAAATAGCTGAAGTGCGCGACAGCTATAACTTGTCGCCGGTATGACGCCCGCAACTCTGTTGCGCCAAAATTAGTTATTGCACGGGAACCGTACATTTTTCACGATTAAAAATTTCCTATGTCCTTTCCCGGGACTAAGGTATCTCCATACCCAGCAAATCGGTTCAGCGGTTTGGGCGTGAAGAGGTAACAGTCAGACAGAAACACTTTTGCATTTATAATATTAGAACGGATATTATAATGTGGTCAGTGGCCCGTGTGCGGTGACCCTAAGAAATTTTAACGTCTCCATGGTTCAGTGGTTTCGACCGTGGCATTTGACTCCGGTCGCGGGTTCGATTCATGCTTCGGAAATACGATGTTTCCAAGTTTGGTTAAGACAATGCGGGCTGATCACCTGATTGTCTGACAAGATGATACTTAGGTACTAAAGTTTCGGATGGGCATGTAAAAAGTCGGTCCTGCGCCTGATCTCTTGCCAGTCGTGTCGGTCGTCCGTCCCACTGGGTTATGAGAGTAAAGGAATAGAGAGTGCTCTTGTGTACTGCGCACACACTTGGGCACTATAAAATTACTCCTGCGTAGCTGGCCTGGTTTCAATGAAACCAGCCACCGTCACCGAAACCGGCGTGGGAGTTATTATAAGAGTCTGACAAGATGATACTAAATTATACCTACTCGTCCGATTTTGATAAAATTTCGCATGGACATAGAGTAGACCACGAGGAAAGACATTTCATACTTTATAATATTATTGTGAAAATGCACGATTACCGCGGTATATTGTTTATTGCCACGTCTAGTTACCTAGTATTAGATAATGCTACGGACCAAAAGTCCACTACCAGCTAAAAAGTGGCCTATATAACAAAATGCAACATGCGAATGTGACTTCGGTTCCCGGGAGGCTGCTTGGATAAAATATAGCCTATGTGTTATACCCATCTCTATTCTGTACCTACATTATTCATGGCGAATCTGGGTGCACGGTAGTGCACCCGCCGAGACGAGCCAAGCGAAGCGCAAGGGCACTACTACCTTTTCTCGAAGTGTTTCGCCGTTTGTTCGAACCTTCATAGAATTGGTTTCCATTGTAGCAGATAGTTCATATTTTTAACCGACTTCCAAAAAACGAGGAGGTTATATGTTCGGCTGTGGATATTTTTTATTTTTTATTTTTTTTATTTTTGTATGTTCAACGATTACTCCGCCGTTTGTGAACCAATTTTCGAAATTTTTCTTGTGTTGTATTAGATTTCACTCCAATTTGGTACCATGTTCACAAAAGTGGTGACCTGATGATGGGATCCATGAGTAATCGAGGGAACTCCTCGAAATTTATATGGAAACATATGGTGATTTTGGTTTTATGAGAAGCATCCTAAGCATATGCTACCAAAACGCAAGATTTTGCACCGAGGTATACTATGGTTCCGAAGCTACTAAGAGAACTCTGGATTCCTTATAGATACAAGTTTGGGAGTTTAGGCGCTGTTTTAAGAACTGAAAACATATGCTACTATGCAAATTACATTCATCATCATCATCATCATTACCATGTCAGGGTCACCAATGTCACCAAATTCAACCTTATCTCCAGAGCATAAGGCACACATTTGACATTACTTCTAAGAAGTTAAAGCTGCTTCGATAATGTAACATTCTGTCTCACTTCGCCGAGATATTCTGGAAAACAACCTAATTTCAACCTTTTGCATTGCGTTTAGCGTTCATAATACAATAACACTCTCTGCAGTCTCACTTCAATCTGCCAGGGCCGCAGGGCTGTCAAGCGGGCGCGGGCGGCGCGGCGGCGCGGGCCGGGTAGGGACTATGTGCGCTGCGTCCGCGTCACGTGCGACAAGTCGAGCGAGTGCCAGTACTATTGAATGTTGAAACTAGTCCGGTGACCGGCTACCGGATGTCACGTCACGTGTTCACTTCGATTTTTTTTTAATGTTTTGTTTAAATTTATCTGCAGGCTGCAGCTGATATTACATTTTGTAAGTGTGACTGTAATAAGATACGCAGAATAATATTATACAGGTGTATTATTCTACTTATAGTACGCGATGGTTTACTCTGGTAACTAAAAAGAGTGAAATTATTATTTTTAACAAAAAATTAAAACCGACTTCCAAGGTAAAACAATAATAACATCCTTATAATATGAACTAAAAAGTATTAAATAATTATTCCTATCTAATAGTGCCTTTTTCCGAATTCGGCTAAAACTCAACTATTTCTGTACTCAATCTTCATAATTTTGAAGTCGGTGCCAGTTCCAAAAGTTTCAAATATTCTGTCAGAGAACAGAAGATTCATCTGGTACCGACTTCAAAATGATGAAGATTGAGTACAGAAATAGTTGAGTTTTAGCCGAATTCGGAAAAAGGCACTATTAGATAGGAATAATTATTTAATACTTTTTAGTTCATATTATAAGGATGTTATTATTGTTTTACCTTGGAAGTCGGTTTTAATTTTTTGTTAAAAATAATAATCAGGATATGATGTCATCAATAGACTTATTAAGCATACAAAGTCTCAATTGAATAGCTCTTATACTTTAGATTTTATTGATATCGAAAATACGCCGATTTCGTCACTGACACACTGATGGTCATCAAAATGTTTGGCCACTTCCTGAAGTGCTTGAAAGCTGAAATTTGGGACGTAATCTAAGTTTAGTATACAACCAACAAAAAAATTCATAAACTTGTAATTTTCGACCCCCATCCCCTAAAATTGGGGGGTGGAAGTTGACCCTTATAGAGTTGGTCTACCACGTGCCAGATAGTTTATATTCTCAGGATATGATATTAATAATAGACTTATTAAACATCAAAGTCTCAATTGAATAGGTCTAATACTTTACATTTTATTGATATCTAAAATACGCCGAAATTTGGTTATAAAATAAGTTTAGTAGGGGGTAGTAATTGAAGTTTAAATGAGACTTTCACCAATTTTATGAATAAGGATATGAAAGTTTCCACGGGATGGACATTAACTAAAAACGTCTTAATAAAAATAAAAACACTAAAAAGACTAAAAAGACTGCCTAGCAAGTAGCAACTTACAAAAAGGACTGAAATCCCACCAAAAACATTTCATGTAAAAGTTACCTCGACGACCACAAAAGGTTTGCCCTGTGAAAAAGACATCAGATCTAATATAGAGCCAAGCTTCTGAATCGACGCGGCCTAACTCTATCGACCCATAACTCCAACAAATTCTACGGCTTGGCAGTTTCGTTGCTTATAACAGTGAAGCCATACATACTTACGGATATGTAGAAAGTATTGGAGTTAGGGTCGATAGAGTTAGGCCGCGTCGATTCAGAAGCCTGGCTCTACATTAGATCTGATGTCTTTTTCACAGGGCAAACCTTTTGTGGTCGTCGAGGTAACTTTTACATGAAATGTTTTTGGTGGGATAATAATTCAGTCAAACGTTTAATACAATCTTGCTTTTGCATGGAACTTGCAAGGAAACTTTTTTATCGTGGTAGAACCTTACATTTTTAAGGAAATACATAATATGTTCCATGTCCTTTCCCGGGACTGAGAGTATCCCAGTGTCAAATTACATAACAACGGTTGAGCGGTTTTGATGATTTTCGGTTTTTATTAGTTCTAAATTGATAATAGTACTGCAAGATACATACATACATTTTTATTTAGTTTTTTCATGACGTCAAATGGGTTCAGTAAACCTACTTTCAAAGTTGCAGCGACATCCGTTCAGTAGTTTAAACGCAATGTATTTTTTTCTACAAACAGTACGACAATAACAAGCTCTCAAATTAAACAGCATTTGAGCAGTCCTAAGTTAGGGCAACACAGCAACAGTACTACAGACTACTATAATAATAATTATATAACTAAACGACTTCTCAAATTAAGACGTGTTTGAGCAGTCCCTAAAGTAATAGAAAGCAATAAGTTAGCTTATAATTTTCCATAACCCTCCTGAAAGTCCTCCGGTCGTTAGGAGTTATTGTTATGTTCGCACATGATAAGATTATTGTTTGAAAGAGAACTCCTTATCACTTATGCGTTCCTAGTACTTAACTGTTATCACATAACGAAGAGGTACTACTTACTAGACCGATTTTAAAGAAACTCACGGATATAGCTACCGAACAAAGTTCTCTCCCGATCTATACAAACTACGAAAGAGTGACGTCATTCTTTCGTAGCACTTTGTATGGAGCGTTTCGGGCAGGTCTATTTTATGAGATGTTTGAATTGATGATATCTTGGTGATTTTTTAAGCTATCAGAGTCATTCTTTCAGTGATGTTTCTATTTTTAAGGGTCTTTAAATTACCAATAAGAAAAAAAAATCATCATGCCTATTTTGTTAGTCTCGCTAAAACTCGAGAACGGCTGAACCGGTTTGGCTAATTCTAAGGTTTAAATTAGGAGGGAAGTGAAATAAACTTCACCGGGACATCTAGTAAATAATAGTAATAATTGTAATTCCAATTTTCTTTCCCCGCCTAGACTATAGAACAATATAACATACGAAAACCGCTTCGAACTCCTCGCCTAGGCTACAATATTTTGTTTTCGCTGTAATAACATTTTATAACTGTTGGGAGAACCTTAAATATAATTTTTAAGCCTCTCGGGTAGTTTAATAAAATGAAAAGAGAACTCTTTAACACTCATAAGTTCCTGGTCCTCTGGCTACATTTAACAAGGACATATGGACTTCTACTAATAATAAATGCAAAAGTGTGTCGATCTGTCTGTTTAACCTCTTCACGCGTAAACCGCTGAACCGATTTTGATGAAATTTGGTATGTAGAGTTAAGATACTCAAAAGTCCCGAGAAAATACATTAAGAATACTTTTTATCCCGAAAAAAACGGCTGGACCGATTTTGTTGCAATTCTATGTGCATATCATATTGTAGGTCTGAAAATCGGCCAACGAATTTTTTCATACCAGAAATAACGTCTGAAATAATAATTCTGTGTCCTTTCCCGGGACTCAAAGTATCTTCATACCTTTCAGCATAATCGGTTCAGCGGTTTCGGTCTGAAGATATAACAGACAGACATACAGATTACAGACACATTTATAATATTAGTATGGATATGCCCCTCTTCAAGTTCGCTAGTATTTTGTCCATGGACCAACATAGCAATTTTTACATCTGAACTACCCAAAGGCACGCAGATGCGTTTATTTTACAGTTGAATATTCATCATTGTCAAATAATACACCAACTTTATAGATAACAGAATCAATTTGCTGAGAGAACGCGCTCGGTACAGTTATCAATATTAACAATTTAGCACATTACGACCTTATTACTACAGGGGTTAGATTCAAAATCCGCACAATCTTATCCCTAAGATTGTACATACATTAAAGAACAAAAGTGATTCGGGCAAAAACCTGATTAATGGTTGCCATCCGTAGAAATTAATGATGTAGGCTTTCGGGGCTAGCTATCTCTTTCTGTATCATTAGCTACGCTATATCTATCCCTTTTCCGTCTTCCTATATTACATTGTCCATCTTCGTCTTGTATTTTTTAAGTGGAAGGATACTACCGTGCCTATCATGGGTCCCTGGTACAAATCATTATTCAGTACCAGAGAACTTATCTTCTCATGACACTATTCCACCAAAATGTACGGTTCACGTAGGAGAATAGGCATCTATAGTCGGGACATTTTAATAGGCCACATTTGACAGTTAATCAAAATTGTACCTGGTAACCTTATAGCGACGTACATAAAAAACAAATATTTTCGTTTTGTTATAACTGCACAATTCATTAACTTTTTTCAATTATGATTACATATTTATTGAAAATATGACCGATACGAATTATTTAACGATTTTCTTTTACTGATAAACAATTCTAAACGTAATAAACAAATTCTGATCTTAATAATTGCACGTCGTTACAATGTCACGTTAGCTGACCTTTTTTCTTTTTAAACTCTAGGGAAGTTACCCTAAAAATTGGAAGCGAATAAATAGTATCGATGCATTGATTACTTGTAACGAAATATCCCCATAAATTAATAACCACGTTGTGAAAAGTAACACATATTTATGTGAAATGAATAATGATAATACTACATTTAACAGTTTTTATAATTGAAGCGAATAAATGCTTTTTTTTTTTTGTAAATTATGTACTTGTCTTATTTTGCTCCTTGAATTTGCAAAAGAAAAAGTAATAATGGGACAGGAGTTTGTTTAAAACATATAAAATTTAAATATTTTATTTCAAGTCCGTATCGATTTATTCGTTTTGGTCGATGTTTTTACGCAGCTCACCTCACTATGGAGATTAATCTGACAGATGTCAAATGTGGCCTATTAAAATGCCCCGACTGTAATAAGCCTCTGTAGAGCTATAAAGGCTAATTTACATTGATACAGTGCTGATCCAGCGACGGAATCCAGTGATGCTGGCGCCAGCTACTGTATCAATGTAAATCAGCCTTAATGCTACTAATTTAAATAAAGACCAGGCATGATGACAAATGGATGACAATTTTTTTTTTCATATTGGTAATTAAAAGACCCTTAAAAATTAGAAACATCGCTGAAAGAATGACTCTGATAGCTTAAAAATTCACCAAGATATGACAATTCAAACATCTCATAAAATAGACCTGCCCGAAACGCTCCATACAAAGTGCTACGAAAGACTGACGTCACTCTTTCGTAGTTTGTATGGATCGGGAGAGAATTTTATTCGGTAGGTATATTAAATATTGCGTTTATGAAAGTGGTTTTATAACAAAAGTTGCTTTTAATTACATAAGTTATCGAATGGTATACAAATATTAAGAAATTTAATTGAAAAAAAAATCGACTTGATTATCCAACTTTGAAGGCGCATAACAAAAAAAAAAATACAAATGCTATCAAGCTGAAATTTTGGGAATACTTATTTTTTACCGTGATTTCTTTATTTTATTAACAAAATTCGCTAATCTTGGACCTTGTCATCATCCCTAATTCGAGTAAAAGTTTACTAGATGACGTCCGCAACTCCGTTGCGCTAAAATTCTTTTATCGCGCATGTACCGCGCGGGAACCGGACATTTTTCCAGGATAAAAAGTATCGAACGTCCTTAAATTACGAGACACCCAGAATCTCCATACCAAATTCAGCAAAATCGGTTCAACGGTTTAAGCTTGAAGAGGTAACAAACACGTTTTTTACATATTTTATGAATGAGAAACTATTTAAGTAAACATTGAAGTAAACAAAGACAAAGAAAATAAAAGATTTTCCTCTTTTCATTTTCTCTTCAAATGCGAAAATGTTTCATTGATAGTGGCTAATTGTTCTTAAGCTTTTCACAAACTTTTCCTCGTGAAAATCAAATTTTCCGAGTCCACGGGCGAAATGTTGGGATATTCTTCATTTTCCCCGGCTCGGACATTCCAAATGTCGTCGTTAAATTTTTAATTTCTTCCACGATTCAATATTTGGTCGGTTTTCGTTGGAATCTGTTAACATTCCGACTTCGATTCCAATTATTGTTAAAATTACTATGCGCTTCCCCCTTTGTCCCTCCCTTTTATACACAGAAGTCGTATATATACTAATATTATAAAGCGGAAGAGTTTGTTTGTTTGTTTGTTTGTTCGTTTGTTTGAACGCGCTAATCTCAGGAACCACTGGTCCGATTTGAAAAATATTTCAGTGTTAGCCCATTTATCGAGGAAGGCTATATTATATTACGCTAATACTAATAGGAGCGAAGAAATAGAGGAAAGTGTGGAAAAACCGGGGGGAAATTATTTGAAAGGGCTTTTTAGCACACATGAAGAATAGACCATGTGAAAGGACATAGGCTATTTTTTTACGAAAAAATGTACAGTTTCCGTGACATTTCCAAATAACGGGATATTTATGAAACTTGGTATAAAAATACTTTGAATAGAAGCAAAAGACGCATGATAGCCTTATACCCGGAAAAACGTACGGTTCCCGCAATATTTTCGCCGCAACTAACAACTACGAAAATTTCTAGGAACTCATAGTCGATACAAAAAATAAATCTCTATTTCAGATAAAAACACAAACATACTTACAGAAGATCCCACTCAAAAATGTGGACTACCTAATTTCATCCCGTTAAAACTTACGTTTCCGTAGCTTAGCTTTTAGCTTCTACAAGCTTTCTGCCGCGCACTGTAAAACTCTGGAATGAGCTGTCACCAGCAGTATTTCCGGACCTATACGACCTGCAAACCTTCAAGAAAAGAGCGTATTCCCTCTTAAAAGGCCGGCAACGCACCTGCAACTCTTCTGATATTGCGAGTGTCCATGGGCGGCTGTACTTGTAATTTTGTGTACTAAGCGTCTGTTTTACCACAATCTGATAAAATGCCGAATAGGCTATTCACAACTTTTTTGACAGATTCTCCATACTTCATCTGTCAATTTAAGTGGTGGATAGCCTATTCGGCACTTATCAGGAAGTGGTGAAACAGGCCCCAATTGTAAGAAAAACAGTTTTTCGTCCCACAATAATTCATCTACGAGAATTGCCCTGTTTCGTACGAATCAAAATTCACCTCAGGGCTGTCACAGTCGGGGAAAATGCACTCAAAATAGCCGAATGCTAAACGCCCGCCGTCCAGTAAATGGGGATATGGTAATGAGCTAATGTATGTGGTAAATAGGGCTGTACGGTGTACATGACAGATTTTGGCCATTCTGAACAAGATTATGTTAGACTAGATGAACACTCGCAATGTAGCGCCAAAATTCGTTTAAGCGGAGAAACCGTACATTTTTTCCGGGATATAAAGGTATCCTATGTCCTTTTCCGGGAAAAGTATCTTCATATCAAATTTCAGTGAAATCGGTTCGGCGGTTTGGGCGTGAAGGGGTAACAGACAGACAGACACACTTTCACATTTATAATATTATGTATGAATGGGTGTAAAGTGATATTTTTGGGTGAATGGGTGAAAATCCATGAAAAAAGATTGGCAGTAAATGTTTGACCAGTATGTCAGAGTGTTTGTGGGATGTGTCTATGATCATAGCTCCTAAACGCATGCATGAAGCAATTTTTTTAGTCAAAGATGCATTAATTATTATTGAACATGTTTTAGGGGTATTAACTGTTGTGGGGTAAAAATGGGGAAGAAAAACCGAAAGTCCGCAAACATTCTGTACGTTAGTACTTACAAAGTAATAGGGATGATGACAAGGTCAAAGATTATCGAATTTTGTTAATAAAATAAATAAATCATGGTAAAAAATAAGTGTTCCCAAAATTTCAGCTCGATAGCATTTGTATTTTTTTTTTGTTATGCGCCTTCAAAGTTGGATATAAGTCGAATTTTTTTTTCAATTAAATTTCTAAATATTTTTATACCATTCGATAACTTAAGCAATTAAAAGCAACTTTTGTTATGAAACCACTTTCATAAACGCAATATTTAATATACCTATCGAACAAAGTTCTCTCCCGATCCGTACAAACTACGAAAGAGTGACGTCAGTCTTTCGTAGCACTTTGTATGGAGCTTTTCGGGCAGGTCTATTTTATGAGATGTTTGAATTGTCATATCTTGGTGAATTTTTAAGCTATCAGAGTCATTCTTTCAGCGATGTTTCTATTTTTTAAGGGTCTTTCAATTACCAATAAGAAAAGAAAATAGTCATCAAGCCTATTATTATCTATTTAATTCTTTACAGGTACATTATTTTATTGACAGGCTTTTTTTAACTTCCTCATAATTTATTAATTATATTTTGAATTTTACTTTGATGTCCTGAGTACCTAACTAATTTAAATCATTTAAAAACATAGTAAATATCCTAATTTCTGTCACAAGAAGTCTAGTACATAAGATATAGTCATAATTTCATATTAGTAACAAGCATGCGGCAACCCTATCCATATCTGGGTCATATTATGTTCGGCGGTATTTCAGTAAACACTATTCATATTGAAATCTTACTGCTAAGCGGTTCGGTTTCGAATATTATACGTTTCTTTTCAAATAAATCATCTTAGATATCGAATGCATAGATTATTAAATAATCGAATATATAATCGATAAATTTTATCATAATAGCATCATAATCCATACTAATATTATAAATCAACGCATCTGCAACTCTTCTGATGTTGCGAGTGTCCATGGGCGACGGTAGTCGCTTACCATTAGGTGACCCGCGTCTCGTTTGCCCCTTTATTTTATAAAAAAATGCGAAAACGTGTCTGTCTGTCTGTCTGTCTGTCTGTAACCTCTTCGCTCCCAAATCACTGAACCTTGATAAAATTTGGTATGGAGATACTTTGAGTCCCGGGAATTACGACACAGGATACTTTTTATAAAGGAAAAATGTACGGTTCCCACGCTTCGTCTAGTATTGAACATTGATACACTAGTATGAAAGTAAGTTTCAAGCATAAATAACAAACACACAGACAGACAGACACACTTTCGCATGTATAATGTTAGTATATGGATCGCTTCCTACTATGAAAATCATATTTTAATGCCGCATAACAATGGAAAATCTATTGTCTGCGCTTCCCACGATCGAGGTATTAAATGGGGTTTTAAACATTTTTTGTCGATTTCTCTCCACTCGATACGGGATGTAGAGAAGGGTTTCTCGGTCCTTCCGGCAAGATGTAGGGTCCTTGAGGGTATCAAATTATAAATAAACCGCAGAGATTTGCTGTAGAATATTATATGTTGATGCTGCGGACACACAAACATAATATTTCCCGAAGAAAAAGTGTCTTATATCCTATAGGAGACTCAAAATATTATCTCCATAGCAAACTGCAAAATCGGCTCAGCGGTTTGGGCGTTAAGAAGTAATAGACAGACAGACAGAGACAGAAAAAGAGACGTACAGACAAACAAACAGACACGTCAAATTTAAACTCATTTGATCGGAAGTAAAAAAAAGTAGTTTAGAGTGCAGATTTTGACTCGGAGGTCGTGGGTTCGAATTCCGTATCGAAAAAAGTAGTTTACATGCTTGGTACTGCGCACACACTAGGGCACTATAAATCACCCCTGCGTAGACCGGCCACCATCACCAAAACCTACATTTCCGATCAAAAATACATTGTAAACGACAAAATCACTGCAAATAAAATTTTATTTCTCCCTCTGTAAAAGAATTTATATCACGAAATTGATGTTACGTTATGACGTAACATTTTGTGACGTCATAATTCCACAAAATGGCTGACATTTGACCTGATTGGAAGTGTGTCGTTTTGTGTTATTGATGAAAACTCAGGAACCAGCAGTATCAAATGAAATTTCAGCAAAATCGGTTCAGCGGTTTGGACGCGAAGAGGTGACAGACAGACAGATACGCCTTGGCCTTTATATTATTATGGATTTAATATTTAATGTAGAAATACGATTGAGTATAACAAATATCGAGAAAAAAAGTCGCGTTTGATGTATGGGAGCTCCCTTGCCTAGTTGTCAGACAGACAGACGAACAGAGGACTGATTTTATCTGCTGTTACTCCAAACAAAACCCCAGTTTTTCACCAAAATCGGTTTAACTGACAAAAATTTCACCAGGAACGCATAAAAACACGCGAGGTTGTAACACGTACAGCGATAAAACACGATGCTGCGTCCCACGACGGATCTCAAGATAAATCTCAAGGTATATAAATCTCGTCCGTAATATATCACTAATACAAAAACTGTGTTACATACAGATTTTCAGGTGTTCACAACTATTGCGAAGCGATTTCAAACTCTAATACTTTAATGTTAAAGTTTATAATAGTGTGCTAAAATAGTGCCAATTTATCACTACCCCCGTCAGAATTGAGATTAGGTAATAAATTATACAACTGATAGGCTACTTTAACTATAAAATCTAAGGATTTATATGTGTCAGCGGTTCAGCGGTTTGAGCGTGAAGAGGTAACAGACAGACAGACACATTTTCGTATTTATAATATTAGTATGGATGACCCGGTGACCTTCGTATCACTCCCCTCCTTAATCCTAATATAAACTTTCCCTGGACTTTCACGAATATTTGAAGACAAAAATTCAAATCGGTTCAGCTGTTTTCGAGTTTTAGTAAGACTAAAGTACCCCGCAAACGATCAAATTTGTTTGACAAACATGTTTGATGTAATTTATGTTTTCATCAAACAGCAGCGCAGACGAACAAACGTGCATTAAACAAGTTTGTCAAACAATTAGCTAGAATCGGTTTGAGATCATGAGATTTTGTTTGACAAACACAGCGGAAAACGTTCAAATACGTTTGTCAAACGCTACGCAAATCCAATTTTTCGTCAAACACGTAGTTTGTTTGACAAACGCTTCAAGCAAAGCTGTACACTATCAAACTGTTTGACAAACACGTAAAAATTGACAAACAATTTGATCGTTTGTGGGGTACTTAACAAAATTAAAAATTTCACCAAACTAACCACTTATTTGCACCTACAAGCCTTCAGTTATGGCACATGATTCTAAAATACAAATTTTAAATTAGTAAGAACTTAACTATAATCTTGGTTTAACTTAAGGGCGTTCCTTACGGAGATACCGTAATTTACCGTATTTCAAGTCTTATAAACTCATCATTTGAAAGCTACAAAGTTATAATAAAAATACAGCAATAATCTTCAGTATATCAACATTCCTTTCCACGTTTTAAATTTTCTATTTTTGTTTATTATACTAATGATATCAGCTTCCAAAGTAAAACCAATTTATTAAAATTCAAGCATACATTCAGCATCTCCTTAGGATTTACAAATTACTTTTATTTGAAACACACGCCAATAAGATCGACAATATCATCAACTACATATTCCCCGTTTTAAATTTTTTTAGGACAATTTTGAACTAAGATAAGTAAAAAAAATAGGGTTTTGGTGCGATCTCGGCAACGCGGCAAATGTATGGCCAAGGTCGTTTGCCGGGGGACGGCCTTAAAAGCATAATATTGTAATTTTGTACTTAGCTCACTTTCTTGCGGTTTCTGAGTGCCTGGTAATCAAGTTTTTTATTCTATGAGGTATCTGGCACTTTAAACAGCTAAAGCGGTTCTTGAGATAGAGCCTGGAGACAGACAAACGGACTACAGAGCGACAGCTGATAACGAAGTCTTAGAAATAGGGTTCCGTGTAACGCTTTGGCCTATGGGTACAGAACCCTAAAAAGAGTTTTATAAGTTTGACGTTTCTGTGTATCTGTCTTTTTGTAGCATCGTATCTTCCAAACGGGTGAACCGATTTTGATCAATTGCTAGTTTAGGCTATATATAGGCTAATAGGTTTCATTTTGCCTATACAAGCAGCGGCGGCATGGGTCGCTAGACCAATGTCGGTAGAAAATCAAACCTAGCCTAGGTCATATAAAGTGGCATTTTATTTGAATTTTTGTCGTTCGCGGTCGTTTGTGGCAAAGATTGAAAAGCAGACTTTAGAAGATCTGTCTCTTAACTGTACTGTGTACCAGGAGAGCATAGACAAGTGGCAGGTGATATATCATTGAGCCGCGAGATTTAGGTACGCTGCCTGACACAAATTACATACTAAAATCTAACTTTGGGTGAAGTAAAGTCAGCAGAAAACAAGAAGTTGAAATCGCTTAAAATTCACTTGAAAATATAAGGAGAACTTTTGCAGTCATCCTATTTTTATTGGAACCTTAGATTTTAAATTACAAATACTTTGAATACTTTCTGTACGTACTATGAATTTTTACAAACATTCATTTCTGCTCCCTGTGGCAGAAAATTCTTAGTTAGCAAAAAAGTTAGTACCAAGTATACTAAATGACTTCGATCTTTTGTGTGAAACTTTTTACAACATACCTGAAACAAAATAAAAACACAATAAGTAATTTAAATAAGTAAAATTGTGATATTTATACACATAATAATTATAGGATATTATTTTGCTATAATAATAATATGTACGGTTGCCGCGGTAAACAAAATGCGCCAAAAAGTTGCGAGCAACGTCTAGCCTTAGTTTGGGCCATGACGGACCAAAAGAAGCTGTACAAAATAAACTCGTCTCTAATAAGCTCATGGTTAACGTCGCTTATGCATACTGCACAACACAATCGTGATGCCAATCGAATCGTGATAATATCTATCAGGGCCTATATATATTCTAATAATTATAAAGCGGAAGAGTATGTTTGTTTCTTTGTGCGCGCTAATCTCAGGAACTATTCTTTCAGTGTTAGCCCATTTACCGAGAAAGGATATTGACTATATTTCACGCTAAGACTAGTAGGAGCGAAGAAATAAGAAAAAGTGAAAAAAAAAACGGGGGAAATTATTTGAAAGGGCTTATCTCACAAACTACTAGAGCAATTTTTCTATGATTTGGGACAGATAAGAAGTAGATCACGTGAAAGGACACAGGCTATTTTTTGTGGACTAATTTATCTGTGAAATATCTAATTTACGCGGGCGAAGCCGCGCAGAACGTCTAGTATATTATATAACCCAAAATTTATTTGCCAACCGTACATGCTTGACATTCCCAGCGCTGGGCGGACGCCAGCAGCCGTCACTCGTACACCAGGATAACAGAACACGATACCTGGTTACTGTCAGATGTCACTAGGCTTACAGAAGTTTATCAGAGTTTGATAGGATATAAGAGAGTGTCGCTGATGAGTGTCACTAGGGTTAAGAAGTTGAGCACTGTTGAGAGATGGGAAAAGAAGATCGACTAGAAGTTTTTTTTCGACTAGTTTACGACGAATAGTGTGGTGGGTCGTCGACGCTTTTTCGATCAACGAAACGAGACTGTTTATCGTTCATCGTAAACTAGTCAATGACAAAACAGATTTTTTTCAACTAGTTTTCGTCTTCGACGAACACTGAACTAAACAATAAACTGACAAACAAAGTATGTAGTTTTTTTGACTAAACGACTTTCAGCATTAACTGTTTTGACAAACTTGTTGTCGTTTTGCACTTCGACGCGACGAGTGATGACGACGAACGACGAGACGGTTTAATCTGTGAGCGGTGGAAATGCACTTCCCTACATAGTACATACTTTTTTCCAGGCTTAGGACTGGCAGGCAGGCAGATCAATTACTGAAATTTTACATTTACTTAATTAATTTAAAATATCACCACCCATCCTTTGATCGCGTCGTCGCGTCGCGACGAACGGTCTCTGTCACACACACCGTTCCGGCATGGCAACCGTAATAAAAAAAAACCGTAAACCATAAACCAGTTTATCAGTAGACGCTAAACTAGTTTACCCGTTAATGACTAATAAACAGTTTAATAAAACGGTTCGTTTATTCAACGCCTATCCCTACTACAGAAGTTCAACAGAGCATACTTGCTCTAAGGAGAAGGAGAAAACCTGTATTTAAAGTTATATAATAATAGTGATATTCATGTCAGTAGAAATTGGTATCCCTAATCCCACTTAAAATAAATACATACAAATCTCCCTATACTGCTATAACATTATAATTTATAATATCACCGGTCACCACATAAACGTGCAAACATATTGCCTGATGACAAGCGATTACTGCAATACCAGAGGACTCTACGAAGACCGATAGCCCTCAATCAAGCATCGAACCCGCAAACACCTCAGCCTGGCCAACGCACCTGCCGCTCTCCTAATGTTTCACATTAATACATAACAACAACATTCAATTCATTCATAATTATTCATAACAGGCATAATAGGCAGCTATTAGTTTCAATCGATTGTGATTTTAAGCTATTTAAATAAATAATTATTCTAATACTAGATGACTCCCCAAGCAGCAACCAAGCGTAATGAACACCTAAAAAGCAGCCAATATAGCACTTAACGCTGTTTTAGAGCTGTATAAGAGCGTTGAAGAGATATTGTAGTGTTATAATGTCGGTTTAGGAGTAATTATTCAGCTCTAGCTGCATTAAGTCTGTATTAAGAAGTCAAAGTACGCTTAAAGTTCTAAATCAGTGTATCGAAACTGTCATGTACAGCTTTAAGTTTCCTGTAACGCTTTGATCCGAATTTTAGTATTAAAGCTGTACAATAGCTGTATTATGCATACCGTCACTTACTTAATACAGCTTAGAGCTGTATTATGGTGGTCCTCAAATCTTATATATGTATTATGGAGTAGCCAAACTCTCTTCTACAGCTTCTTTTTATGGTGTAATTGTACACCCTTTTACAGACTAAAGCTGTATAATTTCTCTCTTTGAGAGTAATAAACAGCAATAATAGTAAATTTATTCGTTTATACAGCCCATCAACCGTTTAAAGCTGAATACTATATCCATTACCTACATAGTACAGTTATTAAGGCGCTATATTGAAAAAACTGTCCTTTTTGACGTTATACTATAGGACCCTCAGAAATGTTACAAATCTGGTAATGAGATATACATATCTTCATAGCCTTATCTAGGTTTGAGAAGAACTAGAAACACGATTAATGTATTTTGCCTCGATATATTTAATTTTCGAAATGACCTCTTAAAAACACGAAATTTGAAGATTATTTTTAAACGAAAATAGATGTATTGTAGGAAATTAGTCTAATTGATAGACACCTTTGCAACTCAAAATCTAAACTCCTAGCTATTTTTTAAATGATTATAATTACGTTTTTTCGCATGTTTTCCGAGCGAGCCGATAGCTTCTGGCCGCAGCGTATTCACGACTTTATAGTCATACAAATTAAGTATAAAATTGCCCTTGCGGTAAAATTACTTTCGATATAGCGCCTTAATGCTATAAGACCATCAAAATAGAATTTAGGCTGCTTAGCAAATTTTCGCCATTTTATCAATTACAAATCGAAGATTACGAACATGTTATATTTATCAATATTTTTAGTTTGTCCAACAACCTTCTATGCACCAACGAGGCTCTACGTCCATTAATTCAAACTTTTTAATTTCTAACCTATAAAAACCATATTTAGTAACCTTATTTAATATCTCTTCCTTGATTATTTTGCTGGCGCGTTTATTTTTTATCACAAAACATATATATAACCACAATAAATTTATTTTTGCACGATAATGCACTGTATCCTGCCCCTATCAAATCTCCTTAAACACAGCGTTTATAATATGTTACTTTAATCAACAGTTATTATAAACGCCATCATTAAAATATATCTTCTGTTTCACTTTAATTCTTTTGTTACTCGGTTCAACAGAATTTTTAAAGCTTAAAATTAGCAAGTGAGTTACAATGTAGTCATTGGAGTGTACAAGTTTCTTCGTACACCATAGTACAGCCGCAATACAGCTATTATATGCTTATACATCTACTGTACAGCCAATATAACGCAAAACGCTGTATAATTTGTGCCCATTT
This sequence comes from Lysandra bellargus, assembly GCA_905333045.1. Lineage (NCBI taxonomy): Eukaryota > Metazoa > Arthropoda > Insecta > Lepidoptera > Lycaenidae > Lysandra > Lysandra bellargus. Next base: position 1,494,119 of record HG995329.1, read on the forward strand.
CAGGGGTATAAGCGTAGTATAAGCGCTTATACAGCCTTTATGCAGCCTGGAAATACAGCATTAAGAGTATAAACGAACTTTAATAAAGCTGTTATACAGCTTGTGATGCTGCTTGGGTCATGACGCCCGCAACTCCGTGGTCCCGAAATTGGTTTATAGCGCGGGAACCGTACATTTTTCCCGGAATAATATATGTTTCTGAATTCTGCACGATCAACGACTCTAATTTTATTTAGTTTTCCACCCTGAACTTTCTTTTTTGCCCTGGAGTTGTAAAAACTGTAAAAAATAACCTCCTCTTTTTAACAGTCGGTTGTGGTACAATAAATTTGTCCATCTTCACGCCAAAAACATGCCAATACGAATCTAAAGAAGGAAAAACTATAAATTATTACCAACAATGTTTGGAAACTGGCCCGGTTGCACCATAACTAAATGTATATCAAAACATCGTGCCTTCTCTTTCTCACACAGTAAAAAAGAAACGAAACAAAACATAATCCGCGATCAACTTGAACTCGGTGGAGTGGTCCTTTGACAGATTTGAGAATTTATGGGAAGGGCAAGTTATTACTATTGTGAGGGCCGAAAAAGATCCTAGTGAAACATGTTAGCCTGGTAGAGACGGATGGGAGAGTATGGGGTTAGATGATTTGCAGTCCTCCAAGGATCTTTGAGACATGCCACAGATCGCATATCGCAATTTAAGGCGACGCCTTGATAATTTGGCTGTAGCGATGCCGATTTTTCTCAGCAATGACTAAAGCTAAGAAACTAAAGTTCATTGTCAGTATTCATCATGTCTTTGTCTTTGAATTGCCCATAGCATAACACGATTGGACAACTTTCATAACACAGAATTATCAATCGAAAAGACCTCTGTAAAAAAAGGGATTCCTATTTTTCCAACAGAGGAGAGTGATTTAAGGTTCCAAAATTTGTACATAAATTGGTTGAAGCATACACTTTAATATGTGCATAGCTTATATGAAATGTATTTATGGTTTTTAAATTACGAGACAAAAACCATTTTGTCGCTTATCCTTTTCCATTTTTTGCTGTTCCATTGCTTGTTTTCTATGAGAGGCCGGCCCGGCCTCTCATAGAAAACAAGCAATCCAAAACATGTCCAACACGGTTTCTTACTTTAACGCGGCGTCACCTTAATTGGACAACTTCTAAATTGTAGGTAATCGGAAAGGAGTCGAATTTAGTTGCAAAAATGTGCGAGCTCTCATAAGTCGCTATAGCTATAATTGGTATACTGTGCGACTTAGTTGACCAACTTAAAATTGTAAGTCTGCGGTCGCTCTTAAGGTACAAGTTGGAACCGAGCGACACGCGAGTCGCGACAAGTGACAACTGCAGAGTCAAGAGTGCAGACAGCAGAGGACGTGTCGTCGCGACACTATACACGACTGTATACTTAACTGGATTGCATTGTGTTTCGCCGAGTGAGTGAGTTTAAGGGAGGCCCAAATATCCCCTCCCCTTTTCCCTTCCCTACCCTCCCCTACCCTATTACCCTATTCACTCTTAAAAGGCCGGCAAAGAACCTGCAGCTCTTCTGATCTTGCGAGTGTCCATGGACGACGGAAGTTGATTTCCATCAGGTGACCCGAATGCTCGTTTGTCCCCTTATTTTATAAAAAAACCCTCCGAAGCTAGCGACGCGAAGCTAGTAATAGATAGGAACCAGTAGTGTCGCGACGACACGTCGTCTGCTGCAACTTCATGTAGACGGCTTCCAACTTGTACCTATGTAGCCGCCGCGAGAGTAGAGTGTAGACCGCCGCCACGGCGTAGGAGAGGAAGTAACATCATACATTGTTTGCTGTGTGGCTAAAATGTATACCTAACCTGCTGTTTCGTTATCACATCTGCCGGCAGTTCCGGAGAACAACCTACAATATCATTTTTAGGGTTCCGTAGCCAAAATGGCAAAAAACGGAACCCTTATAGATTCGTCATGTCTGTCTGTCTGTCTGTCTGTCTGTCTGTCTGTCCGTCCGTATGTCACAGCCACTTTTCTCCGAAACTATAAGAACTATGTTATTGAAACTTGGTAAGTAGATATTGTATTCTGTGAACCGAATTAAGATTTTGATACTAAAATGGAAAAATTATTAAAAAATTTAGGGGTCCCCATAGGTACAACTGAAACAAAAAAAAATTTTTTTCGTCTAACCTATGCGTATAGGGTATCTATGGATAGGTCTTCAAAAATCATATTGAGGTTTCTAATATCATTTTTTTCTAATCTGAATAGTTTGCGAGAGAGACTCTTCCAAACTGGTAAAATGTGTGTGTGTGTGTGTGTGTGTGTGTGTGCGTGTGTCCTCTAACTTCTAAAGTAGGGGCATGATAATTCTAAAAAAATATATATGATGTACAATATTATAAAAACTACCAACAAAAATTAGTTTGAACGAGATTTAACAAGTAGTTTTTTTATACGTCATAAATGGTAAACCTTAATTTAACTTTCATTAAATCAACTAAAATATAAAAATAAATCAAAAACCTTTTAATTTTATAGAAATAAACCTTATTGCTGCTGCGGAACCCTTCATGGGCGAGGCCAACTCGCATTTGGCCGGTTTTTTTAACATTACCTATACGCTGTGTCAATAGTTTCGTTAGTGAGATGAAAATCACAAACCTGCTTCAAAATTATGATACTATTGCAAATTGATATGAATTGACGGACTAGCTACAAAATCTTAAAGCAACCGCTTTATGTTTTTGTATATGTTACGCTCAAAGACCGCTCAATGAGCGAAAAAATTGCTCACAACGCGTTGTGGTCACAGTGAAACAGCCACGACGCGAATTTCACGTCGTCTAATATTCGTCTAATGAATACGGCCACGACGCGTTCTGGCAATCACAAAAAGGCCATAACGAGAAATTCGTGCCGTAGCTAATATGCTATTCGTTTTTCTTGATTGATTAATCATCCATAAGTATGGAAGATTATATTTGAATTACCACGCGTACTACAAAATATTTTTTCTTTTACTAAATCACTGCATAACGTGTTTATCATTATTATTTATAAAATATCCATAGTTTTATACTATCCGTACTAATAATTATTATTAATGTCTGTCTCTCTGTCTGGCGCAACGTAGTAGCGGACATCAACTAGTAGTATTATATTTAAATTATATTAATTAAAATAAAACTATATTTTTATTATTTACGAGATTTTGCCCGCGGCTTCGCTCGCGTTAAAAAGTATTATTATATACAAACTTTCAACCCCTATTTTAACCCCTTGGAGTTGGAATTTATCAAAATCCTTTCTTAACGGATGCCTACGTTATAACCTCTACCTGCATGCCAAATTTCAGCCCGATCCGTCCAGTGGTTTGGGCTGGCATTGATAGATCACCATGTCAGTCACTCATCTATGTGTATATATATATCGACGGGTGAAAGCAGAAGTGGCGTAACTTGAAAAATCCAACTTTACAGGAGAGCCAAAAAACTTTTTAAAAAATTCATAACTTCTATATTTATAAAGGTAAAACTTAAAAATTGAAACGTATTTAAATTAATCTAAGACCTATACGATGAGTTTGTTAAAATTTTTCTAAAGTTGATATTTCATTGATTTTTAACAAGTTACGACAAAAAATATTTCTATTTTACGCAGCAGAAATGTTGTATCTTTGAGAGGATATGTATAGATAACTTAAAAAAGCATAATTTTTTGAGCGACGGATCTGTCGTATCTCAAATATAACACGCCCTTACCCATTTCATTTCGCCTATCTTGTTTACTTAATTAAATTGCCTTACAACTTTTGGTTCAAGTGCAAAATCGGCGACAGACGTTGTGAAAATGAAATGCTGTATCTTAAACTAAATGAATTGTTTGTTTTAAAAGAATGTCATTATAACAAATTAAAAGAAATAATATGACTATTTACTATTATTTGTTTATAACATAAGAAAATAAAGGAATGGAAATTTGTTTTATTAATCATTAATCAACATTGAAATATAAAATTATTATAATAAAATGAAAATTAATGTAATAAAACATTTATTTCTCTTTTTTTCTACTTTATAAAGGTTTAAGCCCTAATATTTTATTCATGCTCATGAATTTAAAGTTATTCTTTTTATTTTATAAGATATGGGGGCAAACGAGCACAAGGGTCACCTGATTGAAAGTAACTACCGTTGCCCATGGACACTAGCAACATGAGAAGGGCTGCTGGTGCGTTGCCGGCCTTACCCGGTACTAATACGCTATCTTTTTAAAGGTTTGCAGGTCGTATAGGTCTGAAATATTGCTGGTGACAGTTCATTCCACAATTTTACAGTACGCGGCAACAAGTTACGTGAAAAACGCACGGTGGAAGACTGCCACTCATCAAGGTGATGAGGATGGTATATTTTTCGCGTGGAACGATGGCAAAAAATTGCAGGAGGTATGATTCTGAACAATCCCTTAGGGCACTCCCCGTGATACATCATGAAGCCGATAGAGGATGCAGAGTGAAGCTACATCTCGGCGTATTTTCAAGGAGTCCAGCCTGTTTGAAACACTATGGCAGTCAACAATGCGAGCGGCCCTTCATTGTATACTATCCAAAGGGAGTAGTTGGTATTTGGCGCTCCTGCCTCTGGGCATGAGAAGAGTATTCCATATGAGGCCGAACCTGCGCCTTGCAGAGTTATGTATAGTCGTTGATCCGGACTGAAATATTGTCTCGCTCTGTTAAGGACACCAAGATTTTTCGAGGTTAACTTGGCCTCACCCTCTAGATGACATCAGAACTGGACTTCGCTTGATATGTTTACGCCAAGTATTTCAATGCTGGGGGAGAATGTTAAAGGCGTGCCCTGAAAACGAGGAGAATATGAACGAATATGACCATTGGTGACTTTTTAGTGGTGAACGCGCAGACTTATGTATTGGTGGGGTTGAATTGGAATAAGTAACGTCTACCCCATTCAGAGACTTTCTCCTGTGAATTCTCTATTTCAAACACAAGTTCGTTTCGACTCTATATCTAGAAAAATATCAGGGAAGCCGGTATATAGGGCAGCGCCTGTACCGTATATGTATGTATCCGCATAGCAATAAATGCCGTTGGTCTGTAACATGATCTGCTAAGAAACTTATGACCCATTTGCATAAATTCTCGGGGAGCCCATATGATGGAAGCTTTGATAGCAGCGCTTTGTGCCAAACCCGATCAAAGGCCTTTGCAATGTCCAAACTAACAGCCAGTGCCTCTCCCTTCGACTCAATCGCCTGAGCCCAACGACGAGATAGGTACGCCAAGAGATCACCAGCCAAGCGACTCTTTCGGAACCCGTACTGTTTGTCCCTGGCCGCCCAAGTATCGAAAGAGCTGGGTATTGATTATGGATTTCATAATCTTCGAGCTGACGGAGGTTATAGCGATTGGTCTGTAGCTGGAAGGATTTGAGCGGTCACCTTTTTACACCAAGACTGTCTTCCAAGAAGCCGGGACAATACCAGAAGAGTAGGAGAACTGAAAAAGACGCGTTAAGACCGGAGCCAACTCTGCTTTTGGATTGATATCCCTTGATAGAGAACGCAGGACTGAGCGCTGATGAAACTCCGACATGATGCTCGTACATCGTGGTATGGTCGGCGTTTTCTATCCCTCGTCATCTAGGGTCGAGCTTGACGCAAAGAGCTTGCCCAGAAGATCGGTTTTGTATTTTGCATCGTGGGCTAGCGATCCATTTTCTACTTGTAGGGATGGTAGCTTGCATGAAATTGCCTTTAATAGCTTTGGCCAGAGACCATGTACGGGTTCCCGGAAGGAGTCTCGAGTCTCTCACAGACAGAGACATCTCTCTCTCTTGAAGGACCTAGAGGTTTCCATTTTATATTATGTGTGTGTCCACGCATAGACTCGAAGGAGCTCAATATTTATTAACAACAACAATTATAGCTCAACAATATTTTTTATTGAACCATCAACAAAAACAAATATTAGCAAAACATAAAAAAATGAGTCGATAATCGATATTGTTAACAGAAAATATACGGGCTTTTATCTTTACAAACGTGTAAAATCAAAAAAAAAGTATACAAGAATAAGTGTGTAGATGTCCAGAGCAATCCTCAGGGGAAAAAAATATACGTGGACACATACATGCAACATTTCACTATACGTCTTTAAGCTTCATTTAAGAATAAGCGTGTTCAGTTCCATTCAGAATAAACGTGCATTGATACACACAAACACGTTTTCTCAAATCGACGCTAACAATCTACTAAAAGGCGTTAAGAACGGCGTATATGGTGCGTCGGCGAAGGTGTCATACAGGGGCAGGAGGGAGATGAAATGGCGTTACTTATCTCTGTATTCATTACTTAAGTATATTCATTGGTTGTAAGTATAGGTTTAAGAATAAAATTATGTGTTTTAAATGTAATAACTTTCTCATACCTATAAAATTAGTATGAAATAAATTGTCGTATCTTTGTAAATGTTGTATTTTAGGCGACAAAAATGTCGTAACTCATTTAAATCAAACTAGAGAATTAAAAAACCTGTGTCGTATCTTTTTCTAATTTCTCACGCATTGTCGTATCTATCGTTTATTCAAAAATTGCAGTTTTTCGTCTAGTTACGACAAATTTTTTTAAGGTCTGTGCTAAAAGGTGGTAAAAATCCATGGTCGTATCTTTACTAGAATTTATCGTAGAAAGACGAGATATAGACCATTCGACGCAGAATTTTTTTTTATACAACAATCAATTAAAAAGTGATTTTGGCCAAAATTCAAGTTACGCCACTTCCGCTTTCACCCGTCGATATATATATATATATTGAGATCAGATTACTTACAGATAATATTAGTACGGATAGTATGGAACTATGGATATTTTATAAATAATATAATGACAAGCACGTTATGCAGTGATCTAGTAAAAGAAAAAATATTTTGTAGTACGCATGGTAATCCAAATATAATCTTCCATGCCTATGCCATGCCTTCTATTAATCAATCAAGAACAAATCAAGAAAAATGAATAGCATATTAGCCACGACACGAATTCGCGTTATGGTCTTTTTGTGATTGCCAGAACGCGTCGTGGCCGTTTTCAATAGAGCCACGACGCGAAATTCGCGTCGTGGCTATTTCAACGTGAAGACAACGCGTTGTGAGCAATTTTTTCGCTCACTGAGCGATTTCGGTCTTTGAGCGTAACATATACATGTTACAGACCAACGACATTCATTGCTATGCGGATGGTAGTACTGGTGATGCTGTATATACCGGCTCCCCCAATATTTCTCGGCTTAATGTCATTGAGAGTCGAAACGAACTTGTGTATAATATAGAGAATTCAATGGAGAAAGTCTCTGAATGGGGTAGACGTAACTTAGTCCAATTCAACCCCGCCAAGACACAAGTCTGCGCGTTCACCACTAAAAAGTCACCAATGGTCGTATATCCTCGTTTCGAGGGCACATCTTTAACCACCTCGCCTAGCATTGAGATACTTGGCGTCAACATATCGAGCGAAGTCCATTTCCGATATCATCTAGATTCTAGAGGCTAAGGCCAAATAAGCCTCGATGAAGCTTGGTGTTCTTAACAGAGCGAGACAGTACTTCAGTCCGGACCAACGCCTACAACTCTACAAGGCGCAGGTTCCGCCTCATATGGAATATTGTTCTCATCTCTGGGCAGGGGCACCAAAATACCAACTGCTCCCTCTGGATCGTATCCAACGAAGGGCCGCTCGAATTGTTGACTGCCATAGTGTTTCAAACAGCTTGGACCCCTTGGAATTACGCCGAGATGTAGCTTCACTCTGCATCCTCTATCGGTTGTATCACGGGGAGTGCTCTGAGGAATTGTTCGGAATCATACCACCTGCAACTTTTCGCCATCGTCCCACGCGAAAAATATTCCATCCTCATCACCTTGATGAGTGGCAGTCTTCCACAGTGCGTTTTTCGCGTAACTTTCTGCCGCGCACTGTAAAACTCTGGAACGAACTGTCACCAGCAGTATTCCCAGACCTATACGAACTGCAAACCTTTAAGAAAAGAGCGTATTCCCTCTTAAAAGGCAGGCATCGCACCTGCAGCTCTTCTGATGTTGCGAGTGTCCACGGGCGACGGTAGTTGCTTACCATCAGGTGACCAGTTTGCTAGTCTGCCTCCTTATTTAATAAAATTAAAAAAACACCAGTTTCGCGTTGCAGACGTTCCTGTACCACATCCTGCATTACTGACGCGCAGGTTTGGCCGAAGCTTTACTTGGCTACATTGCGTAGCAGACTTACTACGAAATGACAGACTTTCTACGATGTGACAAAATAATATTGTTTATAATAGCGTCATTTCGTGTAATTTCCATGTTTTTGAAAGTTAAAACATCCACATATACAAAATGTACACGATTAAAACTACTCCCACTAATGATTTCTCACATGCAAACATTCAATTTGATTTTTTGTATTAGTTATTTAGAATTCAAACGGTTTTCAACTTTATAGCTACGTGATAGCTTGTAATGAGTTTATCGTTTGTTTTTCATATTTCATGATAAGAAATTAATTTTAAATTGATTGGAAAAGATACGATCTGTAGTTTGGGTGTAATTTTTATAATTTTTTCGTTTGTTTTTCATATATTTTCATGATAAGAATTAAGTTTAAATTGATTGGAAAAGATACGATCTGTAGTTTAGGTGTATGCTAGAAAAGGTCTCGATAAAGCGACTTTTTCTTTAAGGTTCCGTACTCCGTAGCCTAGTGGACTTTCTCACTTAAAAGTGGTCACACTTGGAGTATGGAACTGTCTTTTTTTTATAAAATTAGGTTGCAAACCTTACGCTATTTTCAAAATGGCGTGCAGGTCGTATCGGTCCGGAAATATTGCCAGCTGTGTACCCAAAATTTTCCGAAAAGTTCTGATAAATTAAGAACTGACGTTTTCGGAACCGAATCTCGGAATATCGGGACTTCCCGGAAATTTTCGATCAGAACCTTTGCTTACACATACTACCAAAATCACTACCCACTCCACCAAAGTCGGATAAAAATTGGCTGAACTTGGAAAACTAAAAACGAATTCCCATTTGAAACATTTCAATCAAACAGCGATACGTCAATCACACGACTATCGCGAAACAAAATGAAAACGATAACTGTCAAAATATAATGGAATAAACATTATTCTGTTCAAACTTTTGACTATCTACAGAACGTAACTCTCATAGGTAGAGATAAACTACGATAACATGGCGCGCCCCTCCAAAATTCAAAACGTTTGAAGTGCGTTGTCTTGCGTGGTAGGCTAGTTATGATTAGTTGACCAACAAATATTGGTAGTAAGTGACATATTACGAGTACTGGCTGATTGTTTGAATACTTACTAGTTACTACATACAAACTCTTTCATAAGGATGTGACTACACACACTGAAACAGTAATTTGGAGGGGCGCGCCATGTTATCGTAGTTTATCTCTACTTCAATCATTTTGAATTTGTTTCTCAAGGCTCTTTTCGCACACTAAAGTATGGCAATAGCTACAAAACACTACATTCAAATTGACAAAATAAAGCCGTTGACAATGATTGTCACTTCTATAACTACACTAAATTCTTGCATGTATTGCACAGAGAGACAGACACGGCAAAGTTATAAGGGCATCCATTACACGGGCCAGTGCCGTAAATAGGGCGGTGCCACCGGTGCCCAGGTACAGGGCGTAGACTCTGGGGGGCGCAAGAATGACCAGACCAGAAAGGCCTGTGGCCCTGAAAGAATTGCGCAAGGACGCAGCTATAGAAGCTCGCACAGGGCGACAAAAAGGCTATTTACGGCACTGACACGGGCATGCAAGCGTCAGTCAATTCCGTCAGTCATGAATTATGTTTGACTGATGGTGACTGATGGACTGACGAATGGTATTAGACGGTCACTCAATTCTCTTCAGTTGTATGTCAGTCAAAGCCAAATTTTTAAAGATACGTTTCTAATTTTTTTTCCAATTTTGTCAGATGTGACAAATCTCACTCAAAATTCGTGAATGATGGTTGCATGAAGCAAAAATCAAAATATCCAGATTTTCATCAATCAGCTTCATGCAACCGTCAGTCACGCTCTTACACGGTAGGTTACCCATCGGTCACAGTCATGACTGTGGTAAAACTGACAGCAAAACCGTCTAATGGATGCCTCAGGGTTGATTCAGACCGCAACGCGACGCCTAGATGCATCTCTAAATTTATATGGATCTGACAGATTTGCAAGACGTCTCACGCAATTGAAATCTGTCAAATCCATACAAAATGCCGCGCCGCGCCTGGCCTCGTCGCGTTGCGGTCTGAATTGACCCTTATAACACCCCTATTTTTGCCAGAGGCTAAAAAAACAGCCTTATATGCGCCGACTCTCCCCTCCAGATATTCTTTAAGACTGTATTTAATATGCGTCCGACCACAATCGGGCTGATCCCCCCCCCCTTCCCCTCCACTTCCAAATTTACCCGAGAGATCTTTAAGTCATGCGCGAATTGTATAGAACAAAACTCTTTCTTTTCATACAACTAAAGCAATTAGAAGTCTCAAATTCCATTTAAAATGTCTAATTGTCTTGATGGAAATTATTGTGGTGCTCGCTCAATTATTTAATTACGTACAATTTCATTATAAATGGGCTAGAGTCCAGGGGTTCCCAAACTGTGCGCCGCGGCGCCCTGGTGCGCCGCAGAAAGGCAAGAGGGGCGCCGTGAGTCGATCCTCCATTCATTATCCATAATATTATCCACAAATATTATAAAATGTATGTATAAAATGTAGCTTCACTCTGCATCCTCTATCGGTTGTATCACGGGGAGTGCTCTGAGGAATTGTTCGGAATCATACCACCTGCAACTTTTCGCCATCGTCCCACGCGAAAAACATACCATCCTCATCACCTTGATGAGTGGCAGTCTTCCACAGTACGTTTTTCGCGTAACTTTCTGCCGCGCACTGTAAAACTCTGGAATGAACTGTCACCAGCAGTTTTTCCGGACCTATACGACCTGCAAACCTTCAAGAAAAGAGCGTATTCCCTCTTAAAAGGCCGGCAACGCACCTGCAGCTCTTCTCATGTTGCGAGTGTCCATGGGCGACGGTAGTTGCTTACCATCAGGTGACCCGTTTGCTCGTTTGCCTCCTTATTTAATAAAAAAAATATATATAATATGAATTATACAAAGCAGCCAGATGATTAAATATTTGTTTATTATTATTTACTTGCTTAACCCACCTGTAATAATCATTAAAGGTGTTTATTTATGCATATTTTGTACCTAATAGCCAGTGCCGTAAATAGGGCGGTGCCACTGGTGCCTAGGGCACAGGGCGTAGACTCTGGGGGGCGCGAGAATGGCCAGACCAGAGAGGCCTATACATGGCATTGCTCTGTGTACCTATAACATCCAAAAAAGGCGCAGTTATAAAAGCTCGCACAGGGCGTAAAAAAGGCTATTTACGGCACTGCTAATAGCTAGGTAAAGTATAGGCCGCCATGACAAACTAATGACTTGTAAGTGCGCCGCAGGCTGAAATAGATTGGGAACCCCTGGGCTAGACTAAAGGTGGCATTCCGATCTATGTCGCAAGCGACCGACAAAAATTCAAATAAAATGCCACTTTATGACCTAGGCTATAGGTTTTATTTTGCTATACGCCACTACAAAGCATCGGTGGTAATCGCTAGACCAATGTCGATAGAAAATCAAACCTATTGTAGCTCCTAAACGCATAAATCGATTTTGATATAGTTTTTTTCCTTGAAAGCTGACGTGACTTAGAGGACCTAAATAAAGTCTATACTATTTAATTTGAAAGGGCTAACTACTGGAGCTATTTTATGTTATTTGGCACAGATATGAAGTAGACCACGTGAAGGATCATAGGGTATCGATTTTAATCATTTTTTCAATGGCTATATATATTATACCCGTGCGACGCCGGGGCGGGTCGCTAGTCCATAATAATTAATAATATCATAAATGCAAAAGTGTGTCTGTCTGTCTGTTACCTCTTCAAGCCCAAACCGCTGGACCGTTTTGCTAAATTTCGGCGCGGGGCGGGTCGCTAGTAATATTATAAAGCGGAAGAGTTTGTTAGTTTGTTTGAACGCGCTAATCTCAGGAACTACTGGTCCGATTAGAAAAATTATTTCAGTGTTAGCTTAGCTATAGCCTATTTATCTAGAAAGGCCATACGCTATATTTTATCACGCTAAGACAATGTCATATCATTAAGTGGAAAAAACGGGGAAAATTATTTGAAAGGGCTTATCTCACGAACTACTAGAGCAATTTTTCTGTTAAATTTGGGTCAGATAGGAATTAGAGCACGTGAAGGATCATAGGCTATTTTTTGTGGACTAATTTGTCTGTGAAATATCTAATTTACGCGGGCGAAGCCGCGCGGAACGTCTAGTAATATTATAAAGCGGAAAATTTTTGTTAGTATTGTTTGTTTGTTTGTACGCGCTAATCTCAGGAACTACTGGTCCGATTTGAAAAATGATTTCAGTGTTAGATAGCCCATTTATCGAGGAAGGCTATAGGCTATATTTTATCACGCTAAGACTAATAGGAGCGAAGAAATAGAGGAGAATGTGGAAAAAACGGGGAAAATTATTTGAAAAGACTTATCGCACAAACTAGAGAATTTTTTCTGTTATTTGGATCAGATAAGGAGTAGACCACGTGAAGGATCAAAGGCTATTTTTTGTGGACTAATTTGTATGTGACATATCTAATTTACGCGGGCAAAGCCGCGCGGAACGTCTAGTAGATAAATAAAAGTACGTATTTTCAAAGTTTTTTTTCTTCGCCACTAATAAGTAGATACTTGTAGTTTCCTCAAATTAAGTATTCTTATCCCAAAAAGCGCAATAAATTTCACGCGTCCAACAAAATTAAACTCTATGGCACACTCATTAAAATTCAAATTTAAACAATCATTATTAACACAAAATTCACCAATTTGCACTCTAAATCATACATATATGGGGTACATATTTGAATAAACGCCAATATAAATTTCCAACTACACAAAAATGAACCTTAATCGTACGCAATAGCGTTTTGTTTAAAACTGAGATATATTATCGTAAAAGATGCCAATTTTGGCCTATCCTTGTGAGATTTTACATTGGAATTTCGACTCATGTCCCTCGGGATAAGGTTTGATTTTATTGTCCGTCGTTTTTTAGAGTTTGGGTCATTTTTCAATGGGGATAGCCCTGTCAGGTCCTGATATGGCTCGGAGGTGATACCGGAGTGATATATTGTCTATTCGTTCATAATATCAATGGGATAAAGCCTAGTTTTGCAAAAAAAAAAAGGTTTTATTGTCGAAAATCCGCGTAGACCTCCAGCATTCTTATTATCTCCTGGTGATTTAGAGTCAAGTAAATGAGCGGTTTATCGCCTATTTGTCAGATTAGGGCTTTAGGGCCGTGCCACGCCGGAATGGCGGCGAACACTTTCAGTGTCATATGATTTTAAACTTTATCTTCATTACTGCAATACATATTAATTATCGTTTGAAAATTTAATTATTTTTATTTGTTTATTTTTTAATTCAGGCATTTTGGCCAATATTAATACCTTATAGACTAACATATTATAATTATTAATTAACATTCATACTAAAACTAACACTAAGCACTAAACACGTATTGTCTGCGACGTGGGGCGCGACGTGTTCGGATGTCGTCCTCGGAACTTCCTGTAGACGACTCCAATCGGCCAGAACTCCTCCTTCTCGAAGGTCGGTAGATGGTGCGTCGGGACCCTCACCACAAAGGAGCTAAAATTGACTTTGTGGCGGGACTCAACCGCTCAAGATGAAAAGTCTAGTGGCCGCCCGTGGACACCGGCGGCCGCGATTTCTCAAGCGATACTATGGCCCGTATTTTTGGTCAGTACTTAAGATGCGACCCGGTCTCAAGACGCGGTTCGGCTCTGTGATTGGTCCAAATTTTGACACTCAACCAATCACAGAGCCTGAACCGTGTCTTGAGACCGAGATGCATCTTGAGTACTGACCAAAAATACGGGCCTAAGTATTACAATAATGAAGATAAAGTTTAAAATCATATGACACTGAAAGTGCTCGCCGCGCCGCTGCCATTCCGGTTCGGCGCGGCCCTTACATTGCAACGTGGCGAGACGATGCGATGAAATTTAAAATGGGATATTCAAAACTGAACTTTATTTACTTCACAAGAAGATACACATTGAATTGACAGACATGCAAGAATTCATCGCATCAACGCGTCACGTTGCAATAAGGTTACATAAAGGTCGGATCAGAGGGCGCTACTATCACATAGAGTCAACAACCCGACCCCAATCCGACATGTCGCACACGTCATGTCAGAATATTGACAGTAACGTTGTCAAACGTCGAACGACACTTATTGTTTACTGTCTGTTCTGGTGCTGCCTCTAGAATCTAGATAGTAGGCATGTCTTCGGCCTTCGGGTATAGCAATAATTGTCTATGATTGTCCAAGATCGACGTTGATATGCTTTGTGCATCATGGTGACAATCATAGTGACAATCATTGGTATCCATCATGGCTGGAACAAGCTTTCTGATGCAACAGAAAGTCAAACATAATGTTGTATTCCACCCAGACATACCAGGGTAGAATAGCATGCGAGGAGCTTCAATCAATTTTGAATCACCAGGGTATTAGACGCCGATCAAGCGCCCGCCAAATAATTAAAGGCACGCTACAGTCTAGCTCAGAGGTTCCCAAACTTTTTTGATTCATATACCATTTTCAAAATTCTGCTGGATCTCATGAACCTCCCCCAAAAGCTACATTACAACCAATTCCAAAAAAATTGGCGATATTATCTGCTTATACCAATAGATGTCAAATCAACGATTCAGTTCTTCACTATACAAATAAAATTTGATTTTTTATGTATTTCTTACGATTGTGGAGCCCTAGTTTTTGTCACGCATAACGTAGAGCCCCCGTCGAGTCTCCCGTGGACCCCTGGGGGTATATCTAAACCATTTTGGGAACCACTGGTCTGTAGTCTAGCTCAAGACGTCTGAAATTATTGGATAAATATTTGAATTTCCCCTTAGGGCAACTGATACTAGGGTATCAGAATTCAGACTTTGATAATGCCTTTCAAACCGGTTTCGGTTTTGTTGAAAACTGCCAGTTACGCTGAAGTTTGTAGTGCCCAAGTGTGTGCGCAGTATACAAGGGCACTGTTTCTAAACTCTTATAACCCAGTGGGACGGACGACCGACACGACCGGCGAGAGATCAGGCGCAGGACCGACTTTTTACAGGCCCATCCGACGCATGGATCATCTTATTTGTTAGACAATCGGGTGATGGTTCGGCTTGTTTTTACTTTTGTTCAAGACAACTCCGTTGCGCCAATATTCGTATATCGTTTGGCCACCGTACCTTTTTCCGGGATTTACCATATTATTTCCATACCAAACAGCAAAATCGATTCAGTAGTTTGGGCAGAAGTAACACACAGAGTACAGACAGACAGACACACATTTGTTATATTAGTATACATTTTTCACACAGTTTTTCACATATTATGTTACTTGTTACATCTTAGAAATAATCGAATGCGACTTGTCTAAGTGCCGTATTATTTACACAAAAGAAAATATCATTATTAAAATTAATTCCTCTCGCTTCACAAAGAGACTGCAAAAAAATTAAGCCGCGCGATAATTAGGAGCTTCTTATTAATTAAGAGATAATTAAATTGTAAATAAAATATGAAAGGAGTCGCTACGACTTGAGAATTACAGGAAAATAAGTATATTTTAAAGATGACTTAGAAATTATTTTATGCCGGATGATCTGTACTGTACATTTTGCAAGGAATTAAGGCGCTTTGCAGGAGCGGGCGGGCCGGTCACTTTCGCCGCAAACGGTAGCACAAAGGGTATCATATATTACCAACACACGCGGGCAAAAATACCGCGCCGCTGGTGCCCGGCAGGCACTGGCGGCGCATGTCCGCGGCTGACCGCCGACACAAGCCAGTCTATATGCAGTAACATATTGTGTCTAAACACACTAGGCTGAATTACGCCGGCGTAAATTCCGCCGCGTTTCAAACGCTTTGTATACAGACGGAACGCGACGGACACTATGCCGAAATTCCGTAAAGTTCGGCAACGACTCGGCGGTAATGTTTTGTATAGCAACACATTATACGCGACGGAAGTTCGGTTCGATTGCCGCCGAAATGTCATGATGACTACATTTTGCCATCTGATATCAACTTCCACAAACTTGATCCTACTAATATTTTAAATTCCGCCGCTAATACTAATATTCCGCCGCGTAATTTCGGCTCTTCGCGTAAAGCCAGTCCACCGCAGCGCACGGAGAGACTACGCACGTGCGTCAAGCTTCGCTTTGCGACAAAATATAATATGTGACTGTGTCCACTGCAACCCACGGACACGCTACGCACGAATTGACGTTAAATACGTCAATTCGTGCGCCGCGTGGCCGTGCACAGCGTGCGTCGCGGTGGAATGGCGGCTTTATTTATAATGTGTCGTATCAGAGGGATGCGGCGGAACGTAATTTCGGCCACAGAAATTTCGCCGCGTAACTTCGGCATAGTGTGTTTAGAAACTTTGTGTACGCGTCGCGGGCAGCCGCAGACATCGACGCGACGGGTGTACGCAGCGAAGTTGACTGGCCCGCCCCGCCCCTTCCTCTGCAAAGCGCCTAAGAGTATCCTTGTCCTTTCCCGGGACTCAAAGTATCTCCATACCAAAGCCGTTACAGCGTGAAGCGCTCTAACAAGTCACACTTTCGCATACATAAAATTCGCAGTGTGTCTGTCTGTCTGCTACCTCTTCACGCCCAAACCGCTGAACCGATTTTGTTGAAACTTGCTATGGAAATAATTTGAGGCCCGGGAAAGGACATAGGATACTTTTTATCCCGGAAAAATGTACGGTTCCGCCGCGATAAACTAATTTTGAAGCAACGGAGTGACGGGCATTATTATATAATGTTTGCACAGATTATGGTCCCCTAGTATACAAATAACTCGCAAATCACTTCCAACTCCTTATATCCTGGTACTTGTGAGTATCGTCCCTTTAAGTTTGCACTTTGATCCCTTCAACTCTTAGCGTTATTTACTATGCGTGTGTTCCGAAAAATAATAGAGTATTTCCATTGCTTATGACTTCTCAAGTCACTTTGTGCTGGTGTACCCACGGTGTACCACTGGTGAGGCAAGTGTGACTGTGAAGTGGCAACATGAGTTTTTGACGCCTTTACAGTGACGTATTAAAAACGGTGAAATCTTTATTAATTCATAGAAACGAATTTTAGCTTTTATTAGTCTTGCTAAAAATCAAGAACGGCTAAAGCGATTTCGCCAATTTTGTTGTTGGAATATTCGTGGAAGTCCATATACGGTTTGTATTAAAAGGGAAGTAATACGATGTTCAACGTGTCATATCTGGTTTGTAAAACTTTATGAAAATGACAAAATTTGTATAAACTTTGTGGCCTTGTATTTTAAGTATCTTATAATATTATGTAACATTCACAATAATAACATCCCAACAAAGTCATATTATACGTCAATGCACTGGCGTATATTTCAGAATCAATATTATGACGTCAGTTCCAGACGTCACGAGCACTGGTCATAAACTAGGTTATACATCGGAACGCACCCTATTAAAATTGATTTTCTCTGCTCTATGAATCTTTAAAATCGTTTTGCATACAATATTGTATCGTGTTTTATGTTTGCTTTTTATGAAATGGAATATAACGAGCGGCCGGATCACCTTATGGTAAGTGATTACTACCACAAGACACTTATAAATTATAATATACTACTTATGTTAGTATAAGAGCTACTCTAGTAACTCTTCTAGTACTGCACTTGTGTTTATGTAGTTATATTTATTTATTTATAAGTTATCTGGCATTGAGAACCTCAATCGGCAAAATATTATAAAGAGTTCAATCACGCTAGTTTTCTGTGAGGCTATGGTTTCAATCATGATTGTGACGTTAAGTACCCCGCAAACGATCAAATTGTTTGTCAAATTTCACGTGTTTGTCAAACAGTTTGATAGTGTACAGCTTTGTTTGAAGCGTTTGTCAAACAAACTACGTGTTTGACCTGTTTGAAGAAAATTTGGATTTGTGTAACGTTCGACAAACGTGTTTGAACGTGTTCCGCTGTATTTGTCAAACAAGATCCCATGATCTCAAACCGATCCTAGCTAATCGTTTGACAAACTTGTTTGATGCACGTTTGATCGTTTGATGAAAACGTAATTTACATCAAACATGTTTGTCAAACGATCGTTTGCGGGGTACTTTAGAATGATACCATTTATGTCTAAGTATTTTTTGGCCGTAAGTATCCCGCGGTAACCATACACTTTATGGCAATAAAAACTGTCTTAGAACCTTTTTTGATACTTACCCAAAACATCTTTACACCAAATTTGACCCAAATCGGTTAAATAATTTCGGCGTGAAGATGAAACAAACAAACACATTTTTGCGACATCAGTAAGTTATCTCTATAGCAAACAAAATAACTACAAAAGTTAGCACAAAATTGTAGTTATCAAGTTAACCAGTAAACGCCTTGAGTTAAGCTCTATAACTGGCGAAGTTAACTGCGGTTTAACTTAACTGTGTCACGTAGATGTTAAACTGTGTTTGTTGGCAGGATAATATTTGTGTTCGGTTATTTTAAGTCTGTCTTTTTAACCGATTTAAAAAAGGAGGTCATCAATTTGACAGCTGTATGTCATATTGCCAGAACTTCTCAGTTTTCGTATACGTTATCAGCTTCTGAACACATCTGTATGTATGTTTTATGTTTGTGTTTGCATGTCTCCGGAACTACAAGTCCGATTACAAGCTATTCATTTTCTTGTTGTACTAGGTATTGTTCAACTTAGGGAATACTGCAAGTTTCATCAAAATCAATTAGTAGTTTTTGCGATGGGGAATTTTGAATGTTTTATTTTTTTACATCTTCGGTAAGACTATAACACGGCCTGACGGAAACCGGCTTGAAATAACACCGACTTTATGACTCAATTTATGTTCGTTCGCGCGAACGAGCGGCTTGGCCGCTATACCGCGAGATCACACATTCGCCAACACACACCAACACGTTCCAACACGCACCTACACGCTCCAACACGCTCCAATACTCTCCAACACGCTCTATCGCGTTCCAACACCCTCCAACACTCTCCGAAACGCTCTATCCCGTTCCAACACACTCCAACACTCCCCAAAACGCTCTATCCCGTTCCAACACGCTCCATCACTCTCCAACACGCTCCAACATGGGTCAACACGTCCCAACACGCGCTAGCACGGATTATCAGACTAGCAGAACGCTTAACGAGCTTACCACAACTTGATAAGCTGCCACGCAACAAAAAACTTTGCCGACGGGTTTAAGCGGTTGGTCCTTTGAGTCAATTTACTGCAATTTTAGGGTGGCTAAATGGCTAATCTACTATACAGGGAGACTTTTAGGTGTGTTGATACTCAGTTGGATAAGAATTAGTTAAATGTGAGTATGTTCAGTAAAACTCTGGAACGAACTGTCGCCAGCAGTATTTCCGGATCAATACGACGTGCAAACCTTCAAGAAGAGAGCGTAAACTTTTTAAACAGTCGGCAATGCATTTGCGACTCTTCTGATGTTGCGAGTGGCAACGATAGTGACTCGTTTGCACGTTTGCCCCCTAATTTGATAAAAAAATAGCATTTTTTATCAACTTATGCAATTGTAATTCGCATACGTCTAGTCGTACGTACACAAACACTATGCCGAAGTCTGGCAACGCCCGGCGGGGGGGGGGGGGGGGGGGGGGTTATCACGAAAGCTATGCGATAGCATCAATATCGTTCAGTAGTTTTAGCTCAGTAAACTTATTAGGTGCCGGTAGGCAGCGGGCGACATGAAGCAACCAGCAGACGCAGACGACGTGTCGTATCGACACTGGTTTGTATGTATTTCTATGAAACACTCTCCGCAGCTGGCGACACGAAGCTAGGGTTTACCATCACCTAAATTGCCATCGCAGGTCAGGCACTACAAAATTCCCGGACATTGGCCGAAATGTGGTTATTTCCGGACACGTCCGCTTAAACTGTTAATATTACGATTTACGCCTCGCCAATTTTTGCTTTTCCAACAACAATTTGTAAAAAACTGATTTTAAACTCAAAGTCCGTGCAAGAAACCGTGTGTATGCTTAACGTGTTTTTATCTTTCGCTTATTGCTGCATGAGTCATGACTAAAAAGTTAATTTCTCTCAACAGAAGAATCCGGATTTTACCCGGACACTTTTCAAAAATCCTGCCGGACGCTCTCCGGACGCCCTTTAAACTAGGACAAATCCGGGGAAATCCGGACGGATGGCAACGCTACACGAAGCTAGCGACACTACACATTAGAAATACATACAAATCAGTAATTAATGTCGCTGCGACACGTCGTCTGCGGTAGCCTCAGACCAATAAAAAAAGATCTTTTTTTATTGGTCTGAGGCGGTAGCTTCATGTCGCCCGCTGCCAACCGGCACCTTTAGACATTCCTGAAGCCTTCATACAACTAATAACGTTTACGACAGACGCACATGAAGTCACTCGCAGTAAATCATTTTTATTGGGACCCTAAAAACATCGGCTGAGTGAACATAAATCTTGTTATAACGTAATAAAGTTCAAAATCGTACGGCGGTAACTCCTATGGGGGTAGTTTTGAATTTTATGACCGCCTATGGCTTTATGGGCGTTTCGCACCACGTCAATCTGGTGCCCTGGTACAATTTATTATCTGTGTCATAACTTGTTTGACGTTTTCTTTTATTGTCAACGTCGTTTTGAAAAAAAAATAAGTCTGGTCACGAGAATGCCGCGCCCTGCTCTAACAACGTCATTTCACGTTTGTTAGAGTAGGATGTGCATTCTCGTTCGATTGTGTCTCAAAACCACTGACCTCTATAATACACTGGACTGGCTATGCCGTACAAAATGACAGATATTTTTTGTGCCGATTTGATAAGCGCCACGGTGAGCGTACTGTGAACTAATTACATAGAAAATTGCATCCGCCATTTGCAAAATAGTAGTTCCAAGTACACTCACTACTGCTTCACATAACAATCAGCGCCAATATGGCGACTTTCAAATAGGAACATTTTATTGATACGCCTGTCCAGTGTACTATAGAGGTCAGTGCTCAAAACGGTTTCGTGGTACAAGCCCAGGAAAGAGAGATTCATTGACCTATCTTTGATTGTCTTCTTCAGATAGAAAATATTTCTATCGCTTTTCCAAGCGTTGCGCGTTGGTCACTTGAACTTCGAAATAAACCACTCGATGACACCCGCAACTCCGTTGCTGCAAAGTTCCGTACATTTTTTCGGGATGAAAAGTATCCTATGTTCCTTCCCTGCGCTCAAAGTATCTCCATTCTCCATACCAAATTTCGCAAAAGGTTCAGCGGCTTCAGAGAGGTTACAGACAGACACACATTCTTGGATGGATTTCAGACAGTTTTTATCCCAGTTCAATTGTATTTTCACATGTATAAGTGTCTAAACACACTAAGCCGAAGTTACGCAGCGTGAATTCCGCATGATTACGTCCGCAATGTAAAACGCATACAAAATACGGACGGAACGCGACGGAATAATGTGTCGTCGGCAATTTAAAATACATTGCGGGCGGAATCATGCGGAATTTACGCCGCGTAACTTCGGCCTAGTGTGTTTAGACACTTTAGTTACTTTGTTTCAGTCCCTCTCTTTATAGTGACATAATGACACTAGGGTATCATAGCTCGGTAGGAGTTCTCCCGAATTTAATTACTAAACTAACGCCTCTGACGTCAAACGTTAAAAATATCTACGTTTCTAAAATTACATTGTAAGTAGTCTAGGGCAGCCACTCTCAAAGTGTGTTCCGTGGAGCCCTGGGGCTTCGCAAAGGCCTTGTAGGGGCTCCGCGAGCGAAACATTAATTGAAGACGTGAGTGGAAGAATCGAACAAGTAACATTTCGCAACGTACGGACAATAACTAATTTTTCCCTAATTATTTCAATAAAACTTGTAACTTATCTAATTCATAACCTAGTTAATATATTTGGCTAGTGGCTATACATATATATATCATTGTTTTCTATTGGTTTTCTATTTCAAATAATTTTTCCGGCCCTAAAGCCTACATTTAAGCAAAAAAGGGAAGTTTTTTCATGTTACTCTTCCACTCACATCTTGAATTGTTTTTAGAGATGTCATCCAACACAAGCATGGAGACAAACCATTCAATCCATCCATTCCATCCATCCATTATTTTATGGGGGGTCCGTCGGAAAAAATAACCACAGAAGAGGTTTCAAAATTCTTAGCAAAGAAACACTGCGCAGGCAAAATGTAGTAACTTAGAACTACAATAATATTCCTCATAAAAACATCTGTAGGTGTGCGATATGAAAATTTACTCCTCTTTACTTTAGCAGGTTAAGTAAATAAAGGGTTGAGCGAACTGGGGTAGGAAAATACTAGGTTTCTAAGTTAGATATTTCTTCTGCGGCATTGCAATTTCTATATCAATACTCATTATAAAACAAAGTCGCTTTTTTCCCTCATGTCCCTTTGTTCCCTTTAATTTTTAAAACTACGCAACGGATTTTGATGATTCTTTCAGTGTTAGATAGCCCATTTATCGAGGAAGGCTATAGGCTATATTTTATCACGCTAAGATTAATAGGGGCGAAGAAATACAGGAAAATGTGGAAAAAACGGGAAAAAATTATTTGAAAGCCCGGCTAACTTGAACGCGCTAATCTCAGGAACTACTGATCCGATTTGCAAAATTATTTCAGTGTTAGATAGCCCATTTACTGAGAAAGGCTTTATGCTATATTTTATCACGCTAAGACATTAGTCTTGTTAGGAGAATGTGGAAAAACGGGGCTATTTGAAAGGGCTTATCTCGCGAAGGAGCAATTTTTATGTTATTTGGCACAGATAAGAAGTAGACCACATGAAGGATATCGATTTTAATCATTTTTTCAGTGGCTATATATTTTATCCCCGTGCGACGCCGGGGCGGGTCGCTAGTGCACAATATTTTAAGTTGGGTAAAAACTGTAAAACTCATCAGGACACGTGCCTGATCGAAAATTCGTAAAACGAAGGGATAGCGGACTATATTTGCACAAAGGAGTAAAAACCGAGGAACATTAAAACGTGGTTCTATCGTGACTAACTAACCTCTACTAAAATCTGAAACCTTACAAATGTATAATAGGATAACAGCGTTTATAAGAGGTACTTGGCGTTTGACAGCATGCAACATGTAACACTAGATGACGCCCGCGACTCCGTTGCGCTGAAATTCGCCCAGGAACCGTACATTTTCCGGAACAAAAACTATCCTACGTTTTTTCCCGTAAGGGTGAAGCCAAACGAGCGTAATTTTGTGAGTCGTGACTCGCGAGTAGCAGAATTTCGGTCACGTGAATATCTTTTCATACAAATCATGACACAAAAGAAGTCTGTTAATTACGCTCGTGTAAATCAAATAGGACTTTTGTATGAAACTGAATGCAGCAGAATTTCCGCCGGCAGTAATTCTGCGACTCACAACTCACAAATTACGGTCGTTTGGCTTTACCTTAAGACGCTGACAACTGCCAATGACCTTGATCTCGCGTCACTCTCGCACCTGTGTCGATATCCATGCCAGAGAGACAGAGATGTAAAGTGTTCACTCGGTAGCGTGGATACATTTTTCGTTTGTTAGAGGAAAAAATAAATATTATGGGAAATCTAGATGTCAGAACCGAAAATTAAATCCGGCAACTTTGGATTTTTGTAATATAAACAAATTTTTAAAGCATAGATTGTATTATTACTTTAGTTAGAACTGTTTAAAGTTCCTGAAAGATGTGACTTTGGTTTTTTTTTTTCATCCAGTAGGAGTACATTATTTTATTATTTAAATTCGACAAGCTTTTCCAAATATAATCAAAAATCACATATATTTTTTTTGTGTCAATCAATGAAATGTCTAGAAAACTGCACAAAGATGTCGAATTCCCCTTCCCCTTAAGGCTTAACCCATCAATCCCCAAGCGGCAGCCGGCTGCCGCATAACAATTGAAAATCTATTGTGTCTGCGATACCCACTATGGAGATGCTACTGTGGCGACACTCCCATGGGAAAGCACAAAGGAGAGTTTTGTTGCATTGGACATTGGGTAGTTTTCTTTCATTTTTAGCCAAATCGAATCAGCCTTTAAAGCATGTGGCAGTAACAGACAGACAGACCAACTAATACGCTAGACAAACTAATCTTTAAGCATAAACCATTATCATTTCCAAGAATCATCTGATTTTCCAACACAAAGAAAACTGCAAAAACTTAATTCTAAGCTGCAGGTAGTGACAAAAGAGAAATTAATTTTCAAGTTATTAGAGCGCCATTTATATCCCACATATAAATAAAATAATATTGATAAACGAGCGGGCGTATCACCTGATTATAATCTAACT
Organism: Lysandra bellargus; assembly: GCA_905333045.1. Classification (NCBI taxonomy): domain Eukaryota; kingdom Metazoa; phylum Arthropoda; class Insecta; order Lepidoptera; family Lycaenidae; genus Lysandra; species Lysandra bellargus. Next base: position 1,518,749 of record HG995329.1, read on the forward strand.
TCTAAGTGACGCCCGCAACTCCGTTGCGCAAAAATTCGTTTATCGCCGAAACCGTACATTTATCCGGGATGAAAAGTATCCTATGTCCTTTCCCGGGATTCAAAGTATCTCCATGCCAAATTTCAGCAAAATCGGTTCAGCGGTTTGGGCGTGAAGAGGTAACAGACAGACAGACTGACAAACTTTCGCATTTATTAGTATCGATGCGGAAGAGTAGGGGCTCCGCGAGCGATACATAATATAAATTATAAATTGTTTTTACAAAATAATGTCATCAAACACCAGCATTGAGACCATTAATTTAAAGACAAAATATTATTTTTTGATGGAAAATGGCACTTCTTAAGGCGCTATATCGAAAGTAATTTTACCGCAAGGGCAATTTTATACTTAATTTGTATGGCTATAAAGTCGTGAATACGCTGCGGCCAGAAGCTATCGGCTCGCTCGGAAAACATGCGACAAAACGTAATTTTAATTATTTAAAAAATAACTAGGAGCATTTAAGCAAAATGCTTCTATACGATTTTGAGTTGCAAAGGTGTCTATCAATTAGACTAATTTCCTACAATACATCTATTTTCGTTTAAAAATAATCTTCAAATTTCGTATTTTTAAGAGGTCATTTCGAAAATTATATGTATCGAGGCAAAATACATTAATCGTGTTTCTAGTTCTTCTCAAACCTAGATAAGGCTATGAAGATATGTATATCTCATTACCAGATTTGTAACATTTCTGAGGGTCCTATAGTATTACGTCAAAAGACAGTTTTTTCAATATAGCGCCTTAAAAGGGTTCCACTACCAAAAATGTTTGAGAACCACTGTACTATGCTATAAATAAATCTATAATGTCTGAATTCAAAGTCGGTCCGATTAATCGGTCCGATCTGTAAAATGTCGTGTCGTTTGTATCCTCCAAGTTGGATAAGTGTTCAACAATATCAAACTTACGACACACGAGTTAGAGATGTACTTAGAGACACACCGAATATTCGGTTAAACTCATCCATACTAATAATAAATGCGAAAGTGTGTCTGTCTGATACCCACACCCAAACCGCTGAACTGATTTTGCCGAAATTTGGAATGGAGACACTTTGAGGCCCGGAAAATTACATAGGATACTTTTTAATCCCGCAAAATGTACGGTTCCCTCACGATAAACTAATTTTGGCGCAACGGAGTCGCAGGCGACATCTAGTTACTGATAAAATTCGGCTACTGATTAAAGTTGCTTGTCTCTATCATAAACGTACGAAACATTAAATATGGAGGTACCATACTAAATTTCAGCAAAATCGGTTCAGCAGTTTGGGCGTGAAGAGGTAACAGACAGACACATTTTCTCATTCATAATATCGATGCTAGTACTCTTTCCATATAATTTCGCTAAGGGCCTGTTTCATCACTTCCTGATAAGTACCGGATAGGCTATCCACAACTTTTTTGAAAGATTCTCCATACTCTATCTGTCAAGTTTGTGGTGGATAACGGATAACCTATCCAGCACCTATCAGGAAGTGGTGAAATCATGACACTAAGCCCTGAGGGCCTGTTTCGCCACTTCCTGATAAAGTGCCGGATAGGCTATCCACAACTTTTTGAAAGATTCTTCATACTCTATCTGTCAAGTTAAGTGGTATATAACCTATCCAGCACTTATCAGGAAGTGGTGAAATCATGACACTAAGGGCCTGACCACTTCCTGATAAAATACCGGATAGGCTATCCACAACTTTTTTGATAGTTTCTCCATACTCTGTCAAGTTAAGTGGTGGATAGCGTATCCAGCAATTATCAGGAAGTGGTGTAACAGGCCCTAAAGTATCGTGACACTAAAAGAGGTTACTTTATTCGGTCGAACATTTGCAACACTATAAAACCTTTAATTCACAGAACCATTATAAAAAGACCCGTGATCTAAAGCTTCCAGTATGTAACTCGACGGAGAGTGAGGGTCACGATAAAATGGTAGTTCAAAACGGCCAATATAACTTGATACTTGCAAAACTAACTCTTTCCCCCGCTAAGCTCCGTTTTGTTCGAGCGCCGCGGGGCGAGGGAGGTCAAAGTAGACTGGACACATTTATCGAGGGAAAATTGTCCTAAACGCCTTACGACGTAGGTAATACGGTTCAAAATTGTTCCGTTTCGAATTTGTTTTATTGTATTCGAATAAAAATTTCTTTTAATGTCTTCGCCCAAGGGAATAGTCTTTTAGTCTTTAGTCTTTGTCGTATAATGAGTATGTGAGTTTGAACCGACTGCAAAAAAGAGGAAATTATTGTCTACCACACCCTAGCCAGTGTATTTTTAAAATGTTTCAAATGTGGTCGCAGAATTTTAAACATTTATTTCACTTACTAGAATTCTTATCTACACTTAATATTATAAAGCGAAAAAGTTTGTTTGTTTGAACGCGCTAATCTCAGGAACTACTGGTCCGATTTCAAAAATTCTTTCAGTGTTAGATAGCCCGTTTATCGAGGAAGGCTATAGGCTATATTTTATCACGCTAAGACTAATAGGAGCGAAGAAATAGAGGAAAATGTGGAAAAAACCGGGGAAATTATTTGAAAGGGCTTCTCACGAACTACTACAGCATTTTTTCTGTTATTTAGGTTAGATAAGAAGTAGACCACGTGAAGGATCATAAGCTATTTTTTGCGGACTAATTGTCTGTGAAATATCTAATTAATGCGGGCGAAGTCGCGCGGGACATCTAGTCATTACTAATATTATTAATCCGAAAGTGTGTCTGACCTCACTACACCGCTAAACCTATTTTGATAAAACTTTGAATTTGGAAATTAAGAGAAATTTCGCCACTGAACTATTCTGCCGTCCTAACCATAAACAACGCAATCGACATTTTTTACAAAATTGAGTTATTAGTATATTCGGAATCGTTGAAACGAGATCTACCAGATTCAATCACTCGTTTTTAGGGTTCCGTACCTCAAAAGGAAAAAACGGAACCCTTATAGGATCACTTTATTGTCCGTCTGTCCGTCCGTCCGTCTGTCAAGACCCTTTTTCTCAGGAACGCGTGGAGGTATGAAGCTGAAATTTATATCAATTACTCAGGTCTACTGTCCCTTGAAGCTGTGAAAAAATCAAACTTCTAAGCCAACGCAATCAAAAGATACAGCCGTTTATGCCGCAAATTTTCGACACTTGCAAGGGAATCAAAACCTACAGGGTGCTTCCCGTGAACTCAGAATCTTGAAATTTGGTACGAAGCAACGTCTTATAGCATAGATAAAGGAAAAATTACGAAAACCATAAATTTTTAGTTACATCACATAATATATTTTTTTTTAATAATTTTAAACTTACTACCCATTTCCTCATAAACGCGTAGAGGTATTAAATTGAAATTCATACCAAATACTCAGGTCTATAATACCTTTAAGCTGTAACAAAATCAAACTTCTATGACGAACTTTGTAAACCTTGCAGGTTTGTACGGAACCCTCGGTGCGCGAGTCCGACTCGCACTTGGCCGGTTTTTTAAATATCTTTTATAGTTTTTATTTTATTGTTAGTCATAAACAGCGTATGTGATATTTTCCAAACTTGTTACTAGTAATAAACGTCATAAGGAAACATGCGTTTCTTATGACTATCTTACTTACAATTTCGACATATGAAATACTAAGCATAATCAACGCATGTGTGACAGTTGCGTTGTTTATGTCTAGGAAATTGCACAATTGTGATGCTTATGTTTAGCAAAGACAAGGAAGTTACTTACATTAAAGTTGCACATACAGTTCGACAAGGCTTTAAATGAACGTGGCGAGAAAAAGAACTAACGCTGCTATCATACAAAAACGTCATTTTTGACAGTTCTTTACCAGCAGCGCCGATTGACATCATTGACATATTCATTTAAAGCCTTGTCGAAATGTACGTTCAATACGACTAGCAAAGAATGATAAGATCAGCTCACATGCATTTATTTTCTTGTAACCGAACAAAAAAGAAAACAACTTTAAATAGATGCATGGCAATCTCAATTATTTTAGTCATATTTTAGTACAACTTTTATTTGGTTAAGAATTGCCATGAAAATAATTGTGATAAACTAAGTACAACTAATAAATAAAGCCATAATCAGGCATAGTATGATTTATCGACCACCTAGGTAACTGGAGTTTTATAGTGATCTTTGTCTTTTTTTAAATTCATAAAACCTATTTTTGATTACCAATAATTATTTGTATCTTTCGTATGAAGCTAAACATTTTTTTACTAAGCAATTCTTTTGGGATAAAAAAAAGTGGTAATTATTTGCCCGTCTGGCGGTAGTATGATATGGACACCGTTTCCATTATACAAGAGATGATTTTGAAATAAAAATACAATTGTAAATTATTAGGTTTATTTTTATGAAAAAGAACATTTTAAAGCACATAAAGAGTTTATAAATAAAAAAATAAATAAACATTCTTCTAGTCGATAGTACTACGTGTGGTAATTACACGCTTACAAAACAGTAATCTTAGGTAAGTATTCAAAATTCTTCAATTCTTGTGAATAGTTCACCATCTCTTATTATGACAGAGAAAGAGATCAAAGTTCAAAGTATGCAGTTTCCTAAGTAAAAATAGGGATAATGGAAACAAATTATAAAACGCCAGAGAGCTTCTTAACAGGCATAGGGCATAATATGACAATTTTTTAAGAAACAGTTTTTAGGTATACATTGTACAGGTAAAAATCAAGACCACACCATATTTAAAAATATTTTTAATGCCAGTGCACATGGAGCCTGATTAAGGGTTAAGAAATAATGTACCGGTTCATGGATTGCTATGCATCTATTTAAAGTTGTTTTCATTTTTGTTCGGTTACAAAAAAAATAAATGCATGTGAGCTGATCTTATCATTCTTTGCTAGTCATATTGAACGTATGTGCTACTTAAATGGTAATAATCCCTTATCTTTGCTAAGCATAAGCATCACAATTGTGCACTTACTAGACATAAACAACGCAACTGTCACACATGCGTTGGTTATGCTTAGTAAATTAACATTATTGCAATCCATGTTTTCTAGTCATAAACAATTTTCCGTCTTTAAAAATATTAAAAATAACTAAACATGTAAATATAGCATCGCACATGCAAAGTTAACATTCAAAGGCACCAAACAAAATAAAAATATTTGGAATATTCCTCTTAGTTTCAAAGGGACAATAAAAAAAAAGAATAAAACTTTAAGCGCGAATTACTCGAAAGTTGCCGCCATGCAGATGCGTTGTTTATGATAAGGACGGCAGTATTATCGAAAATCACGCTTCAAACGTACATTTTCCATAACTAAAAATACAATTTTCCAAGACTCAAATTCCATCAAAATTTCACAAAGTAGACGACAACTTGTGGGCGCTGAAGGTCTAAAGGGGGGGCGGTGTGGGATCCAGAAAAAAATGGGGGCGTTGATTAGAGGCTTGGGTGATTTACTTCATCTGGATGCATTTTAAATTGAAACCATGGGGGCGCTAAAGCCCCTAACAAACATAGTCAACAGACAGACAAACTTTCCCACTCATAATTTCCATTGATGCTAAACTTTAACCTATTTTACACGAAAATTCCAAATAAAATTGTGGAATACTTGAAAGCTTAAAATATTTTTCTCTGTGTTGTTCACACCAGTCTCGACTCCCGGGCGACAATGGAGAAATAATTATGAAGCCGCAGTACGAAGTGGGCCAGCTAAGTCGTCCAAGGTCGGATGGACTGTATAATATACCTCATAGCTTATGTTTTCTTGGTATCATCATTATATTATAGGGAGAAATGGGCAGATTCAACACCTTAATGGGAAGCGTTCGATGATGATGGATCATTGCAATTTCAAAGCTGGATTTTCATGTCGGTTTTCCATGAGGCAATTTTAGTGGGTCAGCTGGGACGTCTAAGGTCGGACGGACATTTTTTTTTATAAAATAAGTAGGCAAACGAGCAAACGGGTCACATGATAGAAAGCAACAACCGTCGCCCATGGACGCAACATCAGAAGAGCTGCAGGTGCTTGCCGGCCGTAGAGGGAATTATCTCTTGAAGGTTCGCGGGTCGTATCATGGTCTGGAAACTTTGATTATGAATACTAATACATCTACTTTGACTTTTATGTTACCCTGGTGTTATAGGGAAGACGGGCAGATTTATCGCCTGATATAAAGCTTTTGGGAAAGCACAAACTAAAATTCGATCGAAAAGGGTATTTTCGTCATAATTGAAACAAAAAAGATACCAAAATTCAAACGTGAATATGTACAAAAAATTAAACAGACTATTCAAAATCCACTTGAAGATGAATGTTGGAGATTTTTCACAGCTGATCATAACTCATTTTAAAATGATAAACAAGATCGTGAGTTGAAATCTGAAAAATGGATGCAGAATATTCAACATTTTTCGCACTGAAGACGAAATGATAACTGGAACTAAATATTATTTAAGTGTTAAAATTAGTGATTAATTAGTGCAAATGTCAAAATACAGACATCTAATTAATTCATACTAATATTGTAAGCGCGAAAGAGTGTCTGTCTGTCAGTTCTTCATGCATAAAACGCTGAACCGATTATGCTAAATATGACGACAATTTGAGTCCCGCGCCCGGGAATGGTCAATAGCTATGTCCACACTATGCGCTTTCGTCTTCAATTTTCGTCATCTTCATTCATTCAACTTTCGTTTTGGCGCATTCACTAATTGAATGCGCCAACGAACGCAACGCCAACATTGTCATTTTTGTTTTTTGGATACGGTCAGTGGGCATGCGTCGCGGGCATGCCTCACGTTCGCTATTGACTGCGCTATAACGCATGCCCTTGACGAACAGAAAAAAAGGCACAGTGTGGACAAAGCTAATGGACATGTTAAGATGCTTTTGTCCCGGAAAAATGTACGGTTTCGGCGCAATAAATGATAGTTTTTTCCAACGGAGTTGCGGTCGTCATTTAGTATGATAATAGTTTCATTAGTTATCAGAAGTTACGTATGGAACCGTACACTTTTCCGGAATAAAAATATCCTAAGTCCTTTCCCGGGACTCACAGTATCTCCATACCCAGCAAAATATTAGGTTTTAGCATTTAAAGGTAAAAGATAGACAGACAGACACACTTTCATATTTACAATATTAGTATGGATTGTATGCTTGTAGCAGTAAAATTTTGGGTTTATTCTTTTTCCCTGTAAACGAATATTTTATTCTGGTCAATAAAATTTGACCAAAAAACACAATTTTAAAACGGCTCTATCGTTCCTCTATAAATCAAGTATGGCCGCGGAACATAAATAAGTTTAATGGCATGTGTCACGTCCCGGTAAATGTAGCTTCGTCCACCCGGTCATAACCCGGTTTAACCCGGTTTTCACGGTTCAAAATGTACGGTTTTGATTGACGTACGCGTCAGGAGCGCTCGAAAATCTATAATCTATATCTATAATCTATAATATATATCTATAATCTATATCTATATCTATAATTCTATAATTCTATAATTCTATAATATCTATAATTCTATAATATTCTATAATAGCTATAATATCTATAATATCTATAATCTATAATAGATTATAAATGCGAAAGTATCTCTGTCTGTCTGTCTGTCTGTCTCGCTTTCACGCCAAAACTACTGAACCGATTGTAATGAAATTTTGTACACTGATAGTCTAAAACCTGAGGAAGGACATAGGCTACTTTTTAGCTGGAAAAAGGGGTTGTAAGGGGGTGAAAATGCGTAAATTTGTTAAAAATAAGTTAGTTCCAAAAATTCATAACAGATGGCGCTTTGAGTCGCCTACATCGCGCTATCGCTTGCTCATAAGTCTTTCTATAAGTTATGGTACCATGCGTAAAATAGGTTTACGATTCTTTCGATTGTTATACACGCTATTAAATAACTCACTACTCAGTACTTTATCTATGTAGTGACGTAACCTTAAACCTACCAATGATAAATAGTTTATGGGTAAAGCTAAAGTTGTATAATGGGGGGCTAAATAAGCTTTAAATTTGGTATAAATAAAGTTTACTTAATTTAAAAAAATATTATGTGCACACTGCACCGCTGTTTTTGGGTATTTTGATATTTTAAGGGGTACCAGGGTTTTATAAAGCTTTTAAATTTGACACCAATTTTGTTGACACCGCGCGCTATAAACTGAAGTCCACGCGGACGAAGTCGCGGGCAACAGCTAGTATTTGATATAATAAAACTTGAAGTAGAGGCAAAATAGTTTTCAGGTTATTTGAAATCAAACGCGCAAAATACGCGCAAAATAAACCCTACAGGAACCTACATTTTGCGCGATAAAAAATTGTCTGTCTGTCTGTTACCTCTTCACGCCGAAACCACGGTTTCTTATGAACTTTGGTATGGACATTCTTTGTGTCCCGGGAAGGGATATAAGATACTTTTCATCCTGGAAAAATTTACAGTTTCAACGCTGAATACTTTGGCGCAACGAAATTACGAGCGTTATAGCTATACATTTCTATTCCAAAACAATAAAAACCTCCCATTCAAATCCATCCATATTTTTCGCTTTTTGCATACGCAAATATAGAACAAATTGAAAAATAATTGATACACGCGCCGGCCATGCTGAAGTTTAGTTTTCACGTACCTGAAAAAGAAAAATATACAAATTAGCATTCCATCGTTATCATCATCTACGCTAAAAAAAGGGTATATTTTGTCTTTCTTTTTTTATAAAATAAGTGTCGAAACACACTAGCACTAGAACTTCGGCCGCGTTTGTTCGGCCTAGTGTGCTAAGACACTTAGGCGGCAAACGAGCAAACGGGTCACCTGATGGGGAGCAACTACCACCGTTCATGGACACTCGCAACATAAGAAGAGAAGTGAGTTGCATTTTAAGAGGGAATACGCTCTCTTCTTGAAGGTTTGCAGGTCGTACAGGCCCGGAAATACTGCTGGTGACAGTTCGTTCCAGAGTTTTACAGTGCGCGGCAGAAAGTTACGCGAAAAACGCACTAATAGTATGTACTATTAGTTGTTGCCCGCGACTTCGTCCGCGTGGACTTCAGTTTATAGCGCGCGGTGTCAACAAAATTGTTGTCATATTTAAAAGCTTTTTTAAACCCTAGTACCCCTTAAATCAAAATACCAAAAAACAGCTGTGCAGCGGTGCACATGATTTTTCATTATTTTAAATTAAACTTTATTTATGCTAATAAAGCTTATTTAGCCCCCCATTAACAACTTTAGCTTTACCCATAAACTATTTAGCATTGGTAGGTTTAAGGTTACGTCACTGCATAGATAAAGTACTGAGTAGTGAGTAAGATATAAAAAAGTGTATAACAATCGAAAGAATCTAAAGCATAACTCAAGATGATACCACCTCTTATAGAAACACGTAAGAGCAAGCGCTAGCGCGATCTAGACCGTGGATCTTGACGAATTTTTGGAACTGACTTTATTTGAACTTTACGCATAAAGACCCCTTTACAACCCCTTTTTCCAGTTAAAAAGTAGCCTATGTCCTTTCTCAGACCTTAGACTATCTGTGCACAAAATTTCATTACAATCGGTTCGGTAGTTTTGGCGTGAAAGCGAGACAGACAGACAGAGATACATTCGCATTTATAATCTATGTAATATATAAAATTCTCGTGTCACGGTGTGCGTAATTGAACTCCTCTGAAACGGCTCGACCGTTTTTCGTGAATCTTAGCGAGCATATCGTCTAGGGTTGAGAATCGGACAACATCTACTTTTTATATTGATAAGTGCATTTGTTGAATAAATAATAGTAAATTATTACAACCTGAGACTGACGGCGACCATTGTTTGTGCGACGGGATAGCGATCGACGTTGCCATGGTGACATACTTATTTAGTCACTTCAATAAAATAATATGGCAAATATATTATGGCAAAGCAACGTTTGCCGGGACAGCTAGTATTAGTATAGAAGTATAGATTTCTTGTGTTCGCTCGGTGTTGCCAAGCCGCTCGTACGGGCGGACGCATAATATTATCCAGCCTAGGACTGCGTTTCCACCAGAGATGTGTTGCGCGGAATGTTTTTGAGAACCAATAGAATCGCTCCATTGACGTGAGCTTGCCGTGACCTCGCTCAGCGCGGCGATGCTATTGGCTCTTGAAATCACATTCCTCGCAACATAGGTATCTCTATTCTCTGGTGGAAACGCAGCCTAACTCTATATTTGCACCGCCATTAATCTGTAGACTTTTAATTACAGCTAGTTAATTAAGTTACCAATAAATAATGCTTTTATTTCTGCGGGCCTAGTAGCACTGAATCGACTTAATCGGAGTTAACTCAGTTAAATCCTTACTAATATTATAAACTAGCTGTTGCCCGCGACTTCGTCCGCGTGGACTTCAGTTTATAGCGCGCGGTGTCAACAAAATTGCTGTCAAATTTAAAAGCTTTTTTAAAACCCTGATACCCCTTAAATCAAAATACCCAAAAACAGCAGCTGTGCAGTGTGCACATAATATATTTCTTTTTTTTTTTTTTATAAACTTTATTTATACCAAATTTAAAGCTAACCATTACACAACATTAGCTTTATCCATAACTATAATTATATATGTAGTACATAAAGTACTGAGTAGTGAGTTATTTAATAACGTGTATAACAATCGAAAGAATCGAAAAGCGTGATTTAACATGGTACCATCACTTATAGAAAGACTTATGAGCAAGCGATAGCGCGATGTAGGCGACTCAAAGCGCCATCTGTTATGAATTTTTGGAACTAACTTATTTTTAATCTAGAAATCGAACGCAACTCCGTTGCGCCAAAATTCGTTATCGCGAGAGAACCTCACCATATTTTCCCGAGACTAAAAGTTCCGTTCCAAATTTCATAAATATGGGTTCAGCGGTTTGACCGTGAAGAGGTTACAGATGGACACACAGACACACTGGCATCTATACTTAATATTATAAATGCGAAAGTATCTCTGTCTGTCTGTCTGTCTGTCTGTCTCGCTTTCACGCCAAAACTACTGAACCGATTGTAATGAAATTTTGTGCACAGATAGTCTAAAGCCTGAGAAAGGACATAGGCTACTTTTTAGCTGGAAAAATGGGTTGTAAGGGGGTGAAAATGCGTAAATTTGTTCAAATTAAGTTAGTTACAAAAATTCATAATAGATGGCGCCGTGCGTCTCCTACATCGCGCTATCGCTTGCTCATAAGTCTTTCTATAAGACGTAGTACCATGTTAAATTGTGCTTTTTGATATTTTCGATTGTTATACACGTTGATAATGTATAACTCATTACTCAGTACTTCATCTATGTAGTGATGAGTGACGTAGAGATCAACTACGATAAATTGGCGCGCCCCTCCAAATTTCAAAACGTTTGAAGTGCGTTGTCTTGCGCGGTAAGCTAGTTATGATTAGTTGACCAACAAATCTTGGTAATAAATGAAATATTACGTGTACTGTGATTGGTTGAATACTTACTACATATACAAACTCTTTCATAAGGATGGGACTACACACATTGAAACAGTCATTTGGAGGGGCGCGCCATGTTATCGTAGTTGATCTCTAACCTTAAACCTACCAATCTATGATAAATAGTTTATGGGTAAAGCTAAAGTTATAAAATATCATGTGCACAGTGTACACTGCACAGCTGTTTTTGGCTATTTTGATTTAAAGGGTACCAGGGTTTTAAAAACCTTTTAAATTTGACGCCAATTTTGTTGACACCGCGCGCTGTAAGTACACTGAAGTCCACGCGGACGAAGTCGCGGGCAACAGCTATTACTATAATAATTATAAAGTTTAATCGCATGATAATTCTTTTTAATATTAGACTACGACCGGTTATGTTTATTTTTGTCTCTTTCCCACTATAGCTTAATACTAGGCTCGTATAACAAACATCCATCACAGCTTAAGTACTAATGAGTGCTCGCCAAGTGGCTATAAAAACAAAAACACCAGGAGCTCATAAAGACGAATAGCATCGTTATACAATATGACGTCATAAAAATATATAACAGTTTATATTATCACGCTTTTATAATAAACTAGCTATCATTATACTAAACATATCATAGGGCAGGCATTCTCAAAGTCCGCTGAGTCCTGGGGCTCCGCAAAGGCCTTGCCAAATGTCATCAGACACCAGCTTCCAGGAGACAATTCATTCAAAGACAAAACATTCTTTTTAGGGGTCTGCCAAAAATGACACTTCTTAAAAGGGTTCCGCCACCAAAAATGTTTAGAGAACCACTGACATGAAATGATAAATGTTTAATTTATAGATATCGCTGGCCCCGGGCAATAAAGGCGTAATATCAAAAATCGTTTTGTTCAGGTGAGACAAAATAAGCTAATTTGTATATATTGCAGCGTACAGTGGTCCAAAACAAAAGTTTGAAGTGTCATATGAAAGTTAATTTTTTTACCTATTTAACCATATCAAAATAATTTTAATTGTGTAAAAAATTGTTGAAATAATTGAAAAAATGTATAATACAACTAATAAGCGATATTGTTTCAATTGTAACATTATTTATTGACTTTATAAAATCACCAAACCGCTTGAGATTTAAGGCTGTAAGAACATAACACGACGTATTTTTCGCTTTAGATTTCGAGCGTGCCAGCCCCTTTTTCGAGCGTGCCAGCCACTTTTTCGAGCGTGCCAGCCCCTTTTTCGAGCGTGCCAGCCCCTTTTTCGAGCGTGCCAGCCACTTTTTCGAGCGTGCCAGCCCCTTTTTCGAGCGTGCCAGCCCCTTTTTCGAGCGTGCCAGCCCCTTTTTCGAGCGTGCCAGCCACTTTTTCGAGCGTGCCAGCCCCTTTTTCGAGCGTGCCAGCCCCTTTTTCGAGCGTGCCAGCCAGAGATTACTCCCTTCTTCTGGGGAATCTTACAGCGGAAGCTTAGCTGTATCGTATCTTCACCGGTTTTTTTAGTTATGTTTCATAGAGTAATGCAAGAATACAGTTTTAGTCCTAAGAGAATTTTCCATTCAATAAAGCTTTTGTCATTTATTATACCCAAAATGTTATTTTAAAAATATGAAATAAATAGGGGTGTTAGACTAATACTCAGAGAAGCCAAAAATCAAATAACATTAAAAAGGGCGTAACCGGCGTTTACCGCTTTGTTGCCCGGGGCCAGCGATTTATTTAAAATTATTTTTCCTGAGAAACCATACGTTTATCTTATATTTAGGCGTGAACAGGTAACGAAGGTCTCACCTTCGCATTAATTATGTAATGGATGTTCATGTCATGTCCAACTAATGTCATTATTATTTAACATGTACATGTACTAAGCTAACATAAATTGCAAGGTAGCAGGTGTGCCTGTAAACTAATACAAGTCGTTACCCGCCTATATAAAACGGCAGTTTACCAGTTGATGTGGTGCCCGGCTCGCATGAATATGTAATTAACTAAGACAATAGTCAGAGGACATCGAGCCTATTTCCCGTTGTATCCATTATGGCCATGTTATCCTGGTAAATTAGCTTAATATTTTGATAGTAAATATTAGCCGCAGCCCTTTACTAGGGTAGCAGTACTTTTACTAGGATAACAGGCAGCAGCTATATCTATAATTGCTTTTACTATGATCGCAGACTGTATTACTAGGGTAGCAGAGAAATGTATTCACTATTTACAGGATAGCAGCTACATAACTAGTATTGTACTAGGATATCAGATTTTACTAAATTATGATTCTCTTCAAACAGCAAAAGGAAAAGTGGGATGTATCATCATTTTATAAGCCACAAAATTACATCACACTGATGATAAATGATAATACTTCTCTGCGCAAAAACTTCTGAACAAATTATTACCAAATTGCTGCGCTAGTAGCTTAAGCTTTGGAATATCACGTACTCTAAATTTGATCACAAAAACGTATTTCCGTTTTTACCAGCTTTCTCCCGCAGCAGAAATATACTCAGTAAAAACACATTTGATCAAAAGATACAAAATCCATTAAAATACACGTATTACATCACAGAGTACTTTGATGAGTTTATTTCAACATTTAATTGTAATTAAGCCAGAGGCAGCTTGTAAATAATTAAAATTATTCGCTTTAAAATTCCTCGATAATTAATATGCGCTCGATACTGGATCAGTATTGACTATTGAGTACTTCAGATTCGCAACATCTTTGGAACTGCTGATTTCCTGGTACTTTTATTTTTACTAGGATAGCAGAAGATGAAAGGAAGCTCTAGTATAGGTTGCGCATAACTTTAGAATCGCTCAAACTGAATAGGCCCATGTTTGTGATGATGATGATGATTGATGAATGATGATGGTACAATATCTATCAATAAAGTCTGTCATCAATTTAATTCACAACATCTTTATTACTGCTGAATCCCTGGCATGGTGATTGTATTGCATTGTATACAATATCCTAGTAGAAGGCTCTCTTCGAAAAACCAAATCATTATTAGCCACCGTGTAACGTTGCAATTTCTTTGCATTTAATTTTTTACTTGTATCGTGTTTTTTTTTTCTCTATGGCAGACGAACACGACACTTTGATTGTCATTTCCTTGCCAAAAAATATTAAAAAAAAGAAATGTCATTGCCTGTCATTACGTCAATGTCATGAGGACATTGACATTTGCCGTTAGAGGAGTTGTCAGTGATCTCTCCAGAGGATCATTTTGGAGCTGGCTTTCCAGAGTTTATCTGATTTTGGCTGTGTTTCAATCTAGAATAATCAGCATCTATTTTATAGATCTCATGGCTCATAGGCCAAAAATAATTAACAGCGGTAAGTGTATTATGATGCTGATACCATATTTTTTCAAATCTGAAGCCCTAGGGCTTAGCACATGGCTTGATAACATTCGTTGTCCACAGGCAGAGGAGTATCACGCTGGCAATGGTTTAGTCTTTGAAAACTCAAATAATTATGTTGCAGCAGCCGCCGTGGTATGTAAAACCCATAATTTCCATTTATTCGGTATTATAGTTGTTAGATGTGTTTTCTCATAGATGTCTTGTCTTTTCAGATGGGTCATTAATTCTTACATCTTACCACATTCCTTTTCTTCTACTTTTGAATATATTGTAGCAACAGGAATCCAGCAGTTTCCTAATGAAGAAGCTTCTTTGACTATTTTAGAAGTCACAGTTCTGTGCAATGAAACTCATACCGAGGTCCGAGCAAATGTTGTATAGAAGGATATAAGGTACAAACCTCAGATCCTCACTCAGTCTCAAGGTCAGGAGCTAGGAATCTATACGGTAGACGCTCCGACCGTTAACTTTGTTTCCTCTCGGAGCCGCTACCGTACAGAAGACGACCAAAATCAACACAAGGACTTGTTGTAAATAGATTATTGTAGTCATCTAGGATTGTTTAAAACTAAATACTCAAAATCTCTTGAAACAATAAAATATGGGTATGGTAAATTTGATCAAGACACGCGAACTGGTAACGCCACCCTGAGAGAATAATCCTTTGTTTGTCTCCAAAGAGAATTATTTAAGTTAAAAGTTATTTAAGCAAACCAATTATATAGTCTAAGTATTTAACCTTAATGTGTAGTTATTAACTTATTGTAGGTAAATCTTTTGCAAATGAACATGAGAATATATTATATTGTTGTGAGATTATGTTGGTTTTTAATTACATCCCTTATTTGTTAATTTGGAAAAATACAAGTTTTCAACAGACGGTCTCCTTTTTAAAAATTTGCAACGTTAATTAATAATATAATAAAATAATTTAATTATAAAACTTGAGTAACGTTCTTTCGATCGATAATGGCACTTCAGCTTGGTCGAGTACTTTGAAGTCAGCACTGCTGGGTAATTTTGATTCGCAAATACATTTTATTACTTCTGATTACCTGGTATATTCAGTACGGTCTGCAGGCTGCTATCCTAGTAGCCCATGTTTATTTATAATATTACTTCTAAGCCCCTAGTACATCAATTAGATATAAATCAAATAAATTATAGCGTATTTGTGACAAAAAAAGAAATTATCACAAAATTACGTGAAAAAAGTCATTTTAGTAAAGATAAAAATAAGAAAGCAAAAACTTGTTTTTTTTTTATTTTTCACATAAATTTTGAGGATATGTGAAAAAAGCGTAAATACAAAAGTTTTAGATTTTTTTTTTACCTACAACTTTGCCATTTGGTTTTTTCCATAGGACTTTTAGTTTTGCCGGAAATCGAGATAAACCGTTTTCCATCCCCATCCCTTTACCCTGGTCAATAAATTGGCTTATTGCATAAAGCAAGGCTTGTCTAATAATAATATTTTGAAAGATCACTCACACTTAAAAATATTTTAAGCACGAAAATCTGATGATGATCACAAAAAACATCACTTATTTATAGAAAATCAATACATCTCAATGAAAATCAATGTTAAAATTTCTCGATTTTTCGTCCGAAACAAACACAATAGCTCGTTAGCAGCGAAAAGCCTCCAATACGCGATTTTTGCCCACGCCCGGTACATCTCCTTTGTTTCATAATATCCTGGTATCCCGAGGGGGCGAGTGTGGAAATTTTATAACGCAACAACCATATTTACTGAGAACTTATCTGACACAACTTATCACATATATATCATATATATCACATATATATCTCCACAACTTATCTGACAGATATTCCATACTCTTATTTATATTCTGTCCGTCACTTATCAGGAAGTGGTGAAACAACCCCTAATTCTCTTGAAAGACAATTGCGTACGCATTCCTGTTTTCTTTTTATATTTTGCTAAATACTCGCAGTTGGATTACCACTTACCTTCCATACTAATATAATCCCACCAAAAACATTTCATGTAAAATGTCCTCGACGACCACAAAAGGTTTGCCCTGTGAAAAAGACATCAGATCTAATGTAGAGCCAAGCTTCTGAATCGACGCGGCCTAACTCTATCGACCCTAACTCCAACACTTTCTACATATCAGTAAGTAGGCTTCGCTGTTTCGAATATTTAGTTTCTGATCTGAAATAAGTAACGAAACAGCCAAGCCATACATACATACTTACTGATATTATGTAGAATTTGTTGGAGTTAGGGTCGATAAAGTTAGGCCGCGTCGATTCAGAAGCTTGGCTCTACATTAGATCTGATGTCTTTTTCACAGGGCAAACCTTTTGTGGTCGTCGAGGACATTTTACATGAAATGTTTTTTGGTGGGATTTCAGTCCTTTTTGTAAGTTGCTACTTGCTAGGCAGTCTTTTTAGTCTTTTTAGTATTTTTATTTTTTATTAACACATTTTTAGTTAATATCCATCCCGTGGAAACTTTCATGTCCTTATTCATAAAATTGGTAAAAGTCTCATTTAAACTTCCATTAATCTATCAATAACAACAATCCCCACTAAACTTATTTTACGCCGCTTAGCCAAATTTCGGCGTATTTTAGATATCAATAAAATATAAAGTATTAGACCTATTCAATTGAGACTTTGTATGTTTAATAAGTCTATTATTAATATCATATCCTGAGAATATAAACTATCTGGCACATCGTAAACCAACTCTATAAGGGTCAACTTCCACCCCCCAATTTTAGGGTATGGGGGACGAAAATTACACGTTTATGAATTTTTTTGTTGGTTGTATACTAAACATAGATTACATACCAAATTTCAGCTTTCTAGCACTTCAGGAAGTAGGCAAACATTTTGATGACCATCAGTGTGTCAGTGACGAAATCGACGTATTTTAGATATCAATAAAATCTAAAGTATAAGATCTATTCAATTGAGATTTTGTATGCTTAATAATTCTATTGATTACATCATATCCTGAAAATATGAACTATCTGCTACAATGGAAACCAATTCTATGAAGGTTCAAAAAAAAGGCGAAGAAACACTTCGAGAAAAGGTAGGTAGTGCCCTTGCGCTTCGCTTGGCTCGTCTCGTCGGGTGCACTACCGTGCACCCATATGTGTGAAAGTGTGTGAAGTGTGACTGTCCGTCTGTAACCTCTTCACGCCCAAACCGCTGAACCGATTTTGCTGAAATTTTCTATGAAGATACTTTAAGTCCTGGGAAAGGGCACTGGCCATAGGATACTTTCTATCCCGAATAATGTACGGTCCCGCCAAACGAATTTTGGCGCAGCGGAGTTGCGGGCGTCATTTAGTGATGATGATGAATGGATATTTATACGTGGGAGAGCCATGCTTCGGCACGAATGGG
Organism: Lysandra bellargus; assembly: GCA_905333045.1. Lineage (NCBI taxonomy): Eukaryota > Metazoa > Arthropoda > Insecta > Lepidoptera > Lycaenidae > Lysandra > Lysandra bellargus. The sequence continues at coordinate 1,536,971 of HG995329.1, forward strand.
CCGGCTCGACCGGAGAAATACCACGTTCTCACAGAAAACCGGCGTGAAACAGCGCCTGCGCTGTGTTTCGCCGAGTGAGTGAGTTTACCGGAGGCCCAATCCCCTACCATATTTCCTTCCCTACCATCCCCTATTCCATTCCCTTCTCATCCCTACCCTCCCCTATTACCCTATTCCCTCTTCAAAGGCTGGCAACGCACTGCAGCTCTTCTGATGCTGCGAGTGTCCATGGGCGACGGAAGTTACTTTCCATCAGGTGACCCGTTTGCTCGTTTGCCCCTTCTTTCATTAAAAAAAAAATGGAAGGTCCTACAAAAATACTAATCTAACGTTTTCGCGAGCGTCGAACTGTATTTTAAGACAATGGTGAGAAAAATACTGAACAAAGGTTACTTAATATCACCATAAGGTAAAATCAATTCAATTCCTCTATAAATAGAGTATAAAATCATTTGTATTACATAATCCAAGCGATTATAGTATGTATTTCAAGGGCGACAAGGTGGTATATCGCGTGGCCGGTTAATAGGTAAAAAAACCGGGTCACAGAATTCCCATAGAGGGGACTATTGACAGAATAGTGGGAAAAATATGCTATGAAGTTTAAATATCGTTTTTAATTCATTTATGAGTGCCTGGTACATTTTTATTGTGAAGAAAGCCGATAAGTTATGTTTTCCTAGTATCACTTTTCTTTTCCGGCACCGTAATTTACAAATAAATAAAAAGTCGGCCAATTGCGAGTCGGTCTCGCGCACGAAGGGTTCCGTACCGTCGCGTTATTGAGCGAAAGCTGGCAAAAATAGTTTTTTGTATGGGCGCCCCCTTAAATATATTTTGTTGGCCGACTTCCAAAAAGGAGGAGGTAATATGTTCGGCTGTACATATCTTTTTTTTTGTATGTTCAACGATTACTCAGCCGTTTGTGGTCCGATTTTCAAAATTATTTTTGTGTTGTATAGGGTTTAACTCGAATTTGGTACCATGTTCACAAAAGTGGTGATCTGATGATGGGATCCTTGAGGAATCGAGGGGACTCCTTGAAATTTGTATGGAAATATAGTGATTTCGATTTTTTCTGAAGCATTCGAGGTAAATGCTACCAAAAAGTAAGACTTCGCACCAGGTTATACCCTGGATCCGAAGATACCGAACAGAACTTTTGAATGCTTATAGATACAGGTTCGGGGATTTCGGTGTTGTTTAAACAACTGAAAGCATAAGCTAATACATCAATTTGATTAATCATCATCATCACAACCATAATTGTACCATGAGTCATCACACTATGACCCAATTATTGGTACTTTTCGTGATATTTTGCATCGAAGCAGATGTTTTTGATGATGATTTCGCTGTTTGTAGACCGATTTTCAAAATTCTCGTGTTGTTGTGTAACAATTACGAAAGTGGTGAGCTGATGATGGGATCTATGAGCAATCGAGGGAAATCCTTGTTTATCAAAACACTCATAGTGGTTAAAATGTTGCTTCTAGTAAGTTAAACATATGTTACGAATAAGAGAAATTTCATACGAAGGTGTCTCTTGGTCCAAAGGCACTGAACAAAACTCCTTAACCTCTAAAGATAAAATTTTGGAAATTGCAGCATCGCTTAGATAACTGCAAGCATTTACCACAATTTCGCTTACAGTAACATAATGTGAATAGTTAACATTCGTATTGGGGTTTTACGCATAAAGCCTAATATTATAGAAATTTAACTCGCCCGTGACTATTAACAATGTCGGATGTGCAAAATCGTCAATTTTATTTTATTTCATAAAACATGTCCTTATAACCAAGGCTATCAGTAGCTGAAAAGAAAAAATCTATATTATGCATAGTTTCTGAAATAGCTACATTAAAAATGTCGTAAATTACTAAGATAGTCCGCTAACATTGTCAGATAGTCACTACCTACGTTGTTAACGGGACGCGGGGGCGAGTGAGAGCGCTCGATGTGCCACTTCCGACTATGTTAACGGAAGGAATGGACCTCGCGCTTTCACTTGTTTATTTTGCAACCTTTGTTATATTTTTTAATTTTCGACGCCATTTTTAATGTCTACAAGATCAGCATGGCTAATCAAACTAGGTACTCAACGAAATTAAGAAAAATATAGTAATAGGGGGAATAAAATGCTGATGGAAATATTATGATCGAAGCTAATAGTAGTGCGGAAATTGGTATTTACTATTCTTTATTATATTTTTTAAAGATTTTGAACAGTACAGCTTATGTTTTATTGCTCTAGATTCGATTATAAGATAAACATTTACCTTCATTAATATATTTTTATCGTAGGTCATTTAAAATTGTGGGATGTGCCACATCCAACGTTCTTAACTGGTTTTTCAAATGTGTAAAATGTCGGTTGTACCACATACGACATTCTTAATCCTTCAGGCCCCGCGCGAGCACCGGTGATCGCGACAACAATAGAATACAATAGCAATTCCTGGAAATTCCGACTGAAGTATTAATCGGTCTTATAAATGGTTGAATTGTCGGTAGTACCACTTCCGACATTGTTATGCGGATTTATAAATTGATAAAATGTCGGTAGTACTACATCATAATCATTTCATTTATTTTTCTTATTGATTAAATGGCATTTGTAGTTTGTACAATATATGTCGTTGCTAACCGACTTTAAACAATTTTCAGAAGGCTTCAAAATAGGTCATTTTTGTACGAAAATTAAGTTTTTGTTGGCACTCATACACAACGAATGAATATAATTTTTTAATTCAATAATCGTGTTTTGGCGGTCTGGTGTCTAATATCTGATTTTCTAGGCATTTTTCTAATACATAACAGTAATGAAACGTAAGCTATACTGTTAAAAATCGTAAAAAAGGTATTAAAAGGACCTTTTTTCACACTAGGTTCAGTCACAAGATTTCCATGAGCATTTTTTTCCTATACAATTATTATAATTTTCTCAAATTCGTTGACTAGCTAGTTTGATTAGCCTTGCTGACCTTGTAGACATTTGTAAATGCGGAGCTTGCAATATGTCTCAACAAACATAGATTTACTCAGATTATGTAAAAGTGAAATTATTCTCAAAATATACCATAGAATAAATAGAGAATCTCGGATGAAGAAGACTGCTTTTGATTAATTAATCTAATAAATATTAATCTAAGTTTTTCATGAAAACGAAGGCTGTGGTAGCACGTAAGTACCCTAAAAATGTAGAGATTTTTAAGAAGTACCTGATTCCGCAAACTTCGTTTCGCTGACAAATTAATGGACCTGCAAAACAGTCACTCCTTCGTCATTATTTTCTGTATTTACCACATATTTGGGCAATATCATGTCTAGCGTATTTGGCAGATGTCGATAAGATCCATAGCAAGTTGTTCGACTTGGAAAATATAATATTTTCCATTACAAGTTCGTGGTAGCCACCGCCGTTGCCGCGTCGGCGCCTTTTTTAAGCTTTAATCAAACTGGAAGTTAGGGAACTTCTAAAATATTTGCCCCATGGTAATAATTTAAAAGACAATTCTATTCTTTACAGAATCACAATTAATATTTTGATATTTGTTTGAGTAAGGATCAATTGTTAATATGCAAAAAAAGCCACGCTAGTAGGAGATGATTTGAAGTTAATATTTTAATGAAGGAAATGGTTATTATTCGTTAACCACAAAAGATACATATATGCTGTCCTGGAGTTTTTTGTAGATAATGATGAACACTATAAGTGTTTGCAATATTATTTCTATGAATCAGCTATATTTTTCGCAACGCAAGCGAAATAATATAATTTATTGCAAATTTTTACCACTTTTGGTTATATTTTTGCGATTTTCGGTATGATCCCTAATATTTTTTGAATAATATACTGCCTAAGTTCTTTGCAAACAATGTAGCTTACCAACGGTAAAATAATTTTTAAAATTGGTTCTGTAGTTATTGAATGTATTCAATACAAACAAAGATACAAAGACTTTTTCAAACACGAAACAAACTTTTCTTCTTTATGATTGATACAAAAAAAATATTAATTTTGTTAAGTTAATTTAAGTTATGATACCAAAAATTCAACAAAATAGTGATGGCAATAATTTTTAATTTCAATGTTTTAAGTTAATTTACATTTCGGACGAAAACTTGATTTTACGAATTATTTACGTCATAAGAAATGTTTTGTATTTTCATACATACATTGTTTTCACGTTTTATTCGACAAAAGTCCATAAAAAAGATATATTTTCTTTAAATTGTTGTCATTTATGTTGGTAATTTCTACATACGACATATTTTTAAATTCAAATTTATCACTTAACAATAGCGTAAGTGCCACTTCCGACAAGCACTCATTAATTTTGTACAAGCAACAACGTCGGTTCTGGCACTTCCGACAAATCAGCATTACTCGTTCTCCGTTAAAAAGGTTAGAAGTGACTTTTCTCATATTTACTCATAAAATACGGGATACTCCTAATAATATACTAAACGTAAATAACTTATAGAGCACAACCCTGAAATTTCATGATTCTACTTGAAATAAGTAAAAAGTTATTCACAATTTAGACTTTGAATCGCTCTCCTGTAAAGTTGCTGTTTTTCACATCCGACATTGTTAATAGTCATGGGCGAACTAAAATGAGTGAAATTATTATTTTTTAACAAAAAAATTAAAACCGACTTCCAAGGTAAAAACAATAGTAATATGAACTAAAAAGTATTAAATAACTCTTACTCTTTAATAGCACGCCTTTTTCAGAATTCGTCTAAATATCAACTATTTCTGTACATATACTACAGTCTACATTACTTTGAAGTGAAGAATTTATTTTAACTTTTAGTATTTGTTGTTATAGCGGCAATCAAAATATACACTCTCTGACAATTTCAGAAGTCTAGCTATAGCGGTTCTTGAGATACAGCCTGGAGATAGTCAGACAGACGGACAGACGTCGAAGTCTCAGTAATAGGGTCCCGTTTTTACCCTTTGGGTACGGAACCCTAAAAAAAGGTAATTTTTTGACAGATTAACAAAATAATGTCTAAGTCTAAACGTTTGAATAGCGAATATTACGCTGCGGTCGGAGCAGAGGGCGCTACTAGCACATACAGTAAACAACCCGACCACAATCCGCCATGTCACACACGTCATATTAGAATATTGACAGAAACTACGTCAAACGTCGAACACAACTTTTTGTTTGCTATATTCACTGAGGTAGTAAGTACTACGTACTACATAGAGCAGCTATTGCAAACAAAAAACATGTCGCACTCGAGGCATGAGCGGGGTGGGAGGCGGTGCGATGATTTCTATAGATCAGTACCGCAGGAGTGACACAGTTTTGTGCCTACACTCGAATGAATGCAGAATATATTTGAGTAAGTGGATAAAATAAAAATAAAAATTCACTTTTTTATAAAAAAATTAATCAAGTATGGATCCATAGACCACTATAGCTAATTACCTTATTTAAATTACTTAAATATTTTCAAATATGTACCATAATAAAATTATTATAATGTACGCATTATATGTACGTAATATTCTAAATATTACCAAAATACAAACTCGTCTACGTGAGTAAGTACTTCATTCATCGTCGTCTTATCATAGATCTGTATTCTGCCTACATTCCCCTCTGAATCTACTACTCTATGTCAATGCAAATGGCGCGCGTCTTCGCCTAGTAATTGAATGTTCGTATTTTAATTGAAAATAATTAAATAAGAATGCTAATACCGATGAAATGTTATTCCGTTGCATTTGGAAGTGTTAATGGAATAATTTTTGCAGTATATTAACCCACAACTAGGCATTTTTGCGACTTTTTTTGGTTTCGTTTTTGATTGTTGTACGTCTGGCGCGCAGAAGAGCTCGCGGGCGACTAAGTGCACTGCTGCTATATAGATTACTTTGAATGTGACCAAGCATTGCGTTGCGTTGTCGAGTCTAGTACGTAGTACATACTATGTCAGTGGCTATATTCTATGCTGGTGCTGCCTCTAGCGAAAAAACATTGGCACAATATTTTTTTATCCCATTCCTAAAAATCTGTACTCAACTTATGTACAGCGAAATTATTAAGAAAAGTTGACTACCAGGTCTACCAGAATCTGATGGCAAAAAGTGAGAAAATAAATTGACTAGAAATACCGGGGTGATTGGCATTTTGATCCTTTTTTAACCGACTTCAAAAAAGGAGGTTATTCTTATAGCGGCTGATTATGCGTGTTAAACGTGCAAATATAAAAATTTGTCCAATGATCAAGGATATTTTTTGAAAGTCTGCTGTCAAAAATTGCCATCAGATTCTGGTAGACCTATAGTAATTACTAATTGCATTTTTTCAGTATAGTAAGTAAGAAATATCTACTTTGTATGTAACTATAGAAAACATAGCGTATTATTTTACCATATAGAATAATAATACGTTAGAATATAGAGGTATTATGCCTAACTTATATCAACAGAGCGGAAACTAAAGGGAATCTTGTTGGAATATTATTCTTACCTTTCTGCCCTTATATAATAATACTAGATGACGCCCGCAACTTCATTGCGCCAAAATTCGGTTATCGCGCGGGAACCGTACATCTTTTTGGGATAAAAAGTAGGTATCCTTTCCCGGGACTCAAGGTATCTCCATGCCTTTCAGCGAAATCGGTTCAGCGGTTTCAGACAGACTTTCGCATTGATGAGAGTTAAGACTTTAGCCGGGAAACATAAAACATTTAACATACGAATTCACACATCTCTCCATCGCTGCCATCCTAGTAATATGTCAGTCTGGCTGCCAAATCTGATGCGCAAACATTATGTTCCTCTAGCTCCTAATCCCCTGGTATACTGACGGGTATAATTCTGATTAATTTCACGCCCAAAATCAGCCTGGCTCCTCGTGGTGTATTTTTAAGCCTGTCAACACGAGCTACGTGAATAATAGCCTATATCCATCAACAAGATAAAAATGGAGGTTTATTTGCGGAAAAACTTCGGTTTGATGGTAAACGGCTGCCTTGCCATTATACGTAGCCTATACCCTATAGGCTACGTATAATTTAAAGATCGCTTGGCAAAAATTAAGGACGCTATTAATTTATGTATCTTTGGTAGCAACGAACTAGAATCATCGTTGTTTGGTACGGCGAAATGTGAGCGGAAGTTTAAGGCCGTCCCCCAAGCAGACGACCTTGGCCATACATTTGCCGCGTTGCCGAGATCGCACCAAAACCCTATTTAAGTATTTTACTTGTATATTTCAAAATTGTCCTAAAAAAATTTAAAACGGGGAATACATAGTTTATGATATTGTCGATCTATTGGCGTGTGTTTCAAATAAAAGTAATTTCTAAATCCTAAATGCTTGAATTTTAATAAATTGGTTTTACTTTGGAAGCTGATATCATGAGTATAATAAACAAAAATAGAAAATTTAAAACGAGGAAATGAATGTTGATATACTGAAGATTGTTGCTGTATTTTTATGATAACTTTGTAGCTTTCAAATTATGAGTTTATATGGTTTGAAATACGGTTACGGCTATTCTTCAGATTTCTAGAAACTGCGCATTTTTGAGCTATGTAATTTTGACACCAAGGTAACATGACATAATGACACTCGTCGGCTTCAGTAAATGTCATCCAGTAACACCAGGCTTACATAAAACTATAGGCGTTTCTTAAAAACTATTGTTTGGAAAAATTCATGACTTTGCTTGGTTGGGGCAGCATTTCTCACATAATCATAGAAGTCAAAAGTTACTTTTCCAGGGCTGCTACTTTAACTTTTTATATGGCTGTCCGACGCATGTCCTAGGTGATATGTCTGCATTCTAAGTCCCAACTCCCAACCAAACATGGAAATAACATGTTTCCAACTCGGGAATCAAACCCACGACCTCCGAGTCAAAAGCCACGCTCTAAGCCACTGGACCATAGAGGCTTTCAAGTTCAAGGGACACATTACGTCATACCATACATATAGGCGCCTACGTATCAGCTCACAACACCAGGCTTACATGACACTACAGAAGTTCAAACTTTCAAAGGCAAACAAAACGCCCCTTTAGGTTGTTTAGGCAAGATAAGTGTTTGAACCCCATCTGTAACTCCTATATTAAACCCCATTCCCCCATCTACTCCCCCCTTTTAGGGGGGAACTCAACTCGAAACTTAACTTATTGTTATTTGATGATTAGTGATTACACTACGTCTGTAACACCAACAAAGTTCCTTTAGAGAAAATATTATTTGAACAGTCAAATCTTACTTTGAATCAATATAAGGAAGTTTATTCGAGTTAAGAAAGCAGTTATGCATGTGTACTTTGAAAAAATTAAAGTACCATACTCCTCAATAATAATATCTATGGACGCTTCACACCACGTCAGTCTGGCCCCGTGCTAAGTACCTGAAGGACTTGTGTTACAGCCTACAGGTACCTACCAGACAACGGAATATCTATACTTATTATAAAACAAAGTCGTTTTTCCCCTCATGTCCCTTTGTTCCCTTTAATCTTTAAAACTACGTAACGGATTTTGATGATTATTTCAGTGTTAGATATTCCATTTATCGAGGAAGGTTATAGGCTATATTTAATCACGCTAAGACTTATGGAACGAAGAAATAGAGGAAAATGTGGAAAAAACGGGGAAAATTATTTTAAAGAGCTAACTCGAACGCGATAATCTCAGGAACTACTGATCCGATTTGAACAATTAGTTTATTGTTAGATAGCCCATTTATTGAGGAAGGCTATAGGCTGTATTTTTAAAGACTAATAGGAGAATGTGGAAAAAACGGGGGAAATTATTTGAAAGGGCTTATCTCGCGAACCACTGGAGCAATTTTTATGTAATTTGACACAGATAAGTAGTCCACATGAAGGATCAAGGCTATCAATTTTAATATTTTTTTCTGTGACAATATATTTTATACCCGTGCGACGCCGGGGCGGGTCGCTAGTCCATAATAATTAATAATATTATAAATGCAAAAGTGTGTCTGTCTGTCTTTTACCTCTTCAAGCCCAAACCGCTGGACCGTTTTGCTAAATTTTTATGGAGATACTTTGAGTTCCGGGAAAGGAAGCATACTTTTTTGCCAAAAAAATGTACGGTTCCCGAGCGATAAACGAATTTTGGCGCAACGGAGTTGTAGGCGTCATTTAGTTAGCTTAGTTTAGTACATAATGCAATTTGCTTTAAATTAACTTAATTTATCTCACTTTAAATTAGTTTCTCCAGTTTTATGTAACTCATGTACTAGGAATGCATAAGTATTCAGGAGATCTCGTAGATCTTATGGAAATTCCTATAATAGAATCTCCGTAGGAGAAGTAAGTTGAAACTTTTCCACTTTTTCTTTATAATTAAAGATTTTTCTCTCGGAAACGGTTAAGGTGGATTTCCGAATCCGACAATAATTCAGTTAAAATTCCGCTTTATGACCTAGGCTATAGGTGTCATTTTGCTCTGCGCCACTACAAAGCAGCGGCGGCAATCGCTAGACCAATGTCGATAGAAAATGAAACCTTGTTCAGCGGTTCCCAATCTTTTTCAGCCTGCGGCGCTGTTACACGTCGCAATATTTTGTCGCGGCGCCCTACTCTTGCTATTAGAAAAAGATACATAAATAAACTAGGTGATTAATGATTACGGGTAGGTTAAGCGGGTAATAATTAAGAAATATTTAACCATCTATCTGCTTTACACAGTTAATGTTCTAATTTTATAATATTTGTGGTTTCGAATAATTATGGGAGATCGACTCACGGCGCCCCTCTTGCCTTTCCAGTTTCCACGGCGCCGCGGCGCACACTTTGGGAACCCCTGGCCTAGTTCATTGAGTGGCATGTTTGTCGGTCGCGATCGGGAAGCCACCTTTACAATCCTAGTTAAATTACACTCTAAGAAATTGTTCTTGGCTACAATAAATAAAGTTTAAGTCTGAAATTATTTCAAAAATTACGATTGCTCTTGTAAAAAGTTTGTACAACAATAATTCAGGATTTTTATCTTGTTGGAAGCTATAGTCTGGTCTCAGTATAAAGTGAATTTCGGCCATTGACCTATAGCTTCTTGTCTTTCTCAGAGGCGCAATCTAAATCTTACTTATAACGCGGGAAACGAACATTTTTTGGCTGCGGTTTAAGAGCCCGGGTAACCCTCGAAATTCTCATACATACGCAACACCAAAATCATTTTGTCATACGAAAGTATTTAACATGTTTGAGTTATTTTTCAGCTTTAAATAGTAACTACCTAGGTTCCTGAACAAAAATTAACTTCAAAATATTTAAACACTAAAAAATAGAGTAAAACATTAAAAAATATATAAATAAGTAGTAAATTTTACTACAAAATATTTAAATACTAAAAAATATTTTTTAGAGTTGAAATATTTTGTAGTAAATTTAATATTTATGTATATATTTTTTAGTGTTTTACTCTATTTTTTAGTGTTTAAATATTTAGTAGTAAATTTAGTAAAAAAAAATTATACACAAAAAAAATTTTTTTAGTGTTTAAATATTTTGAAATTAATTTTTGTACAGGAACCTAGGTAATTACTATTTTAAGCTGAAAAATAACTCAAACATGTTAAATATTTTCGTATGACAAAATGATTTTGGTATTACGTATGTATGAGAATTTCGAGGGTAACCCGGCCCCTTAAGAGCTTACTGTCAAAACGCTAGCCCTAAGTTAACCTACACACACCGCCATCCTCCAATGGTGATACAATGATTCCATGAATCGTGCTCCCGGGCAATGTGCTTTACGCTGCAGCTAATAGTGAACAATATCGCGTAACAACGGTTCTCGCAGTATAGCACGAAAGTAAAGGTCGTAAGTACCAAAACTGTTTTTTGATGATTACTTAAAAACTAAATACAATACTAATATTTCCTTTTACCATTATTTTTTAAAGTGTGTGATTGTATTAGTACAAGTTATAATAACTATAGTAACGTAACGATAGTAAATAACAAAGTGTAACAGATATTTGTTGAAAAGCCCAGAAAAGTTCATAATTTCGAAAAATATAACTATCGAGTTAAAATAAGTGAATCGCGTTTTCCTTTTACAGAATATCAGATATACAATGATTATATAAATCTCAATTTCATTTGAGTCAATCGTCTTCCGGGATCGTAATACTTATTAGAAAACTCAGCAAAATTTGACAGCCCACTCTTAAGCGTTAATAGACACACAGACTGAGTGACAGACACACTTTCGCATTTATAACATAAATATCAATATCATTTCATCCCTTTTTCGTTCGTAGGTTAAAAAACCATTAAAAACACCCAAAATGAAAACGATACATGTAAAACAAACAAAATTATGCGTATCCATTTAAAATCGGCCCTTCACAAACCACAGGCCTCTAAGGGCGAAAAGGGTGTAACGCGAAAATTAAACAAAAATTTAATCGGCCCATAAATATCAAAGCGGTAATGAAATCGGTCCAACAATAAAAACATTTATATCGCAGTCATTTCGTTGAATCTGCTATCTGATTGAACGACTGGCTAGAGCGTTCATTGAAACCATTTAATTTACAGTCAACGACTTAACGAGTAGGCCTTTAGTTATTAAATGATTGTATTCAATGAATTCGCTAGTCATTTAATCAAATAACAGATTTGACTACATGACTGCGACATATATAAATACCTACCGTGCAAAACTTTAAAATCGTTTGGCGAAGCTGGAGGGGGGAAATTGGCGGTGAACAATTCTTACTAATATCATCTATATCACAGGCATAGATCAAGAATTTAAACTAAAGCGGAAGAGTTTGTTTGAACACGCTAATCTCAGAAACTACTGGTCCAATTTGAAAAATTATTTCAGTGTTAGATAGTCCATTTATCGCGGAAGGCCATAGGCTATATTTTATCACGCTAAGACTAATAGGAGCAAAGAAATAGAGGTAAATGTGGAAAAACGGGGGAAATTATTTGAAAGGGCTTATCTCACGAACTACTGGAGCAATTTTTCTGTTATTTGGAACAGATTTAAAGAAGTGGACCACGTGAAGGATCATTGGCTATTTTTGTGGACTAATTTGTCTGTGAAATATCTAATTTACGCGGGCGAAGCCGCGCGGAACGTCTAGTAAAATATAGTATGTCTGTCCGTCTGTTACCTCTTTACGCTTAAACAATTGAATCGATTAAGACGAAATTTGGTATGGAGATAATTTGAGAGACGGGAAAGGTCAAAGGAAAGTTTTTAACGCAGAAAATGCACGGTTTCCGCGCGATAATCATAATATTTCTTCGAAACGGAGCTAAGGCCAGCGGTTCTCAAACTTTTTGATGACGAATTGACGGACCCCTAAAAATGTTTTGTATTTGAATGAATTGTCTCCATGCTGGTGGTCGACATTTGTAAAAACAATTTATGTATCGCACGCGGAGCACCTACAAGGCCTTTGCGGAGCCCCAGGGGCCAGGGCCCAGGACTCCGCGAGCACACTTTGAGAATAGCTGATTTAGGGCCTGTTACACCACTTAGATACTGATAACGTGCTGGATATGCTATGTACACAACTTATTTGGCAGATTCTCCATACTCTATCTGTCAAGTAATGTTGTGGATAGCCTCGCCGGCACTTATCAGGAAGTGGTGAAGCATGCCCTAAGGCAGTATTTCCCAAAGTGAGTGATACCGCCCCCTTGTTGGCGCTGAAGGTCTGAAGGGTGTGGGACCCAAAAAAAAAAGATGGCGTTGTGTAGAGACTTAGAATTAGAATTGATTTCATCTGGATACATTCTAAATTGAAACAATGGGGGGCGCTAAAAATATTTTTTTCTCAAGGCGGGCAGTAGACATAATAAGTTTGGGAACCCCTGCCCTAAGGCCTAAATACTGTTTTCATAATAAAAGTAATTTCCGGACAAATATCAGACAAAAACGATTTAACGAAATTAAAAACAATGTACACAAAATAAGTATTATCTAAATGAAATATTATATCGTTGGTAACACAAACTTTTATTCCAATTTGATCCTTATAACAACAGTACAAGGTACATTTTCGCTTACACTTCAACAAAATAAGCCAAAAATTATTTTTACTTACGCGCTTAAAAACTAAAAGTATACTTACTTAATACTTATATTTAATTTATACTTGCAATGTGGACTATAATAATATGTTTTATTATATTCTACTTATTACTAGTGGTAGCGACCCGCCCTGGCGTCGCACGGGTATAAAATATATAGCCACTGAAAAAATGATTAAAATCAATAGCCTATGATCTACTTCATATCTGTGCCAAATAACACATAAATTGTTCCGGTTGTTCGCGAGATAAGCCCTTTCAAATAATTTACCCTGTTTTTTCTACGTTCTCCTATTAGTTTTAGCGTGATAAAATATAGCCTATAGCCTTCCTCGATAAATGGGCTATCTAACACTGAAAGAATCATCAAAATCCGTTGCGTAGTTTTAAAGATTAAAGGGAACAAAGGGACATGAGGGAAAAAAAGCGACTTTGTTTTATAATATTATGTATAGACAATATAGAGTGTAACAAAACTAAGTAAGTGATAGCTGATAATACTTCAGGTTCTGTATGCGTCTTGTATAGAGTTCACTGTGAAAGTGGCATCGCAGAAAGAGCAAAATTTTTTTGTGATTTGTATTTTGTATGGGCCGCCTCAGGCCTTGTACCATGAAATTGTTTTGAGACTCAAATAATCGGACGAGAATGCTGCGTCCTACTCTAACAAACGTGAAATGACATTGTTAGAGCAGGACGCGACATTCTCGTCCGATTGTTTGAGTCTCAAAATAGTTTCGTAGTAGGCCTACAGGCTTCAGCATCACGAATTAGCTCATCCATACAAAAGTTTTAAAAAAGGTGCTCTTCGCTGCTACTTTCACAGTGAACTATATACAAGGGACACATACATATAACACACCCTAAAACATTATCACTTAGTTTGTACCCTATATACCAAAACCATTGAACAATAACCGATAATGATAAATATAGATCGTTTTAACATTTTTACGATCGTAGTAATATCTTTCCACCCTCGCTGCCCCAAAAAAGCTGACCCCATACATAGACAAAACACCCGGGGTATTTTTCACCCCTAGACACTTAAAATAATCTCTTAATCGGGAAGGGGAGGTTTCTTCGATATTTTCTCAGCGTTAAAACGGTAAGACCTTGTTTCACCACTTCCTGATAAAGTGCTAGATAGGCTATCCACAACTTTTTTGACAGATTCTGAGTATTCTCCATAGTCCACACTATCTGTCAAGTTAAGTGGTAGATAGCCTATCCGGCACTTATCAGGAAGTGGTGTAACAACCCCTAAGGCTGGATTTATATGGGTCCGCGTGAACGCGTGGTTTGGCCGCTACACCGCGAGCTAACAAGCAATTATTGTATAACGATTTATTTCAACAGCGTTGCGGTCGCACTGTCATTTACATACAATAATTGCTTATTGTATCTCGCGGGAACCGTACATTATTGCCGGCTAAAAGTGTCTCCAAACAAAATTTCAGTAAAAACAGTTCAGTGGTTTGGGCATGAAGAGGTAACAGACAGACAGACATACTTTCGCATTTATAATATTAGTATGAAAATAGCATGGATTCTAGAATCGTGAAAATGGAACGGTCCCTAAGGGATTCTAAAACCAAAATACATCTGAAATGCAAGCTAGTAACTTTAATTTCAAACTTTATTTAAAAACTATAGAATCATTGGAATAAAATACAGAAAATAAAGAAAATACATCGAATTATTTGTACCTAGAGAGGCGACCTAGAAAACTGGCAACCCTAGGTCGAAACAAGCGATATTCGACTTTATCGCATTAACAATAAAGGTCACATCCCCTGATAACATGCTAACAATATCATCCATTGTAAAACCAACCCTATTTTATCGTCATAAAGTCCATATTCACAAATCGAAGTCGACATCAATATAAACCTGATTTGAATGACATTGGAAAATCAACTCCATCGTATAGACACAAAGTATAAATTCGCATACGCCAATACTACCAATAAAGACATTCGATTTTAGACTTTATTGGATACGAAATAAGGACGTGTGCGAATAAATATTTCAAGCAATTTACACGGGAGTTACATCGTGGGATTTCGTACTTTATTATCGTTGTTTAAGGGTTATATTCGCTTGATGCTTGATACTTTCAACTATTTTTGTATTCAGTAACTTAATAATTTATTTCATCCATCAAGATTTGAAATACTCCGAAAAGGTTTCCACAGAAAAATCGCTCGATATCGACAGAACTGCATCGGCACGGATGGGTCGGCAAAAATATACAAGGTGTAAATGATATCACTGATAACTGATAATTGATAATACCTAAGGGTGTGTACGTGTGCCTTATAATAGCTTTCGTTGTGAAAGTAGCAGCACTGAAAGAGCATTATTTTTTGTGATATTATGCATGGGCAAGCGCCCCCACCTGTATATATATATATATATATATATATATATATATATATATATATATATATATATATATATATATATATATATATATATATTCATTCCAAAAAACTTTAAATTAAAAACCTCGCCAAACCAAAGTTTATCGGCAAGATTTTCTATTGAAACGTAAAAAGAAATCACTATCAGCGCCGCTACTTTCACAGTAAACTAATATAAGGGGCACGTACACACTACACACCCTATATTACCACTACACTACTTTTTTTTACAACCTTTTACTTATTTCCCTAATCCCCACTTACAAGTTACAACAACAATTGCGCAGAGCCTAATCTTAAGAGGTAGGGCAAAGTTGTTATCACAATAGAATTACACCGGTATTAGAGTATTATCCCTTATTTAAGTGAGTACACCGCCTAAATCAACTTTATAGGATTACTAGATGACGTCCGCAACTCCGCTACGCCGAAATCGCGGGGAACCGTAGATTTTTCCGGGTGAAAAAGTATCCTATGTCCTTTCCGGGGACTCAAAATAAAACCATACTCAGCAAAATCGGTTTAGCGGTTTGGGCGTGAAGAGGTAACAGACAGACATCACTTTTGCATTATTTAAATAATTTTTCATAAAATAAAATATAATCAAATAATAAGAAAAAAAAATACTAGGTCACCATGACTTGTTAGGTAAAACAAACTCGTTCTAATATATTATTATGCACGGTTTATGTTATCCGAGTATCACTCAGTATCTCCATCAGATATTTTAGGGTTCCGTCTGAAGAAAATTGCCGAAAAATCGATCATGACGCTTTCACAGAGACATCAGATTATGAAGGCTGTCACAGACGGAGCAGGTAATGTAAAGATGTATATTATAGCACGCAGCACGATACATGTTTCTATAGAAATCGTACACAACAGCTATAATGTAAAAATATACATTATAGCTGAAGTGTGCGGTCTCCTGACGATCTCTATAGAAATATGTATCGAGATGTATCGAGCTATAATATACATCTTTACATTACCTGCGGGGCTAAAATGGTCGCTTTGTTGAATCATGATATGAATCATAATATGATTCAAATCTTTAAATAAAAATCGCAAAATGCAACTCTGCTTGCAATTCATTTCTGTATTTTTGTACTGATTTGACATTTGTCAGTTGGACAGTTTTGACAATTCATTTGCTGGATTGATTGAGAGGAATTGCTAAATGTTACCATTTTAGCCCCGCAGCTCTGTCTGTGAAAATAATATTGGATAATACTTAAGGGTGTGTATGTGTTGTAAAGTGTCCAAGACCAATATTTTTTTCACTTTTGCATGGGTAAGCGCTCCAGCGTCACGAGTTACCTCATACAAAAGTGAAAAAAAAACCTTGGTAAAAAGAACTTCTCTTAAGCAAAGCAATCCTGAGTATTTTTCCCTCAAAATCCCTGCGCCCTTATCACATCCCATCGGGTGTGCCAGCTCATTTGACATCTTAGATTACTCCTCAACCTCCCTGCAAACCTAGTCCTAATCTGATAAGCTTAGCTTCTTAAAAGGGACAATGGTGGAGCGAATTTTCTTCTGTTTCTTTTAGACGTGCATTAAAATATTATTAAAAGTGTTCTCCATACATCATTTCATCAAAATCAGTTTAGGAGCTGAAAGCTGTAGCTGATAGACAGACAGCAACATTTTTGACAAAAGTTTGTTTGTGTGTACGCATCGGTACATGCATTTTCTTGTGTTACTTATACCGCTGATCCAATTTTGATGAAATTTTGTACGGAAATATTTTGACTGTAGGACGGAAGATTAATTACCGAAAAAATGTACGGTTCCTCCTCGATAAACTTATTTCATATTTGGCTAAAGTATGCTAGCAACTTCATTTCATCGAAATGAGCAATCGTACATTTTTGTATGAAAACTATTACACAAAATGTACTAGGAAAACATAAGTACATAAGTCAAAAGGAGCCACACATCGTCGCGCTCACGCGTCGACACAATATCTGGGGTCGGGGGTTCGCTTCCCGGTCGAGACAATCGCATTTGATCGCCTAACACGCAATCTTTGGGGGACTTTGTAAGGTGATTTCACACTGGAGTCTGAACTTATGAAGATTTACACAGATCCATACTAATATTATTAATGCGAAAGTGTGTCTGTCTGTCTATCTCTCTGATCTGTATCCTCTTCACGCCCAAACCGCTGTACCGATTTAGCTGAAATTTGGTATGGATATACTTTGAGTCCCGGGAAAGGACATAGGATACTTTTTATTCCGGAAAGATGTACGGTTCCACGCGATAAACGAATTTTGGCGCAACGGAGTTGCGGGCGTCATGTAGTAATGTGTGTTTAATAAATGACAGCGCAACTGCGCCTCTATTTAAATAAATCGTTTCATACAATTGCTTGTGATCGCGCGGTGTAGCCGCCAAACCGCGCGTTCGGGCGGACGTAATATACATCGAGATTCGAGCCTAAAATCGAGTTTAAAAACTTACATGGTCCAATGTAAAGTCCCCTTTATACAATTAAAGAACAGTTCAGTGCGTATGCTTGTTTCAACGGTTTATGATTGGAGGGGGTGAAAATACACCCCCCGAAAATAAGGGGGTGGGGGGTCAAAAAGTGCTTCTTCTGGTTCGATTGTGCTCAACAAATGTTAAGCTTAATCTGTTGACTTATGGGGTAACGTCTTTATAAGTCCTGGGACCCTGTTACAATTATTTCGTTACCAGAGTAACATATTTTTATGAAGTTAAAAGAGTAAGGGCTGGTTTACAAGTATTAAGTAGATAAGTAGTTAACTAAATTTTAAGTTATTTATTGCATGTAAACACAAAATTTAGTAGCAAGTAGCAAGTTAAAATTTAGTTTAACTTACTAAACAAGGAAATTAGAATTTTGACTATTTTCTGTTAAGTTGGTAGGCGGGGCTTGTCACTTAACACATTTCGGGCAGGCACTTCAAATTAAGTTAAAATTTAGTTACTACTTATCTACTTAATACGTGTAAACCAGCCATAAGTTATTAAAAAGCTGATATTTAACGTCAAAATAGTAACAAACTTTGTGACAAATCTTGTATAGTAATTTCAAATATCTTAAAATACTTACAAAAAATAATATAAATCTTGTACCCAGCATCACCATAAGAAGAAACATGACTTACCTGAAAAAGAAAAAAATATTATAAGAAACTGTACTATATACATGGTAAATAAAGTGGGCCCCGTGCGAGTTTGTTACGCCGGTTCTTCTCGCCGGGTTAGTTCCCGAACCGGTGGTAGGCATCATGTAGACTTTCAGAAAATATTTGCAAAAATTTATTCTGAATAAAAAATTTTGAGTTTGAGTTTGAGTTTATAAAAATGAAACAATTTACCCTCAAACTAATTTAAAAAATTCAATTGAATTATATAGATTTTTTCGCACCTTAATTTTTGTAATTAATATTCAGTAAACGTATATTCATTATCAATTTATCAAGTATTATTATTTTGTTTGTTTGCTTGCGATGTAACGAGAACTCCTATAGCTCAAACCACAAAACAAGTCAGATAGTTTCATAATCATTAATCACTAATAAAAGCAATTCTGCATGTAGCTTCGTGGTGTGGACCATAATAATTAAAACATTTCACCCTAATTAATCATGTTTCCCTAGTATTTCATTCAACGTATTCGATAGCAATCCAACTCCATTATAACCACCACTTACGCTCTGCTCCCCTAGTACTCATCATCAGTTTAATCAATTATTTACCCCCTACGGAGATTTTAAGTACCAGGGGCGCAACACTTACTAGATTGAGCTATAAATTTTAACTATGCAAGGCGAAAACTTAAGAGTTTACTAGCAACAGCGAAGTTTTTAAGCTGTGATTTCTAATAATAAAGGAAATTTCGTTTTTCATCCTTATATGTGAAAGTGTGTATCTCTGTTACCTCTTCACGGCTACACGGCTGATCCGATTAAGATGAAATTTGGTATAGAGATACTTTGAGAGACGGGAAATGAAATAGTATAGTTTTTCCTGGAAAATTGTGCGGAACGCGCGCGATATACTTGAATTATTTGCTCTTAAGCCGCTAAACTAATTTTACTAAAAATTGATACGCAGTTATTTTGAGAGACGGGAAAGGACATAGTATGGTTTTTGTTGCGAAAAAATGTACGGTTCCCGCGCGATAAACGAATTTCGGGCCAATGGTGTTGCGGTCTTCTAGTTCTAGAGAAAAAAACTCGCAGAAAAATAAAGATTAATCCACTCCATTACGCCATAATGTACGGTTCCCGTGAGATAGGCACATCTCATACAGGCGCACATAACATACAAGAGTAATTTACCTAAGTGGTTCAAAGATACCCCTTACGCTCGGGTTAATAAATCAAAATGTCGAGGCAAAGGACCAAGGCCTCAGGACCGGCGGAGTGGTAAATTGATGTCACCGATAACGCTGCGGCTACTTCCTAATACCTCATAAAAGCCTGGTGAAAATTGAAGCTTCGGTTGAAATTTTACGGTTAAGGTGACGCCGCGTTAAAGTAAGAAACCGTGTTGGATATGTTTTAGCTGGGCCGGCCTCTCATAGAAAACAAGCAATGGAACAGCAAAAAATGGAAAGGGCGTAAGCGACAAAATGGTTTTTGTGGCGTAATTTAAAAACCATAAATACATTTCATATAAGCTATGTACATATTAAAGTGTATGCTTCAACCAATTTATGTACAAATTTTGGAACCTTAAATCACTCTCCTCTGTTGGAAAAATAGGAATCCCTTTTTTTACAGAGGTCTTTTCGATTGATAATTCTGTGTTATAAAAGTTGTCCAATCGTGTTATGCTATGGGCAATTTAAAGACAAAGACATGATGAATACTGACAATGAACTTTAGTTTCTTAGCTTTAGTCATTGCTGAGAAAAATCGGCATCGCTACAGCCAAATTATCAAGGCGTCGCCTTAAAATGCGCGGTTACTGCGATTATTTTAACTGAAAAATTATGTGGTTTATATAGCTCGTTAAATTATTATTAAAATGTAACGCGAATTTTGTTAATTGCACGGGAACCGCACATTTCTCCGGAATAAAAACTAGAGATAAACTACAATAACATGGCGCGCACCTCCAAATTACTGTTTCAATGTCTGTAGTCACATCCTTATGAAAGAGTTTGTATGTAGTTGTACCTAAGTTTTCAACCAATCAACCAGTACTCGTAATATGTCACTTATTAGTTATTAGTTATTAACTTATTACCAAGATTAATTGTTGGTCAACTAATCATAACTAGCCTACCGCGCAAGACAACGCACATCAAACGTTTTGACTACGCACTTCAAACGTTTTGAATTTTGGATGGGCGCGCCATATTATCGTAGTTTATCTCTACCTTATTGTCAGACTTGTTTGTGAAGAATTGAAATCAATTCAGCGACATGATAACTATAGCCTGATATATAGACAAACATTCAGGCAGATGGATGCATAGACAGACAGACAAACAGTAAGCTGTAAGTCAGGCACAGGTACACTGACAAATTAAAGATAGACAGACATACTTTAATATTGATTAAATCTACGTTCTTTAAAACTAAACATAAAAGTATAACAAAAACCCGCAACGCACGTATGATTCGATGGTTGGAGCCTCTATTAAGCTAAAGAAAGGTTAAGAGAATTAAGAATTCAAATTGCATCTGTTCAGTGGTTTGAGCTATTTATAAAGACATATGACGTCACAAGGTGCGCCCCCATATCATATCGTTTATTTTAACATAACAAATTGCCTCAAACAACGCGACGTCTAGTAACGAGGGTTGACACTCACACCGTGGCGTAACATTTAATAAATAGAACGTGTGGCACAAGGGACTGCCGCGGTAAGCTATTGCATAGCATTTTTATCAACTTATGCAATTTTAATTGGCATACGTCTACTCGTACGCACAAAACACGGTGCCGAGGTCTGGCAACTTAAAATAAAATAAAAACGTAAGATGTTTAAGCGTGGTACTATTATTATAAAAGCGAAAGTATGGACTGTCTATCTGTCCGTCTGTCTGTTCACGCTATAACACCTGAAGCGATTTAAATGAAATTAAATATGGAGATTTTGTTGCGAAAAAATTTACGGTTCCTGCGCGATAGATGCATTTCGGCGCAACGAATTTGAGAGCGACATCTAGTGTAGAACATTTTGTGGCATTTAATTGAAACAGCAATGTTTTCAAACTGATCTGTAACAATTATTTTAGATGACGTTCGAAGTAAAATACACCGATATAATATTCGAAAAAAAGTCCAAGCATCAAAAAATATAAAATGCAAAATTCTAAGAAAATTTTGCCTTTTATTTAAAGTTGTTGGTATTGTATTTTCAAAAAATGATAATAATATCTATGGACGCTTCACACCACATCAGTCTGACCCCTGCTAAGTACCTGAAGGACTTGTGTTACAGGTACCAGAAACGGAAATATATTTAATACTTTTATACTATACATATATTTAAGATTTTTATTATATCATACACATATTTAATACACATCCATGACCCAGGAACATTGAAAACTTTCTGTTTCGTCGGCGGGATTCGAAGCTGGGGGGCTTGAGCTGCCACACACTCTTAACCATTGAGCCACAGAGGTCGCCAAATACTTAAATTGTTTTTAGAAATGTCATCAGACACCAGCATGGACACAATATCTTCAAAGACAAAACATTATTTTTTGTATACGCAAAAATATCAATTTTTAAGAGTTTCGCCACCAAAAAAGTTTGAGAACCGCTGCACTAGACTAACAGGAATAGTTGAAATATATAAATACGGTACATATTTACATATTTATTATTATGACTACTGTATAAAAATATTTTTATAATTGCTAAAGAAAAATATTTTAAAAACAAAGGTTTTAAAATTCGAAGGCCGCATTTCCTAATACATAACTAACTTTATATGAAGTGCAGAAAAAACTAACTAACAATGAAATACCCAAACTGATGATACAAGGTGTAACAAAACTGAGTGATAATACTTTAAGGAATGTATGTGTCCCTTACATGCAGTTCAATGTGAAAGTAGCAGCGCAGCAAGTATTTTTTGCGATTTGTACTTTTTTCTATGAAATAAGGGGGCAAACGAGCAAACGGGTCACCTGATGGAAAGCAACTTCCGTCGCCCATGGACACTCACAACTCACTCAGAAGAGCTGCAAGTGCGTTGCCGGCTCTTTAAAAGGGAATAGGGTAATAAAGTAGGAGAGGGTAAGGAAGAGAATAGGGTAGGTTAGGGAAGGGAATAGGGTAGGGGATTGGGCCTCCGGGCAAGCGCTATAGCGTCATACATTTTTCCCAACTTTCCCAGTGAACTCTATACGAGGGCGGCACTGAAAATTTCGGGAATCAAGGAGGTGACACAACAGTACTATTTAAAAATGTGTTTATTGTTTTTCGAAGTATTCTCCGCGAAATTTGACACATTTTTCCATACGATGGAACCAATCATTGAAGCAACCATTCGGAAGTTGGGGTCTCCAAAATGGCCGTTTTGTAGGCGTCCACAGCTTCAAATCTCTGACCGCGCAATTCATTCTTTATTTTAGGGAAAGTATTGAAATCATTAGGGCTTAAGTCGGGGCTGTACGGCGGATGGTCTAATAATTCTATGTTTTCTTGCTCTAAAAACTCTTTTGTTCTGTGCGCGGTGTGAGAACTCGCATTATCGTGATGGAGGATGATGCGGCGGTTGCAGTTCTCTTTACGGAGTTCACATACGACCTGTGGCAAACAAATGCTAGCATACCATTCTGCATTAACCGTTCTTTGTCCCTCAAGAGGAATAGTCGCAATATGGCCGGTTTTGGAAACAAACGTGGCCACCATTTTTTTTGCAACACTCCGTGAACGAACAATTTTTGTTGGCTTTAACTCATTTTCGAACACCCAAACTCGTGACTGGTTTTTAGTTTCTGGCTCGTACGTGTGTATCCAGGATTCGTCACCTACGATGTTGTATACAGCATTTGAGGGTCCTGCGTCGAATCTTTCGAGAGTTCTGACGCACCAAGTAACGCGAGCCGCTTTTTGCTCTTCACAGAGCAAATGCGGTATCCATCAGGAAAACAACTTTTTTAAACCTAATTGTTCATGCAATATTATTTGTATTTGACTCATGCCAATGTCTAAAGTTGCCTGAATTTCGCGGTATGTCACATGTCGATCTTCCTCAACCAGCTTACGTATCTCAGCATCAACGTTTTCTTGGGTGACTGCAGTTTTTGGACGACCTTGACGGGGATCATCAGTGAGCCTGACACGTCCACGTTGAAATTCAGCAAACCAGCGATAAATTGTGGTTTTGGATGGGGCTTCATCACCAAATGCAGAAACCATCCGATCAACACACTGTTTTTGTGTTAAACCACTTCGAAAGTCATAATAAATCATCGCTCTAGAATTTTCTCGAGTCAATTCCATTTTCTCAACGACTAAACAAGTTTGACAAGACCTTGTGACAAGACCGAGAATCTTTTTTTAAATAAATAAATGGTATTGGATTTTTAAAACCAAGGAGTTTTCAATTAAAAAGATTTTAATATGACAGGAATAGTGGAAGTATTCCATTCCCGATATTTTTAGTGCAGCCTATGTACAAGAGTCCCATACATATTACATACCCTAATGTATTATCACATTTTTTTATAAGAGAAGGGGGCAAACGACCAAACGGATCACCTGGTGGAAAGCAACTACCATCGTCCATGGACACTCGCAACATCAGAAGAGCTGCAGGTGCTTGCCGGCCTTTAAAGAGGGAATACGCTCTCTTCTTGAAGGTTTGCAGGTTGTATTGGTCCGGA
This sequence comes from Lysandra bellargus, assembly GCA_905333045.1. NCBI lineage: Eukaryota > Metazoa > Arthropoda > Insecta > Lepidoptera > Lycaenidae > Lysandra > Lysandra bellargus. The sequence goes on from HG995329.1 coordinate 1,561,310, forward strand.
AATACTGCTGGTGATCGTTCATTCCAGAGTTTTATAGAAATTTACACGAATATTAGTATATTTTTCGCGTGGAACGATGGCCAAAAGTTACAGGAGGTATAATTACGAACAATAATCAGTTTAGTTACACGCTGTATACAGTGTGTAACAAAAATAAGTGATAATATTTTAGGGTGTGTACGTGTTCCTTGTAGAGAGTTCACTGTGAAAGTAGCAGCGATGAAAGACCAAAAAAATTTTCACTTTTGTATGGGCAAGGGCCCGAGCGTCACGAGTTTTCCTATACAAAAGTAAAAAAATGATCTTTCAGCGCTGCTACTTTCACAGTGAACTTTCGACGAGAAACACGTACACACCCTAATGTATTATCACTTAGTTTTGTTACATCCTGTACACTGAGTACTAACTTATACTTTATTTTGACGTATACGATGTTTATGTGCAAAATTGTTATCTATTTTATTGTGTTTATAATTATATTAATCAAAGGCGGTCGCACGTTTAAAAAATTGTTTGTATGTGTTTTTCTCATGGTAATTTTAAATTTAATAACGCCTTAGAAATTTGCATAATGTACTGTATTAGGTAGTGCATAATAACGTATTATTTTTATTGCGCCTTGCAGTAAAAACTTCTTTAGCGTAGTTTTGCACTTCTTTTAGATCAGCCTTTCCCAAAGTGGACGATAACGTTCTCTTGTGGGCGCTAAAGGTCTAAAGGGGAGGACCCAGGAAAAATTGAGGGCGTTGTGTAGAGGCTTGGGGGTGATTTATTTCATATGGATGCATTTTAAATTGAAACAAAGGGGGCACTAAAACTTAATTTGTTCTTGAAGTGGGCAGTAGAGAAAATAAGTTTGGAACCCCTGTTTTGGATAGTTAAAAAACTGAGACTCGCATCAGGAACAAACAAAAAAAATCGTAGGACGGAACGAGCGTAGAGCATACGAGACAAAGTAATATCCCCTTCTCTTTCGGTAGAAAAAGAGGAAGATCCAATTACTATGCAGCGCGGAGGAAATATAATATGCCTGCTTCTGCTATTCACTATTGCGAAGTGTAAACCCGCTGTTTTTTTAACGTAAAATAATATGAACTAAAAAGTATTAAATAATTTTTACTATCTAATGGTGCCTTTTTCCGAATTCGGCTAAACCTCAACTATTTCTGTACTCAATCTTCATTATTTTGAAGTCGGTACCAGATAGCTGAATCTTCAGTCCTCTGACAGAATATTTGAAACTTTTGGAACTGGCACCGACTTCAAAATTATGAAGATTGAATACAGAAATAGTTGAGGTTTAGCCGAATTCGGAAAAAGGCACCATTAGATAGTAAAAATTATTTAATACTTTTTAGTTCATATTAATGTTATTATTGTTTTTACCTTGGAAGTCGGTTTTAATTTTTTGTTAAAAATAATAATAATTTCACTCTTTTTAGTTACACTAGTAGGTAAACCTTCGCGTATATTTTACGTATCTTATTACAATTTGTCAAGAGTCACAACTCACACTCACAAAATCATATATTATCAGTGAAGTGAACAGATTGTGCTAAGTAATTTAACAATTTTAATGCTTCAAGCCCCAAGCGGTCACCGGCGATTAAGATAACAATAGAAAGGCTATTGTGTCTCGTTTTTCCACGATCGAAGGATCTATCAGATAAAAAATTGTATAAACTTGCATAGGATGTAGCGTAGCTACTCATAATATTTAATATTATCATAATTATTGACAGCTCTGTTCTTGTAAAGCGCTTATTCCACTTATCCTAGCTAGGAAGTCCTAGCTAGGATCCTAGCTTTCTAAATGTCATTCCACTTGACTAAATTTTTTCCGATTTAGGATCCTAGCTAGGATCCTAGCTTCTAAATGTTATTCCACTTGACTAAATTTTTTAGGACCCTAGCTAGGACTTCCTAGCTAGGATAAGTGGAATAAGCGCTTAATCAAGAATTCAAATCGATACTTAGTGCGCCATCTATCGATTAATAAGTATAACTGATTAAAAAGACACTTAATGACTTTGTTTTGTGTAAATGCTCTTTTTAAAATAACTTTATTTTAATTCTATTTGTGTATTTAAATTTTATAAAGTAATTAGTAAAGTATTCGATCTGTTGTCTGCCGCCACGCGCCACGCGGCGCGGCGGCGCGGCGGCGCGGCGACGCCGTCGCCTCTGCGGCGCCGACCGCCATGTATTAAACAAACAGGTGTTGTTATACAGTACATAATTATTATTATTAGTATACCCATACCTATGCCTTGTACTATTATTAATTCTGTGCCATGAGACATTGGTGATGATTGATGATGATGATGATGATGATTATGATGATGAATATGAATTGCATAGTAGCATATGCTTTCTGTTCTTAAAACAACGCCGAAACTCCCGAACGTGTATCTATAAGGAGTCAGGAGTTCTCTCAGCATCTTCGAAACCATGGTATACTTTGACCCAATATTTGACTTTTTGGTAGCATATTCTTAGTACACTTCACATAAAACCAAAATCACCATATGTTTCCATATAAATTTCGAGGAGTTCCCTCGATTACTCATGGATCCCATCATCAGGTCACCACTTTTGTGAACATGGTACCAAATTGGAGTGAAACCTAATACAACAAAACAAAAATTTCGAAAATCGGTTCACAAACGGCGGAGTAATCGTTGAACATACAAAAAAAAAAAAAAAAAAAAAAAAAAAAAAATATCCACAGCCGAACATATAACCTCCTCGTTTTTTGGAAGTCAGTTAATAATAATCTATACTATCCATACCCTTACTTACTTGAGTCTAAACACACTAAGCTGAATTACGCCGGCGCGGCGTGAATTCCGCCGCGTTTACGCCACGTTAAAATTCCATACGAAATTCGGGCCGAATACTAGGAGTGACACACTATTACGTCGCGTTTTGTATACGTTTGATATTTGCGGCGGAAATTACGCCGGCGTAATTCAGCCTAGTGTGTTTAGACACTTTTACTTACAAATATTATAAATGCGAAAGTGTGTCTGTCTGTCTGTCTGTTACCTCTTCACGCTCGAACCGCTGAACCAATTTTGCTGAAATTTGGCATGCAGATACTTTGAGTCCCGAGAAAGGACATAGGATAGTTTTTATCCCGGAAAAATGTACGGTTTCCGCGCGATAAACGAGTTTTGGCGCAACGGAGTTTCGGGCGTCATCTGGTTAAAAAATTAAATTTGTTATTTTAAATTCACGATTATTATAATTGTATCGGTGTGATAGTCGTCCGTATCGTACGAAAAGTCAGCAATATAAGTAACGACCGTGCCTCGGCACAGTTGTGTTGTTCAGTCGGCAGTTTGTGACTTTTACAGAACTTTTGATGGATTTCACTTTGTAAAGCTGTGTAAAGCTATGTTTCACATTTAATTTGGCGTCCATAAGTTACGTAAGGGTCACCGCAGATATACAATTTCAAGTTGACCGACTAAATTACTTACGTAATATCGCAATTCAATTGGACAACTTTTAAATTGTAGGTAATCGGAAAGGAATCAAAAGTTGCAAAAATGTGCGAGCTCTCATAAGTCGCTAAAGCTATACCTAATTGGTATACTGTACGACTTAGTTGATCAACTTAAAATTGTAAGTCTGCAGTCGCTCTAAGACTTAATTATTGCCGGAATAGATTGAATTGCACTCCAGTGCCCGTTTATATTATCCCAGTAGCGCACCCAGTACTGGATTGGAAAAATGTTGGCTATAAAGGTTTTTGTCACATAATCTTTTTTTCCCCAATCTTACGTAAGATTTTTTTATTGAGTACGAATAAGAATAATAAGTACTAGATGTTCTGTTTGTAGCTTTTTTGTTACTCCGTAATTCGCTTATCGCTGGCAACCGTGCATTTTTCCAGGATGGAAGCTATCCTTTGTCCTTTCCCTGGACTCAAAGCATTTCCATACTAAATTTCATCAAAATCGGTTCCGCGATTTAGGTGTGAAGTGGTAACAGAGTACAGACATACAAATAGACACTTTATTAGTATGGATATAGATGTATGGATATGGTATACTTGAATAAATACATAAAGGAAATTTTCCAAACTCTAAAATATGAAATAAAACCAAATTTTCTCAGAATTTGAAAAGATTTTTTCCAACTTTTACTATTCGAACTCCCCCAAAAATTCTGCAACGCCAGCTAGTTTGCCCCGCGCACCGTGCATTTTGCTGATAGTGCAGTGTAGCGGGATACACATCATTATACTCAGAAATAGGGGGAGAGTAAAGAGTTAGAATTGTATAGACTTGGCATTAGTTCTTTAAAATCTAGATAAATTTGACGCCCGCAACTCCGTTGCGCGAAAATTCGTTTATCGAAATCTTTGTTCGAGAACCGAAGGTATATTTTGCGGATTAAAAACTATTCTATACCAAATTTTATCTAAATGTGTTCAGTGTTTATGCGTGAAGAGGTGAGAGGCAGACACACTTTCGCATCCATACTAATGTTATAAATGCGAAAATGTGTCTGTATGTCTGTTACCTCTTCACGCCCTAACCGCTGCACCGATTTTGCTGTTTAGTATGAATTCAAGAAGAGAGCGTATTCCCTCTTAAAAGGCCGGCAACGCACCTGCAGCTCTTCCGATGTTGCGAGTGTCCATGGGCGACGGTAGTTGCTTTCCATCAGGTGACCCGTTAGCTCGTTTGCCACCTTATTTTATATTAAAAATTAAAAAGACGTGTTGCACTCCGGGAGTGCCGGCAGAAGTGAAAACTTGATTATTAACGTTGTGCATTATTTTTTCAACCCATTTTTTACGAAAATCGATTTTAAAAAAATAATAAAAAAAACGATCGTTTTGATTAATCGAAACCCTTACAATCGATAAAAAAATATCGAAAATCGAAAAAAAAAAGCTGCTGTCAGGCATACTGTCAGACACGACATCTGTCTTGCAGGTGGAAACTCGGCCTTAATCAGCGCATCTGCTAAAGAACTCATTTCCCCGACTGTACATTTCTGCTAAACAGCTCATTTCGCCGACTGTACATTTCTGCTAAACAACTCATTTCCCCGACTGTACATTTCTGCTAAACAGCTCATTTCGCCGACTGTACATTTCTGCTAAACAACTCATTTCCCCGACTGTACATTTCTACTAAACAACTCATTTCCCTGACTGTACATTTCTGCTAAACAACTCATTTCCCCGACTGTACATTTCTGCTAGACAACTCATTTCCCCGACTGTACATTTCTGCTAAACAACTCATTTCCCCGACTGTACATTTCTGCTAAACAACTCATTTGCCCGACTGTACATTTCTGCTAGACAACTCATTTCCCCGACTGTACATTTCTGCTAGACAACTCATTTCCCCGACTGTACATTTCTGCTAAACAACTCATTTCCCCGACTGTACATTTCTGCTAAACAACTCATTTGCCCGACTGTACATTTCTGCTAGACAACTCATTTCCCCGACTGTACATTTCTGCTAAACAACTCATTTCCCCGACTGTACATTTCTGCTAAACAACTCATTTCCCCGACTGTACATTTCTGCTAAACAACTCATTTCCCCGACTGTACATTTCTGCTAAACAACTCATTTCCCCGACTGTACATTTCTGCTAAACAACTCATTTCCCCGACTGTACATTTCTGCTTAGCACAATTGTCCCCGACTGTACATTTCTGCTAAACAACTCATTTCCCCGACTGTACATTTCTGCTAAACAACTCATTTCTCCGACTGTACATTTCTGCTAAACAACTCATTTCCCCGACTGTACATTTCTGCTAAGCAACTCATTTCCCCGACTGTACATTTCTGCTAAGCAACTCATTTCCCCGACTGTACATTTCTGCTAAGCAACTCATTTCCCCGACTGTACATTTCTGCTAAGCAACTCATTTCCCCGACTGTACATTTCTGCTAAACAACTCATTTCCCCGACTGTACATTTCTGCTAAGCAACTCATTTCCCCGACTGTACATTTCTGCTAAACAACTCATTTCCCCGACTGCACATTTCTGCTAAGCAACTGATTTCCCCGACTACATTTCTGCTAAACAACTCATTTCCCCGATTGTACATTTCTGTTAAACAACTCATTTCCCCGACGGTACATTTCGTTCGAGTTCGAGTTCGACACAAAACACTACTCTCCAACCGTCTTACGCGTTTTGTATGGTTTTTCGATCAGCACGAGAATCTGGCGCGAGTTTCACAGTTTTTACCCATCCCACAAAAGTGCTCAACGCCGCTAAAGAAGTTTTCACTTCAAAAAAAGTTTTGGGATAGGACACAGGGTACTTTTTCATCCTGGAAAAATGTAAAGTTCCCGAGCGATAAACGAATTTAGACGCAACGGAGTTGCAGACATCTAGTTTTGACATTAGACATAAACCATCACATATCACTCAGTAATAACAAATTTTACGAAATATCAACAGTGAAATCAACGTAAGCATCTTGGCTAAGCACCCACCTTCCTAAGCGCCAACACCCGGTAGAGAAACCCGTCTACACCATAGGTTCCCAATCTTTTACAGCCTGCGGCGCACTTACAAGTCAATATTTTGTCAATATTTACTCTACCTAGCTATTAAAAAAATATACATAAATAAACACCTTTAATAATAATAATTATAGTTAGGTTAAGCAAGTAGCTAAATTATAATAAACAAATAGGCATTTAATCATCTGCCTGCTTTGTATAATAATACATATTTTAACTTTATTTTATAATATTAATTGTAGTTATGGATAATCATGGATGATCGACTCAGGGCGCCCCAGGGCGCCGCGGCGCACAGTTTGGGAACCCCTGGTCTACACTGTACACCGTAAAGTATGATCACATTAGTCATCTTAACCTCTCGCTTGTCGGCGAAGAGTTAGACAACGCGTAGACGCGGATAGAGCTCCAAGATGAAAAGAAAGAAAATAAAGGATTTAATTGATGTGTCGTCGCAAATGTGTGCCTGCTGCTGCTGTTTCGTTTTCACTTCTGCCGGTACTTCTGAGTGCAGACCGTTGCATTTTTAGTGTCTGGTAAGTGGTAGGTAGACGTTTCAAAGTGTTAACATTAAACGGATTTAGAAATAATATAATTTTCATTTTCATTTTTACTTTTTACGAGGATAAGAATGTAGGAAACATTTGTCCAAATAATAATTTAGAAAAGTAACTCTTTCAGAGCAGCTATTTTTTTGGGACTTACCTTTATACGTATAAATAAGTCGCAAAACGAACTGATTTCAAAAGATCGAATGGAGATTTTTGGAGTCCCGGAAAACTACATAGTTTTGCGAATAACTGTACGATTCTCACTTATTAACTGAACAACAAAGTTATCCAGTATTTCTATGTAAAAGTCAAAATATTACATGCCACCTCTTACCCTTACTGTGGTCTATTTATAAACGCACATATTTTACGTTTAACACAAAATTGCTTGTCATATAAAATTGGAAATACATCCTTATGACATTTCTATAAGTGTGCGAGTGGGATGGAAAATAACGATCACATAAGCTGAAACGAGACGGCAATATTTATGAATCGTGGATAAAAAGGGGTAAAAAGTAAGCATATTTTATGTGTATTCAGAAAACTTCCAAATCGATACTTTCTATCCATACTTCCATACAAATATTATAAATGCGAAAGTGTGTCTGTCTGTCTGTCTGTCACCTCTTCACGCCCAAACCGCTGAACCGATTTTGCTGAAAGGTATGGAGATACTTTGAATCCCGGAAAAAAATGTACGGTTTGCGGGCGTCAACTAGTTTAGAATATTTCATCTCCTTAATTATAATTTATAACTTAATTATAACTTGACTTTAGGGGATCAGTTAAAACTTCTCTAGTGAGAAAAGTTATATTTTTGTACAGCACAGCGAATGTATGCCTGCGCTGCTGTTTCGTTTTTACACCCGTTTTTTGTTTTGCTGTCCTCAAATTTCTTATTTTCGGGTCATCAAGATTAATTCTACTAGGCTCGCATAAGATAGCGCGAGTGATTCCTTCACACGCCGTTGAACCTATACATTATACACTTGTACTGGGGCAGTAATCTCTTAAGATTGATGGTGCCTTGGTAGGATTGATGAGCGGCAGTTAGTTATACGGTTAAATAACCTCAGTTTATTGATCAGTTAAACTTAAGTAGAGATCAACTACGATAACTTGGCGCGCCCCTCCAAATGAAGGTTTCAATGTGTGTAGTCACATCCTTATGAAAGAATTTGTATGTAGTAAGTATTCGACCAATCACAGTACACGTAATATTTCAGTTAATGTCACTTATTACCAAGATTTGTTGGTCAACTATATGATTAGTTACCTACTTACATACCTACTAACCTACCTACCGCGCAAGACAACGTACTTCCAACGTTTTGACAACGCACTTCAAACGTTTTGAATTTTGGAGGGGCGCGCCATATTATCGTAGTTGATCTCTAACGCAATATTAGTAGTGACCGACCGAACTTTCGGTTTCAGTTTCGGTTTCGGCCAGTTTCGGTTTCGGCCAGTTTCGGCCAAAAAATCTAGTTTCGGCCTTAGTTTCGGTTTCGGCCAAAATATAGCAGAAACTTTCGGCCTCGCCGAAACTCATGCGTCGTTCGGTAAACTTCGCAGTTAACTCGTGCTTGCTCGCCGGCGATACCCTAGCTCATTTCGCCACAGTCCATTTAATCGTGTTTTGAGGTTATGTTTTGTATATAGTGCCAAATTACTAGGTATTTATTTTGTTTTTATAAGTACTTCGTTTTATTTTCATTAAATTGTCTAAGCTTATTCTTATCAAACATTAGAGGTATATTGTTGAATTTTATTTCTAAACTTTTATTTAATATTTTATGTACCTGTTAGTGAATTACGTGTTATTCATATTTTAGCAATGTTTCCCAAACAAATTATTAAGTAAATGCTTTGAGAAATTGATTATATTATTGTGTGTGAAGTTTATTTACTTAATAATTTTGTTTGACTATGAGATATAGCTTTGTTTGACCAGACTTACAATATAGAGCAAAGTCACTCTGACATTGGCAACTGCTGAGGCCGCCATAATAAAAAGGAGAAGGAGAGATATAGCTTGCAAGATTTTTCAAGTCAATCATCTCGGCTCATTATTTTCCTTTTACCACGCGTTTTATTTATATTTAAGATAATTAACCTTTAACTAAAGACGCGCAGTCTCACAGACTGTTCCTATCCTGCTAGAATCCCCCTGAAGAAAGAAGAAAATTCAGGTTTTCTTCAAAATTTATATAAAAGCAAACGTTATGAATTAAAATCATTGTTTCTCTAATGAATTAAGTGTAATACATCCAAATCCTAACACAGAACTCAGGCACAAAAATCGTGTTGACTAGTGTTATCTTAGGTTTAGTGGCAAAACGTCTTCTGAACGAAAAACTTGTGAAGCCAACTCAGTAATTTTGTTTTGAACTTCGACCGCGGTCTATGAGACTAAATGTCCGTGTTTTCCATACAAAGAATATGACTGCAATTGATTGTTGTTTCAGTAGTAAATTCCTTGAAATAAATTCTGCCCATGTTTTTTAGGGAAATCATTCGTTCTAACACATTAAAACTTGGAGTCGGATAAAAAAAACGGAATATGATACTGAAAAGTTTCAAGGGAACATATTATTCGAGTCTAAGATTAATAATAATTATTCAAAGAAATGTCACAAAAAGTAAAAAATCCAATTTGGCACCTTTCTTATGTGTTAACAAATGTAACAAAATAGTAAATTTCAGTAAATCATCGTTATTTTAAATGTTTTATCAAGTTTCGGTTTCGGTTTCGGTCGAAACTGTGAGTTAGGCCGAAAGTTCGGTTTCGGTCGGACACTAAATATTAGTGAGGTTTGCACATATTTTAACCTACTTATCCACCTATTCACACCCTATTTTGCTAAAATCTTGCCTAAACTTTAATTCCCGAGAAAGCATATTCTAGGATACTTTAGTAAGTATACTTATCAAGTTTCCATAATCCATACCTTATCAAAATTGGTTTAGCTTACGCCCCTCTACACTTGAATTTGTCCATCATAGGGAAGCCGCCTCTCTCAAAATATACATGACAATGGGTCCAAATCCCATTCATTTTGATATATTAACCCCTAGCTTTTGTTTCATGTGACATGAATGTGTTGTATATGTTGGGAAGTTGGGACAAAAAGTATATCGTCGTTCTGAATGACCAATGAAAATGCGATAAAAAGTAGCCTATGTCCTTTAAGAGGACAAAAACATGTACACCTAAGGGTGCGTCCACATTTGTATCATTTGCGCGATCAGATCTCTTTTGTCACAACTTCACAAGTCACTTCTCAACACGGCTTTTGTAAATTAAAGTAAATTAATATGAATTTAACTACGTGAATTATAAACTCCAAGTAATAATCATCCACAAATCACAATAACTACTTGAAACAACTTCACTCGTGTCATATTCATTCGTAAATAAACAATTTGTCAATTGACCAATTAACGCATCGGAAAAAATGTGTTCATATTTAAACCAATCAAGATTAAATCAGAAGGGCGCTGATTGGTCCGCTGCAATGTCTGTCTAAAGGTCAAACGTTGCGCTCCGTTCGAGTTCCATCTAAGGTTGAGTTACGGTTGGAACGTTAGCACGATACTGAAATTTGTTCAGACGCAGCGGAACCGAACCGTAACTGAACCACAACCAAAGCAGATGTGAACCTGAATTGAAACGTTTAAAAATAACGCGATTGCCCTGCTGGACTTCTACGAACATTTTAGGACTAAAATCAGCCCAAACGATCAAATCGTTTGTCAAATTTTTCGTGTTTGTCAAACAGGTTGATAGTGTTCAGCTTTGTTTGAAGCGTTTGTCAAACAAACTACGTGTTTGATCTGTTTGAAGACAATTTGGATTTGCGTAGCGTTTGACAAACGTGTTCCGCTGTATTTGTCAAACAAGATCTCATGATCTCAAACCAATTCTAGCTAATTGTTTGACAAACTTGTTTGATGCAGGATTGATCGTCTGCGCTGCTGTTTGATGAAAACGTAAATTACATCAAACATGTTTGTCAAACAAATTTGATCGTTTGCGGGGTATATCCTGTACACTATCCACATTTGTAAATCCATTTTTATATAATAAATGTAAACCACTAAACTGAACATAATAACCATTCAAGGTCCGCTGTCTTTGCCTGTCATGTTTCAAACCTTGTTTTTACACAGTGTAAATATATTATTTTTATTAGTGTATATGATTATTTACTTAATTTACATATCAGATCGCAGATAAACATAAATTATTGTGCTACTGTACTCGGTGTTAGTGTGTTAGTACACGATTTAACAATGGTTTGAAATATTTTAACGAGACTCAACGCAATTGAGTTATTTTGTTTCCATGCAAATTTTGACACTGTAATAACAGTATTACTAATATTATAAATGCGAAAGTGTTTTTTTATACAAAATAAGGGGGCAAACGAGCAAACAGGTCACCTGATGGAAAGAAACTAACGTCGCCCATGGACACTCGCAATATCAGAAGAGCTGCAGGTGCGTTGCCGGCCTTTTAAGAGAGAATACGCTCTCTTCTTGAAGGTTTGCAGGTCGTATAGGTCCGGAAATACTGCTGGTGACAGCTCGTTCCAGAGTTTTACAGTGCGCGGCAGAAAGTTAATAAGTGTATGTAAGAAGTCTGTACTCTGTGTCTGTTACCTCTTCACGCCCAAACCGCTGAACCGATTTTGCTGAAAGGTATGAAGATACTTTAAGTCCCGAAAGCGTATAGGATACTTTTATATAGTGCTATTAATATTGTCTTGACTAGATGTTGCCTGCAACTCCGTTGTGTCTATTCTTCCCCGGGAACCTTTCTCGAAACAAAAAATTCCCATGTTTCGAGGTGTACCGTGCATGTAACCGAATTGCATTATAATCGATTCGGCAGATTAAGCGCAAGCATGGGCGTACCCAGGTAGGGGCAGGGGAGATGGCAGATGCCCCCCCCCCCCCTCCCCCCTAGCTGAAATCCTGAGTACGCCCATGAGCGTAGGTACTCTGGTACCTACTTACACAGAGAACTCTATGCAAGGGACATACACACATTAACTGCACAAGTATTATCACTTGGTTTTGTTACCCGACTTCTAAGGCTTCGTCCACATTTGTATCATTTGCGCGATCAGATTTCGTCGCGATCATCGCGCCGTATCAAGTATGCGTATCATAGTGTGGACGCCTATTAGATCATTCTGCCGATCATCAGATACGCGGTAAAGACGCTGACAACTGCCAATGACCTTGATCTCGCATCACTCTCGCACCTGTGTCGATTTTCATGCCAGGGAGACAGAGATGTGAAGTGTTCACTCGGTAGCGTGGATACATTTTTCGTTTGTTAGAGGAAAAAATAAATATTATGGGAAATCTAGATATCAGAACCGAAATTTAAATCCGGAAATCTTTGGATTTTTGTAAAAGGTATCAAATAAACAAATTTTTAAAGCATAGATTGTATTATTACTTTAGTTAGAACTGTTTAAAGTTCCTGAAGGATGTGACTTTGGTATTTTTTTTTTCATCCAGTAGGAGTACATTATTTTATTATTTAAATTCGACAAGCTTTTCCAAATGTAATCAAAAATCACATATATTTTTTGTGCCAATCAATGAAATACATACGTCTACAAAACTGCACAAAGATGTTGAATTGGCAGCTGTCTTCCCCTTAATAGCGATCGAGGCGTATCATGATACGCGTATCACTTTGACACACTTCGATGATACGCGACGGAGATCTGATCGCGCAAATGATACAAATGTGGACGCACCGTAAGGCTGGTCTGATCTGATCTCCGTCGCGTATCATCGAAGCGTGTCAAAATGATACGCGTATCATACGCCCCGATCGCTATTAACCGCGTACCTGATACGTGTCGTATCAAATACGCGCATGATCGGCAGAATGATCTAATAGGCGTCCACACTGTGATACGCATACTTGATACGGCGCGATGATCGCGACGGAGATCTGATCGGAGACCTGATCGCGCAAATGCTACAAATGTGGACGCACCGACACTCTGTATAGACAAGCAGACATAGAAATAGAGAGACAAACGAAGAAATAGCCAGACAGACAGATAAACAGACTGACTGACATACTGCAATATATATAGCATTTAATTCAAGCTAAGGAGCTGGCAACTACCAGGAGCACATAAACCTTCGGTGGTGTAACCGCAATTTACGAGACAGGGCGACACCACTACGTCTCCGCTCTCCTAGTACTTAGAATTAACAAAGCTTATTTTGGTCTTACGAAAAATTCTTGCCATAGTTGATTTAAAATGTGTATGAGTTCTGAAATTACGCCCAGTATAGTGATCAGTGCTCATGACGTCAAGACACCAAAACTAGTTTATAGCGCGGGAACCGTACGGTTTTCCGGGATTAGATAGATAGATAGATAGATAGTCTTTATTCACAGAATGAAGTAGTATTACAAGATGTTACAGTCCAGTGTCCAGTGCTTACATTCTACCATTACAATGGTGTGTGAAATTTATTTTTAATTATTAAAAATTAATATTAAATTTTTCTCATTATACAATTAATAGTATCCTATGTCCTTTCCCGGGATACAAAGTATCTCCATACCAAATTTCAGCAAAATCGGTTCATCGGTTTGGATGTGCAGAGGTAACATACAAACACTCCCTCATTTATAACATTAGTATGACACCCTGTAGCTTAAGAAACCAAAAGAGAGGCGCCAGAAGGGGCCCCCAACTACCGAATACGCCACTGACATTATCTGTATCAGCAGAGCCGTAACATTTTATTACACTCAATATGGCTAAGTATAATTTTATTTAAACGACTTAGCATTTATTTGGTTCTCTTGATATAAAATTGTGTGGAGTTTTTTCGGTGAATATTCTACGCTGATTTTCTGAATTGAACTCCTTATTAACTTATTAAAATTCCGACTTAAAAAGGAGGTTATCAGTTCGAAGAGTGAATATTGCCAGAACAGCCCAGTTTTCGTATAAGTTAGTCTATACCAGCGTCTAAACATTATATTATTGGAACGAGGTTCCTTATCGCGCGTTGCAAAAGTTGGCCAAAAAGTTGGCACGACACCTTTTGTCACAGACATAAAAGATAGATTGACGACCTCTGTGGCTCAGTGGGTGGGCTGTCGGTAGCTCAAGCCGGGGATCGCGGGTTCGAATCCCGCCGACGGAACAAAAAAGTTTTCAAAGTTCCTGGGTCATGAATATGTATTAAAGATGTGTATCATATAATGAAAATCTTAAATATATGTATAGTATAAAAGTATTAAATATATTTCCGTTGTCTGGTACCTGTAACACAAGTCCTTCAGATACTTAGCACGAGGCCAGACTGACGTGGTGTGAAACGACCATAGATATTCAACTACGATAACATGGCGCGCCCCTCCAAATGACTGTCTCAATGTGTGTAGTCACATCCTTATAAAAGAGTTTGTATGTAGTAAGTATTCAACCAATCACAGTACACGTAATATTTCAGTAAATGTCACTTATTACCAAGATTTGTTGGTCAACTAATCATAACTAGCCTACCGCGCAAGACAACGCACTTCAAACGTTTTGAATTTTGGAGGGGCGCGCCATGTTATCGTAGTTGATCTCTACCGCATGTGTGTGTCGTTTTTTGTTGACCCTAGATATTGTTTAACTTAAGTAATACTACAAGTTTGTACAGTCTATCAATCTGTCTGAAATTAACCGTTTTAGATCGGTATACATATATAGGACAATTTGAACGTAACGGAGTTCGGGACGTTATATTCTATGTACCTACTTCTAACGGCCTAGCCAAACTTAGCTCAAAGATAGCCATAAGCCAAGCTGGTTAAAACCTTGAGTGTATCGGAGCGCATAAACTTAAGGAGTTTATACCGAGAGTCGCGTGAACAGTCACTTTATAACCAGGATAGCATAACTTGTGTAATTTACTCGGCGTTGTGATTTCAAGCCATTTTCCGGCTGCTTAGCTGTTGGCGGCCCGCCAAAGATCATTGTTTCGTGTTTATGCGCTACTAGTAGCCCGTGACAATTAAATCTATCCCACAGGAAGAATTAGTGTAGCCTATGTGTAATAAATAAGACCTATTTTGGAAGTCGAGTAAAAATCTGAAGGCACTTTCTTGTTGAAAATCATTCTACATGGTAAAAAACCTTATTAGATCAAACTGGATGACGCTCGTAGTACATAAGCGCAGTACCGTTGTGTCAAAATTCGTTTATCACGCTGGAACCGTACATTTTACAGGGATAAATAATAAGTCCTTTTCCAGAACTCAAAGTGTCTTCATATCAAGCATCAGCAAATTGGCTTCAGCGGTTTGGGAGTGAAAAGGTGAAGGAACACTTTCACATTTACGTAATATAATATTAGTATGGATTTGGCTTTTGCCATTTTATATGGGGTAATACTGATCCCACCAAAAAACATTTTCATGTAAAAATGCTGCCAAGATGCGAACATAATAGTTCGAGGTGTCAAAAAGTTGTGAGATCGCATGTAGAGCCAAGTATCAAACCTTACACACTCAGCCCTAAATCTAAAAACCTTAATTTTACACACAAATCGCGGCAAAATACTTGATATACAGTGTGTAACAAAAATAAGTGATAATACTTTAGGGTGCTTACGTGTTCCTTGTAGAGAGTTCACTGTGAAAGTAGCAGCGCTGAAAGACAAATTATTTTTTTCACTTTTATATGGGCAAGGCGTCACGAGTTTCCCCATACAAAAGTGAAAAAAAATTTGGTCTTTCAGCGCTGCTACTTTCACAGTGAACTCTCTACAAGGAACACGTACACACCCTAAAGTATTATCACTTATTTTTGTTACACCCTGTATAATGTGTCAGCCGCACGAGAAGAATCTAAAAACTCTACACATTAGTCAAAATCGGTGGCCTGGCCATTTTGTTGCGGTTTATATAAAAGTTATTAAGTACAACAGAAGAGTAGTTCAAAGCGCATAGCATGACCAATAACAAAATGGCCAAGCCACCCATTTTGACTAATGTGTAGAGTTTTTAGATTCTTCTCGTGCGGCTGACACATTATATCAAGTATTTTGCCGCGATTTATGTGTAAAATTAAGGTTTTTAGATTTAGGGCTGAGTGTATAAGGTTGGAAACTTGGCTCTACATGAGATCTCACTACTTTTTGACACCTCGAACTATTATATTCGCATCTTGGCAGCATTTTTACATGAAAATGTTTTTTGGTGGGATTTAATTTCTTTTTGTAAGTTTTACCACACACGTTTTTATGAAATTAAGGGGCATACGAGTATGTGCACTCGCATTATTAGAAAAGTTGCAAGTGCTTTGCCAGCCTTTAAAAGGGGATCGGTTATATAATATAAAATTAGGGGACAAACGAGCAAACAGTTCACCTGATAGAAAGTACTACCGTCGCCGAGTTGCCATACTTTCAGATAGAAAAGGCTTAATGGAGGGAATAGGGAAAAGGCGCATCCCTATTCTGCTGTTCTCTTTTCCTTTTTTTATGAAATTAGGGGGCAAACAAGCAGACGAGTCACCAGACGGTAAGCAACTGCCATCGCCCATGGACACTGTAACATTAGAAGAGCTGCAAGTGTGTTTTCGGCCTTTTTATGAAGGAATAGGCTAAGGGAATAAGCAGAAGAGAATAGGGATAGGGAATAATGTATTGGTACTCACTCACTAGACAAAACACGGCGCAAGCGCTGTTTCACGCCGGTTTTCTGTGAGTCTGTGGTCTCTCAAGGATAATACGTATTTTTTAGGGTTCCGTAACCATAGGGTAAAAACGGGAACCTATTGCTAAGACTTCGTTGTCTTTCCGTCTGTCCGTCTGTCTGTCTGTCTGTCTGTCTGTCTGTCTGTCTGTCTGTCTGTCTGTCTGTCTGTCTGTCTGTCTCCAGTCTGTAACTCAAGAATAATAGCTAGAGAGTTGAAATTTTCACAGATTATGTATATTTGTTGCCGCTATAACAACAAATACTAAAAACAAAATAAAATTAATATTTAATGGGGGCTCCCATACAACAAACGTGATTTTTTTTACTTGATTTTTTCTCAAAGTCCTTAATAATATGTCTAATTTAATATTTAATAATAATATTAAAATAAAATAAAATAATAAGGGGGGCTCCCATACAAAAAACACAATTTTTGGCCTAATTTTGCTCTATAAGTGTACGGATATAGGTTAGGTTGGATTTGATAATTTTTTTGTTGTTTTTGTACTAATAGTATGTACATACCCAATTTCATCTTTTTCAGACTTCAGGAAGTACCCTAACAGTTTTGATGATAGGTTGAGTCAGTGCCAAAATTGTGGGTTTTTGGACACCTATAAAATCTAAAGTATAATAGCTACGATATTCAAACTTTGCGCATTTCATTATTTCACTCATGTTATTATATCCTAAAAATTTCAAGTATCTGGCATTATCCAAACCAAAGTTACGAGGGTTCAAAAATACGACGAAACGTTTCGAGAAAAGGTAGGTAGTGCCCTTGCGCGCTTCGCTTAGCTCATCTTGGCGGGGGCACTCCCGTGCCCCCAGATTTGGAAAAAATCCCCCATACATCACGGAAAACGTAAATTGGGTGGCAATTTCCACAAATTGCATTCCCGACGCATTAAATGTAGATTATTTAAATACATCACGGCGTAATATCACGCGCCATTACACGCGAGGGAGCTAAGATGGCGGAATGAAATGACGGAACGTCAGTGTGACAGCTGTCAATTATTTCTCCTTCTTTTTAATATAGCGACCTCAGTGAACTGCCAATGTCAGAGTGGTTTAGTGTTGACTTTGCTTTATATGGTAGGTGTCAAATATTTAAAACGGCGTTACAACTACAGTTCGACAAGGCTTTATATGAACGTGGCGAGAAAAGGAACTAAACGCTTCTATCATACAAAAACACATGTCATTTTTGACATATGTTTGACAGTTCTCCTTTACCAGCAGCGCTCTCGTCAATGTCACCTACGTTCATAAAGCCTTGTCGAGCTGTAGGACGAATGTTATAGTTACAAATGGCAGTGATACAAGATGGCGGTTAAACTAGGATGGACCTCGCATTGACAGCGTCAGTTATACAATATGGCGGTTGAAAATGGTCGAACATCACAGTAACGACTGTCATGCAATGATGCAAGCAAGATGGCGGTTGAACATAGAGGAACGGCAATGCTACAGCTGTCACATAAAATGTGTTACATAAAAATATTATACATAACGAACTAGAAAAAAACGTCAATACGTCAAGAGTCAATACAAGGTTGTTTTAAAAGCCGCCATCTTATAAAATGCCATTTGACGATTTTACTCCTTTAATGTCATCAAAGTATCATTTTATGGATGCTATTTCGCATCCTAATAATATGACTATCCTTCCATGCCATCCGAATGCCACAAGATCCTGGCATGCCTGTATTTTATACTTTAGAAGAGTCCGTTCATACCATAACTACTGCAGTGTGGCCACCGTTTAAAGTCCACTATGACCCTGCAATAACCTTTTAAAAAATCAGAAAGCGAAATGGCACGAAACAAAATTAGTATTCATTGTTTTCCGTGAAAATGTTACGAATTATTACGTGAGGTGCCTACAGAATTTTATATCCCTTATTCCAGTAACTTAAGGTTCAAGTTACAAGACTCGGAGGTAAAACAATCCCGGACGGGTTGTACATTATGTAAAAGTTACACCGCCTCCGTGCCTCTGTTGTCCTGGTATCTTATTCAGGGCTATCTGAATTCAGGACCTAGAGCTCCTTAGTGCTTATAGATCCCTAGACTTAGATCTTAAGCTAGGACAGGTCTTAGGAGGAAAATGGTAGCTTCAGTGTATTTAAGCGTCTACGGTAAAAACCATGAGATAAGTTCCACAATATAAAAAAATGTAACCCTTACTTTATTCGCGGGCTTTGAGCGCGACGACTGAATCAAGAAAATCCGTAACGAAAAACACCTAACATTCACCTATCGTCGTTTTAGTTCGGCAGATTTCGGCTCGGTGTGGTTTGGGGTGTGGTGCAACATTGCCAGACTTCGGCACGGCGCTTGTGTACGTGTGACTAGACGTATGCGAATTATAATTGCAATAAGTTGATAAAAATGCTATGCAATAGCTTTAACGCAGCAGTCCCCAAGTGCTACACGTATTTTTATTTTGTCCTCGCCTGTTACGTGAAAAAAGTCTAATATTTGCGCAAAAACGTTACACTTTTTTAACCCTATACCAAGTTTCCATTAGAAAAAAACTTCCGAACCCGTCGCATTCAATTTCAGAAACGTCGCTTCGTCAACTAACAAAATGAACGGACAGACCGACGGACAAACAGTCAGAAATAACGATATCTCTTGATGGACTCGACAAATATTTTGCCCATCCAGATAAAATTCAATCCACGAGTTCATACATGCCACCACGTATAGTTTGGACTTGAGACTTACAATTAATTTCAAAAGAAGTAAAATACGTGTAGCACTCGAGGACTGCCGCGGTAAAACTATTGCATAGCATTTTTTATTAACTTATGCAATTGTAATTCGCATACGTCTAGATGTATGCGAATTATAATTGAATAAGTTGGTAAAAACTAGAAAAAAACGTCAAGAGTCAATACAAGGTTGTGCGTCTAATCGCACGCACACAAACACCGTTCCGACTGATCTGAATAGGTTGTTATGTTTCATCGTAAAACGATTATTTAACAAACTAACGGATAGTTTAAAAAACTATATCTCGAGTTCCTAGAATAGTAATATTATGATACACATTATTATTTAAAAGTAGATGACCCTACAAACGAATAATTTCTAAACAAAATCCGTTTGTCGTGCGAAAATGGTAAATTTTTCGGGGCTAAAAAGTATCCCCGAAAAATTTACCGTCCTATGTCCTTTCCCGGGACTCAAAGTATGTAACTTCAAAAAACTGTAGTTTTCATTTTCATTCACATTAATTAATATTAAAATCTCTCCAAACTTATTATTTTAATTTATTCACTCAAAAGACGTTCGCAAGTATATTTTGAGTGTTCTCGAAGTTTCCGCTAAGAGCCACTTATAATTTAACAACACTTAATTACAAGAACAATAGTCGAAAAACTTTTAGGCTGCACTCGACAAGTTTGTTTACAGAATCTCGAGTTGTTCGTTCAAAACGAATTATCAAAATCCAAACAAAAAAATATATACTTTCTTAGGGTTTCGTACCCGAAGGGTTTTTTTATTTAATATTTCCAAGACTTTGCTGTCCGTCCGTCTGTTTCAAGAACTGCGATAGCTAGATAAGGATCTGTGGTTTTTTTTTCTATTCGACACATGTAAATTCGGCTGGGCCTAATCTCTCGCTGGACGTACCGAAGTACGATCGTAAGTAAGGGCCGGGACACAAAAACACGGCACGGCGTCGTACGGCGCCGTACGGTGCCGCGCCCCGTGAGAATTCACGGCGCGCGTCGTAAAAAACTACTGCGCGGCGCCGTACGGCGTCGTACGACGTCGCGTCGTAGAAACTCATCTTGAATTTCTATGCGAGTTTCTACGGCAGGACGTCGTACGACGCCGTACGGCGCCGTGCCGTGGTTTTTTACAACGCGCGCCGTGAATTCTCACGACGCGGCACCGTACGGCGCCGTGCCGTGTTTTTGTGTCCCGGCCCTAAATTGTATAATCAACGTTCATCAAATTTTTTACCTCAAAAATTGTGCTCAAGTCCACAGTTTTCGTATAATTTGGAGTGCACGCGCAAAAACTCCGTGACCGGGGGACAGACAGTTCCAATCATATTATGTACGGAATACGGATCCCCCTTTTGTGACAGACGTGTTTGAATATCACATTTTTCGATTGGCCAGATCACTGTAGTCTGTGACGAATATTCAAACAAATGTGAACAAGTTTTAGGCTGCGTTTCCACCGGAGCTAAGCTAAGTGCCTGTCCAGATGAGGCGTTTTACGCGCGAAGTCCATACGCGCGTTTCAATTTCTATTGCATCCAGATACCGCGTTTTACGCGCGTTCATACGCTACAAACATGGACTCGAAGTTATCACGCTCGACTCCAATGAAATACGTCCATTCGCAACGGACTCGCGCGTAGTTATTGACGCCGCACTGCAACGACACCCAAGTATCTCGGCTCGCGCGTTTTGCGGGCGAGTCGAGAGTCCCGCTCATTGCAAGCGTTTCACGCGCGAGTTAGAAAACGCGCGTAGGCAACTGGACGTGATATATCTAGCGTTAGTATCTCGGGTACGTGCGTAAAACGCCTCATCAGGACAGGCTCTAAGTTGCGTTGCAAGGAAGAATGTGTTTTTGAGAACCAATAGAAACGCTTCATTTGCCTGGCCACGTTCAGCACAACGGTTCTATTGGTTCTTTCACACATTCCTCGCAACACAGCTTAGCTCATCTCCGGTGGAAACGCAGCCTTATCCGACTGGACGTATCCGTAAAGATAGAGAATTCTGTGGGAACCATATATTTTTTCAGCAACAAAAAACTAATGTAATTTTCCATTTTAAAGTATTATTTATTTAAGCGTCCGCCCGAACGAGCGGTTTGGCGGCTACACCACAGACGCGGCTGGGCGCAAAGTGCAAACGTGCGTTTTCCGTGTTCGATTTCCGAATTCGTTTCCCGTACTCGGAATTCAATGAAACTAGTGCAAACGTTAGTTTTTTTTTCTCGTGTGAATGCGATGGCTTGCACTTGAAGCGTATTACGTACGTACGGAATTCGTCCCATACGGAGAGAGAAACGAATGAGTGCGGCAGTCAACGTATTTTCTACTAATTCCATGCATTCGGATTATCGCATATAAACGTATTCGGAAATCGCATACGGAAAAGGTATGTATGCGGTCAGCCTACGGGCTAACAAAATGTACCACACTCATTATAATGATTGACAGTAATTTTGCGTTTTAAATATCTAAATGAGCTCTTGTAAAATTATGTGCCCCTGGTGGTTTATTTAAAATCTGGTTTAAATATTTAAAATTTATTTGTATAATAATACTAGATGACGCCAGCAACTCCGTTGCGCCAAAATTCATATTTTAATTGCGCGGGAACCGTACATTTTCCGAGATAAAAACTATACTATGTCCTTTCCCGGATTTAAAGTATCTCCATACCGAATTTCAGCAAAATCGTTTCAGCGGCTTAAGCGTAAAGAAGTAACAGATCGATCAACGGACAGACAGACACACTTTCACATATTTTTTAATATGTATGGGTTTTGAACTAAGTCAAAAGTAAATGTTTAAGGGGAAGACAGCTGCCAATTCGACATCTTTGTGCAATTTTCTAGACGTATTTAACATTAAATTCGCAAAGCATGATGTAGTGCTGCATTTTTGGTATGTTGTTTGGATCAGTTAGGGTGATGTAAATCCCAATTTGCAACTTCGAAAAAGTTGTGCTCGCTGCGCACCACGTGATAAACTGCGAAAATTTTCGACTTTTTAAAGTTTTTGCTCTAAAAGTCATATACTATGCGTTTCCGACAAGTAACATTCACTACATAAATGAAGCTAATTAAATTGGCAACAATTTAAGCCTAACCGCAGCTCTCTATACTTTATAACAACTAAGCTGTGGCCCTTCAAAGATGGTCCGTTTTTCCCGAAAATTTGAAATTTTTTGTTTTGCCCCCGTTTGTAGTAAAATATTGGCAAAACCGCTCGTTCTATGAGAAGGTCGTAAAATAAAGTTGTAGTACATTTAATCTTATACCTTTAAACGAGCAATTCTTATACTTCAAGTATATATATATATATATATATATATATATATATATATATATATATATATATAATTGGAATGTCGGAATCGGCTCCAACGATTTTCATGAAATTTAGTATATAGGGGGTTTCGGGGGCGATAAATCGATCTAGCTAGGAATCATTTTCATAAAATGTCATTTATGTGTGTTTTTTGAAATTTTTGAATACCGAGCGAAGCTCGGTCATATAGCTAGTTTTCTTTTATTAGAGCACAACACAATCACTCACAATCTGCATATATCAAAACATAAGCTGGGAGTACCTCACGAGGTGCAGGCGGTAATAGTGTAAACTGGCCAAAACTCCCATTAACTAAACAAATGCCTTCGGGCTTATGTTTTGGTTTTAATTTTCGCACAAGATAGTACTTGGAAGTAGCCTACCCGGTAACGCAGGGGAGCAGCCAAAAAAACTATTATCTTATTAACGCGAACGAAGTCAGGCTAAACAATCATAAAATTGTCGGTTTGTGTGTCGGCTGGCACTCAAAGAAGGTGACAGTACAGTGGTAATTGTAAAAATACGTGGCATCCAAACTCTAATTAACTCGAGTGTGGAGCGTGGCCTCAAAGATGATGAACTTTTTTTGAAAAAGCTAGACGAAGTCAGTGTTCACGACGCTTGCAGAAAGAGATTCACCGCTCGGCATAATATTGAAGCATGTGGGCGTCGTGGAGGCGATCCAATTCCACAACCTCACCCATCAACCTCTAGAACATCGGGCCCTATGAATCTTCGGAGCATTTGTTTCCTTTGTGCGGAGGAAATCTCTTAGGAGTTTCTCCAACTTCAAAACAAACTTCCCAAGTCACGCAGAAATGGGTGTACAAAGTAGAATCAATGACAGTTAGGGAATCAATGCTCGATGCAGCCAATCGTCGAGGTGATACTTGGGGACGGCAAGTCATTGATCGTCTTACAGCTTTTGACCTCGTTGCATCTGATGCCAGGTACCATAAGTTATGCCAAAAGAAGTTTTACAGTCTTCCATCCAGCGTCGGCTTTACGCTTAAACTGCTCAGGAAAGTCATGCGATAACGTCGCCTTGATTTTGATAGATGAAGATGATAATGATCCCGAGGAAGCTGAGGAAGAACAGGAAAGTGTCTAAGAGCTTAACGAACCAGAGGAACGTGACAAACCTGAGGAGGAAGGAGAAATAGAACCTCAACAAAAAAAAAAAACGCCGAGTGACTGCAGCTTCTTAAACATTCAATTTGCGTATAAACTTTTATTTTACTTTCCCAAATTTTGTACTTTTGTAGATTTACCTAGCCTGCAAATGAAAAAGTATTATCTTTTTTATGATTTTATATGCCTTCTGTTTCAATTCTCTAAAAATCTATTTCTACCCTCTTTTTGTTTTTCAGATATCGTGAGTGAACTATTTGTCTCACAGACTTTGTTCTGTGCTCTTATGAAAGAAAATTAAATGTACTATAACTGTATTTTACGACCTTCTCATAGAACGAGCGGTTTTGCCAATATTTTGCTTCAAATGGGAGCAAAACTAAAAATTTCAAATTTTCGGGAAAAACGGACCATCTTTGAAGGGCCGCAGCTTAGTTGTTATAAGGTTTAGAGAGCTGCGGTTAGGCTTAAATTGTTGCCAATTTAATTAGCTTCATTTATGTAGTGAATGTTACTTGTTGGAAACGCATAGTATATGACTTTTAGAGCAAAAAGTGAAAAAAGTCGAAAATTTTCGCAGTTTATCACGTGGTGCGCAGCGAACACAACTTTTTCGAAGTTGCAAATTGGGATTTACATCACCCTAACTGATCCAAACAACATACCAAAAATGCAGCACTACGTCATGCTTTGCGAATTTAGGGTTTTTTAGTGTCGATTTCTACCGGCCCGTATGTATTTCATTGATTGACACAAAAAAATATATGTGATTTTTGATTATATTTGGAAAAGCTTGTCGAATTTAAATAATAAAATAATGTACTCCTACTGGATGAAAAAAAAAACCAAAGTCACATCTTTCAGGAACTATAAACAGTTCTAGCTAAATTAATAATACAGTCTATGCTTTAAAAGTTTGTTTATTTGATACCTTTTACAAAAATCCGAAGATTGCCGGATTTAATTTTCGGTTCTGACATCTAGATTTCCCACAATATTATTTTTTTTTCTCTAACAAACGAAAAATGTATCCACGCTACCGAGTGAACACTTCACATCTCTGTCTCTCTGGCATGAAAATCGACACAGGTGCGAGAGTGATGCGAGATCAAGGTCATCAAGGTCATTGGCAGTTGTCAGCGTCTTAAGCGCTGCTATAAAGGAGACACATAGACAATCTACTTAAAGTATTATCACTTAATTTTGTTACAGCTTGTATAATTTTATCAAAACCTTAAAACAACAAAGTAAGAAACTTCCTTACAATAGATAAATTAAAGATAGCCTACAGCTATCTTTAACATAGGCTATATCTAAGGCCACATTTTCACGGGTCACTCATCCATCGGATAGAAAATTCGAGTCGAGTTTTTCACGAAAAACTTCGCTAACAAAGAATTGTGCTTTTCGCTTTTCTTAATATTTCATTCCCAAACTTTTCAAGGAAAGCTTTTTTGGAGTTCCGTAGTTTAAGGGTGAAAACGTATATACTGTATTTGGCGAAACATGGTGGTTGCGGTCATTGACTCCCTGTCAAAAACTTGTCATTTTCTATAAAATAAACCGCGATTGACAATGAAGTGTCAGATGTTGTCTATCGCGGTTTTGTATAGAAAATGACAAGTTTTTGACAGGGAGTCATTAGTCAATGACCGCTGCCGCCATGTTTTGCCGAGTACAGTATACTAAGACTTCGCTTTCCATTTGTCTGTCCGTCTATCTCTCTTTTTTCGCTAGAGCTAAACAGTTAAATAATCTTCATCCAAAAAATTATTTTATCGCACGGGATTCGGGAACCGTACATTTTTCCGGCATAAAAAGTATCCTTTCTCATTTCCCGGGGCTCAAAGTATCTCCATACCCAATTTCAGCCAAATCGGTTCAGCGGTTTGGGCGGTAAGAGGTAACAGATAGACACACTTTCGCATTTATAATATTAGTATGGAATATGGATGGTACAGAACCAGTAATGTGCGAGTCCGACTCACACTTGGCCGGTTTTTCGCTAATGGCAAGTGATACTATATTTGGGACAGTAATTTTTGCCAAAAGATTATAAATTCAGAGTGGATTCCGTTCACGCTAGAACAGCTGAACAGATCTGAATGGTAATTTGAAGAGGTTTTTAGGGAATTAGGAACAACATTCAGAAGCGAGGCCTGCGGGCTGTGGCCACTTCGGTGTTAATTTGGGGCGATTTTGACATTTCAAAAATTGTCGTAAATTCTTTTGGATAGTGGCTGTCTTTAAGTACATAATTTCATATTTTTGAATTTTCTCCATGTTGGTGTCTTTATGACATTTTAAAGCAGCCTTTCCCAAAGTGGGCGATAACGCCCCCTTGTGGGCGCTGGCGGCCTAATGGGTTGAGTTGTGGGGTAATTTGTAATTTTATTTTATCTGGATGCATTTCAAATTAAAACAATGGGGAGCGCTAAAATTTATTCTCAAAGTGGGCAGTGGACGAAATAAGTTTGGAAACCCCTGTTTTAAGGGATACCCCTTGTATCATCAACTTCCCAACACCCTGGATAGCGACACGTAAGCAGCCAAATATTACCCTCAGTTTCCGAAACACCAGGGAAATATAAGAAGCTCCTATTGTACTACGTACATAAACAACTCACCTCTCTCTGTAGCGGCGTGCGCCAGCTGACAGCCGATGACAGCTAACGTCAGAACTGTCAAAACGTTGAGCGCCATGTTGTCACTCACACTAACACACGCAGTCCGACATAGTACGACCTGAAACAAGATAGGTTATTCTGATGAAATCCATACTAATATCATAGTCTCTCTGTCTGTCTGTCACGGACTTACGGTAACAGCGGGATATTTTGCTGAGTATGGAAATACATTTAAACGTCCTTGGGAAATACTTTGAGTCCCGGGAAAGGACACAGGACACCTTTATACCGGAAAAATGTACGGTTCTTGATAAAGCTGCAGGAAACATCTAATATTTAGCTACTAGATGTTCCGCGCGGCTTCGCCCGCGTAATTTAGGAACGTCACGGAAACCGTACATTTTTAATATAGCCTATAGCCTTCCTCGATAAATAAGCTATCTAACACTGAAAGAATTTTTTCAAATCGGACCTGTAGTTCCTGAGATTAGCGCGTTTAAATAAGCCCTTTCAAATTATTTCCCCCCGTTTTTTCCACACTTTCCTCTATTTCTTCGCCCCTATCAGTATAAGCGTGATAAAATATAGCCTATAGCCTTCCTCGATAAATGGGCTATCTAATACTGAAAGAATTTTTCAAATCGGAGCAGTAGTTCCTGAGATTAGCGCGTTCAAACAAACAAACTCTTCCCTATAATATTAGTATAGATTTTATACTGTTAGTGCGACCGCACATTGGAGACACGACTGTAGTTAGACAGTCTTGTCTCACTTAGACAAGTCAGTCTTACGACACAATTAATCATGTGGCCGCACACCAAGTCAAAACTGTCTTGACTACGATGACGCAACGCATGCAATTGTATAATATTAAACAGTAGAGAACGCCCGGACAGAGTAGACAGAATTATAGAGTATGCCGACTTAGAAGTTAGAAATTTTTAAACTTTTACTATGGGACCAACTCAATTTGGCAAAATAAATTACGAAAAACTTTTACTATGGGAATCGTAACTAGGCAATAATTGCCTAGTTACGCTTTTGCCAAACAGCTGATTATTTTTCCGAATTGAAATGGTCCCATAGTAAAAGTTTTTCGTAATCATGGATGATTTCAACCCCTTTCGGCCTTTGAATTATTTTATATCGAAGTCTTTAGATAAGCATGCATATTATATAATTAGGGTTCCGTACCTCAAAAGGAAAAAACGGAACCCTTATAGGATCACTTTGTTGTCCGTCTGTCCGTCCGTCCGTCTGTCAAGACCCTTTTTCTCAGGAACGCGTGGAGGTATGAAGCTGAAATTTATATCAATTACTCAGGTCTACTGTCCCTTGAAGCTGTGAAAAAATCAAACTTCTAAGCCAACGCAATCAAAAGATACAGCCGTTTATGCCGCAAATTTTCGACACTTGCAAGGGAATCAAAACCTACAGGGTGCTTCCCGTGAACTCAGAATCTTGAAATTTGGTACGAAGCAACGTCTTATAGCATAGATAAAGGAAAAATTACGAAAACCATAAATTTTTAGTTACATCACATAATATATATTTTTTTAATAATTTTAAACTTACTACCCATTTCCTCATAAACGCGTAGAGGTATTAAATTGAAATTCATACCAAATACTCAGGTCTATAATACCTTTAAGCTGTAACAAAATCAAACTTCTATGACGAACTTTGTAAACCTTGCAGGTTTGTACGGAACCCTCGGTGTGCGAGTCCGACTCGCACTTGGCCGGTTTTTTTAGGATTCCGTACCCAAACAGTAAAAAAGGGACCCTAAGGGACGTAGTAAGTCTACTACGAAACCGTTTTGAGACTCAAACAATCGGACGAGAATGCCGCGTCCTGCTCTTATCATTTCACGTTTGTTAGAATAGGATGCGGCATTCTCGTTCGAGTGTTTGAGTTTCATAACGGTTTCGTGGTACAAGCCCATACAGCAGGCTGTATCTCAATAACCGCCAGACTTCTGAAAATTTCACAGATTGTGTACGGTATGTCTGTTACCGCTATAATAACAGATACTTAAACAAAATAAATTAAATATTTAAGGGAGGCTTCCATACAACAAACGCGATTTTTTGCTATTTTTGCTATATCGATATCAATAACGGCAACAGGTACTTGGTAGGCACTTGAAATGTTCATAAAATATTCAGTTTTTATAAAATTTAAAACTAAATAATTAAGGATCCGTACAAAAAATTATTATTAAAAAATATTATTATTATTATTTCTATTCGACATTTCATCTGAATCGGTTCAGCCAAATTTTCAGCGTTGAAAGGCGACAGACGGACAGACACACTTTAATATTAGTTATTAAGGCAAGAGTGACGGTTCTCAGCACCATCTCTCACCAGGGCAGCATAATATCCAAGGAGATCCATCACAGTTGACGTCTATTAAAACGGCGGGATTAACGCTTTCAGCCATTTTAATGTGAACAGGTGTTAACGGGAGAGATCACAACAATGCTCCTGTAATTTTCTGCGCGCCTGCTACTTTAATTTGGGGTTATGCTGATGAAAAAGAGGGGTGTAAATTTGACGTGTTTGTCGGTCTGTCTGTAGCATCGAAGCAACCAGCGGGTGGACAGATCTAGATCTTTTTAGGGTAAAAACGGGAACCTATTACTAGGATTTCGGTGTCTGTACGTCTGTTTGTCTGTCTCCAGGCTGTATCTCAAGAACGGTTATAGCTAAGGAATTTTTCACGGAATCCTTCGCACAAGTCCAACTCGCGCTTGGCCGAGTTTTGTTTGAAAGCTGACAATATGATCGAATGTTCTTAGCAGTAGTTTATCATCATGGGCCTGCTCAGTGCTGGAAGACTTGGTCTACTTCATGAAACTTTGTCAGCAACTTTCAGTGATTATCAGATTCAGGGCCTGTTTTACCACTTCCTGATATAGTGCCGAATAGGCTATCCACTACTTTTTTGACAGATTCTCCATACTTGATCTGTCAAGTTAAGTGATGGATAGCCTGTTCGGCACTTATCAGGCAGTGGTGATACAGGCCCTCAATATTTTGCATTCTGATTCCTGACACTTAAAAGAGTTTTGTATCGGATTTAATTACTTGTTAATAATAATCAATATTAGTACTTATTACAATGTTGGACAACCACGATTGTCAGCATAATTGCAAAGCAGCAGCTGTCTACATTACAGAATTATTATTATTATTATAATAACTCCCACACCGGTTTCGGTAACGGTGGCCAGTTTCATTGAAACCAGGCCAGTTACGCAGGAGTAATTTTATAGCGCCCAAGTGCGTGCGCAGTACACAAGAGCACTCTCTATTCCTTTACTCTCATAACCCAGTGGGACGGACGACCGACACGACCGGCGAGAGATCAGGCGCAGGACCGACTTTTTACATGCCCATCCGACGCATGGATCATCTTACTTGTCAGACAATCAGGTGATCAGCCTGCGTTGTCCTAACCAAACATGGAAATAACATGTTTCCAACGCGGGAATTGAACCCACGACCTCCGAGTCAAGAGCCACGCTCTTAACCACTGGACAACGGAGGCGTTATTGTTATTATCAACTAGATATGACGGCCGCAACCCTGTTACGCCAAAATTTGTTTATAACGCGAAGCCAATACTTTTTCCGAAATAAATAGTATCCTATATCCTTTACCGCAGCAGTGGTCCCCAACCTTTTTTATGCGGGCCACAAACATGTTTTGGTCTTGGTGTCGCGACTCGCGGGCCGCAACAAAAAATTTTTAGGGTTAAAAAATAACTTTCTTCAAAATTAAAGATTTAAAATTGAAAATATTTAAGGACTATCACGTAGACTTTACGTTATTTTGCCGGTGGGCGTGAATTTCAAAATTAATTAACATCACGCGGGCCGCAAATACAGTCCCGGTGGGCCGCGAGTTGGGGATAGAGGCTTTACCGTGACCCAAAGTATCTCCATACCAAATTACATTTCATATAAAGAACAACACATACATACATACGTAACATTAAAACATCATTTTCGCTCACTTTTTAGGGTAAAAACGGGATCCTATTACTAAGACTTCGTTGTCTGTCCGTCTGTCTGTCTGTCGCCAGGCTGTAACTCAAGAACCGCTATAGCTAGACATCTGAATTTTCACAGACTGTGTATATCTGTTGCCGCTATAACAACAAATACTATCGCTCATACAACAAACGTAATGTTTTGTCCTTTTTTGCTTGATATCAATAATGGCAACAGGCAGGCACTTGAAATTTTTACAAAGGCCTAAAATATATGAGTTCTTTAATAATTAATAATAATATTTAAATAAAATAAAAATTTCAGGGGGCTCCCATACAAAAAACACAATTTTTGTCCAATTTTTGCTCTACAACGGTACGGAACCCTACGTGCGCGAGTTCGACTCACACTTGGCCGATATTTTAAAGTCGCAACATCAGAAGAGTTGCTGTTTTTTAGAAAGAAGAAAGAAATAAAGAAACTTTATGTAGTAAAATAAATGTAAGTACATTAAAAGAAGAAATAAGACTTTTAAGAAAGAACACGCTCTCTTCTTGAAAGTTTGCGGGTCGTATAATCCGGAAATACTGCAATACTATTTCTGACCCTGAAATGACGGATATGACCTAACCAGAATCAAGGCCCGCCGCGGGCGTATATAGGTTAGACGAGTTATAAATTTCACCGAAATAGAATAGCAACGGAACTATTTATACTGGCGGCGTTCGGACAATATCAGTGATGAAAAACCGAGCTTTCGGTTGAAAATTAGCGGTTTGTATGGGATAAGACTTGAAACTGAGCTTTTCTCGGAGCCAATGAATTAAAATGCTTGGTTTCTACGGGATAAGACTTTAAACCGGGCTTTTCTCAGGGTAAAATGAACTAAAATCAGCCAAGTGCGAGTTGTACTCACGCATGAAGGGTTCCGACTTCCGTACTACAGAGTAAAAACAGGCTAAAAAATTTGTTTTTTGTATGGGAGCCATTTTTTATATCGAGCAAGAAATGGCATAAAAATGACGTTAAAGTTTGTTGTAGTACGAGGGCGGCACTGAAAATTTCGGGAATCAAGAAGGTGACACAACAGTACTATTTAAAAATGTGTTTATTGCTTTTCGAAGTATTCTCCGCGAAATTTGACACATTTTTCCATACGATGGAACCAATCATTGAAGCAACAATTCCATTCGGAAGTTGGGGTCTTCAAAATGGCCGTTTTGTAGGCGTCCACAGCTTCTTCAGGTAAAGAAAATCTCTGACCACGCAATTTATTCTGTATTTTAGGGAAAGTATAGAAATCATTAGGGCTTAAGTCGGGGCTGTACGGCGGATGGTCTAATAATTCTATGTTTTCTTGCTCTAAAAACTCTTTTGTTCTGTGCGCGGTGTGAGAACTCGCATTGTCGTGATGGAGGATGATGCGGCGGTTGCAGTTCTCTTTACGGAGTTCAGAAACGACCTGTGGCAAACAAATGCTAGCATACTATTCTGCATTAACCGTTCTTTGTCCCTCAAGAGGAATAGTCGCAATATGGCCGGTTTTGGAGACAAACGTGGCCACCATTTTTTTTGCAACACTCCGTGAACGAACATTTTTTGTTGGCTTTAACTCATTTTCGAACACCCAAACTCGTGACTGGTTTTTAGTTTCGGGTTCGTACGCGTATATCCAGGATTCGTCACCTGATACGATGTTGTATACAGCATTTGAGAATCCTGCGTGGAATCTTTCGAGAGTTCTGACGCACCAAGTAACGCGAGTCGCTTTTTGCTCTTCACAGAGCAAATGCGGTATCCATCGGGAAAACAACTTTTTTTAAACCTAATTGTTCATGCAATATTATTTGTATTTGACTCATGCCAATGTCTAAAGTTGCCTGAATTTCGCGGTATGTCACATGTCGATCTTCCTCAACCAGCTTACGCACAGCATCAACGTTATCTTGGGTGACTGCAGTTTTTGGACGACCTTGACGGGGATCATCACTGAGCCTGACACGTCCACGTTGAAATTCAGCAAACCAGCGATAAATTGTGGTTTTGGATGGGGCTCCATCACCAAATGCAGAAATCATCCGATCAACATACTGTTTTTGTGTTAAACCACTTCGAAAATCATAATAAATCATCGCTCTAGAATTTTCTCGAGTCAATTCCATTTTCTCAACGACTAAACAAGTTTGACAAGACCTTGTGACAAGACCGAGAATCTTTTTTTAAATAAATAAATGGTAATCGATTTTTAAAACCAAGGAGTTTTCAATTAAAAAGATTTTAATATGACAGGAATAGTGGAAGTATTCCATTCCCAATATTTTTAGTGCATCCTATGTAATAATATTATTTTGATTTTAGTATTTGTTGTTATAGCGGCAACAGATATACACAATCTGTGAAATTTTCAGAAGTCTAAATTTGTGTTCAACGGGTAAGTCTTCAGAGTTCAACCCACATTAATTTATGAAATTACCATTTTGTAGAACTTCTACTATAACCAAACTATAATAATTATATATTATAATAATCAACTTCTTAAGAACTTATGATGTCCTAGTAGACAAAAGTTGTAATCATCTTTATGGCCTGATTTAAAGACTTACCAAGTGCATTATGATTTACCTAGGACTTAGGAGGTTCAGGTGAGTTTCTTAAAAACCTTAGATGACCTAGTTAATTGTTCAGCAGAGGCAACCCAAGTGCGTTTTCGGCCTTTTGAATTTTCATTACAAACGCAGAATCATTCATTAAATTGATCTAATCAATCATTACTAACGACTGCTGCCAGTTTAGCGCAAATTATTCAAAATTAATACAATTTTGATATTATGCACCTTATCACAAGGAGAGAGGATTCAAATTTAATTGGTTTTTCATTAATGTAACGTGCAATTAATTAGCAACTTTATGCGCAGGTGATATAGTTGAAATTTGATTGTGATTAAAACTATAAATCTACATTAGAAGTAACATTTTGGTATCATTACAGTTTTAATAACTCTGCTACTTTTATGGGCCCCTAGTACAAAATATGGATACCCAAAGACAATTCAGAATTATTTTCCAACGCGTTTTATGCAGTACCCACGGGAACCTCGTATTATTTGGAAATTGCGATATTCCGAAACTTGAACTAACTAACCATCATACAAAATTTCATCAAAATCGTTCAGTGGTTTTGCGTGACGGTAACCAAGATCCATGAATTATCACACTTTATCACATATACTTTTTATAAGTTTACACATTTCTAGTAGGTAGAGATCAACTACGATAACATGGCGCGCCCCTCCAAAATGCAAAACTTTTGAAGTGCGTTGTCAAAACGTTTGAAGTGCGTTGTCTTGCGCGGTCGGCTAGTTATGATTGGTTGACCAACAAATCTTGGTAATGAGTGACATTAAGTGAAATATTACGAGTACTGTGATTGGTTGAATACTTACTACGTACAAACTCTTTCATGAGGATGTGACTACACACATTGAAACAGTCATATGGAGGGGCGCGCCAAGTTACCAAGTTATCGTAGTTGATCTCTATCTGGTATTTATGTAAAATTATCTGTCCATCCGTTTGTGTAACATGTTACTGGACTAAATGAGCTGGAAAATCGTTACATAGCCTTCCATTAATCACGTTTTATCTAATAAAAATATTTATTATATTTACACATCGACTATACATGGTCTCTTCGTTTCTTGTGCAAAAATTCAATTATATCCGTGTTTCATCAAAATCGGTTTAGCGATTTAAGGGCCCTCTCTCCCTAAATTAGCAGGTCGATTGTCTGTCAGTGCGAATATCGACGTAAATGACATTAAAATAACATTCATAACAGCGCGCCTTGTACGGTGGCGGTTACGACGCTCGCCGCGTCCGTGATAGGGCGAAATAGGAGAATAAACCTTTTTAAGGCTTAATATAATATGTATTTCAAAAAAGTAAAAAAACCAAGTTATTAACTTATGTATTGCAAAGCAGTACATATTTTTATATATTCTTTTGATAAATAATGAAGGAGTAAAGTGGTTTCATTCAACGATTTGGAGGTGATTTGGTTTTTTATTTCTTTATTACGTGATACCGATAGAAAAAATATGGCAAAACCAAATTACGTATCATATCATGTAGATAACAAATTATTTATTTCAGATATAATTTCTCTGTTAATGCCGATGAAAAGTTGTTTCATCTGCACGCTTTTTTCGAAAGAGCAGCCTAAATCGTGAGAAGGTAACAGAAACACAAAGATACATCATCATCATCGTCATCATATTCGTCCACTGTTGGGCATAGACCTCTTTCAATGAACGCCAAGATGACCGATCTCCTGCTACTCGCATCCAACATGGACCCGCAACTAAACGGAGATCGTCGTCCCACCTAGTTAGAGATACGATATATCATAATATACTTTAGCATAGTATTTGTAAAGATGATGAAGTCTATGCCTAGAGGTTTTATGTTTTTTTTAAATAAGAAATGCAATAGAAAGTATTATCCTTATATGCATATCATCTTAGGGTCTACACAGACGGACTGCATTCCAACTGCAATCCAACTGCAAATTGCAGTTTAAATGCAGTTGACACGATTGCAATACGACTGCAATAGAACTGCAAACCAAACGCGCAGTCGGATTGCAGTTCGGTTGCAGTCAAAGCACCGTCATAAAAGAAAGGCCTACGATGCTCTCGAAACACTGCCTAAGCTCTAAAACAATTTCCTGCCATTATCATTCATTTTATTAGAACATAATATGATATTCATTACTGTGACACCAGCTCAGGTGGCGATGAGGTTATGATTAACATTTTAATTAACTGCAATGATTATAAGTACTATTAAAATGATAGAGCCAGCCTCCAGAGTGTATTTTTTTCGAATCTAGAGCTGTTTCGTTTGCAAGAATGTCATTTATGACATCAAATAATGAATGTATTAAAACAAAAATACATATTATTTTTATTTTACCTATAGTAGAAAATCAGTCGAATAAACGACAATGACTATAATTATAAAGTGTACAATATAATATAATCACCGAATAGTAAAGTAATAGTTGTTTACCAATATTCTTATCCTAAACAATTTCCCCGAATAATATTGCAATGAGATATTATATGTGCATTTTATTACAGTCAAAACGCAAAATTACCCGAATAATCATGCAATAGACAATAATGATCAGAGCTTGACCTACTCCAGAACGATAAGTTGCGTTTTGCTTAATAATAGAAAAACCTTTGGTAGCAATTAAATATTATTGAAATAGCAAGATGGACAAAAAAATTAGCTTTCATTTGAGATATAAAAAGTCTTTGAAGCTTTTTTTTTTTTTGACGGAGTTATTAGCTAAAATCAGTTTTTTGGCTCTCCTGAACATTTTCATTTTTTCGATTGTCCGATTATTCGGTGGGGGCGTCGATGTGGTATTTATGTTTTAGTTACAAAAACCTACAAAATGTATGAAAGATCCTTCTTTTTACAAAACCACGGGGGCTAGAAAGAATTTACTTTATTTTCAGTCCAAAGTAAAGAAATTCACTATTATATTCACACGAAATATCGAAATAAATACACTTTAATGTTATTGTAAACAAAAATAAATCAAAACACTATCTTTCACTGTCAAATGCCAAAACTGTCAGAGTATTTTTTTAAGTTTTGGCTTAAGTATAAAATCGTGTCTAAACACACTAGGCCGAAGTTACGCGGCGTAAATTCCGCACGATTACGTCCGCAATATCAAACGCATACAAAATACGGACGGAGCGCGACGGAGTAGTGTGTCGTCGACGGAATTTACGCCGCGTAACTTCGGCCTTGTGTGTTCAGACACTTAAAGCTAAAAGATAAGAAGCATAGACATTACGCCAATTTTTCAGCTACAGCCTATACACAATCTGAAGATGAATACTAATATTATAATTACGAAAGTATGGCTGTCTGTCTGTTACCTCTTCACGCCCAAACTTCTGAACCGTTAAGTCTCTTTTATCGCGGGCTTTGAGCGCGGCGACCGAATAAAGAAATTCCGTAACGAAAATAAACCTAACACTCATTCTGACCGGTGCGGCACGTCGATTTAGTTCGGCATACTTCGGCAGCAAAGCATGCACACAAACGTGTGCGTGCTTTACCGCGGCAGTTACCGAGTATTTTAAATTAAAAACCCTCAAATCGCTTCTAACTTGTACCAGGGCCGCATAAGACACTAGCAGGTGCTACGCGCGGCCAAGCGTGATCCGTATGTTAATGCCGAAATTCGGTGAAGGGGTGAAAAGGGGTGAAAAGGGGTGAAAAGGGGTGAAACGTCAAAATATATCCCTATGTCTTACTCAACTGTTGTTATGTTAAATTCTTTTATTATCGCATTTTTTATGCCTTTCAGGATTTTTTTGCTTACATTTTTATTGTATTGGTAGAAAAGTAATAATATTTACTATAACTTATATAGTAGATATCGGATTATACTTTCGGAATTTTGTTAACTTTTCTTTTATGTCTGTCAATTCGTTTACTACTTCTTCATGCTAAAACCGCTAAACCTATTTTAAAGTATGGAGATACTTTCAATCCCAAGCAAGGACATGCGATAGTTTTTGACGTTGAAAAATGTACGGTTTCTGTGCGAATGAAGAAAATTTGTGTCTGTCTTTCTATAGTTCTCTTCTCCTCGCTAAAACCGCTGAACCGATTTGGATTAAACTTTGAACGAACACTTGACATCCAGAAAAGAACATCTAAGGATACTTTTTATTCCGAAAAAATGCACGGTTCGTACGACAAATTCAGCAATATACATCTTCAATAAATATAACCTGTCTCAATAAAATTCGCGACTTAATTAAATAAGGGCGCGCACACACTCGCGATTTAGGGCGCGAACACACTTGTAATTATCTCGATTATAAATAACAGACACTTTAATTATGTGACGCTTTATGTAGGGTGAGTGCAATTTGAGAAAAAATGAGAACATTGAACAAGGACATTTCTGTTCATTGTAGAGCCGCACTCACAGAAATGTAGGGTGAAGCCAAACGAGCGTAATTTTGTGAGTCGTGAGTCGCAGAATTTCGGGCGCGTAAATATCTTTTCATACAAATCATGAATCACAAAATTACGCTCGTGTGAATCAAACAGGACTTTTGTATGAAACTGAATGCAGCAGAATTTCTGCCAGCTGAAATTCTGCGACTCACAACTCACAAATTACGCTCGTATGGTTTCACCCTTACTATATGACGCCTGCAACTCCATTGCACCGTTTAGTCCGTTTAGAATATCGCGTAGAAACCGTACATATTTCCGCAAAGGATACTATCCTATGTCGTCTAAATAGTTTCAGCTGTTAAGCGTAAAAGACAGTCAGACAGACTTTATTCACACAAATATCTAACTTTATTATCTGTCCTCGAATAAAATTGAACTCTTAATGAAATTAGCACCTCGAAATTATCTTTTTATTACTTTTAATAGCAATTATTATTAAGTCTTTCCTTGTCCTTCCAACATTGTCACCCTACTTGTTACAAGCACGCAATTATAATCCTTTAGCTGTGTATAAATAAGTGTTATTATCGCAATAAACATCGCACCTGGATTATAACAATAATTACCACCCTTAAAACACTCTTTAAGCGCGGTGTTACCAGCTAGTAAAAATATTTGCCCTCTTTCTTAGTAAAAACTGTAAAATCGAATATCCATACTAATTTCGTCTTTAACCTCTTCACGCATAAACGGCTAAATCGATTTAATTAAAATTTGGTATGAAGATACTTTGAGATACGGGAAAGGACATAGGATAGTTTTTGTCGCGGAAAGACGTACGGTTTTTGCGAGTTCAACGAATATTGGCGTAACGGAGTTGCGGGCGTCATATAGTATGAATTATGATATATTTTAATCAAACACTTTTCTATCCTACTCCAATTTTCCCCCAAAACGGGCAAATCTAAATTGGCAACACTGGAAATTGCTAAATGTACCAAAACCATAAAACTGAGCAACAGCCTAAAAGCGATTATGAAAATTGCGAATGTTTTGTTTCAAATCTCTCTAACTGCTATGTTTTCCTGGTAAAACAGAATCCAACTGCGTTAGAAAGCGTTATGTTTTTCGAGTGTATGTTTGTGTATTATCCAGTTATAGAGCCTTAACAGCTTGTAGAGGGAATTTACATTTTTCCGGCATAAAAAGTAGCCTTTCCCGGAACTCAAAATATCGAGATACAAAATTTCAGTACAATCGGTTCAGCGGTTTTGGCGTCAAGAGGTACAAACAGACAAATATAAAAGTACGAATACCTCCCTAGCTAAATACTATTGCAATTTTCTTTTGAATCATATAAAAAAAATCTTTTCGTAGAGAAAAAGTCTAGTTGACAGTAACATTTTTGACAGTGAAAGAAACTTAGCAATATTAAAGTGTAAATAAATTATTTCGTGTATAAAAAAGTTAAGGCCGCGGTTCCACTGACGAGGAGCGGAGCGGAGAGGACATTAGCGGTGCCCGAATTGACCAATCGTGCTATTCCAGAGGAATGACAGCGAAACGGAGCGAAGATTTCGAGCGGTGATTGGAGTGATTGTGAGAAAAGAAACATAAAATGTTTGACCATTCTTTCGGCAGACAAGAAAATGGTAAGTGCTTACCACTCATAAAGTTTTTAAGATCATCTAATGGAAAGAGATCAAAAGAGCCAAAGAAGTAATCTAACTACATATTTTTCTTTTGTATCAGCTTAAGATTTATATGCTTATCAATTGTCATAAGCTAAGCTATGTCTAAGCCATAAGTTTCGTTCTTAATTTTTAAGTACCCAAAAAAGATGCAGAATAGTTTTCATTGCTAAAAATGTACGGTTCACCGCGACCAAACGAAATTATTAGTGACTAGAATATAATACCCTTAACTTTCTTTTGTCGCGCGGGAACCGTACCTTTTTTTCTATGATAATAAGTATCCCATGTCTTTTCCCGGGACTCAAATTATCTCCATACCGAATATCAGCAAAATAGATTCAGCGGGCTTTTGCATTTATTAGTATTTAGTATGGATTGCCAGGGCATATTCTGTCCAACGACAACCGTGCACTTTGCACCTCTGTTATATCATACCATTGATAACGACCAGGGCAACATGAATACTGAATAGCCTATAATATGTTCAATTGCATTGCATTTTGCACCTCTGTTATATCATACAATCATTAATAAACTACTAGGACAACATGAATAGCCTCAACTGCCAACGGAAACCGTGCATTTTGCACCCCTGTTATATCATACCATTGCTAAACTACCAGGGCAACATGAATAGCCTCAATTGCCAACGGAAACCGTGCATTTTGCACCTCTGTTATATCATACCATAGATAAACTACCAGGGCAACATGAATAGCCTCAATTGCCAACGGAAACCGTGCATTTTGCACCTCTGTTATATCTCACCATCGATAAACTACCAGGGCGACATGAAAGCGAGGTGGTATATTTGACTCGGCGCCAGCACGCGCGCAAAAATAGTCGCGACTCGCGTTCGGCGTTACGTCAGCTCTTATTAGACGCGGTTACGGAGAAATTGTTCATCATCATCATGATCATCATCATCATCATTATCATCATCATCATTATCATCATAATCATCACTACCACCATCACCAGCAGGCTAAGCAAAGTCACCATAGAAACGGTTTCTTTCTACGGAAGAATTGACATACTGACAAATTTTAT
Organism: Lysandra bellargus; assembly: GCA_905333045.1. Classification (NCBI taxonomy): domain Eukaryota; kingdom Metazoa; phylum Arthropoda; class Insecta; order Lepidoptera; family Lycaenidae; genus Lysandra; species Lysandra bellargus. The sequence goes on from HG995329.1 coordinate 1,601,709, forward strand.
CGACAAAATGTCGGATTTCCATTGTCTAACTGTCATTTTGTCTTGTCTAACTGTCACTTTGTCTATTCTTCCGTAGCAAGAAACAGTTATAAAATTATAATTTTAACAGACATCGAAGTCTTAGTGATGGAGTCCCGTTTTTACTTTTTGTGTTGAACCCTAAAAAGTAACTCTTTCAACGCTGCTACTTTTACAGTGAACTCTATGTATACAGACACAAATACTCAATTATACACCTTCACCTTATTTTGTATATGGTATATTACCTGTATAATATTATGTTATCTATTGAAAAATATGTAAAAGTTCTGAAGGTTTTGACTTACATTCAGGGCTATACATTATTGTAAGTTGGTCTGTATGTCCCTTATCGATTTCAGATTATATTCTAATCACTATCTACTTAACTGCTGTAATCCAGTTAACTTTAACGATCGGTTTGACTGCGTCATTTAACTGAGTTTTTCTTCTGTAGTTTTCATTGTTTTAATGGGAATGTGATTGTCTTTTTAAAATTTATTTTTTAAACGATTTACAAAAAGGAGTATATTTTTATACCGGGAACGGATACGGTAAAAAATTATATGCTATTCATATTTGATACTTATAAATTATAATGTTTAAATGAGAAAGTGTGTCTGTCTATCTGTTTGTATGTCTATACAGACATACATACAGATAGATACAGAAATATGCCTGTTATCTCTTCACGCCCAAACCGCTGAACTGACTTTGCTGAAATTTAGTATGGAGATACCTTGACTACCGGGAAAAGACATAGGATACTTTTTATTTCGAAAAACTGGGAAACGCCGGAATGTCCCATGTCTTTACTGGATCTCAAAAATATAATGCGCATTTCATCAAAATCGGTCCAGCTTAACTTTGTCTCTGCTGAGCTCTTTATTAAGTCAACTAAGCTCTTAGATAGATCTCTAGATCACTACATATTATAGATCTAATTGCTTTAATAGCTGTAATCCTTAACCCCTAATCCACACATACATCCATAACAAAGTAATTATTGTATGATACACCAACAAGTCGATATACTAGGATATCATGATCAGTAAGGAGATATTATGGAATTAGTTAAGCTAGATTTATATGCGTCCGCCCGACCGCGCGGTTTGGCAACTTCACCGCGAGATCATAATTTAAAATTTTTGCTTTCATGTAATAATTTATGTAAGGCCAACAACAACTGTTTATACTAATTTGTTTAAAGATTCAATCACCCGTTACAAAATTATGCAAAAAATAAACTTTAAGGGCGAAGCCAAACGAGCGTAATTTGTGATTTGTGAGTCGCAGAATTTCGGTCGCGTAAATATATTTCGTACAAATCATGACTCACAAAATGACGCTCGTGTGAATCAAACAGGACTTTTGTATGAAACTGAATGTAGCAGAATTCTGCCGAACCGAAATTTTGCGACTCACAACTCACAAATTACGCTCGTTTGGCTTCGCCCTAAATCGCTCTCCTGTAAAGTAGCGTTTGTTTAGTTTCGACAACTTGTCTAGGGACCATCGAGGTATGCAAATACTTTTAATTCTCAGAAAGGACATAGGAATAGGATATTTTTTCCCGTGAAAAATGTACAGTTCTATGTTTATGACAAGATCAGAATATATTGGAACAGTTAATATAAATTACGAGGGAAACGTAAGGTTGTTGTGAAAACATCTACATTACAAACGCAGGAATATTTTAATCTTAATTCCACGCGTCTGAAGATACGTATTGAAATGTCTTTACATCGAAGTGCTTAGGGTATGTTCACATGGTAAACGCTCAACGCGCGTTTCGGCTGGATTTATATGCGTCCGCCCGAGCGCGCGGTTTGGCGGCTGCACCGCGAGATTACAATTGTATCTTCTATTCTATACATATTATAAAACAAAGTCGCTTTTTTCCCTCATGTCCCTTTGTTCCCTTTAATCTTTAAAACTATGCAACAGACTTTGATGATTCTTTCAGTTTTAGATAGCTCATTTATCGAAGAAGGTTATAGGCTATATTTTATCACGCTAAGACTAACAGGAGCGAAGAAATAGAGGAAAATGTGGAAAAAACGGGAGAAATTATTTGAAATGGCTTATTTGAACGCGCTAACCTCAGGAAGCACTGGTCCGATTTGAAAAATTCTTTCAGTGTTAGATAGCCTATTTATTGGGAAAGGCTATAGGCTATATTTTATTGCGCTAAGACTAATAGGAGCGAAGAAATAGAGGGAAGTGTGGAAAAACTGGAGCAATTTTTATGTTACTTGGCACACATAAAGAATAGACCACTTGAAAGGAAACAGTTTTCTTTTTTGCGGAAAAATGTACGGTTTCCGTTACATTCCTAAATTAGGCGGGCGAAGCCGCGCGGAACATCTATCATATCATAAAAGTATATTGTCCCACACAATATACTTTTATAATTTGCGCGTTAACTATTCAATCAATGTACGGAAGCAACCATAAACTAAAGTCCACGCGGACGAAGTCGCGGGCAATAGCTAGTTATATATATTATTTGTTTATTTCGTCTACATTATACATAGCAAAAATTAATTAATAGTAATCAATCCATGCTAATATAATAATTGTGAAAGTGTGTCTGTCTGTTTGTTGTCTCTCCACGCCCAAACCGCTGAACCGATTTTGAGGTTTGATATGGAAAACTTTGAATCCCGGGAAAGGACATAGGATACTTTGAATCCCGAAAAAATGTACGGTTCCGAAGCGTTAAGCGAATTTTAACGCAACGGAGTTACGGGAGACATAATATTATAGTAATTTAAATTTTTTAACCAGCTTCCAAAAAGGAGGAGGTTATCTTAGATACTAATATTATAAAGCGGAAGTTTGTTTGTTTGTTTGAACGCGCTAATCTCAGGAACTACTGGTCCGATTTGAAAAATTCTTTCAGTGTTAGATAGCCCATTTATTGAGAAAGGCTATAAGCTATATTTTATCACGCTAAAACTAATTGGAGCGAAGAAATAGAGAAACATGTGGAATAAACGGGGGAAATTATATGAAATTGCTTATTATCTTAAGAACTACTGGAGCAATTTTAATGTTATTTGGCACACATGAAGAATAGACTACGTTGAAGTTACAGTAAGTATGTACCTAGTATAAGTAAGTGAGTTACACTACAATAAAGTTAGTCTTAACGAAGTCGTCGAGCGTTTCATTTCACCTATCAGGGCCCATCCCCACAACGTGAAGGGACATAGTCTATTTTTTTGCGGAAAATGTACGGTTTCCGTGAAATTCCTTACGCGGGCGAAGTCGCGCGGAACGTCTAGTATGTTATAATTAAGCACTGGCCTAATTTGCTAAATTACAAAGCATCTATTTTTTTCTTTGCTATACTGCAAATGCATCAAATATATTTCCGTCCAGCGCTGGAATAGTAAGGTCGAGCCGCTGGCGTTTAGCCAAGTTGCCATCGCTTTACACGTTGAGGAATTGAGACTGTGTATGACATTTGGATTAATAGATAAAGAACTAGAGAAAATATTTTATGAGACCAGCACAAGTTAAAGATCGCTTGCCGAAACTGGAGGAGCCAGTCGGCAAATATTTTTTACGTAGCTATAAATTTAAAACAATTTTAAAAAGGCGTAAATTTGTCTCTTTGTCTGTCTGTTACCTCGTAAGCCTGATATAAATAAATAAATAAAAATAAAATAAATTAATGCTAAAAATGCTAAACCGATATTGATGAAATTTGGTACGGAGATACTTTGAGGCCCGGGAAAGGACACAGAGATATTTTTTATACCAGAAAAATGTGTAGTTTAACAATACGCAACAGAGTTGCAGAAGTCATCTACATAGTTTGAAAATATAAAATATTGCCTCTATACTTAAAAAAGACATGTTTATTTTGATTTAAGTGTCAGTTTTTTCATTAAAATTTAAATTTTCACTATCGCCGATAGGTACTTTTTATCCTTTCAAAATGTTCGATTCTCGCGCGATAAAACGATTTTCTGCGCAGCGGAGTTGCGTCATTGCACACAAGATGGATAATTATTAATTATCTATTTCCCATTTTCCCGTAATTTTCCTTAATTTGCACTGATTCCTTCTATTGGTCGCGACGTGATTTTGTTTAAAGCGTTCCTAGATTACAACACAAAAAGTAGGTAGTTGGTTTGAAGCGTTCAAACTGGCCCGTAATAGTCAGTACTCAAGATGCATCTCGGTCTCAAGACACGGTTCAGCGTCTGTGATTGGTTGGCTGTCAAAATTTGGACCAATCACAGAGCCGAACCGCGTCTTGAGACCGGGCCGCATCTTAAGTAGGTACTATTTATACGGACCGTACTAGCTCATCAGATTTTTAATATTAGCATTGTATACAGTTATATTCATTTAAATCTTTTTGTTAACAAAGTTACTATGTTGTACGAGACGCGAGTCGACACACATATTTTTTATCCCTGCCTCATATAGAGTAGACAGAACTGAGTCGCAGGTAATACGCGGTCAAATTTTCATCAATCTGATCCATCAATCCGGTAAAGATTGACGATTTGATCGTCTAACCCACGGATTGATGGATTGATCGTATTTTTAAGAACTTTTTATAACCATCAACATTCCGTCAATCAGATTGATGGATCAGATTGAAGAAAATTTGACCTGCGACTTAAGGAGTACCTCGACTTCAAACAAACGGGCGAATATAGGCGAGTTGGACGCGACTGTCACTTTTAACATGTTTCACAATGCTGAGTAAGGCCGCGTTTTCACTAGGGTACATGTCGCGGAGACAAGTCGTCCGACATTTACGTAGTTTGTCCCCTGCAACTTTGTCCCCCGACATATGACTTGTTCACACTAGTCAGTGGTAACAGTACAGGCGTCGGAGAGATATTTACGGGTAGCGGGACTTGTCGCTGGCGACATACTGTTCACTACTGTCTAGTTTGAACAAGTCATATGTTGGGGAACAAAGTTGCAGGCGACAAACTACGTATTGCAGGGACAAACTACGTAAATGCTGGTATAAATAGTCAGTACTCAAGATGCATCTCGGTCTCAAGACACGGTTCGGGCTCTGTGATTGGTTGGCTGTCAAAATTTGGACCAATCACAGAGCCGAACCGCGTCTTGAGACCGGATCGCAAGTTTACCCAAGTAACAAAAATTGATTTTGTAGTGGCTTATATAGCAAAAAATAATATTCTTATAGAAGTTGTATTATCGCTAATAAGGGTGCATTTGGGCACAATTTATAAGGATAATAACCTTATACCCTCCTTATAGTTGCTTTATTGTCGCCTTTTTCCTAATACGTGTTATATAATGACCAAGAACAAGGTACTTCAACTTATAAGAAACATATAGAAAGTGTTAATACTGGCGATCACCCTTATACGTGTTATATTATTGTCCGATACAAGGGAGTTAAACTCCGTTTGCCCTTTTTGCCGTCATAAGTGATTTACATTTTCGCAATAGCTTGGAGAAGAAATAGTAACGTCAGCCATTTTACTGTCAAGTAAACGATAAGTCATTATTTTATGTACTTATAGTTTATTTGCCTGATTTAGTGCTCGTTTATAGTGAAAAGTGTATGGGAATTAAAATGCATGATAAAATGTGATACGCTGTGTGTTTTGGTATCAACTCGCCCTTGAATTTAAGCTGTTTCTGTGCTAAAAACGTCATTAATTATTTAGTCAAGTTATATACAGTGCTTTTAAAAGAACAACAGGATTCACACATCGTCTATAAGGAGTCTATGAGAGTAATGACTTTATAGCGGCATCAATTGTTTCTTATGATATCGCCATTTTATATATCGTTAGGGTTCCTTTCACACTAACAAAATCGCACCTAGCTAGTGTTATTCCCGTTTATTATATATAAAAATTATCCACTGTAGTTGGGTTGGCCGAAAGAGATCTCTTTATAAGGAAACTTTAGCTCACTTTTGCAAACTAATTTTAAGTTTGAAATATTATTAAAAGTACGTGACTACCAAATTAATTGTTTTATTTTTTACTTTTCTTCTGTAACCATCGCTCCTTTTCAACTTCTTCCACAGTTTTTAAATCCCTTTTTAGGGTTCCGTACCCAAAGGGTAAAACGGAACCCTATTACTAAGACTTCGTTATCTGTCCGCCTGTCTGTCCTGTCTTGTAGGCACCTGAAATTTACAATTTACACAAAGGCCTAAAAACTTTTAAAAAAATTGGCCTTTTTTTGTTCTATGAAAGTACGGTACCCTTCGTGTACAGATCCGACTCACACTTGGCCGATCGTTCCGCTCCGCAAGAAATTCACACAATCTGTTGTACGTTTAAAATGGCGAATTTAGTTATGTAAAGTATTTTAATATAACCTTAAAGAGAATAATATCTTTATAATCACTATATAAGAGAATGTGGATTGCTTTCATCCTTGTTATAGGTCATATAAAATGTTAGCATTCATTTGTTGGATAGCTGTCTTATTAAATGCTCCTATAAGTTAAAAGCATTATTAGTTACCTCGTGCATTACTTTTATAAGAATAACTGACCATATTAAAAGCTTTTATATGTCTTTGAATATTATAAGGCTAAAAAGCAATGTAAATAGCCACTATAAGATGAACATATTTTGAAGCCTTATAGTTGCCGTATAAATTAGAGTTATTAACGTTTACCCAACCAAATTATAAGAATAAAGGTAATATTAGCCAAATCTCCTAGTAGTGTGCCATTATAAGTACCATTGGCATAATGAATGCTCTTTTATAACAAGTATAAGAGTTTAGACCTTATTGAGTTAATTTTATAAGGCTAGTCTGTTTGTTGGGAAGTACTATTTATACCAGCCCTAGTGAAAACGCGGTTTAACATATTAGTACTGTGCGCGCCGGCCGATACGACATACTACGTCAAACGTATACAAGATCTCTTCTGAGTCTGCCAACTCGTTAGTTCTGTTTACTCTGCCTCATACATCTTTCCGCAGTCGGTTAACTCATTCTCCTGAACTTGTATAATCATAACCCAATTCCTCAATAGCTATGACCTAACACACCTTGGGGCTTGGCTATTAGCGTCACGGCTGTCATAATGTTTATGCTGGGAACACGTCATATTACGGTGCGTCCACATTTGTATCATTCGCGCGATCAGATCTCCGATATCTCCGTCGCGATCATCGCGCGGTATCAAGTATGCGTATCACAGTGTAGACGCCTATTAGATCATTCTGCCGATCATGCGCGTATTTTATACGACACGTATCAGATACGCGATTAATAGCGATCGGGGCGTATCATGATACGCGTATCATTTTGACACGCTTCGATGATACGCGACGGAGATCTAATCGCGCAAATGATACAAATGTGGACGCACCCTTATAGAACTACATGACGCCCACGACTATGGTGCGCAAAAAGCGCGGGAACCGTACATTTTTCCGGGATAACAAGTATCCTATGTCCTTTTCCGGAAATCAAAGTATCTTCATGTCAAATTTCAGCACAATCGGTTCAATGGTTTGGGAGTGAAGAGGTAACAGGTAGACATACTTTCCCATTTATTATATTAGCATGGGCGATGTCCAAAACATCATAAGTATCTAAACACACCATGCCGAAGTTCCGCGGCGGAAGTTCGGCTTGATTCCGCCTGCAATGCATTTTAAATTACCGATGACACACCATGCCGAAATTCCGTCGCGTTATATTGTATGCGTTTGACATTGCTGACGTAATCATGCCGAATTTCCGCCGCGGAACTTCGGCATGGTGTGTTTAGACACTAACCCAGAATTTCGTTTACACGAGAACTGCACATTTTAGCGCAATAAAACGTCCCATTCTGGGTGACAGCTTGCATTGGCCCATAAAAATAAAATCGTGTCGTCAAAAATAATCGGATAAGTGTAAGTGGGACTCGCGCACGAAGAGTTCCGTACCGTTATAGAGCGACAGTTGGCAAAAATTGTGTTTTTTTTGTGCCCCTTTAAGTGTCTAAAGTTCTAAACACACTAGGCTGAATTACGCCGACGTAAATTCCGCCGCGTTTACGCCGCGTATCAAACGCATGCAAAATACGGACGGAACGCCCCCCGCGTTGACACGACACACTATGCCGAAATTCCGTCGCGAGCCGAATTTCCGTCGAGCCGAGTCGAGCGTAAAGTTCGGCAGCGATTCGGCGGTAATGTTTTGTATTACACACACTACGGAATTATCAAAACCGAATAAAGCAAATCCAACCTTATCTCCTAAGCGTTAACGCACACATTACATCTGAGAATTTTAAATACTCACTTACGCGCTCGTTCCGCAACGGAAATTACGCCGCGAAATTTCTAGTGTGTGGCATCAGACGTAAGCGGCTGAACGTAATTTCGGCCACGTAAATTACGCCGGCGTAATTCAGCCTAGTGTGTTTAGACCCTAAATATTAATTTTATTTTGTTTTCAGTATATTTTGTTGTTATAGCGGCAACAGAAATAGATAACGTGTGAACATTTCAGAAGTCTAGCTATAGCGGTGAGATACAAGCCTGGTGACAAACGGACAGACTTCGAAGTTTCAGTTAAGTAAGAGTTAAGTAAGAGTTAAGCGTTAATTGAAATAAGCCTCACTTACAGACATGTTAATTTTGATTTTAGATTTTACTTTTAAGTGCGCAACTTCTCCTTGCTAGGGAAAAGTTTTTTCATTAAAATTGAAATTTTCATTATCGCTGACATATTAGAAGAGATTTTCGATTCCAAAGAAAGTTACTTTGTAATAAGTTATTGTAGTAGGCCTAAATCATCTGCTTTGCCGGAATTTGAAATATCATTGTAACATGAAAATAATGAATGCATAAGATCACGCTGCGACCAATAGGAGCGAAGAATTAGTGTCAAATGTGGAAGAAACGGGAACAATAATTCACCTTTGTTATTTAAATATTATGTTTATTCTTGATCGCTTATAACAGCTATCTTATTATAAACTAGCGACCCGCCCCGGTGTCGCACGGGTATAAAATATATAGCCACTGAAAAAATTATCAAAACCGATAGCCTATGATCCTTCACGTGGTCTACTTCTTATCTGTTCCAAATAACATAAAAATTGCTCCAGTAGTTCGCGAGATAAGCCCTTTCAAATAATTTCCCCCGTTTTTTCCACATTTTCCTAATAGTCTTAGCGTGATAAAATATAGCCATAGCCTTTCTCAATAAATGGGCTATCTAACACTGGAAGAATTTTTCAAATCGGACCAGTAGTTCCTGAGATTAGCGCGTTCAAGTTAGCCCTTTAAAATAATTTTCCCCGTTTTTTCCACATTTTCCTCTATTTCTTCGCTCCTATTAGTCTTAGCGTGATAAAATATAGCCTATAACCTTCCTCGGTAAATGGACTATCTAACACCAAAAGAATCATCAAAATCCGTTCCGTAGTTTTAAAGATTAAAGGAACAAATGGACATGAGGGAAAAAAGCGACTTTGTTTTATAATAAGTATAGATAAAAATAAATCCATTTTGTTAGTCTCGCTAAAATTCAAGAACAGTTGAACCGATTTGGCTAATTTTGGTCTTGAAATATTCGTAGAAGTCCAGGGAAGGTTCGTATTAGATGGGAAGTGATACGAAGTTCACCGGTCATCTAGTTTATAATGTTATGTATGTTAAGATCATACAGATCACTAACTCTAAAATTAGTAATTACTAATTACCAATGATCGAATGTACCAAAATATACTTGACGTTGTCACAAATACCGTAATGTGACATAAATAGTGTGACACACAGTGACATACTGTGAGAAGGAGGGTTTTCGGGAGTGGCGGGAAAAGTTGGAAAATTTTTCAGCACTGAAAATTGAATTTGATTTCTATTGTAAAAAGTTGTATAATTGTAGAATATTTGTCGTATTGTATATTATATTTTTTATTTGTATATAATTATTCCTTCGTTCGGTTGGTAAGTTTTTTAATTATATAAAAGTCCCTTCACGGGACCAGGCGCGCCGCGATGTCTCAGCGGCCGTCCAAACGGAAGAAGAAGAGACATAATATATCGTCTAGTCCGGTGGATGATCAGGCTGAGTCGAGTAGCTCTGAACAGTCTGAGCCCACAGAGGAATCTAACAAATATGCTCCTTATAGAGTCAATGATTACAGCCGTCGCTATCCAGAGGACAGCGCAGCTGGATTTGAATTTGTAGTTTTTGTGGAAAGCACAGGTGAAACTCCTATAGGTACTCGCGACCTCATGGGCTTAAGTCGTATTTTCCAACAATCGATTAAGGGAATATCTTTCTTGAGAAAAATTAATAAATTCAAAGTTGGAGTCTATTTTAATCGGCCGAACTTAGCTAATGCATTTCTTGAAAATACTACTTTTCTACGAGACCAAAATTTAAAAGCAAGCATTCCAGCTGGTAGCACGGAGTTGACTGGTGTCATCAACTCCGTACCGACCGAAATGTCCAATCAAAAAATTTATAAAGCAATTTCGAGTAGTACAAAAAGGGTAATATGTGTACGTAGAATAATGAGAAAAGCTAAGGTTAACAACAGCTTTGTGTTGCAACCAACGCAATCAGTGGCAATTACATTTTCGTGCTCTACATCATTGCCTGAATATGTTTTAATAAATATGTGGCGATTTCCTGTTACGGCATATATTCCACCAGTGAAACAGTGTTATAAATGTTTAAGATACGGACATTTAGCAAAGTTTTGTAAGAATGCAGAGCGTTGCTCGATCTGTGCCGAGGCTCACAATTATAAAAACTGTACCCAAAGCCCAGATAAAGCTGTTTGTGTACATTGCAAAGGTAGCCATTTATCTATATCTAGAGAATGTAGAATTAAACAAATGAAAATAGAAGAAAATAAAAAAAAGTATACAAATACATCATATGCAGACCTTTTTAATAATAAATTACAAAATTTCCCTTCATTAAATGAAAACACAAATAGTAAAGACCTATTAAATGTACTTCTCTCAAATAAAAACGCACTTACGTTACTCACAGAATGTTTAATTAAAGCTATTACTCTGAACAAGACTCAAAATGCAAGCATAAACTCACAGCTTCTTTCAGAGGCAATAAAAGAAACTATAAAAGAAAAAAATAACAATCTTTCACATTCTCTGCCCAAGTAAATATTATGCAATGGAACAGTCAAAGCTTGCCAAGTAATAAATATGAACTACAAAAATTTTTATTAGATAATTCCATCCACATTTGTATAATTAGTGAAACATGGCTCAAACCACATATCACATTTAACATGAAAGGATACTCTATTGTGAGAAATGACTGTGGTAATAATCACAATGGAGTAGCCATATTAATTCATAACACTATAGTCTATAACAAAATTAATACATTTTATGATGATTCTTTACAAAATATTGTTGTTCAGATTCAAATTTTTCAGAAACAAATCTCGATTGTAAGTTTTTACAGCCCAGGAAGCTGTATTCCTGAATTTAATAAGAAAAAACTTAATGATTTAATACAGACTATTCCGAAACCGATAATTTTTGCTGGAGACTTTAACGCGCACCATACTTTATGGGGCTGCGACAAAGTTGACGCGCGAGGGAGAGATATTGTTGATGTCGCTGATGAGAATGATTTGGTTCTCTTGAATGATGGACGTCCAACCACTGTAGGGTCGCATAGATGGAAGCCAAATGCACTAGATTTGACTTTTGTTTCGGCGTCGTTAGCATTATTTTGTGAATGGCAAGTTTCTTCAGACTCATTAGGTAGTTATCATTTACCAACTCTGACAACATTGAATCTTTCTCCATCATTCTCTTCCCATAGTAACTTGTCACAGACATTTGAAAGTTTTCCTCTTCACACGAATCTGAAAACAGTAAATTGGGATTTGTATGAAAAAACTGTTAATCAGAAATTACAAAATTTTCAAATTGAAACATGCGATTTAATCGACAGTTATAATAGATTCTGTGCGCTTATAATTCAAACTGTTGATAAATGTGGCGCATTTATCAGCGGTTTGAATAAGCCTAAGTTTTGCACCCCAACTGCTAATCCTGTTTCTCAAAGTTCTGCCTGTAGTAACAGTAAAAAAAAAGTTAAAATTCCATTAGTATGGTGGAATGAAAAATGTTCCAGGGTTGTACATGATTGTCGTCAAGCCTATGCGCGGTTTAAAGCGAATTCTTGTATTGAAACTTTTGTTGAATTTAAGCGTCTTCAGGCGCATAAAAAACGCGTATTGAAACAAGAGCGAAGACTTTCTTGGGAAAACTTTTGTAAATCTGTTAGTAGATTAACTCCTATGAGCCAAATTTGGATGAAAATTAAAAAATTCAACCGAAGTTATACACCTAGAAGTAGTTTTATTGATAGTGAATGGATAATACAGTTTTTAAATAAATATACTCCAGATACAGTACCAATTAACTATAAGAACAAGAACAGTAATTCCAATGTGACATTGACATGTGACAATGTGACAGCATCTCCAAATTCTTTTCTAATAGAGAGTTTTACATTTGAAGAGCTGAAAGCAGCCATAAAATCTCGTAAAGATTCTGCTTGTGGTCTAGATTGTTTATCTTACAAAATGTTTAAATTGTTGGACACCAAAAATATGAAGTTGTTCCTTAATCTATTAAATTCATTGTGGTGCCATTCCATGATTCCTGAACAGTGGAAAACAGATTGTCTCGTTCCAATATTAAAACCCGGAAAGGATATAAATGTTGCAGATTCATATAGACCTATAACTTTAAGTTCTTGTGTTGGCAAAATATTTGAACAGCTTATTAAACAGCGATTGGAATTTTTTATAGAAAGAAATCATATTTTACCTAGTAATCAGTTCGGTTTTCGGCGTGGCCGTTCGGCTAGAGAGAGCTTGAGTCATTTTTGTTTGGACATTCACAATGCTCTGTCTTGTAATTCAATATTGGTTGGTATTTTCTTTGATGTTGTTGGCGCATATAATAATGTAAATTTGGAAAAACTTTCAACTATTTTAACTTCTTTACAATTACCTGAAAAACTGGTAAATTGGGTGTATCATTTTCTTAGTGGTCGTAAATTATTTGTGAAATTTGAAAATAAACTGATTGGTCCAAGGTACTCCTACAAAGGAATAAGTCAAGGTGGAATTCTCAGTCCCTTACTATTTATTTTGTATATACATAAGTTAAATATTGTCTTAGGTCAAAACATTACTAACCTACAGTTTGTAGATGACTTAACTATATATTGTACTGCAGACAAGTTGCCTGCAGCTATTGAAAATCTCAAAGTTGCCCTCCTCGGTCTTAAGGCCTATTATGATGATCTGGGCTTGGACATCAGTCCTGAAAAAAGCAAAGTTTTAGTTTTTTCAAAAAAACCTAGCAAAACAACAAACATTGTCCTACAATATGGAGATAGTAAGTTAGCAGTTGACAAAACCGTTAGATTCTTAGGTGTGATTTTTCAGAACTCCTTCAAATTTAATAAATATATTGATTACTTAGCAAACAGGGCTTTAAAGGCTTGCAATATATTAAAGTCTTTAGCAGGCACATATTGGGGAGCTGATCCAAAAATTTTATTAATTCTTTACAAGGCTATTGTAAGAAGCCATTTTGAATATGGTTATGTATGCTTTGCTTCTATTCCACATTTTGTTGATAGACTAGATAAAGTTCAAAATAGGTGCTTACGGATCGTGCTTGGTGCGATGTGTTCCACACCCATAATATCAATGCAGGTTGAATGTAACATCCCTCCTTTGAAAATTCGCTTTAAATATTTAATATACAGGTTTTTGTTGAGAATTTCATCTATTAAAAATCATCCTCTTCTTGTAAAATTGCAGAGTGGTTCTTCTTCCTCTATTTTATTGCATTACCTACCTGAAATTGTAAAAATAAAGCAAGACTATAACTTATATGAAAGTGACTTATGGCCTTGTTATATGAGCACATTTAGCTCTAAATATTTTCCACTAAAAATTGTAATTGATAATTCTTTGAAGTGCAAAGAAGATGTCTACCTTTTACTAAGTAACCTTGTTGGTTATCAACAAGTATATACTGATGGTTCAAAGACTTCTGAGGCGGTATCAGCAGCCATATATATTAAACAGGATAAGAAAGGATATGGTATTAGGCTTCCAAATTTAACAAGTATTTTTACTGCTGAGTGTTTAGCAGTTCTGTCTGCATTAGAGTATATCGAAACTCAAGTTTATGATAAATGGATTATAGTGTCTGATAGTCTTAGCGTTCTTCTAAACTTAAATAACCCCAAATTTTGTGCTACAACTAACTATATTATCTATGATATTAGAGAAAAATATACAAAATTAACAACATTAAACAAAAAAAATATAGTTTTAGTCTGGTCACCGTCACATATTGGTGTTAAGGGAAATGAACAGGCTGATTTTCTAGCAAGAGCTATAACCACTTGTTCTCAGGAGCATTGTATTAAAAACATATGCCTTCCAGAATCTGATGTTTTAGTCAAAATAAAAGAAACCTTTAAAATCGAATTTACAAATTTTTGGAAACAGACCATGGAAACCAAAGGAAAATGGTATTCTAAGATTAAACAGGAGTTGTCAGTCCCATGGTTTGTTAAAGGTGTTTCATTTCATGACAGGAAATTTTATTCTACTATTTGCCGTCTTAGACTTGGTCACTGTCGATTTAATGCTCATCTTCACAGATTGAATATGTTGTCTTCACCCGTCTGTGATTACTGTAATCATTCTGAACAAACTTTGGATCACATTTTCTTTACTTGTAACAGTTTTACTCTTCAAAGATTTATTTTTATTAATCACTTGATGGATATCTTTAAAACTGCTGAAGCCATCCCGCACTCCCTTCAGCAGCTTCTGAAAACACCCGATTGTTATAAGCCAATATATGAGTACGTCCTCTCTACCATTGGAGATATATAAATAAATACTCACCAGTCATTACCTATATACCTTGAGATTGTATGTAGTTACACAGAGATAGTTCTCTGTAACGGTTATGTGTTGTAAATTTCCTAATTATATATAAGTACTTTGTGGTTGTAAATAATTCTCTTCTATATCTGCTTTTCATCTCGTTTTTCTTAGTTTTAGTAATAAAATATTATTTAATTAATGTACATAACTTTGAACTGTTTATAAGCAGACTTTTTAGGCATCTGTCAAGAGTCAAATTGAAGAAGGGGCAACTCACTGAGGCCGCCATAAAAAAAGAAGAAGAAGAAGAAGACAGTAAAATATTATCAAAACATGAGAAATGGCTTCGGCCTGATGAAAAAACTTATTTCATATTATTGATATCAAAGAATTGGCTACGGCCTGATGAAAACTCTATTTCAGATGGTTAATATAAAAGAATTGGCTTTGGCCTGATGAAAACTCTATTTCAGATGGTTAATATAAAAGAATTGGCTTCGGCCTGATGAAAACTCTATTTCAGATGGTTAATTTAAAAGAATTGGCTTCGGCCTTCACTATTATTCAGTAAATAGAGAAAACATAGAAATGGCTGTATGGGCAACGCTCCCTTTGCCTGTCCCGACCGGGACGAATTAAAAAAAAAAAAAATGACATACTGTGACCTAATTTATATAAATAAATATTATAAACTGTCTATACCGGCAGACGTTGTTTTGTTTCTTTTGGACGAACTCCTATAGCGCGATACAGGACAGTTTGTTATTTTAACAAAATCGGTCCAGCCGTTTCGGAGGATTTTGGGAACAAACACCGTGACACGAAAATCCATACTTAATATTATAAATTATTGTCTGTCTGTATGTCTGTTGCCGCTTAACGTCCAAACCGCTAAACCGATTTTGCTGAAATTTGGTATAGAGATACATACTTTCGAGTTCCGGGACATAGGATACTTTTTATCCCGGAAAAGTGTACGGTTCCCGCGCGATAAACGGATTTTGGCGCAACGGAGTTGCGGGCGTCATCTAATAGTTAGATAATATTATTATATGCAGCCCCCTACGCTGCGGCGCCATAAGATGCGCGTACATTCATAGAACATGTAAGCAAGTGTATAGAAGTCTAAAAGATTATTGGAAATCGCTTTCAAGGATCCTATGTACGTTATGATGGCCGATAACGAGCGAAGGGCCACCTGATGTGACGCTATTATCAGCTATCAAAAGAAATATTAGAGGAAGGCTATATTTTAATACTTTATATTACTATTATAAATTAGAACACGCCTGCAACTCCGTTGCGCCAAAATTCATTTCTCGCGTGGGAACTGTACATTTTGCGGGATAAAAAATATCCTATGTCCTTTCTCGGGACTCAAAATATATCCAAATTTCAGTAAAATCAGTTTTGCGGTTTAGGCGCGGTAACAAACAGACAGATGCATTCTACACATATTATAAAACAAAGTCGCTTTTTTCCCTCATGTCCCTTTGTTCCCTTTAATCTTTAAAACTACGCAACGGATTTCGATGATTCTTTCAGTGTTAGATAGCCCATTTATCGAGGAAGGCTATAGGCTACATTTTATCACTAATAGGAGCGAAGAAATAGAGGAAAGTGTGGAAAAAACGGGGAAAATTATTTTAAAGGGCTAACTTGAACGCGCTAATCTCAGGAACTACTGGTCCGATTTGAAAAATTCTTTCAGTGTTAGATAGCCCATTTATTGAGAAAGGCTATGGCTATATTTTATCACGCTTAGACTATTAGGAAAATGTGGAAAAAACGGGGGAAATTATTTGAAAGGGCTTATCTCGCGAACTACTGGAGCAATTTTTATGTTATTTGGCACAGATAAGAAGGAGACCACGTGAAGGATCATAGGCTATCGGTTTTGATACTTTTTTCAGTGGCTATATATTCTATACCCGTGCGACGCCGGGGCGAGTCGCTAGTGCAGCAATAAAACTAAGTATATTATCATTTATCGTCCTTTCTGAGAATTTAAAAAATTCAGATGCGAAAAATTCGAAACGAAAATTGAGCATTGAAATAAAAAAATATTTTGCTATTTGTGAATATATTATATAAATGTTGGTGCATTTAAAAAGTTCTCTTCATTAGGTAAAAACTTACTTGGGTTCCGTACCCTATTGAAAACTATAGGTCTGACTTTTGCCAAACCCATAAAACTTTTTTGGGTTCCGTAGTAAAAGGGTTAAAAATGGAACCCTATCACTAAGGTTTCGCTATCTGTCTGTCTTTCTGTCCGTCCGTCCGTCTGTCCGTCCGTCTGTCTGTTCTTCTGTCACCAATACTGTATCTCGAAAACCATGATAGCTAAATAGTTTAAATTTTCATAAATCATGTGTTTTGTTGCCGCTATTAAATAAATAGTAGAAGCAGAAGTTTATCGCGCGTGAACCGTACATTTTCGGGGATAAAAGTATCCTATGTCCTTTCCCGGGACTCAAATTATCTCCATTCGAAAGAGCAAAATCGGTTTAGCGGTTTGGGTAACAGACAGACAGACACACGTTTCGTATTTATAATATTACTAGCTGTCCCGGCGAACTTCGTGTCACTTTAAAACCTTCCCTGGACTTCTACGAATGTTTTAAGACTAAAATCAGCCCAATCCGTTCAGCCGTTTTTCGAGTTTTAGCGCGACTAACACATTTAATAAAACAAAATCCATTTTTATATTTAAGATATTTTAAGTGTAATTAAGTATGGATTTAAAATAATCCTATTCCTAGATAGTGAATATAAAATAATCCTAAAAGCTGCAGAAGATAATTATTAATTACTAGCTGTTGCTCGCGACTTCGTCCGCGTGGACTTCAGCTTATAGCGCGCGGTGTCAAAAAATTGGTGTCAAATTTAAAAGCTTTTTAAAACCCTGGTACCTCTTAAATCAAAATATCCAAAAACAGCAGCTGTGCAGTGTGCACATAATATTTCATTTTTTAAATTAAGTAAACTTTATTTATACCAAATTTAAAGCTTATTTAGCCCCCCATTATACAACTTTAGCTTTACCCATAAACTATTTATCATTGGTAGGTTTAAGGTTACGTCACTGCATAGATAAAGTACTGAGTACTGAGTTATATAATAACGTGTAAAACAATCGATAGAATCGAAAATCTTTACTCAATATGGTGCCACATCTTATGGAAAGACTTATGAGCAAGCGATAGCGAGATGTAGGCGACTCTTAGCGCCATCTGTTATGAATTTTTGGAACTAAATTAATTTGAACAAATTTACGCATTTTCACCCCCTTACAACCCCTTTTTCCAGTTAAAAAGTAGCCTATGTCCTTTCTCAGGCTTTATATCTGTGTACAAAATTTCATTACAATCAGTTCAGTAGTTTTGGCGTGAAAGCGAGACAGACAGACAGAGATACTTTCGCATTTATAATATTAGTATAGAAGTATAGATTTTAGTACAGAACCATAATATTAATACGGAACGCGACTCGCGCTTGACCGGTTTATTAAAAACTACCAAATCAGCATATTTCACGTGCAAATAATTTTCGCTTTTTGCAACTTTTGGGCTTTTAACATTTTGGATAGAATACTGCGTATCTTTGTTTTCGAATACGCCGGTTTTTAGCGAGGCCGTGGTACACGGAAACAAACACCGTGACACGATAATACATAATATAGTAATATTATAAATGCGACAGTGAGTCTGTCTGTCTGTCTGTTACCTCTTCACGCCCAAATCGTTAAAGGATTAGGTGTGGAGATACTTTCGAGTCCCAACTCCCAGGAAATAACATAGGATACTTTTTGTTCGGGAAAAATGTACGGTTCCCTATATAATATATATCAGAAAGTCGTGTTAGTTACACTATTTATAAGTCAATAATGGCTTTACCGATATGACTGAAAATTGGTGAGGAGGTAGCTCAGAGCCAGGAGAAACACATAGGATACATTTTGTCCCGGAAAAATGTACGGTTACTGCACAATACACTTTTATGATTTACTAAATGATAAACTATTAAGTCTATTTTGATGAAATTTGGTATGGAGTTATTTTAAGTCTCGGGGAAGGACAAGGGATACTTTTTGTCCCGGAAAATGTACGGTTCCTGCACAATAAACTTTTATTATTTTCGCTTAAACTATTCAATCTATTTTGATGAAATTTGGCATGGAGATACTAATTTTAATCTATTGTTTTCTTAATTATACCAATTATAATTAAATAATCATCGTTAAGACAGGACAACGTCCGTCGGGTGCGGGTCAGCTAGTATCTTATATGTTTAAACGAGCAATTCTTGTTATAATATATATATTCATGAAATTTAATATATAGGGGGTTTCGGGGGCGATAAATCGATCTAGTTAGGAATCATTTAGAAAATGTCATTTTATTCGTGTTTTATCGAATACCGAGCAAAGCTCGGTCAAATAGCTAGTTACATATTAATTATATGTATATTAAAAATGCTAACATAACGAAAATTCGTCCCAGCAATATCAATTTCTGTATATTGGATTATCTAATTAGATTACTTTGATCTGTTCATGTTATCCTGGTAGCTGTAATCCCCAATTAACTAATTAGGGAACCGCCCGTTAGAAATCACTACCGTTTTATGCGTTCCTAGTATTGTATAATACGAGAAGTTACAAAACGGTATCCCACAATAGTCGTACATTTTTCCACGTTAAAAATCATCTCTACGTCTATGCCGAATTTCATCAAAATCGGCTTAGTATTTCCGAAGCCTATTTAATGAAAACAAAATGACAAGTAAAGAAACATAATGTGATAATGTATAGATGAGAGGCAATTAAAGGTGATCCGACAAACGTTGTTTTACCAATCTATACTTATAAAATTACATGTCCTGACTGACTGACTGACTGACTGACTGATTCATCATCGCTGAGCAAAAACTGTTAAAGCTACAGCCACGAAATTAGGTGAGTAGGGTTGTTTTTATTAAGTAGACACCCACTAAGGAAGGAATTTTGAAAATTTTACTCCGAAGGGGGTGAAATAGGAGTTGAAAGTTTGAATGAAAGTCCGTCATTTCTTAAGTTAGGAACATGAAACCCAGTCCGTTATTATACTATGCTAACTCGGACGAAGTCCTTTGAAATAATTTTTATCACATTTTTTAATAATTATGTTTACACTTGAATGTTTTTTTAAGTGTGTGAGTATTTCTTTTACTTAGTTACTTATAACCCGGTCACGTTAACTTGACGCATCGCTGAAATACAAAATGCATTCCAGCGATGCGTTAGGTTGATGTGGCTGTGCTATAGCATCTTATTACAATTCGTTATGAGTTAAACTTACAAATATCAGGTAGGTAATTTTGTTATTTAACATGCCGGCTCCATGATAACGTCATGAATGATCAAATCATGCGTATAGTTAATTTGACCGTGTTATTTATTATAAAAATTTAACGAAATATCATCTAAAATCTAAATAATGTAGACTCCGCATTTCTCTGCATCAATTTAGTCGTTTCATTTATTTCTGAACATTGTGGATCACCTAAATACTGTATTCGTAGATGATTCATGATTCTATATTTATAGGGATTTGGTGTGAAGAAAAATTCGATGCGACTTCTCAGTTCTTAGAACCATATTTCTAAATGTAATTGATTTTTTATATTTTAAGAACGTTATTTTGTTATATTGCTGAAATATTTATTACAGATTTTGGTATGTCGTATGAACCTATCATAATTTTACAAAGAGTCACTGTAAAAATGAAAATACGACCTTTGCGTCATATAATATTGTATGTAAATGTTTTATAAATGGCTTTGATTTATGCGTCTAATGTTTATTATATATTTTTATCATAATACAACTGAAAGGATTTATTATTTTCATCGACATTTTAATTAAAGACTTATGAGTTATGACTTAAGACACGTCAGTAACAAAAATAACTTTTAAAATCAATTTTAATCAACTGAAGTCGTTTAGTCAAGTGATAGCTTAATTAATCACTGATTTAATCTTTAATAATTACTCCATTTTGAAGAATTTTACTAATTCGATGAAATGTGTTTTATGTGAACTGTTTTAAATTTTAATATTCTGATTCGTCCGAAATTTGACCTACTGACCCTGTATAAAGAGATCTCGCAAGTTACTCTCATATTACAGATGTATTATCCTTAATAATTATGATAATTAAATAAACACTATAAAAAATACATAAAATTAGTACTTATTTACCTTATCTTTTTCACAACACACAGCACTAACGTCACACACACAATTCGGAAACCATCACACACTTCGCGCCGAAAAAAAATGCCGCGTTCGAATTTCGAACGACACGTTCACGCCAATGGTGACGCACGGACTGACTGACGGGCTAGGGTGCTGGGTGGTTCGGGGGTTCGGTTCGGGCGAGTTCGGCCGACGTCGACTAACATCGGGAGCTAGACCCGTGCCCTATATTCGTGCCCAACTTTCGCCAAGATGTTTTGATAGCTGAAACTTTTGACAGCTGTCATTAATAAAAAATGGCGAACGCTATTAAGCTATATGAGTGTTCTTTGCCTGTTTACGATTTGTATGCGTAATGAAAGCTGCGTAGAAATTCATACTTCCATACTAATGTCATAAATGGGAAAATGTGTTTATCTTTCTGCCTGTTACTTCTTCACGCTCAAACCACTGAAACGATTTTGCTGAAATTAGGCATGCAGATACTTTGAGTTCCGGGAAAGTATAGTATACGTCTTTTTAAGGTGACGCCGCGTTAAAGTATGAAACCGTGTTGGATATGTTTTAGATTGCTTGTTTTCTATGAGAGGCCGGGCCGGCCTCTCATAGAAAACAAGCAATGGAACAGCAAAAAATGGAAAGGGCATAAGCAACAAAATGGTTTTTGTCGCGTAATTTAAAAACCATAAATACATTTCATATAAGCTATGCACATATTAAAGTGTATGCTTCAACCAATTTATGTACAAATTTTGGAACCTTAAATCACTCTCCTCTGTTGGAAAAATAGGAATCCCTTTTTTTACAGAGGTATTTTCGATTGATAATTCTGTGTTATAAAAGTTTTCCAATCGTGTTATGCTATGGGCAATTCAAAGACAAAGACATGATGAATACTGACAATGAACTTTAGTTTCTTAGCTTTAGTCATTGCTGAGAAAAATCGGCATCGCTACAGCCAAATTATCAAGGCGTCGCCTTAACCCGAAAAATGTACAGCTCCCGTGCGATAAGCGAATTTTTGCGCAACGGAACACCATCTAGAAAGATAAATAATATCTAATCTTAATTACTAAGCGTTCCAGAACAAAAATAGTAGTTAACATGTAGAGCATCTATGGGCAAATTACCACTTGAGACGATTCGAGAGCCTATAACTTGTATACTAATAAAATTTTAATTCATGATACCATTGCATGTTGCAACTGATTGTGCAACAAGGAAGCTTTATCGCGATAAAATATCTATATAATCTGTGCCAGAAATCATCAAAATTGGTTTAGTAATTTCGAAGAAAACCTTACGCATATAAAAAAAGTCTCTCAATTACTTTATTGTTTTTGACAATGTTATCCAAAAATAGAAATAAAAATTGTGAAATATATTAAATAAACATAATAATAAAAAATAAGTTAATGATAACCGAGATTTAGTTGCTTGCTAAACACTATTCTATGTCCTTTCCCTGGACTCAAAGTATCTCCATGCCAAACAGCAAAATCGCTCCAGCGGTTTGGGCGTGAAGAGGTAACAGACAGACAGACAGACAGACAGACAGACAGACATATAGACGGACAGACAAGCAGACACACTTTCACATTTATAAGATTAGTATGGAAGTATGGATAAACATAATAATAAAGAAATAAGTTAATGATAACCGAGATTTAGATGTCTTGATAAACAGTATTATAATATGTCCTTTCCCGGAACTCAAAGTATCTCTATGCCAAACAGCAAAATCGTTTCAGCGGTTTGGGCGTGAAGAGGTAAGAGAGTACAGACTAGAGACAGACAGACAGACAGATACACTTTCGCATTTATAATTTTAGTATGGATAGTATGGCTTTAACGTACATTGGAAGCAACCCCTAGCCAATGCCAATAAGTACTTGACGTTGCATCCTGTAAATGAAAAAAAATCAGAAAGTCAATACCAGCATTTTTAAAAAGCTATAAAAAACCCGGCTCTCAGCCATAATTCACTTGAGGATCTCCAATTAGCCGCGACGTATTGGTTCCGTGTCGTTGTGGCGAAATGAATCAGACAACTAGTCATGGGAGCCTGGTGTGTCGATAAAGTTTATTTTTAAGGGCCCCTTCTACCTAAATTAGCAGGTCGATTGTCTGTCAGTGCGAATATCGACGTAAATTACATTAAAATAACATTCATAACAGCACGCCTTGTACGGTGGCGGTTACGACGCTCGCCGCGTCCATGATAGGGCGAAATAGGAGAAAAAACCTTTTTAAGGCTTAATATAATACACATTTCAAAAAAGTAAAACTAATTAACTTATGTATTGCAAAGCAGTAGATATTTTTTATGTATTCTTTTGATAAATAATGAAGGAGTAAAGTGGTTTCATTCAACGATTTGGAGGCGATTTAGTTTTTTATTTCTTTATTAATATGTGATACCGATAGAAAAAATATGGCAAAACCAAATTACGTATCATATCATGTGGATTACTAATTATTTTTTTCATATATAATTTCTCTGTTAATGCCGATGAAAAGTTGTTTCATCTGCACGCTGTTTTCGAAAGAGCAGCCTAAATAAATAAAAAACATCCGCCAAGTGCGAGTTGGACTCGCCCATGAAGTCTTCCGCAGCAGCAATAAGGTTTATTTTTATGAAATTAAAAGGTTTTTGGTTTATTTATATATTTCAGTTGATTTAATAAAAGTTAAATTAAGGTTTACCACTTATGACGTATAAAAAATGCTAGATCTCGTTCAAACCAATTTTCGTTGGTAGTTTTTATAGTAATGTACCTACATCATAATATATTTTTTAGACTTATGCCCCTACTTTAGAAGTTAGAAAGGGGGAACACATTTTACCACTTTGGAAGAGTCTCTCTCGCAAACTGTTCAGGTTAGAAAAAAAATATTTGAGAAACCTCAATATGATTTTTGAAGACCTATCCATAGATACCCCACATGCATTTCAGTCGGTAAAACTTTTTCACCGAAGTGGAAGAGCTCCCAACCAGGGCCTTCTCTAGCCGGTGTGGCGCCCGTGTGCAAATATTACCCTAGCGCCCCCTAGCAAGCGCGCGGTCGATAAAAAATCGGCCAAGTGCGAGTCACTCGCGCACGAAGGGTTCCGTACGATTATAAAGCAAAGATAGGCAAAAAATTATGTTTTTATGGGAGCCCCTCAAATGTTTACTTAAGTACAAAATATACAATTAAGTATTTTGTGAATATTTCAAATTTGATGTTCCTACTTTAATGGCCAAAAAATCACATTTCTTGTATGGGATGGTATCCTTAAATATTTAATTTATTTTCTTTGTAGTATTCTTTATTAAAAGAAGCAACAGAATCACATAATCTGTTATCTGAGAATTTTAACTCTCTTGCATATAATGAATGCCATCTACGACCTGCAGTCTATGACCAGAATAAATATGAAGTGAGCCGACTGCCTAAAAGTTAATACTTTTTAGATTTTTTTAAGACCAGACCACCTCAAATTCTATTAATGACTTTGAGGTGGTCTGTTCTTGGCTTTCTAACTTCTGTGGAACATCGGCTACTATTGCATCCTGCGAACGGCCCATCTCCTTGGGCTACGTTTGGATTGCTATCTACTATACAGACGACACATATATGCTGGCCCACGGAGACATTTTTGAGGAAACAATACGAATGGCGAGAGTGGGTGAGTCTCAGGTTGTGGCGCTTATAGAAGTGTTGGGGCTGCGAGTCGCAGTCGACAAGACGTGGGCCATGTTTTTCTATTGGCCCCGGAAGCACCGCCCCCGCGGAGGCATCACTGCGCAACGCAGAGATGTGGAGTAGAGTGTGCCGATCGGCGCTGAAATGCAGTGCTAGATTCTGGTCTTTGATTCTGAATAGATCTTTAATACGTCATTCATTTTCGTCGATTGGCACTATATCTGAAGAAGATGTCCATGGCCCTGAATTGCCTTCTGCAAAAGTCTGTGGTCCAGGGTTCACCTGCAGATGAGGAACACATGGCACTCGGAATAGATAGCTGCTCAGAAGCCCGTAGCATGCTTTAGCACTGCGGATCCTACGCTGATATCGAATCGTTAGCTGGCGAAGCGGCGTTGGCGCTGACAGGGTCCCCTCCGTGGGATCTGGAGGCACGCGTGTTATTGGAGGGTGTATCAACACACAGCTTTAAAGAGCGGGGAGTACGGGTGCTACTAGACCTGGCAACCCAAAGGCGCCACCAGGCGCGTGTTATTACAATTCGCACCTGGCAAGACCAGATGGCGTTTTTTTAAATAAGGGGGCAAACGAGCAAACGGGTCACCTGATGGAAAGCAACTTCCGTCGCCCATGGACACTCGCAGCATCAGAGGAGCTGCGGTTGCCGGCCTTCTAAGAGGGAATAGGGTAATAGGGGAGGGTAGGAATGGGAAGGGAAGGGAATAGGGGAGGATAGGTAAGGGAATAGGGTAGGGGATTGGGCCTTCGGTAAACTAACTCACTCGGCGAAACACAGCGCAAGCTGTTTCACAGCGGTTTTCTGTGAGAACGTGGTATTTCTCCGGTCGAGCCGGCCCATTCGTGCCGAAGCATGGCTCTCCCACGTATAAAAGCTGTCTAAGGGTCTACTGTGAAAGCGATCCGGTCGATACTACAACAGTGTGAGAAAGACGATTGAACGCTCTGCTTGGGCTGAGCGACGGGCTGAGTTTTACACGGTCTTTGGATTGGATCTTACTACTTATTAGGAGGCAGTAGCTTATACCCTCTGCGAAACTGTTATGTTGCAAACGGAGGATGCATAAAGAGAGCGGGAAGTAAATACGCAGATCTCATGAGAAGGACGCACGGAGGGCGTAGGCTGCACGGCGTCCGGTGCGACCGCAAGGGCGCCGTCAAGAATATATATTTTGCTTATGATCTTGTGGCTTAGCGGCAAACCGCGCTTACGAGCTTATTTTGGCGCCTATCTTGTGGACAAATATAATCTTCATTTATGTGTTTTAAGATTAATTTCATGTTGAAAAGTAAAGTTTATTTTTATATTGCAAAAGCCGAGCCGCTCATGGCGCGCCTTGCTTTGCTGTAATTCGACAAAATATATAAGAAGAGCGCCAGATAATTCACAAAATGTATGCAAACTTTTCGGACAAACGGAGTTCTTTTTACGGTGGTCATTAAAGCACGGCGGCCGGCCAACGCGGGCGCGTGCCTCATTGCGAGCGGCGCTCGGCGCCCCTAGGTCCGCGGCGCCCCTAGGTCCGCGGCGCCCCTAGGTCCGCGGCGCCCGTGTGCACTGCACACCCTGCACCTAAGGGAAAGACCCTGCTCCCAACGACCATAATAGCAAAATGTCGATATATTTTTTATTATCGATAGTAGTTACATCACTAACATCACTAGGTATGTACACAACACTCAGCGGCTAAAATATTACAATAAAAGAATATCGATATTTATCGATGTCGATACCTCTAGTAACTAGTTACATCACTAACATCACTAGGTATGTACGGGTGGTCCGGCAAATGGGATGTCACTGTGACTAGTGGTGGGACCAGCATCGATTGTTTTGGGTTCCGTATGAGGTTTTTTATTTTAAATACTAGCATGTTAAGCTATTTCATAGCTTTATCTTGAGCTTGAGCACGGCGACCTAATCAAGGAATTCCGTAACGAAAAACACCTAACATTCGTCTGGCGTCGTTATAATTGCGTAAGTTGATAAAAAATGCTATGCAATAGCTTTACCGCGGCACTCCCCGAGGCCCACTCGTATTTTTATTTAAGCTAGCTGATCCGGCAGTTATTGTTATTTCGCCATTAACGTTGTGGGAAGCTTGAGAGCCTCAAAGGGAGACCGTCCGAAAAGTAAAATGGCCGCTCTGGAGAATCATATTAGGAATCATAATAATACAAAAATCCTTACAAATATTGTAAATGCGAAAGTGTGTCTCTCTGTTACCTCTTCATGAACAAACCACTAAACCGATTTTGTTGGAATTCGGTATGGAGATACTTCGAGTCCCAGGAAAGGACATAGGATACTATTAATTCCGGAAAAATGTACGGTTCCCGCGCGATAAACGAGTTTTGGCGCAACGGAGTTGCTTGCGTCATCTAGTGATATTATTATTAATGCGAAAGTGTGTCTGTCTGTTACCTCTTCACGCCCAAACCGCTGAACTGATTTTGCTGCTCTATCTAAATATTTTGTCTATCTATCTGTCTGTCTGTCTGTCCGTTACCTCTTCGCGGTTAAAGTGCTAAAACAATTTTAATGGAATTTGGTACCTATGGAGATATTTTGAATCCCGGGTAAGGACATAGAATAATTTTATCCCGGGAAAATGTACGATTCCCATGCAATACCTTATATCGGTGTAACCAACTTACCGAAATCAGCTAGTCTGTATTTATCATACTAATGATCTACGTGTAGATCTATAGATCCTTCGTATAAAAATTAATTCACAAAAAAAACTTCACACTCCATCGCACGCGCTAATGTCATAGGTCATAGGAAAAAATGACACAAAATAAAAAACTTAAAATACTCAGTAAGACAATGAATAAAGGGTGGTTTTATTTTACTATGAATAACGGTCAAAGCCAGCTGTCATGTCAGGTGTATGGGCTAAGCTATGTCACTTATTAATGGACCTTAACGTTATGACAATAAGGTTAAATTTAACATAAACAGATGTAGGTGTTACGAACACACCTGTTCAATGTTTGAATAGTTTTTAAAAATAACTCCTAACAATTTATAATAGCCTGGTAATGATATTGTTTAGTACTAGATTGTCCTTACTAATATTATGAAATATAATAATAATTATTAAAATGTATGTCTGTCTGTCATCTTAAAATCGAATGACAAAATGGTCCCAAACAAGCCAGTGGGGCTGGGGGCATACTTCATACTGTCACAAGATAGACAAAATATACAGTAGACCCTAACTAACGTTTATCACGCGGGTACCGTACATTTTGAGGCGCTATATTGAAAAAACTGTCCTTTTTGACGTAATACTATAGGATTATTTTTAAACGAAAATAGATGTATTGTTGGAAATTAGTCTAATTGATAGACACCTTTGCAACTCAAAATCGTATAGAAGCATTTTGCTTAAATGCTCCTAGTTATTTTTTAAATGATTATAATTACGTTTTTTCGCATGTTTTCCGAGCGAGCCGATAGCTTCTGGCCGCAGCGTATTCACGACTTTATAGTCATACAAATTAAGTATAAAATTGTCCTTGCGGTTAAATTACTTTCGTATAGCACCTTAAGGGATAAATGTATCCTATGGGCTATGTCCCTTCCCGAAACTCAAACTATTTACATATCTCCATACCAAATAGCAGCGAAATCGGTGAGAAAAGGTAACAGACAGACAGGCACACTTTCGCATTTATAATATTAGTATGGATGTTGATTAATAAACACGCTTAGCCTGATTAGCTTCAAACTTTATACTGTAACCATAAAAGTTAAAGAAAAAACATTTTATTCTCTCAACGGGCTTTAAAAAATGGAAGCGCTAAAAATACTCATTATCCTGAATGTATAAATTACCTCCTACTTATTTATGATCCCCTAGTAGCGCTTTATGAAGCGCACCTGATGACTGCGATTATTATCGTGCTGAGGCACGAATGGGCCAGCTAGGGGTTACCTCACTTACTGGCCTTGTAGAAAACTGATGGCAAATATCACTCTCGGAGTACTGGTAGGAGTAAAACGAAACAACAGAAGCAGTCTTTCGTTCGAAGAGCTTAAGGTATGTTCAGATGAAAAGCGCTGAACGTGCGTTTTGATAATACGCGCTTACTGCAACCACATACATTTTTGCCAATTTTGCGGTACACGGCCTTGTGGCGGTACCCACAATTCACCTAACATTCCTGCATCGCGCTATCGAAGTTTTCTAAGCGCGGCGGTATATATACGACAGCTGAAATGTATCACGTGGGCTTCGGCCTGACCGGGCATAACACCTCGCTCGGTCGGAAGATCTTCCTTTGGCCTCCACGCATTTATCCCACAGCCTCAATAAAATGTACATGTAGTTGTAAACGCACGTTTTACGTGGACTGTAATAATGTACGAAAACGAGGATACTGGATAACTAATAACTACCAAATGATACACCATGTGAAGCGACAACAGTATAATGTTCAAGATCCAGAGATAGACTAGATCAAAAATACATAGAAAATTGTCAATACGAAAAAATGTGACATAGAAAAGTAAACAAATATTCAAAAAACAGAACTATTGGCTCTGGTCTGTCCAGCCAGGCGCCAACAGTTGCAAACGCGCGCTTACGTTGTTGTTATATGCGTCCGCCCGAATGCGCGGTTTGGCGGCTTCACCGCGAGATCACAAGCGTAAGAGCCGGGACACAAAAACACGGCACGACGTCGTACGGCGTCGTACGGCGTCGGGCCGTATTTTTGTGTCCCGGCCCTAAATCGTGCGGCTTTAGCCTGGCCGCACATAGTCCGAAATTTCTGATCAGAAACATTTGAACGTAGGCCGGACCGCCACACCGCACACTATCCGGAAGCGAGTTCGAGCTCACTCGGCCAGTACAAAATGTAAGAGAGAGCGCGATACGATTTTCTGATCAGAAACATTTGAACTGCTACCGATCGACGTCATCTGACATAACATTTCTGACGCCCGCCGGAACGCAATTAAAAATTTCTGCCCTCCGATAGACGGCATCTGACAACACGTCCGGACCTGACGTCAGACACAAAATATATGAGCAGAGTGCGTTTCGGCGGGCGTCTGACATTATGTGTCAGATGACGTCGATCGGGTGAGTACTCTGGTGTTTCGTCATAAGGTTTTTAGGCCCAGTGGTCCCAATGACCAGATATGAATTTTTAACATTTTTTTCACCTGGCGATTGGTCCCACTTTTATGGTCCATTGTTCATGCAAAAAATTTTGAAGTAGGGTTGGCACAAAAATAATCAGTTATAACCATAATATTGTTTTGCACATTTAAAACATATCTGACACTATCACCTTAAAATTTATATTATTATTATTACTACTATTAATACCTAAACATAATGCGTCGAATCAAGTTTTAAAAAAATACCTGATCTATAGGTACTGCATGAAATTTTAATGGTTGTTTTCCTATGGTTTTCCCACAAAAATGATGCTATCCTAGTAGGTACGATAAACTTGGGAAGTTTTTTTCGTATTCAACTCATAAATAAAATTCGGTCGGGTTATAGCCGCTCGCGCCTATCGGAATAAAGTTGCCATAGTAGGTCATACAAAATATTTTTCATTTTCAAATTCAAATGTCTTTATTGCCAGAATGTTGTTGATATAAAGGTCTTATTAACTACTTATAGTTCTAACATTCTGCCATAACAATGGCGCGCAATGGAATTAAACTTACTTATATAAAAATAATTAATTAATTAGTCGTTATCTTACAAAGAATTTTAATTATAATTTGCCAATTAAAGAAATATGTAAGCTTTATTTAAAAATAATTATTAAAAATAAATTTTAAACTGAAATAACTATACAATAATAATATAATTAAATTATTTATAAAATATTATGTACTTTTGTTATTATTTATGTCATAAGAGATTTTAATTTATTATACATGTCCATTGAATGATTTTTCTTTAAATATCATATTGTATTCATTCAGTGTGTAATAAATGTTTTCATACAAAGTAATTATTTTGTTTTTAATTCAAATCTACAACTTTTTTGCTAGCCCTACGGACATAAGCCCAAAAGTCATAAAAAATAATCACTTGGGAGTTGGGGCCAATCGCCAGATGAAAAAATGTTAAAAATTCATATCTGGTCAATGCCCACTGGGCCCAAAAACCTTGGGACGAAACACCAGAGTACTCTGGATTCTAATGTTTCTGATCAGAAATTTCGGACAATGTGCGGCCGGGCTTAGTCACCCGTGTAAATCGACCATAAATGACAGCGCGACCGCGCTGCTATTTAAATAAATCGCTACATACTTTTGTTTCACGAGCAAAAGTATTTACAATGTAGCGGCCAAATCGCGCGTTCGGGCGGACGATGGGCGGACACATAATATGTTTCGGCTGGATTTATAATATAAATCCAGCCGAAGCGCGCGTTGAGCGTTTACCATGTAAACATACTTTAAACACTTCGATGTAAAGACATTTCAATTCGTATCTTCAGACGCGTGGAATTAAGATTAAAATATTCCTGCGCTTGAAATGTAGATGTTTTCACAACAACCATAAGTAATGTTTCGCTCGTAATTTATATATTAACTGTTCCAATATATTTTGATCTTATTATAAACATAGAACTGTACATTTCTCCGGGGATAAAAAGTATCCTAGATGTCCTCAAAATCAATCGTAAAATCATGCGCGGGAACCGTGCCTTTTTTCGAAATAAGAAGTATCCTATGTCCTTTCCCGGACTCAAAGTATCTCCATAATATCAAATTTCAGCAAAATCGGTTGAACAGTTTGGGCGAGAAGAGATAATAGACAGACTGACAGACACACTTTTGCATTCATAATATTATGGTTAGAATACATACACTCAAAAAACATAACCTTCCTTTCACAGTCGGTTGAATCGCCTTCTCACACCTCATACAACAAATCAATATAATAATCTCATAAGAAAAAATATAGCCCCTCTTTTTCAGATGGTTAAGCAGTATTTTACACCCCGTACAGAACAACACGACCCAATATAATAATGTCTAAACAAGAAATTGTCAATTGTCAGCCCGACCGGGCGGCGCGCGGGTGCGTTTGTACAATCGGCATTTCCTATGCAATCGTTTTTGACAATAAAGTGGTACGGCGGAAATTGACTGATAGAGCGGTGACCGCGAAAATGCGGACTTGCGAACATTTTTAAGTCGATCAAAACTTCAAATTCGCAAAAGCATGAAGAGCGGACTTACTTGATTGAAGTGTATGTCTGTCTGTGTGTTTGTTTATAACATCGCGATATTATAAACAAACACACATCGCAAAAAGCTCTAAAGTCTTAATATGTCTCTTTATAACGTCGGATATGCTGAAATTCATGAAAACTGTATTTTTATCGGGATTATAACTGTCATTTTTATCCATTCCTTGAATTCAAAGTACAAAGTTCAAAGTTCTACACAAAATTATTATTTTAACCGGCTTCCAAAAAAATAGGAGGTTCTATCAAGGTTCTTTTCAATTTTATAGCAATAAAACATTTTGGTTAATTTTGCATAGGATGTGGGAAATATTAAAATAAAATGGTTATAATATTATCGTATCGCGCAAAAGCGCCTATTGCTTTTTAATAGCAATTTAACTTATCAACAATACATGCAATGCTGTAATTAAAATTTTCAATTTTATTTAGCCGTTATAGCTTATCGTTAATACAATTAATTTTTATAATAATATTTCAATAGCCAAAACCTTTATTTCAAAAATCAAACTTTACATCCATCCTCAGTTTAACCACTCTAACTCGCCTTTGTTCTGTCGTGGTGTGAATAGGGGGCTAAGATGGGGGCTGTAAACCCCCCAAGGGGAGTGGGGAAATGAAAAAATCCAAGACAAAGTGGAGGCTGCGTCCTAATTATCATCTTTGTTTACAGAGGTCCATAGTTTATGACTTATAAGGTATCCGAAGATTAGTCGCTACTAACTTATGACGACCTAGTACATTATTAGAAAAAAGCATATAAAAAGAAGACAATTGCGCTGGAGCCGGGAACTGTACATTTTTCCGAAATGAAAACTATCATTGTTCCTTTGTCGGAACTCGGAACTGAAGGTGCTTACCCATCAAATACGGTTTTAAATATCGCAGAAACCGTCCTTTTTTCCGGCAAAAAACAACCTACTAAATTATATCCAAATTAGTTCTGTGGTTAGCAAGTAAATTGCAGACAGACAGTAAACTGTTATGCTAGATTATTATATAGCCTATTATTATTATGTAGGCGCTTATTACCTAGTAATTAGCAGCAAGGCCGTATTTGATTGCTTATAAGCTTAGCTTGCATATTATAGTACCTAGGCATTCTAATAATCTAGGGATCCATGCATTTCAGACATTCCAATAGTCTAGGTATGCTATAGTATAATGACGCCCGCAACTCCGTTGCGCCAGAATTTATCGGGTTTTTCCGGTATAAGAAGTAGAAGGTAGCCTAGGGTTGCCAACCTCAAATTTAAAAAACCAGGATTTGAAGTTGGAAAAACCAGGACAATTCAGTATAAAAACTGGACGCATTAAGGGGGCGACTAACCCAAAATTGTCGATTTTATAATTCAT
The DNA here is from genome assembly GCA_905333045.1 of Lysandra bellargus. Lineage (NCBI taxonomy): Eukaryota > Metazoa > Arthropoda > Insecta > Lepidoptera > Lycaenidae > Lysandra > Lysandra bellargus. Next base: position 1,635,167 of record HG995329.1, read on the forward strand.
TTTCATACTTGAAAATAAGCCCCAAATTGTTTAATTTTCTAAACATATATACTGCGTTATATTTCCAAGAATTTGATTTGAGCGAAAACACGATATCTTAAAATTTTCTCGATGAAAAAAATATCACAAAGATGCATCTAATTTTCACCAATTTTTCATATAATTATTGCCGTAACCGTGCATTAAACTAAGTTAATATTTTAACACATTGTATAAAATTCTATCATTGAGACACTGACCTGGCGGATTTTTGAAATGTATATTTATCGAGTTATTAAGAAAAAACTAACTTGGCGATAATTCCGCGTCGTCCTTTTTCACCTGGCATATTATGAAAGTGAGTGTAAAGGGAGAAGGACGATGTTTGATTTTTTGCGTTAGTTTTACTGTTTTGATTTACTGCGCGACCATACTAGAGCGAAAGAGATATTAGGCTGCCTTCACATTACGTCGCCAGTGGTGCGGCAGCCGCGCGGCAGTCGCGCTGCAGCCACACTGCTTGCGACGTAATGTGAAGGCGCTCTTAGTGGTACGTTGCGCCTTTGTTTTGAATTTGAAATAGCATGGCAGCGCCAGCCTAAAATAACTGGTGCACACGTTCGCTTTTTTCCGAACGGAACGAATTCCGTACGTATGTTTGAGTGTAAGGCCGGCCACATACAGTCGGAATTCCGTTTCGAAATTCCGAAACGGAATATCGATTCGGAATTCCGAACGCAGCAAATCCATACAAATCAGTGGCTTTGTCACACACATACGGAACTAAAAAACGTACGGAAAACTACTGTACGTGTGTGACAGAGTCATTGATTTGTATGAATTTGCTGCGTTCGGAATTTCGAAACGGAATTCTGACTGTATGTGGCCGGCCCAAACCGACGCGTTCGGGCATAAAAAATCGATACTTTGCGCTAGTCTCACGGAAGTCGGAATCCCGAATGCAGAAATCGAATACGGAAAACGTGGGTATGCGGCCAGTTTTAAGCCAAGGTAGAACCTTTACCTAAGTGATGTCCAAAGCGCTTAGCAATGTAAGTTAAATACAACTAAGTTACACATCGTGCAGTTTAGCCGATCAAACCTTTGGTTGTCTACAAGTTTGACTTTACAGTTTGAGCTTAGTTTGATGTGTATCGTCAGTGCAAATGTTAATGCTTTAAGAGCCCGGGTTACCCTCGAAATTCTCATACATACGTAATACCAAAATCATTTTCTCATACGAAAATATTTAACATGTTTGAGTTATTTTTCAGCTTAAAATAGTAATTTTTTTTTTGTATTAAAATATTTTGTAGTAAATTTACTAATTATTTATAAATTTTTGAATGTTTTACTCTATTTTTTAGTGTTTAAATATTTAGTACTAAATTTAGTAAAAAAATTTTATACACAAAAAAAAATTTTTTGTGTTTAAATATTTTGAAGTTAATTTTTGTTCAGGAACCTAGGTAATTACTATTTTAAGCTGAAAAATAACTCAAACATGTTAAATACTTTCGTATGACAAAATGATTTTGGTATTACGTATGTATGAGAATTTCGAGGGTAACCCGGGCTCTTAAGTAAACCTTTATTTACATACTAGACATTCCGTGCATTTTCCCACCATAAAAGTAGCTCCAGAGTCCTTTCGCGTACTTTACTTTATATCTGTATCAAGTTACATTAAAATCGACCCAGTAGTTTATGAAATTAGTGCGATTAAATAAACTATTGTCTATTTAATTTTATAATAATAGCTGTAGTATGTACATATTGATTAATTCAAAATTGTAATGAATATTTACAATGGATTTCACAGGAACCGTACATTTTGCTACGTTTTCCAACGCTCACGTTACTCCTCTAGTATTGCTGATTTTGCACTTGCTATCAGGTTATTTTTTGTTCGTTTTCTGCCTAAAATACGTTTTGTTTTAGATATTTTTACCAGGGCAGCATGGGGTCGTTAGAGGTTTGATACAATAGTCACTACAGACTTGTGAAGGGCCCTCAGTCAAACGGGACTCGAGTTTTAATTGACATGTTGGCTGTTGCTGATATTGACGGACTGAAGCGCGCATATTGTGATGAGCCGCAGCGGGGAGAGCCGCATTTTTCCTACAAGTTGTAGATATTGCGTCATCTAGTCCAATATAGGATTAGATGACGCGAATATGACGCGTCAATATATCGAGCGAAGTCCAGTTCCGATATCATCTAGAGGGTAAGGCCAAATTAGCCTCGAAGAAGCTTGGTGTTCTTAACAGAGCGAGACAGTACTTCAGTCCGGACCAACGCCTACAACTCTACAAGGCGCAGGTTCGGCCTCATATGGAATATTATTCTCATCTCTGGGCAGGGGCGCCAAAATACCAACTGCTCCCTCTGGATCGTATCCAACGAAGGGCCGCTCGAATTGTTGACTGCCATAGTGTTTCAAACAGCTTGGATCCCTTGGAATTACGCCGAGATGTAGCTTCACTCTGCATCCTCTATCGGTTGTATCACGGGAAGTGCTCTGAGGAATTGTTCGGAATCATACCACCTGCAACTTTTCGCCATCGTCCCACGCGAAAAACATACCATCCTCATCACCTTGATGAGTGGCAGTCTTCCACAGTGCGTTTTTCGCGTAACTTTCTGCCGCGCACTGTAAAACTCTGGAACGAACTGTCACCAGCAGTATTTCCGGACCTATACGACCTGCAAACCTTCAAGAAAAGAGCGTATTCCCTCTTAAAAGGCCGGCAACGCACCTGCAGCTCTTCTGATGTTGCGAGTGTCCATGGGCGACGGTAGTTGCTTACCATCAGGTGACCCGTTTAATCGTTTGCCCCTTATTTAATAAAAAAAAATAATGATGACGTAAAAATTAGTTTATCGCGCGGGAACCGTACATTTTTCCACTACAAAAACTATCCTATGTTCTTCCCGTCTCTTAAAGTATCTCCATATCTAATTTCATCTAAATCGGATCAGTCGTTTCGTAAATTTATGTTATATATAAAATTCTCGTGTCACAATGTTCGTTCCCGTACTCCTCCGAAACGGCTTGACCGATCCTCATGAAATTTTGTGAGCTTATTGAGTAGGTCTGAGAATCGGCCAACATCTATTTTTCATACCAAAAATTATTTATATGGCAAAACAACGTTTGCCGGGTCAGCTAGTATTATTAGAAAAGATTGTATTGACACATCGCGCTCTCGGTCATGAAAATTTTATTGAAAATGCGACCCGCTCCGCTGCGCTTCGTCACAATGTGGCTTCGGCCATGATGAACAACCATGATTGTGAAGCTATATAATATGGAAGACATAATTTGTCAAGCGTCGACCATTGGCAGAATACACGCTAATCGCTTATATTATTAGGCTAATACAATTAGCTTTGTCCACACGTCGTCTTTTTCTGTTCATCAAGGGCATGCGTTATAGGCAGGCGCAGTCAACTGCGAACGCGAGGCATGCCCGCGACGCACGCCTGACGTTGGCGTTGCGTTCGTTGACGTATTTAATAGGGATGATGACAAGGTCCAAGATTAGCGAATTTTGTTAATAAAATAAATAAATCACGGTAAAAAATAAATGTTCCCAAAATTTCAGCTTGATAGCATTTGTATTTTTTTGTTATGCGCCTTCAAAGTTGGATAATCAAGTCGATTTTTTTTTCAATTAAATATCTTAATATTTGTATACCATTCGATAACTTATGCAATTAAAAGCAACTTTTGTTATAAAACCACTTTCATAAACGCAATATTTAATATACCTACCGAACAAAATTCTCTCCCGATCCGTACAAACTACGAAAGAGTGACGTCAGTCTTTCGTAGCACTTTGTATGGAGCGTTTCGGGCAGGTCTATTTTATGAGATATTTGAAATTGTCATATCTTGGTGAATTTTTAAGCTATCAGAGTCATTCTTTCAGCGATGTTTCTATTTTTTAAGGGTCTTTCAATTACCAATAAGAAAAAAATTAGTCATCAAGCCTATTGTTGAATGCGCGAAAACGAAAGTTGAATGAAAGAAGATGACGAAAATTGAAGACGAAAGCGCATAGCGTGGACATAGCTATTGGCAATCATAGACGACTCCACACGCTAATCGCTTATATTAGTCCAACATAGACAATTAACATGTTTTTTTAAGATGCAATGGTCGAATTTCTCCCATACCAGACTTTGGGTATGGAATTTTCTTTATCCGGCGACCGTACTATAGTAGAGTCTGCAGGAGCCCCGGCTCCGGCGTCTCATTAGAACAAATCCTTTACTCTGAGCGGACTTGCTATGCGCTTGGCTGGTCGACATGGAAATATTAGGGCAGCCACACACTATTAGCTTTCAATATTCGTTTATCGCTGAAACTATTGTACTGGGCGTAAGAAAACTAAGTGATAATACTTTAGAGTTTAGAGTGTGTGTGTCCCTTATTATAGAGTTCATTGTGAAAGTAGCAGCGCTTAAAAAATTATTTTATTTGTATGGGCAAGTGCCTCAACTACATGAATTTTTCCTACTTCATACAAAGAAATCTATATCTATATCTATACATATTATAAAACAAAGTCGCTTTTGCCCCTCATGTCCCTTTGTTCCCTTTAATCTTTAAAACTACGCAACGGATTTTGATGATTCTTTCAGTGTTAGATAGCCAGTTTATCGAGGAAGGCTATAGGCTATATTTTATCACGCTAAGACATTATGGGAGAGTGTGGAAAAAACGGGGGAAATTATTTGAAAGGGCTCTCGCGAACTACTGGAGCAATTTTTATGTTATTTGGCACAGATAAGAAGTAGACCACGTGAAGGATCATAAGCTGTCGATTTTAATATTTTTTTCAGTGGCTATATACTTTATACCCGTTTAGTTTGGTAATAATACTCAAGTATTATCACTTAGCTTTGTGACACCATGTAGTAGAAGTTCACTGTGATTATTGTTTTATAAACAAATAGAAACCGACTTCCAAGACGTAAAAACAATGATATTATTAACTATACTGTACTCGGCGAAACATGGCGGTAGCGGTCATTGACTCCCTGTCAAAAACTTGTCATTTTCTATACAAAGCCGCGATTGACAACATCTGACACTTCATTGTCAATCGTGGTTTATATAGAAATGACAAGTTTTTGACAGGGAGTCAATGACCGCTACCGCCATGTTTCGCCGGGCACAGTTTAAAAAAAATTAATAAATAAAAATGAATCTACAATTTTGTTACTTTCGCTAAAACTCGACAACGGCTGAATCGATTTGGTTTATTTTAGTCTTAAAATATTCATGGATGTTGACAATGTTCACCGCGACTTTAGTGGTAAATAAATAAATAAATAAATAAATTAAAAGAATTATTGAAGACGTGAATAGAAGAATCGAACAAGTAACATTTCGTAACATACGGACAATAACTCATTTTTTCCCTAATTATTTTAATAAAACTTGTAACTTATATACTCCATAACCTAGCTAACATATCTGGCTATACATATAATCCATAGTTTTTCTATTTCAAATAATTTTTCCGGCCCTGCCTCCATTTAAGCAAAAAAACGGGAAGTTTTTTCATGTTAGTGAGTTTACATTATTCTTCCACTCACGTTTTGAATTCTGAAAGCTATAGTGAGTGCTCGTCCTTATTTAAGTCAAAGGCAGTCTGTATTGGGTAGATCTGCCTGTCTACTTGTACCCGACTGTCGTAAGAGGGTTATGTTTTTACATTATTAAGACATACGGTGAAGTGGAATACTGTGGATACCCAACCAGGAGCCCCCGTAAAGCCTAAAGGCTACTAGCACCTGCGTGCAAAAAAAGGATTTTGGTGCCCCTTTAGGCGAATTTTTGGGTCCTTGGTTTTGGCGCCCCTAGAGGATGGCGCCTGCGTGCATTGCACACATTGCACATATGTACCTAACATTTTGTAACTAATTATGGACAACTAGATGACGCCCGCAACTCCGTTGCGCCAAAATTCGTTTATCGCGCGGGAACCGTACATTTTTGCGGGATAAAAACTATCCTATGTCCTTTCTTGGGACTCAAAGTATCTCCATGCCAAATTTCAGCAAAATCGCTTCAGCTGTTTGAGCGTGAAGAGGTAACAGACAGACAGACAGATAGACGGACGGACAGACAGACAGACACACTTTCGCATTTATAATATTATATTATATATTATATATTATAATATTATATATATTATAATATAATATTATAATATTATATTATATATTATAATATTATATTATATATTATAATATTATATATTACTATGGACTATGGACTATGGAAGTATGGAAGTATGGATTGCTCATTTTTTCCTTTTTAATTTGAGCGAATCAATCATCTTCACTGTAGTCAGCGAAACATGGCAGTAGCGGACATTGACTCCCTGTCAAAAACTTGTCATTTTCTATACTATAAATCGCGATTGACAATGAAGTGTCAGATGTTGTCAATCGCGGCTTTGTATGGAAAATGACAAGTTTTTAACAGGGAGTCAATGACCGCTACCGCCTTGTTTCGCCGAGTACAGTATGGCTAATATTATATCTAGCAACACATAAGTAATATGGTCTATTTTTTTTTATTTCAAATCATTTTTCTGGTCACTTCATCTACTTACGACATTTAATTATTATTTCTTCATAGTTCACTTAAGAAGTTGAAAGAAAGTTGGCAAAATATCCCTTGAAAATAAGAAATAACAATTAACAAGTGTTCTTAAACTCTTGTGTACTGCGCATACACATTAGCACTATAAAATAACCACTGCATAGCTTTAATTAGCTTCTCAAACGGTTTCACCGTTTGAGAAGCAATATTTACTAGATGACGCCCGCAACTCCTTTTCGCCAAAATTCGTTTATACCTCGGGAATGGTACGTTTTCCGGGATCCTAAGACGTATCCTATGTCCTTTTTCGGGACTCTAAGTATCTCCATACCAAATTTCAGCAACATCGGTTTAGCGGTTTGAGCGTGAAGAGAGATAGAAAGACAGACAGACAGATATGCAGGCGGAGAGCCAGACAGACAGACAGAACAGATACTTTCACATGCATAATATTAGTATGGATGTTTACTAAAAGTTTTGCTGCTACTTTTACAATACACACATATTTGTTTCTGTGGTGATATCTTGTATTGACTTTGTAACATTTCTCGTGCTTCACATAAAATATAATATGGAAATTGTATTCACCAATAACTTTTATGTTATAAAAACGTCATAAAGCCATAAAATATAGAGTAAAGCTATTGAAAAACATGAAAATGCAGATTGTTTTTCTCGTAACATTACTGGCTTTTGGTAATGCAAATATTATTCAAAATATACAAAAATCAGACAATGATAACGCAGATCTTACAATAAACAAAACAAAAGAAGATAATATAAAAGAAAATATTGAAAAAGATATAGAAGAAAATGTTAAAAAAGAAGAAATACAAATAGAATTAGATGATATTAGCCAAATTAATACAGGAAATAAAGAGGACATAATAAAAGAATTAGAAGATAAAAGAGATGATATAATGAAGAATATAACTAAAGGAATAGATGAAAGCATTACAATGTTACAGAAAACAAACGATTCTGATGCATTTATTAAAGATTTGAAAGATTTGAGAAGTGATATTGTAAAATTGGACGAAGTTTACACGAAAACTAATAGAAATGACACCAGAAGACTAAGTAAGCTACACAATTATATGAAAAAGTTGCCACGAGAAATGCAGATCAGAATAAAAAATGACAGAAAGCTGCTTCAAGAGAAAGCGGCTAAAATGTTTAAGAAGCTGCAAGACGAAGCAGATGAACGTAGGAAGAAGATGAAGAAAGCACGAAGAACTGTAAGCTAAGTGTCTAAACCACAGACATCTGTGGTCTAAACACACTAGGCCGAAGTTACACGGCGTAAATTACGTCCGCAATGTCAAACGCATACAAAATACGGACGGAACGCGACTAAATCATCAACATCAACTAAATCATGGGACGTAATCATGCGGAATTTACGCCGCGTAACTTCGGCCTAGTGTGCTTAGATACTAAATCATGTTTAAGTTCTACAACCATGGAAATATTATAAAATATCCATACTAATATTGTGTCTGTCTGTTACCTCTTTCCCTTCGCGTTTATATTACTAGATGACGCCCGCAATTTGTTTATCTCGCGGGAACCGTACATTTTTCAGAGATAAAAAATATCCTTCTTATCCTTAAAAAATTCCCGGGATGCAAAGTATCTCCAAAATTCAGCAAATCGGTTAAACAGTTTGGGCGTGAAGAAGGAACAGACAGACAGACATGACACTTGTCATTTATAATATTAACCCATCAAGCCCCGTACGAGCACCGGTGATCGCAACAATAGAATACAATAGCATTTCCGAGAATCCCTGATCGAAGGATTAATATGAATTAATATTGTTTTAAGGGAGGCGGGAGGAAATATCGCAACGAAAAGTGTTCAAAGTACGGCTTTAAAGGCGGGTCTGACAGTTATGAACGTAAGAGCGAAAAGAAGACAATAAAAGAACCCTGTTGTAGGAAATGCTGTGAGAAATCCTATCTAGGCTGCCTGTAGTTTCATCAAAATGGGACAGTTAAAATAAATACAACGGAAATATACGTATTTTATTTTTTCTGGGATTTTTAACCGACTTCCCAAAAAGGTTATCAATTCGACTGCGCACACACTTGGGCACTATAAAAATATCATAAAACACCATCACCAGAACAGATTCTCCTCTGTTGTCCTTTCCACTGTTCTGTTTTTGTTCTATTATACAGGCAGCGGTAAAAAAAACTAGTATTAGGCTTCGGCCTTACCTACGCTACCTAAGCGACTGCGAAGCGGGAGCGTCTGCAACGCGGGACGTTCGCGTCGGCAGAGCGGGAATAATCTACGGTTCGCACCTTCGATCAAATATTTCTAAAAAATGGCGCCGGCAAATAAAGGCATTGCCTTATTTTACCCTTAAAGTCTAGTGAGTTTTACCTAGTTTGATTAAATTTTATTGCCTTGGGCGGTGTTGACCTTTGGACTGGAAGATAATATGTACGGTCTTTCAGATGGTTTTATTTTGATACTTTTGTCAATTGCTTAAGGTTTAAATTAGATATAACTGTTTAATATTTTAGGACATTTTTTCCCATACTTTTACTCGTAAACATCTACATAAGTATGTATAGAAAAGGGACATTATTTTGTTTAATTTTGTATGGAGCTGTGCATTTACAGAAATATTTAATCGAAGGTTTGCACCGGTGTGCACACTTTCGCGTTGCAGACGCTCCCGTCCCGCGTTACTGACGCGCAGGTTTGGCGGAAGCTTTGAATTTATCATTTATATATTATTGTGTGCGCCCGAACGCGCGGTTTGGCGGCTACACTGCGACATCACAAGAGATTACTCGCGGTGTAGTCGCCAAATCGCGCGTCTAGGTGGAAGCATGAAAATCCAGAATAACTCAAAATGCCATTAAAATTCACAATTTACTTAAAAATAATTACTACGTATAACCCATGCGAGCGATCTTTAAATAATGCGCGGCCTATACTATAAATTTTTATCAAAATATCTCTTTATTATTCGTAGGAATACCTTGAACCTATTCTTTAATACATATATTATGAGGATAGGAAAACATAAGTTGATAGAGATGCCCAATTTCCTTATAAAATATCTCACTACCAGGAGCGCATGAATAATACACGTTTTATCTTTTAAATAAAAGAAAACAAATTTGTTTGACAAGGAAAAACGCTGTATCGTAAAAATATGGGGGTTAACCCCCAACCCCTCCTAGCCGGGGCCAACCCCCCGGCAGTTGACCCACTGATAAGATAAGGCTGTACCCCTGGTATTTCTAACCCATTTGTATTATTGACATACCCGGGTTTACTGTGGAAACTCGAATGTAACTCGAACGTGAAAATTTTGATTATTTCACATTATGTAACTATAGCGTATCGAATATTCGTTTCATTACCTTCTTGTAATAAAATTATAAATTACGCATCATTTAAATTATTCAGTGTATAATATAATGTGAAGTTTTCAATATTCCAGATAAGCAAAGCCTGTATTTCGCTGTGTCAAAGTGTTATAAATAAGTGGTAAATGTGTATTAACAATGATCTATGCGTATTCCTTTTTGTGTTTTGATTATAGAAATAATATGATAAGCAAATAGATCACAACCCTTCGTGGCTCTAATTATATTATTCGTGCACCACCATGGGGTCGAGTTACAAAACCAGGGCTAAAATAAAAAATAAAATTCGTATTCCTCAAAATTCTCGATAGTAAAACACGTTCGAGTCTCTGTAACTCACAAAATGTTTAGAGTGAAACCGTTCGACTATGACCATTCCACATTATTATTACAGTATTATTACAGTACACTAGTGGTCTGCCCCGGCTCCGCCCGTGGTATATACATAGCCTATAGCAATCTTAGCTATACATTGGTGAAACAATTTTTGAAATCGATCCACTAGTTCCTGAGATTATCGCGTTCAAACAAACAAACTCATCAGTTTTATAATTTAATATAATAATAAATATAATATCTTATGTATAAAATTCTCGTGTCACAATGTTAGTTACCGTACTCCTCCGTAACGGTTTTACTGATTTTTACCTACATGCATATTCAGTAGGTCTGAGAATCGGCTACTGGGTACTTTTTATATTGATAAGTGCATTTGTTGAATAAATAATAGTAAATTATTACAACCCGAGACTGACGACGAACATTGTTTGTGCGACGGGATAGCGATCGACGTTGCCATGGCGACATACTTATTTAGTCACTTCAATAAAATAATATGGGCGAAATACTTTATATAGCAAAACAACGTTGCCGGGACAGCTAGTATATTTATATTATATAATATTAGTATAGATGTTACGCTCAAAGACCGAAATCGCTCAATGAGCGAAAAAAAGGCTCACAACGCGTTGTGGTCACAATGAAACAGCCACGACGCGAAATTCGCGTCGTGGCTCTAATGAAAACGGCCACGACGCGTTCTGGCAATCGCAAAAAGTCCACAATGCGAAATTCGTGTCGTGGCTGATATGCTTTTCGTTTTTCTTGAACTGCTCTCTATGGAAGATTATATTTGAATTACCACGTGTACTAGGTACAAAATATTTTTTCTTTTATTAAATCACTGCATAACGTGTTTATCATTATTATTTATAAAATATCCATACTTCCATACTATCCGTACTATTATTATTACTGCCTGTCTGTCTGTCTGGCGCAACATAGTTGCGGGCATCAACTAGTAGTATTATATTTAAATTATATAAGTATAAATAAAAATAAAACTAAATACTTATTATTTACTAGCTGTTGCCCGCGACTTCGTCCGCGTGGACTTTAGTTTATAGTTGTTCCCGTACATCGATTGAATAGTTTACGTGCAAATCACAAAGGTACATTTAGTGGGAGCCGTACATTTTTCCGCGACAAAATATATCCTAAGTATGTTCTTTCCCGGGACTCAAAGTATCTCTATACCAAATTTCAGCAAAATAGATTGAATAGCTTAGGCGAAAATTATAAAGTTTACTGTGCGGGAACCGTACATTTTTTGGGACAAAAAGTATCCCTTGTCCTTCCTGAGACTCCAAGTATCTCCATTCTCCACACATAAATTCATCAAAATCGATTGAATAGTTTACGCGCAAATCATAAAAGTATATTTGTGCAGTAACCGTACATTTTTCCGGGACAAGTTGTTTCCTATGTTCTTTTCCGGGACTCAAAGCTGGACCGATTTTGCTGAAATTTGGTATAGATACCAAATTTCAGCAAAATCGATCCAGCTGTTTAAAACGCATGATGTCGTAAGCAAGGAAAATATATGGATTCATTTTTATTATTTATAGACGTTCCACGCGGCTGCGCCCGCGTAAATTAGATATTTCACAGACAAATTAGTCCACAAAAAATAGCCTATAGTCCTTCACGTGCTCTACTTCCTATCTTACCCAAATAAAAAAAATTGATCTAGTAGTTCGTAAGATAATACCTTTCAAATAATTCCCCCCGTTTTTTCCACATTTTCCTCTATTTCAAACAAACAAACAAACAGCGCGTTCAAACAAACAAACAAACAAACAAAGAAACTAACAAACTCTTCCGCTTTATAATATTAGTAAAGATTAAGATCAGATTACCTTATATTAAAAAAAAACAATAACAAACAATAGCACTTTGCGCCAGACAGACAGACAGTAATAATATTAGTACTGATATCATGGAACTATGGATATTTTACAAATAATAATGAAAAACTTGATATGCAGTGATTTTGTAAAAGAAAAAATATTTTGTAGTACGCGTGGTCATTCAAATATAATCTTCCATACTCATGGATGATTTATTCAATCAAGAAAAACGAATAGCATATCAGCCACGACACGAATTTCGCGTTGTGGACTTTTTGCGATTGCCAGAACGCGTCGTGGCTGTTTTCATTAGAGCCACGATGCGAATTTTGCGTCGTGGCTGTTTCACTGTGACCACAACGCGTTGTGAGCCTTTTTTTCGCTCATTAAGCAATTTCGGTCCTTGAGCGTAACAAAGATACAAAATCCCGGTAATGAATCGCGTTTCAGTGTCCGCATCCCACACTATCTCGATACTGCAACATTTTGAACTTAGATTTATCACAATATCGAGTTTCTAAGAATATCTCGATAGCGAATCTCGTTCGAGTTTCCGTAGTACCAGGCTCTCATACATTATCCCAGATTACTCGCTATAATAATGCGCATAACGGCGGGTTTTTGTTCATCACGTGATTAAAATTAAGTAGTTCCGACCTCGACTCTGTTTAATTAATATTGATGGTGCAGATGGATAATATTTTTGTTACGTCTGAAAAATAACTTTTATGGACATATTAAGAGGTTTATTGTTGAACTAGATGACGCCCGCAACTCCTTTGCGCCAAAACTCGTGTATCGCGCGGGAACCGTACCTATTTCTGGAATAAAAAGTATCCTATGTCCTTTCCCGGGACTCAAAGTATCTCCATGCCAAATTTCAGCAAAATCGGTCCAGCGGTTTGGGCGTGAAGAGGTAACAGACAAACAGACAGACACACTTTCGCATTTTTTTTTTATGAAATAAGGGGGCAAACGAGCAAACGGGTCACCTGATGGAAAGCAACTTCCGTCGCCCATGGACACTCGCAGCTGCAGGTGCGTTGCCGGCCTTTTAAGAGGGAATAGGGTAATAGGGGAGGGTATGGATGGGAAAAGAAGGGAATAGGGTAGGGGATTGGGCCTCCGGTAAACTCACTCACTCGGCGAAACACAGCGCAAGCGCTGTTTCACGCCGGTTTTCTGTGAGAGCGTGGTATTTCTCCGGTCGAGCCGGCCCATTCGTGCCGAAGCATGGCTCTCCCACGCATTTATAATATTAGTATGGATTTTTATCTGAACCTGGCATTCAAAAAGTAAGGTCTAATAAAGTGTATAATATATAATATGTTTTTACCCGATTGCCAAAATGGGTATGTTTTTAGATCTAAGTAAAATTACTCTTAAGTTAAATTACTTTCTCTGGCTGTAAAGCGCTACAAAATGTTTGTTAGTTAATATTAATTGGAACTTCTTCACGCAAAAACTACTAAACTGATTATATAATAGTTTAGGCACATATTAAGCTAAATATCTAGATTGTGGTGTCTTTATTAACACTTGTTTTTGTTTTAGGTGAATCAACTTTTAAATATATAATATAATATAATTATGTAACCATACCCTTGTTGCTTCATCAGACCTACATTACATAGAGCAAAGTCTATCTAATACACTCTGACATTGGCAACCCACGAAACTGACATTAAAGAAGAAGAAGAGAGAGTTTTGCTGACATTAAAGAAGAAGAAGAGAGAGTTTTGGAATACGAAAGAGTTACGTTGTGTTTTTGTATTATTTTCCTAAAATTGTGTTATTTCGGTTTTTAATGCGTAATGTTGGTAGAATATTAACCATTTGTTGTCGTGCACAAGTGTGGGCAAATAATAATAATAATAATATCTATGGACACTTCACACCACGTCAGTCTGGCCCCGTGCTAAGTACCTGAAGGACTTGTGTTACAGGTACCAGACAACGGAAATATATTTAATACTTTTATACTATACATGTATTTAAGATTTTTATTATATCATACACATATTTAATACACATCCAGACCCGGGAACATTGAAAAATTTGTTCCGACGCGTCAGCGGGATTCGAACCCGCGACCCCCGGCTTGAGCTGCCACACACTCAACCAATTGAGCCACAGAGGTCGTCAAATGATACAACTTCAAGAACGTGCCATTTTGTGTTCCCTCCAAAACTCAATCGAAAGTTTTAGTAAAGGTTCTACCACTTTACTAAAACAACTGACTTGACTCGTTGACTTCGCCGACTACTTTTTAGACTTTGACTAGACTTTCGACTTGATAATGTGGAAAAACGACTTGAAAATTTTGTTTTAATTTTGTGTTAAAAAAACGATTTTTTTTTCCCCGCCAATACTTTACTTGACACTGGCCATGGTTTAAAAGCCGAGCGCCATAACAAGAAAAAAAAAAGAAGAAGAAGAAGAAGCTAAATGTCCCAAATTGTACCATCAAGGAAATTTATTCCTAGACAGTTGACAGACCAACGTCTTTTGGTCGGATCATGTCAATTCAATGTTAATTGTGATCTGTCGGCTGGGTCTGACGTAACGCGACCAAACTACGTATTCCCCCATCTGCCAAGGAATCAACTTCTCTGATAGTACATTATTCCCGTAGGATATAACTAGGACAGCAAAACTTTAAAGGTATATGATATATCCATGGCCAAACATAATTATAACCTCCCATTTGGAAGTCGGTTAAAAACAAAATAAAAAACTGAATTTCCAATATTTCGCAGAAAATTGATCATTATAAAACTCACTCGAAGGTCGAAAGAAACTCGAAAGTAACTCGATGGCTCTCAACACAACAAATGTTTGTACTCGATTTTTATTCCCGCCCGTAATGGACCGTTTTCCGATTTTATGGATATAAGAATTAAATCTGTTACTTCTTAGGGTTCCGTAAAAAAAACGGGTGTTACTGAATTCGCTGTCTATTTGCTGTACTTTGCCTTTCGGTAGCCAGATTCAAAGAAAGGTCAGCTATGTAGGAGTGATTTTATAGTGCCGAAGTGTGTGAGCAGTACATAAGAACTCTCTTCTACTCGTGTAGCTCAGTGGAAACTTACTCTTTCTGTCTCAGTACTTTCACAATGAACTTTATTCACGAGACACAGAAACTCCCTAAAATCCATACTAATATTATAAATGAGAAAGTGTGTCTGTCTGTCTGTTAACTCTTCACGCTCACTCTTCACTGAGATACTTTGACCCCCAGGAAAGGTCATGGGATACTGTTATAAACTACATGACGCCCGCAACTCCGTTGCGTCAATATTCATTTATCGCTTGAGAACCGTACATTTTTACGGACTCAAAGTGTAACTATACTTCAGCACAATCGGTTCAGCGGTTTGGGTGTGAAGAGGTAACAAACAGACACACTGTCGTTTATTAGGGTTCCGTACCCAAAGGGTAAAAACGGGACCCTATTACTAAGACTTATTTTTTCTGTCCGTCTGTCCGTCTGTCTGTCACCAGGCTGTAACTCGAGAACGGTAATAGCTTGAGAGTTGAAAATTTCACAGAATGTGTATATCTGTTGTCGCTATAACAACAAATACTAAAAACAAAATAAAATTAATATTTAAGGGGGCTCCCATACAACAAACGTGATTTTTTGGCCTTTTTTGCTCTATATCAATAATGGCAACAGGTCCAAAAAATACGTGTATTTTTATTTTTATCAAGGATCAATATATCAAAATTTGGCAGGAAGGTTTAATTGCATCCTGTATGTGTACTTACTTTAATGTTTAATAATAATATTAAAATAAAATAAAAAATTAAGGGGGCTCTCATACAATAAATATGATTTTTGGCCTAATTTTGCTCTATGATGGTACGGAACCCTTCGTGCGCGAGTCCGACTCGCACTTGGCCGATTATTAATATTGATGTGGAAGTATGAAGGATACCACCTGAAGCTTCGCAAGCATGGTATTCCATCATGGCCCAATGTATCATCCCAATCTTGGTATAACGTGGAAAAGCCAGGGCCGTTATTACGAATTCCCTTTGCGAGATGATATCAACTTTTGGAGCTAATAATTACATTATCCTCCAAGTGCTCTGTAACTCGATACTTTGTCCATCAAAATCAATTAACTATATCTTAAAAGAGATTCGATAATCTTATTATCTCGATTCGAAGAGATGAAAATGATATTGTTAATTTACAAAATGTGTTCAGACTTTCAGAGTAGGTCACTTTTGACGTAAAAACCGGCCAAGTGCGTGTTGGGCGACGCGCAATATAGGGTTCCGTAGTACCGCTAGTTTTAAAAAAAATTGTATGGTCAATGTATGTACATTTATAACGTGTTTTATTATACTACTAACAACATCATCTTAGTTACTTTCAAAGGAATTCGAACGAAAAGTTCCTTTATACTTCGCCAAATACATTTTTTTAGTTGATCGACTATTACTCAATAACTTATGAAGTCTTCTTAGCCGTGATAGTCTTCCTTTTAAATTCAGCATATTTCCTACTCCCGTTAATTTTTTCACATTTCTAGCTGGCAGAGGGGGCGGACACTGGACTCTAACGATTTTTTCCACTTTAAAACTTAATATTTCACAAAAGGATCCCTAAATAGGAAAATGATCTATGAATACTCATAATATTTTAAAAAAACTTAAAAAAAACCTATTCAACGACACCCCACACGATGGGGTGAACGCGAAAAAAATAATTCATCCCCGCTTGATGTGTATTTTTTTTTTATTTATTTATTAGGCATATCAACAATATGAATACAAACTTACATTAATAATCAACAATTAGGTCCTTTTACAGCATTCATATCAATTAGAGACATACACAACATTAATATTAAAACACAATGCAACATTTAAGACTTAACAACTAGTAAAGTTAATAAAAATCAATAGGCTACTTGACATATACCTATTTAATTTCATTGAAAAAATGTATATTTCTAGTAGAACTTGGCCTAGGAAACTGTATTTCACCCTTATCGTGAAATAAAAGCTTATGATTGATAAATAAAGTCGATTTGAAAATATGATTTTATGAAAATAGGAATTGTACTGACGAAAACGCTTTTGCGGTACTTCCGATCTGGATGTGACGTCATCCCATTTGTAATTTAATATCTTTTATTTATCGCGCGCGTTATATGTAAGTTTATTTGTACATAAATAATATGAATAAGCCTAGAAAGATTTATAAAATATATTTTCTTGAATAATTCAAATAAAACATCAGTTTTCCATTTATTGTTGTTAAGAAATGAAATGGCCAAAACTTTTCTACAATAGCGTTCAACATTACAAATGATTTCTAAATTCTTTTTTAATTTTTTGAGCACTGTTAGACTCATACGTTTAGCACATAAAGCTTTTTTCAATAAAGAATGTATAAAATACAAAAAACATGACGTCACACTATGGCGGCACAATGGCGGTCAGTGTTGTCGGCGCCATATATAGGGCATATTTTTCAATCAACATTTTTATGGGTTTCTACTGTTTAAAATATTAAAATATTACTTTTTTAGTAAAAATGAATGATTAAGAAGCGATTAGAATGAAGAAAAAAAAAATAGGTAGGTCAAGTAGCCTATTATTCAATGTCAGTAATAAAAATTATTCAATGTCAATAACAAAAATTACAAGAAATTTTGGATAGTGTCAGAAAGAATAAATTACTTATAAAATTACAAAATAATAATAATGTCCAGTATAGTATTATAATTAGCATTAACATGTCAATTTTCAATTACTAATACAATAGAATAAAAGAAAAAAATACAATGTTGTTTAATTAATTAATTACTTCTACAAAAATGTCAAATTATTACAAAACAATCTAATATGATATTAATAATTTATTTTACAATAATAATTTATGAGCATAATATTTTTTTCTTAAGAGCCCGGGCTACTCTCGAAATTCTCATACATACGTAATACCAAAATCATTTTCCAATACGAAAATATTTAACATGTTTGAGTTATTTTTCAGCTTAAAATAGTAATTACCTAGGTTTCTGTACAAAAATTAACTTCAAAATATTTAAACACTAAAAAAACTTTTTGTGTATAATTTTTTTTTACTAAATTTACTACTAAATATTTAAACACTAAAAAATAGAGTAAAACACTAAAAAATATATAAATAAATAGTAAATTAGAAGTCTGCCGAACTGAAACGACGTTAGGCGCTATGCCGGCGGGAGTGGGGGGTGTTAGGTTTATTGTCGTTACGGAATTTCTTGATTTGGTCACCTTGTCGTGTGCGTCGAGGGTTAAAATAATGATAAGTATAAGGACTTTTTTTGTTCAAATAACTAATAAGATATTTTATTTACTTATTTTCTACGTAAGGCATCCATTACACGTGGTAGGTTCCTCGTCAGTCAATTCCATCAATCATGATTTATGTTTGACTGATGGTGACTGATGGACTGACGAATGTATCCAGATTTTCGTCAATCACCGTCAGTCACGCTCTTACACGGTAGGTTACCCATCGGTCACAGTCATGACTGTGGTAAAACTGACAGCAAAACCGTCTAATGGATGCCAACATCTTGGTATTGCCGTTTCGTTATATGTACACTTTGTTGTCTTTTATCACTTTCATCTTTTCTTCTAAAATATTCCTCATTTTACTTTGCACATTCAAATCGAGTAATCGTCTGGAATCTAAATGATTTTTATCGGAATTACCATGAAATCCGCGTTCAGTTTTGCAATGTTTGATTTAAATTGTTTTAACTTGTTTATATCATTATCAGAATATTTTTTTCTTTGTAAAACTTCTATATGTTTATCTATTTTTATATTTATATTGCTGTATACAATATCTCTTATATTTTTTAATTCTGTAATGTCGTCTTCATCTTTTTTTCTGCTGATTTCATAAAATTCTGCACTCAAATCAACAATTTTGTTCTTCGAAAGTTCTTTATTGTTTTCTGTGTCTGTTCTTACTTTGTTGTTTATTATTATACTTTTCGTGAATGTTATGAATGTTATAAATATTATATTTTTTACCTCCATGTTCGTTATAACTTGAAATTGAACTATAAAATATTTTATAGCGTTAATCTCGCGTAGTTATATGGTTTTTATGATTCAGTTTATTACGGAAACCCGTTTAAACATTAAATTGAATGTGATAATGTCCATACTAATATTGTCAATGCGAAATTTTGTCTACCAGTCTAACAGACCACTCTTCGCACCTAAACTACAGAACAGATTTAACCTTAATTTGATACGGAGATACTTTGATTCCCGGGTAAAGACATAGAATACTTTCTATCCTGGAAAAATGTACGGTTCCAGGGCGATAAACAAATTTTGGCGCAACGGAGTTGCGGGCGTCATCTAGTAAGTAGGTAATAATTAGAATTAATTTAATACCGCGAAACTTGAGAATTCTTATGAACGAATTCTTCCCAGAATAAGACTCCGGGTTCGCAGCTCAACGTGGCTCTAACAGAGATATTTATTAATTAACTGTGGATACTTGGTAGAGAGATATCTTAATCTCTCTCTTTCCCTCTTTATCTTCTCTCTATCTCTTTGTTTCTCTCTCTCTTAAGGCCGCGCGACACCGGAATGGCAGCGGCGCGGCGCGGCGAGCACTTTCATTGTCATAATATGATTGTTTCTTTCAATCTGGTGGCCGCCAGCGGCCACTAGCATCCACGGGCGGCCGCCATTTCTCAAGCGATACTATGAATTACAATAATGAAGATAAAGTTTAAAATAATGTGACACTGAAAGTGCTCGCCGCGCCGCGCCGCGCCGCTGCCATTCCGGTGTCGCGCGGCCCTCAAGGTAGCTTTCCGATCCTTGGCACAAGCGACCGCGACCGAAATTCAAATAAAATGCCACTTTATGACCTAGGCTATAGGTTTCATTTTCTACCGACATTGGTCTAGCGGTCGCCGCCGCTGCTTGTAGTGGCGTAGAGCAAAATGTAATCCATGGCCTAGGTCACACATACACACTCTAAAGCAGCAGTTCTCAAACTTTATTGGCGACGGAACCATCTCCCAAAAAAAGAATGTTTTGTCTTCGAATGAATTGTCTCCATGCTGCAGGTGTTTGATGACATTTGTAAACAGACGAACATAAAGCGATTATGTATCGCTCGCGGTGCCCCTACAAGGCCTTTGCGGAGCCCTAGGACTCCGCGGAACACACTTAGGCCAGCAGACACACGTTTTCCGTTTGCGATTTCCGAATTAGTTTTCCGTATTCGGAAATCCGAATGTATGGAATCAGTAGAAAATACATTGACTGCCGCACACGTTTGTTTTTGTACGGAACGAATTCCGAACGTACACGTTTCAAGTGCAAGCCGTTCGCGCGTGAAAAAAACGAACGTATACGCTAGTCTCACGGAATTCCAAATGAGGAAAACGAATTCGGAAATCGAATACGGAAAACGTGCGTTTGCGGCCAGTTAATGGCTCTATCGATTAGTATTATCTTACTCGTCCTTTGTTAATTCAGAACTTACCCCTTCTTGTATACTTTGATGTCAACATAGACTTTAAAATTTTATCAGATTGACATGACAGTCGACAGTCATGTCAATCTGATAATGTATTAAGTTAAGAGGCTCTCAGTATTGAGAGGCTGTCGGCCACCCATCACGCTGCGCAACCCGTCGACGACGCTTAACGTTACGATAACTAAGTTTGATGACGTAGATATACGTGATGGATAGACATGTCACATGATATAATATATATACAGTGCAACAAAACTTAGTGACAAATACTCATACACATCCTTAATTTATACGTGGGAGAGCCATGCTTCGGCACGAATGGGCCGGCTCGACCGGAGAAATACCACGTTCTCACAGAAAACCGGCGTGAAACAGCGCTTGCGCTGTGTTTCGCCGAGTGACTGAGTTTACCGGAAGCCCAATCCCCTACCCTATTCCCTTCCCTTCCCATCCCTACCCTCCACTATTACCCTATTCCCTGTTAAAAGGCCGGCAACGCACCTGCAGCTCTTCTGATGCTGCGAGTGTCCATGGGCGACGGAAGTTGCTTTCCATCAGGTGACCCGTTTACTCGTTTCCCCCTTATTTTATAAAAAAATACTTTAGGATGTGTATGAGTCCCATGCATACAGTTTGCTGTAAAAGTAGGAGCGCTATCAGAGTAACTTTTAAGCTATTGAATTGCTTTTATCGCGGGCTTCAAGCTCAGTGATCGAATCAAAAAATTCCGTAACGAAAACAGCCTAACACTAATTGCATATGCTGTGTAATAGCTTTACCCTAAGTGTCACACGTATTTTTTCGTTAAAATTACCTGTAAAATAATAAACTAAAAAACCCCGCTTACGATTTATTTAATTTTCATCTCATGTCATTGGCTCTTAATAAATATGCAGAGTTTCGAATTAATTAGACTACTGGAGATAGGCGAAAATCGTGCTCAATGATTCCGTTACATACATACAGCCCAAGCCAAGGCCGAGTGTCCACCTGCAAGACCTCTGTGGCTCAGTTGGTGGGCTGTTGGTGCTCAAGCCGGGGGTCGCGGGTTCGAATCCCGCCGACGGAACAAAAAGTTTTCAAAAGTTCCTGGGTCATGGATGTGTATTAAATATGTGTATCATATAATAAAAATCTTAAATATAATATTATGTATAGTATAAAAGTATTAAATATATTTCCGTTGTCTGGTACCCGTAAAACAAGTCCATCGGGTACTTAGCACGGGGCCAGACTGACGTGGTGTGAAGCGTCCATAGAAATTATTATTATTATTATTAGGCGTGTCTTTAAGTTCTAACTCTACAGCCGTGCTAAGCTTTTAAGAATGACACTTTGCATTATGGTAAAATACTACAAGAGAATTTGTAACACTTTAGACCCGCTATCCCCAACCCGCGGCCCACCGGGACTATATCTGCGGCCCGCGTGATGTTAATTAATTTTGAAATTCACGCCCATCGGCAAAATAACGTAAAGTCTACGTGATAGTCGTTAAATTTTTTCCACTTTTAAATCGTTAATTTTTTATAAATGTTGTTTTTAGGGTTCCGTTGCCAAAATGGCAAAAAACGGAACCCTTATAGATTCATCATGTCTGTCTGTCTGTCTGTCTGTCTGTCTGTCTGTCTGTCTGTCTGTCCGTCCGTATGTCACAGCCAATTTTCTCCGAAACTATAAGAGCTATACTATTGAAACTTGGTAAGTAGATGTAGTCTATGAACCGCATTAAGATTTCGATACAAAAATGGAAAAAATATTAAAAATTTTAGGGGTCCCCATAGATACAACTAAAACAAAAAAATTTTTTTTTCGTCTAACCTACGCGTATAGGGTATCTATGGATAGGTCTTCAAAAATCATATTGAGGTTTCTAATATCATTTTTTTCTAATCTGATTAGTTTGCGAGAGAGACTCTTCCAAATTGATAAAATGTGTGTCCCCCCCCCCCCCCCCCCCTCTAACTTCTAAAGTAGGGGCATGACAATTCTAAAATATATATATAATATACATTACTATAAAAACTACCAACGAAAATTGGTTTGAACGAGATCTATCGAGTAGTTTTTTTTTTTTTTTTGTACGTCATAAATGGTAATCCTTAATTTAACTTTCATTAAATCAACTAAAATATAAAAATAAATCAAAAACCTTTTAATTTTATAGAAATAAACCTCATTGCTGCTGCGGAACCCTTCAGTGGCGAGTCCAACTCGCACTTGGCCGGTTTTTAACCCTTAGAAACAACTTTTGTTGCGGCCCGCGACACCAAGACTAAAACATGTTTGTGGCCCGCATGAAAAAACGGTTGGGGACCGCTGCTTTAGACTAATTCCGCTGTTAATGAGAAAGTTTGTGATATTTTCCACAAAAGCTGAACTGAATTTGATAAAGTTTGATATCGTAGTAATACAATACGTAGTATCCATAAGACGTCTGTGGTAAATGGTAATACATAATATCGGCTACTTTTTGACTCCTTAAATTATTATTATATTTAAGCGAATGGAGAAGCAGGCAACATATCATTTTGTTTACCAACTTCAGGAGTACAGGCAGAAGTGAAAACCGAACAGCAGCAGCAGGCATACATTTTTGACTTTCTGAGATTTTTGTGATTTGTATGGAAAGCGTCATGAATTTTCCCATACAAAGGTTAAAAAATTACTCTTTCAGCGCTGCTACTCTCACACTGAACTCTATACTGGGGAGTCTGGCGACTCATACACACCCTAAAGTTTGTTTCATACATAATACACTGCCAAAGTCATAACTTTCTTTTGGCTAAAAGTCGGTTAAAAATATTATTCGTCGACTTATTTACATTTTACAGTCATCACATTGAAAATGTTCGTGGTTTAGTGTTAGCAGTATAAATGTATCTAGTTTGTATACATTAAGATGAGAAAAACTGCAGGCTGTTAATTTAAGTAATTATATGACGTCACGCTGCGGTAAGGCCGCGAACACGGTGCGTGCGGGCGATACGCTTCGCTTAGGCCAGGGGTCACCAAATGGCGGACCGCGGTCCGCATCCGGACCGCCGAACCATTGTGTGCGGACCAAGCATGTTCGAAAATGAAAAAAATGTTGTCTCGACATACTCATCAACATTGAACATGTAGTCAACAAAAACTGTCACTTTTCTCATTGATACAAATACCTTTGTAATTTCCGTAATTACATTTTTGTTGAATTTTTTTCTGTGCGGACCGCGAAGATCATTTTATTTCTTAAAACGGACCCCGAGCGAAACTAATTGGTGACCCCTGGCTTAGGCGTTGAGTGGATGCCTCACAGTTTTTGGACTTTTGGACTTTTAAACAGGCTTTTATACGCGTAACTGCACAGGCAAACCTGACAGGTACACCCTTGTTTAGAGCCTGCTTTAAAATGGCCATAATTTTTTTACTGATTACTTAATGGCCGCAATTCCGTTGCGTGGAAATTCGTTTATCGCACAGGAATCGTACTTTTTCCGGGATATACAGTATCCTATGTCCTCAAAGTATCTCCATACCAAATTATAGCAAAATCGGTTCTGTGGTTTGGGCGTGAGGAGGTAACAGAGAGACAGCCATAGATACACTTTCGCGTTTATAATATTAAATATGGATTTTATCGTTTTAATCATAAGCAGAGAGAGGTAACAGATATACAATCGCATTATAATATTAGTATAAATAAAAACGCTATTTAAATCGCTACTGCCTATGACCATGGTCTGGGTCTTATAGAGTGTCTTTAGGATGGGTCACCCGATTTCCTGCTCCTTTCATATATTTAGACGACGCACATCAACATAGTAAAATATATCTTAAACCCATATAAGTAGAGTCGAATTTAGTTTGGTAAAAATTGAGTTATCCCATATAGTGTTACGCGGAAATGTATCTTAAGTATATGTATTTAAAGGTCAATATAGCTTGAAGATATTATTTCTTGGGCAGATGAATTTAGGTTGTGTGATAAGAATTTACCGTTATCAGGCATAATAAGCGTCTTTATTAGGGTAGGAATGTTTTTTATTCTTATTCTGTAATTTTTTGACACGCATCTTAAGAGCCCGGGTAACCCTCGAAATTCTCATACATACGTAATACCAAAATCATTTTGTCATACGAAAATATTTAACATGTTTGAGTTATTTTTCAGCATAAAATAGTAATTACCTAGGTTCCTGAACAAAAATTAACTTCAAAATATTTAAACACTAAAAAAATTTTTTTAATGTAAAATTTTTTTTTACTGAATTCACTACTAAATATTTAAACACTAAAAAATAGAGTAAAACACTAAAAAATGTATAAAAAAATAGTAAATTTACTACAAAATATTTCAAATCGAAAAAATATTTTTTAGTATTAAAATATTTTGTAGTAAATTTACTAATTATTTATAAATGTTTTAGTGTTTTACTCTATTTTTTAGTGTTTAAATATTTAGTAGTAAATTTAGTAAAAAAAATTTATACACAAAAAAATTTTTTTTAGTGTCTAAATATTTTGAAGTTAATTTTTGTTCAGGAACCTAGGTAATTACTATTTTAAGCTGAAAAATAACTCAAACATGTTAAATATTTTCGTATGACAAAATGATTTTGGTATTACGTATGTATGAGAATTTCGAGGGTAACCCGAGCTCTTAACGGGACAGTCTTGTATATAGCCTTATCGACAACGGCTGTAAATTTTTCCTATAGGAATTCTTATAACATATTCATACTTCTATATTATTACTAGATGACGCCCGCAACTCGGTTGCGCCAAAATTAGTTTATCGTGTGGGAACCGTACATTTTTCGGTTCAGCGGTTTGGGCGTGAAGAGGTAACAGACAGACAGACAGACACACTTTCGCATTTATAATATTAGTAAGTATGGAAGGTATGGATTATATTATAATTGCGAAAATTTATCTGTCTGTCTGTCTGTCTGTTACCTCCTCATGCCCAAAGAACTGAACCGATTTTGCTGAAATTTGGTATGAGGATACTTCGAGTCCCGGGAAAGGACATAGGATACTTTTTGTCCCGGCAAAATGTAGGGTTCCTTCGCGATTAACGAATCATTATTAATCCAGTAAAGATATACACATGGATCGACGAATCAAAGAGCAACAATACAGAATGAGTTTCCTGCCGCTTTTCTTTGTGTCCGTGGCACTGATGGTCATGAGCCAATTCGTGTCGAAGCAGGGCTCTCCCGTTTCCTTAATGAACGTACAATTAATAGTAAAGTGTGTCGGTCTGTCTATCTCTTCGCTTACATACTTACTGAAAGTACAAATGGGAAAAAGTATATGTCTTTTTATCACCTCTTTACTCTTAAACATCTGAATTGAGTTCGATGGATATGGACTATACTTAGATATGAGATTCACCACTTCCTGATAAAGTGCCGAATAGGCTATTCACAACTTTTTAGACAGATTCTCCATACTTCATTTGTCAAGTTGAGTGCTGAATAGCCTATTCGGCACTTTTAAGGAAGCGGTGAAACAGGTACTTAAACTATTAAATAAGGCGACACTCAAAATTGAGAGCCTCTCATTTTTTTTTACCGACTACGAATAACTCTGCAACGAACCAGCAGTATTTCCGGACCTGTACGACCTGCAAACCTTCAAGAAAAGAGCGTATTCCCTCTTAAAAGGCCGGCAACGCACCTGCAGCTCTTCTGATGTTGTAGTATATATAATAGTGTCGACGGTAGTGCTTTCCATCAGGTGACCCATAAACTCGTTTTTCCCCTTATCTTATATATAAAAATGGATTTTCAAATTCTTTAAATTTGAAAATCAATATGTGTTAGTCGCGCTAAAACTCGAAAACGGCTGAACGGATTGGGCTGATTTTAGTCTTAAAATATTCGTAGAAGTCCAGGGAAGGTTTTAAAGTGACACGAACATCACCGGGACATCTAAAAATTAACAGCAATACTTAAAGAGAACTTAACTTTAAGCAGCCTTTTAAGATTCTGTCTCGTCGTAGCATCCCGTAGCACCTCTACGAAAGTCTACGCCGTAGTAGCATACAGTAAAAAGTATCTCTCAAGTTAGTATCCCACGAAAACCCTATATTTTTCCGTCACAAAAAGTAGCCTAAATCATAATTCGGAGACTAAGCTATTATCGTGCCAAATTTTAACATGATCCGTTCTGTAGTTTTCGCGCAAAGAAGTAACAAATAACTATAGAAACTTTTTGCCTTCATTTAATATTTGATGCGCTATTTAGACATTAATTTAACGGTTTAAATCAATAATTTTATTTTAATTGTGAACAAAAATATCGAGGAAATTAAAGTGTTATAATGTCGTATTAATTTAAATTGGTAGCATTATGCGACCTTCAGTCCATGTTGGCTTATGATGGACCAATATAAGCCATTACGAACGTTATCGTCTATGTTTGCTGTCGATTGTCCAGAACAGTTTCGCAATCATTGTGACAATCATGGTTATTAATCATGGCCCAATATAGAGTAAGATTCTTTGTAAGTACATGACGAAATTCGTGGTGCCAAAATTTCTTTATCGTGCGGGAACCGTACATTTTTCCGGGATAAATAATATCTCATGTCCATTTCCGAAACTCAAAGTATCTCCATACCACATTTCAGCAAATACGATTCAGCCGTTTGGACGTAAAGAGGTAACAGACTGACAGACACTTTTTCACAGAACATAAATAATGATCTAATATTTTTTTCATAAAAATATCATTATTAATATAATTAACTTACATTGCTAATACAAAACACACCTTACGCCCTTAATATAAAGTTGACAATTGTACGAACATAACCAAATTATGACCTTGCCACCCAAATATAAAATATGCCTTATACTCATACTCATAAAGGTCATAATCGCATGAACGCCGCCAAATTAGATCAATTCGGCCAATTAGCACGATCACCTAATTAGGCGGAGGGGGGTAGGGCAAGGGGGGGGGGGTGTATTAATAATGTCTTTGATGTCGCCGACGAAAGTAGACGAAAATTGTGACACACGGACGTAAGGAGTTATTTTTTGTAGATATTTTTGCCTGATGAAGGGGATAAAAAGTGCGAGTCGGGTTAGCGGACTGAGAGTTCTGTACTTAAAAACTCAATTGAAGGACAATAATTAATTGATCACTTTTCCTAATTTGAACAAACCTTGTAACTTCTACATCGTCACCTGGTTTATGTATCTGGCTACACATAAAATCCAGAGTTTTTTTATTTCAAATCATTTTTCCAGCCCTAACGCCTCCATTTACGCAAAAACGGCAATTTTTAAACTATTCCTATTGGTTCTTCCACTCACGTCTTCAATTGCGTATTTCGTGAATATTTCAAGTTCCTAGCTGTCAAAATTATTGATATCGAGCAGATGAGGCGGACAAAGTTGCGTTTGTTGTATGGGAGCGCCTCTTAAATATTTTATTTTGTATTCTTGTTATAGCGGCATCAGAAACACATAATTCCAACCATCTATTCTTGAGATACAGCCTGGTAACAGATAGACAGACGGACAGACATCGAAGTCTCAGTAACAGGGTCCCGTTTTACCCTTTGGGTACGGACACCTAAATAACATTACATTGACGACCTCTGTGGCTCAATTGGTTGAGTGTGTGGCTCAAGCCGGGGGTCGCGGGTTCGAATCCCACCGACGGAACAAAAAGTTTTTCAATGTTCCCGGGTCTGGATATGTGTATTAAATATGTGTATGATATAATAAAAATCTTAAATATATGTATAGTATAAAAGTATTAAATATATTTCCGTTGTCTGGTACCTGTAACACAAGTCCTTCAGGTACTTAGCACGGGGCCAGACTGACGTGGTGTGAAGCGTCTATAGATATTATTATTATTATTACATATATTTGGCGCTTTCTTTATGTTTTTACTAGCAGTGTGTCAGAGAGGAGACATTGTATAGACTACAGGAACGCTATTTAATCACCGAGTCACAGAATTCGGGCTTTTGGTCTATTCACAACTGTCTTGCAGTCAAAAGACGATGTCTTAGTCAATTGAGAAGACGGTATTTTGGTCTGTTTGTAAGATAAGGGTTATCGATATAATATTTGATACCAGAGAGTGTTGGGTCTCGTGTCAAATGTCGTGTCAGGCATATGACGGCTATATCGTGAAAATCGTGATAAAGTTATGGTATATCCTTCGCGGATCGCGGATTCTTGGAAATCTATTGTTATTCTATTGTTGCGCGGTCACCGGTGTCCTTATGGGGCTTGATGGGTTAACTTTATGATCGTGACATGTGGACGCTATTTCGTGACATATGACAGCTGTTTGAGATATTGACATGATAGACCCTACGGTTCGTCAGAAAGGGTACTTCTTACGCGATAGAAAGAGAGCTCACATGTAGGCGAATATAATTGTAGGCACCTAGCACTGCGCGGTCGGAATTTGATCTTTATAGTATCGTAGCATGAGTCGGTATTTCTTTAAACGGGTTTCGTGAGTGGGAATTCTGTTGGTACTAATATATATTCTGTGTATACGGCTACATAGCGCCATAGAACTGATAGGACCCTCATTATCACAAACTTATATGTAAAACCGAATTTACTTTATCAGGTGAAAAGCATAATTTTTTCCACACTAGACAAGAAATAGAGATGTTATCAGTGGCGTAACTATACTAACTGGGGCCTCTCTCTCTACAAAATGATGGGGCCTTACATTAAAAATCGTCACGACTTTTAGACCGTGTTCAAACCATTGACTGTCAGCCGAAGAATGTGAGCAGGCTCATTGTGAGCCCCAGTGTAGACTTGAAAATACATGGTATCGAATGTCCGCGCCTACGCCTAGCGTAATGGCGTATTGTCGGTTAGGTGTGAACGAGAAAGTGAATTTGTATGGAAATACAATAAACTGCGTAACGTTCGCTCACATTCGGCGGCTGACAGTCAGTTTGGTTTGAACACGGCCTTATATTATGAGAAAATCCATGATCGGGCACTTGCTCATACACGTGACAAAAAATATCTTTCAGTGCTGCTACTTTCACAGTGAACTCTATACAACACAAACACATCCTAATACACAAGTATAATCGCTTCGTTGTATCTATACTTATAATATTATAAAGTGGAAGAGTTTGTTTGTTTGAACGCGCTAATCTCCTGAGATTAGCGCGTTCAAACAAACAAACTCGATAAATGCGCTATCTAACACTGAAAGAATTTTTCAAATCGAACCAGTAGTCCCTGGACTACTGGTTCGATTTGAAAAATTCTTTCAGTGTTAGATAGCGCATTTATCGAGGAAGGCTATAGGCTATATTTTATCACGCTAAGACTGATGGGAGCGAAGAAGTAGAGGAAAATGTGGAAAAACGGGGGGAAATTATTTGAAGGCGCTTATCTCGCGAACTACTGGATGAATTTTTAAGTTACTTGGCACAGATATAGATTAGACCATGACGTGAAGGAACATAGGCTATTTTTTGCGGGAAAATGTACGGTTTCCGTAAAATTTGTCATTAATGCGGGCGAGGCCGCGTGGTACGTCTAGTTACATAATCCATTCCATATTTTACCTATCAAACCCCTAACAGTTTTATCGGTACTATTAAGCCCTATATCCTATCTACAAGCAGTGAGCGCTATAGAGCCCTTATCATAGTATTTATGGCGAGCCCTATCGTTACGAGTAAGTGTTATGTATATTTTACAGCCCTACAATAAAACAACGGACACTCTGGAAGTGCCGGCAGAAGTGATATAACGTAACAGTAGGTGTAGGTGCTTATGTGAAAATAGAAAAAAACTCGATAGTGCGATTTAGGACTAAACGTCAACAACGTAAAACACATCCATACTATTATAATATATAATATTATAATATTATAAATGCGAAAGTGGGTCTGTCTGTCTGTATGTCACCTCTTCACGCTCAAAGCGCTGAACTGATTGTGCTGAAATTTGGTATGGAGATACTTTGAGTCCGGGAAAGGGCATAGAATACTTTTTATCCCGGAAAAATGTACGGTTCCCGCGCGATAAACGAATTTTGGCGCAATGGAGTTGCGGGCATCATTTAATTATATTTTGAGAATGGAAAACAGATGTTGGACGATATGAAAACATACATACATACACTTTTGGGCACATTTGTTCGGACTGGGCTGGGAACTGGGCTGGGCAGTTCTGGATAACAAAGTCGAATTTATAACCTCCTTTTTTGAAGTCGGTTGAAAAGGCTCATTTGCTCTGTCTCCGTGTCCCAAGTAACCGATCATTTTGCATTTGAAACCTTTTTTTGCCTAATCACCACCAGGACATAGCTAATCAGGCACCTTTTCTCAAGTAGAAAAGATCCGATGAATATTCAAGACTTTTGTTTACACGTATCTCCTAATTGGCTATGTGCGCCTGGTAGGTTGGGCCCGGGAGAGCAACGCTGCCTGCATTTTAATGTGCCCAATAGCTTAAATGTTTTGTTGTTAGTCTAATTCTAGTAGTAAAAATATCCATACTAATATTATGAATGCGAAATGTATCTGTCTGTCTATCTATCTAGCTAAGTGTCTTAAGCTTTAAAGTTAAGGTTGATTTACATTGATAAAGTAGCTGGCGCCAGCATCACTGGATTCCGTCGCTGAATCAGCACTGTATCAATGTAAACATGTTTCATCAGCCTTTATAATTGTGAAAATATGTCTGTCTGTCTCTCTCTGTCTGTGTGTCTGTCTGATCACGCCCAAACCGCTGAACCCATTTTGGTGAAATTTGGCACAACCTTGAGTCCCAGGAAAGGACATAGGATACTTTTTATCTCGGAAAAAATTTACAGTTCCGCGCGATAAACGAATTTTGGCGCAACGGAGTTGCGGGCGTCATGCGTCATCTACATAATATTTTAATTGTCTACACACCTTGCCGAAGTTCCGCAGTGGAAATTCCGCATGATCACGTCAGCAACGTCAAACGCATACAACGCGACGGAATTTTGGCATGGTGTATCATCAGGCGGAATCAAGCCGAACTTCTGCTGCGGAAGTTCGAAATTCTCGTGACGCACTGTTAGTTGACAAACTCTTTTAAAACGGCTGGACCAATTTTGTTTAAATTTTGCGTGCTAATATATTAAGATAATCGGCCAACATCTGTTACCCGAAATAACGTCGCACGGTTCTGGACCGCGCTCTTGAAGTATCTGAGTTCGGCCTGACATAACAAACAACTATGAAAACTTCCAAAATTATTAACATGGCTGAATCATTGGCAAAACAACGTGCGCCAGGTCAGCTGTAATTATACAATTAAAACAGAAACTAACTTTGAACTATTCGCTCATTTTCTTATAGCCCAAGAGCCAGCTAAAGCCAGACTTTCGTCATTATATAAATTTTTAAGTTTACCTGTATATGACCCCTATAGAGGTAAGAACGACCAGCAACTATGGATTTTCGGTCGCGGTTACTTCAGCAGGTATCCAGTTCTCAAGGTCTACCAGCAGGCATAGCATAACAACAGTAGAAATGAGAAAGAATCGACATACTGACAGACTTTATCGACAAAATGGCGGATTTCCATTGTCTAACTGTCACTTTGTCTATTCTTCCGTAGAAAGAAACCGTTTCTATGGTGAACATGCTACGCCTGCTGACCTTCCATAAATAAAAGAATTCGATTTTTATCTGAATTTTCTTTGGGATAACTGTAGGAATCTCGTTTTCCAGTGCCGGACATTTTTGACAGTTGCTTCCCAGTGCCAGACTCCTTTAAACTACCTTACTTTTAAATTTTATTGTTTTGATAGCATGTATTTTTTTATTGGATTTGACTGGTGGAGATGTGGTAATAATATTATTTACTAATTTTTAAATTATATTGTTTTAATAAATTTTGTGACTAATTAGCACTTAAGATATCAAAATTTGCATGCTTTTAGCAGAATATGTGTTCTCTAATATTGAATGCCAAGATCAATTTGTTACCATATTCAAGCAAATAAAATTATGATTATGATTAAAGTATTAGACTTTGAGATGGTCTGGCAGTGGGAAGCAACTGCCAAGAATGTCTGATAGTTTAAGACGAGATGGGATGTGATATGATAAATAGGGTCCTGCGTTCTTACCCTGTTACAGTACCCAAGTTACAGTAGACCTTTCAGCTTTAGTAAAAGACTACATGACGCCCGCAACTCCTTTGCGCCAAAAAACGGGAACGACAGACAGACAGACACACTTTCGCATTTATAATATTAGTATGGATAGTCCGGCCGTCGCTGGCTCTCGGGCTATTACATAATGCAGTTGCAAAGTTTCGAGTCTTCATCGTCCCCAATGAAATTTTTGTAGAGACAACTCTTTGAATTACCTGGGGGCGTTATTCCGGTAGTATTATTTCAATATCGCTTGCATATCGTTTTTGAAACATTGGAAAAGTCATATGGTAACCAAAGACAGCAGACTTTGTATGCGCTTAGTAATATTTTTTTTGCAAGGTGTTCCCCTGATGCAGCGTATTCAAAGTATTTGATTGTCATTTACAGTTTCTAACGTACCAGTCAAAAACAAGTACACGTTGCTAAATTAATTACTTTATCAATTGTAAATAGTAACTACGTATTTAAATAACTTTTGCATGCCCCAAGTGGCCTATGTGCTGCAACTAAACTGAATGTAAGACCTATATCCTACACACAGATTTGATTTGATTTATATATAGTTCAATGGACAATTTTCTCTTTATTTGGCGACCGGACTATATCGATGTAAAGCAAATTCTCCACTGTCAGAGCCCGCATAGACTTCTCTAATCAGCTCCTAAGTTTTCCTAAAGATAAGATTAAGATGAAAACTCGTGATTTGACGCCAAAGGGTCTTGTAGGTTGCAAAAGATACTTCATATTTTGTCCTTTTTGAAACAGAATTATTTTTTAACAAAAAATTGAACCCGACTTGCAATGTAAAAACAATATTCTTAAAATGACCTAAAAAGGATGAAATAATTCTTATTCTTCATGAGTGCCTTGTTCAAAATTCGACTAAATAGCAACGAATTCTGTACTCAATTTTCATTCGTTTGAAGTCGGTACCAGCCCAGAACTGAGATACTTGACATAGAACTAAGCCAGTACCGACTTCAAAAGAATGAAAATTGAGTACAGAATTCGTTGCTATTTAGTCGAATTTTGAAAAAGGCACTCATGAAGAATAAGAATTATTTCATACTTTTTAGGTCATTTTAATAATATTGTCTTTACATTGGAAGTCGGGTTCAATTATTTGTTAAAAAAAATAATTTTACTCTTTTTAGTGATCTACAAGACAAGGCTTTATGCGTAGATAGCCACTACGAATATTAACTATCCATATTATATTACTGTAAGCTAAATAATTGTGGTAAATGCTTGCAGTTATCTAAGCGATGCTGCAATTTCGCAACTTTTATCTTTAAAGGTTCAGGAGTTCTGTTCAGTGCCTTTGGACCAAGAGACACCTTCGTATGAAATTTCTTTTAATCGTAGCATATGTTTAAGTTACTAGAAACAACATTTTAACCACTATGAGTGTTTTAATAAATTTCAAGGGTTATTCCCTCGATCACTCATAGATTCCATCACCAGCTCACCACTTTCGTAATTGGTGTACAAAATTAAGATAATATCCTATTTAACAAAATAAGAATTTTGAAAATCGGTCCACAAACAGCGAAATAATCATCAAAAACATCTGCTTCGATGCAAAATATCAAGAAAAGTACCAATAATTGGGTCATAATGTGATGATGCATGGCATAATTATAGTTGTGATGATGATGATTAATCAAATTGATATATTGGCATATGCTTTCAGTTGTTTAAACAACGCCGAAATCCCCGAACCTGTATCTATAAGGATTCAAAAGTTCTGTTCGGTACCTTCGGATCCAGGGTATAACCTGGTACAAAGTCTTACTTTTTGGTAGTATTTACCTCAAATGCTTCAGAAAAAATTGAAATCACTATATGTTTCCATACAAATTTCAAGGAGTCCCCTCGGTTCCTCATGGATCCCATCATCAGATCACCACTTTTGTGAATATGGTACCAAGTTCGGATTCAACCCTGTACAACAGCAAAAGAATCATGAAAATCGGTGCACAAATGGCGAAGTTATAGTTGAACATACAAAAAAAAATATATACAGACGAACATATTATAACCTCCTCCTTTTTGGAAGTCGGTTAAATATGGAAACCACATTATTATATCATCCGGCTATTGTTTTATTTCATTCGGAAAGCCAAGTGTCCGCTTTTAAAATACAGTCCTGTCCTATCTGAGAAATTATTTTACAAGAAAACAACGTTTTTAATGTTTTTCGACTTGATTTTTTACTCCGTTGTAGTGACATAATATTTTGCGAACTTGGGACTTCAAAACACAAACTATCTTGCTCCTGCTAGCAGAGAGTAGAATAAATATTTGACTACCAAACCAGTTCTTTTTAATGTTATTCGGAGAATGTTTACCGTAGGAGAGGCATGCTTCGGCACAAATGGGCCGGCTCGACCGGAGAAATACCACGCGCTCACAGAAAACCGGCGTGAAACAGTGTTGTGAAAGTTTCGCCGAGTGAGTGAGTTTACCGGAGGCCCAATCCTCCCTATTCCCTCTTAAAAGGCCGGCAACGCACTTGCAGCTCTTCTGATATTGCGAGTGTCCATGGGCGACGGTAGTTGCTTTCCATCAGGTGACCCGTTTGCTTGTTTGCCCACTTATTTTTTAAAAAAAAGAGAGAAAGAGCAATCAATTAACCGACTTTCAAGAAACCTGGAGATTGTATGCTCAGCTACCAATTATTAAATTTATTGTTTTACTACCATCGAGAATAAGACCGCGCCGTTCAATTTGTATTCGTTAGTGTGTAATTGAATTGTTTCCGCGTATGCTCGCCTGGTACCTCGCTATATCTATGTGTGCCTGGTAGATGGGGTCGCAATTAAAAGTTTATACTTCTCAAGATCCTGCACTCCGTGCTAACGAGATCTTCATCGATCGTGGTCAAATTCTTGCGTCGTGGATGCTTCGGCACGGATGTGGCTAAGCTAGATGGTGGAGTGAAGGCGTTTTAATGCGAATGTATAAATATTAAATATTATATCTCTTATATATAAAAATGGATTTTCAAATGTGTTAGTCGCGCTAAAACTCGAAAACGGCTGAACGGATTGGGCTAATTTTAGTCTTAAAATATTCGTAGAAGTCCAGGGAAGGTTTTAAAGTAACACGAAGTTCACCAGGACAGCTAGTATAATATATAAATATAATAAATAATGTATAAATATAAGTATATAAATGCGAAACTGTCTGTCTGTTACAGATCTTTAATGCCAAACCGCTGAACCAAATGAAATTTAATAATGTAGATACTTTGAGTCCCAGAAAACTATATTATGTGATCCTTGTTATTCCGGAAAAATGTACGGTTCCAGCGCAACACTTTAATATAAAAATTTCTTATGATCTCGCGTTGTAGCCGCCAAGCCTCTCTAGTTTTTATTATTCGTGGCTCTCTTAATATAAATTGAGCCTGAAGGCCTGTTTCACCACTTCCTGATAAGTGCCGAATAGGCTATCCGCAACTTAACTTGCCTGATGAAGGGTGGAGAATCTGTCAAAAAAGCTGTGAATAGCCTATTCGGTACTTTATCAGAAAAAGGTGAAACAGGCCCTTGATCTGTCAAATTAATCGGTGGATAGCCTATTCGTCGCTTATCAGGAAGCGGTGAAACAGGCTCTTAAGTCTACTGTAATAACAATTTACCTTAATAGTAGGAGAGGTGAATGTGCTAATTTTGTAGTCACTCGAGCGTCGTAGAGACCTAGTACGTTTTTTACATTAGGTAAAACTGATAAAAAAATAATAAGAGCGTTTTTTATTTTAGCGGTGGGTTCAGAAACTGCGGCCATTTTAAAGTTTTGAAAAAGAAAATATATTCAGAAAATTGATTATTTCGGTCAGTTATTATTACATTTTAGACAACAAGGACTAAATCATTTAGTTTAGTGCAAAATAAAATATCTGCGAAGTTTAGTTAGGAAAATATGAAGGTTTATTTTTTTATTATTTTAAAATGTTCCTACAGGCTTACCTTATCTTTGAATCGTCACTGTTTTTTATGGAAGCTTCTTTGGGGTGTACTAAACATCCCCTATCTTAATCTGACAGATCGGATGACATTTCAATGATTAAAAAAAATTTTGTAATCCACCACGTGAGAAATCTGATTTCTATACCATGATAACTATAGATAACTAATACATGTCGGAAGCCTATACAAGCTTAATCTGACACGCTCGAGCTACTCCCAAAATCCCCTCTTCCCCTCCTCTACTATAAGAACCTCTGTCTAATATCATTTGAAGTTATTCGAGACCAGGACTTCAGAAAACTAAAGTGCTGTAAAGTTCCAAGGGCAGTTTAAGTTGTACCAGGGCGGCATGAATCGGTCCGTTAGCCAGCGGTAATAGGATTTCATGTACAGTAAGAGGTGTGTACAACGGTCGAGCAGTCTTGAACTATTTTGAAAGTGATCACGTATCCGATACCAAGGTAATATAATGTTTTTGTTGTTTATGACGCATTGATTTTTGGAACGAAGTTCCTTATCGCACGTTGCGAAAGGAGGTTAGACGGAAAAAACGACACTTTTTTTATACCTGCATAGTAGAAGCAGAGGGCGTTGATAGTATTCCTGTGTGTCAACTAGACGGCATTTTTGAGAATAAGCGACATCTGCCGGAAATTTAAATAAATTTTAGAGAGTGCCTCCGCTGCCGGCGCCGTGTTCCGAAGTTTGCCGAAGTCACGCGATGTTTGCCGAATAGTTTATTACAATTCCACAAAAACGTCGTTGTTAATATTCCTGGACGTCAACTAAATGGTGTTTTTAGGGTTCCGTACCCAAAGGGTAAAAACGGGACCCTATTACTGAGACTTCGATGTCTGTCCGTCTGTCTGTCCGTCTGTCTGTCTGTTTCCAGGCTGTAACTCAAGAACCGCTAGAGCTAGACTTCTGAAATGTTCACAGATTATGTATTTCTGATGCCGCTATAACAAAAAATATTAAAACAAAATAAAGTTAATATTTAAGGGGGGCTCCCATACAACAAACGTTATTTTTTTGGTCTTTTTGGCTCGTAATCCATAATGGCAACATATAGACACTTGAAATTTTCACAAAATCCTCAATTATATGTGTACTTTAATATTAAATAATAAAATTAGAATAAAATAAATATTAAAGGGGGGCTCCCATACAAAAAACACATTTTTTTCGCTCTATAACGGTACGGAACCCTTCGTGCGTGAGTCCGACTCGCACTTGGCCGATTATTTTGTAACTTCGTCCCATCCGGGTGTCCCTTAACACCACTTTAGTATTAAGTTAAATATAGTCGGGTCGTAGGTTAAAGAGAAATCGTTCGTTGGTCTATTGCCGCTTGTCTCTTTCATACGCGCACGAAAAATAATGTGTATTGTTTGCTATGCATAATAATTTATGTGCTCAAGCAAGGCATCACAATTTAATGCGTGAAAGAGACAAGCATCTATATTCTATAGCTCAATTTGTTATCTCTTTCTGAGATCGGTAATTCCCACAGGCATAGCTCAAGATAGACACCGCATGTGCATGTACTTCGCGTGCCATATCGCGTTACCAAACGACGGGCAATGCTCGTCTTTCGAAAGTATTTTCTTTAGTCTGCTATCGGAATCGGACGTCAATCGAAATTTTAAAAATGCCGAAATGCCTGAAAGTGCCGTATTGAGCTGTAGATATTCGAATAGAAACTTTGGCCTTGATAATGGACACGTTTCTTATCATCGGTACGTCACAGTGGTAGTAAAAAAGTGGCACGCTCGTTTTCATACAAGTGGACATGCGGTATCTATCTTGATCTATGTCTGTGGTAATTCCCCTAAAATCAAGTAACGTAAAGGCTTTCCACGTTGACAATGATAGATAACCATGATTGCGATGATGTCACGTCAAAGTTAAGGACATCATCAAGAATATGCTGTAACTCGTTTTTAACCGTCTGTATTCTTTTATTGGTCTACCACATCGATCATGGCATAGACTCTGCGTTCGTACTCGCTTGTCCAATGTCGATCCTATCGTGTACAACTATCAAATGACACAGTTCGCGCTACACATCTCGCGTTAAACACACCTCTTATCCATTTATGCGATCCCCATTCAGAGCTTTGAGACTGCACTCGTTAGGTAAATTGTAAAAATGGGGAGGAATTGAGGGTTATTTTGGGGTTTACCCTTAAAAATATTTAACCAAATAACAAGTTACAAGTGTGAGACAGATAGATAATTTAATTACTTTCAATAGAAAAAAAAATGTATGAAAGAAGGAAACTTTGTCGAATAAACGAATTCTGATAAAAATTGGCACAGTCATAGGTAGCCTACATGAGTATTTAGGAGTTATGAGTATTTTACTAAATCATAACCCTGAATTACCTAGATACTTTTTGAGGGTTTGCGGGTGCAAACTTATCTTTACTACTAAAATATAAAGATGCAATGGTAAAACATAAGCAGCGTCACTTCGCAGCCATTCGGTGTTGTTCATAAGCGGATTTTGCCCACGATGGACAAAATTATAGGAGACTAAGATGACGACCGCACAATTCCGCTATTCCGCACAAGACCGCAAATTCGTTTATTGCACGGGAATTGTAAATTTTGCCGGGATAACAAGTATGTATCCTATGTCCATTCCCGGGACTCAAAGTATCTTCATACCAAATTTTAGCAAAATCGGTTCAGAGGTTTGGGTTTTCCCACACTGTGCCTTTTTCTGTTCATCAAGGGCATGCGTTATAGCGCAGTCAACAGCTAACGTAAGGCATGCCCGCAACGCATGCCCTCGGACCGTATCCAAAACTTCAAAAATGATAATGTTAGCGTTGCGTTCGTTGACGCATTCAATTATTGAATGAAAAGATGACAAAAATTGCTAAAAGATAAAAGGTAACTGAACCGATTTTGCTGTTTGGTATATGGATACTGTGAGTCTCGCGAAAGGACGTAGGATACTTTTCACAAGCGGGCTTGTCACTTTGGCCCACGATGGACAAATATTGGGGATTACAAAAGTGTTTTTCAATAACAATTTTCATAGTGGCCAACGAGAAGTGAAACCTTAACGAAACCAAAAAATGTGTAGTGTGCTCGCCACAAACCGATCCACAGTCATGGTAATAAATTATTGGCCTACGTGTAGAGAGGCCTTTGCAATAAGTAATCACACACGCACCCAAATTAACATAACTCGTAGGAAATATTGCGAATTAATGAAGTGTACCGAAGCACCTCCTTACAACTGTTGATGCCTTAGTAACTGCCCTTGTAACCTTGAGGGTCTAGAATAGTCTACTGTCTAGTTCTTACGCCGGTTCTTCTCGCCGGGTTAGTTCCCGAACCGGTGGTAGGCATCATGTAAACTTTCAGAAAATATTTGCAAAAATTTATTCAGAATAAAAAATTTTGAGTTTGAGTTTTGAGTTTTTTGAGTTCTAGGGCATCCCTGAGGGCTAGACTAAGGTAGAGATAAACTACGATAACATGGTGCGCCCCTCCAAAATTCAAAACGTTTGAAGTGCGTTGTCTTGCGCGGTAGGCTAGTTATGATTAGTTGACCAACAAATCTTGGTAATAAGTGACATTAACTGAAATATTACATGTCAGTTAACAAGAGCTGGCACGAGCAACACATTTTAAACATTGCGCTTGTGTAGTGTCTGTGAATAAGCGTGTGGCGTGATGTCGTACTGCATACGCATCATAAAAAGTCTGCCCGTCTCTCTCGCGCGCGGTCTATCTTATGAACGTGAAGGGGACAGTTATTGTTTTTCTTATGCTACTGTTTATAAATACAGCGTGATATTACAAGTCGGTAACGTGTAATCGGCGAGCGGCCAGCGTTCGGAACCGTACGATAACTATCGTGCACATACGATAATTTTGTGCGTACGTACGATGTACGATAGCATATTATTATCGTACGCAGATTATACGATAATTTTTATCATGATGCAAACATATTATATTGGAATTTACGCCTTAAGAATCGATTTTCATATATAAGGCGCCCGGTATGAGAAAAATCCGAGGGGTAAAACCTACTAACAAGTAACGAAAATGTGTCACGTTTTTGGACGACGGAAACTTTCTAATTTGCCTGTGAGTGTATTAAGACCATAAAGGTAATATACCTATCGGAATATAATATTATATAAAATAATATAATTATATAATAATATAATATAATTATATTATATAATAATAATAATAATATAATATTATATAATATAATTATTTCAAATTCAGGGAGGGGGTAGCCGAGGTGTTGCCTTTGATGTTAGAAGAAACCCCGTTCCTCTAGGCCTATTGGGAGCGGAGTTATGTCTACTTTAGTAAGACGTTTGACAGTTGCCGAGCTGTCAATGTCAAAGTTTGAATGCGTGTAACTCGGCAACTATTTGTCCTGGATATGGGTTTCTTCGGCTTGATCTTCCTGGATTTTTCTCAAATGTACAGTCGTGTTTTCCGAAATGTACAGTCGGGGAAATGAGTTGTTTAGCAGAAATGTACAATACTAAGAGGGAATACGCTCTCTTCTTGAAGGTTTACAGGTCGTATAGGTCCGGAAATACTGCTGGTGACAGTTCATTCCAGAGTTTTACAGTGCGCGGCAGAAAGTTACGCGAAAAACGCACTGTGGAAGACTGCCACTCATCAAGGTGATGAGGATGGTATGTTTATCGCGTGGGACGATGGCGAAAAGTTGCAGGTGGTATGATTCTTCAGTATGTTTATTAATAATTATTATACTGGCCATTATAAACTAAAATAAAAGACTTTCACAATGTATTTTGTCTTCGATCTTTCTTTTTCGTATAACATTATTTCACAATGCTATGCCTGGCTATATTTTTATTATTCTCCTTATATACATATGGATTATACAATGATTCCGAGTTCTCGTAAGCATATTTCAACATTTTCTTCATCAGGAATTTGTAGAAAAGACGTATCCTTGGATGCACTTTAATTGCGAAAGTGTTGAGTTTCTTCAGAACTTCGCTCGCCTGAAAATAAAGCTTCTATTAACTTATGAATTCCTAGTAATTTCTATCTAAAGCTATGAGTTGAACATGCCTTGCCACATTCATAACCAGGCTAAGGGTCGAATTAGTACCAGGCCATGTTACCTCTTTCGTTTTTCATATAAATGAAAGAGAATGGCATGACAATTTCACAAGCTGTTAACACAGACGTTGGTGAAATTGCGCCTAAAAGTAAACCGAAATAAATGTATGTTTTCCTAGTAACTTGGATCTAGGGAGAAAATGCTCATAAATATAATATTATCATGTACCATCGAGGAAATTGATTCTTAGGAAGTTGACAGACCTACGTCATGTGGTCGGCTTATGTCAATTCAATGTTAGCTGTGATCGGTCGGATACACTGACCTCCACGCTGTATATTGGAGGTCAGTGGTCGGATGGGTTTGATTTAAGAGGGTTTCCAGGCCTCCTCATTGTTTATCTCCAAACCAACTAGCAACAGACTAGTTATAGCCACGATTAAACTACCATGGTCTTAACCAGACCAGTAGCTTAGACCCTTTCGAAAGAAAAAAAAAAAAGGGTGACTAACGCAAAAAATCAAACATCGTCCTTATCTCTTCACTCTCACTCTCTCATATGCGGGGTGAAAAAGAACGACGGGAATTCGTCGCCAAATTAGTTTTTTCTCAATAACTCGATAAATATACAGCATTTTAAAAATCCGCTAGGTCAGATTCTCAATGATAGAATTTTATATAATGTTTTAAAATATTAACTTATTTTAATGTACGGTTATGGCAATATTCGAAAAATTCGTGAAAATTTGATGCAACTTTGTGATTTTTTTCTATCGAGAAAAGTTTTAAGATATCGTGTTTTCGCTAGGTCGGATCCTCGGAAATATAATGCAGCATCTATGTTTAGAAAATGAAACAATTCGGGGCTTATTTTCAAGTATAAAAATGAATTAATAAAATCGACAATTTAGGGTTAGTCGCCCCCTTAACGCGAACAAATTTAGCACCGCCATCTATTTTATATTAAGAGTATGTAACGGGCTTTGGCCCACCACACATTCCCACCACTGTATCTCCTGTGTCGCCAGGATCGACAGCGGTATCCAACCACGAAAACCCTTTGATATGATCTCAGGGAGCCCGAGGGACATGCTAAAACTGCCTTGGGACCCGCAACGAAATTAATCAGAAGAAAATAGGAGGAGTAGGAAGATTCCAATTTCCCTCCCCATAAAAGCGGGAGACAGCACAAAGTTGCAATGACCGAAAGTCAAAGAACTTAAGGGGGAGCACCACGGAAATAAGGTTAATAATTGTGACTCCTAAGCTAAAGCTAAGTTAATATTGGAGTTTATTGTGTTTGACTGTTGCCAATAATTGTGACAAAAACGCTTGAAGGCACGGAAGTTCCTAGCGCTGTCCACGAGATCACCGTAGTATGCGACTCCAGATGTACAGAATAGGTTGTTTAGCATAGTAGTTCTTTCGTCCTGCCAGAGACTGCACTCCCAGAGAACATGATGCGCGGTTTGTTCAAACATGTTGCCTTCGGTCGAGCACTCGCACATGGGTGATGCTACTAGTTTAAATCCGTAAAGTTTGGCCTTAAAATTTCCATGACCGGTCAGGAATTGAGAAACGCAGTGATCAATATCCATCCAATGTTTGGATAGCCGTTCACGAATATTAGGGAAAAAATTATAAAGGTGTCGCCCTTTGGTGGAACAGTCCCATCGTGACTGCCATTCGGAGATTAAGCTTTGCACAGAGTTTTCTAAAGGTTCAAACAATCTTGCTATTTTAATTTTATCGCGAGCGCTTAAAAAGAACGGGTTGTCAATGTTTTTGTTATGATAGTACATTGTCGCACGACGCTGAATCTCAAGGTCAACGGGTAAAACTCCGGCTAACACAGGTAAGGCTTCGGTGCTTGTGGTCCTGTAAGCTTTGCATAAGAATATAAGAGCAAGACGTTGGCTTTGTAGCAACTTGCGACGAGCCGCGCCGATTGTTGCTCTGTCGGCCCACACGGGGGCCCCGTAGCAAATGCTGCCTAGGTAAGTAGCAGTGTAAATTAATTTTAGGGTTTTGAAGGAGAGGCCCCATGTCGACGTAGATATTTTGGTAAAGGAGTAAAAATTGCGCTTCGCTTTCTCACCGGTTTGAATTATATGTTCTAAAAATGTAAATTTATTTTCCAAGTAAAAACCAAGATAACAGAGTGACTGTTTGCGTTTCACGTTAATATTGTCAAGTTTAATGCTAGGGGAAGATATAAGGGACCCTTTTAAAAGAATTTGGTAAGTTTTATGCGCGGCGAATTTCAGGCGATTACGTTTACCCCAGCTCGATATTAAATTAAGACTATCATTGGCTTTA
This sequence comes from Lysandra bellargus, assembly GCA_905333045.1. Lineage (NCBI taxonomy): Eukaryota > Metazoa > Arthropoda > Insecta > Lepidoptera > Lycaenidae > Lysandra > Lysandra bellargus. Next base: position 1,679,393 of record HG995329.1, read on the forward strand.
GATTCAATTTCGGAACGTGAATTTGCTTGAACGATGAGAAAACCGTCATCGGCGTAGCCAACTAGTATGCACAGCGGTGGGAGGGGAAGACTTAATAAATCATCAAATCCGGAATTCCATAGTTTTGGCGAGATAACAGAGCCCTGAGGGCAGCCGCATGTTAAATGTTTGGCGTGTGTACAATGGCCAAGTCGAAGCTTAGTTTGACCGTTAAAAAAGTAAGAACGTATTATGGCAAAATGTTAGAGTAGCAACCTCGATTTTTTAGTTTTAATAATAACATCGGCCACCAAGCATGATCGAACGCGCCTGAGATATCTAATGAAATGGCGACCACGTATTTAGATTCCGAAAGATTTACTATTTTTGTGAAACCGAACTGATGACTATGAAATTTAGGGCCACCGGGTAGCAGGCGAGGTACGATGAGACGTTCTAGTAATTTACCTAAGCAAGGCAGTAACGTTATCGGACGGTAAGATTTTGGGTCGTCAGGAGGTTTGTTTCCCGTTTTAGGTATTAATTTTAAGCAACCGGTGCGCCAAATTTTTGGAAATATAGCTGCTGCGATACATCTGTTGTAAACATGTAGAATCGATGAACTGGCCGCTAAGCACGCTTGTTTTATCATAATATTCGATATTTTATCCTCGCCCGCAGATTTTTTTATAGGCAAAAGGTTTACTATTTTACTAAATTATTCCGAAGTTGGTAAATCTGAGGCCGGTGTATGAATGGGGTCTAGCATTCTACTCCTAATGTCGCGGTGGTGTTCATCATCCAAGGAGGGCTCGTCGTCTGGGATGAGGACGTTTAGATATGCCTTCGCCGTTTCGTCTAAGCTACAAGTGTAAGAGTTGTTAATTTTAATATTTGAGAAAAAGCTTGGCTCATAACTACTATCGGGTTTAAGCTCGTGGTATAAAGAGGACCAAGGGCCCTCTTTATCCAGTCTATTCGCGGCATTCTTCAACATATTATTTTTCGCTAACGTAACGGCGGCACGATAGCGTGACCTTGAAATGCGTAGGTTACTTAAACTAACTATGTAATTATTATCCGAACGATCGTGGCCAGATTTACGAAGATTATTGATTTTTCGCCTGGCCCTTCTAAATTCCCGACGAAGATTAAGAAGGTTACTGTTCCACCATTTACAGTTGTGATCTTTTTTAAGAGGTCTACGACCCAAGGCTACATCGGCACAGTAAACAAATGTGTTTGTCATAATTTCCGCGCACTCATCGACGTTTAAATCCGGCCGGGTGAAGAGTATGTAAGTTTATACTCACATAATTTCTGACTTTCTCATCAGTATTTATTCTGCTGAAGTCTTCATTCAGTGTAAAAACATGGGTGCATTCCTGTAACAGAGGAGAGAAATGTTCACTTTTCGGTAGCTGTCGCGGTTCTTGAGATACAGCCAGCACAGACAGACGGACAAAGAAGTCTTAAAAATAGAGTAGGTAAATAATATAAATACAAATATTTAATGAAAAAAAATATAACCCTATAAAAACAAAACTTGATGACCGCGTCTCCCCAAACTCCGTTGCGCTCCGTTTATCGCGCGGGAACCGTATATTTTTCCAGGATAAGTATTCTATGATATTTCCCGGGACTAAAGTATCTTAATACCAAATTTCAGCAAAATCGGTTCAGCGGTTTGGGCGTGAAGAGGTAACAGACATACACACTTTTTTATTACTAGTACTAGTATGGTTAACTTTTTATTTTAAACTTACTGTATAAAAGAACCACTGCGTAAATAAAATAAAAATTGCTACATAATGATTACTATTTGCCATCATTCCATATCAAAATTTTGTAGTGAAGTCTATAAAAATAACAATGATTATAAAAGACCATTGACATACTCTTGTAGAGACATCGCATCATTATTAAATGGTTTGTAAGTTATAATATTGATCCACACCATGCTAAATTAAGTCTTGTGAAAAAAAAAATCGACAAAACCGCTCAAGTCTAAACTGTTTTCGCTGAAATTTGATACGAAAATACCGTGAGTCCCAGGAAAGGACTAGGGATACTTTTAATCTCGGAAAAAATGTTACACCAAAATGAATTTTGGCGAAACGCAGTTTTGACACCCGAAATGCGTTGCGTTCGCCCAAACGCGCTGATTGGCGACTACATCGCGAGATGACAAGCAAATGTATGTAACGATTTATTTAAATAGCGGCGCGGTCGCGTCTCTCGCGGTGTAGCCGCCAAACCGCGCGTTCGGGCGGAAGCATAATATACATCGAGCCAAAGTAGTAGCCCTCTAGTTTCGCCGAGTGATCATGAGATCGTGCGCTGCCTATTCAATAACGATGTCCCTAGACACAGTACGTCTACGCCATAACAATAATGGTTTGTTACGAGCCTAACATTTTTAATTAAATTGTATTTCTGTTACAGTCTAGTGAATATTTTCGCTTCGAAAGATAATAATTTGAAAGGACATAATACCTATTATAGGGGCGGCCTTTAATTTAAATATATTTTAGAGGTATTCTAGCAGATACGATTATTATTTAGAAACAATTTTAGTTTTTTTTTTTTTTTTTTTAATTAAATAAGGGGGCAAACGAGCAAACGAGTCACCTGATGATAAGCAACTACCGTCGCCCATGGACACTCGCAACATCAGAAGAGCTGCAGGTGCGTTGCCGGCCTTTTAAGAGGGAATACGCTCTTTTTTTGAAGGTTTGCAGGTCGTATAGGTCCAGAAAAACTGCTGGTTACAGTTCATTCCAGAGTTTTACAGTGCGCGGCAGAAAGTTACGCGAAAAACGCACTGTGGAAGACTGCCACTCATCAAGGTGATGAGGATGGTATGTTTATCGCGTGGGACGATGGCGAAAAGTTGCAGGTGGTATGATTCCGAACAATTCCTCAGAGCACTCCCCGTGATACAACCGATAGAGGATGCAGAGTGAAGCTACATCTCGGCGTAATTCCAAGGGGTCCAAGCTGTTTGAAACACTATGGCAGTCAACAATTCGAGCGGCCCTTCGTTGGATACGATCCAGAGGGAGCAGTTGGTATTTTGGCGCCCCTGCCCAAAGATGAGAACAATATTCCATATGAGGTCGAACCTGCGCCTTGTAGAGTTGTAGGCGTTGGTCCGGACTGAAGTACTGTCTCGCTCTGTCAAGAACACCAAGCTTCTTCGAGGCTAATTTGGCCTTACCCTCTAGATAATATCGGAACTGGACTTCGCTCGATATGTTGACGCCAAGTATCTCAATGCTAGGGGAGATGGTTAAAGATGTGCCCTCGAAACGAGGACATACGACCATTGCTGACTTTTTAGTGGTGAACGCGCAGATCTGTGTCTTGGCGGGGTTGAATTGGACCAAGTTACGTCTACCCCATTCAGAGACCTTCTCCAATGAATTCTCCACCTTAGACACAAGTTCATTTCGACTCTCAGTGACCTTTTGCCGAGAAATATTGGGGGAGCCGGTATATACAGCATCACCTGTACTGTCATCCGCATAGCAATGAATGCCGCTGGTCTGCAACATGTCATTGATATGCAGTAAGAATAGAGTAGGCGATAGCACACAGCCCTGAGGGACACCAGCATCAACAGACTGAGTTTCCGGGCATTCGCCGTCAACTACGACCTTTATGCTTCTGTCTGCTAAGAAACCAGTGACCCACTTACATAATTTCTCAGGCAGCCCGTTTGATGGAAACTTTGAAAGCAGCGCTTTATGCCAAACCCGATCAAAGGCCTTCGCAATGTCCAAACTAACAGCCAATGCCTCTCCCTTCGACTCAATTGCCTGAGCCCAACGATGAGTCAGGTACGCCAAGAGATCACCAGCCGAGCGACCCTTACGGAACCCGTATTGTTTGTCGCTTAGTAATCCCTGGCCGTCCAAGTATCGAAGAAGCTGGCTATTATCCATTATCTTCGAGAAGAGAGAGGTTATAGCGATTGGTCTGTAGTTGGAAGGATTTGAGCGATCACCTTTTTTGGGGATCGAGTGCACCAAGGCTGTCTTCCAGGTAGCCGAGACGATGCCAGTGGAATAGGAGAACCGAAAAAGACGCGTCAAGACCGGAGCCAACTCTGGAGCACACTTTTTTAACACAATAGGCGGGATTCCGTCAGGTCCACTCGACTTTTGGATACCAAGGGAACGGACGGCTTTTCGCACTGAGCGCTGATGAAACCGAATATCCGACATGATGCTCGTGCATCGCGGTATGGTCGGCGGTATTTGCCCCCCGTCATCCAGGGTTGAGTTTGACGCAAAGAGCTTGCCCAGAAGATCGGCTTTGTCTTTTGCGTCTTGGGCCAACGACCCATTTCCTACGTGTAGGGATGGTAGGGTTGGCTTGCAGAAATTTCCTTCAATAGCTTTGGCCAGAGACCAGAATGCACGGGTTCCTGAGGGGAGGCGCTCAAGTCTCTTGCCAATTCTATTGACGTGCTGTTGCTTTGCCCGATAATCTCTTTCTTGAGGGACCTAGAGGCAAGGTTGTACTCCTTTTTATATGTGCTGGTATTTAAATTCCGAGCAGACACCGCGTTGGCCCAGGATTGGTAAGCCTCCTGCTTCCGGCGAGAAGCTTTTTTGGGGGATGAACCAAACCAGGGACGAAATCTGCCGCCAGTTGGCACCACAGAGGACTTTCAAGTTAAGCCCCCTCCAAATAGCCAATAATTTTGCAAAGGAATTTGATAAAAATGTCAAAAATTTAACTAACAAAAATTCATGCTCAATACCCATTCTCTCACAAGATACCTATTCCACAGTACCAGACAGATGCATGCGTCTTCGAAAAGCAACCCCTGAAATCAGTAAAAAAAATATCCTCAGTTTGAATGATAAAAAAGCCCAGGATTTGATAGAATTAGAGCAGCGGATATTAAGTATGTTTCAAACAAAATGGTACCAATAATTACACATTTGATAAGCTGCTGTATTGAATCTTCAACCTATCCAGATCTTTTAAAAATAGGTATTGTAAGACCAATATATAAAAAAGGCAATAATGCAGTTTATAATAATTATCGGCCAATAACAATATTATCTTGGCTGGATAAAATAATTGAACGATTTCTGTGTGATCAAATTAACAGCTATTTGTTGAAGAATAACATTATAAACCCTAACCAGTATGGGTTTCAAAAAAACATAAGCACTACCCAACTGCTTAGGAACTTTACTGATGAAATAAACCAGAATTTAAATAAGAAAAAACACATTCTTGTTTTGTTTATTGACTTCAGTAAGGCATTTGATGTTTTAAAATATCAAACTCTATATGATAAACTATCAAGACATGGTATTCAGGGCCCTCTTCTACAGCTAATTAAAAACTACCATACAAATCGTCTTCAGTAAAGATTTCAGGCGAGAACAGCACTAATATTCCTACATATATAGGAACAGCCCAAGGCTCGATAATCGGCCCAGTAGAATATCTCCTCTATGTGAATGATATGCATAAAGTTATAAACAAGCCTCAGTTTATCAATTTGCCGATGACACCTGCTCGCTCGTTGCCGGGAGTAGTATTGTGGAAATACAAGCCAAACTCCAGGAGACATTTGATAACTTATGTAAGTGGGCACACGATGTTGGGCTTGTTTTGAATGCAGAAAAAACTAAACTTATGCACATACACTCACCGCACAATAAAGTCCAATACAAGCCCCTCAGTTTGGCTCACACTCATATGCGCCTGCATAACGCAGCACAGTGCGCATGCACACCTATTGAAAATGTAAATAATCATATGTAGGCCTCATTATTGATAATGTATTTAACTGGGGAGCTCATAAGGACCATGTCTGTGCAAAACTAAGATCAATATTAAGTAGACTGGCTGTTCTCAAGTATAAGCTACCATATAAAATTTTAAGACTTCTGTATATGTCTCTTGTAGATTCTGTAATAAGTTATGGACTTAGCAGTTACGGTCTAACATTCAAGTCATACATCCAAGATATTTACAAACTATAAATAAGAATACTTAAGACCAACACCCAAACATATAGTCGAAAAATTTAAAAATAAAGATCAAGAATTATTTGAATACTGTAATGTCATTAATGTGTATGATAAAATAAAATTCTGTATTCTAACTGAAATGAGAATCACTGAATACTTAGAGGAACATGTAAGACCTAGCCACTTAAGACCAGTATTATATATTAAGAAGTATTGTCTACCAAAAATAACGAACAATTATGGCTTTAGAACATTAAAACATATCATACCTTTTTACTTAAATGAATTACCTGCCGATTTACAATACATGTATTCAAACTCAATGAACTACAAAGGTAAAAATAAAAAAAAATCCAATCTTGAGTATTAATAGCTAAAACATAAGTGTACTAAGCAATTAGTTAATAATCTGTGCTATACAATGTAAGGTGTGCATATCGTATGTACTGTATACTACATGTGAAAAAAAATATCTAATAAACTGTATACTTAAGCTAGGTACCTATGTAATAAATTGTTAACTTTAAAATATGTAAGAGTAGTTATAAAATATGTAATCAAAACGTCTCTCCCATACGAATAAACCTTTATATAATAACCTATTAAATAAGTGCATAATATATTTTTACTTGTAAAAAAAAATGTTGCAAGACACGCTTTGTACAATAAAATAAATATTGTATTTATACATTGCCATGTACAAAATCCTGCGTTCGCTTCTGGTGTAATTATTTTTAGCGACTTTCTAGCGACTTTGATGTTGAGTCTAGCGACTCAAACTTCCAGGAGTTGGCAACACTGGGCGGGGCTTAAGTCAGTACACTTTCGGCGTATGTCAGATGCACACGTAACGAGAATCCAAATAAATTGGTGTTTTCTGCGTTTTTAATCTTTGGAAAGCGTGTCGGAAAGCTTTCGAATTTCGTCCACCTGACGTACAGTGTTTCCACAATGAGGGGAACTCCCCCTTTTGAGGGGAAATTAGAGTCCAAAGGGAAAGAAAAAGAGGAAATTGCGGGAAGTCGTATATATAAAACCTAGAGAAACTAATATGGACGAAAGTATGTAATAAATAATTAGAATTTGAAACTGGAATCAGTGTAATTAATATAATATTATTTGTACCATTGGTACATTATCGTTGAAGGAGTAAATTAAACACAGAATACTGTATTACTGGACGCTCTACCGTCGGCCGTGGTTCGGTAAGAAGTGGACAACAGCTCTGACCGTCTGGCGGCGTCTCGGTAGTGCGGCCATCTTTATTTATCAATATACTACATTACTAAAATATTAGTATGGAAAAACGATAAAGTCTCTTTGTAGTTAATATACTAGTGCCAAAACTTAAAACTACAGCAAAATAATAATTTTTGAGGGGAAAAAAGGGGAAATCTGAATTGAGGTGTGGGGAAACGAAATAATTATAGTGGAAGCACTGCTGACGTAACAGATTAATCCGAAGTAACTAGTTCTTGATCTGTGGATTAACAAGGAAAGGGTGAAATATTGTGTTTTACAATGTCAAAGTTACTCAGACAGACGTTCTGATAATATAAATAGAATCACATTTCATGTGTAAATAATTTTAAATGTAATTTAAATATAAAAGTTCTAGAACATTTCAGCTTTCAGCGTTAATTATACTACTTGACACTAGATGGCCAAACCTTTGAAAGATAATACAGACGTAAATGCGTTTAACTTTGCTTAACTTTATTGCAATTATCATACTTGAATACTTTAAATTAGTATACACTTTGTTTTAAATACATTTAATAGCTAAAACGGTACTTATATAGCTTTTATTATGATAGTATTTATAAAGCGCCATCTGTCGTCATCTAGGATAACTATTTGAAACGTAACAATATATCCAGGGCCGTATTTAGAATTAAATTATTTTTTAAGGGTGCACCAGAGGCGTGGTTAAAGTTAAAGTTGAGGTTAAAGTTATAGTTAACGCTAAATTTAGCTTTAAATTTGACCGGCGAAATTGACAGATGTCTGTTGCGTTAATTTTTTTATTCAAGCTTCAGGTAACGGGATTGAGAGTATAAAAAAAAATTATCCATAAATATCGTCAGAAAAAATATTTCTTTTAACAACGCAGTAAATTTTCATGAAAAATGTCGATATATTAGGTATGAGCGGTTATGGTTATAGTTAAATATGGCGTCCTTAGACCCAATTTCACAAACCTCTGTTTGTTAAATCCTAACGAGGCATTACTTAACGGACCTAAGAAAATTAAATAGACTGTCAAAACACTTATATCCCACATTTTTATTTAACGGACAATATTTAACGGACCTCAACAGCAGAAATTAAATTTAACACCGTGTTAGGTGATTTGACATGACATTAGGGCATGGTAGAACGGTCGATAGCTCTAACAGGCCATTAATTACTGATCTAACAAACCATTATTTATTTAACATTGCTTGATGAAACTGGGTCTTAACCAGAGATTTGACATTTTGCACTGTGGTTAAAGTTAAGTTGGTGCAACCCACCCTAAGTATCGCAATATCAGTTTTGTTTGCTAATGTTGTTGTTCTGAGTACGTCCCATAATATTCAAGACAAAATGACATCTAGTGTAAGATAGCTGAACTACGTAGTAACATCAACATCGACCTAAGCTAGTAGTTTTGCTTTTAGCCGATAGAGGAAATATTGAAAAGTGGGCGGAGCTTGACACCCCCTCAGTGCCCCTCACCCCGCAAATTGTCACGCGTCGTTTCATAAGGAAACTTGATTACGACAGCTCCTCCTTTAATAGCTCCACGGAGCTGGAGGAGTGTAAAGCCCGCATAACAGAAATAAGGGAGAAGAATAATAATTCGGAAAACAAATTCGGAACACGTGTGAATACGGCCAGCCGTGTGGAAGAGCTACCAGGAAGCCAGCTCTATAATTAAGCTGTAATCTGCACTACAATCTGCACCACTGACCTATTCGACTTACGCTTCGAAGATATGGTAGCCTAGTACATTGAACGTGCTTATTTGGATGTGACTAAACATTTTAGGGGATTTTAAGTACGGTTCCCGGGGTTTTTTTACCCGAACGTTAAAAGGAGGGTTCCTTCTTCAATCATTGCATAGTAAGTGCGCAGTAACCGTGGGAACCGTACATTTATTCGCTATAAAAAGTAGCCTATACAAAATCCGTGTCCTATTGTGCTAGATTTCTATAAAAACGCTTGGCCCGCAACACTGTTACACCAAAATTCGTTTATTTTGTGGGAACCGTACATTTTTTCGCATCAACTTTCCTCTATGTTTTTTCCCATCTCTTAAAGAAAATCCATATCAAATTTTATCTACATCAGCTTAGCCGTTTAGACGTGAACATGTGACATACAGGCACACTACATCTATATCTATCTGTACCTTTAACTATATCTATACTTATTATAAAACAAAGTCGCTTTTTTTCCCTCATGTCCCTTTGTTCCCTTTAATATTTAAAAATACGCAACGGATTTTGGTGATTCTTTCAGTGTTAGAGATAGCCAATTTATTGAGGAAGGCTATAGGCTATATTTCATCACGCTAAGACTAATAGGAGCGAAGAAATAGAGGAAAATGTGGAAAAAACGGGGAAAATTATTTGAAAGGGCTAACTTGAACGCGCTAATCTCAGGAACTTGTAAAATTCTTTTAGTGTTAGCCCATTTATTGAGGAAGTCTATAGGCTATATTTTATCACGCTAAGACTAATAGCAGAATGTGGAAAAAACTGGGGAAATTATTTGAAAGGGCTTATCTCGCGAAGTATTGCAGCAATTTTTATGTTATTTGGCACAGATAAGAAGTAGACCACGCAAAGGATCATAGGCTATCGATTTTAATAATTTTTATTTATTTGTCGCTAGTTTATAATATTAGTAAAGATTCTTAGAACATCCATTCCTTCACGCCTTATGGTAATCAGATAAACACAGAATTAACATACTACTTCTTATCAAAAGCACTTAACACTTTAGAATTCGTTGTACTCACGCGATTTAGGACTTTCGTGTAAAGCTTACACTTGCACTGAAACCCGAAACGACAGAGAAAAGTCAAAGTTCTAGGCTTTGTAGGAAAGGCAGAGAAAGCTATTGTGTACTGCGCACACACTTGGGCACTATATAACTCTAGAGTCCAAACCGTCACCGAAACCGGTGTGGGGGCATTTTTATTAGACAGCTTTGCAATCATCGATATCCATCATCATACTATTAAATAAAATATGTGAAAGTGTATATTATTATAATAATAGGTGATACCAGCAACTTCACTGCGCCAAAATTCGTCTATCACTCGGAACCCGTACATTTTTCCAGGATAAAAAGTATCCTATGTCCTTTCGCGGGTCTCGAAGTATCTCCATGACAAAATTCAGCAAAATCGGTTCAGCGGCTTAGGCGTGAAGAGGTAACAGACAGACAGACTCTCACATTTATAATAGTACTAGATTATACCTGCAACTTCGTTGTGCCAAAACTCGTTTATCACGCGGGGACCGTACATTTTTTCGGAACAAAAAGCACCATTCCAAATTTCAGCAAAATCGGTTCAACGGTTTGAGCGTTAAGAGGTAACAGACAGACAGACACACTTTCGCATTTATAATATTAGTATGGATATGGAAGTGTAGTATGTAGTATGGATTATGACAATCATGGTTAACACTCATGGTCAACGTGAAGGGAAGCCTTAAGGGAAAAAGATGGCGTCGTCCTAAATGCTACCAGGCAAACATAAGATCGCGCTAGTCGATACAAGAGGGAGGAATCTTTTATTTGCGTTCAATTAACGATTCCTTAAGGTTACATCGAAAGGGCGGAAATCCCTTGAGGAAATTTACGACGGAAAAACTGGGGAAAAGATTGGGAGTAGTGGGGAGTGGGGAAAATGAGAAATGTAGGGTATTTTTGTATGAGAACTGATTTAGTTAAGTTAGATTTATATTAATCGAGCATTAAGAGTCCGTATACGAAATTTTGCCGATTTCGCTCATTTAACAGACGTGATTTAGCAGTTAAAATACAGTATTTCTATAAGTTTTAATGCACAACATGTAAGATCATTTCAATTATAATCTAATGTTGGAGCTAGATTTTTTATTTTTTTAAGTATCTTTAAATAATCCAACTCAAAAACGGGACAGTTTTGTGATTTTTGCTGTAAAAGGTTTAGAATATCACCTGTTTATGGATTGTATTGACGTCTTAACGGTATGAAAAAAATACAATGTACTGTTGAGAAAGTCGTCTATAAAGTGTTGGAATTACAGAAACAGAAAACCTCTATCTGCCCGCTAACTTGGCGATCGTCCTTTTTCACCTGGCATATGAAAGACGGGCGTGAGTGTGAAGAGAGCAGTAGAAAAGAGAGTACGGGCTCTTAACATTAAAGACATACCCAATCCGTTCTAAGTTGAAAGTCTATCTGTCTTTCTGTATATCCTCTTAAACTCAATTAAGATGAAATTTGATATAATGATACAGAACATTCTTTTTTTGGGTGTCCACTCTCCGTCAAAAATGACACTTGAAAGGGTTCCGCCATTCAGAAAGTTTGAGAGCCGCTGACTTATATAATGTTACTAGCTGTCCCGGCAAACGTTGCTTTGCCATAATAATAATATAAAGTATTTCGCCCATATTATTTTATTGAAGTGACTAAATAAGTATGTCACCATGGCAAAGTTGATCGCTATCCCGTCGCACAAACAATGGTCGCCGTCAGTCTCGAGTTGCAATAATTTACTATTATTTATTCAACAAATGCACTTATCAAAAAAGTACCCAGTAGCCGATTCTCAGACCCACTGAATATGCATTAAAATTTGGTAAAACCAGTAAAGCTGTTTCCGAGGAGTACGCGGCCTAACATTGCGACACGAGAATTTTATATATAAGAAGATTGTAGTACGACTTTCTATATGCCATTTAGAACTAGGTCTGTATTTGGTGCTGGCTGCGAACTGAACAGTGAACATCTGAATGTAATTCTGCACAAAGGATGCACCTTGTCTCACGTAAACGAGTAGGGTTGGCGATGACGAGTTTTAGGAAATACGTTTATTATTATTATATTTGATACTAAATGAAGCCGGTAAATCCGTTGCGCCAAAATTCGTTTATCGCGCAGATACCGTACATTTTTCCGGGATAAAAAGTATCCTATGTCCTTCCTCGGGACTCCAAGTATCTCCATACCGAATTTCAGCAAAATCGGTTCAACGGCGTGGGCGTGAAGAGGTAACAGACAGACAGACAGACGGACGGACAGAAAGACGGACAGACACACTTTCGCATTTATAATATTAGTATGGATTTGATACTAGATGGGCATTTTTTTACCGACGCCAAAAAAGGAGGTTATCAATTCGACACGTATGTATGTAATTTTAAAAGAAATGTCCAGTTTTCGTAAATGTTGTCCATATCAGCGTGCCAAATATGTTAAATTTCAAAAGTCTATGTATGTTTTTATGTTTGTGTTCGCATATCCGCAACTAGAGGTCCCATTCAAGTAATTCTTTTTCCAAATCCAACAGTCTGCTTACGGATCCCGTCCGATAAGCACGTGTTTCCCGCTCAAGTGCACGCTGCTAGGCGACTGTGGTGCTGTCTCTTTCTATAGACAGCGCGCTCTCGCTCGGCACACTTTGTGCTTGTTGCGATTTCGCGATCACGTCCGCGCCACGAGGTTTTTCGATTTTAGTGTGTCCGCGATCGAGCGAACTCTGCGCCGGCGCTTGTTTCGTCTCGCCCGAGTGCGGGCTCTCGCCCGCGCTTGCCGCCGTAGGTCGCGCCGCGCCTTGCTCGCCAGCGCCCGAGTGCTAGTGTTGTGAGGTTTGTGTGTGTTTCCCGACCGCCTGGAACACATCGTAAGTACGGCGACACGAAAACTAGGTACACTACACGAGGTTTATACCTCTTTACACACCTCCCCTCCCGGTTGCCGGGCGGGGTTGTACCCTCTCGGAAATTTTTCATTAAGAGCAGACTGACCGACCGACATCATGGCCGACATGATTGATAAATTTTTATCTTTCTTAAAAGTAGAGTACCCTGACGCCGCGAAAAGGTGGGACAACTTCGTGCGAAATCACGATGCTGTTTCCCCTGCGTCTCCCGACTGTGACACCGCCGTGACTCCTGTAGAGTCCGTAGTCCCCCGACTTACATACTCGTCTCCTTCTGAGATGTCTTGCTCGGAGCAAGAGACTGACCCTGGTGAAGGCGACTTCACCACGGTCGTCAGTAAAAAGACCAAGAAGAGGAAGCGCGCTGAAGGCTCTTCCTCTCCAGTCTCGTCCTCCCCGACTAAACAGGCCGGAAAACCAAAGTCTAGAAAGACTAAACCGGCCCCTAGGCCCGAGCTACCCGCGATGTCCGTGCAGACTAGTACTGCCGCGTCCCCCGCTCGCCCCCCAATCGCCCCTCAGGCATCCCAGGCCTCGCAGGCCTCTCAAATAGTTCCGTCTCAGGCCCCTCTGACTTCCGAGACGGAACCCGCTTCCAAAATGCCTCCTCCTGTCATAGTACAGGAGAAGGAAAAATGGAACATCATCTCGGCCGCGATAAACGAGAAAAAGCTCCGTTACTCGTCGGCTACCACAACTCCGATCGGGATAAAGGTCCAGGTCCAAACGCCTCAGGACCATCGCCTCCTAACTGCGTTCCTCCGTGGAAAAAACATAGGTTACCACACCTATGCCTTAGAGGACGAACGTGTCCTCCGCGTCGTCATTGTAGGTGTCGACAAGTTCATCTCCGAAAGGGATGTACTTGAAGACCTAATAGCCCAAGGTTACCCCGCGACCGAGGTACACAGGATGTACCACCCCGTCAAAAAACACGTGTACAACATGGTACTAGTGATCCTCCCCCTTACCCCCGAGGGTAAGGAAATTTTTAACATACGCGCCGTATGTAATATAACCGGAATACGCGTGGAACCCCCCCGTAAAAGAGGCACTCCTGGCCAATGCCACAGGTGCCAACTTTACGGGCACTCCGCGCGAAACTGCCAAGCCCGACCGCGTTGCGTCAAGTGCCTAGGAGACCACGGCACCTCTGACTGCCCACGCAAAACACCAGCTGAGGAGTCCGAACCCCCCAGCTGTGTGCTATGCAAAACACAAGGCCATCCGGCTAATTACAGAGGGTGTGTAAAAGCACCCAAAGTAAAGAGACGAATTGCGCCTCAAACAAAGAAAAACAATAAGGAAAAAACAAAGCAGAGATTTATCCCTGCTCCGCTTCCCACTAAATCACCTTGGGTGAACAGCACTAGTGCCCCTAATAACTTCCCCGTGCTCCCCAACAGGGCCCAGCCCACCGCCGCGCAAAAACCCGCGCCCTCCGCGACAAAACCTGCGCCCCCAGCGGCAAAGCCCGCAACACCCGTGGCAAAACCCGCGCACCCCGCGAAAAAGCGCACTCCCCCCGCGAATATAACCTCCAATTACGGAGACGACCTGCGTGACGTGACCGACTTCCTAAGCCTCATAAACCCGTCAGAGGTAGCCGAATTCTCCTACGGACTACGGACGGCTAGGACTTTTTCACAATTATCCGCCTGTCTGTCGACTTACAACGATTTGATCCGCAGGATCAATTCTCTCAATTTATCACTATCGTTTAACTAATGGATTCAACCGGAAGAATAAAACCGCGCTCCCTACAGGTAGTTACGTTTAATACAAACGGCATACATAATAATATAGACGAAATCCGCGAATTCGTCATAAACCACAATGTCGATATTTTACTAATGCAGGAGACGTTCCTTAAGCCTAGTAGAAAAAGCCCAAAAATAGCTAACTATAAAATAGTTAGAAATGACAGAACCCGATCCCAACTCGGAGGCACAATGATTTATTACAAAAAATCATTGCACTGTGTTCCCCTAGAACCCCCATCCCTAACAAACTTAGAAACTTCTATTTGTCACATTAGCATGACAGACCATCAACCTATCATAATTGTATCTGCCTATTTAGCCAGCAAAATGCCCATAACTTCTAGCGAATTAAGATCGCTATTTAATTTAGGCAATGCCGTCATTATTGCCGGCGACCTAAACTGCAAACACACAGAGTGGGGCAATGTCATATCTAATACGAATGGCATTAGATTATCCGTCTAAAGCGACTCCTTAAATTTTGCAATTTTAGCCCCTAACGACCCCACTCGCTACGACACTGCTAGCCGTAGTAACAACCTTATTCATAACCCTAGTGTTATTGATATTGCGTTAGTTAAAAACATTAACCTCAACATCTCTTTGGAAACAATCCACGAGCTTAACTCGGACCACAGACCAGTTAAAATTGCGCTTGGCAATTCTAACCAACTCGCTGCTAGTACTAAAAAGATAATTGATTATAAATTACTAGCAGATAACCTAGAAAACCTTCAATCGAGTCACCTCGATCTCATTCCCGATTTCATCGAAAACTCTAAAGTGGCGCTTGAGGCCTCTCTCCACTTGACTGATCATCTGGTAGAGAACATCGAAAAATCTTCTAGGGAAATGCCAACGATTCATGAGAATCGCTGGCCTCTCCCAGATGATATAAAAGAGTCCATCAGACTCCGTAACGCGGCTAAACGCACATACGATCGCTACCCATCGGAAGACTGGAGAAGGGCCCTCCGTCACTACGAGAGGGAAGTTAAATATAAAATCAAACAACACAAAGCCGAGAGGTGGGATCGACTTCTTAGCGAACTCGAACCGTCTCACACGGCCTACTGGCCGCTCGCGAAGTCCCTCAAAAAAGATACGGAGAGCGACATGCCTCCACTAAACAGACCAAATCGTCCTCCTGCACTGGAGGATATCGACAAAGCCGAATGCTTGGCCGACACCATAGAAAATCAGTGCCGACCTAGTACTCTCCCGACCGACCCTGATCATGATAATCTAGTCAATACCGAGGTAGAAAGCCGATTCATGGCCCCACCATCAGAGCCTCTCAGGCCGGTGGATATGGAGGAAATCAAAGATATTATTAAAGATTTGAATTCCAGAAAGGCCCCAGGCCTGGACGGTATCTCAAATAAAACCCTTAAATTACTACCTGCCACTATAATTGAATTGCTCGTGAACATCTTTAACGCCCTTTTACTAGGATGTTCATTCCCAGATATATGGAAAGTAGCTATAATAATAGGTATCCACAAACCGGGTAAACTCCGGACGGAACCAAGTAGTTACAGACCAATTAGCTTAATTAGTTGCCTCGGTAAAATTTACGAAAGAGTTATACTAAGACGCCTAAAAGACGTCATAGTTGATAAAAAACTCTTACCTGACGAACAATTCGCATTCCGCGAATTCCACAGCTGTCCCGCTCAGGTACACCGCCTAACGGAGTACATATTAGAACAAAAGAACAATAGGAGACCGACTTGCGCTGTTTTCTTTGATGTCGCAAAAGCATTCGACAAAATTTGGCACAATGGGCTAATTTATAAACTTTTTAAACTCGGCATTCCCGATAGTCTTGTTATAATAATAAGTAACTACCTCAAAAACCGTAAATTTCGTTTCAGAGTCGAAGGCATTCTGTCTTCACTTAGAGATCTAGAGGCTGGAGTACCGCAGGGCTCGGTTCTCTCCCCGACCCTCTACAATCTCTACACGTCCGATTTGCCCACCCACCCTCGAGTACAAAGCGCGCTATTCGCAGACGACACGGCCCTGTTCTTTGCTCATCGCCAAATAGCTTTCGCATCCAAAAAACTCCAAGAAGCAGTTACCGAACTCGGTAAATGGTTCGCAAAATGGAGAATCGAACTAAACCCCGACAAAAGTCACGCTATATTATTTAACGGACTAAAACGTAAGAAAATGCAACCTATTAGTCTGCACGGAAAATTAATTCCCGAAGTCACGGCTGTCAAATACTTAGGAGTAGTACTAAACAAGTCGATGTCATTCACGAACCATATATCGAATACCGTACGTAAAGCGAAATTTGTATTATACAAATTATATCCTTTACTCAACGCGAGTAGCAAAATGTCCTTAAGACATAAGCTCACCTTATACAAAACATGTATAAGAACGATACTCACTTATGCGTGCGTCTCTTTCGCACACATAAGTGACAATCAGATGAACCAATTGCAACGAGTTCAAAACCGTTTTTTGCGCATGGCAACAGGTGCCCCCCGTTACATGCGAAACATCGACTTGCATAGAGACTGCGAGCTTATCACTATCAAAGCCTATATCAAAGAACTCTCGGAGAGATTCTTTGAGAAAGGAAAAGTACATCCCAATCCGCTCATTCGTAAGGCTGTGGACTACGAACATGACGCACCGACATTCCGTTACCCCTTCAGGCGGCCTAAGCATATCTTAGCCGACCCTGTAGATCCCATCACAGAATACGTAACGTACTGTGTACAGTTACGCAAACACAAATCACACTCACCCGCGTGGTTAGTACTGCACCGGGGACGACGCCGGCGCCTTCCCCGAGGACTTAACACGACCCGAACGACAAACAGACAGACCGACCGAAATCCGGTGCCGAGCTCGATCCCGGGTTCGAGTTCGCATGCGGATAGCATAGGAACACACCTAAATCATGACCGCGACCGCGACATTGTCGTAGAGAGCTCTACCAATTACTTTGACATTAGAACATACACGCGTATGTCACCCCAACCGGACTCGGAAGGGGAGAGGGACGGCCCTCTTTTATGCAATAACATTAATAACTTGAGCTCATCTACCGCGATAACTCGTACGCAGCTAGTTTGTGCTACCGCGCGCGAGCAGCCTCACTCGTCAGAGAGTGAGTAAGGGGTCGGACCCCTTAAGAGCAGGGGGGATCCGTGTCCCCACGTCAGATGAAAATAGCTTATTTTCGTAGCTCTCCCCAATATTGCCCGATTAGAATGTCACACGTGTGACTTTAGGGGAGGGGGCCAGGCCCCCTCATTGTTTATCTCCAAACCAACTAGCAACAGACTAGTTATAGCCACGATTAAACTACCACGGTCTTAACCAGACCAGTAGCTTAGACCCTTTCGAAAAAAAAAAAAAAAAAAAATCCAAATCCAAGTAACTCCTTGTTGTTGTACAATGTACTGTTTATTGTTCAATTTAGGGAATACTACCAGTTTTATCAAAACCGGATCAGTAGTTTTTTAACATTTTTAGTCGAGTTAAAGTTAAAGTCGGTTGTTTTTAGGGTTCCGTACCCAAAGGGTAAAAATGGGACCCTATTACTAAGACTTCGTTGTCTGTCCGTCTGTCCGTCTGTCTGTCACCAGGCTGTAACTCGAGAACGGTAATAGCTAGAGAGTTGAAAACTTCACAGAATGTGTATATCTGTTGCCGCTATAACAACAAATACTAAAAACAAAATAAAATTAATATCTAAGGTCCCATACAAGAAACGTGATTTTTTGGCCTTTTTTGCTCTATATCAATAATGGCAACAGGTAGGTACTTGACTTTTTCACAAAATCCTTACTTATATGTGCACTTTAATATTTAATAATAATATTAAAATAAAATAAAAAATTAAGGAGGGCTCCCATACAAAAAACACAATTTTTGGCCTAATTTTGCTCTATAATGGTACGGAACCCTTCGTGCGCGAGTCCCACTCGCACTTGGCCGATTTTTTTTTATCTTGTTGAGAATTTTTAAATTAAATATCACTACAGCCCTATCCAGCGTCAGGCACGTCTCCCGGTCTACAAAGGACTTACGTTTTAATTAACACATAAATATTATATTACCGCAGCCAAATTAACTGACATCATAATTCATATCATCGTGAGTTTGAATAAGATGTTCTCTTTTTACATTTCTTCTTCTCATTCTTCTTTTGTATTCTTTTCTTTACTTAGATCCGTTGGCGAAATTAGCTGCTCATATTATGCGAACTAACTGTATCTATAGCGCCTGTACTATCCATACTTACTATAAATACTATATTATATACTATATAATATTATACATATGCGAAAGTGTGTCTGTCTGTCTGTTACCTCTTCATGCCCAAACCGCTGAACTGATTTTGCTGAAATTTCGCATGGAGATACTTTGAGTCCCGGGAAAGGACATAGGATACTTTTTGTCCCGGAACCCGCGCGATAAACGAGTTTTGGCGCAACGGAGTTGCAGGCGTCATCTAGTATAAGCACGTACGAAGGACTTATATACAGGGTGTAACAAAACTAAGTGATAATACTTTAGGGTGTGTATGTCTGTATAGAGTTTACTGTGAAAGTAGCAGCGCTGAAAGCGTAACTTTTTTTCACCTTTGTATGGAAAAATCCATGACGCGGGGCGCTGCCCATACGAATCACAAAGCAGTATCTTTGTAACATAGACCTAGTTCTAATTCTTAGGTTCAAACATCGAAAAATGTAATGTGGGTAATTATAAAATGTAGCTCCGCATATCTATATAATATGTGCATGTCTCAGACCAAATAAAAGCTCAGTTTTTATTTGGTCTGAGGTGCATACTAATCAAACAGTATCATCGAAAACATTATTGTAAAGCCGTGCTTCCACCTGCAAGCAAACTCGCGGAAGTCTTGCGTGAGTTTCTTGCAATATTGTTTACATTTCATAATAATTCCTGCAATTTATTGCTGCAGTAAATGTGCGAGAAGCTCGCGGATAAATGCTATACGAAACTAGACCCGGGTATAATATCTGCGGTGACCCGCAGCGAGATCTGTCGCGAGTCCACGCAGACATGTTTAGACATGCTGTCGCAACTAGAGATCAACTACGATAACTTGGCGCGCCCCTCCAAATTTCAAAACGTTTGAAGTGCGTTGTCAAAACGTTTGATGTGCGTTGTCTTGCGCGGTCGGCTAGTTATGATTAGTCGACCAACAAATCTTGGTAATGAGTGACATTTACTGAAATATTACGTGGACTGTGATTGGTTGAATACTTACTACATACAAACTCTTTCATAAGGATGTGACTGCACACATTGAAGCAGTCATTTGGAGGGGCGCGCCATGCTATCGTAGTTGATCTCTACTCGCAGGAAGCGCTTGACAAATTGTCGCGACAGCACTTGCTATGGGGTTTACACTTGCAAGCTGCTGTCAGACAGACTGTCAGACACTTCTCGCGACAGTTGTCTTGCAGGTCTAAAATGCGATTCGCTCAGATGCGAATACAGAATACATTTAAAAAATGTGATTAGAAAATGCGGTTCCGCGTAATGTGTGCGTACTAAACAAACAGTAACGTGTTTAAACAATGTTTAGCTATGCGCCACGTTAATGTCGTTTAATCGGCAAATAAACGGCGGATATAGACGACAGACCGCGAAACGTAGGACAGATGTATTAGTATGTTAGCCGAAAGCTTCGGCTTTGACTTCGGCTTCGGCCTTTAGCTAAAATATAATATTATACTAGATAACGCCCGCTCTATTGCTCGAAATTCGTTTATTGCGCGGGAACTGTACATTTTTCCGGAATAAAAAGTATCCTATGTCCTTTCCCGGGACTCAATGTGTCTCCATAGTACTCCATACCGAGCAAAATCCGTTCAGTGGTTTGGGTGTGAAGAGGTAGAGATCAACTACGATAACATGGCGCGCCCCTCCAAATGACTGTTTCAATGTGTGTAGTCACATCCTTATGAAAGAGTTTGTATGTAGTAAGTATTCAACCAATCCCAGTACACGTAATATTTCAGTTAATGTCACTTATTACCAAGATTTGTTAGTCAACTAATCATAACTAGCCGACCGCGCAAGACAACGCACTTCAAACGTTTTGACAACGCACTTCAAACGTTTTGAATTTTAGAGGGGCACACCATGTTATCGTAGTTTATCTCCGTCATTTGTCAGACAGACACACTTTCGCATTCATAATATTAGTGGTTATGATTAATTATATTATGTTAAAATTGGAAACCTCTAAATGTTCATTTTAGAGCATTTTTAAAGACCATAGTAAGCAATAATAATTCCGTACCATTTGGCACGGAACCCTATAAATAATCCTTTTATACCAATACCTTCGCTCTGTCCACTCAAAATATTTAAACACCTGAACTAATTTCAACGATCGTAAATATTTCGTGCTGTTTGACGTGCAACCACTTTTGTGAGTTTTGTAACATTACATACATACAGTTTTTACAGACGCGTAGCTTTCTCGCTCTAGCTCAATGTTTGGAAGGAGACAGGTTATTTTATTTGATTGATCAAATCTGCTAGATGGTTATGACTTATGAGTTGTGATTACCTTATATGACTTATGATTACCTAGTTTTTTTTATGAAATAAGGGAGCAAACAAGCAAACGGGTCACCTGATGGAAAGCAACTTCCGTCGCCCATGGACACTCGCATCATCAGAAGAGCTGCAGGTGCGTTGCCGGCCTTTTAAGAGGGAATAGGGTAATAGGGGAGGGTAGGGATGGGAAGTGAATGGAATAGGGGAGGTTAGGGAAGGGATAGGAGATTGGGCCTCCGGTAAAATCACTCACTCGGCGAAACACAGCGCAAGCGCTGTTTCACGCCGGTTTTCTGTGATCGCGTGGTATTTCCCCGGTCGAGCCGGCCCATTCGTGCCAAAGCATGGCTCTCCCACGTATAAATGAGTATATTTTTAAAATTACATTTTTTAAGTGTCGTCCTTCTCTTTACGCTGCTAAACCGATTTTGATGTATCACATTTGAGTCCTGAAAAATAACTTTATATTAAGGAAACATTTTAGCCGTAGTTCTAGTTAGTTTTAATAAGCAATCTACAAACTATGTTTTTTAGACTCCACGTTACCAGGGACACATAATAGTCATGATAGTGTACTGTGACCCAATAAACCAGGGCATAATCCAGTCTTAAGTTGACACATGCCGGTGCCAAGACGGTACTAGGACCGCATAAGTCACTCACAGGTCGTGGGTCTGCCAATAGTGGAATTAAAGCACTGTTAAACCTAAGGGACCTATCAGACAGAGAGCGGTCACGCGGTCAAGCGTTCAGACGATCAGTTTTGCGTTCTTTGTATTGTATTACGTTATATAAGGATATACAGAGGGCATTCTGACCGCGTCAGGATTCCTTCTGTGGGACTGACCGCTCGAAAGCAGAATGCGAACGCAGTACGCTTGAACGCGTGACCGCTCTCAGTCTGATAGGTTCCTAAGGCTCAATTTATATATAGAGATAAACTACGATAACATGGCGCGCCCCTCCAAATGACTGTTTCAATGTGTGTAGTCACATCCTTATGAAAGAGTTTGTGTGTAGTAAGTATTCAACCAATCAACCATTACTCGTAATATTTCGCTTAACGTCTTTTATTACCAAGATTTGTTGGTCAACTAATCATAACTAGCCGACCGCGCAAACCAACGCACTTCAAACGTTTTGACAACCCACTTCAAACGTTTTGAATTTTGGAGGGGCGCGCCATGTTATCGTAGTTTATCTCTACATTCGCGCGAACGTGCGGTTTGTACGTAAATGCTAGTGTGACCGCGCCGCTATTTAAAAAAATTACATACCAGTGCCTATGATCTTGCAGTTTAGCGGCCAATCCGCGCGTTCGCGCGGCCGCATCTAGCTTACAACTGTGGCAGAACCTACGGCTGAACTGTACAGTTATATCATTGTGTCACGATTTTCTTTAGAAAAATTGAGTTGCGAGAATAGGAACACATAAACATATAGGAGGTCATATTTTACAAGCGAAGATAGGTCCTGTGTTGCAGACTGTGCGACCGCGGTTTTAGGAACTTGGACACATTTTGTAAATATTTTAAGGCATGTCTGATTTTGTAATTGGAAGATTTTCAAATCTTTATATTTGTGAAGTTAAGTGTAGGAATAAACTGTAGAGTAAACATAATTAAATAAAATATCACAGTAAATCTACACGTTTTCTCGATGTTTGATGGCGTTTTTCTTCATCTCTATTGACCCTAACATGACATAATTTTTTTCTCGTGTAGATCCGTCGTCAAAATCTATCGACATAATGTCAAAAAAAATCGTTTGTCTGTAAAGTCGGTTTACTGACGATAGTTGAACGTGACAACGTATGACGTTGTCACGTTCAACTATCCTTAACCCCTTAACCCTCGCTTCCGAATCTCTATAAATAGAAACAAACTTTTTCGAGTGTAACCTAAAGTTATTTCGATGTATTTCTTTCAAATGATTGTCTAAAAATATTTATAATGAGTAAAATAAACTATTCGCAATACAAAACGCTACATACATTCGTGAAATCCAGTAAAATCTTCGAACAAAGCATACCTTGACACGTAGGAAATAGAGTACAATTTTGAATAGCCGAAATAATACTAATAGCTCACAGATTGTTTATTTATTTTTCATTCAGAATGTGGTCAATGAATCAAAGGTCATAACTAAGCAAACTTCTTCATACAAAAGTATTCTCTAAGTCATCGAAATACGTAATATAATCGAAATAAACGCTCTTTGTTTCGAGACTAAGAGTCTTACGGTTGTTGAGAGACAACGTGCCTCTTTGTCGCTCGTTCCGCGCTCTCGCTTGCACTTCAAGCCTTAAATGGAACGCCTCAGAGCGAGCTAACGACGCATGAACCGTCATGTTTTTCGTGCGCGCACCCCATATCGAATTATAAGACGTTATCACGTCAAAATAATTTTGACATTATGTCGTTATCGACAATATAACTACACACGAGAGTGAGATATCTCGAGATTTTCTCGTTTGCGCATCTTAGGCCGGCATGGCACGGTCTGGGATGCCGTGGGCTGAGCGACCCAGCGATATTATTGGATTATAAAAACACCTCGCAACACATCTCAGGTGGAAACGCAGCCTTAACCGTGACAGACAGACAGACAGACACACTTTCGCATTTTTAATAATATTTGTACGGAATTTTGTTTACACAAATTCTCATTTAACCCGACTCCGCACTTTTCGTGGTCGCTCCAGGTAGATACGTGATGCAGATTTTATTCCACCTCCTTACATCCCCTGCAGTCCTAGTAAGAGCTGCCAAAGATGTGTGTTTGCTGGATGAAACTTACTTACGTAGTTTATGATCTCTTTGGCAAAGGAAATTCTTCTTCCTCGACTCGTATGTAGGAATAGTTCTTAAGGATATGGCCTAAAGAAGTGTGTCTGTCTGTCTGTCTGTCTGTTATCTCTTCATACCCAAACCACGGAACCGATTTTGCTGAAATTTGGTTTGGATGTCGCAGCCAACTGGTTTAAATAGCCGTTCAATCAAACTGCTAGCCCTTTGACTGAACAACGCCATTCAATCACAGGTCTAGCTTTTTAATTGAATATTTAAGTCGCTCAAAACGTTCAACACTGCAGCTGATTCAAAAGCCGCCGTTTGATTGAATTAGTTCAGCGCTCACCACCGCGGCGCTAGGTGCGTTTTGTTTACAAAATGGCGTGTTTGTGATTGTTTCAAGATAATATTTTTCGGAAAGAAAGAACTATACGTAAATCTCCCAAGAAATTACAAAAAGTTTTCCTATTATCTCAAATTACATAATTAGTTAATTTGCCATTTAACCAGTTGGCTAAGCGTCGTCTAGCTGTGGTGTTGAACGTTGCAGTCAATAAGCCGGCTAAACCACGTATAGCCGTGTGATTGAATGGCGTTGTTCAGTCAAAGGGCTAGCTGTTTGATTGAACGTCTATTTTAAGTAGTGGGCTGCGACATGGATATACTTTTGAGTCCCGGAGAAGGACATAGGATACTTTTTATTCCGAAAAAATATACGATTGGCGCGCGATAAAGGTATTTTTTCGCAACAGAGTTGCGGGCGTCACTAATAAGAAAATAATTATAATAAAAAAGTAATAATTATATTATTGTTGACAAATTGACAGACAAAATTGGTATTTGAATAACTTAAAAATGTTTACAATATAAAAATACATCGAAGACAAAACAAGCAAGACCTTTGCCCTTTCACCCTGACCTTTTACGAGACGTCTAGTCAAAGTAAACAATATTATTTAAGGTGACGCCGTGTTAAAGTAAGAAACCGTGTTGGATATGTTTTAGATTGCTTGTTTTCTATGAGAGGCCGGGCCGGCCTCTCATAGAAAACAAGCAATGGAACAGCAAAAAATGGAAAGGGCGTAAGCGACAAAATGGTTTTTGTCGCGTAATTTAAAAACCATAAATACATTTCATATAAGCTATGCACATATTAAAGTGTAAGCTTCAACCAATTTATGTACAAATTTTGGAACCTTATATCACTCTCCTCTGTTGGAAAAATAGGAATCCCTTTTTTTACAGAGGTCTTTTCGATTGATAATTCTGTGTTATAAAAGTTGTCCAATCGTGTTATGCTATGGGCAATTCAAAGACAAAGACATGATGAATACTGAAAATGAACTTTAGTTTCTTAGCTTTAGTCATTGCTGAGAAAAATCGGCATCGCTACAGCCAAATTATCAAGGCGTCGCCTTAAATTATTTTATAAACTAATATAGTTATGCTACTTTGCCGAGAATAAAATAAATAAGGGTGGGTTACACCAATTTACTTTAACTATAACTGTAACTATAACTTTAACTACAGTGCGAAATGTCAAATCTTCGGTTACAGTTAAATATGGCGTCCGAACTCCGACGCCATATTTATTTAACTTTTTTTAAAAATTTACTATGTTTCACAGTGTTAGATTTTTCCTGTCGATTTTTACGGATTATTAAATTTTTTATACTCTCAATCCAATTTTTTTAGCTTTAATAAAAAAGTAAACGCAACAGACATCTGTCAATTTCTGTGGTCAAAGTTAAGGTTAAAGCTAAGTTAGCCTTAACTATAACCATAACTTTAACCACGCCTCTGGTGCAACCTAAAAACCTAAATGTTGAATAAAAGTTCCTTACCGGGAAACGAAGTATAATCTACGTCCATCTAAAATGATATCCATATTCCATACTATCCATACTAATATCACTTTATTACACTGTGCTAATATTATAAATGCGAAAGTGTGTCTGTCTGTCTGTCGGTTACCTCTTCACGCCAAACCCGCTGAACCGATTTTGCTGAAATTTAGCATGAAGATACTTTGAGCCCCGGGAAAGGACATAGGATAATTTTTGTCCCGGAAAAATGTACGGTTCCCGCGCGATAAACGAGTTTTGGCGCAACGGAGTTGCGGGCGTCATCTACTAGTGAATAAAGAGTTAAATTATAAAACTATTCTAGGTTTTGTATCAGCTGTGGTAGAATAGTTTTACTCCTGACTCTATTTAAAATTGAAAATACTTAAGTATTGTCAAGAACTATAGATATTGCTTGGAGCTGTGTGAGCCGAAAACCCCTGTACTTTAACAATCTCTTCATTAAATTTAATCAAAACCTATGCAGCTTTTAGCGTTTTATTCTTATTATAAAATAAAAAAGAGCAGGATACGTTGGCATTAATTTTAAATATTTGCACTAAGAACTGCGCTTCTGATGCCCTGGTAAGTGATAAAAAAGCATTAAATCAGGACAGCTTATCAATTATCATAAATAACGACGCACAAATATTTTATTACTCAGTACAATAAAAGTCATTCATGAGCATTTTTCCATTATGGCCCAACGTAGCAAGGCCGCATACTAGTAACTAGGGCAACATAAGGCCGTAAGATTTTTGCTACCAAGTCATCATAAAATACGAAGTGTTAATTCTATTTACACATTTTCTTTGATATGCTACTAGGGCAGCATGGTAATCAGCCGTTTGCTACCAGGGCAGCATACGAAACTAGGTTATTTGTGCTACCAGGGCAGCATAATATGATAGTCCATTGTCCGATAACGCTGCGTCAGAGTATTGAACGGATATCACTTTGTGATTTATTTGATGAACGATCCAGGAGATTTGGACCCTTAATTTTTTGCATCATCATTCCTGTGCCCCTGATCTACATATTAGCGTTAAAGGCCTTAATCGTCTGTCTGTTACCTCTTCACGGCCAAACCGCTGAACCTGTTTTGCTGAAATTGTGTTGAAAATACTTTGAGTCCCGTGAAAGGACAAAGGATAGTTTTTATCCCGGCAAAATGTACGGTTCCCGTGCGATAAATGAATTTTGGGTGTCTTCTATCTATATCTATACTAATATTATAAATGCAAAGTATCTCTGTCTGCCTGTCTGTCTGTCTGTCTGTCTCGCTTTCACGCCAAAACTACTGAACCGATTGTAATGAAATTTTGTACACAGATAGTCTAAAGCCTGAGAAAGGACATAGGCTACTTTTTAACTGGAAAGGGGTTGTAAGGGGGCGAAAATGCGTAAATTTGTTAAAAATAAGTTAGTTCCAAAAATTCATAACAGATGACGCTAAGAGTCGCCTAGCTACATCGCGCTATCGCTTGCTCATACGACTTTCTATAAGAGGTGGTACCATGTTGAGAATCGAGTTCTTCGATGCTTTCGATTTTTTCACACGTAATTAAATAACTCACTACTCAGTACTTTATCTATGCAGTGACGTAACTTAAACCTACCAATGATAAAGTTAAGTTCATGGGTAACCGGTAAAGCTAAAGTTGTGTAATGGGGGGCTAAATACCCAACACCAACCCCCCATTACCAACTCCACACTCAGGAGACCCCAAGTTTTAGAGCTTTAAAATTTTCGAAATATTGAGGTTAGGTCATCTGCTCTCTTGTGTTTACTTTTTACGTGTTGTATAAAAATACTAAAACCCAACAGAAAAATAAATACTACATTTTAATGGTAGGGTAATATTGTAACAAGTTTAAAAATACATTGTGTGTTTTGTTGGAATGTTTGTATAATTAATAGTTTGCTAAAGAGGCCACTGGGAGTTGGACTATTTAAAACAGTTTTTGGTCTGTCCATTTGTGTTTATTTATTTGTTAGATGCTGTCAGAAACTTTCCATCGAGACATATGTACCCAAAGGGTATAAACGAGACCCTGTTACTAAGATTTCATTATCTGTCTGTCTGCCCGTCTGATTCCAGGCTGTATCTCAAAAATCGCTATAGCTAGACTTCTGAAATTTTCACAGATTGTGTATATCTGTTGCCACTATATTTATTTATTTATTTAAATCAGGTCACGTAGGCCCATACAATATATACCTTAATGTCTAACATGCATATCAATTATAATCTTAATAACTACACTTTATCACGAATTAACGGCGACGTGACGCGCGCTTCATTCCGGAGTCTCCCCCCCGGAACCTTCGTCGGCCAGAATTCCTCCGCTTCAAAAGTCGACAGAAGATGCGTCGGTACTCTCACCACAAAGGAACTGAAGTTGACCTTGTGGCGAGACTGCAGACGTTCGACCCTCAGGCGGAGGGATGTCTTCTTCCTGATGTAGTCCACGACGTCCTCGACCTCCATGGACCAGTGCAGGCGGGATATGTACAGGGGCGTCGCGGGGACCTCGCTCCGCAGACGCAGCTCAGGTACATAGGGCGCGGTGCCGCGATGGTTGCGGGCGGCGGGCTTCTTCTTCCTCCTCTCCACCAGTATGAAGCCTCATCGCACCCCCTGCTCTCGTCCTTGCCAGGTCGAGAAGACTTGGCCTTGCGACTCTTCGTAGCCTTACAGCCTTCCGTAGTCTTGCGACTGTCCGAAGCCTTACGGCTCTCATTTTCCCCATTTTTATTCGCCCGCGGGGGAGGCGCGGGGCGACCAGCAACAGTCGCGTAGTTTTGCTGAGTCGCCTGTGGACTCGGCGTCGGCGCAACCGGGAGGGGAGCGCGGGCGGCGGTGTTCGTTGACCCGTCCGATAATGCTGACGGGCTAAGCGTGGCCGTCTGCGCGCCTCTACGGTGGGTGACGAATGCAGCGTCAGGTGACCTACATAATGAATTACTATACTAAAATAACAAATAATATATATTAAATACTATAATAACAAATACTAAAAACGGAACAAAATAAATATTTTAGGAGGGCTCCCTTACAAAAAACAAAATTTCCGGCCTATTTTTGCTCTATAACACAACAAACGATACGGAACCCTACATGTGCAAGTCCGACTCGTACTTGGTCGATTTAGAGTTTCTTATTGCCCTTTGGGTACGGTACGGAACCCCTAAACATGTCGATCAAGGCCTTAAAAACGTCTATTCTGTCGATTCATTGTGAAATTAGGTCGGACTGCCCCCGGAGGTAACTCAGTGAAAAATATCAGGAGAACATGAGCGGTATGATACAATAATTAACATTTGCGTTTGTGTCTTTGTTATTAGTCAAGGAGCCCTAGAAGTTAGAACAAATATTTTTTGAGTACTATTAAGTAACAAGCAAATTTTTGTGAGTAGCTTCATTTTGATAAGACAAACAACATCTGCGAAAACTCTTAAAAATGGTAGCTAACAGAGAAAGGATTTCATACTTTGATTTGGTGGTCCTAAAATATGGATTGTTCTATTTGTAGGACAATGTTACTTTTAAATTATATATAACTATTAACCTACCAATATACAAAAAATCAGCTGGTTAGGGTTCCGTTTTAGGGTACCGCAGTCAACCAAGTTTTGTTGATTACAGAACCCTAAAACGGAACCCTAACGAGCTGATTTTTTGTATATTAGTAGGTTAATAGTTATATAATTTAAGAGTAACATTGTCCTACAAATAGAACAATCCATATTTTAGGACCATCAAATCAAAGTATGAAATCCTTACTATCTCTGTTAGCTACCACTTTCAAGATGTTTCGCAGATAAAAACGTTGTTTGTCTTATCAAAATGAAGCTACTCACAAAAAATTAGCTTGATAGTAATAAAAAATTTGTCCTAGGACTCCCGTACAATTTGTTTTAAATGTGGCTGCCCACTTCACTATGCGTGCTGCATTTCACCTGTCATTGGAAATCATCTAACTTATAATAAGTTACCATTGTTTGTATTTTATTAATAACTAGCTGTCCCGGCAAACGTTGCTTTGTCATAATATATTTGCCATATTATTTTATTGAAGTGACTAAATAAGTATGCCACCATGGCAACGTCGATCGCTATCCCGTCGCACAAACAATGGTCGCCGTCAGTCTCAGGTTGTAATAATTTACTATTATTTGTTCAACAAATGCACTTAACAATATATAAAGTACCCAGTAGCCGATTCTCAGACCTACTGAATATGCATATAAAATTTGGTAAAAATCAGTAAAGCCGTTTCGGAGGAGTTCGTGGACTAACATTGTGACACGAGAATTTTATATATAAGATGAACCAGATGATTTTCCGTTGGTGAATCGTAATAAATAAATTGATAAATATACTAGATGACGTCTGAAACTCCGACACGTCATTAGTTAATCGCGTGGGAACCCTACATTTTTCCGGAATAAAAAGTATTCTATGTGCTTCCCAGGACTCCAAAGTATCTATATACCAAATTTAAAGAAAATCAGTTCAGCGTTTGGGCGTGAAGAGGTGACAGACAGAGAGACATATTTTATCGATTTTTACGCAGGTCACAACACATGCGATGCATTTCAAATGAGCCATTTGAACACAGAACAACACAAACTGAACCTTTATTACCTGATCGAAATTCAGAGTTGACCACCGGCGCGGCGTAGGAGAGGATGTAATATCCCGGTATCGTTCTCTTTCTGAAGCTGTTTTGTTTTCCGTCCTGACACCCCTGTCCTGTCGTTTTACTCATGTCATCCTAGTCCATCACGCCAGTATACCAGCAGACCAGGTCATAACGCCTCCATGGTCCAATGGTTTAGAGCGCGGCTCTTGACTCGAAGGTCGTGGGTTCGATTCCCGCTTTGGGAACATGTTGCTGATCACCTGATTGTCTGACAAGTAAGATGATCCATGCGTCGGATGGGCATGAGTCGGTCCTGCGCCTGATCTCTCGCCAGTCGTGTCGGTCTGCCGTCCCACTGGGTTACGAGAGTAAAGGAATAGAGAGCACTCTTGTGTATTGCGCACACACCTGGGCACTATAAAATTACTCCTGCGTAACTAGCCAGAGGCCGTAGCCAAAGTACTTTCGTTAAAAACGATGACGAAATTCGTTATTAAAATGTATGGGATTTGACATTAGTCTTCGAAAGCGAAATGTCATTTGGCGATGACTTATGTCAAACAGCATACATTTTGATAACGAATTTCGTCATCGTTTTTAACGAAAGAGGTGTGGGAGTTATACCAGGACAACATGACTGCCATTAGCTAAATAAGTTAGGAATGTAATAATGAGCCAAATCCCGAATGTAATACACGATCTACATTCCGTGATTACAAGTCACAGAATAGTCCCTATTCCCTAAGCCGTAAGGTCGCGTGAGAGGTAGTTTAATTTTGGATAGAGTCCGTAGAACGATTCACTCGATGTGGTATTCTGTAAACATATGCACTCGCGGTGTGGATGCTGCTTTTGATACTATTCGTACTAATATTGTAAATGCAAAAGTGTGTCTGTCTGTCTGCTGTCTCATTAAGAGAAACATTTCAGATAGATTGTGACTAGGGAATGCAATACCGGGATACCGGGATCCCGCATGCATTATGCGGGACTAATCCCGGTCGAAAATTTTGCGGAATCCCGCGGGACTGGCGGGATTACAAAGAAATGTAATTCATATGCGTAACTTTGCGCGCGGGGTGCGTGAACTTGGCTACAGGCAGCGCGCTAAACAATGGGCACTGTTCGAAAAAAATCACATGTACTTTTTTTTTTTTTCGTTAAAATAGGGTATTTTAAGAATATAAATTAAATAATTTTGAAATTCATTGGCTAGTTTTTTCTCAATAAATTTTTAAAGTTTCGCTCTGACGTCATCATCGGCGGCCAATTGACCTCTGCAGTATGTTTTAAATTTCCTTTCAATCTTCTTATAATGGCTGGTTCGTCAAATGCAAGTTCGCATAATGTGAAAGCTGATACGAGAAGCTTACCAAAAGTTCGAAACGTAATGTTGGTCGAATTTATTGCTAATTTAACGCCATTAAAGGTCAAACTAAGGTTAAACATATTTAAAAATATAAGTAATTAATGGGTATTTTTTTCGTTTATATACAGGAAAACGATCACTGACCTTATTCCTCGAAATGTTTTTGTAATGAGCAAAATTAAAAAAAAATGGACAATCCCCATTATTTAGCTTCAATTCACAATTACAATTATTGAACTAACCAGCGTGGATGCTGAGCGAGCATTTCCAGCTGCTA
Organism: Lysandra bellargus; assembly: GCA_905333045.1. Lineage (NCBI taxonomy): Eukaryota > Metazoa > Arthropoda > Insecta > Lepidoptera > Lycaenidae > Lysandra > Lysandra bellargus. The sequence goes on from HG995329.1 coordinate 1,711,565, forward strand.
GCTACCTTGTGTCGGATATCAGGAACCGTTTCGGAATCTTTGGGCACGAATTTTACCTATATTTCGAAAAAAAATTCGATAAAAGATGGACATAAAATGAGCGATTTTTTTTTTCTTAACTACATTACTTTACGAAGCCATTTCCAAAAAAATGATTAGTTTTTCTTTCATTTTTTTATAAAGTCTGAAGTATGGAGGTGTTAATAATTAAACCCTTGAAAAAAGTGTCCGACAAAGTTTGTTTTATTTGAGATTCTAAGAATAAAACGGGGTCTATCAAGTAAAGTCATTATAACGATTTATTTTAAAAGTTTAAATCCACCCAGCGGGATCCCGCAAATACCGGGATCCAGCGGGATTGTGATGGTTCAATCCCGCTAATACCGGGATTGAAATTCTCTTGCGGGATTGCATTCCCTGATTGTGACCTATTTGAAGCTATTGGTATTAGATTTGTATTTGTAAATAGTAAAATTAAAATTATTTGAATGTATTCATCCCAAAAATGTACGGTTCTTTCAGTAAATTTTATCACAATTAAGTTTCGGGTGACATCTGAAAGGCCTGATAGACGTACGAACTTAAAGTACGCGGGTTTTGAGTTCGCGAACTTACTCGGCTCGCGTCGGTGACACACGAGAATCGCTCACACTGGATTACCATGCCCCCAGGCTCGCGGCTTGCGGCGCGCGGCTCGCGGCTCGCGGCACACAGGCGATTAAGATCGTCGAGCCATAAGCCCGCGTACTTACTCGCACGTCTGTCACCCCCTTGAAAACTGTACATGTGTCTACAATAACGTTTTTTTTTTTTTTTTTAATGCAACGGGCAAACGAGCAAACGGGTCACCTGATGGAAAGCAACTTCCGTCGCCCATGGACACTCGCAGTATCAGAAGAGCTGCAGGTGCGTTGCCGGCCTTTTAAGGGGTAATAGGGGAGGGTAGGGAAGGAAATAGGGAAGGGTAGGGAAGGGAAAAGGGTAGGGGATTGGGCCTCCGGTAAACTCACTCACTCGACGAAACACAGCACAAGCGCTGTTTCACGCCGGTTTTCTGTGAGGACGTGGTATTTCTCCTGTCGAGCCGACCCATTCGTGCCGAAGCATGACTCTCCCACGTCAATAAAATAATAATACTAATACGTAATGGCGGCTGTACACACTCGTCGAGACACCCCGAGACAGGCCGAGCGCGAGTGTGTACAGGGCGCTCTCGTCTCGCCTCGAGCTCTCGTTCTCGTCTCGGTCGCTCTCTGGCAGCTGTACACACTCGTCGAGACACCCCGAGACAGGCTGAGCGCGAGTGTGTAGTCTCGGCCGAGGATCTCGATGAGAGGCTCTCGTCGAGTGTGTACAGACGCCATAAAAATATCTACGAGAAGCGTAGAGGTGTCTACGAGAACCGTAGAAGAGTCTACGAGAACCGTAGAGGAGTCTACGAGAACCGTAGAGGTGCTACGAGAACCGTAGAGGTGTCTACGAAAACTGTGCAGGTGGTATCTAAAGGTAACTCGAACACGCTTCGAACTCGACTCAAAACTCAACTCGAACTCGACATAAACTCAACTCAAATTCGACACGATCTCGACTCGAACTCAACTCGAACTAGTCGAATGTGACAATCCACTCATAGCCTAAGAAACCCTATAACCCTTGTAGTATAAGGGTAGTTTCGACGAATCGAAACGACCTATCGCGTATCCAATGCGTCGACTGTAACTAGAATATTCTCCTCCGAATTGGAATCCACATTTCGCCGGCCAGTTACCACATTCAGTACCTACCACCTGATTATGTTAGCCCGGTATTTCAATATGAAACTGCATCCTTTTATATGTTCTCCTGGTAACGAGTTATTAGTGTGACTGGCTTGTGAGGGCTTTTGACATCATTTCAATAACTAAGGCATATGCGCTCGCACGAACGCGCGGTTCAGCTACACCGCGAGGTCACAAGTTGCGTGTAATTTAAATAAATCGTTACATACATTTTCTTTTGATCTGGCGGTCTAGCGGCCAAAACAAAGGAATAATCATTGAACCTATTCGTTGAACATTATTTCATTGGCTATTTTTTTTTTCAAATTCAGCCAATTCAATTTTTGATCATTACACTCCCTGCCTTACTTTGTTAGAATTTGAAATCTTACCATTATTAAATATATGCATAATACATTATTGTTTTGTCGTATGCTTTGTTTGTAACATATTTTACAGATCGTTTTGTTGCATTTGAGAAAATTAATTGTAACTTCGTTATGTAATGTTCTATTTCTTTTTTTATTTCGATGCTGCAAAGCTGCGCATGTCATCTAGTAAAAAAAAAATATAAACAGACGAACATAATATAACCTCTTCCTTTTTGGAGGTCGGTTAAAAAATTGTTTACACTAGAAAGCCCGGTGAACTTCGTATCACCTCCCTCTTAATATAAACCTCATCTGGTCTTTCACGAATATTTCAACACTAAAATCATAGCTAAAATTAGCCAAATTAGTTTAGCCCTTGTCGAATTTCAGCGTGACTGACAAAATTGAATATTCATTTTTATTTATATGGAATATACTTTCCTCACAATCTGTATATCAAGTTTTTATTCTACCTTTTATCATTTATTTGTAATTGATTAAAAATTCAACAGATTTCCCGAGGGGGTCTCAAAAAATGTTTGACGAAATAAATCATTCGCTCCCCGACAGGTGCGCGTAAAGTTTATTCATAATAAACAATTTTTAACTCCCGTGATTTATGATTTCCTAGTTCCTTTTACTGAAAGTCACTGTTTTTGATTACAAAAACAGGCAAAAAAGTTGATGAAAACGCGAATCGGTTGCCAAGGCCTCGTAAAAAACCGGCGTTAAACACAATATTGATAAAGGTAATTGACGACCTCTGTGGCTCAATGGGTAGAGCGTGTGGCAGCTCAAGTCGGAAGTCGCGGGTTCGAATCCCGCCGACGGAACAAAAAGTTTTTCAATATTGTATGTCATGAATGTGTATTAAATATGTGTATGATATAATAAAAATCTTAAATATATGTATAGTATAAAAGTATTAAATATATTTCCGTTGTCTGGTACCTGTAACACAAGTCCTTCAGGTACTTAGCACGGCGCCAGACTGGCGTGGTGTGAAGCCTCCATAGATATTATTATTATTATTATTGATAGTGATAGCAAAGATAATAAAATTGTATGGGCCTGTATTCACTTTGCTTAGTGCGAGTGCAGGTGTTTAGAGCAGGTGATTAATGATTAGGAGAAAATAAAGAACTGGCACTAATCAGTCGCTGTCCACCTACACACCTGCTTTGTCCTGATAACTAATCACCTGCACTTGCACTAAGTCAACTAGATGACGCATGCAACTCCGTTGCGCCAAAACTCGTTTATCGCGCGGAACCCTACATTTCTGCGGGACTAAAAGTATCCTATATCCTTTCCTGGGACTCAAAGTATTCTATAACCAGTAAATTCGGTTCGGTGGCTTAAGCGTGAAGAGGTAACAGATCGACACACTATCTCATTTATATGGATAGCGAATTGTCATTTTGAATGTCAATCACACAATTCAACACGCATATATTGCCAAACTTACAACCCAATTTAGTTCAATACAAGTTAATTTTGTCTTTGTGTCATATAACATACCTTGATTAAAATCTATATATTATATTGATTGTGCTAAATACTGTCACACACTGACGTACTGACAGCCTATGATCCTTCACGTGGTCTACTTCTTATCTGTGCCAAATAACATAAAAATTGCTGCAGTACTTCGCGAGATGAGCCCTTTCAAATAATATCCCCCGTTTTTTCCACATTCTCCTATTAGTTTTCTATACTTATTATAAAACAAAGTCGCTTTTTTCCCTCATGTCCCTTTGTTCCCTTTAATCTTTAAAACTACGCAACGGATTTTGATGATTCTTTCAGTGTTAGATAGCCCATTTATCGAGGAAGGTTAAGGCTATATTTTATCACGCTAAGACTAATAGGAGCGAAGGAATAGAGGAAAATGTGAAAAAAACGGGGAAATTATTTGAAACTAGAGTTCACTGAGAAAGTACCAGTGTTGAGAAAATATTTTTTTGCGATTTGTATGGGCATTGGGCAAGTGCTCCAGCGTCATGAATTTTTCCATACAAAAGTAAAAAAATACTCTTTCAGTGCTGCTACTTTCACAGCGAACTCCATATAGGGACCCATACGCAGGGTGCGTATGGGTTTAGGTTTTATACACATACTTTAGTATTATGACTTAGTTTTGTTACATTCTTATTATCTATCTATTCTTTATAGTCTAAAATGGCATATACTACTACATGACACTCGCGGTATTTTGTCATAAAATAATACCTACAGCTTAAACCAACCCCCTGGGACCGCACATTTTGCCTCACCCCTCCGTAGAAAACAATATACGAATATTCTAAAGCCATTAGAAACATTTTTAACGCGTTTTCAACATAATTTATTCATGTTTTTTTTACATATTTGCATGATATAAACCCAATCTTTTACGCTAGATTTTTCAAACATATATCCCATGGGATCACCACATTTTGCTGTAACAAGTGCTCGCTAGATGTATTGATATTTGCGTAGTTAAAAAACAAAATTGTTGAAAAACAAATAATAAAACTAGAATAAAACTTTAAATTTTGATATAGCAAAATTTTCTAAGCGTATGCTAGGATTTAACAGTAACGTAAATGCGTAGAGTCCACGTAGAGTTCCACGTAGAGTCATTTTGTCACCATGTTGATTGTTGATGGGACACGCTTAAGGCATCCATTACACGGCATACAAGCGTCAGTCAATTCCGTCAGTCATGAATTATGTTTGACTGATGATGACTGATGGACTGATGAATGGTATTAGACGGTCACTCAATTCTCTTCAGTTTTATGTCAGTCAAAGCCAAAATTTTCAAAGGTATACGTTTCTAATTTTTTCCAATTTTGTCAGATGTGACAAAACTCACTCAAAATTCGTGATTCATGGTTGCATGAAGCAAGAATCAAAATATCCAGATTTTTATCAATCCGCTTCATGCAACCGTCAGTCACGCTCTTACACGGTAGGTTATCCATCAGCCACAGTCATGACTGGTAAAACTGAGGCATCCATTAGACGGTAGGTTCTTCGTCAGTCAATTCCATCAATCTAAAAAAAATATATTTGTATAATGTTTTGACAATGCATAAATAGTATGTTTACAAACTTTGTAATTTGTATGACACTGACAGTTGACACATGAGTCATGACTGATGGTGACATAATTTTTTTTTCCACATTTGACTTGTTTGTTTATTCTCGTGTAACTTGACTTTTATATTTAATGCTAATGTAATGAGTTATTATTGAATCTTTAGCACATTTTATAATAATTGTTATACAATTTATAATTATTTTGCACGCCACTTGTTAGGCAGAATGTTGGATCCATTTAAGTAATATTGTAAGACCTTTTAAATCAATTCATTCATTCATTCATTCAATCATGAATTATGTTTGACTGATGGTGACTGATGGACTGACGAATGTATCCAGATTTTCGTCAATCACCGTCAGTCACGCTCTTACACGGTAGGTTACCCATCAGTCACAGTCATGACTTTGGTAAAACCTACCGTCTAATGGATGCCTTACACGTTCGTAATTTTGCTTGTTTTGTCCATCTTGGGCAAACAGAAAAAGGCATTAACAATCATAATTTCCCCATCACATTGTTTAAGCCAGGACTATCCCACAACCACACACAACAACACAAAAATTTTTGTGGTACACTTTATGGAAAAACTATCACGCCTATTGATTCGTGCTTTACTATAGTAATTTTTTATTTATATGCAGATGTGTATCAGTCACTCAAGGCGTGACGACGCGAGCCCACAAAGCTCGGCTTTCAACTAGTTCTGCTTTAATCCTGCTAATTTCTTCGTCGATTTAACAAGAAGGTTGTTTTGTTTTTCTAGAGTTAGACGCAATACCAGGATCGCATAAAACATAGACGTCCGAATATAACGTGAAACTTGAAAGCTTTACCATGTACACACGTCGACGCGTCAATATCATTGGGGTATTAGGGAAACAGAAGTCAGACGATAGAAAAATAAAGATTTTTCGCGGGCCCCTAGACGATCAATTTTATTGTGCAATATTACGCTTCTTATTCAACAGTTTATTTGACAATTAGATTGAAAGCGGACGCGTTCAATAATATTGCACATTTGCACAATACGTGATATTGCGCAGTAAAATTGTTTAATAATATTGCTCAATACATGATTTCGAGCAATAAAACTTATCTGTCAGATTCTCCATACTCTATCTGTCGAGTAGTTGCGGGTAGTATCCGGAACTTATCAGAAAGTGGTGAAACAGGCCCTTAATGTAACATAATTTCTATGACCACATGTACGTAATACACCCATGGAATGTAAAGGAAATATTATTATTAGACAATCCAGACAGCCAGAATCTGTATCAGAATTCAGAATTCGTGTCATAAATTATTAACAAGTCCGCTAATTTTAGCGGACTTTTGTTATGCGGTTACACGACGGCCAATGATGGACAAAATTCGATTGTGCTTGCTATTGACTTTACAATCATGTTGGCAATGATGCGCCTTATGTAAAGAGCTTATACAGAATGTAACAAAACTAAGTGATAATACTTCAGGGTGTATTATCACTTAGTTCCGTGTTCCTTGTAGAGAGTTCACTGTGAAAGTAGCGGCGCTGAAATACCAATTTTTGAAGTGAAAACTTCTTAAGCGGCGTTGAGCACTTTTGTGGGATGGGTAAAAACTGTGAAACTCGCGTCAGATTTTCGTGCTGATCGAAAATGCAAAACGCGTAAGACCGTACGACGGTTTTAGAGTAGTGTTGTAACATCGAAATTAAAATTAAATGATAATTAAAATTAAGTAATGATTAAAATTAAGTAATAATTAAAATTAAGTAATGGTTTAAATTAAGTAATGATTAAAATTAAGTAATGATTAAAATTAAGTAATAATTAAAATTAAGTAATGATTAAAATTAAGTAACGATTAAAATTAAGTAATAATTAAAATTAAGTAATGATTAAAATTAAGTAATGGTTAAAATTAAGTAATGATTAACATTAATTTTAATCGAAATTGATTAATCGAACAATCGATTGTTTTTAGTTTAACGAATTTCGCGTCGTGGCTCTAATGAAAACGGCCACGACGCGTTCTGGCAATCACAAAAAGGCCATAACGCGAAATTCGTGTCGTGGCTGATATGCTAATCGTTTTTCTTGATTGATTAATCATCCATAGGTATGGAAGATTATATTTGAATTACCACGCGTACTACAAAATATTTTGTCTTTTACAAAATCACTGCATTGTGTTTCACTGTGACCACAACGCGCTGTGGGCTATGTTTTCGCTCACTGAGCGATTTCGGTCTTTGAGCGTAACATATAATATAATAGGAGAGGTAAATAGTCGCTTCTATAAAAGTATGATACGGCCGTGCCCGTTCACTCGAGACTGGCACTGCCGTGACCGCACACTACGGTATTTAAATAGTATTTTACTGGAAAGGTGCTGGCAATCGCTGAAAATCATATTTAAAGTATTTTCGCACCGTTAATCTTTGAATTTTAAGAAAACCCGAAAAAACTCGAAAAACCCGGGTACCCGGGTTTTCATTTTAAAAAACCCGAAGTTTTGAAAATTGGGTCCGGGTTTCGATGACCTACGCGCGGCGCGCGGCGGCGCGTGGCAAAGCCGTTGCCTCTGCGGCGCCGACCGCCGTGTATATTAAACAGCCTATAATTGGTGTTGTTATGTATATAATTATTATTATTGTATCCATACCTAATACCTATGCCTTGTACTATTATCTATTTTGTGCCATGAGACATTGCAGGTGACCTTAACACGACGTGGTAATGATGATGATGACGATGATGATGATAATGAATTTGAATTGCATGGTAGCATATGCTTTCTGTTCTTAAAACAACGCCGAAACTCCCAAACGTGTATCTATAAAGAGTCAGGAATTCTCTCAGCATCTTCGAAACCATGGTATACCTTGACCCAATATTTGACTTTTTGATAGCATATTCCTAGTACACTTCACATAAAACCAAAATCACCATATGTTTCCATATAAATTTCGAGGAGTCCCCTCGATTACTCCTGGATCCCATCATCAGGTCACCACTTTTGTGAACATGGTACCAAATTGGAGTGAAATATATATCAACAAAACAAAAATTTCGAAAATCGGTTCACAAACGGCGGAGTAAACGTTGAACATACAAAAAAAAAACACAGCCGAACACCTCCTCGTTTTTTTTGGAAGTCGGTTAAATATGGGCGGAACGCGACAGACACTATGCCGAAATTCCGTCGCGAGCCGAATTTCCGTCGAGCCGAGTCGAGCGTAAAGTTCGGCAGCGATTCGGCGGTAATGTTTTGTATAGCAACACACTACGGAATTATCAAAACCGAACAAAGCAAATCCAACCTTATCTCCAAAGCGTTAACGCACACATTACATCTGAGAATTTTAAATACTCACTTACGCGCGCGTTCCGCAACGAAAATTACGCCGCGAAATTTCGGCTCTTCGCGTAATTTATAGTGTGTCGCATCAGATGTAAGCGGCTGAACGTAATTTCGGCCACGTAAATTACGCCGGCGTAATTCAGCCTAGTGTGTTTAGACACTTAGGCCGGAGAATTGGGTTTTTATCTACTTTTTATATTGAAACTAGAAATAATTTATGGCAAAACAATATTTGCTGGGTCAGCAAGTAATAATATACTTATCAATTCTTTTTCATTATTCGATTTCAACTACGTCGTCTGCAGTGATTCACTACAAACTCACACGAACAGTGCTAATTTTGTTTTCACGGCAAATCGTTAAAACGGAATTTGCAAAAAGTGTAATGACTGATTGTTCCAGGGAACACCTGGGATTCGCGAAGTTACAAGCTGAGGCGGATATCCTTACTAATATTAACAACTAGACGTTCCGCGCGGCTTCACCCGGGTAAATTAGGTATTTCACAGACAAATTAGTCCACAAAATGGTCTATGATCCTCCACGTGGTCTACTTCTTATCTGTGCCAAATAACAGAAAAATTGCTCCAGTAGTTCGTGAGATAAGCCCTTTCAAATAATTTTCCCCGTTTTTTCACATTTTCCTCTATTTCTTCGCTCCTATTGGTCTTAACGTGATAAAATATAACCTATAGTCTTCCTCGATAAATGGGCTATCTAAAACTGAAAGAATTTTTCGAATCGGATCCTACTGGTCTAATCTGATTCCAAAGATTAGCGCGTTCAAACAAACAAACAATTAAGTATATAAATTTCGGTCTTGACTTACTGATGAATATCTCCAGGATTTAATGTCAATAGCTTGCACCGATTTCACTCCAAACAAGCAATAAAATATTCAATTTTCTCATTGATATGTAAAAAAATATGTTATTTAAACAAAGGTAAAAGTTACCTTTGGTTAAATAACATATTTTTTGTTATAAAATGTGCGGACCGCTAAGGTCATTTCTTTTCTTAAAATGGACCCCGAGCGAAACTAATTGGTGATCCCTGCATTAGGGTGTGTCTATCATATATGAAAGGAGCAGCGCTGAAGCAGTACATTATTTTCCAACTTTTGTATAGTACTCATGGCACTGGGGCGCTCGCCCACATAAATCACAAAAAAATCTGCACTGCTACTTACTTTTGTTTCACCCTGTATAAATTCGGTTAACGCACGGATGCGGTACATTTTCCGGGATAAAGTGTTGTGTCTTTTCCCGGGCCTTCAAGTATCTCCATGCCAAATTTAAGCAAAATCTGTTCAGTTGTTTGTTTGTGAAGAGGTAACATACAGACTTATAGATAGACAGACAGACAGACAGACAGGGAAACACACTGTCACATGATATTAGTATGGATTAGTATATTCGGTTAATAATATTCGGTACAGCTGAGAAACAAAGTGGACGACTTAAGTTTTTCACTTAATTTGAGCGTAACCGTTCATCAGTATATTCGGTTAAAAATATTCGGTACAGCTGAGAAACATGGACGATTTAAGTTTAACTTAATTTGAGCGTTATATTAAGTCTTCCCGCTTCAGCTCATATCTTAGCCCCAGTCATTAAAACGCCATTATATTCATCAATTTTACACTCAGTGTTAGGATTACAACACCAGGGCCACCAGGGACATAGCCAAAACGTTTTCTTTATCTTTGTAGAATTACCGATCAAAAACGTATAGAATAATTTAATCTTTAAAACTACGCAATGGACTTTGATGATTCTTTCAGTATTAGATAGCCCATTTATCGAGGATGGTTATATAGGCTATATTTTATCACGCTAAGACTAATAGAACCGAAGAAATAGAGAAAAATGTGGAAAAAACTGGGAAAATTATTTGAAAGGGCTAACTTGAACGCGCTAATCTCAGGAACTACTGGTCCGATTTGAAAAATTCTTTCAGTATTAGATAGCCCATTTATTGCGGAAGGCTATATTTTATCACGGTAAGACTAATAGGAGAATGTGGAAAAAACGGGGGAAGGATCATAGGCTATCGATTTAAACCATTTTTTCAGAGGCTATATATTTTATACCCGTGCGACGCCGGGGCGGGTCGCTAGTAATTAATATTATATTTCCATAAATTAAAAGTGACTTAAAATATTTATATTTGTATTAATAATAGCTGAAAGCTCTAAATTGAATGTTAAATTAATAAACTTTTTAAGAGCTTTTGATATTCGCACAAGTGATTCTGAATGAAATAAATGCACGAATGAGCGAGTGAACGTCTACACAACTCAAGTATGTCTGAAGTACAAGAAGTATTAAAACATAATTTTATACAAAAAATATTAATAAAATAATAATTTGAGTTCTGTTGCAAAGAAATTCTATGGCGCAAGAATTGTACAATTTTCTGCAACAAAATATAATATTATAATTTCTTTCCTGTCTTTCGAAGTATTTCGCAAATTTCATGAAAATCGGTGCGTGAAGCGTTAACAAATCTTAACTTATATCTTTAAACGAGCAATTCTTGGATATATAGTATATACTTATACAATTGGAATCTCAGAATTGGCTCCAACGATTTTCATGACATGACGTATATAGGGGGTTTCGGGGGCGATAAATCGATGTAGCTAGGAATCATTTTTAGAAAATGTCATTTTATTCGTGTTTTATCGAAAACCGAGCAAAGCTCGGTCAAATAGCTAGTTAATACTTAAATAAACAGTCAGACAGAAAAACTTTCCCATTTATAACATTAGTAAGGTTGTAAAGATATAAAACATACTTTTTTATGAAATATTCGTGTATGCAAAACTCTAATGCACTATTTTCGGGTAAAATTGCATATGGCAACACTGAAATTAACATAAGTCAGCTCCGTACTGATGTGATTTCGTAATATTCATACACGATGTTAATCAAATTAGAACTAGGGATGGCCTGTGTCGATGTAAAAACGGATTTTCTATGGAATAAAACCTCAATTTTTCAATTATCGCATAGCTTTTGTCGCGGGCTTTGAGCGCGGCGACCGAATCAAGAAATTCCGTAACGAAAAACACCTAACACCCCCCCACTCCGACCGGCATTGCACGACGTTGCCTGCATGCATCGTCAATTTCTTAGACTAGGCGTATGCGAAGTATAATTGCAAAAGTTGAAAAAAAAAGCTAGACATGGCTTTACCGCGGCACTCCCCATATCGTAGCATGCTGCACTTCAAGAAAGTCTTACAGACTTGTAAAATAGTACCATCGAAGGAATTGATGCATAATCAGTTGACAGACCAACGTCATTTGGTCGAATTATGTCAATTCAATGTAATCCGTGATCTGTGTACGAGACGACGCAAAATATAGGTTACAGTTTTTAGTTAGTGCAAGAACAGTTTAAATAGTTTAGTGTATGTGTACGAGACAATAAATAAATAGGTTATAGTAAACATGATATAGATAATATTTACAGTTTAGTTTATTAGTAATAGTAATAGGTTTAAAAATATTGATTGATAATTCGTGTTAGAGTCTCTGAATAAACCATCTCGTGTACATGCCTTTTATTCCCAAAACCAATATAGTCAATAGTCGCATAGTTAATTTGAATAGTAAAATAGCTTATTCTTGTTGTGGACAACGGCGACAAGGGCGGCGAACATGTTTTAGAAAGTTAATGAAATCGCTTCGTGTTCGCTTCCTTTGACTGTATTAGGTTTATTAGTTAAAATACGTAATTATCGTGTTCCTTGGAAATTTGTATTGAGATGTTTCCCTTAAAAGTAATAAAGCATGTCTTTGTCAAAACAATAAACAAAGGATATTTAAGAATAGAATTTAAGAAAGCTAGCAGAGGCTTTGTTTATTGTTACAATAGAAATATTTATTTGTGTTTTAAAATAGTTGAGAAATAAATAAAGTTTGGCGGGGGCAGGGTAAATAACGGGATCACTGGCCAGGCAGCCGGCCAGGTAAAAACATAGGGTCGGGTCGGCCGCCGGCAGACCGTCAGTCCGCTCCGCGCCAGCCTACCGCGAACATCGAATAGCAGAACTGGGGAAATATCTGGGTTGGGATCATCGTCATATAGAAGAAAGGCTGGCCGGAATCGCATTTTTCTCGATCCCCGCTAATAGTACATAGCGACGAAGTGTTTTATTTCGACCACACCCAGTGCAGAAGCCGTTCTCGAGTAAATTCTCGCACGGCAACACTGCACAATCTGTTAGCTGGGTTTGACATAACGCGACCAAATTAGGCCCGCCATCTGCCTAGGAATCAACTTCTCTGAAAGTACTTAGCCATACTAGTATTCTAAATGCGACAGTATGTCTGTCTGTGAGTCTGTTACCTTCACGCCCAAACCACTGAACCAATTTTGCTGTTTGCAATTGAGATACTTTGAGTCAGTGTTTAGGGTCTATTACACACTAGTCTGAATTATGCCGGCGTAAATTCCGCCACGTTTACGCCGCGCTTAAATTGCATACAAAATACGGGCCGAATACTGGTGACACATCTATTACGTCGCATTTTGTATGCGTTTCACATTTGCGGCGGAAATTACGCCGGCGCGCAGCGTAATTCAGCCTAGTGTGTTTAGACACTTAGAGTACGGCTACGGAGTCTATTAAAATCACAGACAGACAGACAGATAGACACGTCAAACTTAAAACACCACTATTTTCGTCCTAAAAAAATTATCGACTTGCAAAATTTACATCACTAGACCAGTCAAAAAACAACAGAGGAATGTAATATGAAAACGAAGTAATGCGTTGTGGAAATACCTGTTATATTACTCATATCTCCTCACTGATCCTGCTACCCCGGTATAATAATATTATAATGTTATTTTAACCGACTGTGTAAAGAGGGTCATGTTTCTCAAATGTAAGGTATGTTTAAAGGTGGTCCATGATTCCTCACCGTGAGCATTCACGTGATATTAGTGATGAGCAAAGTTGGTCTTCGTCTTGCAAAAAATGCAAGACCAAGACCAAGACTAGGTGTGCAAGAACAAGACCAAGACCAAGACCGACTATGCAAGAGTCTTGCTCCATGCAAGACTCTTGCTAAAATTTTTTACTTAGTCGCAGTGACTATAATATGATATAAAATATTTATAAACATGAATTTCAAGTTCTTGTGATAGAGCCTGGAAACAGGCAGACAAACAGGCAACGATGCGTAAGTAATTGGGTCCTGCTTTTACCCTTTGATTATGTAACCATGCATTTAAACTAAAAAGGGAATATACGTGGCGGCTGAAAAGGAAGATCTTCCAACAGAGAGAGAAACCGAAAATCCGGTCAAGTGCGAGTTGGACTCGCCCATTAAGGGTTCCGCATCAGCAAAAAAGTTTATTTTATGAAATTAAAAGGTTTTTGATTTATTTTATATTTCAGTTGATTTAATGAAAGTTAAATAATTAAGGTTTACCATTTATGACGTATTTAAATAAAACTACTTACTATAATACTATACTCGGCGAAACATGGCGGTAGCGGTCATTGACTCCCTGTCAAAAACTTGTCATTTTTTATATAAACCGCGATTGGTAATGAAGTGTCAGATGTTGTAAATCGCGCCTTTGTATAGAAATGATAAGTTTTTGACAGGGAGTCAATGACCGCTATCGCCATGTTTCGTCGAGTACAGTATATAGTTCTCGTTCAAAACCAATTTTCCTTAGTAGATTTTATAGTAATGAACATCATAATTTTTTTTTAGACTTATCAATTATCATGATATACTTTAGAAGTTAGAGGGGGGGGCACAGATTTTACCACTTTGGAAGAGTCTCTCTCGCAAACTATTCAGGTTAGAAAAAATGATATTAGAAATCTCAATATGATTTTGAAAGATCTATCCATAGATACCCCACACCGGTATTCACTAACGGCCGTTCCCAATATTCAATCTATCTCTGGTTTGACATACGACCGATCGCAGCTAACATTGAATTGACATAACATATATGTCTCTAATGTCTAATAAGACCTATTCCTATCTCTAGTAGGGCAAAACCAGAGATCTAAAATCAAATATTGGGAACGGCTGTAAAAAAACAAAAAAAAACGGAAAAATAATAACTGGCTTGCTTTCTATGAGAGAGAGAGAGAGACAGACAGACAGACAGAGAAAGACGCGCATACCGCACGCATAGCAAAAAGCACAGACATAGATCAAGATAGATACTGCATCTATCTTGATCTATGTCTGTGGCAAGACGTGTCGTTACAAACTTTTTCCGTCTAGCCCCCTTTCGCAACGCGCGATAAGGAACTTCGTTTCCAAAAATATTGTTTGTTTTAGTTGTATGTATCTATGGGGACCCCTACAATTTATAATAATTTTTCTATCTTTGTTTCAAAATCTTAATGCGGTTCACAGACTACACCTACTTACCAAGTTTCAAATAGCTCTTATAGTTTCGGAGAAAAGTGGCTGTGACATACGGACGGACAGACAGACAGACAGACATAGCGAATCTATAATACGCAACCCTAAAAATCCTCGGATTGTTAGGGTTCCGTAGCCAAATGGCAAAAACGGAACCCTAAAAATCCGAGGGAAAGTTCTTATTTTTAAAAATTTTCATTTTTTTAAGGACTTTATTTCCGCTAAAAATCAGCCTATGCTGAGTTGACTCTCGACTTTACATTAATACATTTTCAATTCAAGAATCATTCAAGTTAAGTAGTCCATTGAAATGTTACAATTTTAGGACCGAATATTGAATTTATTAGAGGACGCAATTTTATTTTCGGAATATGTTGGGGGGCTCAATAGAAGCTTAACCTCAAGTTTGTGGGGTCACCGCCTTTGTCCCCCGGCCGCCATCTTGAAAAAAGGGGTGACAACATTATTTTCGTGATATTTCGGAAACTATAAGTCTTACAGAAAATTTTTAAGAACATAATTTGTTGCAAATTATTTTGCCTACAAATATGTTTGTATAATTTTTTAGCCTAAATTAAAAATTTAAAAAGTTATAAGCAAAAAAGTGATAATTTTTTTAAAGGTTTATTATTGCTCTTTAACTTTGTTTAATACATTTTACAAAAAAATTACCTTAGAACAACCTTGTTAATGATATTTTGAGAAAAAGATCCCCCAATCCCCCCGACCTCATGAAATTAATTTTCTGCAGATGCAAAGGAAACTGTGAAGGCATGCGTGCCTGCAGAAAAGCAGACCTAAAATGCTCTATAGTATGCCTACTATTCTGTAAAGCTTTTCAGACCTGCTTTTCTGCAGCCACAGTCTGCAGTATGCCTACTACACTACATAAATATATGCAAATTGCAAACTATATCATAGTATACCTACTATACTAGTCTGCACATGCCTACTATACTATAAAGCATTTCAGGCCTGCTTTTCTGCAGCCACACATGGTTCCACAGTTTCCTTTGTTTCTGCAGAAAATAAATTTCATGGGACCGGGGGATCTTTTTCTCAAAAGATCATCTACAAGGTTGGTCTAAGGTATTTTTTTTTTTTTGTAAAATGTGTTAAACAAAGTTAAAAAGTGATAATAAACCTTCTAAAAAAAATTCACTTTTTTGCTTATAACTTTTTAAATATTTTAATTTAGGGTAAAAAGTTATATAAACATATTTGTAGGCAAAATAATTTGCAATAAATTATGTTCTTACAAATTTTTTGTAAGACGTGTAAATTCTGAAATATCACGAAAATAGTGTTGTCACCCCTTTTTTCAAGATGGCGGCCGGGGGACAAGAGTGGCAACCCCACAAACTTGAGGTTAAGCTTCTGTTGAGCCTCCCAACATATTCCAAAAATAAAATTGCGTCCTCTAATAAATGCAAAGCAAATGTAACATTTCAATGGACTAAAGATCATGTAGCTAGTCTAATAATTTAGGTTTGAAAATGTTTATTCGTGAACATTAAAACGTTTACAAAAAGTTTTTAAAAATGTTTGCAAGAGTCTTGCTTTTTGCAAGACCAAGACCAAGACTAGGCGTGCAAGACCAAGACTAGGCGTGCAAGACCAAGACCAAGACCAGAAAGATTTGAGCCAGACCAAGACCAAGACTGCACAAGCAAGACCAAGACCAAGACTGGTCGAGTCTTGGTCTTGGTTTGCTCATCACTACGTGATATGTAAGTAACATTTTAGATTCGACTTTGAGCATTACATTACAATACTACCTCCCTGACCGACGAGCATTCGCGTGTAATGTAACATTCGACTGAGCATTCCATAGCTAGTCGATGTTATAAGCTGTATCAACATATTACACCCTATATCATTACAAGGTGCGCATTATTTGTGATGCTCGGCTCTCCTCCCTCACTGATGTAATGCTCGACTCTGTTACATTACAAGCGAATGCTCCCGGTGAGTTTCTTTACTAGATGACCCGGTAAACTTCGTATCACTTCCCTCTTAATATAAACCTTCCCTGGACTTCCACGGATATTCCAACACGAAAATTAGCAAAATCGGTTCAACCGATCTCGAATCTCCATGCTGGTGTCTGATGACATATTTTCTAAAAACAATTTATATCTCGCCCGCCTACAAGGCCCTTGCGGAGCCCCAGGGCTCTGCGGAGCAATGGCTGCTTAAGGCTGCGTTTCCACCAGGGATCTGTTGCGAGGAACGTGTTTTTGAGAACCAATAGAATCGCTTCATTGACGTGACTTCGCTCAGCGCAGCGATTCTATTGGTTCTCAAAACGCAGGTGGAAACGCAGCCTTGGGATGTGACATATTTTTTTAATGGATATAAATTCCACCACACATTCCCACCACTGTATCTCCTGTGACGCCAGGACTCAGACCAATAAAAAAAGAAAGACAGAGTATTACCATGTAATGACGTGAAGTCGCTGTCGATCAATGTGTGCGTCATCTATGCTAGGAGTGCGCTTGTGTGCAAACAAATAATGTTGCCAACGCAGTGTCTCAGAATGCCAAACTCCCATCCTGTCGCATATTATACTACTAATGACTACAAGATTAATTGCTATCAAACTAGATTGTTAATCATTATTCATTAATCATTAGTAATGAGATGTTTCAAATGCTAAGTATTTTTAAAGGTTTTTTCGTAACTTTCAGGGTATGTACTATGTAGGTATGTATGTATTTTACAGTTTTCTTGTTTTGCAGTTGCATTTAAAACAGTTTAATTCCGAATCCTAACTATGATTTTCAATATGACGAGCTCCGTGGTCGAATGGTCATGATGCCGGACTGACACCCTGGAGGTCCCCGGGCTGGATCCCCATTCAGGTCAAGATGGAATAATATGATCATTTTTAGATTGACCTGGCTCTTGGATGTATACCTACTGTATACAGGGTGTAACAAAAGTGAGTGATAATACTTCAGGGTGTGTTTGTGTTCATTGTAGAGAGTTCTGTATGAAAGTAGCAGCGCTGAAAGACGCCTTTTTTCACTTTTGTATGGGAAAACTCGTGGCGATGGGACTCTTGCCTTTAAAAGCGAAACAAATTAGAGCGGTGCTACTTTCACGGTGAAATCTCTACAAGAAACATATTATACAGACCCTAAATTATTATCACTTAGTTATAATATTATATTATACACAGGTGACAGGTGTAACAAATTATTAATATATTAAAATATATACCCTGTATACAGGGTGTAACAAAACTAAGTGATAATACTTTAGGGTGTGTATGTGTTTCACTGTGAAAGTAGCAGCGCTGAAAGACCAACATTTTTTTCACTTTTGCATAGGGAAATTCGTGACGCTGGGGCACTTGCCCATAAAAAAAATGTCTTTCGGCGCTACTATTTTCACAGTGAACTCTGTATAAGAAACACGTATACACCTTAAAGTATTATCACTTAGTTTTGTTAGACATATAGGAGTTGAGGGGGAGGGGAGTATTGTGTGGTGTTTGTTGGTTTCCTTGTCAATAAATAAATGCAATGTCATAACAAAACACTCTGTTTATTATATTTTTAACAAAATTTTAACATAAAATTATAATAATACTTAACAGAAAGGTGATAACAATAATATAATTAATGTCCCTTATGTTGTGTCAATTTTTTGTAGTACTGCCGCTTGGTGTCACAACTTTTAAATATAGATTCTTGTTTTGCGATGTGGTGGAATCTTATATTTATAAACTTTTCAATAATAGATCTTATTAAATTTGTTTCATGTTCTATGCCATAAGTGTTGTGATCATTTTCTAAGTTGAGGAAAGTATGTTTATTTCCAATAAATCTCTTTAGAATTTGTGACAAGACATATTTGTGCTGTCTTTCTGAAGTAATAACGATACGTTCTTTTACAATTTTTCTTATGACTAGTTCACACGTACAGCATATATCATAAGTGTCAAAAGAAGGAAAGCTTAAGCCACCTTTATCTCTTAGTGTGATTAGTTTATGAAAGTCGTGTCTCTCAGAAGTTAATAAGCGCGATACACAACTCACATTTTAATTTTTTTGTTAGGTAATGAGCAACTGCACCAGCTATGTAACACATATTACATATTTTCTGAAATCATTTATGTCTGGAACGTCTAAGTAAATTACCAAATTTTCAATGTTTTCTATTGATTCGAGACAATCTAAAGAAAGGTTTTCATTTTCCTCTTCGAAACGATAGGACGATGAAGTCGAATTTATGACTTGTGTACCTGAATCACAGTTCAGAATGGCTATATTTTCTAGAGGCACACAATTGCCAGTTGTCAAACATTTCAACTCCAGGTGGGTTAGAAGTTTTCGGTAAATACCTTTGAACTGCTTTACATTTGGATTGTCGTTATGACCACCGTGCATCCATAATGACCCAAAAAATATCAAATGGTCCTGACTTAATTTATAAGTCGGTAAAAATACTAATGAATGCTCTTTTTCAATCAAATCTAAAAACATAGATTTCAGGCTTTCAATATTTATTAAAATACCCAAAAATCCAGTTTTGCATTTTGTTTCTAATACAGGCTTATAAAATCGGTTGATTACAAAGGTTTTACTACCATCTTTCATGACACTTTGTTTAGTAACTGATTTTAACTTTAGTATACTAATATACGCTTTTAAGCCGTTAAAGAATTTAAAAAAATCATTCTTATTGCTAGCGTTTATTGGCTTTTTGTAATCAAATTCAGTCATAGCCCTTGAATTAAATATATCAAAGAAATCGTTTATCTTTTGGATAAATTGTTCCGTTGGCACAGATTGATCAAAATGTTGCAAATTTAAATCTTCTCTACAAATTTTTAAGGCAGTAGCAACACTCCTGCTCAGTAATTGAACGGCTAGCTTAACTTTTATTATTTGATTTCGAAAGTTAATATGTCTTTTTGACAATTTATTGGCTAGATGGAGACCTTCAGTATCCTGTAGCGTATTGAGTTGAATCAAGTAATCCCATTTTACCAATTCGCCGTTTATATCCAAAAATTATTTTTTGCATTGTAATTGATTTCGTACTAATTTAATTACATGACACGGATCCAAGAAACAGTGTACCTCTGTATCATTGGATGGATGTTTAAATTTCGTCTTCATTGCCTGCAAATCTTTCACATTACAATTAAGTAACTCCATAGCCGCAAAGTTTGTTGCATGTCCGTCAAAAGTTAAAGATACTACATCAACTCCTGCATCGAAACATTTTATGAGACACATCTTAATCAAATTCGCCTTTTGTTCTCCAGTCAGACAATTGATTAAAAAATAACCTAGTAGAATTTTCCAACGTTGATTTATTGCCACCAGCAAAAACACAAAAGCTTGTGACGCCAACGGTGCTGAATCAGAAATGGTACCAGTGCCCATATCTACTAGACCTTGGTATTTTCTACCATCCCATATCTTTTTTTTGTCTCAGAGCCATTTCATCAAATATAAGGGCACACGTTGGTCGTCGTTCACTTGCTTCAGCTTTATTTTTAACAGCTGTAAAGGCTTAATCTGTAAAACCAGGTTCACCATTTATGTGAGCGTACCATTTGATTAATGTTTTGTGATGTGGCAGACATGTCTGAAAAGTTTTTCGAACGTAGTCATACGCTTTCGGTGAATAAAAGTTTAGAGTTAGGCAAAATCTCTTGATTGCTGCTGAATACTTTATCTTCTTCTTTCCCAAAATCTTTTTATTAATGTTATTAAATAAATCTGCTGCCACTAAATTTTCATCGAGCATATTCGAAACATCGGTATCAATATAGTTTTTTTTCTTTTAATTCTTTTAGTATTTTTTAAGGGATTCATTTCTCTTCTGACTCTTTGATGAAGGATTTTGATTTTACGTTGATTTATTAATAGACGCATTTTATACTTTTTCACTTGCTTTCTTAGAGCACTTTTTTTGGGACTGTCAAATATTGAGTCTAATTCTGAATCACGGATCGGACTTGAACCAAATACGTGTGGCCTGGATACGTCTTCCATGTGTTCTGACGATGTACCAGCATGTAAATTATTTTCATCAAAATCTCTGTCGGTGTCAGTTTGCTGGGGTAATTGCTGAAAAAAGTAAATAATTAAATATCTATATCTAATAAATTATGTGTTTCAACTAAAAAATATACATTTTATATGATAATTTAGTAACTGTTTTAAGCATTTAACCTCTGCATTGAAATCTGGTACGGAACCCTCTGGACCAAAATCAGGCTTACCACCTATAAGATTTACTACCTGTAATAAAATGATAGTCATGATTTATAAAACAGTAATAAATAATAATTATATCAATTGTATCCTTTCCATTCCAACATAGGTACAAACCATTTTTGGTTTCGCGTTTTTCTTGATGCGTCGAAGCCCACATTTTGTGTAGTATTTATCGCACTCTTCAAAGTGTACAGAGCAAACAACACTATATTTTGAGGGCAACCAGTCCTCTTCATTTCTGCTCTCTCTTATAGCTTTAATCCATCTTTCTCTCCACACTATTTCAGTCGGGAACCTGAAAAGCATGAGTATCACAAGTAATAAAGTATAAAACGCATTATAATTAATATGACAGGAGACCGTGCTGCGTGATACGATTAAAAAAATAATAGGTTAATGTAAAGACGAAGAGTGGTAGATGAACTTATTAAATAAGAAACTTAAAAATATGATAGCACAAAAAAAACTTGAATATCATTTCTAATTTTCATACAAAACGTTCCTAATTTTTATTAATTTATTATATATAGGTATCTGCCATTCTTATTCACTATTACTTTTATTTTATTGTGTGTATATATGAAAAAATAAAACAGCCACGACGCGAAATTCGCGTCGTCTAATATTCGTCTAATGAAAACGGCCACGACGCGTTCTGGCAATCACAAAAAGACCATAACGCGAAATTCGTGTCGTGGCTGATATGCTATTCGTTTTTCTTGATTTGTTCTTGATTGATTAATCGTCCATAGGTATGAAAGATTATATTTAAATTACCACGCGTACTACAAAATATTTTTTCTTTTACTAAATTACTGCATAACGTGTTTTTCATTATTATTTGAAAATATCCATATTTCCATACTATACGTACTAATATTATTACAGTCTGTCTGTCTGGCGCAACGTTTATTGTTTGTTGTTGTTGTTTTTTTTAAATATAAGGTAATCTGATCTTAATCTTAATAAATTATAAAAATTTAGCTTTATTTTTATTTATATTATTTAAATATATTACTACTAGTTGATGCCCGCAACTACGATGCGCCAGACATACAGTAATAATATTAGTACGTATAGTATGGAATTATGGATATTTTATAAATAATAATGAAAAACACGTTATGCAGTGATTTAGTAAAAGAAAAAATATTTTGTAGTACGCGTGGTAATTCAAATATAATCTTCCATACATATGGACGATTAATCAATCAAGAACAAATCAAGAAAAACGAATAGCATATCAGCCACAGCCCACAACACGAATTTCGCGTCGTGGCTGTTTCACTGTGACCACAACGCGTTGTGAGCTATTTTTTCGCTCATTGAGCGATTTCGGTCTTTGAGATATATATATATATATATATATATATATATATATATATATATATATATATAAATAACGAATTAGGTTAAAAATATACATTTGGATAATACAGCATGTAGTAATATTTTTCCCCTATTATGGGGAAAAATATCTTACGACCAGCATGCAGCACTGGTTGAGGTTTTGTGTCCCGAGACAATTTTTAAAACTATTAAATTCGTTATTCCGGTGGTAATACATAAATATTTAACTACTTACTTGTGAAAAGTAATCCCACAAGGTTTCTTTTGAGCACATGAATTGTTTTTGCACCATTTAACAACACAGGACGGCATATTTTAATATTTCTTGACACAGATGAAAACTACATGCGCCGTCACTCGTTGAAACCGGAATGACAGGCGGCCGGCTTCCTACAGCCCTATCGGCTTCCTATCGCTTGCCTCACCGCGTAACATTTATGGTTCTGTCTTTCTTTTTTTATTGATCTGAGCGTCAGGATCGACAGCGGTATCCAAGTTCCAAGTTCCAACCGGCCCTGGATTTATAAACAGGCAGCATACTGCATAGGCCGCGGCCTAGGCCCTAGGGGGCGGACAGATCAAAATTACTACAACTAAAAAATATTCCATTTTTTTAGCACATAAGTAAAAAGTAAGTCAGACATTTTGATTTATTCGGGTTATAAAAAGGGCAGTATCTTAACTATTTATATAATATATATTTTACCTCGACACTTTTTTAGTACCTGCGAAGGAGGGGCAGATAGGGCTACATTTTAACTGTCAGTTCGTAGTACCAACACCTAAACTGTATAATAAACCTTGATCGTAGGATTCTCAGGGATACCAAAAAAAATATACCTACTAAAATTATAATTCTTTCGCATTATCATCTACTTTTGACTTGACTTAGCTGGGCGGCGGAGGCCCTTGAACTCATGGGGCCCTGGGCTTAAGCCCAAATAGCCATATGGTAGATCCGGCCCTGGTACTTAGAATTCCAGTGCGTCAATGGCGCAGTGGTGAGCGCGTTGGTAGCTCAAGCCGGAAGTCGCGGGTTCGAGTCCCGCCGACGGAACAAAAAGTTTATGAAGTTCCTGGCTCATGGATGTGTATTAAATATGTGTATCATATAATAAAAAAGTATTAAATATATTTCCGTTGTCTGGTACCTGTAACACAAGTCCTTCGGGTACTTAGCACGGGGCCAGACTGACGTGGTGTGAAGCGTCCATAGATATTATTATTATTATTATATTAACTAGATGGCGTTTTTGAGAATAAACAGAGACATCTACTGGACGATTAAATAAATTTTATTACAATTCCACAAGTGTCGTTGTTAGTATTCCTGTGAGTCCACTAGATGGCGTTTTTGAAAATAAACAGCGACATCTTTGCCTAAAAACATAACGTGTCGGTTCGACTCCGTCCCAGTGTGAGTTGAGCCTTATTGGTGAACTAGATGACGCCCGCAACTCTGTTGCGCCAAAATTCGTTTATCGCGCGGGAACCGTGGATTTGTCCGGGGTAAAAAGTATCCTATGTCCTTTTCGGGGACTCAAAGTATCTCAATACCAAATTTCAGCAAAATCGGTTCAGCGGTTTGGGCGTGAAGAGGTAACAGACAGACACACTTTCGCATTTATAATATTAGTATGGAAGTATGGATGTAAAAAATGAAATAACAATTTCAGATATTTAACATAAATGTATTCTGTTAACATAAATACGAGTATACAAAATGGCGTAGTTTTTCAACAGTTTATACACATTCAAACAAAAAAATAATTTTATATTATACTAGACGACCTCATGAACTTCGAATAACTTCCCTCGTAATTATAACCTTCCCTGAACTACCACGAACATTTCAACACTAAAATCAGGCAAATCGGTTCAGCCGTTCTCAGTTTTAATTCTGGAGCGTAGGTAACTAACAAAAATGAAATTATTTTACTTTACATAGATGACACATTGGCTATGCAAAAGTATCTTTTCAACCCCTTTTACATATTTTAGGGGTGAATTCAAAAAATATTTTGTCAAATATAACATGAAATCAAGACTAAAATCACTTTCGATTTATATGCAGTCCAAACGCGCGGTTTGGCGGCTAAATTACGTGATCACAAGCAATTATATGTAACGATTTATTTAAATAGAGGCGCGGTCGCGCTGTCATTCACATAGGATCAATTGATACGAGCGCAGAGTCGAAGCACATCGAAGCGAATGCCCAAAAAACTGAACAGAGAAAATTCAACCTTAACTCCAGAGCGTAACGCACACTTCTGCGAGACCAATCAGCGTTGGTCGCGCGAATTTGCGCGAATGCGCGCGCCTTTTTAAATTATCAGAAGTAATGTGTGCGTTAACGCCTTGGAGTTAAGGTTGAATTTGTTATGTTCAGTTTTGGTAATTCGCTTCGATGCGCTTCGACTGCGCTATTATAAATTGAGGGGGATTCGCGCGTTCGGGGGATGCATATAAATCCAGCCTAATGTATAATACAATCAGTGGTTTAAGCTTCAAATCACTATAAAGATTTATATGTCAAAACTTATGCTTACAATAAAATTATTTTCTGTTTGAATATGTTCAGTCAATATTCTAGTCTGAATTTATGTCTATACTATATTCGCGTTGTGAATTGTGATTGCAATGGCAAAAGTTCTGTACATTGTTTATTTAAGTATGTATCTTTAAATTGTGTTAATATTATCCAATAGCCAATAAGCGCATATTTATTTTAAGATTTTAAGTATAATATTATCTACTTTAATCCATATGCATTACTTTTTGGATTGTTTTTTGTCATGTGCTATTATAAATTTACACAAAGGAAGATGTTTATAATAAACCCGTTTTATTTCAGTAAAAATAGCATATTTTACAAAGAAATTAATAAGTAACTTTTCAATTAGGGCGTTTCACCGCCTCCTGATAAGGTGCTCGATAGGCTTATTTGACAGATTCTCCATACTCCATCTGTCAAGTTAAGCCTTATCAGGAAGCGGTGAAACAGGCCTTAGTCGTTTATTTTGTAAATAAAAATAGCATTTAAGTAACTTTTCTGTCCCATTTATATAGTAAAAACGTATTTTCATTTACTCATCTATATTAATGTCTATTCAATGAGGATGTTTTATAATCTATTTGCCACCAGGTGCCGCATGTAGCCTTAGGGTCTGTCGTGTCTAATGCCGCGGCGCACATGCGTCTATGGTCACGAAGCTTCGTGACAATAAACGCAGTTGCGGCCCGGGCAAAATAGACATACATATTATCATGACACATTACAGCTATATCGTGACATATGACAGCAGTTTGACACGAGAGACCCTGCTACATAGCGGCACCTGGCGAATCCAGCGTAACGCGAATATAGTATTAGACTCTACGAATAATAAAAACTAAGGAAGATTAACTGTCAAAAAATTTGCTCAGATTGTACAAAATGTGACCGGAATACATGCATACTTTATGCAAAAAGGGACCCCAATAATTGCAATAATTTTGGGTAATTGTAGAAGTGAAAATTATTGTCGACGGCTTTTTCGTGAGTGATAGGCTCAAAACACAGATAGTATCACTTGACAAATCGGCGCCAGAGGCCACGAGCGATACTACGTATTACAATAATGAAGACAAAGTTTAAAATCATATGACACTGATACTGCTCGCCTCGCCTCTGCCATTCCGGTGTAGATCGGCCCTTAGTGTTCCGTAGTCTCATATTTTAGTGTGCAAAAAGGAACCACATTCAAAACCGTTGAAGTATGGAAGTTACGTTTCCTTAGTTTTTATTATTCGCAGTAGTAGACTCTAGAATCTAATCCTGTAGTGTCGCTAGTGGGTAGTAGTATCACTTGGCTAGTCCAGCGCGTTTGGCCTCCAACTCGTATATAAGAAGTCTCCACATCTTCACCACGAATACCTCTGCCTCTTCGTCCAGCACCTGAAAATAGAAATGTATTTTCATCTAATATAACTAGCTGTGCCCGCGACTTCGTTCGCGTGGAATGGTTACTATGGGCATCATATTTATTTTGGCGAACAACTACCTCAGCTTTATAAATTATAGCTGTTGCCCACGGCTTCGTCTGCGTCTATTTCATTAATGCATTCATTTCCACCAAAGATTCTTAATAATCGGCCAAGTGCGAGTCGGACTCGCGCACGAAGGGTTCCGTACCAATAAAGAGCAAAAATGGGCAAAATATTGTGTTTTTTGTATGGGAGCTCCCCTCAATTTTTTATTTTATTTGAATATTATTATTAATTATTAAAAAAAAAACATGCAATCAAGGATTTTGTGAAAATTTCAAGTGTCTAATAGTTACCATTATTGAAATAGAGCAAAAAAGGCCAAAAAAATCACGTTTGTTGTATGGGAGCCCCCCTTAATTATTAATTTTATTTTGTTTTTAGTATTTGTTGTTATAGCGGCAACAGAAATACACAATCTGTGAAAATTTCAGAAGTCTAGCTATAACAGTTTTTGAGATACAGCCTGGAGACAGACAGACGGACAGACATCGAAGTTTTAGTATTAGGGTCCCGTTTATACCTTTTGGGTACGGAACCCTAAAAAGTATCAAATATATTTCCGTTGTCTGGTACCCGTAACACAAGTCCTTCGGGTACTTAGCACGGGGCCAGACAGACGTGGTGTGAAGCCTCCATAGATATTATATTATTATCGTGACTCCACGGGCACCGTACACTCACCATCTGCACGTCGTCCAGTATACCCTGCGGCGCGGAGCCCGCTAGCACCTTGCTGCATATGAAGTCCACTAAAGTCGGCTCCGGTTCGCCGATGTATTCGATGATCTTCTTGTTGATCCAAGGACGTATCTTCTTTTCCATGAGGGTGTTGTCGATCTGGAAAATGTTGAAGAAATTTAAAAAAAACCGGTTGAAATTTTACAAGTGTATGAAACGTTTTGAACAGTAATAAATGGAAATGAATACTATTTTCAATTAATTTCAGTAACATGCTATTTTTCATGCTACGTGCTATTCCTTTGCTATTTGCTACAATCGCAGCATCGTGAATTATGGGTTCGCATCGCACCGCTCGCGTCGAGTATTATTTCACATCGAAAGAAATATATATATTTTTTTATGATCGCAGACTATTGCTGCGCATGATAATATTAGCAATGCTGTGTCCTTTTCAGGGACTCAAAGTAACTGTACACCAAATTTCATCAAAACTTTCGCCTTTAGTGTATAAACACACTAGGCCGAAGTTACGCGGCGTAAATTACGTCCGCAATGTCAAACGCGTACAAAATACGGACGGAACGCGACGGAATAGTGTGTCATCGGCAATTTAAAATACATTGCGGACGTAATCATGCCGAATTAACGCCGCGTAACTTCGGCCTAGTGTGTTTAGACACTTATATTGGTAAGAAAGAATATTACCACTCCTCACTAATGTACTATCAGAGAAGTCATGATTTCTAAGCAAATGGGAGACCTACGTAGTTTGGTCGCGTTACGTCAAACCCAGCCGACAGATCACAATTAGCATTGAATTGACATGATCCGACCAAATGTCGTTGGTCTGTCGTTGCCTAGGAATCAATTTCCTCGATGGTACCATCGAAGAAATGAATCCACAGGCGTAGTAAGTCGCCATCTGTCAACTCCATGCGTCGGATGGGCATGTAAAAAGTCGGTCATGCGCCTGATCTCTCGATAGTCGTGTCGGTCGTCCATCCCAGTGGGTTATGAGAGTAAAGGAATAGAGAGTGCTCTTGTGTACTGCGCACACACTTGGGCACTATAAAATTACTCCTGCGTAGCTGGCCTGGTTTCAATGAAACCGGCCAGCGTCACCGAAACCGGAGTGGGAGCTATTATACCTGTCAACTAGGTTTGACAAAACGCAAACGCATGCCTATGAATCAACCTCTCGGATAATGGTTTGGTGAAATGAAATTGTATTAGTTTTAATGTGTCTTTAAATAAATAAAATAATTCACTCTGCATCCTCTATCGGTTGTATCACGGGGAGTGCTCTGAGGAGTTGTTCGGAATCATACCACCTGCAACTTTTCGCCATCATCCCACGCGTAAAACATACCATCCTCATCACCTTGATGAGTGGCAGTCTTCCACAGTGCGTTTTTCGCGTAACTTTCTGCCGCGCACTGTAAAACTCTGGAATGAACTGTCACCAGCAGTTTTTCCGGACCTATACGACCTGCAAACCTTCAAGAAAAGAGCGTATTCCCTCTTAAAAGGCCGGCAACGCACCTGCAGCTCTACTGATGTTGCGGGTGTCCATGGGCGACGGTAGTTGCTTACCATCAGGTGACCCGTTTGCTCGTTTGCCCCCTTATTTAATTTTAAAAAAAGGGAGTGCCTCCGCTGCCGGCGCCGGTTGCCGAAGTTTGCCGAAGTCACGCGATGTTTGCCGACTAGGCTTAAGGCGCCTATTCGGCAAACATCGCTTGTCAAATGACAGAATAATTCAGGTCAAAAACATCAGTCTTGAGCTATAGGACTATGAAAAGTACCAATAGGTCATAATGTGAGGATGCATAATGCATATTTTAATGGTGATGATGATGATGATTAATGTGATCTGCATAGTAGCATAAAGTACCTTTGTTTCTTTAAACGACGCTGAAACTCTAAAACATGTAGTCCGAAGTTCTGTTCAGCGCCTTCGGAACCGCGGTAATAATGTGTTGCAAAATCTTACTTTTTGGTAGCATTTGATCAAAATACATCACAAAAAACTAAAATATCCACAGCCGAACATATTATAACCTCCACCTTTGGAAGTCGGTTAAGAAGTCGATTGGAAGTCGAATATTTGAGGTATGTATTTATTTTTTAAATTTGCACTGGAATTCAGCGTTCGGGTCTAAATACACTAGGCTGAATTACGGCGTAATTTACGTGGCCGAAATTACGTTCAGCCGCTTACGTCTGATGCGACACACTATAAACGCGAAGAGCCGAAATTTCGCGGCGTAATTTCCGTTGCGGAACGCGCGCATAAGTATTTAAAATTCTCAGATGTAATGTGTGCGTTAACGCTTTGGAGATAAGGTTGGATTTTCTATGTTCGGTTTTGATAATCCGTCGCGTATAGTGTGTTGCTATACAAAACATTACCGCCGAATCGCTGCCGAACTTTACGCTCGACTCGACGGAAATTCGGCTCGCGACGGAATTTCGGCATAGTGTCTGTCGCGTTCCGCCCGTATTTTGTATGGATTTATACGTGGACACTTTTAGGCATTTGAATTTTTTCGGTTCCCATTTTGAGTGTCAGTGCCGGCAGCCGTTGTTTTATATCTCGGCTACCGGCAAATGCCGGTAATGGGAACCGGCGGTAAGTATACACTTATCGCCGGTTCCCATTACTGGCCATTTAGCCGAAACTTTTTCGTTTTCGCTTCGTTATAGAATCGCCGAAGACGAGTCGAACGTCAATGTCATACTAACGAACGCTTATGTCAATTCCATACATTTTCATAGGCGATTCTATAACGAAGCGAAAACGAAAACATTTTGGCACACCCCCCTGATATTTTTGGGAGCCGGTGCCGCGCCGGCAGGGGAGGCACTCCCAATAAATAAAGAAAACTTTAATCACCTGTGCAGTATCCAACTTATACTGGAACAACTGTTCTTTCTGCGTAGGAATCTTGTCTATGAGGCTAAAACAGTGATTCCCAACCTTTTTCAGCCACAAGCCCCTAGGAAGTAGGAACTCAAGCAGACGGACTCCCGTAATAAAACAACAACAAAAATCGGACCCCCCAAACATGCTCGCGGACCTTGAGGGTCTGCGGACCACAGATTGGTAAGCACTGGGCTGAAATATTAGTATGGATAACAAACCTGTGCAGTATCCAACTTATACTGGAACAACTGCTCCTTCTGCGTGGGGATCTTGTCGATAAGGCTTTTAATGTGTTTCCTCTTCTCCTCAGCGCTTTTGTTCTCCTTATCACTCTTATCTGCCTTCTCTTTCTCCGCTGCCGCCTTTTCTTCTTTTTTACTCTTGTCCTTGTCTTTCTTTTCTTTCACTGAAAGATGCAATGAGCACAATGAGTAAAATGTTTTAAGCTTTTATTGCGGGCTTTGAGTGCTGCGACCGTATAAATTCCGTAACGAAATAAACCTAACACACCCCATTCCGACCGGCACGTTGCCGTGCATGGCCTTACGTCGTTTGAGCTCGGCAGACTTCGGCTCGATGTTTGTGTGCGTGCGACTAGACGTATGCGAATTATAATTGTAGTTGATAAAAAGTGCCACACGTATTTTTTTATATCAAATTAGGGGCAAACGAGCAAACGGGTCACCTGATGGGAAGCAACTACCGTCGCCCATAGACACTCGCAAAAGGAGTTACAAGTGCTTTTCCGACCTTTTAATAGCAGTAACAAATAAAATTAAAATAAATTAATTATTATAATGTATACTAACTGGGATGTCTGGGCGGCGGCGGATCGTCGTCTGGCGCGAACGCCGCGAGCGCGCTACGTCGCAACCGGCCCTCTGTAAACCAAAATTATGTTTTACACAATATGCCAGATATGTCAGTTGTCGCACAATGCACCAGATGTGTCACACGATGTATCAGATGTCACAGTGTGTCACATGAGTCACACAATGTGCCAGAAATGTCACACATGGTGTCAAACGCGTCACGAATTTATCAGATATGTCACACAATGCGCCAGATCTGTCACTCACCGATGGGAGTGTCAGCGGAGGGCGTGGGGCTGCCCTTGCTGCGGAAGCTGATGCTGATCGGTGAACTCTCGTCGGACACTATGCCCTGAAATACGGAAAATATTTCGTTATATACCATGAGTGACAAAAATGCTATGGCTGAATTTATATTCGTCCGCCCCATGCGTTCGGGCGTAATGAACGAACGACAGCGCGCGCGTAGTGTCGGACAATGTCATGTCAATTCCATAAAATATTCTGATTGGCTAGTCTCTAAAAAAAATCATAAAAAGCTTGTTGGGGTCCCCAAAAAAGCGGCCACCATCGAAACTGGTGTAGGAGGTATTGACCTGGCAGTGGTTTTGTTATTTGTATCACTGGATACGCTTAGGGCCGCGACACACCGGGATGGCAGAGGCGAAGCGAGCAGTTTCAGTGTCATATGATTTTAAACTTTATCTTCATTATTGTAATACATATACGATACTCGCTTGAGAAATCGCCGCCGCCAGCGTCCACGAGCGTCCACGAGCGGCCACGAGCGGCCGTAGACTTCTCAAGCGATACTATGTATTACAATAACGAAGATAAAGTTTAAAATCATTCCGGTGTAGCGCGGCCCTTAGACACTATCACTATTACGCTATGCAGACTGACTGCTTGGTCAGCTCTCAGTTGGTCTGCGTACCTAAAATGGTCACATTTTGCAATTCCTCTCAAATCGAATTCGGAAAAATGAAATGTCAAAACTGTCAAACTGACGAATGTCAAATTATAGTCGGGGCATTATAATAGGCCACATTTGACAGTTCATCAAAATAGCACAACGTATCCTTCTAGCGACGTGCATAAAAAATAAATATTTTCGTTTTGTTATAACTGCACAATTGATGAACTTTTTTCAATTACGATTACATATTTATTGTAAATATGACCGATACGAATTATTTAACGATTTGCTTTTACTGATAAAGAATTCTAAACGTAATAAGCAAATTCTGATCTTAATAATTGCACGTCATTACAATGTTACGTCAGCTGTCCTTTTTTCTTTTTAAACTCTAGGGATGTTACTCTAAAAATCGAAAGCGAATAAATAATATTGATGCATTGATTACTTGTAACGAAATATCCCCATAAATTAAGAGCCCGGAGAGAGAGAGATAAATATTAAATTTACTACAAAATATTTCAACTCTAAAAAATATTTTTTAGTATTTAAATATTTTGTAGTAAATTTACTATTTATTTATATATTTTTTAGTGTCTTACTCTATTTTTTAGTGTTTAAATATTTAGTAGTAAATTTAGTAAAAAAAATTTATACACAAAAAAATTTTTTTTAGTGTTTAAATATTTTGAAGTTAATTTTTGTTCAGGAACCTAGGTAATTACTATTTTAAGCTGAAAAATAACTCAAACATATTAAATATTTTCGTATGACAAAATTATTTTGGTATTACGTATGTATGAGAATTTCGAGGGTAACCCGGGCTCTTAAGGGCGTTCCTTACGGAGATTCCGTAATTTAACGTATTTCAAGCCTTATAAACTCATAATTTGAAAGCTACAAAGTTATAATAAAAATACAGCAATAATCTTCAGTATATCAACATTCCTTTCCCCGTTTCAAATTTTCTATTTTTGTTTATTATACTTATGATATCGGCTTCCAAAGTAAAACCAATTTATTAAAATTCAAGCATACATTCAGCATCTCCTTAGGATTTACAAATTACTTTTATTTGAAACACACGCCAATAGATCGACAATATCATAAACTATATATTCCCCGTTTAAATTTTTTTAGGACAAATTTGAACTAAGATAAGTAAAAAAAAATAGAGTTTTGGTACGATCTCGGCAACGCGGCAAATGTATGGCCAAGGTCGTTTAATCGGGGGATGGCCTTAATAACCAAGTTGTGAAAAGTAACACATATTTATGTGAAATGAATAATAATGATACTAAATTTAACAGTTTTTATAATTCAAGCGAATAAATGCAATTTTTTTTTTGTAAATTATGTACTTGTCTTATTTTGCTCCTTGAATTTGCAAAAGAAAAAGTAATAATGGGACAGGAATATGTTTTTGGTTTTACAAATAACGTATAAAATTCAAATATTTTATTTCAAGTCCATATTGATTTATTCGTTTTGGTCGATGTTTTTACGCAGCTCACCTCACTATGGAGATTAATCTGACAGATGTCAAATGTGGCCTATTAAAATGCCCCGGCTGTAGTACCAATTACTAGACATGAATTACAAGCAGAGTGACCATTTTTAGATTTTTTAAAAATGAATCATATTAAGATTCATAATACGACTCTCCAAAGGGACCATTTTAGCCCCGCTGGTCTCTATGAACCCGGTCTGACTTGGCCCTGTGACCGTAACTCACCCGGTGGGGGCGCTCGGGCGTGGCGGGGGGCGGGGTGGGGGGCGTGCGCGGGGGCGGCGCGCGGGGCGGCGTGAGTGAGGCGCTCGGCGACGCGCCGCCACTGTCGTCGCTGTCTATCGGCTCCGCCTCGGTAGGTAGTTGACGTGTCGCCTGGAAATCATATTATAGTTACATGAATAAAGTGCTACTAGGGATTGGTGCAAATAAGCAAATGCTGCCATCATGAAAAATAAAAATGTGCTTACTACTTCAAAACTGCTCGTGTCCACTTTGAAGTGTTTCCAGTTACGCTTAAAATGAAATAACTCGAGTTTAAAAGTGGTGAATAGGCTATTCACAACTCTTTGACAGATTCTCCATATTATATCTGTCAAGGTAAATGGTGAATATCTGGCACGTATCAGGAAGTGGTGAAACGGGCTCTATGGCTGGCTTAACAGCTATCCGGGACTCCCGTACGGACTGGCAATACGGGTGCCCGGAGCGGGAGCACATAAGAGGCGCTAGAACATCGTTTCACAGCGACGCAAAGCGGGTCGCGTGCGGACCAATCCGCGTTGCGGGTGCTCCGGATAGCTGTGAACTGAGTGAGCTGCCTTACAAACAACTTTTTTTTATTTTTTTAATAATAAAAGCTTATCGTAAGTGTTTGCAAGTTGCAACTGTCTGAAATGACTAACATGATACTAGACGTCAGAAGCAAATGCGGGTCTAGAATTTATTTCACAGGGGGAGGGAGGAGTAGCTAGTAATAAATAGGGACCTGGGACCTCGCATCTTACCTGGTCGCGCAGATATCTGTCGCGGTCGCGCGCCGCCCGCTCGCGCGCCTCCACCCGCGCCCGCTCCCGCTGCTGCGCCCGCGCCCGCTCGCGCGCACGCTGCTGCTCGCCGCTCGCGCGCGCGTCAACTAGCAGCCGCGGTGCGTACGATTGTTCTAGTTCCTGTGAAAAAAATACAAGCTTAAGGGCCTGTTTCACCGCTTCCTGATAAGGTGCCCGATAGGCTTATTTGACAGATTCTCCATCCTCTATGTGTCAAGTTAAGTGGTGGATAGCCTTATCAGGAAGCGGTGAAACAGGCCCTAAGTAAGTAAAATTAAAACTTGGTATATAAAATATGTCCATATACAAAGTTGTAGTCAACGGTTGCTTACAGTAACAGTATAAAAATGACAGTATGTTACTTTATTTCGTAACACAGAAAACTCCCAGGATTCTTCCGATATTTATCAAAGACCTCACCTAATCCTCTCACCAAATAGGCGCAGTGTATAACGACTTTTCAAAAGCATTCGATATTCATCATTCAGTTCTTATCAGAAAACTTTTGAAAGAAAGTGTTCACGACGATCTTTCGAACTGGGTTAATTTTTATGTATTTAAACTCTGTCAGGCACTAATCAGGGATTCTAATCCACGTTCCTATTTAACAGGTCTGGCGTTCCACAGGGTTCCATTTTGAGACCTTTTCTTTTCGTGTTGTACGCAAGTGATATGCGAAAATGTTTATGCTCTCTCGCTCGCTCGCTATACCTGTCTCGCTCGCTCCCAGGCGGCGTTGGCGGCGGGGTCGGTGGGGTCTGCGCCTCCCAGCACCTTAGCGCGTAACGCCTCCAGCTCGGCGTGCTCTCTCGCTCGCTCGCGGCCGTCGCTCTCGGCCTCACGGACGCGCGCGCCTAGTCGCCGCTGCAACTCTTTGCCCCTGGAAAGTGTTTATTTTTTAACTAATTAATTGTGTAATTCATTTCATTTATATATTATTCAATTTATAATGATAATGCTATACGCCGTTGTTCTCATCCTTATGTGCATTAGATGCAATACTCAGCGTAATTTTTGTTCTAGAATGTGAAATGTGTATGATGTAATCTATACCAATATTATAAAGCGGAAGAGTTTATTTGTTTGAACGCGCTAATCTCAGGAACTACTAGTGCGATTTGAAAAATTATTTCAGTGTTAGATAGCTCATTTATCGAGGAAGGCTATAGGCTATATGTGACGTTATCAGCGTGAAGGGACCTTATTGTCGGTATTGAGTTATTAGTATCTCCATAATCTACATTTAATAGACTGTCGAACCATGTAAATAACATGCGTGTAGGTCTGGAAAATACTTTTTTAAAAAATGTTTAAACTCGAAAGTCGTAAAAGGTGATATTGAGAAAATCGCATTTAAACTTCGACATCCTAAAACAGTATGTTATTGTAGGAAGTTACATAGATATCATCTTTTTTGAGGAGTACGTTATATGGTCTTTTAGAATTTAACTTCAATTATATAATTTTATAACTCTATTCCTGTTGTTTACCACGCCAAAGTGCATGATGTAATGAAAATGCCCAAGATGGTTTTTACTCAATATTTCACTTATAGTATGTTTTCTATTGGATTTAATAAAAGTATAATATAAAACAGATCAGTTTTTACTAAATAGAGACGTCTTCGATATTAAACAACATTGTTTATTGTATTTTTAAAAAAATTGAACAAATAAACATTGTGCTTCTACTACTCTTATTAATCAGTCAAAATCAACAAAGATATATATTTAATACACTTAAACATAGTCAAATAAGATCAAATATATAAACTTCTATTTAAAAAGTAACTTTTTTCTGTCTTAAAATTAAAGGTAAAGTTTAGTAAAAAGCTGGTGATTAAAAGTTTAGTAATATCACATAAAAATAAACATACATTTTTATTAACATTGGAGTTATTATGTTTTAAATAATTTTAATTATCCTTTAGTAATAAGACGTGTACCAAAAACATGTAATTTCTTTTAGTTACCATAGAAGTATTCATAAATATTGAAAGGGACCTTAATGTCAGTCGTTACATCTTTAGTAATAAAGTCAAAAGAAGATACAAAAATACTATTAATTTCGTAGTAATTGTAACATTATTTTTTATTTTTATTTTATTTTATATTTTATTTAAATATTTAATTAATAATATTTTTCATTATTTAATTATATTTATGAGATTATAAAAATAAAGGAACCTCAGACTTGGTACGACTTTGTCTAGATTTCATAACTTTTTAGGGTTCCGTAGTTAAGGAACCCTTATTAGAGATAAACAAGCAGCTCCATCGAGATTCGAGACTTGGCTCGTTTTTTACAGAATGTATAATAAAGAAATAGAGGAAAATGTGGAAAAAACGAGGAAAATGATTTGAAAGGGCTTATCTCACAAACTACTGGAGCAATTTTTATGTTATTTGGCCCAGATAGGAAGTTGACCACGTGAACGATCATATGCTATTTTTTGTGGACTAATTTGTCTGTGAAATATCAGATTCACGCGGGCGAAGCCGCGCAAAACGTCTAGTCTAATTTATAATGGTAATGCTATATACACCGTTGTTCTCATCCTCATGTGCTCTGCAATACTCTGCGTAGTTTTAGTTTTAGAATAAAAAATGTGTATGATGTGATAGTACATAATAAATAAATGAATATTAATTTTTAAGGACTGTTTGCTACCCAAATACACAAATAAATAAAAAAATACGTGTGGCACTCGGGGACTGCCGCGGTAAACCTATTGCATAGCTTTTGTACCAACTAATGCAATTATAATTTGCATGCTAAACGTGGGAGAGCCATGCTTCGGCACGAATGGGCCGGCTCGACCGGAGAAATACCACGTTCTCACAGAAAACCGGCGTGAAACAGCGCTTGCGCTGTGTTTCGCCGAGTGAGTGAGTTTACCGGAGGCCCAATCCCCTACCCTATTCCCTTCCCTACCCTCCCCTATTCCCTTCCCTTCCCATCCCTACCCTCCCCTATTACCCTATTCCCTCTTAAAAGGCCGGCAACGCACCTGCAGCTCTTCTGATGCTGCGAGTGTCCATGGGCGACGGAAGTTGCTTTCCATCAGGTGACCCGTTTGCTCGTTTGCCCCCTTATTTCATAAAAAAAATACGTCTAATCGCAAGCACACAAACACCGTGCCGAAGTCTGCCGAACTGAAACTACGCTTGGCGATGCACGGAAACGCCGCACAGTTGTGCCGTTCGGAGTGGGTGGTGTCAGGTTTGTTTTCGTTACGGAATTTCCTGATTCGATCGTCGCGCTCAAAGCCCGCGACAAAAGCTATGCAATACTCAATAACTTAAAAATCAAAATCTAGAAACTACGAATATTAAAAACTAGGGAAACATAACGCCCATACTTCAACCGTTTTAAATTTGGTTCCTTTTTGCACACTAAAATATGGCAATAGCAACGAAACAATAACACTCTTTACGAAATAAAGCCGTTGACAATGTAACTTCTACAATGTGTATCAAAACTAAGTGATAAAACTTTATGGTTATATAGAATTCACTGTGAAAGTAACAGGTCAGAAAGATCAATTTTTTTTGTGATTTGTATGGGCATGCGCCCGAGCGTCATAAGTTTCTCCATACAAAAGTGAACTCTCAATTCACACCCTGAAGTATTATCACTTTACACCCTGTATATATATAAAACTCAAAGGTCTCTACTAACTGACATGGTGATCTATCAACACACAGCCCAAACCACTTGACGGATCGGGCTGAAATTTGAAATTTATAACGTAGGCATCCGCTAAGAAAGGACTTTGATAAATTCCAACCCCAAGGGGTTAAAATAGGGGATGAAAGTTTGTATATAATAATACTTAACGCGAGCGAAGCCGCGGGCAAAAGCTCGTATTTACACGAAATTGTGTACCGAATACATGCATAAAGTATGCATGTATTCGGCAGGGCTATCACGTAAAAATAGCGATCAACAATCCATTAGCAATAATCGCGCGATCGATTGCTGGTTGTCAAAAACAATGGTGTCAAGTAAGCGATCAATTGCAATCGTATTGTTTTGGCTGTTGTGTGATACGAAATTGCGATTTTGGAGCAATTATCGCGCAATAATTGCTATCGCATTGCTCTCGCAAGATACGTGACACGGCGGCGAGTCACATTTTGTAGACTCGTGGACAAATTGGACACAGTTACCCTTTCTTAGAAACATTGAACACTCACTTGTAGTATTTATGATCATCTCTTTCATCGTCATAGTCTTCCAGGAACTGTTTGAGGCGCTTCGCCTCTCTTTCCCTCTCCTCCTCTCTGCATCTCTCCCTCTCTTTCTCGCGCTCGTAGTCTTTGGCCTTGCGTCGCTCGCGACTCTCCCAGTTACGTAACCTGGAACGAGAAATTATTGTTTAAGGAAGTTAACAATTTACTGTTTACACATTATGGAGGCACTTCACATGGCTATTTGTATTTGCTATTGGCTATTTGTTGCATTTGGCAAAATTATTGACATATACACAAACAAGCAAATAAAGGTAAATACGGCTTTCCACACATGGACGTCAAATACCAAATTTTTACTTGATTTTGTTTACTTGCCTATCTGACTCCTTTGATGTGTATTTGGTATTGGTCATATTTGTCAAATAGGCAAATAAGGCCAATATTTGTCAAACATACCGTCTACACATGGTGATTATTTGGCGAATACATCAAATACGTACTTGTTGTCATCATTGATACCGAGCAAAAATTGTTTGAAAAATCATGTTTGTTCATTTGTTGTATGGAAGCCCCACTTAAATATTTAGTTTGTTGTTATAGCGGCAACAGAAATACATAATCTGTGAAAATTTCAACTCTCTAGCTATTACCGTTCTTGAGTTACAGCCTGGAGACAGACGGACAGACATCGAAGTCTCAGTAATAAGGTCACGGGACCTTATTACTGAGACTTTTTACCATTTGGGTACGGAACCCTAAAAAAATACTATCAGCGCTGCTACTTTCAAAGTAAACTCTATACAAGGGATACAATACAGACCCTAAAGTATCATGGAATGCCCTTGTGTATAGCGCACACACTTGGGCACTGAGCAACATTAACACAATACTTTATCTCTCCTGACAAAAGTCTCCTCCCTCACACTCTTTTCCAATCTCTCTCTCATTCTCTCTCTCTCACTGGAAATAATAATAATATCTAT
Organism: Lysandra bellargus; assembly: GCA_905333045.1. Taxonomy (NCBI): domain Eukaryota; kingdom Metazoa; phylum Arthropoda; class Insecta; order Lepidoptera; family Lycaenidae; genus Lysandra; species Lysandra bellargus. Next base: position 1,751,241 of record HG995329.1, read on the forward strand.
GGACGCTTCACATCACGTCAGTCTGGCCCCGTGCTAAGTACCTGAAGGACTTGTGTTACGGGTACCAGACAACGGAAATATATTTAATACTTTTATACTATACATATATTTAAGGTTTCACATATTTAATAATTAATATACATCCATGACCCAGGAACTTTGAATTTTTTTTTATTCCGTCGCCGGGATTCGAACCCGCGACCCCCGGCTTGAGCTACCAATAGCCCACCAACAGAGCCACAGAGGTCGTCGAATAATACTAACCTCTCCTGATAAGCGGCCTCCTTCTCTCTCGCCCTCTTCTCCAACCTCTTCCTGTCTCTTGCCTCTTCCTCTATCTCTCTCTCTCTCCGCGCGTCCCCCTCTCTCCCGCGAGAGCGAGACCGAGTGCGCTCGCGCTCTCTCTCCCTCTCGCGTTCTCTTTCCCGCTCGCGTTCGCTGGAACATACATGTCATTTAATTAACACACTTAAAAAATATAGATATTTCATTAAGTAATTAGGAAAATTAATGAAAAAAATACGTGTGGCACTCGAGGACTGCCGCGGCTAATGCATAGCTGGTCTACACGCATACATTTAGTCGCACGCACACAAAAACCGTGCCGAAGTCTGCCGAACTGAAAAGACGTTGGGACGATGTATGAGGCTTCGTCTACATTTGTATCATTTGCGCGATCAGGTCTCCGATCAGATCTCCGTCGCGATCATCGCGCCGTATCAAGTATGCGTATCACAGTGTGGACGCCCATTAGATTATTCTACCGATCATGCGTGTATTTGATACGACACGTATCAGATACGCGGTTAAAGCCCGTCACAGACCTAGCTATAATATATATTAATATGTTTATAGCTAGGCATATTAATATATATTTTCTATACTAATTTTCGCGTGACCACACACTCAGCTATAATATATATTTCTGTGACATGTGGATTTAGTATAGAATAATATGCCTTGCTATAAATATATTAATATGTATTATAGCTAAGTCTGTGACGGGCTTAATAGCGATCGGGGCGTATCGGGGCGACAAGCTTCGATGATACGCGATGGAGTGCTGATCGGAGATCTGATCGCGCAAATGATACAAACGTGGACGAAGCCTTAGGTGTTTTTTCGTTACGGAATTTCTTGATTCGGTAGCCGCGCTCAAAGCCCGCGATAAATTCTATGCAATAGTTTAACAGTTATTAATAACATTATTATAACATTATTATAATTATATTAATATCAACACAATAAATCCATATTAATATATCAAATTCAGATGTGTCTCTCAGTAAGCGTTACCACTTAAACTGCTGAACCGATTTAGCTGAAATTTAGTATGGAGATACCTTGAGTCCTGAGGAAGATCGAAAAAAGGTACAGTTCTCACGCGATAAGCGAATTTTGCAGCAAAGTATCTCCATACCTTTCAGCAAAATCTGTTCAGCGGTTTGGGCGTGACGGGGTAAAAGATAGACAGATAAACATTTTCACATTTACAATATTAGTATGGATTTTTATTTTACCTTTTCTTGCTATTTCTCAAGTCGTTTCGAATCTCATATCTGGTACGTATATACGGATGGATGGACAACACCACAAAGCGCATTTTAGCTAATGTACACTCTTCAATTCATTATAATCCAAATGCAGACAATGTAGGTTTTTTACACATTTATATATACAACCTATTTTAAAATGCTATGCTCTATTTTTTGAAGTTAGTTCATAATATCTACAGGTTACACCCTGTGCAAACAGTACAAAAACAAGTGATGATAGGGTGTGTAAGGGTCGCGTGTATAGTTCACTGTGAAAGTAGCAGCGCTGAAAGAGCATTTTTTTCACTTTTGCATGGGAAAACTCGTGACGCTTGCCCATGCAAATTCCAAAAAATTGGGCTTTCAGCGCTGCTGCTTTCACAGTGAGCTCTCCATGAGGAACACATACACACCCTACAGTATTATCACTCATTTTTGTTACACCCTGTATATTGTTATTGTCACAAAATCCAGTTAGTTTTGTTTGTTTAAGTAACAATTTTGTAGTTTTTTCTTAACTATACAAGTTTTTTTCTTTTAATACTTAATTCATTTAGGGATTTTAGCAAACTATATATAGTGAGGCACAATTTCACATGAAAAACAATGTTATATCAAACTTATTCATGTTTTTACTGTACTGTGATTGCTACATACAATTAACTTCTACCACCGATAAAGTGCAACGATAAACTTATGTACGATACGAGTTTAACGATCATAACGGTCCGAAATGGCGATTTTATGTAAACCTAATATTACAGAGAGTTTGTGACGTGATTTCTGAATCTCCTGAACCGATTTTAGAAATTCACCAACAGAAAGATTCAAATCGACGCGTAATAACACGTACAAAATAAAGTTTACTTTTTCATAAAACTTGTAACTTGTAAGTACAAGGATAAAATAAGTTTTTGTGGAAAAATAGACTTTATTTTGTGTGTACTATAGTCGATAATAAATAATTAATCAGAATGCAAAGCAGACGGATAAAAAGTAAATAAACTTACCGGTCTCTGTCCCGCTCGCGTTCTCTCTCTCTCTCCCTCTCGCGCGCCTCTCGCTCCCTCTCTCGTTCCCTCTCCCGTAGCTCCCTGTAAAAATTTTTAGTGCAGATGTAAGTTTACTATAGACAAAATGATTAAACGACTCGAGTCGACTTTGTAAATAAATACAGTGTTTTCGTTTGTAACAGCAAATTTTTGTTCAACTTAGAAAGTTGACTGCACACAATTTTTTTCTTATATTCATGAATATATTCTATCCTAAATGTTTGTATACTGTTTACACAATCATGCTGCATGTAGGCAGAATGGTGGCATTCCCTTGTATGTCTGTCTGTTACCACTTCGCTCTTAACCCATTTAGACCCAAACGAAACTGAGCCGTGGAAAATATGAAATTTCTTTATGAATTTATAGAAAACAATAAAATTATTAGGAAAAAACAAAAAACTTATATATATTTTTATTTTTGTATTAAAAAAATTGCTGTCCTCAAATGGGGCCAATGGGATCAAACGGTATGAAAATTTTCGATACATTATTTATGAATGTACCGTGTTTTCACGCATTTCTCAAATACCTTTGATCTTTTTCATGACGTAACGCTAGCCCACCAGAACAACGGAATTGTTGGGACAGTTTTTCGGGAAAGTTACTCTTCATGCTGGAGGTTTGGCAGTACAGATATGTATTGCTGATTGCAAAATTCTACCGCTTGTATGTATCAAGTAATGACGACCAAATGCCGCTAAAATTGGAGCTGATTGAATTCTTATTTTTTTACTTTGATGATGCAGCCGCCATGCGTTTGCCACTGTAGCAGTGGCAAAGCAATCCAGCATGTGCGTAAACAGAACCTACCTACCTACAGACCAATTTTTGTGTCGTGTAACAGTGCGAGAAAATCGATTGACCAGTTGACTTGACCTCACGCATATCCTTGTTATAGGTTTGATAAAAATGTAGGAAGCTATCGTCCACATTCTTTCAACAGTAATACATCTAGTTTACTTTTCCCAGAAGAAAAACGCTGTTATGGCTTACCCCGATCGCACAGACATTATAAATGTAAAACAAATTCTGATTTAGTTGGTCGAAACGGTAGTCAAACTCAGCGTTTTCTATTTTTTCATATCCTTGACGGATACGAGGGGACATTTCTCTGTACTGCTTTGGCCAACAATAGCCAGCTTCCCCTTGGAGTAATGAAAAACTGGTAAATAGACACATGGTTGCGAAGGAAATACGACTAAATATATCTTTCCACTGTCATCTTCAATTACGGCAACTTCCTGAAGTCTATAATATTTATCATAGCTATTGAATATCCTTCAGTTAATTGATTATACGAAATTGATCGGTGGACAAAAATTGGAATAATTTACATCCTATGTGCCCATTGGCCCCAAATAGGGACACTTGTATAAAACTACTCCTAATCGTATAAAGACTAAAGCTTTTCACACAAATATGTATATTTTTATAGGTTATAGTGTAATGAGCTCTTTCAAGTGAAAAAATATATATGCCTAAAAGAAAAACTTAAAAATAAAAAATACTAACTTGGCGTCATTTCGGATGTTAGAAACAGCTTCAGAAAAATCACTATAAAACACTGTGAACTGTATTTATATTATTTGTAACTTCTAAGAATAAGAAAATACACTTTTAGCAAATTGAAACTTACTATAAAAATAAGTATAAACTTGAATGACAAAAAATTTAAGTATTTTTAAAAGTGTCCTCATTTGGGCACGGCGGGTCTATATGGGTTAATCGGCTGAACCGATTTTGCTGAAATTTGCTATGAAGATACTTTGAAATCCGGGAAAGGACACAGGATACTTTTTATTCCGAAAGAATGTACGGTCCCTGCGCGATAAACGAATTTTCGTTATCTAGTTCACTATATTTCATCACAATTGCACGCCATTTGTATGGCAGAATGTACCAGAACAATATATTTTAGGGTTGGACCTCATCTGGCAGCACGGAATCGCCTTTTTCCGTCGCCCATTCTCTTTCTGTCGCTTAGAACTGCCATTTGCTAGACCGAGACAGAAAGCATAATGCGATAGCCTCGAGGATTCCCCCGCGTGCTATCGCATTATGCTTTCTGTCTCGGTCTAGCAAATGGCAGTTCTAAGCGACAGAAAGAGAATGGGCGACGGAAAAAGGCGATTCCGTGCTGCCAGATGAGGTCCAACCCTTAAGCGTTAAGACCTATGTAACACTACATTCTTGCAATAAAAATATTCTATTCTATTCTATACCTTTCTCTTTCTCTCTCCCGTTCCCTCTCCCGCTCTCTCTCCCTCTCCCGCTCGCGGTCTCGTTCTCTCTCCTCCCTTTCTCTCTCCCGCTCCTTGTCGCGTTCCTTGTCACGTTCCTCACGCCGATCCTTGCCTCTGAAAATTTGGAATAAAAATATTAAGATTTTCATTTTTCTCTAGTATTAATAAAACGGCGAAACATGTTTTATGCAAATAAATGCCTTGTATTGTAATACTAATATTTTTCAGTTCAAAATTTTAAAGACTTCGCCACTCTCTCGTCTCACGTAAACAATAGCCTTTATAATTATAAGCTTGGGCTTGACATTTTGAACGTAATAGGCTACTTGACCTATTTTTTTTTCTTCATTCTAATCGCTTCTTAATCATTCATTTTCACCAAAAAAACTAATATTATAATATTTTACACAGTGGAAACCCATAAAAATGTTGATTGAAAAGCATGCCTCTTAAATGGCGCCGAAAACACTGTCCGCCATTGTGCCGCCATAGTGTGACGTCATATTTTTTGTATTTTATACATTCTTTATTGAAAGAAGTTTTATGTGCTAAGCGTACGAGTCTAACAGTGGCAAAAAATTAGAAAAGAATTTAGAAATAATTTGTAATGTTGAACACTTTTGTAGAAAAGTTTTGGCCATTTCATTTTCTAACTACAATAAATGGAGATAATATATAAAACTGATGTTTTATTTGAAGTATTCAAGAAAATATATTTTATAAATCTTTCTAGGCTTATTCATATTATTTATGTACAAATAAACTTACATATGACGAGCGCGATAAATAAAAGATATTAAATTACAAATGGGATGACGTCACATCCAAATCGGAAGTACCGCAAAAGCGTTTTCGTCAGTACAATTCATATTTTCGAAAAAATCATATTTTCAAATCGACTTTATTTATCAATCATAAGCTTTTATTTCACGATAAGGGTGAAATACGGTTTCCTAGGCCAAGTTCTACTAGAAATATGCATTTGTTCAATGAAATTAAATATAGGTCAAGTAGCCTATTGATAAATTGATTTTGAAAACGAAATTGATTCAAAGACAAATGTAGGACCTCCCTCCATCTATCCATAGTGTCTAAACACACTAGGCTGAATTACGCCGGCGTAATTTACGTGGCCGAAATTACGTTCAGCCGCTTACGTCTGATGCCACACACTATGAAGAACGCGCGCATAAGTGAGTATTTAAAATTCTCAGATGTAATGTGTGCGTTAACGCTTTGGAGATAAGGTTGGATTTGCCATAGAATTAGAACGGTTTGTCAAACGACACTGCGCAGTTTAATTCAATACGCGCTGTCGAGTACACGTCTTGGGATGCAGACAAGATGGTCTCTAGAGTCCAGAATTCTAGATTCTAGAAATCTAGAACGACGAACACGATTTTCTTATGTTTATAACGTTAATATTATGCCCTCTGTCAAAGGAGAAAAAAAAAGAAAAATACTTTGGTCCAAAAAATAGTATATGAACTAAGATACCGTTTTATCGACGAACATTTACAGAAAGTGCTAGAAACTACAGCTTCTTTCTTTTTTTTTTCTTCAAAATCCAGCACAAAATTAAGCCGAGTTTGATGAAACGCTTCGGAATACGATCAAACGGCGCGTCAAACAGAACAAAAATATGAAATTTCATCAAACAAGCTTCAAACACGTAAATGTTTGACAAACCGTTCAAACTAGCTTTGTAAACGATCAAAATGGTTTGAGTCAAACCAAAATTTACGTGTTTGAGTCAAACCGTTTGATCGTCTCGGGGGCCCTTTAGAAAGGCATTCCATACAATCGTCAGCGCGAAAATGTGTCACTCTCGAGATGCGTGAGGCTCACTCATCTGAGAGCAGTGTACCTTAGGACGCGGTGACAGCCGGACGTGTTTAATTAATTGATTACCGCGTTGTTTTTCGCTACATTTCGCTCCAGAATGCCGTCGTGTGCCTTCCGACAGTGCAGTAACAACACGAGGAATACATATAAAGCCAAAGGTGTAATATTTCACACGCAATTACTAAGATTTTATTAAACACCGTTATTTGAAGCATAATAATTGAGATAGGCACTTCCGTTTCCGCACATTTTACCTCCTTTTCTTTCCTGAATGTTGGTAGCTCTGTCAACCTTGGCGTCATCATCGAGCAGGTAGAGGGAGAATTCCCGCTCGACTATGATCATCAGGGTTGCCAGACGTACGAGAAATCTCGTACCATTACGAGATTTAGAGGGTCTGTACGAGATTCAAGATTAACAAAAATCTCGTACACTTTTTTACGAGATTTTAACAATGACGACTACCTTCGCATACCTTTATCAGCCAAAAAGTTAATTTAATTAGTTGTAGTAGTAAATATGCAAAAATCGCAGTCTTGACTCTTGGCTTTGCCTCATGCAAATGCAGACTGTGAGCGAGTATTTAGTAATAACTACCTACCTAATTAAAATAGATTTAAGAAATCGTCTTATCACAGATACAGTACCCAAATGGTACACTTTTAGCTTCCGAAAGCGCTATGAGAGAGGCCAGAATGACAGGCGACAGCTGAAAGGCTATACTCTAAAAATAAAGATGATTTTACTAACATCCCTTATTTTGAATATCTATATATATAAAAATGGATTTTGAAATGTGTTAGTCGCGCTAAAACTCGAAAGCGGCTGAACGGATTGGGCTGATTTTAGTCTTAAAATATTCGTAGAAGTCCAAGCAAGGTTTTAAAGTGACACAAAGTTCACCGGGACAGCTAGTAAGTAATAAAAAAAGATTTTTAATTGTTTTGTTTGAATTTAACAGCCCCAAGCGCAAAGAATATGACTACACAAGTTACATAGTACAGTAAATAGCATAAAATCATTAATTTTATTTGAGTTTCTTTAAATTTATGATTTTACGAGATTATTTGTTGAAATTACGAGATATTTAGCAACCCTGGTACGAGAAAAAAATGTATCATCTGGCAACCCTGATGATCATTGGCGTCTTGTTTTCCGCACCGCACAGTCGTGCTCAGAAGCCATTACGTATATACCTCCTTATTATATAACTCCTGGTTATATAATTTATGTAAAAAGTGAAATAATTTCAGTGTTGTGTTTTACCGTTTTTCAAGTGTTGTGGTAATTCACGTAAGTTATATTTTCATACCTTTTTTTCTTGCAAAATGCAAAGATTAATATTTTATATTATTAATAACGATTTTATCGTTCGTATCGTTATTTTGATAACGAATTTAAATTTAAATACTACATTTAAATTTTCAAATATTGCAATTTTCTAGATAAGTTCTTGTGTAATTTGTGTTCTTTCCTAGGTTAAGGTAGCTATTAATAATGAATAACGAATGTGAATTTGTTAATGATTCGGTAGTGACACCAGCTAACAATTTGAAACTACCCTCTAATGCACTTAATAAAATGCCTTGTTCTTTTGCAAGGTCATCTAGTAGTTGTAGTTCCACAAGTGATTCGAGCTCGTCATCGATTTCTACTTCACACAGCAAACGTAAATCGAGGCGCCGCCACCACAAAAAAGGGGGGGCAAACAATGACAGCGCCGTGACGACCCTTTAGCTAAATTAACTCAAGAGGTTAATAAACAAAAGGGTTAATTATTTTTACGAAAACCGATCTTTTTTTCAAGGTCATGCAGATAATTGTTGCATCGACGATACTGTCACTCGGAAATTGTATTGCGAATCAAATGAAAATGAAACGACCGTTAGCAATTCTTTACAACCGAATCTTGTTTTTGAAAATGAAACGACCGTTAGCAATTCTTTACAACCGAATCTTGTTTTTGAAAATGAAACGACCGTTAGCAATTCTTTACAACCGAAACTTGTTTTTGAAATTGAAACAAAACTTAAAGAAACGACCGTTCGGAAAACTTCTCCGGGGTTTTTTGGCTATATTAAATTATATTCAACATACTAACGAATGGTCAAAAGTTCGTTATTCTGAAGTTCAAAAATCTTATAATGATATAATCATACATTAGTTTTTGTCCATTTAGAGGTCAATGATGAGCTAAATATTATTTCGATTTTCTAAAAAAATCTGTCTCACGTGGACAAATCATACGATGCATTATTATATTGCGTACTTAAGCAGCGCAAAGCATTGCAATCTGCTCTTAAGAAATTGTTACAGTGGTCACACGCTTCAAGCTTGACCCCTGAAGATTTAAATAAAACCGTTAGGAATTGTATTAAATTCAGAACGTCAGATTTACTTCAATTAATTTGTGGTCGTAGAGCTGAGGTTTTCAAACGCGACGCAATTATCAATTTCGTTCGCGACCCAGTTCTTGCAATCATTTTATCCAAGTTAATTCCGAGTTGCTGGTGTCACTACTCGAAAAGACTGAGGGAGCTCGCAAAACCTTTGTTGCGAATAGTCAGAATAATGTTGCTGCCGCTGCGCAAGCGGGTTCTAGCAGCAACAGTTTCGACTCGCCACCCCCCGCAGGGGCAGGCTAAGAGTTGTATATCCGCGCAGGGTATGTCTTATGGATGTTGTGCTAGCTCGCACATTTCCCATGCTCACAAGCCTGCGCAAGGCTGTTCTTACAATCGTCCCGCGCAGGGACAAAGAAATAATTTTGAACCACGGTCAATGCCTGGTAATGCACCAAGTTCCTTTCACTCAAGAGGAGCTCGATTGGATAACAGAGGGAATTACCACGGCAGAAGTACCCGTAAACGTGCCGCTACTCTTTCGGATCTCGGGAATGCCAAAAAACTTAAGTACTGACAAACAAAAATTCAGAGCGGGTCAAACTTTGAAGTTTTACCGCCGTTGGCAGCGCCTAGAGGGCAGCGCTCCAGGTTATCTGTTAAAGATTGTAAAAGGGTACCGCATACCCTTCATGGAGAAACCTCCTCGGTTCAATCCAAAATTGAACCAAAATCATTATAGTCGCAGTTCTATTATGTATCTCCAAATTCGAGAAATGATACTCCAGGGTGTACTAGAAGTTGCCAGCCCCTCGCCAAGTTTAATTTTGGCAATGTTTCTGGTCCCTAAGGTCGACAGGTCCTGCTGTCCTATTTTCAATCTTTCCACTCTACTCGATTATGTTTTGACTCAGCCATTTAAGCTCATAAATATTTCACTAATGACAGTTTTTCTGCAACCCAACGATTGGCTTTGCAAAATATTTTCCCAAGTTTATTTTCACTTGGCAGTCGCTCCATCGCACCGACGGTTCTTACGTCTGATATACAAGGGTCAGTTGCTACAAATGACTTGCTTAGCGTTTGGTCTCACCGAAGGTTTTTGCTTCCCTGACCAATTGGGTTACACAAACCCTCAGAGAGTTCTACGTATCATCGTTTATTTAGACGATTATCTAATTGCTCATTAAAACAAAATCATCCTACAGGAGCATGTCCAGGTTTTGGTTCAAAGACTTACAAGACCTGGTATTTCTAGGTGTTTGTTGGAACACGTTTCAAAACGAAAAGCTTCTTTCAGGCGAGAAAATGTCAAAAGTTCAACAAAAGATTTTACCTGTCCTGAGTCCTAACAAAGGTCTGGTAGATCTAAAGACCTTTCAGAGCATCGTCGGTCTTCTGACATCGCCAGTTCCATAGTTCCGAAGGGGAGACTACATTACCGAGCTCTCTTATCTCTTCTCATGGACATGGAAAAGCCTGCATTCCTGAATCGCTGCTCTCTACCGAGACAAGCGTTACGTTTAGCGATGATCTTCGGTCGTGGTTGCAAAGTCATCAATCTATCAATTTCCATTCATTGGAGCCCACCGCCGCACTGCTTGGCAACAGAAGCATCGGACCTAGCTTGGGGTGCTCAACTCGACCACCTTTCCTTAACGGGAACATGGTCAGCACAAGAAAATTTCATGCATTGCAATCAGAAAGAGCTTCTAGCACTCTTTTTCTCCGAGGTCAGCACCAGACTCTCGCTCGCTCGACAGTTCTTTGGCAGAGCGACAATCGAACAACTAGAACCTACATTCGCGAGTCGGGACGAGGATCGCACCAGGTCAGATAGATGCCCATCAGGATACACCCATGATCATTCCCAAATCTGTTAACTTCTTGCACGGAGAAGTTCAGAAAACTCGGTGTATCTGTGACCGGTCTATTTGCTTCCACCGAAGCTCATGTAATGACTAATTGTGTAACTCTTGACTTGAACGATCAAGCAGCTCTTATATCACGATGCCTTTTCTCAGGTGTACCCTCTGGCCCCTAGCCAGGGTGTTTTCTCCACCTTAATACCCAAAGGTCTGGCTCACCTAAATCAGGCGCCAAGAATTTATCTCTTAGTGGTTCCACGCTAGGAACGAGTATTTTGGCGAGCCGATCTCAAGTCGAGAGCAATAGCAGCACCGTATACGATTCGCGATCTGGAGAAATGCCTAATCGACATTTCAACGGGGGTCCCTCTTCTAAAGATCAATAAAGACCCTGGAAGTATAGAAATATGGGGGTGGTCGCAAAATTTTGTAGGCTGAGATGATAGCCATATAAAATTATTATTGTTATTATCATGGCGACCTTCTACTCTCAAAACTTATAAAGTTGCCTAGAATATATGATTATCCTGGTGTCCATTATATAGATGTGATGCTCACAAGCCGACGGCCACAGTCCTCGCAAAATTTGATAGACATAAACTCTCTTATAACACTATTCTGGCCCTTTAAGTTCTCACGTTTTGGTAAAACATGTTAAAATCTATTGCATTGGAAAAGCTTATACAACATATTATATTCAAAACTTTTTGAAGTCTTATACTGTTGATGTAAGTAATTTATTTGCAGCCTCTAGCTAGACATACTACAGATATTTTGCTTTTGTTTTCGTTGGGCAGACGTGTACATGATCTTACACTTCTTACAGTGGTGATAATCACATTAAGGAATTTGACTAAGACGAACAGTTTTGATTCTAGGCAATCTAGCTGGAAGATTTTAAGCAATCCCAGTGATAAGCAACCTTGCTGTTTAATAGCTTAAATGCTGTAATATTTTTCTTCATCGCAGGCGTAGCGAGTAGCGAAGCTAGATGTGCCAATTTATTAACGAATTTGCGAGGAAAACCATCTACCACCTCTCAAACTGTAATGTCTGGCTGGATCAAAACTAACTTGTCTGAGGCAACTAACCACCAGGTACCTAACGTCCACTCAGCTGTGGCTAAAAGTTGGATAGACAATGTATCCACTGATGAAATACTTTTGGGGCAGTTATTGGAAATCGGTACAAAAACAAGTAATTTCATCAAATTCTAACGATTTAAGGAATTCTTTTGTTCCTTTAGTTGATTTCAATATGTCCATATCAAAGCTTTTATAAGTTGTATTTTTGATTTGTCAGTCAGTTTTTGGTGCAATAATTGTGTAAGAAAGTGTTTTTGATCACTAGATGTGTATATTCTATCATATATATATATATATATATAATGTTCTTGAAGTATTCCTAAAAGGAAATACTATGAATTTTATTTTATTTTGTTATATTTTCTTTTCACATTGGCGTCTAACAACATTTTGTCACATTGGCGTCCATCATCACCAGGCGATAACAAACACGTCTCAATTATTATGCTTCAAATAACGGTCAAGTGTTTAATAGCGGCGTTTTACCCTGAAATAAAACGCTTATTAAATACTTACCACATTTGAAGCATAACTTTTTATTTCTGCCTGGTGTAATTTCGACTCAATGATCATAGTCGAGCGGGAATTCTCCCTCTACCTGCTCGATGCTGGCGCCAAGGTTGACAGAGCTACCAACATTCAGGAAAGAAAAGGAGGTAAAATGTGCGGAAACGGAAGTGCCTATCTCAATTATTATGCTTCAAATAAGGTAAGTATGCAAAAACATTGCTACAGTTTTGACGGCATACGTCGTATCTAAGTATTTTGATATCGTTGGGATTTGCTATGTTCGGTTTTGATAATTCCGTCGCGTACAGTGTGTTGCTATACAAAACATTACCGCCGAATCGCTGCCGAACTTTACGCTCGACTCGGGTCGACAGAATTACGGCATAGTGTGTCGTCTGTCGCGTTTCGTCCGTATTTTGTATGCGTTTGATACGCGGCATAAACGCGGCGGAATTTACGTCGGTGTAATTCAGCCTAGTGTCTTTAGACACATAGTATTATATTATATTAAATGCGAAAGTGAGTCTGTCTGTCCGTCTGTCTGTCTGATGAACCGAGTTTGCTGAAATTTAGTACGGAGATACTTTGAGTCTCCGGAAAGAATATGAGATACTTTTTATCCCGGAAAAAAGTACGGTTCCCACGCGATAAATGAATTTTGGCATCACGAAGTTCCGGGGGTCGTTTAGTAAATCAATATCATTATATAAGTGCAATTCAAGACCATACATGGTACAAGAAATAAAAATGTAACATTGGGGAAATAACTTTTTAAAAATAGTTTTAAACGCTTCAGTTGTTTAGAATAATACCTGTAAATTAATATTTTATTCATTATTATGCCCTAGAATGAGTTTTAAAATATTTTAAATACTGAATTCAAAATATGTCACAAAAACGCGGCATTATGGTCACGTGATTACGTGTGACGTCATCGTTCATGAAACAAAACAAGCGTATACAGAGCAAAAGTGAGTAAGTATTTATCCTAACAACTGTCAATTTTGTTTGACACTGAACGATGACGTCACTGCTTCAGATTGGCGTTTCCAATCACGTGACTTACAGTTAATAAATCCATTTTTCTTTAATAATTATTTTAAAATTTTAAACATACTGTCAACTCCCGGATTGTCCTGTATTTCGTACGGGGGTAATTTTATTTAAAAAAAATCTCTAATACATACCTGGAAACGCTCCTCCGTCGTCTGTCCTTGTCTCTCTCGCGGTCCTTCTCCCTATCTCTGTCCCGCTCCCTCTCCTTGTCTCTATCTCTCTCCCGCTCTCTCTCTCGGTCGCGGTCTCTCTCTCGGTCGCGGTCCCGCTCCCTATCTCTGTCCTTGTCTTTCCCGTCTTCCTTTACATCCTTCTTCCTCCTCACTACCACGTCAGCTTCCTCCTGCGCGAAAAGAGAAAGTTATTTCCGTCCCACTCTAAAATTTACAACTAGATTATAGATGCGGAGTCGATATGATTTGACATTATTAAAATATCAGCATTGGAAATGTGAAGAGATACAGTGTAAATATATATGCACTTTTTATTGAATTTTAAAATATTAAAAAATGCATAAGTCATACGATAAACATTATTTCTAACTTAACACCGATAGATGGCGTGGTTTTTATTTAAATCGCGTTATATTTTTATGGCGCATAAAAATTCTAATATGTTCTATAAACGTACATAATATTAGCTAATTTAATGTCAAAAATTACTTTAACCTCTCGGGCGTCGCGCGGGTCCATGAGCCAAATAAAATTAAGAGAATCAAAAGAAAATACAAATAACTGAAATACCCAGTTTTCGTATTTTAGTATTGCTAGGTCGTTTTTTCTCTCCCAAAACCCCCTTATTAAATTTTATGGAAACACTTGACATTCACGAGATACTTATTATGTTATATTCCCGATAGTATAGAAAATAAAAAAGTATAAGATGTAAACACGTTAAAAACACATCTTATAGACTCCGCATCGCAAGTGACATATGGGCTGTGCTAAAAATAATGATGTTCTGACTCACAACTCGCGACTTTACCCGGATCCTCGCCCTCCGCGCCTGCTGTATTACAGATATCCTAACATAATAACAAATCGATTAAACAGACATCGATTTTTTCGAATCGATGAAACATTGTAAAAAGAAGAAAACCCATAACAAGCAAAGCTTCTGATGTGCATTCACTCTCTTTTCTTGGTTGTTACAACAACGACAAGTTGGTTAAAATGTACCCTACTTAAAAATATTTGTATAAATAGTTGGCTATCTCTCCAGATTGATTAGAAATTATATTGACAACTATCCCATATAATTTTATTATAATATGTAATTATTTCTAAGCATATTATTAATTATTCCTTAGCATATTATGTTTCAGAACCAACAATTACGATAATGTACCCATATCATATTTTTTTTCTATGAATTCGAAATGAATTAATTTACAAAAGTTATGTCAAAACTTTAAATCTTGAAAAAGTTCAACATCCAAGCCAAAATCTTAGGTACGTTCTGAGATCTTTTTGGCTTTTCTTCATTATAATTTGAAGTATACTTTTCCCATCGAGTACCATCTCCCATACGTGTAAACCTTTTTAGGTTTTGTCATGAGAAAATTATTGTCATATTTGTTGTAAAATTGACATCTTGAATAAAACATATTACATGCCTCATCTCAAAGACTTAAGCCCTGTTAAAAACATGTATATCCTTTATATCTAAATCTACCCCTTTAACTCCCCTAAATAAATATAAATCTATCCCCTAGACCTCCCCTAAATTTTATATTTAAATCTACCCCCTAAACTACCCCAAAAATACAAAGTGTATATCGCGACATTATACCGGCATATGCGGGCGGGCGACGCGACATTATCCGTTGCGGCGACGCGGCGCTGCGGTGACTGGCGACGACGACCGATGATGCTGTGCTGCCGGGAGACGCTCGCTCAATCTTATAGGATCGATAGATCTCTAAATTTATCTATTAGCCCGGAAAAAAAATTACTTTTTTTAGGCTGGGTAGATCTGCTGCCACCAAATTTTTAAGCATAGATCCCACCGCTGCCACCAGGATACATCTGAATCGTTGACAACTTTATTTTAGTAGTATATAAAAACTGCTCGCAAGAGATAAACTCTTTAGAATTGTCGTTATTTAGACGTGGCAATAAAATAAATAACTCTTTAAGTCTCTCACTATTACATGGCAAACAACGAGTCAAAAATGAAATATCGACAGTCAAGACATCATAATAAATTTGTTGCTTGATTAAAATTTCTTTGTCAACCTTTTAAGGCAAGGTTTTAATTGCGTAAAATATTTATAAAGGTATGAGCGAACGCCCCCGGTTCATCGCATGTCCGTAACTCACCGGTACGGGCGTGCGAGGCGGGCGCGCGGGACGACGCGCATATTTGCATGCGCGTATGCCAGGAGTGGCATACGTGCTCCAAACAGTGGCTTATTACTCGTAAACGATACATTTTGATGTTATATTCCGTTATATTGATAATACAAGTTGCATATATGCTCCAAATGTGGCATATTGCTCGTAAAAATACCTTTTATGTTTTATTTAGTTCCACCAATGACAGAAAGGGCATATATGCTCAAAAGGTGACATATTGCTCTAAATAAAGGTATTTTGCTGATGGAAGTGGCATTTATGCCCCAAACATGGCATGTTTCGTAATATCTTCTAGTTTTAATTCGTTACATTGACAAAAGCGACCCAGCGATGCGATTGGCTTATAGCGGCAAGAAAATTGATGTCTCATTTGCAACATGACGTAAAACTAGTTAATTCTGTGTAAACAGAGACTAGCCTATACATTTTTGTCAGAAGTGACATATAGATGCTAAAAGTGACGGCTTATACAACTATAACACATATGTGTGTCGTCCGTAGCGACCCAAACTAAAAAAGAACATTATCTTATGATACTTCATATAAATATTGTGTTGTTTGTATGCCAAAATCGTTTCCATTTAGAACGTCAAAAAGTACCCTCATTTTAAAACCATGTATAGAGAAGGTTTTTATTTAAGACTTTGATTGGTATATTAGGATGTAACTGACTCCAGACACTTATTGTCAAAGTAGTCCGCAGTCTAACTACACTCAAAGAATTTTAATGATACTTAACTTTGATTTAATGTCGATTGATAGAAAAATTACGGATCTTATGTCAAACTCCGATAGAAAAAGTATGGATCTTATGTCAAACTCTTCATTAAAGTAAAGATAAGTGATCGTTAAATCTCTCTGAAGACGGCCGTAAATCGTAATGATACTTTGAGTCCCAGGAAAGGACATGGGATACTTTTTATTCTGGCAAAATACTTTCCGCGCGATAAACGAATTTTGACGCAACGGAGTTGCAGGCGTCATCTAGTTCTAAATGAAAACGACCCGTAATACTACAAAGCAATGTGTATGTGTGTGTAAAATATAGAAAACTACAAAACTAATCGCAGTCACACTAAAAAAGCTTACTAGATGGCGTTTAAAAACTTACAAAATAGCAACTACCTTAATTATTATAAGTAGAAAAAAGTGCAAATAGTTCTTTTTGCTTTTTAGTGTGTTTGCGATATCACATAAATGAACCGAAACGTGCGAAAGAGAACGACAGAGTATGTCTCACTCTAGCAGTAAACATTATTTTATTAATTTTATATATTTTTAATGTAGTCTCTCTTCTCTTAGCACGTCTAGTTCAAAACCGCGGCGCGAGCTTGACCAAGTAGAGTTGACGTTTGCGTATTATGTTAAAAAAACTTTTTACTTCCAAAAAAACGAAGAAAATATTTTGCAAATTGAATTTTTTTTGCTTTTAACCCATTAATTCCGAAGCGGCCGGATCCGGCCGCCACAGATTATACTGCAGCTATTCTGTCTACACCCAAGCGGCCGTATGTGGCCGCGCTCTTTCATTCGATCGAGTTACGTATTTCGTCGACTTAGAGACTACTTTTGTATGAAGAAGATTGGTTAGTTATAATCTATGGTACATTTGCCACATTCTGAATGCAAAATATTATACAATCTGTGGTCGACGAATATTTTTCAGTCATTAGAAAATCGTGAATTGTTTCGTGTGTGTTCTGTCATTTTGTGTGATTTGTGTGAAATAATAATTGGATTTATCGAATGTAAGTAGTAAAATAGTTTACTTTAATAGTATTTAGTAGTTTTAGATAATCATTTGCAAGAAATACATCGTAATAACTTGTGAAAGTTGAGAAAAAAGTTGTGTGTGTTATAAGTGTTTTGGACGGAATTTGCTTCATATAATTGTAAATTAATTACGTAAAAGGCTTATAGAAATTATTACACAACGTCTACATGACTATTTTATATCGATAGTATTTCTTATATTTCCAAAACAAAGAGTTAAAAGTCTACAGTTAACGGTCATATTCTGCCGGCCGCAGCCATTTTGAACTTTATTTGTAAAGCCATAATGACGAAGTTTGCTTGTGGTAATACGAAACGCATTTTTTTCGAGTGATATTTATAACCTGTTTTTGTAAACATCTCAAGCTGTGACGATAAATTATATAAACAAGGGTCTATTCTTGGATTCTGTCGTGTAGAATATAACAAAATATTAATTTATTTCATGTGAAATAGTCAGAAAAATATATTTCAAAATATATACTTCTAAAAAGAATGTTAAATCAGACTAAATACTATATTATGATGGCTTGATTGATAGAAAATTTATTAGATATTATAAAATTCTTTACAAAAACATAAAATATGGTTTGGATGTAAAAATATTATATTATTTGTAAAAAGGGGGTAAGGCCGGGCGCCATTTTTTTTGCACATTCCATACACTACTCTTTTGCAAATATTTTTGCACATATAGAAGGGTTAATATGTAATAAGAAAAAAACAATATTTATACGAGTACTGAAATCATCCTTGTTGACAGCTTTTTCGCTAAGCATATTGCCTATTTCAAATTACTTTTCGAGTTTTTCTTGGAGTTCAAAGAAATAAACTAATGCATTGTTTCCTTAATAGGGCCTAAAACTTGTTTCCACTCTAAAACCCTCTATTTGCTAAACTTGCTTATTTGCTAAACTTCATGTGAATTAAAAGAAAATCAAGTAAGTCAGATCTACTCAATCGCGGCCCGCATTACGAGGGTCGCAGCTGGCGCCGCGTTCCGCCTGTTCGACTCACCCACTCGACGCCGCCTGGGCCGCTGTCCCGCGCACCTACTGCAAAGCGGATCGGTGAGCGCCGCGCCAGACCCCCCGCAGCGGGGGGGTGCAACGCGGGGGTCACGGGGGGGTCAAAAACCCCTCTCTCTGGAGGGGTTTCGGGGGGTCACAAGCCCTCCCGGGGGTCAAAAACCCCTCTCCCGGGGGGTCCCGGGTGGGGGTTCCGGGGGGTGTTTACCTTCATGCTCTCACGGAACTTGCCGATCTCGCGATGTATGACGTCACGTTTCTCCTCCGATATGTCGGCCTCCTCGAGCGCACGAGCCGTTTTGGATATCGCCTCCTCTGAAAACATAGGATATTTTATATAATTATAGTCAGAAAAGTGTTTATAATATGGCCTATGCCTGAAATTGATACTATATTAAATTATTAGCGACCCGCCCCGGCGTCGCACGGGTATAAAATATGTAGCTACTGAAAAAATGAATGGATAGCCTATGATCCTTCACGTGGTCTACTTCTTATCTGTGCCAAATAACATAAAAATTGCTCCAGTAGTTTGCAAGATAAGCCCTTTCAAATAATTTTCCCCGTTTTTTTCACATTCTCCTATTAGTCTTAGCGTGATAAAATATGTCCTATAGACTTCCTCAATAAATGGGCTATCTAACACAGAAAGAATTTTTCAAATCGGACCAGTAGTTCCTCAGATTAGCGCATTCAAGTTAGCCCTTTCAAATAATTTCCCCCGTTTTTTCCCCATTTTCCTCTATTTCTTCGCTCTTATTAGTCTTAGCGTGATAAAATATAGCCTATAACCTTCCTCGATAAATGGGCTATCTAACACTGAAAGAATCATCAAAAGCCGTTGCGTAGTTTTAAAGATTAAAGGGAACAAAGGGACATGAGGGGAAAAAAAGCGACTTTGTTTTATAATAAGTATAGATAATTACGTCTGCTCAATCCAAAGAAGGGATGGTCTAAAACCAATTTTATTACAAACAGTGTAGGTTACAGACATATTACCGTAGTTGTTGGTTGGCAAAATCACAAAATAATATTTTCAAAGAATCTATACTAATTTAACACGATTATTCGGCCTATACTGGCATGGCTGTGAGGCTTGGACGCTGACACAAAAGGAGAACAAACTTCTAGTCGCTGAAAGTTCTCAGAAAAATCCTGGGCCCAGCCAAAACGAATGATGGCTGTTGGCGAATCCGGAAGAATGCCGAAATTGAAGAACTGGTGGCGCAACCCAATATAATCGGAGAAACAAAGGCTCACCGACTCCGTTGGCTGGGACACGTGGAAAGAGGATTGCGGGGTAAAAAGAGCGTACCAGGGCCGTCGTATTCGGGTATCGCTGGAGAGATGCTGTTGAGGTTGACCTGCGTGACCTTCAAGTCAGTAACTGGCAGGAGGTAGCGCAGGACAGGGCTCAATGGCGGAGGCTAATTTCGGAGGCCAAGATCCACTCTGGTCGCTGTGCCAGCGTAGTTAGTTAAAGTTTAATTTTTAAAAAATGAAATATTATGTGCACACTGCACAGCTGTTTTTGGGTATTTTAAGGGGTACCAGGGTTTTAAAATGCTTTTAAAGACACCAATTTGGTTGACACCGCGCGCTATAAACTGAAGTCCACGCGGACGAAGTCGCGGGCAACAGCTAGTATCAAAATAAGTCACTGATAATCGATCGGTCCAAACTTATAAATAAATAGTGAAGCATTTAGTCCAATGAGTATAGTAAGTTCACCTCGGAATTCGAGATACCCAGCTGTAAGTCTGTAAATATTTATATATTGGCACCCTAAATGTTGTCTCAAAACCTACATATGGTAGAGTGTGCGCAACTATTAAATTTCAAGGTCAAAAGGTCACAAAAATCGGTTTTTGCACTTTTTTTTTAATATTTCATTTCCTATGAGTGTTTTGCTATTTGTATAAGAACCATGATGTAGAATACAAAATTCTCTACAGCTTCTGTTAAAAAAAAAATTTTATACGGTGAACCGTTTCCTATAAAGAGGGCGGAGAGCGCGCGGTCAAAGTATCACTTCAGGTTAACTGGTGCCTCCGGTCGAAAACTCGCCATAATCAATGTGTCGCGATACCAGTGTTCGATCCTTTAATGTCGTAATGTATGGCATATTTCCTCAATAAATTGGCTCTCAAATTTTTTCTCTCTCTCACGGTTGTAAAATGGCAGCCATTTTAGATTTTCTCGGGCTTTCACACTAATCTGACCAATACTTCTCATGTAAATATCCTATAAATATAAAAAAGGTCTTATTTAATAGCGGCTCTCAAATTTTTTCTCTCTCTCACGGTTGTAAAATGGCAGCCATTTTAGATTTTCTCGAGCTTTCACACTAATCTGACCAATACTTCTCATGTAAATATCCTATAAATATAAAAAAAGGTCTTATTTAATAGCGGCTCTCAAATTTTTTTTCTCTCTCACGGTTGTAAAATGGCAGCCATTTTAGATTTTCTCGAGCTTTCACACTAATCTGACCAATACTTCTCATGTAAATATCCTATAAATATAAAAAAGGTCTTATTTAATAGCTAAAGTTATGGACTACGCTTACACATGCAATACGTTATGAATTTCGAAAATTAAACATAGAAAAATCAAAATTTAGGGAAATAAAAAACCGGCCAAGTGCGAGTCGGACTCGCGCACCGAGGGTTCCGTACAAACCTGCAAGGTTTACAAAGTTCGTCATAGAAGTTTGATTTTGTTACAGCTTAAAGGTATTATAGACCTGAGTATTTGGTATGAATTTCAATTTAATACCTCTACGCGTTTATGAGGAAATGGGTAGTAAGTTTAAAATTATTAAAAAAATATATATTATGTGATGTAACTAAAAATTTATGGTTTTCGTAATTTTTCCTTTATCTATGCTATAAGACGTTGCTTCGTACCAAATTTCAAGATTCTGAGTTCACGGGAAGCACCCTGTAGGTTTTGATTCCCTTGCAAGTGTCGAAAATTTGCGGCATAAACGGCTGTATTTTTTGATTGCGTTGGCTTAGAAGTTTGATTTTTTCACAGCTTCAAGGGACAGTAGACCTGAGTAATTGATATAAATTTCAGCTTCATACCTCCACGCGTTCCTGAGAAAAAGGGTCTTGACAGACGTACGGACGGACAGACGGACAACAAAGTGATCCTATAAGGGTTCCGTTTTTTCCTTTTGAGGTACGGAACCCTAAAAATGTAGTGTATTTTTTAATTAATGGTTGTGAAAAATATAGTGCATTAAACTGTTTTATTTTTATTTTAAAAAGATAGAGGAGGTTTTCATCTTTAAAAAATTCCTTTGCTTCTATGCTCTGAGTCAGATAGTTAAGAAGTTATAACGATTTTATTAAGAAGTATTGGTCAGATTTGTATGAGAGCCAGAGAAAAACATTTTTTCAAAAGGTAGAGAAAAAAAAATTTGAGAGCCAATTTGTCAATAACATATGCCATACACCATAACATTAAAGGATCGGACATGGTTATAGGGCATGATTTGGAACCCCAGGTGTGGGGTTGGGCAATGCGAAACGATTCTCTGCAGCCTATCAGGACTTTTTTTCCTTAAATTTTGGTTTTTCTATGTTTAATTCTACGAAATTCATAACGTATTGCCTGTGTAAGCATAGTCCATAAGTTTAGCTATTAAATAAGACCTTTTTTATATTCATAGGATATTTACATGAGAAGTATTGCTCAGATTAGTGTGAAAGCCCGAGAAAAACTAAAATGGCTGCCATTTTACAACCGTGAGAGAGAGAAAAAATTTGAGAGCCAATTTATTGAGGAAATATGCCATACATCACGACATTAAAGGATCGGACACTGGTGTCGCGACACATTGAATATGGCGCCAGTTAACCTGAAGTGATACTTTGACCGTGCGCTCTCCGCCCTCTTTATCGGAAGCGGTTCACCGTATAAAAATTTTTTTGAACAGAAGTTGTGGAGAATTTTGTATTCTACATCATGGTTATAAATACAAATACCAAAAAACCCATAGGAAATGAAATATTTACAAAATAAAGTGCAAAAACCGATTTTTGTGACCTTTTGACCTTGAAATTTAATAGTTGCGCACACCCTACCATATGTAGGTTTTGAGACAACATTTAGGGTGCCAATATACAAATATTCACAGACTTACAGCTGGGTATCTCGAATTCCGAGGATCCTACCTAATCTAAGCCTAATTTGACTGGACCACATTTGTGACTTTCGACCGAGTAAAAATTTAATAAATGAAACCTATATAAGTCAGATATGTATGAGAATACTAATTTGTAGTTTGATAGGTTCCAGACTGGATCAAAGCTGTAAGATTTGCTGATCTAGGCCAGGTTTGACATAACGCGACCAAATTACGTAGGTGCGCCATATGCCTATCAATCAACTTCTCTGGTAGTATAAATGTCAGTTCTCAGTAGTCGAATCGCCTGCGTCTCCCCACAGGCCGCGATGGTCGCCCTCATATTTCGGCAGGAACTCATAATAATTGTTGATTTCTTCCTACGACCCCCAATGCGACCCCTCGCCTGCGACCCCTCACCTGCGAACCCCAATGCGACCCTTCACCGGCGACCCCTAATGCGACCCCTCACCTTTCTGCAGCAGCTCGTAGTTGTTGATGTCGTCCTGGTAGTCCCGGTATAGCTGCTGCAGGCGTCGCGCGGCGGCGTCGTCCGCGGCCCGCATGGCGGCGTCGAGGTAGGGTGCTTCGCTGCCGTCAGTAGGAGCCGTCGTGTCGCCTAGACGCGAGCGCTGCTCCGCTGTGAATTACAACATGGTCATGGTTAGTTTAGCTCAGGGCTTCCCAAACTTATTTTGTCTACTGCCCAATTAAAAAAATAAAGTTTTAGCGCCCCCTCCTCCCCCCTTGTTTCAATTTCAAATGCACCTAGATGAAATGATAATACAAATCACCTCCCAAGCTCTACACAACGCTCCCATTTTTTTTTCTGAGTCCCACACCTTCAGCGCCACAGCGTCCCACACCTTTAGACCTTCAGCGCCCACAAGGGGGCGTTATCGCCCACTTTGGGAAAGGCTGGTATAGCTCCACATGCCTAGATTTTCTCCAAACTACGTCATCTCATTTGTAAAGGTGGCTTTCGGATCTTTGCCGCGAGCGACCGCGACCGACGAAAATTCAAACGAAATGCCACTTTATGACATAGGCGATAGGTTTCATTTTACTCTACCACTAGCTTTTACGCCGCCGCCGGCGGCAGCATGGGTCGCCAGTCGCCACGCAAATGTCATTAGAAAATGATACCTATATAAAGTAGCATTTTATTCGATTTTTTATCGATCGCGGTCGCTCGCGGCAAAGATTCGAAAGCCACCTTAAGGGCTCTTCCACACGACGTTTTTACGCTCGTTTGTATCGATAAAACGCAAGTTGAGCGCTCAGCAAACGGAAGGAAGCCGACACGTTTTAACTTTATATCTGCCAAAACGAGCGCATCAGAAACGCGCGTCGTCAGTGCGTAAAAAATACGTCGTGTGGAAAAGCCCTTATATCCATACTTTTTTGTTACAAATCTCGTAATTCGGCGTTCCTTCTGGCCTACTGTGTGACTGTCTTTCAGAAGGCTATATATTTTACTAGCTGTCCCGGTGAACTTTGTGTCATTTAAAAACCTTCCCTGGACTTCAAGGATTATTTTAAGACTAAAATTAGCAGAATTGTTTTGCAGCCGTTATCGAGTTATAGCGTTACTAACAATTGTATGATTCCCTCCCTCCTACAATCCCTCGCCCTATCAATTTTAAATCTGTTTTATGTTTTATAAATACTTCATTTATTGAAACTCTTTACATTCATACTAACAAAATTAGATTATAGGTGTGTGTACTAATCCGTAAATGTTTGTGTTGGTTTTAGGTTATAGATTTTTCAACAGTCACCGTACATCATTCCGTACATTATCATAAATTCACCGTACATACCCTTGTTTGTTCATTAAACCAACTTTTAAGGCAGAGTCTACGCCAACACACTCTGACATTGGCGATTCACAAAGGAGCCATAAATAAAAAGAAGAAGAAGAAGACAATTGGAAATCCAAGTTTATAATATTGTTTTTTTTTTTTTTACAGTATGTCTCAATCAGTTATATTTCCTGAGACCTAACAGAAGAATATTTTTACAGTTAGAATTATTCTGTGTACTTACTTTTATAAGTATCGACCAAGGCCTGCATCTTGCCATCGGTTCTCGCTAGCAACTTCTTATCTGCCAGCGGCCTCTCATGCAGAAGCCTCACACATCGGAGCGCTGCCTCCGGCCCAGCAAACTCGCAGAATCCGAAAGTGCTGACCCGTTTCCAGCTGATCACTGGACCACAGGCACCGAGTAACGCTCTGATCATCGCATCGGGAGCACGGCTAGATATGTTACCTAAAATTAATGGTACACTTATGAGGAGTTGTTAGTTAAAGTAATAAATAATTTTTTTTACAACAATTTGTCAACTTATAAACAGCTAGTTGACAAAGTTTACTTCATATCCATACTAATGTTATAAATGTGAAAGTGTGTATATTACCTCTTCACGCCCAAACTGCTGAAATTTAGTAAAGAGGCACATTAAGTGCCAGGAAAGGACATAGGATACTTTGTAGGATTTTTTTTTAATTTAATCTTAAATTCTGTGTGCCTGTTGGCAGAGGCATCCTTCAGCTATTACCAGTACTTTCCATTCTGTGCTAGTCGGCCGTGTTCAGACCAAACTGAC
Organism: Lysandra bellargus; assembly: GCA_905333045.1. Taxonomy (NCBI): domain Eukaryota; kingdom Metazoa; phylum Arthropoda; class Insecta; order Lepidoptera; family Lycaenidae; genus Lysandra; species Lysandra bellargus. The sequence goes on from HG995329.1 coordinate 1,776,684, forward strand.
TTCACGCCGCTGAATGTGAGCAGGCTCACTGTGAGCCCCAGTGTGAACGTGAAAATATACGGTATCGAATGTCCGCGCCTACGCCTAGCGTAATGGCGTATAGTCAATTAGGTGTGAACGAAAAAGTGAATTTGTATGGAAATACAATAAACTGTGAAGAGATCAACTACGATAACTTGGCGCGCCCCTCCAAATGACTGTTTCAATGTGTGTAGTCACATCCTTATGAAAGAGTTTATGTAGTAAGTATTCAACCAATCACAGTACACGTAATATTTCAGTTAATGTCACTTATTACCAAGATTTGTTGGTCAACTAATCATAACTAGCCGACCGCGCAAGACAAAGCACCTACCGACAAGACAAACCTAGGTACATATAACTAATCTGTGCCTCAAACGTTTTGACAACGCACTTCAAACGTTTTGAATTTTGGAGGGGCGCGCCAAGTTATCGTAGTTAATCTCTAACGTTTGCGTTCGCTCACATTAAGCGGCGTATAGTCAGTTTGGTGTGAACACGGCCGTCTTGACCAGCATGATATGATAACATTATACATAATATACTAGCTGTCCCGGCAAACATTGTTTTGCCCACGGACTTAAAAAAAAATACGGACGTAACCTTGTCTAATCCCGAGTGAAGCATAGTAATGGCCGCCCGTGTAGGATGTGTGCGTGTCATTGGCGCCGTCACTCTATGTACAATGAACGTCACGTCACGTGTACAATAAACGAAATTGTGACGAAATTGTCGTACCTTGCATGCTTCACCTCTTTATAGTGTAATGCTCCATCCGTATTTATTTTTACATCCGTGGTTTTGCCATATAAATTATAAAGTATTTCGCCCATATTATTTTATTGAAGTGACTAAATAAGTATGACCATGGCAACATCCATCGCTATCCCGTCGCACAAACAATGGTCGCCGTCAGTCTCGAGTTGTAATAATTTACTATTATTTATTCAACAAATGCACTAATCAATCTTCTTATATATAAAATCTCGTGTCACAACGTTATTCCGTGAACTCCTCCGAAACGGCTTTACCGATTTTTACCAAATTTTATATGCATATTCAGTAGGTCTGAGAATCGGCTACTGGGTACTTTATATATTGATAAGTGCATTTCTTGAATAAATAATAGTAAATTATTACAATCTGAGGCTGACGGCAACCATTGTTTGTGCGACGGGATAGTGATTGACGTTGCCATGGCAACATTCTTATTTAGTCACTTCAATAAAATAATATGGGCGAAATCCGTGGGCGAAATACCTACTTTATATTATGGCAAAGCAACGTTTGCCGGGACAGCTAGTCTATACTAATATTATAATTGGGAAGAGTTTGTTTGTTTGTTTGAACGCGCTAATCTCAGGAACTACTGGTCCGATTTAAAAAATTCTTTCAGTGTTAGATAGCCCATTTATCGAGGAAGGCTATAGGCTATATATTATCACGTTAAGACTAATAGGAGCGAAGAAATAGAGGAAAATGTGGAAAAAACGGGGGGAAATTATTCGAAATGGCTTATTTGAACGCGCTAATCTCAGGAACTACTGGGCCGATTTGAGAAATTCTTTCAGTGTTAGATAGCCCATTTATCGAGGAAGGCTAAAGGCTATATTTTATTACGCTAAGACTAATAGGAGTGAAGAAATAGAGGAAAATGTGGAAAAAACGGGGGAAATTATATTTTAAAAGGACTTATCTCATGAACTACTGGATCAATTTTTATGTTATTTGGCACAGATAAGAAGTAGACCACGTCTAGGATCATAGGCTATTTTTTGTTTGTGAAATATCTAATTTACGCTGGCGAAGCTGCGCGGAACGTCTAGTAATATATAAAAAGTGCCCAGTAGCCGATTCTCAGACCTACTGAATGTGCATACAGTGTAAACTCCATGTAACGTCACTCTATTTAGCGACCAACTCACTAAAGCGTCGAAATCATTTAACTTTGGTTGCTTTAGCTTGTTTACCATACAATGACACACTCTGTATAGCATCACTCCCACTCTCATTAACATCAAAATCACAATGATTGAGTAGTAAAAAGTATCTTTTAATTTAATAATATTAGTAAAAACTGCGCAGCTGTGTACGTTTTTTGTCACTTTACTATCCTAGCCTGCAATGAAGTTGACTTTCGGCATCATGCATATTGAACTTTCTAAGAAATTCCTTATTTTGTTTACAAATTGGGATTGCTTGCACGTGTAGACTGTTTTTGAACATAAAAAGTATCTAAACGTTATCATATTCTCAGTTGCTCATAAATTTCCAAACAGTAAATACAGTTAGCGAAAAAAATCACTGTATATTGAAATTCTTTGATTTTCCTTCTCTTCATTTAACGACAACTCTCTATAACGTCATAGAATGCACGGTTCAGTGACATTATATAGAGTTTACACTATATTTTGGTAAAAATAAAAAAGCCTTTCGAAGGGGTATGGTAACTAACATTGTGACTTGAATTTTATATAAGATAAATAATTTTCAAAATACCTATGAAAACCGTCACTGGTGGTCCATCGTCCTTCGAACCGTTTGTCGCTCGGCCTGACCTGTGTGGTTTGGACGTGGTCACCTGCGGAGCGGGCAGCAATGCAGACCGACCGCCCACCCCTCCTGCTCCATATGCACCTACCATCATCTGTAATACATTTGGTTAGTAATTACCAAAAGGCAGGTAATTTTTTTTTTTTTTATAATCAATATGTTACAAGTTGATTAACATCGTAAACAATCTTTGAAAAACATTTAAACAATTTTTTTCTGTAAACATAATATGGAATGTACCATCTCACCTTAAGAGCCCGGGTTACCCTCGAAATTCTCATACATACGTAATACCAAAATCATTTTCTCATACGAAAATATTTAACATGTTTGAGTTATTTTTCAGCTTAAAATAGTAACTATCTAGGTTCCTGTACAAAAATTAACTTCAAAATATTTAAACACTAAAAAAAATTGTTTTGTGTATAATTTTTTTTTACTAAATTTACTACTAAATATTTAAACACTAAGAAATAGAGCAAAACACTAAAAAATATATAAATAAATTAACTATAAATTTACTACAAAATATTTCAACTCTAAAATATATATTTTAGTATTAATCCTTCAGGCCCCGCGCAAGCACCGGTGATCGCGACAACAATAGAATACAATAGCAATTCCTGGAAATTCCGACTGAAGTATTAAAATATTTTGTAATAAATCTACTATTTATTTATATATTCTTTAGTGTTTTACTCTATTTTTTAGTGTTTAAATATTTTGAAGTTAATTTTTGTTCAGGAACCTAGGTAATTACTATTTTAAGCTGAAAAATAACTCAAATATGTTAAATATTTTCGTATGATAAAATGATTTTGGTATTACGTATGTATGAGAATTTCAAGGGTAACCCGGCCCCTTAACAATAGAGTAACAATAGATTTCCAAGAATCCGCAATCGAAGGATTAAATTATAAAAAATTGAGACAGTAGACTGCAATACTAAAAGAAATTGTTTAGGAGCAAGAGATAAATTATATTTATTGTTTACTTGTAATAATTCTTAGTTAAATTATGAACTTATATTCAGCAATTTCTTTAAATGTTTGTTCCTAGGCAACAGTTGTATAAAACTGATACAATTGAACCGATGTCTGATAGCTCTTCTTGAAAATTCAACTAATTTTTTGTTCTTTTATCCATTGCTTATCAGATATAGTATTTGTTTAATTATTCAGAGACTTATTCATTGCCTATGCTTCTCCATTACATCTAACCAGTACATTGTGTCATTGTAGTCAAATTTCTCTAAAATATTTATATCTTTCTTAGAAAATTAGGTTATGAATTCAAAATGAGGCAATGCTAGGATTACCCATTAGATACCATTTTCTTTGCAAGTGGGAATATGAAAATGGGTATGCAATATATTTTTATTACCAAAATACATTAGAAATTGTTTTCTTAATGTAGTATTTCTATTTAGTACATAGAAGCACTATCTCTGAACTAAAAGAAATTATCCTACTTAAGCTGGAAGATTATGAAGTAATTCATAACTCTTTTTCTAAGCATTTTCATTGCATTTCTGGACATAGAGTAGTGGGCGCCAATACCACCAACTGGATGGATTACCACTGTATCAACGTAGACATGTCCAGCATATAGGCACTAGCAACTGTAAACTTATCAACAAAAAGGAATTAATGGAAGCAACTTACATGTGTGGCAACAGGCATCGTGACGACTCCCGGAGCAATTCCATAGGGAACAAGCGGCGGGCGAGGCGGGAAAGACATAGCACTCTCACCCGGCGGTAAACTATAAAATCACTACCACATCGACATAACTTATAACCACACCAAAATCCCTGACGCGTTTATAAACATTAACATTTACGTACAATCTACAAGGTATATCTATATTAAACTAATTTACTCCTGTACAACTAATTTACACGAACTTAACTTAGAAATCAAGATTATTAGCAATTTTTCTAAGAAAATACAGTTTCAGACGCATCGACTTCTTTGGACTTCAATAATACATCAGAAGGCCATGTTTTTTTATATTTTTTAAACTACTACCGACTACCACAGACTATTAAGAGATACCCGACTACGTAACAAGAGGTCAGACCGTCGGACTTAGAAGAAAAAAAAACATCCGTTTTTTTTTTTTTTTAAATTAAATGTGACGTTATCAGCGTGAAGGGACCTTATTGTCGGTACTGAGTTATTAGCATCCCCATAATCTACATTTAATAAGCTATCGAATCATGTAAATAACATGCATGTAGGCCTGGCAAATATTTTTTTAAAAAATGTTGAAACTCGAAAGTCGTAAAAGATGATATTGAGAAAATCGCATTCAAACTTCGAAACCCAAAAAAAGTATGTTATTGTGGGAAGTTACATAGATATTATGTTTTTTGAGAAGTACATTATATGGTCTTTTAGATTTTAACTTCAATTATATAATTTTATAACTCTATTCCTGTTATTTACCACGCCAAAGTGCATGATGTAATGAAAATGCCCAAGATGGTTTTTACTAAATATTTCACTTATACTATGTTTTCTATTGGCTTTTATAAAATAATAATATAAAACGAATCAGTTTTTACTAAATAAAGACGTCTTCGATATTAAACAACATTGTTTATTGCATTTAAAAAAAATTGAACAAATAAACATTGTGCTTCTACTAATCTTATTAATCAGTCAAAATCAACAAAAATATATATTTACTACAGTTAAACATAGTCAAATGAGATCAAATATATTAACTTCTATTTAAAAAGTAACTTTTTCTGTCTTAAAATTCAAGGTAAAGTTTAGTAAAAAGCTGGTACAAACACTTAACACTTTTCAAAAGGGAACTTATTGTCGGTGATTAAAAGTTTAGTAATATCATAAAAATAAATGTACATTTTTATTAACATTGAAGTTCTTATTTTTTAAATAACTTAAATTATCCTTTAGTAACAAGACGTGTACCAAAAACATGTAATTTCTCATAGTTACCATAGAAGTATTCATAAATATTAAAAGAGACCTTATGTCGGTCGTTACATTTTTAGTAATAAAGTTAAAAGAAGATACAAAAATACTATTAATTTCGTAGTTGTAACATTTTTTTTTTTTTTTAATTTAAATATTTATTTAATTATATATTTCATTATTTAATTATATTTCTGAGATTTCTTTATAAAAATAAAGGAACCTCAGACTTGGTACGACTTTGTCTAAATTTCATTACTTTTTAATAGGGTTTCGTAGTCAACAAGGAACCCTTATTAGAGATAAACAATCAGCTCCATCGAGATTCGAGACTTGGCTAGTTTTTTTACAGAATGTTTTTGGTGGGATTTCACTTCTTTTTTTTTAGAAACATATTGATTTTATAATCTGAGCCGTAAGTAGTGGGTTTCATCATATCACTCGTGTAGGATTGCGCGCTCGTGTAAACGTCACCATCAGCATCACACGTGTTACATACGCCTCCGTGGTCTAGTGGTTTAGAGCGTGGCTCTTGACTCGGAGGTCGTAAGTTCGATTCCCGAGTTGGAAACGTATTATTTCCAAGTTTGGTTAGAACAATACAGGTTCATCACCTTTGATCAGGATTAATTTGAAATTAAAATTTAAGGGGGGCTTCCATACAAAAAACCTAATTTCGAGTCCGACTCGCACGTGGCTAATTTTTATGGTTTTCCCTATATATGGCCATTAAACCCTAAGCTGTGCTAAATTTCAGCTCTCTGAATCTATGGGAAGTACTTCTTATTTCTGTGGAAGTACTAGTTCTATTTTGATGATCTTGAGTGAGTGAGTGAGTGTCATAAATGAGAAACTTTGCTTTAGCTTGAATTCGGAACTTAATGACCTCTAGAGGTTCTCAAATAGGGGCCTAAAATGTGGTGAAATGGTTCCTGTAAATGATGGTACTGCAGTGTTTGCTTCGCGCTCTACTTGGCGGGGGCACTGCCGTGCCCCCAGATATTCTAATCAATGTTACCGATTTTCAGCTTGGTGCAAATTACTAGTAGTATAACAGTAGATACCGTGCCGAAAGAAAGTCGCAATCGACTCTCGACTGCAGCACCGACAATAAGGTCCCTTTTTCACTTAACTTTAAGTTCAATTTTAACCTATAAAAAATCGTTTTTGAAACCTGTGTCTTTGTCATATCAAAATTTAGAGTCTGTTTATTAACATGGAGCAAAAAAAGAAAAAATGATTTTTTTCGACACTTTACTTTAAATGCGATTATCTCGGAAACTAAAACCCTCCATAAGGTCCCTTTTCCCAGATAACGTCACAAATGAGAAATTTTTAAGTGCAAAACCTTACACTCTAAACATACCAAAAATTAAAAAAAAAAAGAAATGAGCTCAAATAAATGTTTTATTTCAATAAAAATTATTGTACATAGCTAAATAAATAGGCTAATAAGGTAAATTAAACAATAAAACAGATTTAATCCACAAGCTTTTGTTGATTCCTATTAATAATATTACAGTACAGTTTTATATATTTTATTTATAAATATAATAAAATAGCTGTCTATGCTACTCTACTAACTACTTGATTGGCTTATACAGTAAACTCCATATAGGGAGGGGATTAAAGCTGCGCGTCCACCAGGTCGGAATCGGGACGTACGGTGCGGACGGCGCGTCGTGTAGTCATATATTTGTCAGGCGCAGAATGACGTTCCAGTACTTCTAGTGCAGTTCACAGTGGTCAATACCATAAATAGAAAACAACAAATCCGTCCGCTGCGTACCTACGCTCCGATTCCGATCCAGTGGGCGCGCACACCTTTATACATACACACTTAAGCATCATTACTTTGTTTTGTTACAGTCTGTATACAACAGCTGAAAACTATCGCGTGGGCTCAGGCCAGCTTCATACCACTTCACGTCTTGATCAGAGGATTTTTCCTTGGTGGCTGTACCACTCATAATCCCATACCATCCTTCTCCTCCTAAAATCTCCTTAACAGCTATTGCTTGCAGACTAAAATGTTGCAAACTAGTATAGGGACCTAAAAATCTGAAATTAATGAAACATTTTTCATTTATTGCATTTCCATACAGTTTGATTTTGTATGTGTGATACTAATATTATTTAAAGTAAACTACATTTTTATAGTCAAAAAGTTAGCATATTTTAATACTTTTGGGGATTGAATCAAAACAAATCGTTTTAGTGGACGCCTTCATAGTTCAGGAAAGCACGCGTGCAAAATTTCAAGTTTTTTTTCTGTGCTTTTATTGAAAACATTAGGCTGAACTTAGGCTGAACTTTGAAAAATTTTAATAAACGTACGTCTCTCGATACTCGTCATTCGATATTTGTTAATAGACACTTAATACGAAATATTGTTGTGTAATTGTGTCTAAGAAATTATAATGTTCCACTAACTAACCTTGAGCCTATACAATTCCAACCTCAAGGGAGTATGAAATCCGTTTGAGGTTAGAATTTTGTAAAATACAATTATAGTGGATGCCTGGCTTATTAGAGGAACACGTGTGCAAAATCTTATATCTCTTAAATAGCCAGTATTATACATTATGCAATGGCACGATGACCCACTGCAGGGCACGCCATTGCGCGCCACGCCTGAAAATCGTCCGCTATCATACACCTCTACCCCATGCAAAAGAGAATGCCGATCTTAACACATGCTCTTTGCATCCAACTCGACCCTTGATGATGAGGGACGGAAACCGCCAGCCAGACCGCGATCGCGGATCATGTCGGATATTCGGTTTCATAAGCGTTAATGGCGAGTAACTCCAGTGAGTGCTCCAGAGGTGGCTCCGGTCTTAACGCGTCTTTTTTGGCTCTCCTATCCTTCTCACATAGTTTCGGTTTCCTGAAAGACAGCTTTTTGTAAACCCGATAGTTAAAAATGTGACCGTTCCAATCCTTCCAACCGCAGACCGATCGCTATAACCTCCCTCTTCTCGAAGATGACGGAATCCATTATCAATAGCCAGCTCCATCAACACTTGGACGCTCAGGAATTACTAAGGCTCGGCTCGGCTCTCTTGGCGTGCCTAACTCATCGTTGGCTCAGGCGATTGAAACTATGGGTACTTGTTAGCTGTCAGTTTGGATATCGCGGAGGCCTTTGATCGGGTTTGGCACTAAGCCCTTTTATCCAAGATTCCATCATACGGAGTCACAAAGAAATTATGCAAGTGGGTCACAAGTTTCTTAGGAGTTGTAGTTGATGGTGAATGCTCTGATACTCTATCTTTTGACGCTGGTATCCCTCAGGGCTGTGTGCTATCGCCTGCCCTATTCATAATGCATATCAAACAGCATGTTACAGACCAACGGCATTCATTGCTGTGTGGATGATAGTACAAATAATGTGACTTTAATACCGGCTTCCCGCATATTTCTTAGCTAAATTAATGTCAGTAAGAGCTGGAACCTCTCTGAATGGGGTAGACGTAACTCAGTCCAATTTAACCGAACCAAAACACAAGTCAGCGCGTTTACCACAAAAAAATTACCAAAGGTCGTATATTCTCGTTTGAGGGCACCACTTTACCAATCTTCCCTAGCATGAAAATTGGCGTAAATATTTCGAGTGAAGTCTAGACGATAAGGCCAAGTTAGCTTTAAAAGTCCTTGATATTATTAGTAGAGGGAAACAGTATTTCAGTCCGATGTGATGCCTACAGCTCTTCAAGGCTTCACAATCCTCACATGGAATACTGTTTTTAACCGACTTCCAAAAAACGAGGAGGTTATATGTTCGGCTGTGGATATTTTTTTTTTTTTTTTTTTGTATGTTCAACGATTACTCCGCCGTTTGTGAACCGATTTTCGAAATTTTTGTTTTTTTGTATTAGGTTTCACTCCAATTTGGTACCATGTTCACAAAAGTAGTGACCTGATGATGGGATCCATGAGTAATCGAGGGAACTCCTCGAAATTTATATGGAAACATATGGTGATTTTGGTTTTATGTGAAGTGTACTAAGAATATGTTACCAAAAAGTCAAATATTGGGTCAAAGTATACCATGGTTTCGAAGATGCTGAGAGAACTCCTGACTCCTTATAGATACACGTTCGGGAGTTTCGGCGTTGTTTTAAGAACAGAAAGCATATGCTACTATGCAATTCATATTCATCATCATAATCATCATCATCATCATCATCGTCATCATCATCATTAAGGTCACCAATATCTCATGGCACAGAATTAATAATAGTACAAGGCATAGGTATGGATATACTAATAATAATAATTATGTACTGTATAACAACACCTGTTTGTTTAATACATGGCGGTCGGCACCGCAGAGGCGACGGCGTCGCCGCGCCGCGCCGCCGCGCCGCGTGGCGCGTGGCGGCAGACAACAGATCGAATACTTTACTAATTACTTTATAGAATTTAAATAGACAAATAGAATTAAAATAAAGTTATTTTAAAAAGAGCATTTACACAAAACAAAGTCATTAAGTGTCTTTTTAATCAGTTATACTTATTAATCGATAGATGGCGCACTAAGTATCGATTTGAATTCTTGATTAAGCGCTTATTCCACTTATCCTAGCTAGGAAGTCCTAGCTAGGGTCCTAAAAAATTTAGTCAAGTGGAATAACATTTAGAAGCTAGGATCCTAGCTAGGATCCTAAATCGGAAAAAATTTAGTCAAGTGGAATGACATTTAGAAAGCTAGGATCCTAGCTAGGACTTCCTAGCTAGGATAAGTGGAATAAGCGCTTTACAAGAACAGAGCTGTCAATAATTATGATAATATTAAATATTATGAGTAGCTACGCTACATCCTATGCAAGTTTATACAATTTTTTATCTGATAGATCCTTCGATCGTGGAAAAACGAGACACAATAGCCTTTCTATTGTTATCTCAATCGCCGGTGACCGCTTGGGGCTTGAAGCATTAAAATTGTTAAATTACTTAGCACAATATGTTCACTTCACTGATAATATATGATTTTGTGAGTGTGAGTTGTGACTCTTGACAAATTGTAATAAGATACGTAAAATATACGCGAAGGTTTACCTACTAGTGTAACTAAAAAGAGTGAAATTATTATTATTTTTAACAAAAAATTAAAACCGACTTCCAAGGTAAAAACAATAATAACATTAATATGAACTAAAAAGTATTAAATAATTTTTACTATCTAATGGTGCCTTTTTCCGAATTCGGCTAAAACTCAACTATTTCTGTATTCAATCTTCATAATTTTGAAGTCGGTGCCAGTTCCAAAAGTTTCAAATATTCTGTCAGAGGACTGAAGATTCAGCTATCTGGTACCGACTTCAAAATAATGAAGATTGAATACAGAAATAGTTGAGTTTTAGCCGAATTCGGAAAAAGGCACCATTAGATAGTAAAAATTATTTAATACTTTTTAGTTCATATTAATGTTATTATTGTTTTTACCTTGGAAGTCGGTTTTAATTTTTTGTTAAAAATAATAATCATATCTGGGTACTACTCCCTTTAGATCGTATCCAGCGAAGGGTAGCTTGAATTGTTGGTTGGTTTCAAACAAGCTGGACCTATTGGAAATACGCTGAGATGTGAATTATGCTCTGCATCCTCTATTGGTTGTATCCTTCTCACATAGTTTCAGCTTCTTGAAAGACAGCTTTTTGTGAATCCGATACTTAAAAATGTGACCGTTCCAATCCTTTCAACTCCAGACCGATCGCTTTAACCTCCCTCTTTTCGAAGATGATGGAATCCATTATTAATGGCCAGCGCCCAGCTCCTTCGACACTTGAACACTCAGGGATTACTAAGGCTCGGCTCAGCTCTCTTGGCGTGCCTAACTCATCGTTGGCTCAAGCGATTGAAACTGTCGGTACTTATTAGCTGTCAGTTTGGATATCGCGAAGGCCTTTGATCGGGTTTGGCAAAAAGCATTTTTATCAAAGATTCCATCATACGTAGTTCTCAAGAAATTATGCAAGTAGGTCACAAGTTTCTTAGGAGTTGTAGTTGATGGTGAATGCTCTGATACTCTATCTTTTGACGCTGGTATCCCTCAGGGTTGTGTGCTATCGCCTACCCTATTCATACTGCATAATATATCAATGACATCTTACAGATCAACGGCATTCATTGCTATGCGAATGATAGTACAGATAATGGGACCCTGTATCAAATCAAAAAAAATCAAATATCTTTATTAGCATAAATTGAGTGCGCGTTCAGCACAAAAAAGTCACCAATGGTCGTATATTCTCGTTTGAGGGCACCACTTTAACAATCTTCCCCAGCATGAAAATTGGCGTAAACATTTCGAGCAGTCTAGAGCAGGGGTCACCAATTAGTTTCACTCGGGGTCCGTTTTAAGAAATAAAATGACCTTCGCGGTCCACACATTTCAAAAAAATAATTAAACAAATGTAAAATTACAGAAATTACAAAGGTATTTGTTAGTATCAATGAGAAAAGTGTCAATTTTTGTTGCTACATGTGGTCAGTATGTCGAGACCGAAATTTATTTTTAACGAAGTTCATCTTCGAGCATGCTTAAGGTCCGCACACAATGGGTCGGCGGTCCGGATGCGGACCGCGGTCCGCCATTTGGTGACCCCCAGTCTAGAGGATAAGGCCAAGTTAGCTTCAAAAATCCTTGATATTCTTACAGAGCGAAACAATATTTCAGTTCAATCCGATGCCTACAACTCTTCAAGGCCTCACAATCCTCACTGTATGGAATACTGTTTTCATCTCCGGGTAAGTAGTAAAACAGTATTCCATACATACCTTTGGATCGTATCCAACAAAGGGCCGCTCAAACTGTTTCCACTTTTTACATGTTTAATTAAAATTTTTACACTTGAAATGAATTTTTAATATAAACCGGTATAATTTATTACTTATTTTTGAGACAAGGCACCAATAGTATTTTATATAATACTATTTGCGCCTTTGCTCGCGGCTTCGCTAGCGTTAAGAAGCATTATTATTAATTAAGTATCAAAGTCTCAGCCCGATCGGTTGAAAATTGACAAAGTTTCATTCAAACTTTTATCCCTTATTTTATCCCCTCGGAGATAGAATTGATCAAAATCCTTTCTTAGCAGATCATAACATCTACCTGCATGCCAAATTTAAGCCCGATACGTTCGTACCTATTATAGTGTACCTATGCGAAATTTCACGTTTCTAAATCTAAATACCTGTATGTTGATCTATCTCCCAATCTTTGCTACAGACAATATTATGTTGAACGTAAGTCACTTATTATGAAATAATTGAAATTTTAAGTATAAAAATGTAATGAAATAATAGAATGTAAATAAAAAGACTAAAGTAATAGGAAATTAGTCAAACATTTACCAAAAGTTGTGACTTAAGTATTGAATTTTATCTACCCGCCCTTTTGGGTAGATACGGGTATTTACCGGGTACGTGAGGCTAAATACCGGGTAGATGGGTAATACCCGGGTACGTGCCCATATCTACACTTGACTAAATTTTTTAGGATCCTAGCTAGGACTTCCTAGCTAGGATGAGTGGAATAAGCGCTTTAGTCTACATCAGCGTCTGAACAAAATATGTGCCAAATTCCAAATGTGTATGAATGTATGTTTTTATGTTTGTGTTAGCATATCTCCGGAACTACAAGTCCGATTTGAGTAGTTCTATTTTTTGTTGTTCAAGGTATGATTCAACTTAAAAGGCCCATTCACTAGTGATAGTGAATGGGCCTTTTTAGTGTGTAGGGAATACTGCAAGTTTCATCAAAATCGGTTCAGTAGTTTTTTAGGATACGGAATTTTAATTCTTAATAACTTAAAGAATTAAAATTCCGTATCCTAAAAAACTATTTTGAAGTAGGTTTTATCTTTTTAAAATACTATTATTTTATATTTAAGATAGATTATTATTTATTGTAATTTGTAGATTATAGCTGTTATAGTTTTGCATGTATATTTTAAGAATGAATTAAGTAGTAAAAAAATAAAACAACAAAATATAACCCCAGTATTTTTTTTATTATTAAACATACCGGTCAGTAACTTCCCAATTCATCACAGACATTTAAATCAATAAGCTACAAATTCTAATTTTACAAGTAACATTCCTGACAATCCTATGAGCATCTTTTTAAAACCTTGCACGGTGCACCTGTGATGAAACAATATACAGTGTGTAACAAAAATAAGTGATAAAACTTTAGGGTGTGTACGTGTTCCTTGTAGAGAGTTCACTGTGAAAGTAGCAGCTCTGAAAGACAAATTATTTTTTTCACTTTTATTTGGGCAAGGGCCCGAGCGTCACGAGTTTCCCCAGACAAAAGTGAAAAAAAGTTTTGATCTTTCAGCGCTGCTACTTTCACAGTGAACTCTCTACAAGGAACACGTACACACCCTAAAGTATTATCACTTATTTTTGTTGTACCCTGTATATTATCAAAAATATTTGAAAAAGCAATGCAATGCAATGCAGATTAACTTCTATACTTTCGCGTTGCATTATAATTGAAACTTATTATTCGGGACTTAACGCGACTTATTCTATTTCTAGTAGTAATGCTACTACATACTTTTTACTCGACGTTTCGGCCACAATAGACATAACTACACTACCAGTACTTCGATTGCTAAGAGACGGACGAGTAATAATATCTGTCATTTCTTTCGGGTTTCGCCAGGATAAGTTAAAGGCTGGCACGCTGGCTGGTATAATTCATTTTTAAAAATAAGATTTTGAAATTGAATTCTGCCAGTTTTCTTTGCATGTGCCAAAATATAAACAGCAACTAAATTTGTAGGTAACGACCCTAGCGACGACTTTTGTCTTAATACGTCAAATTTAAAAAAAATACATCATTTCTAAGTCGGCATACTCTATCATTCTGTCTACTCTGTTTCGGCCGTGTTGTAAAAAGTATGTAGTAGCATTACTACTAGAAATAGAATAAGTCACGTTAAGTCCCGATTATTAAGTTGCAAAAATTAACTTCATTCATAAATAAATTCAATATTTTGAAACATGAACTGCAATTTGGCTTTCAAAAGAACAAATCAACTCAACAAGCATGTTTCAACGTTATTAAGCAAATCATAAACTGCATCGATAAAAAGAACCACTGTATAACTGTTTTTACTGTCATGACTAAAGCTTTTGATTTTGTTTCACATAAATTACTACTAATCAAACCCGACTTCAAAATTTTGCGTAATTTAGGATTAAAACTCCCTATCTCCAAAACTATCAAACCGATTTTGATGAAACTTGAAGTATTCCCTAAGTTGAACCATATCTTGTACATACAAAAAAGAACTACTCAAATTGGACTTGTAGTTTCGCAGATATGCGAACACAAACATAAAACATACATACATACACTTTTGAAAGGCACATTTGTTCAGACGCTGATGTAGACTAATCAGTAACATACGAAAACTGGGCAGTTCAGTTCAGAAAGTGTGTCTGTCTGTCTGAACCGATTTTGCTGAAACTTGGTATGGGGATAATTTGAGTCCCGGAAAAGGATACTTTTTCACAGGTACAGGTTCCCGCGCAAATAACGAATTTTGGCGCAACGAAGTTGCGGGCGTCATCTAGTATTACATGATACATACATACGCGTTGAATAATTGATAACCTCCTTTTTTTGATGTCGGTTAAAATATTGTAATGCTAAGCCTGAGTGGCTATGGCTACAGCAGCAGACTAAACACTGCTTTATTTTACCGCCATCTGCATGATGCATCGGTTTGTTGATTGTAAGGGTTTCGATTAACTTATTAAAACGATTGGTTTTTTTTATTATTATTTTTTAATTGATTTTCATAAAAAATGGGTTGAAAAAATAATGCACAACGTTAATAATCAAGTTTTCACTTCTGCCGGCACTCCCGGAGTGCAACCCATCTTTTTTTATTCCATTTAAAAATTTCCCGTCTGTCATCACTTTCTTGACAGACTATAACAATATTATGGTTGTTATATTTTAATCTGTAAGTTTTTTTAATTAAATAAACGAATTTGATTGAATGTTGCATTTTTTTTTTGTCAAATACCGATTTTGGGTACAAATATACCGATTTTAGCTGGCAATTCTACCGATCTCGCTCTATGACGTTCGAGACCACTGCGCGGCGAATTCAGTCCGCGCGCGAATTTCATACCGACGTCGTCACTCTGTCGCTCGGCGCCGCGCCAGTAATAATAGTAGTTGTGCCGCCATTTTGTGAAGATCTGAAGCTCGCGCAACGCCATGAAGACTGCAGCTGCGCTGCGAAGATTCCACGCTCGACGTAGCCTCGATGTGAAGATGCGTAGTGAAGTGTTAGCGAAAAATTCTTATTAGAAAAAGTCCTTTTCAGGGCTGGGTCACGTCCGGTATTATTACACGGACGGTTTCTTTCGTTATTGCGAACATACTTTCTTCGCAGAACGATTTTCTTCCCTGTTTCAATCTTCCACAACGAACGTATTCAAAGACGGCAGGCGTTCCTTTCGGAGCGCGTTGTATTCTCTGTTTCAATCGCCGAACGAGGCGCTGGTATCACGTGAGTATAAATATAGGCACGCGTGCCGCGGCGAATTCAGTCCGCGCGCGAATTTCATACCGACGTCGTCACTCTGTCCAATGACGTACATCTTTAATCTGTGACTCTGTCGCTCAGCGCCGCGCCGGTAATAATAGTAGTTGTGCCGCCAGTTTGTGAAGATCTGAAGCTCGCGCAACGCCATGAAGACTGCAGCAGCTGCGCTGCGAAGATTCCACACTCGACGTAGCCTCGATGTGAAAATGCGTAGTGAAGTGTTAGCGAAGAATTCTTATTAGAAAAAGTCCTTTTCAGGGCTGGGTCACGTCCGGTATTATTACACGGACGGTTTCTTTCGTTATTGCGAACATACTTTCTTCGCAGAACGATTTTCTTCCCTGTTTCAATCTTCCACAACGAACGTATTCAAAGACGGCAGGCGTTCCTTTCGGAGCGCGTTGTATTCTCTGTTTCAATCGCCGAACGAGGCGCTGGTATCACGTGAGTATAAATATAGGCACGCGTGCCGCGGCGAATTCAGTCCGCGCGCGAATTTCATACCGACGTCGTCACTCTGTCCAATGACGTACATCTTTAATCTGTGACTCTGTCGCTCAGCGCCGCGCCGGTAATAATAGTAGTTGTGCCGCCAGTTTGTGAAGATCTGAAGCTCGCGCAACGCCATGAAGACTGCAGCAGCTGCGCTGCGAAGATTCCACACTCGACGTAGCCTCGATGTGAAAATGCGTAGTGAAGTGTTAGCGAAGAATTCTTATTAGAAAAAGTCCTTTTCAGGGCTGGGTCACGTCCGGTATTATTACACGGACGGTTTCTTTCGTTATTGCGAACGTACGTTCTTTGCAGAACGATTTTCTTCCCTGTTTCAATCTTCCACAACGAACGTATTCAAAGACGGCGGGCGTTCCTTTCGGAGCGCGTTGTATTCTCTGTTTCAATCGCCGAACGAACGTGTAGGTACTGCTACAAATATATAGCATAAATATATAGCTTATACAGCCAAATAGAAAGAAAATAATTATTTTTCTATCAGACTTGAAAGTTGAAGAAACCACTTTAGTGGTAAGACCGCCTTTATTAGATTATTTTATCGTTTTTCTTCTGTAATTTAGTTTTTGTACAAATAAAAAAATATATTCTATTCTAAAACCCCAATTATTTTAAAAGTAAAGACAGGAGCCGTAAGTAATGTTAAGTATTGCGTTAAATTTATATAACTACAATAAATATTTTTCCTTATATATAGGCAGATATTTGTTAAATTGGCAGCAGCAGCAGCTGCTGCAGCACTAAGCCCATGTGTCAAATATGACGGTACGCTGCGAACCGTCAAAACTGTCAAATTCGTACCAAGTGAAGTACTTGCATACGAGCTTGACAGCTGTCAAACTCGCCTACGCCTATCTTCACTTCGTACCTTTTTTTGTTCGGAAATTTCATCCACCTGACGCAAATCGCAATGAGGTACATCCTGACGTAACAGCAGTGTTGTCACATCTACCAACTTTATGGTAGATCTATCTACCTATTTCACCTCCCTTCTACCTATCTACCAACTTCGGTATCAAATCTACCTATTTTTCAACATAATAATAATTATCATTGTTCACGAACAAATAATAAACGTTACAGGCTACTCGGATAGCATTTTGGTATATTGAGTCGTCTTTACAACATTAAACACTTCCTTCAGCAATTATCATTAAAAAAACGGACCGCTACTACATGAGCTGCAGCAGTTCTGAATCGTTCACTCACTTTCGAAACTCATATTATTAGTCTGTGAATGGTCCGAAACGTGAAATTAATAGTTGAATAATTATTGATTCTCAAATAATTATAACTATTATTATTATTGAAATTAAAGATATATTATATTATGATCCTAAAGGTGAAATAATATTTCAAGATAAAAATCTATCAGGATAGTCTGGATATCGTCGAGGAGACAAGTAGGTACTTGCACTTCCACATAGCAGTGTAATGTTGAGAGACGGTTCTCCTTTGCCAACAATTTAAAGACATGCCAGAGAAACTGACTCAGCATTGACACATTAGATTACAGTGGTCCTCAACCTTTTTTTCATGCGGGCCTTGTACAAACAAGTTTTGGTCTTGTGACGCGGGCCGCAACAGAAAAAAATCAGGGTTAAAAAATGACATTCTTCAAAATTAACTATTCAAAAATGGAAAAAACTTCACGACTATCACGACGACTTTACATTATTTTTTCGGTGTGCGTGAATTTCAAAATGGTTTAACATCACGCGGGCCACAAATAAAGTCCCAGCGCGGCGGGCGGGCCGCGGGTTGGGGATAGCGGCATTGGAAGGTTTGCTTCATACGTTGCTCTTCGTTCTTTGAAATGAACCTAATTTCAAAGAACGAAGAGCCGAGTGCTGACTGCTGAACATTTAAAATTATTCAATAAAAATATGTATATATAAACACTATCAATAAAACTCTCTATGGATAATCCAGCATTTTTTATTCTAAAAAATTTACTGATATGAGAGTGGTAGATCTACCAACTTTTGGTTCTAACATCTACCTAACTCTACCATATTTTGGCAAGACGTCTACTGATTTTCTAAAATTTGGTGTGACAACACTGCGTAACAGATTAATGATTAATCTTTGGAAAGGGTGTTGGAAAGCTTTCGAATTTCGTCCACCTGACGTACAGTGTTTCCACAATGAGGGGAACTCCCCCTTTTGAGGGGAAATTAGAGTCCAAAGGGAAAGAAAAAGGGGAAAAACTATAAAAGGGGAAATTGCGGGAAGTCGTATATATAAAACCTAGAGAAACTAATATGGACGAAAGTATGTAATAAATAATTAGAATTTGAAACTGGAATCAGTGTAATTAATATAATATTATTTGTACCATTGGTACATTATCGTTCAAGGAGTAAATTAAACACAGAATACTGTATTACTGGACGCTCTACCGTCGGCCGTGGTTCGGTAAGAAGTGGACAACAGCTCTGGCCTCTGACCGTCTGGCGGCGTCTCGGTAGTGCGGCCATCTTTATTTATCAATATACGACGTTATTTTAGTATGGAAAAACGATAAAGTCTCTTTGTAGTTAATATACTAGTGCCAAAACTTAAAACTACAGCAAAATAATAATTTTTGAGGGGAAAAAAAGGGGAAATCTGAATTGAGGCGTGGGGAAACGAAATAATTATAGTGGAAACACTGCTGACGTAACAGATTAATCTTTGGAAAGCGTCACGGCCTATAATCTTCATACAAAAAAAACATGATGTAGTAAGCGACGCCATATTGAAAATTTCCAGGCGATACTGACCCTCCCCCCGCTCACCCGCACCCCTACGCAATGTGACCTGTCTGTCGTGTCTGTACTCTGTGCTGCTGCCAGCCGCCGCCATTACTGTTATTCAAAAACTTTAATAAAAGAATGCTAACGCATCTGATAATGTGTCGATCGAGTGAAGTGTGAACTCTTCCTCTCAAACTGTAATTTTCTGCTTTACTCCTCATACTGAGACATACCTCAATCCTCATACGCGTTGTGTGTATTATTGTTTGTTGTGTATTGTGTGTATTTGGACATTTTTTGCGAACTGGACGCTATTATTCATGTATTTTAATTAGTGTTGTGTACGTAATTGTAACAGCAAGCGCAAGGACGCCATGTTACATAAATTTCCATGTAACGAAAATCGTTTTAATAAAATGGATATTGGATTCAGTGCCTGAAAGATGATAATCTAAACAGATCTTCTATTCACAATTTGTTTGTATGTCAAAAATATCTAAAAAGAATTAAAAATAAAACACTAAATAAATAAAACATTTCTTTCATTTAAACCTTGGGTGTAATGCGTTTCAATGAGTTTCAAATGAGATTTGAGAATAGGAACGAAAAAGTGGGAAATCAGTTATTTTAATTATTACTATTATTATAAAATATTATAAAAGTTTATATCAATTAATATAACCTCATTTCTACTAGTGCTTTTTAACCGACTTCCAAAAAGGAGGAGGTTCTATGTTCGGCTGTGTTTTTTTTTTTTGACAACCTACATTAGGTACCAGTAGTCACACCACAGTCCACACCATCACAGTTGACAGTGGCCGCCACCGCAAGGGCAAAAAAAATTTAATGTCAGTATCGCTCGGAAATCGTAACACTTGCACCAAATGTTAGACAGGTGGCAGTCTGATACGTAGTATCACAGAGTACCTTTTTATATATAGGAACGTAGTATCCCTAAGTAGTCTGTGGAAAGCGTGTTGGAAAGCTTTCGAAAATAATAATAAATTTACAAAATAACTGTGTTTACTAGAGTTTACCTCCCACAATATGTTACAAAAAACTTGCTCTATATGCCTATCTATAAATAAAAGAACTATCAACATTTACGGTACACATCTGCAAAATGTTTATGAGAAACTAGCTGAATTTAAGGTTTAAACTTATTTTACAATTCCAAAACTGTAGATTACGATTTGTGACAAATGCAGTAAAATCCGGATCAATCAAAACTCCTTTTGTTCTTTTTACTATTTCGAATACGTTTCAATCCGAAATAGTAAAAAGTTATCATCGGAAGTTCATCTACCGTACGAGGCACCAAACACCACATTTACGGATTTTTTCGCTCGATGTATCGGCTACTTACCAGAAGTTTTGATTCATTCTGATGATCGAAATACGATCTATTAAATACACGGTATATTACTGTAACTGTTACTTTTAACCTCAGCAATATGCTCTGGCTCTCACAATGTTACAAAGTCACGGGCTACATCTTGTATTATCTGGTGCTGTTTAAATACACCATTGCCTGGAAAGTGCATAACATTAGAGTGAGAATAAAATCTTTATGTAGCAATCCTAACTTCATATCAGACTTTATCTATCTTGTTATTGTTGTCGAACAGGCGAAAGCTGAGTTATGTTTCCTATGCTACATATGTTGTGCGAGACTACGACAAGTTGCCAATCTTCAGAATGCAGTTACAAGCAGTAGTCAGGTACCAGGTTATTTTAAGTTGATGTATTTAGATTTATTTCAATTCACCTTTAAAATTGCTGTTGAATATTATTTTTACAGTCACCAAAAACTTTAGTCCGCCTCGTCACACAGAATATTGAAAATGAAACTATACCGTACCATGTAGTGCTAACAAAAACTGAACCTCCGGAATTTGATACTCAGGAGAGACACTTGGAACATGATGATGTGACTATAAAACCTGAAATTGAGAATTCTAAGTGTGAGTAATTTTTTACCTGACTTTGTTGGATGGGCGAGGGTGGAGGGAAGTAAAACATCATTAAACATGTTATATCTTAAATTATGTTTTACTTTTGTATTGCGTTTTAATATTTTATTTGTTGCATCAATTACCTATATTATATAATATAATTAATCATCAAAATCTCTAGTTTTGCACGAGAGTTAAACATTAATCCATTCTGCCCTCCTAACGAAGAATGCAGTAAGTCGAGTTTTTGGGCAAATTGACTTAAGACCATATCAGGAAAATGAGCTCTATATTTTCGTCTTAGACGTCTTTTTTGTATCTTCAGTAGTTTCGGATCTTGTTGTTGTTTATCATAACTGCAATATCTAATACTACGATTTGCAAGTAGCTAATCATAACCAAAATATCTTGAGTTATGACTTGGATAGCTTTGATATTTAGTAATATTACATAAAGTAACCGCAATAAGTCCAGTTATTGCACTTGTTACTAGTAGGTACGTTTTATAAATTTTAGGCACATTTACTAGTCATAAGCGCAAAAAGTAAAGAGTTATTGCAGTTATCATAAGGAAACTTATTACTTAAAATGTCTAGCTTACTAAATATTTCTTAGTAAACATAGTTAATAGTCATCATATTGCTGCTAAATCTATTACAATAAAATTTTTCGAACCCGGCCACACGTTCATGTCAGCGGTCAGCTGAATGATGACTTTTCAACTTGTGTTGTGACTGAAAAGTCATTGTAAAAGTCAAGTAAGTACGTAAATACTTTAAAGATTGGCCTCATAATGTGCCTTTTTAATAGATACTATAGATCGCCCAATGGTCGAAATTCGACCTCATAATAAAAGAACATACAAAAATAAAAAATAAAAAATAAAAATATATCCACAGCCGAACATATAACCTCCTCGTTTTTTGGAAGTCGGTTAAAAATAAGTTATAAGTTTCAAATTTCAATGCTTTTCTTATGATATTGTATTGTCAAAATAAGAGTACAATTCGTATTTATCTAGGCTTGTCCCTAGTGTGTGTGTTGTACTGTGTGTAATGTTTTATTTGTTCAAAAAATGTATGATAAAAGTTAGTATAGTTTTAACTTTAACCACACTTTGACCACAGAAATTGAATATCTATTACGTTTATTTTTTTATTAAAGCTACAGGAAATGGGATTGAGAGTGTAAAAAATTAAATTATCCGTAAAAATCGACAGGAAAAAATATATTTCTTAAAAGTAAATTTTCACGAAAAAAAATCTATATAAGTATGTATGAGCGGTTAAGGTTATAGTGAAATATTATGGCGTGGCTTAACCAAAGATTTGACATTTTGCACTGTAGTTATAGTTAAAGTAAGTTAGTGCAACCCACCTTAACTGTATGAAATTTCATGCACCAACGTTTCCCCATTTTTCTTAAAAAGGGTTACAAAGTTTTTCGCTCGCGTATTAATATTATATGATGATATAATTTACTGTTCTTAATACAAGGAAAGAGATAAAAATTTTGTAAAAGAGAAGATATAGGAGAGAAGTTTTTTGATTTTTAAATGTTTTCACTATTTATATGTGAAACTGAATAGTTCCTATACTTACTTACTTATTTTGATTTTATTAACTGTTGAAAGTAGTTAAATGTACTTACCTAACATTTGTTTAATATGTATAACATTTGTTTAGATTTTTACAATTTCATATAAACTTATTAAGTTCTTGCAATGTACCATCTCCGCCTTATAACTAATTAATATATTTTACTAAGAAAAACCGCAATAACTGGGACAGTTAATGCACATATGGTTGGAAGAAGCTATAGGACATCGTATAGTTTGTGCTACACAAAAGAGCAATATGTCGGTATACTAACAAAAACTGCAATAAGTAGGGTAGTTATTGCAGTTATGATTAGGAATGCTATATCGAAACAATTCATAAGTCCTAATGATAAGTACATTATTGCGTTTTCTAGTGTGTATATAAAGTTATGTAAAAATATAATATACTACATAAAATTAAGCATTATTTTATCTGTCGTTTAGTAAAAGTTTCAAACCGATTGCTTTCATAGTTACGAAGATACGCACAAAACATAAATTAAATTTTTAACCGCCAATATCTCGAAAGTAGTCAAAAGTCTCAAAACCTACTTATTGCACTCTTAGTTAGCAGCAATTGTCTATGTACTATCAGAGAAGTTGATTCCTATGCAGATCGGGGACCTACATAGTTTGGTTGCATTATGTCAAACCCAGCCGACAGATCACAATTAACATTGAATTGACATATTCCACCAAATAACATTGATCAATAGAAATCAATTTCCTCGATGGCACATTACAAATCCAAATTAAAAAATTTTATTCGGTAGTGCAGTCTCTGTTTCTGTGTGTCTCTTGGCATAAAGGCCTCCCCAACAGCTTCCACTCACTTCTCTGACATGCCACTCTTGTACACATTTTGCTGATTCGCTTACATTTTGCAAATTTTAGATATTGATAAGATTGAAATAATAGAAAACAGTATTGACTATGGAGAAGAGAAAGAAACCACCATTCAATCCGAAAATGTACTTGATGGAACTACACAAGACTCACAGGTTGTGGATAGTGTCTATACACAACAAAAACAAAAGGTTCCTCGAGCAGTCATAGTGCGACTAAGTCAAAGTGAAATGAACAAATATGTCCAACAAAGTCCAACAGCACAGCTGGTCGTAGAAGATCCCAAGGACAGTGAGGGTCAGAAGAGAAATAAAGGTATGTAAATATAATGTTTGTTACTAACCAGCTGATTTTTTGTACATAATATAGGTATTGATAAGTTTCAATCAAAGTATGAAATCCTTTTTATCCCTGTTAGCTACCACTTTCAAGATTTTTCGCAGATAAAAATGATGTTCGTCTTATCAAAATGAAGCTACTCACAGAAAATTTGCTTGATAGTAATAAAAAAGTGTTCGAGGGAAACCTGACTATAATGGATGAAAAGTATTTATTCAACAAACACCTTTATATTAAAACAATAATATTTTTTTTAAACATTTCACTGGTTTGGTTAATAGACAAATTCCATACCAATTGAAAGTATGAAGCCCGTAGAATATGCAAATGTTAGGTTGTCTTTTTCCCGTCGCAACTCTTGGGTAGGCAGGTATAAACAGGTAGATCGATACTAGTACCAGTCTGGTTCATGCTTAATATTCTAGGGCAGGGGTCACCAATTAGTTTCGCTCGGGGTCCGTTTTAAGAAATAAAATGACCTTCGCAGTCCACACATTTAAAAAAAAAAATTAAACAAATGTAACTACGGAAATTACAAATGTATTTGTATCAATGAGAAAAGAGACAATTTTTGTTGCTAGAGATCAACTACGATAACATGGCGCGCCCCTCGGCTTTCTATGTGTGTAGTCACATCCTTATGAAAGAGTTTGTATGTAGTAAGTATTCAACCAATCACAGTACACGTGATATTTCTGTTAATGTGACTTATTACCAAGATTTGTTGGTCAACTAATCGTAAACTGTTGGTAAAATGTTGGTAAACTTTAAACGTTTTGAATTTTGGCGGGGCGCGCCACGTTATCGTAGTTGATCTCTACTGTATGTTCATCAGTATGTCGAGCTCGAAATTAATTTTTAACGAAGTTCATCTTTGAACATGCTTGGTCCGCACACAGTGGGCCGGCGGTCCGGATGCGGACCGCGGTTCGCCATTTGGTGACCCCTGTTCTAGGGGCTCTAGTAATAAAAAAAAATTGTTCTAGGGAACCCTGACTATTAACCAGCTCGGTGAAGGTTGTTCTATGGTGGCTGGTGGGATCTTAGGGCCGAATCACACCGGAATGGCAGGGGCGCGGCGCGGCGAGCATTTTCAGTGGCATATGATTTTAAACTTTATCTTTATTTAATTGTAGTATATAGTATCGCTTGAGAAACTTGGAAAGTCTCGCGGCGATTCTCAAGCGATACTTACATTAATGAAGATAAAGTTTAAAATCGTATGATGCCATTCCGGTGTGATACGACCCCTAGACCAATACTGATTAATAAGCTATTAAAATGTGTAATATAATTGTAATGTTACGAGGGCGGCACTGAAAATTTCGGGAATCAAGAAGGTGACACAACATTACTATTTAAAAATGTGTTTATTGCTTTTCGAAGTATTCTCCGCGAAATTTGACTTATTTTTCCATACGATGGAACCAATCATTGAAGCGACCATTCCATTCGGAAGTTGGGGTCTCCAAAATGGGCGTTTTGTAGGCGTCCACAGCTTCTTCAGGTGATGAAAATCTCTGACCACGCAATTTATTCTGTATTTTAGGGAAAGTATAGAAATCATTAGGGCTTAAGTCGGGGATGTACGGCGGATGGTTTAATAATATGTTTTCTTGCTCTAAAAACTCTTTTGTTCTGTGCGCAGTGTGAGAACTCGCATTGTCGTGATGGAGGATGATGCGGCGGTTGCAGTTCTCTTTACGGAGTTCAGAAACGACCTGTGGCAAACAAATGCTAGCATACTATTCTGCATTAACCGTTCTTTGTCCCTCAAGAGGAATCGTCGCAATATGGCCGGTTTTGGAAACAAACGTGGCCACCATTTCTTTTGCAACACTCCGTTAACGAACAATTTTGTTGGCTTTGACTCATTTTCGAACACCCAAACTCGTGACTGGTTTTTAGTTTCGGGTTCATACGCGTATATCCAGGATTCGTCACCTGATACGATGTTGTATACATCATTTGAGTATCTTGCGTGGAATCTTTCGAGAGTTCTGACGCACCAAGTAACGCGAGCCGCTTTTTGCTCTTCACAGAGCAAATGCGGTATCCATCCATTTTATACGTGGGAGAGCCATGCTTCGGCACAAATGGGTCGGCTTGACCGGAGAAATACCACGTTCTCACAGAAAACCGGCGTGAAACAGCGCTTGCGCTGTGTTTCGCTGAGTGAGTGAGTTTACCGGAGGCCCAATCCCCTACCCTATTACCTTCCCTACCCTCCCCTATTCCCTTCCCTTCCCATCCCTACCCTTCCCTATTACCCTATTCCCTCTTAAAAGGCCGGCAACGCACCTGCAGCTCTTCTGATGCTGTGAGTGTCCATGGGCGACGGAAGTTGCTTTCCATCAGGTGACCCGTTTGCTCGTTTGCCCCCTTATGTCATAAAAAAAAATCGGGAAAACAACTTTTTTAAACCTAATTGTTCATGCAATACTATTTGTATTTGACTCATGCCAATGTCTAAAGTTGCGTGAATTTCGCGGTATGTCACATGTCGATCTTCCTTAACCAGCTTACGCACAGCATCAACGTATTCTTGGGTGACTGCAGTTTTTGGACGACCTTGACGGGGATCATCAGTGAGCCTGACACGTCCACGTTGAAATTCAGCAAACCAGCGATAAATTGTGGTTTTGGATGGGGCTTCATCACCAAATGCAGAAATCATCCGATCAACACACTGTTTTTGTGTTAAACCACTTCGAAAGTCATAATAAATCATCGCTCTAGAATTTTCTCGAGTCAATTCCATTTTCTCAACGACTAAACAAGTTTGACAAGACCTTGTGACAAGACCGAGAATCTTTTTTTAAATAAATAAATGGTATTCGATTTTTAAAACCAAGGAGTTTTAAATTAAAAAAATTTTAATATGACAGAAATAGTGGAAGTATTCCATTCCCGATATTTTTAGTGCAGCCTATATATTTAAAATGTTCAGCCATGTATAAACATGTTACATGCGGACAAATAAATATTATGAGAAATATTTACATCTCATTATTTCTCGTAATGTTTTACAAATACATAAATCACATGAGAATATTTGTCCAGGTGTCAAACATGAGTACGAGCGACCCAACACAGATGACTGCGAGGGGCGAGGCCATGCCAGCGCAGCACAGTCCAGCAAGACATCCCACACCTGTGATGTTTGTTTGAAGAACTATTCAACAAGAAGACATTTACTGAGGCACATGAAAACTCATACACGCTCATTAAACTCATATAGCCGTGACACAATATGCTCAAAGAATTATTGTACAAAAGACGGATTAGCTGTACACACTAGAGTTCATACAGGAGAGAAACCATTTAGTTGTGAAGTTTGTCCAAAGAAATTTACAGGTAAAGAAAGTTGGACCCAACACAAAAGAATTCATACGGGCGAGAAACCATATAGCTGTGATTTATGTTCGAAGAATTTTTGTAGAAAGAGCCAATTGATTGTACACATAAGCGTACATACAGGCGAGAAGCCATTTATTTGTGACATTTGTCCAAAGAAATTTTCATTAAAAACTAAATTGACTGCACGCACTAGACTTCATACAGGCGAGAAACCATATAGCTGTGATTTTTGTCGAAAGAGTTTTCGTTTAAAGACCTCTTCGAATATACACACAGCAAAAGTTCATACAGACGAGAAACTATTTATTTGTGACATTTGTCCAAGTAAATTTCCTAGAAAAAAAGATTTGACTAGACACACTAGAGTTCATACAGGAGAGAAACCATTTAGTTGTGACATTTGTTCAAAGAAATTTTCACAGAAAAGCAATTTGACTGTACACACTAGAGTTCATACAGGCGAGAAACAATTTAGTTGTGACATTTGTTCAAAAAAATTCGTACTGAAAAATAATTTGACTGTACACATAAGTAATCATACAGGCGATAAACCATATAGCTGTGATATTTGTTCAAAGAAATTTTCAAGTAAAACATATTTGACCCTACACAAAAGAATGCATACGGGCGAGAAACCATATAGCTGTGATGTTTGTCCAAAGAAATTTTTAAGTAAATACAATTTGGCTAAACACACATTAAGAGTCCATGCAGGCGAGAAACCATTTAGTTGCGACATTTGTCCAAAGAAATTTCTTACACAACAAGATTTGATTGTACACACTAGAGTTCATACAGGAGAGAAACCATTTAGTTGTGACATTTGTTCGAAGAAATTTTCAAAGAAAGACCATTTGACTGTACACACAAGAGTGCATACGGGCGAGAAACGATATAGCTGTGATGTTTGTCCAAAGAAATTTTCACAGAAAGGGAACTTGACTAGACACACTAGAGTTCATACAGGAGAGAAACCATTTAGTTGTGACATTTGTTCAAAGAAATTTACGTTAAAGAAAATGCTAGTCCAACACTTAGATGTCCATTTGAGCTAGATCATTTCGGAAATCGAATACATGACCCCTTACAATAAGTCAAGAGCCAAGCTCTAAGCCCCTGGATCACGGAGGCAAACAATATTTATCATGACCAACCGAAATATCGGTTTCCGGTTTCCGGTCAAAGTTTAGCCGAAACATTCAGCGGTGGCCAAACTAGAGTTCGTGAATTTCCGTGAGTTTTTTAATAAATTCGCAGTTAATTCGTGGCTGCTCGCTGGCTTAGCGCTGGCTATATTGTTATTATGACACAAGATCCCACTATCACTATGGATCTACTTTATTTGACGAAGTGTATTTTAGGCCCGTATAAATAGTTGGCTCTCAAAATTCATCTCAAGACGCTATTTGGTTGATATCCTCTCAAGCTCTGATCAGCAACTTAGGATGTTATCTAATTCTTCTTCTTCTTTACATATGGCCTCCCTTGAAGAATAGCCAGTGTCAGTAATTCGGTGACGTAAAAAAGAAAGACTTTTGTTATCGGTGGTGAAAACTTTGCATTTCAAATAAATACTGGCGTTTGTGAAAGTACAAGGTAGAGAAAGACGTTAAAAACCGGGAATAAAGGTTCAAGTCGCTACTCATGAATCATTTCCTTATTAAAATAAATCTGAAACAATACAAAACATACAAAAAAATAGTTTGTTAGTATCAACACATACATACACAAATCTATAATTTAATATTATTATTGTTAACAAAATTACACAGAATATCTACAAAAGAAGTATGAACTAAGGATAAAAGGGAACGGAAATCAGTAGGGCGAGGGATATTAGGGAGTAGTAGGGATGGGTAAGGCAGTAAAAACTGAGTCAGAGTAAAAACTCAAACTCAGTAAATACTGAGTATTTACTTTGTTGTATGAGTATTTACTCATTGGACACAGTAAAAACGTTTTATTCAATATTTTATGTTGTAATTACACTTAAACAAATCAAGAACATTACAGAATAATAAAAAAACACTTATACAGATTCATAATTTTAAGTAAAATTAAGACAATGTAGACCAGTGCCGATACCGGTAAGGTCGGGTTTCTTTAGCTCCTGCGGGCAACTTTGACTCAAATCGGAAAAATGTTTAAACTTCTCGCCACGTTGCTGCTAAAGAAGCAATCGATTTCATTCAAGCGGGATTCATTAGATGGCATTACAGTCGGGGCATTTTAATAGGCCACATTTGACATCTGTCAGATTAATCTCCATAGTGAGGTGAGCTGCGTAAAAACATCGACCAAAACGAATAAATCGATACGGACTTAAAATAAAATATTTGAATTTTATATGTTTTAAACAAACTCCTGTCCCATTATTACTTTTTCTTTTGCAAATTCAAGGAGCAAAATAAGACAAGTACATGATTTACAAAAAAAAAATGCATTTATTCGCTTGAATTATAAAAACTGTTAAATGTAGTATTATCATTATTCATTTCACATAAATATGTGTTACTTTTCACAACGTGGTTATTAATTTATGGGGATATTTCGTTACAAGCAATTAATGCATCGATACTTTTTATTCGCTTCCGATTTTTAGGGTAACTTCCCTATAGTTTAAAAAGAAAAAAGTTCAGCTAACGTAACATTGTAACGACGTGCAATTATTAAGATCAGAATGTATTTATTACGTTTAGAATTGTTTATCAGTAAAAGCAAATCGTTAAATAATTCGTATCGGTCATATTTACAATAAATATGTAATCGTCATTGAAAAGAGTTAGTCAATTGTGCAGTTATAACAAAACGAAAATATTTATTTTTTATGTACGTCGCTATAAGGTTACCTGGTACAATTTTGATGAACTGTCAAATGTGGCCTATTAAAATGTCCCGACTATAGTAGCGCTAGTTTTCAGTTGGTTGGGCACTTGTTTGCGAGGTATGAAATGGCCATTTTTATGTTGGAGTTTGGACATGTAGCAACGTGCTTAATTTAGGTGTGCAAACTTTATAGTGAAACTGAAATATTACGGTGAGTTTCGTTTAATATTATACTAAATCAGGTCAGAAATATATTAAGAACTATAAAGATTAAAGAAACAATTGCTTTTTTACGAGATTTCATTGATAAAATTTAGTTATAAAGTGTGGGGATATTTTGCCTCGTAAATTCGGGTAACATTGACTCTTGAGCCAAAGTTGAATTTATTACATTTCAGATCTTACAATGCCATCAAAATATCGCCGTAAACCAGGTAGTCGTCGCTATATCGATTATACAGATGAAGAACTAGAAGAATGCTTCAATGTTTTGAGGCCCAGGGCCATGCCTCAGCGAGAAGCTGCCGCTATCTATGCTTATATATAATATATGCTTATATATATATATATATATATATACACATATATATATATATATATATATATATATACACATATATATATATATATATATATATATATATATATATATATATATATATATATATATATATATATATATATATTATTAACTGTAAGATTAATGTTCCCGAATTTAAAAAATAGGTTGTTTCTCAGTGCCTGAGATAGTAAATATAAGAATCGATGACTGATGTTGATTGATCTTAGAAAAGTTAATACTTTTGATAGATATATATTCAAAGTTAATATTTTATTTGTAAGTAAAATGCTATTATTTAAAAATAACTACTTAACTTGACAGATGCAGTATGGAGAATCTGTCAAAAGTTGTGAATAGCCTATTCGGCACTTTATCAGAAAGTGGTGAAGCAGGCGCTAAATATATAATATACTTAAAACACTTAACTTGACAGATGCAGTATGGAGAATCTGTCTAAAGTTGTGAATAGCCTATTCGGCACTTTATCAGAAAGTGGTGAAGCAGGCGCTAAATATATAATATACTTAAAACTCAAAGCTGACAGACTGACATAGTGATCTATCAACGCTATACTTAAAATAGGGGATGAAAGATTGTATATATAATAATACTATTCTTAACGCGAGCGAAGCCGCGACTGTGTTGCCAGATGGTCTCGGCGACGTACCCCTGAACTTATTTGATTTCCCCCCCAGAAATCCCCTATTTTGCCCCTATCTTGGTCGAAAACCCCCTAAATGTAGGGGGAAATCCCCTGATCTGGCAACACTGAGCTGCGAGCAAAAGCTAGTTATGAATAAAACAAACGTATTGTATAAATTATATTTATTTGCAACCTCTAAAATTATAAGCATTACACAAATTTTCTAGTAGCATCAGTGTCAGTGATATAACTGGAATTGGTAGATCCTACAGGGATTAGCTCCACACATAAGGGCCAACCCACACGTACCACAACCACACCACGTGGTCGGGCGTATATTTCGTATTGTAAATGAACTGTGGTCCAGTTCACACCACATTTTGCAGTTTTTGCACTTGTGTACCGACCACATCGCAAACACGGCCTACCACATCGCAACCACCACGTTGCGTCGATGCAACGATAGCTGGATGTAATAGAAATTGAAACTCGCGTATGGACCTCGCGCGTAAAACTCCTTATCTGGATTCTGGACAGGCGCTAAACAAATAAAAAAATGTCCTAGGGCCTAGGCCCTAGGGAACCCAGACTTTACAACATAACCCATATTTTTAGGGTTCCGTACCCAAAGGGTAAAAACGGAACCCTATTACTAAGACTTCGTTGTCTGTCCGTCTGTCTGTCTGTCGCCAGGCTGTATCTCAAGAGCCGCTATAGCTAGACTTCTGAAATTTTCACAGCTTATGTATCTGTTGCCGCTATAACAAAAAATACTAACAACAACGGCTCCCATACAACAAACATGCTTTTTTTAGCCTTTTTTGCTCGATATCAATAATGGCAACAGGTAGGCCTTAAATATATGTGTTATTTAATATTTCATAATATTTTAAATAAAATAAAAATTTAAGGGGGGCTCCCATACAAATACACAATTTTTGCTCTATAACGGTACGGAACTACGCACTTGGCCGATTTTTTTGTTCCACGGGGGTCGCATAATAATAAAGGTTAAAAATCACTACCTTAAATTAATATTATTATCACTTTGTTTTATTACAATTTACACTACAAATTTTTGGCAAGTATTAACTATTAAGCAATAATAATAAATAAAAAAACTCAAAGCAGATATTATGTTACTACCGCGCGCGTTGTGAAGCCTTAAATACTTG
This sequence comes from Lysandra bellargus, assembly GCA_905333045.1. Taxonomy (NCBI): domain Eukaryota; kingdom Metazoa; phylum Arthropoda; class Insecta; order Lepidoptera; family Lycaenidae; genus Lysandra; species Lysandra bellargus. Next base: position 1,809,340 of record HG995329.1, read on the forward strand.
TTTGTTCTTTATTTAGTCTGTCTCTTTTATGTAAATGGCATTTCGTAACTTTTGTTTCACTTATCTGTCAAATTTAACAAATGAATTTGAAAATTGTTCAGAAGCAATTTAAGCCGGAAAATATTATGAACGTAACAGATCTGTATTTAGTAGAATATCATTGCTATTAAGTATTAACACAAGTAGAAAATATACAGGTGTAACTAAACAAGGTGATAAATGAAAATCCTTTATACAGAATGTGAATGTGTCCCAATCAGTGAACTACTGTGAAATTAGTGCTGAAAGAATAACTTTTTCTCACCTTTGGGAAAAATTTCTAACGCAGGGACGCTTGTCCATACAAACCACAAAAATGTTTGCTCTCAGTGTGCTACTTTCACGGTGAACATTCCGAGAATACAAAGATCCGTACCTACCTAACCTAGTAGTTTTCTGTTTTGTTATAGCTTGTCAAAAAAGAGTAGACGCTGTACACAATTTTGAAATCACATAAAAAATATGAAAACCTTATTAAATCGAGATAAAAATGAGCAAGGTGATAATATTTAGCCCGGCCGCACATTATCCAAATTTCTGATCAGAAAAATTCGGACGCTCATACATTTTGACACGTCATAATTCTGATAGTATGCGGGGTCCACAACAAAATGTAAGAACAGAGTGCGTTCCGGTGGAGCTTCCCAATTTTAATGGTCAGAAATTCGGATAATGTGCGGCCGGGCATAAAATGTATGCGTTCTGTGGAAATACAAAGAGAAATAAACGGCCAAGTGCGAGTTGGACTCGCGCACGAAGGGTTCCGTACCGTTATAAAGCAAAAATAGGCCAAAAAATGTGTTTTTTGTATCGGAGCCCCCCTTAAATATTTAATTTATTTTGTTTTTAGTATTTGTTGTTATAGCGGCAACAGAAATATATAATCTGTGAAAATCTCAACTCTCTAGCTATTGCCGTTCTTGAGTTACAGCCTGGAGACAGACAGACAGACGGACAGACAACGAAGTCTTAGTAATAGGGTCCCGTTTTTACCCTTTGGGTACGGAACCCTAAAAACGACCTTTTGAGCGTGATTAGTGATTACGTTGAGATGCACTGCGTCTACTCTTTCTTGACAGACTGTACTTGTTATTGGCAATGGAGACGTTTGTGTGCGTTCAAACTGCCCTTCTGTGTGAACCGTTTGGAACAGACGTCACAACTGAATTTCCTTACACCCTCGTGCCCGCGTAGATGAATAACTAAATAACGCTTCAACGTGAATTTTTTCCCACAAATGTGGCAGCCATGTTTCTTTTCACCTTTGTGTATCAGCAGGTGATCGGAGTGACTGGCCTTGCTGGCAAAACTTTTGGCACAAACATCGCATGTGTACGGTGTGTTGATGTGAATTTCGTGTCTTTCGATGTGTTGTTTCAAGTTACTCTTGAAGGTGAACGATTGTGAGCACATATCACAGGTGAAAGGCTTCACGCCGGTATGTACCAATTTGTGCGTGTTCAAGCGTGTTTTCTGAGCGAACTTCTTCTGGCATATATCACAACTGAACGCTTTTACTCCCGTATGTGTGAGCATATGGTACTCCAAATGGACTTTGTGTAAGAACCTTTTAGGGCAAACATCACAGAGGTACGGTTTGTCGTCCGTGTGGATCAACTTGTGATGCTTCAAGTGAGACTTTATTGGGAATCTTTTTTGACAGATGTCACAGGCGTATGGTTTCTGGCCGGTATGGTGCGACGTGTGATACCTAAGTTGGGAAACCTCTGCGAATTTTTTTGGGCAGAAATCGCAGGACCACGGCTTCTCGCCCGTGTGGGCCCTTATGTGCCTGCGCAGTTTACTCGGGCACGTCAGTAGCTTCGAACATATATGACATTTGTACTCTTTCTTTAGAAAGTAGGGATGTGTGATGACGGTTTCGCTGTCTTCTTGTACCTCGGTTTTAGCGTCTTGCTCCGTGTTATCGTCACCTAGAAGAATGAAAATAATAATAATATTAGCTCCCACACCGGTTTCAGTGACGGTAGCCGGTTTCATTGAAACCAGGCCAGCTACGCAGGAGTAATTTTATAGTGCCCAGGTGTGTGCGCAGTATACAAGAGCACTCTCTATTCCTTCACTCTCATAACCCAGTGGGACGGACGACCGACACGACTGGCGAGTGATCAGGCGCAGGACCGACTTTTTACATGCCCATCCGACGCATGGATCATCTTACTTGTCAGACAATCAGGGATCAGCCTGCATTGTCCTAACCAAACTTGGAAATAACATGTTTCCAACGCGGGAATCGAACCCACGACCTCCGAGTCAAGAGCCGCGCTCTATACCACTAGACCACGGAGAAAAATGAAAATATGTCAATACTAGCTGTCCCGGTGAACTTCGTGTCACTTTAAAACCTTTCCTGGACTTCTACGAATATTTTAAGACTAAAATCAGCCCGATCCGTTCAGCCAGTTTTAGCGCGACTAACACATTTGAAAATCCATTTATATATATATATATATATATATATATATATATATATAGATTTCGAATTTTAGCGCGACTAACACATTTGAAAATCCATTTTTAGGGTTCCGTAGCCAAAATGGCAAAAAACCCTTATAGATTCGTCATGTCACAGCCACTTTTCTCCGAAACGATAAGAGCTATACTATTGAAACTTGGTAAGTAGATGTAGTCTGTGAACCGCATTAAGATTTTGATACAAAAATGCAAAAATTATTAAAAAATTTAAGGGTCCCCATAGGTACAACTGAAACAAAAAAAAATGTATTTCATCTGGCCTATGCGTGTGGGGTATTTATGGATAAGTCTTCAAAAATCATATTGAGGTTTCTAATATCATTTTTTTCAAAACTGAATAGTTTGCGAGAGAGACTCTTCCAAAGTGGCAAAATGTGTCCCCTCCCCCCCCCCCCCCTCTAACTTCTAAAGTAGAGGCATGATAATTCTAAAAAAAATATATGATGTACATTACTATAAAAACTACCAACGAAAATTGGTTTGAACTAGATCTAGCCAGTAGTTTTTTTTTATACGTCATAAATGATAAACCTTAATTTAACTTTCATTATATCAAAAATGAAATATTAAAATAAATCAAAAACCTTATAATTTCATAGAAATAATTCTTATTGCTGCTGCGGAACCCTTCTGGGCGAGTCCAACTCGCACTTGGCCGGTTTTATATATAAGTATAGATTTGTATGTGCTCGTTCAGACTAACTACATACCTTCTAATTCCTGTTTTATTTCTGCGCTTTTATTCCCCGATATTTTGTCCTTGGGATATGTAATGGGAGGCAAGGTGGACTTTTTATTTAAACATTTCTCTATAATGCTTTGACTTAGCTCCTTCATTTTCACCTGGATTACTGGCTGGTCCGATTCTTTAGGTACAATGTCAGACGGACCTTCAATTTCTATGAAAAATTTTTGGTCCACTTCATAACGGTCTTCTACAACTTCAACATGTTCGAAATCTAAAAATTATACAGAATATAAAAATTTGTTCCTAAAAAGTAACTCCCGTCAGAGGTAATATTTTCACAGTCTGTAGTTAATAGAGTTTCAGATATTTAAAATCTTTTATGTATCTGTAAATGACTAGTGATTGGACAGCTGTACCAGTCATTGGTCATAGCTCAAAAGCACAATATTTATTAAAGTTGCTTTAAAACTGCCTGTTTTTAAAGTGATAGAACGCATGATTTTTAAGAAAAACAGGTAGTTTTTAAAACCTTAATAAATATAGTGTTTTTGTGCTCTGTCCAATGACTAGTACTGTTAACTGTCCAATCACTAGTCATGTTCACCCTAATACATATTATTCCACAAATCAAAATACTACAGACTATTTTATGTAGTGGGGTAAAATAATATGCATTTAACAATATTTTTCTTCAAACAGCTGGTGTTTCCTTCCTCCTCTCCACCTACCCAAATTGTGGGGAATTCCGAATTATACCAAAGTTATGCATCTTTATATCGCTGTTAAGCATTTGTGTATCAACTATCAAACTACAAAAATAAGGTGTTGAGCTGTTATAAAAGCAGTCTTGTATTATGTTACCTTAAACGGCCCATTCACTATCCTGCATTGCAGTCCTGCTGCAGTCCGCCGTGCAGGCCTGCAACACCATTCACTATCCTGCATAAGCCGGCGGACTGCACACAGGATAGTGAATGGTGTTGCAGGCCTGCACGGCGGACTGCAGCAGGCCTGCAATACAGGATAGTGAATGGGCCCTTTAAGGGACCTATCAGACAGAGAGCGGTTATGCATTCAATTCTATTACTAAACTATAAAACTCACTATGCATTCGAGCGGTCAGTCACACAGGGGGAAATCTGGCGCCAGAGGCGGCGTAAGGCGTGGGCGGTGTGGGCGACCGCCCACGGCCTCGTGCCCCTTGGACCACGAGGGTTTTTTTTAAGGATTTACGAATTTAGATACTCAAATATTCATAAACATTATTTTTAACAAAAAATTAAAACCTACTTCCAAGATAAAAACAATAATAATATCCTTATACTATGAACTAAAAAGTATTACATCATTTTTCCTGTCTCATGGTGCCTTTTTCCGAATTCGGCTAAAACTCAACTATTTCTGTACTCAATCTTCATAATTTTGAAGTCGGTACCAGATATAGCTGAATCCAGATGCCAGAATATTTGAAACATTTGTAACTGGCACCGACTTCAAAATTATGAGTATGTCTGTCTGGCGCAACATAGTTGCGGGCATCAACCAGTAGTATTATATTTAAATTATATATAAATAAAAATTAAACTAAATACTTATTATTTATTAAGATCAGATTACCTTATATTAAAAAAAACAGTAACAAACAATAGCACGTTGCGCCAGACAGACAGACAGTAATAATATTAGTACGGATATTATGGAACTATGGATATTTCACAAATAATAATGAAAAACTTGATATGCAGTGATTTTGTAAAAGAAAAAATATTTTGTAGTACGCGTGGTAGTTCAAATATAATCTTCCATACCTATGGATGATTAATTCAATCAAGAAAAACGAATGGCATATCAGCCATGACACGAATTTCGCGTTATGGACTTTTTGTGATTGCCAGAACGCGTCGTGGCCGTTTTCATTAGAGCCACAACGCGAATTTCGCGTCGTGGCTGTTTCACTGTGACCACAACGCGTAGTGAGCCATTTTTTCGCTCATTGAGCGATTTCGGTCTTTGAGCGTAACATATCTATATAACATAATATGTACAACACAAATAACCTAAAACGGTTGACCACGTGACCACTCTCTGTCTGATAGGTCCCTAAAGAACAAGACTGTAATCAAAACTCAATGAGTCATTTTTTTAATTTTGGGGGCTATGTCCGCGCGGAACTACATAGTTGGCCGCGCCTTGGTAAGTGAGCGGTGGGACGGAGAGGCGGGGGCACTTGATTTTGACAGTTCTGGCTAGTTTAGACAAAACGCACAAGAGATTGCAATAGCAAGATAAGTCCGCCGATAAAAAGACAATCGTTATTTAAAAAACATTATTCCAATAATAATATGACGTAATGTAATGACAATTCTTTTTATCCTTCTCTTACTTTTTTATCTTTATTTTACTCACATGTAGGTATGTTCAGAGGATTATAGTATAATATTATTATTTGATTAATATAGAGTATTTATTAGTTTATAATATACTTACTTATTATTTGTGTATTAGAATGTAATTAATATTTATGTAATTATTAGGCATAATATATTATTAGTATTTATTAGAATATAAGTTAGTTGTTAAGTTTCAATACTTATAGATTTTATTGTGCAGTATACCCTAAGTTAATTATTTTTATACTCCTATATATAACAAAGGTCGCTTGGAAGAAATTGCTCAATAGCAACAAATCCGCCTTTTCGTTCTTGTATCTTTGATTAATATACCGTATTTTATGTTTGTAATATCTTGAACGCAATAAAGTATATTCTATTCTATTCTAAGGAAATAATATTTAAAGTGCATACGTTTTTTAAAAAACGTACCTATATGTCAATAGTTTAAAATATAGAACTGATCAATTGTCTTTAATTTATTCTTTTCAATAATTAAATAATATTATTGTTCACGATATCGCGAGATTGGTCGTCAGTCGTCAGTCTAATCTCATGTGCTTTGCGAGCAGCAAGCAACCCGCCCTCTCACCCCTGTCCCTACCTAAGGCGCGGCCAACTAGTTCCGCGCGGACTATAAATTATAATACACAAATACTTAAAGGGCCCCCGAGACGATCAAACGGTTTGATTCAAACCTTACGTGTTTGATGCAACCGTTTGATGTCGGTTTCAACGGTTTGTCAAACGACACTGCGCAGTTTTGTTCAATACGCGCTGTGGAGTACACGTCTTGTGACGAATAAATATAATTTTTTAAAAGATAAAATTGACTTAAAAATTGTACGAAATTGAGAATTAAATTCCCTATCTCAAAAACTACTAAACCTATTTTGATGAAACTTGCAGAAGTCTCCCAAGTTAAAAGAATGGTACAAAAAACACAACAAAAATATGAAATTTCATAAAACGAGCTTCAAACACGTAAATGTTTGACAAACCGTTCAAACTAGCTTTGTAAACGATCAAAATGGTTTGAGTCAAACCAAAATTTACGTGTTTGAGCCAAACCGTTTGACCGTCTCGGGGGCCCTTTACAGTGTCCATCATAATAACCGTTATAGTAATATTCCTCCCCATCTGGCTCTTGTTTGATATTGGGAAGTGTATTCGGAGGTATAGAAACAACTTTCGTCTTGGAATGTAGCAGTTGCAACAAACATCCATAAGTTCCAAACTCAATCTAAAAACAATAAAAATTATTATAACAACATAATACCATAATAAATGCGAGAGTTTCTGTCTGTCTGTCTGTCTGTAATCTCTTCACGCCCAAACTGCTGAACCAATTTTGCCGAAATTTGGTATGAAGATGCTATAAATTATAATACCCGAGAAAGGACATGGTACAACTGAGTTGCGGGCGTCATGTAGGGTACTTATATTATTATTATTTGTGTAACCGCACTAGCAGCCACTAAGCTGATGCGTGTGTGTCAAATCGTTTGAAGATTTCATCTCCCAATTGGTCCAGTTTGTTTTTAAAGCTGTTCACAGAGGTTGCCATTACAACACTTTCAGGAAGTCTGTTCCAGACTACTTCCACTCTGTTAGGTAAAAAGTGCCTTCTAGGTAACTTCTTGCTGGGATTTTGGCATAATTTTATTTATAAATCTGTAATATCAAGACTTACTTTTAGTAAAACAATTTTAATCCAAAGAAATAAATCTATACTAATATTATAATTGGGAAGAGTTTGTTCGTTTGTCTGAACGCGCTAATCTCAGGAACTACTGGTCCAATTTGAAAAATTCTTTCAGTGTTAGATATTTAACGAGGAAGGCTATAGTCTATATTTTATCACGCTAAGATTAATAGGAGCGAAGAAATAGAGGAAAGTGTAGAAAAAACGGGGGGAAATTATTGGAAAGGGCTTATTTCAACACGCTAATCTCAGGAACTACTGGTCCGATTTAAAAAATTATTTCAGTGTTAGATAGCCAATTTATCGAAAAAGGGTATAAGCTATATTTTATTGCGTTTAGACTAATAGCAGCGAAGAAATAGAGGAAAGTGTGAAAAAACGGGGGGAAATTATTTGAAAGAGCTTATTTGAACACGCTAATCTCCGGAACTACTGGTCCGATTTGAAAAATTCTTTCAGTGTTAGATAGCCTATTTATTGAGAAAGGCTATAGGCTATATTTTATCACGCTAATATTAATAGGAGCAAAGAAATAGAGGAAAGTGTGGAAAAAACGGGGGAATTTGTTTGAAAGGGCTTATTTGAACGTACTGGAGCAATTTTTATGTTATTTGGCACACATAAAGAATATGTAAAGAATAGACCACGTGAAAGGAAATAGGTTTCTTTTTTTGCGGAAAAATGTACGGTTTCCGTTACATTCCTAAATTAGGCGGGCAAAGCCGCGCGGAACATCTATCATATCATAAAAGTATATTGTCCCACACAAAATACTTTTATGATTTGCGCATTAACTATTCAATCGATGTACAGGAACAACTATATAAAACTAAAGTCATAGTAAAACTAAAGTAAAGTCGCGGGCAACAGCTAGTTAAGTGTATATTTACTGAAGTATTTCATAAAATTTTAGGTGCACGAAATAATTACATGTATCTTTGTGTAAATAAGTATAAGCTATCATTGTTATTTTCCACCTTTTTGGTAAAAGGTGGACCCGTGAGAGTTTCTTACGCCGGTTCTTCTCGCCAGATTAGTTCCCGAAACGGTGGTAGGCCTCATGTAGACGCGCCATTCTAAGGGCGCATTTTCATTAGTCGTTAACTCGTGCGGTATACAGCATACGGGCTATGACAACTAATGGCGCATTTTGATTGGTCGTGGCATGCATTTTAGAAATCTCCTGCACCCCGCATGCGGGCCCTATCGACCAGTGAAAATGCGCCATAAAAGTGTTAACTTCGTTAACCTATTTAGAAATAAACACTTTGATTTTGATTTTTTTGAAAAAAAATATTATTTGTACCTTATCCTGGAATATGTCGTCAATCAGACCTCGCGTCTTCATGGCCATTTGCTGCAGGCGGAGACATTGTCGCAGTATCGTGTGACAGATGTAACACAACCAGCACTCAACATCTGCAATCTGTTGATAAAATGTAGTTATTCTATCCTAAAAATTTGATTACAAAACAGTACATTATAGTTCAATGCATGTTTGCATAAAGATTGACTAGAAAATAAATTATAAACCTTTTTAAATATTATGTTTCATAGAAGAAAATGTGTATACGGTGTGGTATACGGTTTATTATTCCCTGATAAGAAAATTAAAGTGTCAATTTGTTCTTGTTCATAGTAAACATAAACAAAGCAATCCACTACATTTTTTCACAATATCAATACATTAATCACATTCACCGAATCTTAAAGAAGCTTACTTTTTTCCCACTTCATTTTATAACAATTAAACTTTATTAAACACGATATAAGTATATTATTTAAAAATCTTTCTATTAATTTAGAAATCTTTTACCTTATAGTTGGCGAGCTTTTCATAAACATACCGCAGATCTGTATCGTTAAATATGTTAACAGTCCTTTTACTATTTGATAAACATATGCGACAACAAGTATTTTTAAACATTTTTTAAAGTTTTTAATTAATTTTATCCAGGATTTATGGATTAATAAAATATCACCATCTTCTTTTTTTTTTTTTTTTTTTTTTTTCTTCTTTTTTGGCAACTTGACACAAAGGATGTGTATGTTGTGCCACAGACAAGGTAAAAAGGTAAGGAATATGGCGGGAAAACCATATTCCTCCTATTATAATTTTCATCATCGTTTTCATGTATCGTCAGGTCTAAAGTCTAGTCAAAGTCTAAGTAAAAGTCAATACAGTCAAGGAGTCAAGTCGGTCGATTCAGTAAAGTGGTAGACGCTTTACTAAAACTTTCGATGGAGTTTTGGAGGGAACACAAAATAGCACGTTTCTGGATATTACATCACTTTCCTACACTTGTGCATGAACACGAATATATAATGGTTAATATTCTACCAATATTACACATTAAAAACCCAGCTAACACAATTTTAGGAAAATAATACAAAAACACAACAGCACTCTTTCACATGCCCGCCAAAACTCCCCACCATCTTCTTGAGTATTTGACAGACATCAATAGTCAAAATGGAGTTACGTGGCACTAGCGGTCATTGTCCTTAGTCTAAGAGCGACGATGCGGAAAATTCATATTTTAACACTTTGAGGGCCGGGCCATTATAATGCGGTTTAAAGTTTAAACTAGTTCGCCGGCGTTTTTCGCACTATTTGGGGGGCTTACCAATATAAAACTATAAGTGATAGCTAATTTTTTTATTTATTTATATAATTTTGATATTTATATTTATGATTTATGAAATAAAACAATAGAATTTAATTATTTTTTTTATTCATATGGATAGAAAGAAAATATGCTTTTTCAACAAAACAAAAAAAGTTTTACATACTAATAATGAGTGATTTTCATAACTTTTAAATTTGATTGTCAAACAGTTTCCAGTTTTTAGTTACTAGATGGCGTATGGGTAGACAACTATCGATAATACCAGGGAATACCATCATTATTTGCTACAAAACTGGGCAAAAGAATGTGAAACTTGATACATTTCAATTTGAAGAAGACGCCATAATATTCCAACGACTAGGATAACAAAGTTGTTACAACGATGTTTTAGTTACAACTCACGGAAGAAATAGCCCTATTTACCGATATTCACACCAAATGTCACAGGAATTATACATTTTGATTTTGACAACATCTTACCTGCACTTGTGCAAGATAACGGGTATTTCATGGCTAATATTTTACCAATAATGAACATCAAAGACCCAAATAACACAATTTGGGAAAAAATAATAAAAACCACACCAACAATAAAAAGTAGAAGAAGTTTGAAAGTAACATGGCCGCCAAAACTGTTTTTTTTTTTTTCTTGGCAACTTGACACAATTTTGCGTATGTTGTGCCACAGACGAGTAAATCGCCAAAACTGTTGTCAGTTTTCAGTTTGACAAATTTTTCATCTCAGCGTGTTCCTAATCTATTACCAGTATACTGGCCTAATCGCTTAGGCCAATGATCGCTTAGGTTTAAGATATTTTGATTTATGCCACACTTGACAGTACACTGATATTTTTTAGAAACACGACCAATATGAATCCGTGATGCCAACCTGCAGATAATTTCAGATCAGTGGGGAACCAATAGAAAATTCAGAAGTGTCTATCGTCGCGCCGTCTGGTGGAGATAAAAAATAAGAAAACCTCTCATTGTGCGCGAGCGCGAGGAGCGCGTTCGAACAAGTCCTCTTTACACACACATTTGAAGTGCTACGCGCTACTACGTTCCTAACGTATGTGATTTTCTATTCAATAAAGTCCGCACGTGGCAAGACACGTGATATTCCATATAAACAAAACGGAAATCATCACGCGTCATGACGTGATCGGCGAATGAGAACATATTTAACATCACGTCTATACACGTGATTGGCCCTCAAAGTGTTAATTTTATTGTATTCTGATATAATTAGGGTGTGCGCGCACGGGCAACTTAGTTGCTCGGCGATTTATTTATCTCTTTCGAAAAATAAATAAAAAACCGAAGCAAAAATCGAAAAATAGAATATTGGGTGCATCCATTAAGGAGCGATCGGCTGATTCTCGGGAACATAGACTAATATAATATAATGCTCGGGAAATTGCATACTATGAAATGAGCATACCCAAAGACTTGATCGAGATTCGAGAGACAAATAAATCGCCGAGCAACTAAGTTGCCCGTGCGCGCATACGCTTAAACAAATCAGTCACCGTCCAGTGTCCACCGATAGGTAACCTTTACAAAAAATTATAATATGGGAAGTAACATTAGGGTCGTTTCTCAGAAAAATGTTCTATTTCTAAAATGCAAAAAATGTTCTATTTTATTTCTGTGTGAGAAACTGAGAACTGAGAATAGTCCAGTCCCAAATCCCGATTCGAGGCTTATCGGACGCGTCCGTTATGTTTCCGCCCAAACGCGGTGTAGTAGAATAAAAAAAAAACAAATAAAAGAAGGAGAAGCAGATTAAAATCCAATTTTGTTATTTTATTTTGTTGTATATTTTTACCTATTTATTTTATAAAATGCTCAAGAAAAAATGTTGTTCTGTATGTTTGTGCATAAATAAAAGAACTATTAACGTTTACAATACAGAACTACAGTATATTTATGAGACTCTCGCCAATTTTAAGGTATGTATATAGCTATGGATAATCTTGTTTATATCATTTAATTTATTTAATACTTTGGGTAGGTGTAAAAGAGGAGCTCTCTTTTTCTGCTTGTTAACCATTCGGACCACGCAAAGGATATAACAATATGTTATTACTTTACTGCACATTAACAAAAAAATAACAAAAATTGGTCTCAGTAGGTATTCTGTATTATAGTGACTTCGTAACAATAGAATACAATAGCATTTCCAAGAATCCCCGATCGAAGGATTGAATATAATATAGTGGCTTAGGCAATAAGCCAAAAAAAGTCTTCAAAGTTGAAAAGGTCCTAACCGGTGAGAGACTTGAAAACCAAATAAGTTTACTCTTAACCCATCAAGCCCCATAAGCTCACTGGTGAGCGAAACACAATAGAATAACAATAGATTTCCAAGAATCTACAATCAAAGGATTAATCTCTTAATTTAGAATCATCATGGTCTAAATCTGATGCATTTTGAATAGCATTCTTATATTTGTTAATTCATCAACAGATTTCAGATGTTGAGTGCTGGGTGTGTTACATCTGCCACACGAGACTGCGACAATGTCACCAGCTGCATCAGTTGGCCGTGCAGACACGAGGGCTCATTGACGACATATTCCAGAATAAGGTATGCTGCTACAGTTAATTTTTCTACTGTAATATATAGCTAGTAACTATAGTTGTAACCAGGTAGCGAGCCATGAAAGATTGTATTAAACAATATTATTATTATTATTATTAAGCCTCTTATTCTGCCTTCAAGCTAAAGGATGTCTCGAAGGTCAGTGTGCCTCTCGGCATAGGCCTCCTCCAGCCTTTTCCACTCAGTTCTGTCTAGTGCTACTCTTCTCCAGTGGCGTCCAGCTGTTAATGCTAGATCATCTCCCCATCTGGTTTGTTGGCGACCTCTACTCCGTTTGCCATCCCTCGGGTACCAGTGAGTGATGGCTGTGCTCCATTTATTTTGTTTGTCTCTTAGTATGTGTCCGGCCCATCTCCACTTTCTTTGGTCTATTACTTTTGTTTTTTCCCTTATTGTAGTGTTTCTGATCCTGTCTTGTCTCTTTATACCTAGCATGCTTCTCTCCATGGATCTCTGGCATCGTTCCAACTTTTCTCTGTGTTGTTTTGTAAGGGCCCAGGTTTCACAGCCATATGTTATAACACATATAAGGTACAACACATATAAGTAGGACACAGGTGTTAAATGATTTCTTTTTTACAGTAAACTAAAGTAAACTCAAGTCCGATTTAAATATTTCTTTGAGCAACCAGTACTTTTTCCAACCATTTGCAATTCTACGGTTGACTTCTTTTGTGGTCTGGTTTTCATGGGAGATTAGTTGTCCAAGGTAGATGTAATCTTTTACGTATTCGAGAGGTTGATCGTCAACTTTTATGGTGATTTGCTTGGAGTTTGTAAGTACTTTGGTTTTTTCCTTATTCATGCTGAGGCCTACTTTTTTGCTTTCTGTATCAAGAGATTTTATCATTGTTTCAAGGTTGCTTGGGTTTTTTTCAAAGATAATTATATCGTCAGCAAATCTTAAATGGTTTAGCTTTTCTCCGTTCACGTTAAGGCCATACTTCTCCCAGTCTAGTTCTCGAAAGATGGTTTCCAGTACAGCTGAAAATAATTTTGGAGAGAGGGGGTCGCCCTGTTTTGCGCCTCTTTCGATCCGAAATTTGTTTCCTATTGTTTCAAGTCTTATTCTGGCTTCACTATATAGGTATATGTTTTTGATGGTATCAATATAAGTTACGGGTATGCCTTGCTGTTCTAGGCTTTTCCAGATAGCTTCATGACTTATGCTGTCGAAGGCTTTTGAGTAATCAATGAATGCCATATACAGTTCCTTCTTGTATTCATTGTACTTCTCTATTATCTGCTTCACTGTGTGTATGTGGTCTAACGTACAAAAGTTTTTCCTGAATCCTGCTTGCTCTTTCGGTTGGCTTTCATCCAGCTGTTTGTTGATTCTCTCTAAGATAACTTTAGAGAAGACCTTGTAGATATTTGACAAGAGACTTATTGGTCTGTAGTTCCCTAAGTCTTCTTTACAACCTTCTTTGTGTATTAAGATGATATGGGATGTTTTTGATTGCTTCGGTATTGTGCAGGTCTTCAGTATGTCGTTAAATATTGCGGTAAGAGCAGGTACGAGTTCACTGATGGTGCCTTTTAGGATTTCGTTTGGTATTTTGTCTGGGCCTGGAGCTCTCTCCATTTTTAGACTGCGAATGGATTTTTCCACTTTGCATGGCAGAATTTCCGGCACTTGACTAGCTTCGTAGCTAGGTTTGGGTAAGCTTTCTCTATTTACTGTATTTTGCTTTTGTGGGTTTGCATACAGATTTCTATAAAAAGTTGTAGCTATTTTGCTGATGTCTTTTCTATTTGTGCTGGTAGTTGTATGTTTTTTAAGTTTGGGTATCCACTCTTTCGTGTGTCCTTTGAGTTCCTTAAGTGCCTTGCTCACCCCTCCTGTTCTGATTATATGTTTTTCTAATGTCTGGAGTCTCTTAATTTTCCTCTTTCCTAATGTTTGTCCTAATTTTTTTACTTAGCTCAGATATCTTTTTAATGTTTTCTTTTTTAGTGTTGTTGGAGATAATTTTTTTCCTTTCTTCAATTAGTTGCAATGTTGTATCGGATAGGTTATATTTAATGCGATTTGTGCTTGCTTTTGGGATTCGAGTTAATTTCTTTTCTAGTTCTTGGTATTTTGCAAGGACTTTTGACGATTCTTCTGTTCTGATTGACTTACTAAAGCCCGCCAACGAAGATGCTATGTTTCCTATAGTTGTTTTGTCAAAATCTGTTTTTGGTGGTCTTAGTTGGTTCCTTGACCGTTTTGGTGCTTCTATTCGTAGGGAACTTCTTACCATGCGTTGGTTAGTGTTAAAGTTGAGTTTTGTTATTACAGATGTGTCTGTGAAGGCTTTGGGGTAGCTTGTTGTGATGTGGTCAATCTCGTTTATGTAGCTGCCATTTGGTGAAATCCATGTCCATTTCCTTTTAGTATTTTTCTTATACATGCTGTTGAGGTGTGTCAAATTGTGTTCTAGAAGGAGTTCTAATGGTAATTCCCCATTTGGACTTCTTTTGCCATATCCATGCTCTCCAATAACATATTCTTCTTGGTTTTGTTTAGTGCCAATTTGCGCATTGAAGTCACCCATCAGTAACATGTGATTTTGCGAGTAGTTTCTTAGGGATTTATTAACCTCGTCGTAGAAGAGCTTCGTTTCTGTTTTGGGCGCTTTTTCCGTCGGGGCATAAATTTGGATGATTGACCATGACTTCCGATAGCCGGGTAAGGTAATATTTAGTATTGCCATGCGGTCCGAGATCCCAATAAATTCTTGAATGTTATTCTTGAGTGATTTTTTTACTCCTTTTTGTCCTGATTTTTCACCTTTATAGAACAGTATGTAGTCAGGGTGTTCTTCGTGTTTTTCATCAGCTCTTCGGGTTTCGCACAGCCCTAATATGTCCCATTTTATGTTTTCTAGGGCCATCTCGAGTTCCTGTAGGCTCTCGTCCGTCCTGAGAGTAAGAGTGTTAAGAGTAGCTATTTTAAGTGTTCTTGTTTTTCTTTTAATTGCTGGAGGGTGGTAGTCGTCTTTCCCCACGGCGACTAGCCGGTTTGGGGTGCCTAGTGTCTTCCGGTTCTTTAGTTTTTTTGGAGTATTGAGATAATCCGATATTGAATTTGTTCTGGAGCGGCTTGTAAACTGGAGTTTATTTGTTTTGTTTATTTTGTTTGGGGCTGTTTGGATGGCTGTTCCAGTTTTAGTGTTGGTATTTTCAGGTGATTTTGTGGGCGAACGCTTTCGTTTGTCTTGGCTGTTGCCTTTGTTGACCATCAGCTCTTTATAGCGAATTGTGGCCTTGTTGCCCTTCTTTATTTCTTCTTGTTGTGCTGCTTTCAGTTCTTTTCTAGCTTGCAAGATGTCTTTTGGGAAATCCTCCGTGGCATAAATATTGTTAGGTAAATGTTTTTTTGTTCTTTAGGACCACATTTCTTCTCCAAGCCAAGGTGAGTTTAACAATTATTGGCCTTACTTTCATATTATCTTTTCTTCCTAGTCTGTAAGTCTCGCTTATTTCCCATCGGTCAAACTCTTCGATACCCGCTGCTTTGTTATTTGGTTAAGAATTTTTAGGACATCGTCCATGAGGCTGTGGCGTTCTTCACCCTGCTCTTCAACTCCGTGTAAGATGATGTTATTTTTCTTATCGCGATAATAAACGATATATAATATGTTAATTAATCCTGTGACCGCGGATGCTTGGAAATCTATTGTTCTCGATGTGGCCGCTTGGAAGTTGAAGCGGTAATAGTAGTAAGCAATAAAAAGTGTATGAGACGTTTTTGACGAGATTTGACCACCCTCCCACCATCTTTTTACACCCTTTAATTTTCGAAAGAATACATTTTAACACATTATAATTATGTATTTAAAGTATATTGTCATCTAAAACAACTATTTAGGTATAATAATGCTAACATTGTGCTTACAGTTACGCGTTTTATGATTTTGGCCTATACGTATGTGGCGTGTGGATGTTCATTTGTTTCTGTATAACTTTTTGACTAGTATCATAATAATTATAAAATAAACATGCACACACGTACACTCACTCACACACACACACACACACACACACACAATTCTTATATTTAAAAAAATCTCATATTTAAGTTCTCCTGTAATCTGCGAGTGGAACCTGGAGTCCTGAAATACAGGGTATCCTAGCTTAGGCTCCAGTTCACACGTTTATGTCTTTGTAATTATCTGTACCACTATCTGTAAGTTGTGTGAAAAATAAACCTTTTTATTATTTATTATTATTAATTAGGTATTGTTGAAAGCGTCTTGATTGTCCACTGATTATAAGCAGTGATTACATTAAAATGACTATAGCGCCCTAGGGAAATTAAGTCATTAAAAAATACATGTGAGTTGAAGTTTTTCAACTACTTACTTGTTTGTTGTTTCAGATCGACATTAAGTTTGGGGTGTTTGGATCAGTTCTGGAATTGTCAATCGCCAAGACAAAGATTACCTGCACTGGGCCATACTCATCAGATATCAAGCACGAATCAGATGAGGAGGTAGAATATTATAATGATGGTACGTCATACACCTGTAATTCATACTATTATAATAAATAATTAAGTGCGACAAGGCTTTAAATGAACGTGGGTGGGAGCGTTGCTGGTATAGTCCGCGCGAAACTAGTTGGCCTCGCCTTAGGGCGCATTTTCATTAGTCGTTAACTCGTGCGGTACGTGCGGCATACGGACTCCCCGTATGCCGCACGTACCGCACGATGACGTATGACAACTAATGGCGCATTTTGCTTGGTCGAGGCATGCGATTCAGAAATCTCCCGCACCCTGCATGCGGGCCCTATCGACCAGTGAAAATGCGCCTTAAGGTAGGGACAGGGGTGAGGGGGGTTGCTTGCTGCTCGCAAAGCGTACATGAGATTAAACAGTGACGATCAATCTCGCGATATCGTGATCAATAATATTATTTAATTATTGAAAAGAATAAATTAAAGACAATTGATCAGTTTTATATTCTAAACTATTGACATAGGCTTTCCGTTTTTTATAAAACGTATGCACTTCAAATATTCCTTAGATTGTCGTTTTATCGGCGGACTCATCTTGCTATTGCAATCTCTTGTGCGTTTTGTCATTACTAGCCAGAACTGTCAAAATCAAGCGCCCCCGCCTCTCCGTCCCACCGCTCACTTACCTGGCGCGGCCAACTAGTTCCGCGCGGACTAAGACTATAAAGGAGAACTGACAAAAATGTCGTTTCTTACAGTCTGATGGCGCGCGCGATACGTGTATTTTTATTTTTAACAGGGATCTATATATCAAAATATGGCAGGAAGGTTTAATTGCACCCTGTATAAATTGAGCCTCAATCACTGTAATTTTTAAAGGTTTTCTACAAGACAACGTAGACTGCAAAGAGGAAGAAAAACCGCTAATAGAACCTCCTTTAGACACACGAGAGTTATTAGTCGAATTACAAAAGCCGAAAGGCAGGCTTAAGGCGGTGAAAAATGTCCGTCTTTCCATAACACAACCAGTCGCGGAAATATATCTGGAGGACCAGAGAGAAATACTGTGGGGGGAACAGAGTATGAAACAAGAGACGTTGGATGTAGAAGATAAAGGTATGTAACTCCCAGTATTTATGCAAGGTTTAACGGGCTGCCTAGACGAGCAATTTTATTGTCAATATCACGTATTGCGTAATATGATAGACCGTCTAGACTAGGTTTTTGAACATCACGCGCCTTCAATTTAATCGTCAAATAAACTGTTCAATAAAATTGAAGCGTGATATTGACAATAAAATTGCTCGACTAGGGGCCCGCTAATAAAACTGTTATGTGATAATATTTTTGTGTTTGTATGTTTCCCTTGTGTATTGTGGAGGTAGCGTCGCTGAACGAGCAGTTTTTTTGTGTAGTGTGGGCAAGGGCACAAGCGTCATGAATTTTCCCATACAAAAGTAAAAAAGAAAGTTACTCTTCCAACGCTACTTTTACAGTAAACACGATATAGGGTACCCATACACTTTAGTCATTACACACTCTAAAGTTTATCACCTAGTTTTGTCACACCCTGTATGAGTGTAGGCCACTTAATTCCGCCGCCCCATGTACGAAATTTGCCGCCCCTATATATATATATATATATATATATATATATATATATATATATATATATATATATATATATATATATATCGGATCGTCGAGCGGTATATTGAAACTGATTCAATGGCCATGGAATAACATTGCATTTATCCTCCAAGACTGTGGGCGTATATTAGTTATCTACACTGAGCGTGATTAACCAGATATCGTCAGATTTGGAGCCGATGGGTTTGGGAGCATGTACCGTTCCTTCCGACATTCATAATAATTCTAGATATTTTGCAGGTGATGGTTGTCACCTCTCAAAAGTCCATCGTCAGTTAGACAGCGTCACTCAGAACCCCATCCGGTCGTACTGGCCGCTCCAACAGATAACATACATTATAAAACTTATCTCAAAATAAGTTGCCAATAGACAAGTTAATCGCGCACGCCTATATATTTTTTTTACATTTTTTAATTTTTTTATATATATTTTTCATTTTATTCTTTTTTTATATTTTTTTTATTATTATTATTTTTTGTTATTTTTTTTTAATCGATTTTCATAAAAAATGGGTTAAAATAATGCACAACGTTAATAATCAAGTTTTCACTTCTGCCGGCACTCCCGGAGTGCAACCCGTATTTTTTTTTAAGAAGGCAGGTCGCTATAGCCCTGACGTCACTGCGACCCATGAGGGTCTATTGTGACTCCCTCGCACTAGAGAATCATCCCCAACCCAATACTGCATAATCATGCATCATAAAATAAACGATATGGTTGGAGTTGGTGCCTTCTATAAATATATTTTAGATTTTTATTATTATAAAGTTATATATATATATATATATATATATATATATATATATATATATATATATATATATATATACCGACGAGCTACCAACTAGCTCACCCACTGAGTCACAGAAGTCATCAAAAATTATAACATAAACATTTGTTCAGGTATCGACCAAGACGAGTCAGACTCAGACTGCGAGAGACCAGACAACACAAGCGAAGCACAGCCCGACTTACCCAAGAAACCTCTTAGCTGTGATGTGTGTCTCAAATGCTTCTCAAACAAACGTGACTTACTCAAGCACGTGCGGACTCATATAAGTGACTTACCGATAAGCTGCGGGGTGTGCTCAAAAAAGTTCTCAAAAATGACCTACTTAAAACGACACACTATGATCCACGCGACCAACCGACCGTTTAGTTGTGACATGTGCTCGGCGAAATTCTGCAAAAAGTCTTACCTGAAACTTCACATTTGGAAGCATACGGGATACAAGCCGTTTAGTTGTGATATTTGCTCGAAGAAGTTCACTCTGGAACGCCTCCTGAAGATCCATAAGCTGAATCACACGGATTACAGACCGTATACCTGTGAAGTGTGCTCGAAGAAATTTAAACAGAAGTGCGAGTTGAACAGGCATACAAAACTCCATACAGGTGATCAACCGTACATGTGCGATGTATGCTCAAAGAAATTCCTAACCAAGAGCCATCTGAACACGCACATAAGGATACACGCTGACAAGGAATTCGCCTGCGACATATGCTCGAAACGATTCACGCAGAAGGAAACTTTAAAGACTCACAAACTTATACACACGGGGGAGAAGAATTTCATCTGCCATATTTGCGCAAAGAAATTTCTTAGGAAGAGTCATTTAGATACCCATTTGCTGACTCACACAGACATTAAGCCTTTCGCCTGTGACATATGCTCCAAGAGATTCAAGCAGAAACACACTTTGAACTCGCATAAATTACTCCACACAAACGACTGTCCTTACACTTGTGAAATCTGTGCTAAAAAGTTTATGCACTTGAGTCGTCTGATTGCTCACAAACTGGTGCACACCAACGAAAGCCAGTATGTCTGTGATGTGTGCTCGAAGAAATTCACTCATAAAAGAAGACTTATTGCCCACAAACTGATTCATACAAGCGAGAATCCATTCACATGTGATATTTGTTTGAAGAAATTCACACACAAAACCAGACTGAACACCCATAAGTTGATTCATACAAATGAGAACCTCTACACTTGTGATATTTGCTTGAAGAAATTTTCACAGAAGGGGCACTTAATAATGCACGCAAGGATTCATACTGGTGACAAACCGATGAGAAAGTCACGCAAGCAAATGTTAACTTGAGCCGATAATATTTATAATATAGTATAGTTGTAATATATTTATATACTTTATTTCCTAGTCCCTTATTAATCAGCAGATGTCGCCCGCAATCGATGTGTGCACCAAAATTAGTTTATCGCGCGGGAACCATACATTTGTCAACCTTTCGTATTTACAGAATTAGCATAAGTATTAGTAAGTATGGATTTCACCACGGCAATCTAGTAACGAGTGATAAAGAACTTCATAACTATGTGCATAATATTTTCTTTCATTACGGCATAATACTTAGGCGCGCCGCAGAAGTCACACTTTTTGTGTGATCGAGTCTGCGGCTTACATACAGTCTAATGGCGCGCGACATCAGACTGTATGTAAGCCGCAGGCTCGATCACACAAAAAGTGTGACGTCTGCGGCGCGCCTTAGGGCTGGTTTACAGGTATTAAGTTGATAAGTAGTTGACTAAATTTCAACTTAATTTTAAGTTGTTAATTGCATGTAAACACAAAATTTAGTAGCAAGCAGTAAGTTAAAATTTAGTAAGTACTAAAATAGATGACAATTAGAATTTAGTTAATTACTACTTATCTACTTATTACGTGTAAACCTGCCATTAAGAGTACTGCGCATACGCAAAGTATGGAGTGTAGATAGAGGAGAAATATCTCTGTATGTAAAAAGTGTCCGCGGAAATGCGTTAAATTAGGGTGAAACTAATGGTGAATTAATATAAAATAAGGTGGCGCTACAGTAGCAACAAGTAAATTTTAAATCATTTAGCAACTTTTATTTCAGCTATTTTAGGTTATATATTTCAAAATATATTGGTATTAACCCAGTAATTCTAGTAATAATGTATATTCCAGTAATAATTTATATTTTGTCACCAACGGCTACATTCATTCCTATTTCCTACACTCCATAATTCATTCCATAGTCCATACCCTTTGCTACAGCTATCGCCACTCTCGGAGGATTTTTCAACTGTTATTTACTGCGTAGGTACAGCTGGACACTTTTTCAAATATCCCCCATATAAGTTAGTTCTCCTCTATCTACACTCCATTACGCAAAGTTAAAAATTAGTGTAATTAGTGTATCTTAGTTTTGTAAATTCAAAGATTTTAACCTAAATTCGAAATATGTAGTAGAATAAAACATCCTGCATTGATTGATACCAAAAAATCAATACCTTACCGACAAGTTAAGTGAAATAATTCATTTTAAAATTTCCATGTATCATACGTAAACGTGCCGGAAGTGGTACAATTTTTGAGAATTCATCAGAATTGGGAACTTTGTAACAAAGAGAAATGCCTGAAAAACTGCTATAAGTTTCTTTGTACGATTTGCTATTTTTTAAGCCCACAAAAAAGTGGGTTCACCGGTAATTCTGGTTAAATATTTAAAAGATAAAAACTTTCCTTCGAAAAGTAATGGCGATACAGCTGTTAGATTAGACATATTTCTTTCATTTTCAATGCGCATGTGCAGCTTTCGCGCATGTGCAGTAATATAAATTAAATCAACTTCTGTTAGATTTTGGCACATGACACTAACACTGACTGGTTTTTAACTTTGCGCATGCGAAACGAACATTGCCATGACGACCATTGTGTTTGTAATTTATTAGCGGTGGTCAAATTACATCTCAATTTTTTTCAATAATAATTAAATATTGAATAATTCCTCAAGAATCTATTATAAATAATCATTATAATTAATAATAAGTGTCTAGGTATCCAATTTTTTACATATTTAGTACTTTCATAATTTAATTAGATGTACTACGGAATTTGACCTTATATACATCCTTAATTTAAACTTATCTGTTTTCGTATCCTGTCGGTCCACCGTGCCCGGGGCAGTTTGCAATGGTTTGCAGATGCCGAAAACGAACACGTCCGATTATTTGAAGTTGAAGGAGGTGATGTTGACAACCGCTGTCAAATATTCGAGGAGAAGAAGTAGAATTCACATCAGCCTTCAGCGTACTGCGCATTACGCAAAGTAAAAATTAGTGTCAGTGTCATGTGCTAAAATCTGACAGAAATTGATGACAAATTCTATCTTATTAGTTATGATAATGTTAAAGTAATATTTTAGTCCATAATCGTTAAGAATTTAAACACTAAAAAATACAATCCAAAATATACAAATATATACAAACTTAAAAAATAAAAACTATAAAAAAAAAACTTCCCCAGGTCATCCCCATCTGGCAGAGTGCCTAGCAAGCTGACAGCATTGCCACGTTGGATGGCAATTGCTATCCGCTGTGCCAGGTAGCTCCCGGCTCTGGGGTCTCGGGAGGCTTCAATAAGCTTCTTAGATATCTGTCTAAAAAGCTTATGTGCCCCCGGCCCCCATGCGCCTAGGGTTTCCACCCCAAACGGTTCAAATATGAGATCTCCGCTGAGGTTCTCATATTTGAGCCGCTTGAGGTTTTCTGCTTGGTTTGCGGCTGCGCCCGCACAGCTCGAGGTGCTCTGAACATGGGACGAGGCGAGTGTGTCAACACAAGTAGCGTCCCACACAAGGGCCCGTCCCACGCTCCAGGGAATCTTAATTTAATTTAAACGGCTGTTTTCGTATCCTGTCGGTCCACCGTGCCCCGGTGCAGTTCAGATGCCGAAAACGATATAAAGTGCCCCATACATACGTAACTATTTATCGTAGCGATAAATCTGTGCAGACCAGTTTGCGCAGTTTTATCGATCGTGTGTATGAAAAATCGTTGTCGATAATCATTCGTCGGTGGCAGTTGCAATTTCTATCAGATAAATCGTTGTCGATTACATTTGCACAGTTTTATCGTTGCGTGTGGACGGCGATCGCTCAGTTCGGCAGTACTTCACGGAGCTTGCTAGTGTACGCACGTGCACATCGCTTTCACAGAAATATGTCGGAAGACGAAAGAGTTGGACACCGCGGTCCGCGAACTAATTCAAGATTTTATAGAAAGCTACAGAAACCTAATCTTTCATGAGGACTTATAGCTTCTCTCATAACAGTATCTTGTTTCTTTATTAGTAGAGAAACTAAAGCCAGCAGATTTAAATATGCCTCTTCATCCTTAAATAGTTATGCCAATCTTGCGGAGCGAATTTCAACTCACTTAACAAGTTGGTATGAGAAAATTTCTTCCTTTTCATGAGCCAGTCTTTGCCAGACACCATAGACTCCGCTTCTTTTTTTTCTTTAAACTCATAACCAGGCCTAATATAGCAAGTGCATCATAATCTTCCATTGTTAACATGTATCTTGCGTGAGCTTCTGCGGAGAACTGCCCGATCGACGTCGATATCGGAGCCGTGTGGAGGCACTAGGAACTTTCGATTTATCTGCACAGTCTGAAATCGCTACGATAAACAGTTACGTATGTATGGGGCTTAAGTTTTCGGACACGTCCGATTATTTAAAGTTGAAGGAGGTGAAGTTGACAACCGCTGTCAAATATTCGAGGAGAAGAAGTAGAATTCACAATAATACATTAATATTCAGATTTCAGCCGAGTTTTGGCGGGCATGTGAAAAAGTGCTTTTGTGTTTTTGTATTATTTTCCTAAAATTGTGTTAGCTGGGTTTTTAATGTGTAATATTGGTAGAATATTAACCATTAGATATTCGTGTTCATGCACAAGTGTAGGAAAGTGATGTAATATCCAGAATCGTGCTATTTTGTGTTCCCTCCAAAACTCCATCGAAAGTTTCAGTAAAGCGTCTACCACTTTACTGAATCGACCGACTTGACTCCTTGACTGTATTGACTTTTACTTAGACTTTGACTAGACTTTAGACCTGACGATACATGAAAACGATGATGAAAATTATAATAGGAGGAATATGGTTTTCCCGCCATATTCCTTACCTTTTTACCTTGTCTGTGGCACAACATACACATCCTTTGTGTCAAGTTGCCAAAAAAGAAGAAAAAGAAAGAAAAGAAAGAAAGATTTCAGCCTTCAGGTTATGTTTTTGTTTATCCAATAATTTTCTAAATTTTAAATAAATTTTTGATAAAACTACAATAAAAGTGAGAAAATGTTAAAAAATACTTTCTGCCACATATGCTTATCCGTCAATAGAAGGATTAATAATGTTTATGATACGGATGCGCTGCATGTTTATGAGAAACTCGCAAACTATAAGGTCAAGTTTCTGATTTTTGAATACGGTACTTAAAAATAGTGTGAAAGTATTTTAAAAGAAGCACAAAATAAATAGTGATCCTCAAAATTCTAGGGAAAGTTTAAAAATATACATTGAGGGGTTGTGGACAAAATTTGATACAGTAGTTTTGCTTACATTTAGGTATTACAAGCCCGCTGTACACATTGGTGATTGGGTCAACACTAAACGCATTTGAGCCAGTGCATCAGGCCTTGGCTATAAGTTGGAAACGGCCAATGTTTGTCCAAAGTTCCGGCTCAGTGCTTTGGCCCAATTCGTAATACTAATAAATAATGAAAAGATGGATTAGGTTTAAGTGCGAACGTATTTGGTTACTCTTTTATGCAATAATTTATAAAGTTTTTTGAATAATTTTGTTCAGTACAAAATAGTTTTTATCAATCAGTTAATTTGTATGAGTAACAGGATTGCATACCATACAGCACTCCATTACTATAATATTATTTAATCAACAGGTGAAACCAGAGTTATGTTTTCTATGCTACATATGTCGTACGAGACTACGACAGTTTGTCAGTCTTCAGAAAACAGCAATCAGTAGCCAGGTACACTTAAATATATAAATTCTGCTGGAAGAAGAAAAAAGACTCATGACAGTTTTGTAACTCTTTTTTTTTTCTCTTTCTAGTAGTTGTAAGGTTACTTTTAAATCCTATGAATAATAAAAACTAAGGAAAAGTAACTCTGTCAAAAAAAACATGGTCTACAATTACTTGTTAAAAATGTGTACCTAGGTACACATTTTTAATATTTAGGTGGCCTTCAGCAGTATCAGACTGACGTTACATGACAGTTCGAAAGGAACCAAATTTAAATTGGTTATAGTATGGGAGTTATATTTTCTTAGTTTTTATTATTTGTAGTTTAAATGTCTTAAATAATTATGTAATTATTATATATTATTTTAGTCACAACCGTTAGTTTATCTCACAACACACAATATTGAAAATGATAGTATACCATACCATGTTGTGCTAGGCTCTAAAGAGGAGCCTCAAGAATTTGATGTACAGGAGAGATATTTTGATTATGATGTCACAATAAAACGAGAAATAGAGAATACAGAGTGTAAGTATATTTAATTTTATCTTTTTCAATAAAAAATATAATTTGTCACATTGTTTGTCCTCAATGGACTCCTAAATTACTGAACTGAAATTTGATTTGTACACCACAATCAATTTGATTCAACTTGAAAGATAGGATAGCTTAAATCTTAATTTATAGTCACAATATTATTTCATTGCAACCATAATATATTATGGGTAGACTTAGTTGAAAATCAGTCATGGAGGTTGCCATGTTTTTTTTACAAATGGCATCTATGTCTCCGGCTACACAGTCAATTTTTCATCAATCTGATCCATCAATCTGGTACGGATTGACGAAAATTTGATTGTGTACGCCACGGATTGATGGATTGATCGTATTTTTAATATGAGCTTTTTATAACCATCAATATTCCGTCCATCAGATTGACACCAGATTGATGGATCAGATTGATGAAAAATTGACCGTGTAGCCAGTGACTATGTCACAACATTGCATGGCCGAGTCTACTAGTTCTAACATAATGAAGGTTATATTTTAACATAACCGAAATTTTCCTTACCTTTAACCCTATTCTATTCTATAAATTATATTTACCTTGCTTCCAGCTTTAGACTACGAAGAAAACAATGGCTCTCATTTTGAGGAACCCAATGTCTTTAGCTGTTCAAAATCTAAGAGAACTAGAAGGGAAAAAGCGACTGAGCAAACTCTCAAGGATGCCCTATGCTGTATCTGTGGTAAAACTTTCGTCAATAAATATGCATTAGCCATACATGAAAGAACACACACGGGTGAGAAACCTTACACATGTGACATATGTAAAAAAAAATTCACGCTGGCCAACTCATTGAGTATACACAAAAGAGCCCATGCAGGCGAGAAACGGTACAGCTGTGAGAGATGCCAACAAAAATTTAACACAAGTGGGTACTTGATAAAACATATGAGAACACATACAGGAGAGAAACCATACGCTTGCGAAGCCTGTGGCGTGCGGTACCGTCAGAAAGGTGAACTGACTGTCCACAAACGGAAGCACACAGGTGAAAAGCCTTATGAATGTCAGATTTGTTCTAGAAAGTTTTATGACAACAGTGCTCTGGCGAAACATAAAAGATCACATTCAGACGTCAGACCTTACGCTTGTGACGTTTGTGATAAGAAGTTCCTGAGAAGTTATACATTGAATGAGCATAAACGGATACATAATAAAAAGTAACTAAAGTTTATTAAGGTGCTTCCTCACCGGGAGCATTCACCTTGTAATGGTACAGAGCATTACATCAGTGACGGAGAACCGAGCATTACAATGCGCGTCTTGTAATGTGTAATATCTTGATACAACGCGTAAAGTGCTACAAGGCTTTAAATAAACGTGGATGGGGCGCTGCTGGTAAAGGAGAACTGTCAAAAACATGTCAAAAATTGCGTTTTTGTATGATAGCAGCGTTAGTTCCTTTTTCCACCATTAATAGCCTTGTCGAGCTCTAACATCAACGCGACATTGACAGTGAAGTCAACTTGCCATGGAATGCTCAGTCAAATCTATACCATTACATTACAAGTTAATGCTCCCGGTATGGGAGCACCTTTAAAGCTAAAAAGACTGAACTGCAGCACTAAAAACATAAATTTTACCTTACGTTATCATAATAATAATAATCATTTATTTGCAAAATCGTTCTCTTGTCATAGTATCTCTTCAAGAGATATTATGCCACAGACAAGTGTTTTAAATTTGAATAAAAAGTTTTTAATGAGGTTGTTATTATTTTAGTACCTTTTTGCTTACAATTACTTTTTAACCGACTTCCGAAAAAGAGCAGGTTTCTCAATTCGAACGTACCTATAAAAATACAGGATTATTTTTTCACCAGTACAATAAATCAACCAACATACCTAATTGTTGTCAGAAATAAAAAAATACTAGCGATTTTTGTTACTACCCCTTTGGAACAAAAAAACAAAAATATCAAGCCCCGGACTTATCCTTTAACTACTAAAAAATGTGGATGCATTACGCATTTGAGGCGCCCCGGGCCGATCGCTCACGACTCACCTCACCCCGCCGCCGCCCCCTACCTCATACTGCACCCGTTGTCGCCTTGTAATAATTAGTGCGCCCAAGCGGTATTAGATTGGATATAGGATAAATTATTGAAATGAAAAAAAATATATTTGTGAAACATTATTATCGATACCAATTACGTGGTAAAATTTGTTCTACTGGTGAAAAAAATCTTTTTTCTTTTGCGTCTTGAAATCAATACATACCTACGCCAGCAGCCGTTTATTCGCCATTATTTATTATACAGAGTGTAACAAAAGTAATTGATAAATGATAATACTTTAGGAAGTGTACGTGTTCATCGTAGAGAGTTCTCTGTGAAAGTAGCAGTGCTGAATGGTGCTGAAAGACCAAAATTTTTTTTCACTTTTGTATGGGGAAAATGTATGGGCAAGCGCCCCAACGTCCGCGTCACGACGCGACGCGACGCGACGTTCGGGGCTGGGCCCTTGCCCATACAAAAGTGAAAAAAAAATTGGTTTTACAGCACTGCTACTTTCACAGTGAACTCTACAAAGAACACATGCACACCTAAAGTATTATCACTTAGTTTTGTTACACACCGTATAATATTTATAGTTTTAATACCTCAAGCCCCAAGCGGTCGCATGAATTAAATACTCGGTAGAGGTTTTGACTCAAATTGTTTTATTCGTTTATATATATATATATATATATATATATATATATATATATATATATATATATATTTATTTATATTTATTGTCTCTTATTTTTTGTTTTCGCTTTCATCTGATGTAATGTGGTGTAATATGTATGTGCTTATTGAATAAATGTCTATTATTATTATTATTATTTTGAACCAACATAGTTCTTACTGCTAATTTAACAATCGAAAGAATCCCATAACTAACTAAGTCTACGCTTTTATACAACTAAAGTGCTGATGATGTGTTTGTCAGCTGTTCCACTTAGGAAGAGCTGACAAAGCTGAGGGCAGTGCTGCCAGTGCTGCTACACTTAACTCATGCGACCGCGATAGCAATAGATTTCCAAGAATCCGCGATCGAGGGATTAAGGTAAACAAAGAAGAAAATCGTTGAAAAAATATATTTTGCTTATATGTGGGTAATTAAAAAATTTACCATTTTCTCAAATAATTTTTATTTATAATATTTACAAAAGGATATTTCATATTATACAACTATACCATAAGCCATTAAAAATACACATTTCCAGTATGATTTTTATACTAGAATAAGAAGAATAAGAATAAGAAAGTTTATTTTGACAATCACTCAACACAATATTAAATTAACATACTACAAGCTTATTGCTTTACAATCACTTCTCGTGTAGGCCTTCCGAACGCAACACAGAATAATTATATTTTAAAGATCCCACCAAAAAGATACCTGTTATAAAATTAAATTAAAAAATTTAAAAAGAAAAACCCCGCCAAACAACTTAACTTTTTAAAGTTGTTTGGCGGGTTTTTTTTTAATTTCTTAATTTTATATTATTTTATGCTTTTTAAACTTGTGTTGGTTATAGTGCAGAATTATTTCTATCAACAGGATCATATCCCAATGAATACGATCTATAAATATCCTCTTGGACGAGTCGTCAATATGAGTCCAAACATGAAACCTCCACCCATGGGTTCATACGGAGCTCGGCTTCTATAGAATCTAGGACCTAGGTGATATCTACGTCTTACTGGTTCACAGTGTTTTAGAAACGTCCAAAATCGGGCATGTGCAATAGTCGATGGCGTCTTATATAATATATTTCAAATGCAAGAGTAGAACTCCCGTGTGCGCATTTTACTTCGATAATGAGAAAATTAATTTTGAACTTGCTCATTTTTGAACTCCCTAAAAACGAATTTATTTTATTTAAATTAATTACGAGGGTTTGTAAACTTGCTATCTAGCTGATTAGATTAATCGTTAAGAGACACAAATTTTGCACTTTATTTCATTCCTACAATTCAAGTAGTTCCTGAGATTGTTTTTTTTTTATATTTAGACTTTATTTTTTTTCTGCTAAGCAATTGTTTTCCGTACTGAAAAATACTTTGGTATAGTCTTTAGACTACAATATTTTTATTTTTTGCGAATCGTGTATAGTGCCAGAGATTTACGAGTTTCTAATTTTTATTCGCCCCTTTAAAAAATTTAAGAGCAAAGTTTCATCGAATCTTAATTTTTTTCAAATAATCAGGCAAATAATAGGAAGAAACCTTTTATTCTTGACATTAACGACACTATAAATTTGACACGGAAGGACAGCATTTTTGACGACTAATATAAGGTGATTAAAATCAAGAATAAAATGTTTCTTCTATTATTTGATTATTTAAAAAAATTAAGATTCGATGAAACTTTGCTCTTAAGAGCCCGGGTAACCCTCGAAATTCTCATACATACGTAATACCAAAATCATTTTGTCATACGAAAATATTTAACATGTTTGAGTTATTTTTCAGCATAAAATAGTAATTACCTAGGTTCCTGAACAAAAATTAACTTCAAAATATTTAAACACTAAAAAAATTTTTTTAATGTAAAATTTTTTTTTACTAAATTCACTACTAAATATTTAAACACTAAAAAATAGAGTAAAACACTAAAAAATATATAAAAAAATAGTAAATTTACTACAAAATATTTCAAATCGAAAAAATATTTTTTAGTATTAAAATATTTTGTAGTAAATTTACTAATTATTTATAAATTTTTTAGTGTTTTACTCTATTTTTTAGTGTTTAAATATTTAGTAGTAAATTTAGTAAAAAAAATTTATACACAAAATTTTTTTTTTTGTGTTTAAATATTTTGAAGTTCATTTTTGTTCAGGAACCTAGGTAATTACTATTTTATGCTGAAAAATAACTCAAACATGTTAAATATTTTCGTATGACAAACTTATTTTGGTATTACTTATGTATGAGAATTTCGAGGGTTACCCGGGCTCTTAAATTTTTAAAAGGGCGAATAAAAATTAGAAATTCGTAAATCTCTGGCACTATACACGATTCGCAAAAATAAAGATATTGTAGTCTAAAGACTATACCAAAGTATTTTTCAGTACGGAAAACAATTGCTTAGCAGAAAAAAAATAAAGTCTAAATATAAAAAAAAACAATCTCAGGAACTACTTGAGTTGTAGGAATGAAATAAAGTGCAAAATTTGTGTCTCTTAACGATTAATCTAATCAGCTAGATAGCAAGTTTACTTATAAATATTAAAAAAAAATTAAAATCTCAGGAACTACTTGAGTTGTAGGAATGAAATAAAGTGCAAAATTTGTGTCTCTTAACGATTAATCTAATCAGCTAGATAGCAAGTTTACAAACCCTCGTAATTAATTTAAATAAAATAAATTCGTTTTTAGGGAGTTCAAAAATGAGCAATTTCAAAATTAATTTTCTCAATAACGAAGTAAAATGCGCACACGGGAGTTCTATTTTTGCATTTGAAATATAAGACGCCATCGAATATTGCAATAACTTAGTCATGTCCGATTTTGGGCGTTTCTAAAACACTGTGTGGTTGTCGCAGACCGCAGTTAAAATGAGCCCAAACACGAAACCTCTGCTCTAAGTTGGTGAAGAGTTGGGTATCCTATTGATTATCATGTGATGCTGCAGCACATGGGTCAACTTTCCATTAATATGTTACATTTATATATTCATAAGTGTCACGAACCATGCAAAATATAAAACCCATCAAACGACTGCAAGTTGCTAATCCTATCGCGAACCAGATAAATCGTGATATTTCAGCAATGAGCAAGCTGATGATGATGAACTATAGCTAAGAATACTCAAGATCATGTCAGCTTTTAAAAGAAAAAATATAGATATAAATCGGTCCACCCGTTTGGATGCTTCGATGCCACAGACAGACAGACACGTCAAACTTATAAGTTATAACACCCCTCTTTTGGTCGGGGGTTAAAAATGGGGCCAAGTTCCTATCGATTAATTATTGGCCTAAAAAAAAGAGTTGAAATCCAATCCAATGCCAAGTTTAGATGCACTTCATCGATCATTATTATCTTCATCAACAGCCTGATCCATAATACTTGTAAATTTGAACTTGGCAGGTTTTCGTGCTATACGTAGGTAAAACTTGATTAATTGTATAATTACTAATTAGATAATATTTACATAATTAAATTAACCTGCCAAGTTCAATTTGGAAGTATTACGGATCAGTCTGCTGATGAAGACAATTACGATCCATGAAGTGGATCTAAACTTGGCATTGGATTGGATTTCAACACTTTTTTTAGGTCAAAATTAACCGATAGGAACTTGGCCCCATTTTAACAGGTATGTTTTTGGTAGGATTATACACTTACTCTAAGGGCGACCGCACATTTGAGACACGACAGTTTTTGACAGACTATCGCATAATAAAAAGTACTAGACTAGTAAATGTGCGCGATTTGAAACAAAACGTCTCGACAAAATAGTCTAATGCGTACAAGAACTGCACGGCGACAAGTCTGACAAACGACTGTCGGTTTCCCTTTGAAGCGTATGCGAGCGGGCACATCAACGACAAAACTGTTTAGCTGTGTACCTAGTCTGATATTGTATGCGTTGCGACCTCGTAGACAAAACAGTTTCGTCTTGGTATGCGCCACGTGGTAAACACAACTGTTTCTCTTTAATCTTAAAGCTGACTCGTCTATGTGAAACAAGATTCTCTAAAAACTGTCGTGTCTCTAATGTGCGCTAAGTGTCTAAACACTAGGCTGAATTACGCCGGCGTAAATTCCGCCGCGTTTCAAACACATACAAAATACGGGCGGAATGCACAGGGGTAACACACTATCCCGTCGCGTTCCGTCCGTATTTTGTGTGAAATTTTTAAACGCGGCAGAATTTACGCCGGCGTAATTCAGCCTATAGTGTTTCTAGTCACTAATTAAAGTTAACTAGACAAACTAGTTGAAACCGCCAAAAAATCATAAAGGCAACATGGTCAGGGACTCAGTGTAATGGATGATATCAGCCGAAGTCACAAAGGCTATTAGTTTGTACATGACGTGATTGTACAAATCAATATGATTATTAGACATACAAACACACATACACACATACACCTCCCGATCCCTTGCCCAAGCACTAACAAGAATTCTGCCTAGTGCCAACCGTTACCTTGTCGTAACATCTGGTGATTACGACAAAATACCACTGACAATTGGCCTGTTCATTAAAAGAAAATCGTTTAGGAAAAGTGAGAACAAACCGAAAGCCATGTAATACCTCGATCATACAATAAAAATCTTAAATATATGTGAAGCGTCCATAGATATCATATAATAAAAATCTTAAATATATGATGTAAAGCGTCCATTCAAGCTCGACAAACTAGTTACCAATGCGTGACCTTTTTCGGCCAGATACTTTTGATTTGAGATTTGTTAGAGAGTGCCACTCTTTCCAACATTTCTCAAAGCACAAGTATTGAGCACAGGTGACGCATTGGGAATGCACCATTTTGTCGATGCCTTGCCGGTAACAAACATTGCAACGCTTCCTATTATTCCGACCCGAACTGTACATCGGTTCATGCACAATATCCCGCCTCAACCTCGTAACTTCGCTCGCCTTTGGTGTGGTCACCGTTAGACCGCGGTGGTGACGGTCTACGAGAGATTTAGCCAGATCGTAACGAAATTCA
Organism: Lysandra bellargus; assembly: GCA_905333045.1. Lineage (NCBI taxonomy): Eukaryota > Metazoa > Arthropoda > Insecta > Lepidoptera > Lycaenidae > Lysandra > Lysandra bellargus. Next base: position 1,843,056 of record HG995329.1, read on the forward strand.
CGCTGTGTCATCGGAAGTTTATTGCGGCGAGCCAATGACGTTACGAGCATAATAAGAGCGTTGTGAATGCTCGTGTTCAGCAGCCTCTTAAACATCTTGGTGTACCACTTTACACCTCGCTTCCTCTCCAATAAATACATGGATAACTTTTGATCTTTGAGATCGACCCCGCCCATTGTTTTATTGTAATCCCCCACAGATTTAGGCTTCACTTGCATCTTGCCCTTCTTTGACCCAACAAAGGTGTCATCAGTGTGGTAGGTGGAGATCATAGTCACCACCTTGGAGTCTTTCCATCCGAGGACAGAAACGTCACCACAATGACGCGCTACGATCGTACCCTTAGCCACATTATTGGGCATCTTTGCTACGTCGGAGGGCACGTTCCTTCGGTTCGGACGCAATGTTCCTAAACAATCAAATCCCAAGCTCTTGAGATACCGTGCCAACGCAGGACAATTATAAAAATTGTCCATGGTAACACAGTGCCCCCGATTCTTTAGGTCTTTCAATAAATGGAGCACTATTTTAGTGCTCTTGCCAGCCAAATCGACACTAGGTGCGACATCCGCATCCGCGGTGTCGTTGCGATCAGAATCCTTCCCCGTGTAAATTTCAAAATCATACATATAGCCCGTACGTGACTCGCAGAGCTCGTAGGATTTAATTCCAAAACGCGCAGCCTTCGTCCTTATCGTTTGGACCCAGGCCAAACGGCCCTTGAATAAGGTCAGAGACTCGTCAATAGAAATGAAACGCTCCAAGTTATAAAGGGAGGCAAATTTGTATTTGAGGTGCGAGATCACGGGCTGTAGTTTCGCTAACTTCGGTGAAAGCCAAATTTCTTCATTTGGTGGCGAATTCTGACTCACATCAGAATTATCCACGAAATAAAGGAAGTTGCTCAGCAAAATATAGCGATTGTAGGTCATCAATTTCCTGAACTTGGGCATCTCCAGGTAATCGTCTGCCTTCCAATACTCATACTGATTTGTCCGCGGATCGATCGCCATGTACATAAAAACAGCAAATAAAACCATTATCTCATCTGCATCAGTATCGGTCCACTTATGCAGACGTGATGATGGTTTCAGTGTGCCTTCAGCTTTCATCCAGTCGATCGTCTGCTTGGCGTATCGATTAGTTGCCAGAACGATACGATCTATAATATCCTTACTCCAGATGTCAGTAAAAGCATCATAGGCCGTATCATAGTCTTTGACTGGTCCAGGAGTAGGACCTGAAAAACGTTCAGGAACACCCGTGAACGTGTCAAAGTCTTCTTTCCAGTCGTAACTTGTCGACACGCCAGGAAGACGATCGGCTTCTGCATCCATTACGTTTTCCATGGCGCCTATGATTTGACGAACGGGCTCCTCTAGGTCGTCATCGTTAGGGATGTTCCTATCTAATGTAGCCAAGTTAGTGACGTCGACAGCGGATTCGTCGAATTCATCGTCGAATTCATCGTCGAAATCACTGTCGAGTTCACTACCTTCGCGTACCCCACTCCTAGCGCTTCGTTTGCGTGTTTTCGTCGTCCCTGAAGTTGACGGAAGGACATCATCAGAAGTGGCGTTCGGTGAGCCTTCGGAATTACTAATATTCGCAGCGCAAATACTAATAATGCCTGAGGCGTTATCGGGCGCAACTTCTGCTGAAGTACTAGGTTTGGGGACATCAGTGGAGGAACACCCCTCCGCCTCACCTCCCCGTTTTGGTTCAGCCTCTGCGTCCTGGGGCAGGTCCGGGCAGGCTTCCATCACCTCATCCTTCTCCGACAGGTCCATGGCCTCAACCCTTTCCACAGCACTGCAAACAAATTTTATTTTGAAACCCAAACTATAGTCTGTCAAGAAAGTCATGACAGACGGGAAAATTTTTAAATGAAATAAAAAATATGAGAACTTTATTATTTCGAGATAAATATGTGCAAGGTAATATTAAAAATGTAATAAGCGTTCTCTGTGAATACACAAAGAAAAAAATACACCTTTTAAGCGTGATTACGTTTAGAAAATTTCCCCGCCTGTCATGACTTTCTTGACGGACTATACAGGGTGTAACAAAAGTAAGTAATAATACTTTAGGGCAGTGGATCTTAGGCCGTGTGTCCACTGAAGCAGAGCGGAGCTTAGCGGTACCCGAATTGACCAATCGTGCTATTCCAGCGGAATGACAGCGAAGATTTCGAGCATGGTGATTGGTCAATTTGGCACCGCTAAGCTCCGTTCCGCTTCAGTGGAAAAGCAGCCTTAGGCCGCGTTTCCACTGAAGCGGAGAGGAGCTTAGCGGTGCCTAATTGACCAATCACCATGCTCGAAATCTTTGCTGTCATTTTTTTTTATTAAATAAGGGGGCAAACGAGCAAACGGGTCACCTGATGGTAAGCAACTACTGTCGCCCATGGAATAGCACGATTGATCAATTCGGGCACCGCTAAGCTCCTTTCCGCTCCGCTTCAGTGGAAACGCGGCCTAAACCGGTGGTCAGCGGACCTGGAGGCCTACCACAACTTCTTTAAGCAGTATTATTTTAATATTACTTCATGATTTCGTACCATCACCTCTTAAAAGTAAGATTACTTTAAGCATATTATAAGCTTGTTTCATCAAGAACTTTTGTGACGTCATCTCAAATCTCAATTTCATTCGTTATTACTTTGCATTTTTTACAGTTTTTATGTAAAATTATATTTGAAAACACGTGCACTTTTTGCACGGCCACGCGCACGGATTTATATATTTGACTTGAGTCAATTCGTGCGTAGCGTGTCCGTGGGTTGCAGTGGACACAGTCACATATATTTTCTTACAAAGCGAAGCTTGACGCACGTGCGTAGTCTCTCCGTGCGCCGCGGTGGAATGGAGCTCTAAAGTTATGTAACTCATTTTTGTAAATAATAAATAATAAACATAAAAAACGGCGTTGGTTTCTAGATCGCCAATGAATTGGAGATTTTTGAATTCCTGCAAGAGTTGCATGCATCTGCTAGCACATAAAAAAATAAACGCAACAGACATCTGTCAATTTCTCCGGTTAAAGTTAAGGTTAAAGTTAAAGCTAAAGGACGCCATATTTAACTTTAACCACGCCTCTGGTGCAACCCAACCTTATGCAACTGGGTCATATCAACGTCCTACTGGGAAGTGGGAATATTGAAGGACATACCATGGCCCAGCAGACAGTTTCGTCTTGCATAAAACAAGTCAGCCTGTCTGAACTCTACAGATTATGTCGCAGAAAGAGGCCTCGGAGCGGGACAGAGAGGACGATCCCCCCTCTCTGCCGCTCCGCCGGCGTAGGATGGGAGTGCGGAGGCGTCGCTACGCGAACCTCCTAACTCTCGTCTAACGGGGCTCTGGGCAAGGATGGGAACCTGCCCGGCCTTGTTAGTCCCGGCGCCGAGGGGAACGCTTTAGTTTGCCTAAGCGTTTCCTTACTTTGGTGGAAGTCCGGTCCGAGGTAGACCGGCCAGTCGTGGAGGGAGTCCTGTGTTTGTTAGATCCGGGATATCCCTCCTCTATACGGCTGAAGGCAAACCGCAGGTGGTTTTAGTGTTTGTGTCTCAACTCTACAGAAATGAGGCAAAAGTATATTGTATTTCCTGCTACAGACCAAGAAAGGAATAGAATAAACACTGAGTAACTATGGCCATATAATATATAAAATACTTTATTAATAATTACACTGAATTTCTTTTACATATTTTAAAAACTTTAAAATTTATTTCAGATTCTACAACAAAATCAAAATTCCCGGAGTACTAGGCTGCATAGACTGTACCCATGTTGTTATAGTTGGCCCGGTGGAAAACAAAGAGCGGTATAATTATTGCCGCAAACCAGTGGCGAGGGGTGAATATTTTGAGAAGGGAAGCCGGAGTAAAAAATCTACTTACCAATTTTGGTAATTTATAATTGAATGACATGCTTTTAATTTTCAAAACTAAGTTTGGAAAACAAAGTTTCCTTCGACAGCAAAATATAATCTGTCAGACAACAGTCTTTCTGAATTAATGCCATATTTTCCGAACTACACGATTACGTCGTACGACTCACAATTATTCACAAGTCACAATATAAATTAATTTAATTCACGACACTCTTCTAAGTTCTAACGCTAAAACAAAATTTAAATTCGACAAAACAAAACAAACGACATGTTGTTTACAAACACACTATCCGCCATATTAATATGTCAATCTAAAAACCAGCAAAATAAAAATGTATTACGCGCCTGTCATATTTAGTACCGCTAAAGGCATTCTTAATAAAGTCGTATTACAAAAAATCCTACCAAAATAAAATGTATTACGCGCCAGCCAAAGTATAATGTCGCTACATTCATTCTTAAATTCGAATCATAACAATTTTACTTCATGACTCATCTATCTCGCTTGCACTTGTGCGTTGCTAATTAACCTTTCTCCGTAATAACTCGTCGGGCATCGAGTTATTTCCAAGTATATATCGCGCGTGCTAGAACGAGACAGAACATGACGACCAGTTCACAGGAATGAAAAGGACAGATGCTTACTATGAACTGTCGTTGTATGGAGAAATAAGCCGCTAATCCTGCGGCTTATTTGATTCTCTGCGCCCGCACATTGCATTGCCTTTTAAAATTTGTAGGCGATAGTTATTAATTCAAACTATGTATTTCAAGTGAGAGAAAAATTTATTGCATATAACATTGTGAATTCAAAGTTTTTTAAGTAGGTATGTAAAATATTTATTAGATAAATATGTCGTTGGCCCATATATTCGATTTTTCTAAGCCCTAAGGGACAGGGACCGAAAAGGTTACCCATTTTGGTGTTTTAAACTGTTTAATTTATACGATTCTCTGAAAAACCCTAACATGCGCATCAGCCGTATATACAGCTGAATTAACGGTATAAATAAACCGTTTATGACTAAGGTTCATTTTCATTCGTTTTTCTGTGTTAAAAAAGGATAGGTGATATTGTAAGTACCGCGGAACGCTACGATCGGAATTGCCATTGTATTCTATTGTTGTCGCGATTTTCATGGCTTTGATCCCAGCCGCGGCGCCCCCCACTAATTTGTTGTCTCTTTCGGTTATCACCGCAGCTATATTAAACGGTTTAATACCGCTTAAGACAAGAGCATAGTTGAAAACCCTGCATATGGATATTTAAAATAAAACGGTTTGTATCGATACCGCTACAGCCGTATAGCGGATTAATAGGTCCCTGCTAAGGGAAGCCGATGGGAATCGGGTTATATGGACGCTTCGCCACTGCCGCAAACATTACCATTTGCTAAATGTTCAAGTAGTGAGTTGTAGAGATCAACTACGATAACTTGGCGCGCCCCTCCAAATGACTGTTTCAATGTGTGTAGTCACATCCTTATGAAAGAATTTGTATGTAGTAAGTATTCAACCAATCACACTACACGTAATATTTCAGTTTTGTTGGTCAACTAATCATAACTAGCCTACTGTGCAAGACAACACACTTCAAGTCGTTTTGACAACGCACTTCAAACGTTTTGAATTTTGGAGGGGCGCGCCAAGTTATCGTAGTTGATCTCTAACCTCGTCATGACGATCTATGTATAGTCGGGACATTTTAATAGGCTACATTTGACAGTTCATGAAAATTGTACCAGGTAACCTTATAGCGACGTACATAAAAAATAAACATTTTCGTTTTGTTATAACTGCACAATTGACACAAATATGACCGATACGAATTATTTAACGATTTGCTTTTACTGATAAACAATTCTAAACGTTATAAACAAATTCTGATCTAAATAATTGCACGTCGTTACAATGTTACGTCAGTAGACCTTTTTTCTTTTTAAACTCTAGGGAAGTTACCCTAAAAATCGAAAGCGAATAAATAGTATCGATGCATTGATTACTTGTAACGAAATATCCCCATAAATTAATAACCACGTTGTGAAAAGTAACACATATTTATGTGAAATGAATAATGGTAATACTACATTTAACAGTTTTTATAATTCAAGCGAATAAATGCATTTTTTTTTTTTTTGTAAATTATGTACTTGTCTTATTTTGCTCCTTGAATTTGCAAAAGAAAAAGTAATAATGGGACAGGAGCTTGTTTCAAACGTATAAAATTCAAATATTTTATTTCAAGTCCGTATCGATTTATTCGTTTTGGTCGATGTTTTTACGCAGCTCACCTCACTATGGAGATTAATCTGACAGATGTCAAATGTGGCCTATTAAAATGCCCCGACTGTAATAAAAGTTTATTTGTAAATATTTTTTACCAGAAAGATGTAGTAAAAAATTTGTTCATATAAGTTTTTATTGAGTTATTTAAATCTAAAATAACGATTTTCTTACATAAATAATACATAAAATTATAATTTTAACATTAAACAATAAACTATATACTAAAAATAACAGAGATAAAGCTACAAATCACTATAAATGATTTTTAATGTTTTAGGTTTGTGATGCAAACATCAACATAACTGGTGTGGACGCAAATTATGGTGGTGCTTCTCACGACTCCATTTATATGGGCCGTTCATCCATTGAAGGCATATCTTGAAAACCTCAGCGAGACATAAAATATTTGGTTTTTAGGTACTATTGTTTTATTGAGCCTTGAATTTAAATATTACATAGATAATAGAATAGAAAAGAAAATATTTTATTTGCACAACTTAAAACTAAACTTAAATTTAAAAAACACAATAAAGGAAAACTATGTACAAATAGGCGGTCTTACTGCTAACAGCAGTTTCGGCCAGACAACCTTCGCATATTATTTTAATAAAGGCTATATAAATAATTGTATTAATTACTATATTATTTTAAGGTGATTCTGGTTACCCGCTGAGGAAGACAATGATGACACCGATATTAGATGCAGCCTCTAATACACCCGAAGCACACTACACAAATGTGCATGTTCGCACTAGAGACCTTAGATTTTGGGGGGGTCACAGGGCACATGACCAAAATCTAAGGTCAAATTGAAAAGTCTCAAAATCTTGCCAAGTATTACAACACGGTCAAATTAACTTGACGCATCGAAATATATAAATAACATGGGAGCTCCATAATGACGTCATCAAACCGTGATTCTAGTTAATTTGACCGTGTTGTAAAAGGAAATGTTTGCCAATAATTTTTTTTGTATACCTAGTCTTGCCATAAATACTGAAACAAAGAAAAACGTTTTTTTCTGTTGCAAATAAATTTTATTACTTTTACAGTGTATTAGTTTACTACATAAATATAAAACAATTTAAAATATTAAAAGCTTATTCAAATTGGCCTTCATTGGCTACAATAACGTCCTTTAAACATTGTGGCCAGTTATCATTAGAAACACGGACTCTTTCCATGGGAAAATTCTTCACTGCCAGTCGTATGGATTGTCGTAGAGACTCCAAATTATCCAAATTATCACGACGACGACCAGTCTTCAGCTCTGATGATGTCCGAAACGTTCGTTTCCAACCAAGACCAAACCGACTGAACTTTATGACCCGCGCCTCGAGCCTTGTTGGAAGGACCATTCTTGGTTATTGAACTTGATGTTGAACCTTAGAACTTCAAGCATAAATAAAACCATTTTTTTTTTTGTTAAAGTGTTACTTAATTGTAAAAAAAAATCTCATCCGTAAACAAACATTTTTTGACCTCCTTTTGCGTACCGCTTTAGAAGTTGTTTCAATTTAACCACCCTTTCTTTTTTAAATTATCAGTTAGGAAATAACCAGTACGTCTCTTGTAGGCTGAAAGTCCTAAGTCATCATTTAAAATACGCGACATGGTTCTAGGTGCCATCTTTATCTCGTGAGATAAAATCTTTTACTTTCGAACCGATTTTTTTCAAATTCTTTCCCTTATTGCTTTAACCACGTTTTCGTACGAACACTGCGTGGACGGCCAGATCTTTTTCTGTCACAAGCAGATGAGGTCTCATTGTACTAATTAATGGCCCGGTACATAAACATTTTACTAATACCAAGCGTATGGAGAGTTTTAAAAATGACATTGGACTCCATACCTACTTTGTGTGATGCAATCACAGCGATTTGGTTCTTGTGATCACCCCACTCTATTTCAGTGTCGCAAAATATTGTAAAATACATTGGGGCCAAAACGAGAAAACACAATAAACAATCATATAAAAATTACAGAATCCAAATTCAAATGTAATATTTTGTTTATTTTTACTAGTAACAGTATTTATGGCCAGACTAAGTATAGTCCGCGCGGAACTAGTTGGCCGCTCTGCCGGTATTTATACGGGCAGAGCGGCAAACTAGTTCCGCGCGGACTATAGTGAGTGACCCCTTCCAAAATTTTAGGCTGCGACCGCACCTGCCCTAAGTAGGGCTGAAGAACTCCCAGGCACTGCAACATTGAGCTGCAGCAGGGTCAAGCCACAAGGCATGCTCTTATTCAGCGTCTCTAGGAAAGGCGGCACTTACAGTCCTGAAACAATATGTTCTGTTTATTTATAAATTATTATTATGATTTTTTCTTATAAATTGATGCTATTACCAACATGTTAAAATTATTTTATTAAAAAGTTAAGCATACTATTTAAAAATAATGTATATATTGTCTAATATAATATCTCTATTAATAAGTCTTTTAAAAACTACAGTCAGAGACTCTTGTGCACACCTTGACAGTAAGAAATTTAGTAAAATAAATTTATATGTTTAGGACATCCGTTGTTATATTTTAATTTTCTCACAATTTTAATTTAAAATAAGTGTAAATGTATACTTATGGTAGTCAGTATTATGTGGCATCATAATATTATCACTGATTAATAGTTGTTAAGAAATTAAAATAGACAATTCTCTGATCTTTGTTTAACAAAATACACATAAATACATATTTTGTATGCAATATTTTGATTTCTATAAAGTTTAAGTTAATTCTGTGCAACAAATATGTGATGTTATTTGGGAAAAGGGACCTGGAGGGTTTTAGTTTCCGAGATAATCGCATTTAAAGTAAAGTGTCGAAAAAAATCATTTTTTCTTTTTTTGCTCCATATTAAGAGCCCGGGTAACCCTCGAAATTCTCATACATAAGTAATACCAAAATAAGTTTGTCATACGAAAATATTTAACATGTTTGAGTTATTTTTCAGCATAAAATAGTAATTACCTAGGTTCCTGAACAAAAATGAACTTCAAAATATTTAAACACAAAAAAAAAAATTTTGTGTATAAATTTTTTTTACTAAATTTACTACTAAATATTTAAACACTAAAAAATAGAGTAAAACACTAAAAAATTTATAAATAATTAGTAAATTTACTACAAAATATTTTAATACTAAAAAATATTTTTTCGATTTGAAATATTTTGTAGTAAATTTACTATTTTTTTATATATTTTTTAGTGTTTTACTCTATTTTTTAGTGTTTAAATATTTAGTAGTGAATTTAGTAAAAAAAAATTTTACATTAAAAAAATTTTTTTAGTGTTTAAATATTTTGAAGTTAATTTTTGTTCAGGAACCTAGGTAATTACTATTTTATGCTGAAAAATAACTCAAACATGTTAAATATTTTCGTATGACAAAATGATTTTGGTATTACGTATGTATGAGAATTTCGAGGGTTACCCGGGCTCTTAATAAACGGACTCTAAATTTTGATATGACAAAGACACAGGTTTTAAAAACGATTTTTTTATAGGTTAAAATATATCTTAAAGTTTAGTAAAAAAGGGACCTTATTGTCGGTGCTGCAGTCGAGAGTCGATTGCGGCTTTCTTTCGGCACGGTATCTACTGTTATACTACTAGTAATTTGCACCAAGCTGAAGATCGGTAACGTTGATTAGAATATCTGGGGGCACGGTAGTGCCCCCGCCAAGTAGAGCGCGAAGCAGTACCATCATTTACAGTGTAAATGATGGTACTGCTTCGCGCTCTACTGTAAACGCTGTAAATTTTACAGGAACCATTTCACCGCATTTTAGGCCCCTATTTGAGAACCTCAGAGGTCATTAAGTTCCGAAGTTAGGCTAAAGCAAAGTTTCTCATTTATGACACTCACTCACTCAAGATCATCAAAAGGGAAATAATAAAACGAGCGAATAAAAATTACTTAGCGACTGATGATGAACATATTGTTTTAATAACTTGAGCGGTATGAATTTGAGTAAGCGAAAAATAAACTAAACTAACGACTAATATTGATTTATAATAAAACCAGAACGAGCTTACAAAAAGTGGCTTGTGATTAATCTATTTTCAGATATTAAAATTCTATCCGATATATTGGTTACCGATATTCTATTTGAGGGTTTATATTTTATATTTTGATACGTGTTTTAATGAAAACTACAGATTGTTAAATGCGCGCGAATTAGAATGGGGGCGGGGCGATGAATTTTTGTGCAGGAACCTAGGTAATTACTATTTTAAGCTGAAAAATAACTCAAACATGTTAAATATTTTCGTATGAGAAAATGATTTTAGTATTACGTATGTATTAGAATTTCGATGGTACCCGGCCTCTTAACAGAAGGCCTACTTAACCAAGGTTAGCGAAGCGGGGTGCTCGAAGTGACAAATAGGCTTTCGAATTATTTTTTTGTCCAACTTTTGAAAAAAATTATTTTTCTCTGGCTTCATATTAATCTGACCACCTCATCATAAGAAAATCGTTATAACTTCTAAACTATCTGACTTAGAGCATTGAAGTAAAAGAATTTTAGAAGATGAAAACTTCCTCTATCTTTTTAAAATAAAAAAGAACCAGTTTAATCTGCTAGATTTTTCACAAAAAGCCCTTAATAAAAAATACACATTTTTTTTCTTAAACTTGGGTTTTTCTATGTTTAATTTCACGAAATTTATAACATATTGCCTATGTAAGCGTAGTCCACAAATTCAGCTATCAAATGAGACCTATTTTATCTACATAGGATATTTACATGAGAAGTACTGGTCAGATTAGTGTGAAAGCCCGAGAAAAATTAAAATGGCTGCCATTTTACAACCGTGAGAGAGAGAGAAAAATTTTTAGAGTCAATTTGTCGATAAAATATGCCATAGATCATGACATTAAAGGATCGGACACCGGTGTCGGGACACATTGTATAATTGAAGTTAAATTCTAAAAGACCATATTATAACGTACGTCTCAAAAAATATGATTTCTAATGTAACTTCCTACAATAACATACTTTTTAGGGTTCCGTAGCCAAAATGGCAAAAAACGGAACCCTTATAGATTCGTCATGTCTGTCTGTCTGTCCGTCCGTATGTCACAGCCACTTTTCTCCGAAACTATAAGAGCTATACTATTGAAACTTGATAAGTAGATGTAGTCTGTGAAACGCATTAAGATTTTGATACAAAAATGGAAAAAATATAAAAAATTTTAGGGGTCCCCATGGATGGTTCAGGTACAAATGAAACAAAAAAAATTTTTCATCTGGCCTATGCGTGTGGGGTATATATGGATAGGTCTTCAAAAATCATATTGAGGTTTCTAATATAATTTTTTTCTAACCTGAATAGTTTGCGAGAGAGACTCTTCCAAAGTGGCAAAATGTGTCCCCCCCCCCCCCTCTAACTTCTAAAGTAGGGGCATGATAATTCTAAAAAAATATATGATGTACATTACTATAAAAACTACCAACGAAAATTGGTTTGAACGAGATCTAGCCAGTAGTTTTTTTTATATGTCATAAATGATAAACCTTAATTTAACTTTCATTATATCATAAATTAAATACTAAAATAAATCAAAAACCTTATAATTTCATAGAAATAACTCTTATTGCTGCTGTGGAACCCTTCATGGGCGAGTCCAACTCGCACTTGGCCGGTTTTTATGATGTCGAAGTTTGAATGCGATTTTCTCAATATCATCTTTTACGACTTTCAAGTTTAAACATTTTTTTAAAAAATATTTTCCAGACCTACACGCATGTTATTTACATGGTTCGATAGCCTATTAAATGTAGATTATGGAGATACTAATAACTCAATACCGACAATAAGGTCCCTTCACGCTGATAATGTCACATATAGTGGCAAACCTTAATTATTTAGCTGTGTTAAATATAAAAACGTTTTCTTGAAGTACTTGCCTCTCAATCTGCTGGAGACTGCTGCATATTCCTAGTAGAGCCCCCTTTATCTCTATCAGAGTATCTCCAATTCTCTCTAGATGTTGGCTACTACTTATAGTAGCCTGAGCCCTTCTCTCTGACGACTGTATGAGAGACCGTCTTATTGCTCGCATAGTAAGCGGAACCTCTCGCCTGTGACGTCGACGCCGGGGCGAAAGCACCATTGTGGGTTCGACCGGTGCAGGTGAGGCGATGGGGGGAGTCCAGCTAGGAGGTGGAGTTCCAGGTGCCTGGACAATGGGGGTTTGGAGGGATGAGGATGGTGCTAATATGGACTCTGAGGCAGGATAATCTTGTTGATCCTGTATGAGGCACTCAGGAAATGGGTCCATGGACTCTACCGCCATAGCTGGAGTGCTTTCGACAGGCTGCAAATAGCAAATATTACAAATCAATTTTGCAAAATATGAAAATAAACATAACATTTACTATATCTTGTCTTATATGTATATATACAGGATGCAATTAAACCTTCCAGCCAAATTTTGATATATTGATCCTTGTTAAAAATAAAAATACACGTATTTTTTCTTTTACAATCACTCAGTACTAAAATGTTGAGAAAAAGCTTCCGAAAGTTATTCTAAAAAACAGTACAATTAATGGACACGGCGCGTCGCCCGCGCGTGACGTGCCCCCGCGCGCACGCCTCCCCCCGCGTCACCCCCTCTCATTCCCCCGCGCCGCGAGTGACCATTCTGCAACGATTTTAAATGGGATAAAATATTATGTCTTAAAAAAAATAACACCCAATTTTTGTTGGTTAAATGGACTCTCCTAAGCCCTAGAAAAAATTTGGCAGGAAGGTTTAATTGCACCCTGTATAAAAATCTTGAGTCACAATGTATGTTTCCAATAAACTTTAAAACTACTGAACCGTTTTCAATCAAATTTCACTTATATGATATACCCGTACTTTGGTCTAACTTGCTAGATAATATAGTTATCAATTATTCGTTTATGTCGTGAATGTAAACAAATAAAAGTGTTAAAATTAATTGTTTCTTAAGCAGGTTGCAAATACACTCAATACGTGGCGCTGTGTTCTGTTTCTTAGAATATAATTTTATTTTCAATTTAGCTAATTCGATTTTTACTCAGTTGCAATTAGAGAAATAAACTATAATGGCGGTACGAAGTTCGCCAGGTCAGCTAGTTATATACTATATTTCTATTATTGTATTTGACTTTTGATAAAACATATTATTATAATAAACTAGAATAATTACTTAACGAACTTTTAATTTCCATCTGTTTTCAAACAGTAAAAATTATGTATTTTTAATGTACTATCAGAGAAGTTGATTCCTATGCAGATGGCGGACCTAAGTAATTTGGTCGCGTTACGTCAAACCCAGCCGACCGATCACAGCTAACATTGAATTGACATAAGCCGACCACATGACTTAGGTCCGCCATCTGCATAGGAATTAAGTTCCCTGATAGTACATATCTTATAAAATAGATAATTATAATTTATCTCTCACCGGTAATGGTTCCACTCGCACACCACTCAACCCCTGTCCGTAGTCCCCCCCCTAGAATCTGGAGGAACTTATTCTCTATATCGGACAGAGGTTGCTCAGTTGATGGCCCTCCCCCAGTCCTGTGTTGGGACAATCTTAAGGCCGCTACCCTTCTCTTTAATTTGGCCTTATAATCTATCCAATACTGTAAATAAAATACAGCAGTGAGTTTATGGTCTTAGTAATATTACAGATTAAATAATTTAAACATAAAATAAAACATAATATTTTTTAGTTACTTTGGACCAGCTTTTCCAATCTTTGTGTGCGCCGGCGCCTTCAGCGTTAAGTATCTCTGCAAGCTCCTGCCATTTTCTTTTAGAGTACTCTTTCGCTTGTAAGGAGCGGTTATAGGCAACAGCGATATCTCTATGAGAATTTAGGTGTTCCCATAGCATATCGAGTTGTTGCCCAGAAACCCGACGACTCCCAACGCTGCAAACGAAATCAATAAACACTTGAACTAATTGAAATTCCATCAACATTTTTTTACTTTTGCTTTGGTGTTTTAAATATTATTCAACAGTATATATATTTATATATTATACATTTTATGAGATCACATTTCATCATACACTTGATATTTACTTACTTTCTATTTGTCATTATTACGAGTAAGAATATTTAAATAGAAAATGTCGAAATAATCACTCACACACTATGTAAGTACTTGAAACTTTTTGTTTTATCGCGCCACAACAACACTTGACGTCTTCAATATTCATGCCGAAAAACGGATCGCGTTGTCAGCATTGCTAGTTTTTAACAATTTCACTGTTTTATTTAATTATTATAGTAAACAATTTAACGCTGTTGTATTTAATTTATTGATTTATTTTCAGATATAATAGAAAACCTTTCAAATTCACTCTATTCTCTAGTGAAAAGTTTTTTTATTTGTTTAGACAAGTCCGTAAAGTGGAACGCAATAATTACGAATGTCACAATCATTATGACATTCGTGCGAGAGGGACAAAGCGTTTAGCGCTTTATAATTAGCTGCTACCTCGCTTCCACTTATAGCAAAATCAGGCAAAATGTTGACAATTAATTTGATATCGTTCGTTATTTCCCATCACTAAGCAGGAATAAAACAATATTGTTTTCATACACTATAAAAAGCTCATGGTACAAATCAAAGTAATGTTATTGTAATCTTACAACAAAGTGTTCTGGAAACATGATAGTTTTAGAAAAGGTTGTCTGGCCTGGCCCCCTGGAGGCAATCTAAAGTGGTCCGCGAAGCCATCCTAATAATATGTGAAAATTCAGAAGTTAGTAAAGAGTATGCAGTTATGCACTATGCAGCCACAAAAATAACATCAAATTAAAATCTGTAACTTTTAGATTTTTGGCAAATAAAAAAGAGTACTAATTATAAAGTAGTGCTTGTTTTTTTTAACAAACAACCCTTAATTTAATATCTATTATTCGGGACTTAACGCAACTTATATTCTAGTCCCCTGGTGACCACGGCCGTTGCAACACGGCCGAAACGTCGTTAAAAATTACTACTAGAATATAAGTCGCGTTAAGTCCCGAATAATAAATATCAAATATAATGCAACGCGAAAGTTTTATAGTTCATAACCTTTAGTTTAGGTAAACCAACTGGGTGGTCCCCGACAAGCCAAATATTTGGTAAAATGGTACCTCGTGTCTTTGTTGAAGATTAAGAGCCACTGGTTTAGGGTGTGTATGTGTTCCTTGTAGAGAGTACACTGTGAAAGTAGCAGATGCTGAAAGACCAAATTTTTTTTCACTTTTGTATGGGCACGGCATCACGAGTTTCCCCATTCAAAAGTGAATTTTTGTTTGATCTTTCAACGCTGCTACTTTCACAGTAAACTCTATATGGAACACATACACACCCTAAAGTAGTATCACTTAGTTTTGTTAAGGGCCCCCGAGACGATCAAACGGTTTGACTCAAACACGTAAATTTTGGTTTGACTCAAACCATTTTGATCGTTTACAAAGCTAGTTTGAACGGTTTGTCAAACATTTACGTGTTTGAAGCTCGTTTGATGAAATTTCATATTTTTGTTGTGTTTGACGCGCCGTTTGATCGTGTTCCGATGCGTTTGAACAAACTTTATACCATTCTTTGGAGTAGGTACATTATTTTTAACCGACTAAAAAAGAGGAGGTTATCAATTCGATGCGTATGTATGTAATATTTCCAGAACTGCCCAGTTTTCGTATATAATCTATACTAATACTAGCTGTCCCGGCAAACGTTTTTTTGCCATAATTATAAAGTATATCGCCCGTATTATTTTATTGAAGTGACTAAATAAGTATGTCACCATGGCAACGTCGATCGCTATCCCGTCGTACAAACAATGGTCGCCGTCAGTCTCAGGTTGTAATAATTTACTATTATTTATTCAACAAATGCAATTATCAATATATAAAGTACCGAGTAGCCGATTCTCAGACCTACTGAATATGCATATAAAATTTGGTAAAAATCAGTAAAGCCGTTTCGGAGGAGTTCGTGGACTTACATTGTGACATGAGAATTTTATATATAAGATTATAAATGCGAAAGTATATCTGTCTGTCTGTCTGTCTGTCTGTCTCGCTTTCACGCCAAAACTACTGAACCGATTGTAATGAAATTTTGTACACAGATAGTCTAAAGCCTGAGAAAGGACTAGGCTACTTTTTAACTGGAAAAAGGGGTTGTAAGGGGGTGAAAATGCGTAAATTTGTTCAAATTAAGTTAGTTCCAAAAATTCATAATAGATGGCGCCGTGCGTCTCCTACATCGCGCTATCGCTTGCTCATAAGTCTTTCTATAAGACGTGGTACCATTTAAATTACGTTTTTCGATATTTTCGATTGTTATACACGTTGATAATGTACTACTCGTAACTCGGTTATCAGTACCTACTTCATCTATGTAGTGATGAGTGACGTAACCTTAAACCTACCAATCTATGGTAAATAGTTTATGGGTAAAGCTAAAGTTATGAAATATTATGTGCACAGTGCACACCTGCTGTTTTTGGCTATTTTGATTTAAGGGGTACCAGGGTTTTAAAAACCTTTAAAATTTGACACCAATTTTGTTGACACCGCGCGCTGTAAGTACACTGAAGTCCACGCGGGCGAAGTCGCGGGCAATAGCAAGTGTTAGTATATATCAGCATCTGAACAAATGTGCAAAATTTCAAAAGTGTATGTATCTTTTTATGTTTGTGTTCACATATCTCCGGAACTACAAGTCCGATTCAAATATTTTTTTGTTGTACTATAGGTATTGTTTAACTTGGGAGACTTCTGCAAGTTTCATCAAAATAGGTTTGGTAGTTTTGAGATAGGGAATTTAATTCTCAATTTCGTACAATTTTTAAGTCGGTTTTATCCAAAAAAAAATAATATTTATTCGTCACAAGACGTGTACTCCACAGCGAGTATTGAACCAAACTGCGCAGTTTCGTTTGACAAACCGTTCAAACCGACATCAAACGGTTGCATCAAACACGTAAGGTTTGAATCAAACCGTTTGATCGTCTCGGGGGCCCTTTACACACTGTATATCAAGAATCTGCCAATGTCAAGAAATATGTTCGCAAATAACTTACCATAGTGGTTTACTGGGTTCCAACACAGGGACGTGGCCGGCGGGCGTTTTTTCGCAGGCCACGGACGCACCGGTTAGGAGGCTGCCATCAGAGCACTTTTGAACCACTCGAGCCCTTTTGAAAATACAATAATAAAAATTACAAGCTAGGCAATAACTTATTGCAAGCTATGTCACGCGGCTTCATTCGAGTTTTTTTTTCTACTACTTCCAATAAGATATCTTGTTAGAAATAGCTGATCCGATAAACGAATAATTATTATTTTTAACAAAAAATTAAAACCGACTTCCAAGGTAAAAGCAATAATAACATCCTTATAATATGAACTAAAAAGTATTAAATAATTATTCCTATCTAATAGTGCCTTTTTCCGAATTCGGCTAAAACTCAACTATTTATGTACCTACTGATTGAATCCAGATGCCAGAATATTTAAAACATTTGTAACTGGCCCCCTAATATAATGTAATACCCCCCTTAGACACATTCGTATTTAAATAAAGCCGCCATTCCACCGCGGTGCACGCTGTGCACAGCCACGCGACGCACGTTTTTATTACTTTGACTACGTCAATTCGTGCGTAGCCGCCAGTCCACCGCGGTGCACGCTGTGCACAGCCACGCGACGCACGTTTTTATTACTTTGACTACGTGAATTCGTGCCTAGCGTGTCCGTGAATTGCAGTGGACACTGTCACATCTATTATTTTCTTGCAAAGCGAAGCTTGACGCACGTGCGTAGTCTCCGTGCGCTGCGGTGGACTGGCGGCTTAAAACCATAGAATCATAATCTTAAGTATTGACATTGTTGCTTATAACTACTTACGGTCTCTGCACGCGCATTCTCTTGGGGCGAGTGTCGGTTTCAAGCCCATCACAGCTTTTTTCCTCATCATGAGAACCAACATTTTCTTTACTGTCTAAAGCTGGAAAGAATTAAATATAATTTATTGCTGTATAACAGAATATGTTAGTCAGTTTTTACAATATACATTTGTACGTAGTACTTTTTTTTACAATGGGCAATTTTGATTTGTTGTGTTATTATTTTTGTTTAATCCATGCATTATTATTTCTAGTAACGTTAAAATATAACCTTATGTGAGATAGGAATATACTTACACTCCATATTCTCTGTTTCTTGTTTTATTGTGCTATCAGAATCAAAATATCTCTCCTGTGCATCAAATTCCCGAGGCTCCTCTTTAGCTAGCACAACACTGCACGGTATAGTTTCAGTTTCAATATTGCGTATTGTGAGATGAACTAAAGGTTGTGACTAAAATAATATTTAATAATTAAATACATAATTATTTAACACATAATAAAATTGGAATTACAGGTAACATTACTACTCGAAAGAGAAAAAAAAGTTATAGAGACTTTTATGACTCTTTTTTCTTCTTCCAGCAGAATTAATATATGTGTACCTGGCTACTGCTTGCTGTGTTCTGAAGGCTGACAAACTGTCGTAGTCTCGTATGACATATGTAGCATAGAAAACATAACTCTGGTTTCACCTGTTGAATAAAAGAATTATATAGTAATACTAACTGTCCCGGCAATCATTATTTTGGCATATAAAGTATTTCGCCCATATTATTTTATTGAAGTGACTAAATAAGTATGGCACCGAACTTTTTGGATTACTAACAAGCTAATTTTTTGTGAGTAGCTTTATTTTGATAAGACAAACAATATTTTTGTCTGCAAAAAATCTTGAAAGTGGTAGCTAACAGAGATAGAATCGATTTCATACTTTGATTTGATGGTCCTAAAATATGGATTGTTTTATTTGTAGGACAATGTTACTCTTTAACAAGGTCTTGTCAAACTTGTTTGGTCATTGAGAAAATGGAATTGAGTCGAGAAAATTCTAGAGTGATGATTTATTATGACTTTCGAAGTGGTTTAACACACAAACAGTGTGTTGATGATTTCTGCATTTGGTGATGAAGCCCCATCCAAAACCACAATTTATCGCTGGTTTGCTGAATTTCAACGTGGACATGTCAAGTTCAGTGATGATCCCCGTTAGGTCCAAAAACTGCAGTTACCCAAGAAAACGTTGATGCTGTGCTTAAGCTGATTGAGGAAGATCGACATGTGACATACCGCAAAATTCAGGCAACTTTCTAAAGTTGCCTGAATTTTTTAAAGATTATTTGTATTTGACATTTGTATTATGAGTCAAATACAAATAATCTTGCATGAACAATTAGGTATCAAAAAGTTGTTTTCCCGATGGATACCGCATTTTCTCTGTGAAGAGCAAAAAGCGGCTCGCGTTTCTCTCTCTCTCTCTCCTCTCTCGAAAACTCGAAACTCTCGAAAGATTCCACGCAGGATCCTCAAATGCTGTATAGTGGCTGTATACAACATCGTATCAGGTGACGAATCCTGGATATACGTGTATGAACCCGAAACAAAAAACCAGTCACGTTTTGTCACGGGTGTTCGAAAATGAGTTAAAGCCAACAAAAATTGTTTGTTCACGGAGTGTTGCAAAAAAATGGTGGCCACGTTTGTCTCCAAAACCGGCCATGTTGCGACCACGACTATTCCTCTTGAGGGACAAAGAACGGTTAATGCAGAATGGTATGCTAGCATTTGTTTGCCACAGGTCGTTTCTGAACTCCGTAAAGAGAACTGCAACCGCCGCATCATCCTCCATCACGACAATGCGAGTAATTCTATGGTGATTCTCATACCGCGCACAGAACAAAAGAGTTTTTAGAGCAAGAAAACATACAATTATTTTTATTAATTAGACCATCCGCCGTACAGCCCCACCGCAGCCCTAATAATTTCTATACTTTTCCTAAATTAAAGAATAAATGGCGTGATCAGACATTTTCATTACCTGAAGAAGCTGTGGACGCCTACAAAACGGCCATTTCGTCTTTTTTGTCTACTTGTAGGTAATCTGTGGACAGTGGACCCCAACTTCCGAATGGAATGGTTGCCAATGATTGGTTCCATCGTCACGTATGGAAAAATGCGGTGTGCGTGTTAGTTTGTCCTGATTCAGTACTGTATACTCAGTCCGACAATTATAGAAATTATTTACCTTAAAGTTAGCAAGCTTCTCATAAACATATTGTAGATCCGTATCTTGAATATTAATCGTTTTTTCGTTTATACATAGGCATATAGAGCAGCAAGTATTTTTGAACATTCTGCAAAATTTTTATCTACCTTCTTCTTCTTCTTTTTATTATGGCGGCCTCAGTGAATTGCCAGTGTCAGAGTGACTTTGGGGAGACTTTGCTCTATATTGCAGGTCTGGTGAAGGAACAAGGTACAGTATAGTGTTTAAAATTTAAATTCTGTTGAATATACCTAAAACAAACACAAACATATAGAGGTTAGTAAAACATCACAATTTTATATTGTTAGAACGAATATATGTACACAGAATATCAATAAAAGAGGTATTTACATAACATAAAATTGATTTAAAATTGACAGGGCGAGGAATATTGATAGGAAGGAGGTCATAAAGGGAGGAATTGTTTTTGGGACAGTAGAAAAAGATATGGTCCAAGGTCATCTAAACCACACTCACAAAGAGAACTATCCTTGACCCTAATTTTTTCTAAAAAAACTGGGGAACAGCAGTGTCCTAACCTAACTCTGCAAACTGTCGAGCAAACTGTTTTGCTATTTTGCGAGTATTTAAAGAACCAAGGCCTGACTGGAACATCACTTTGAACGCCAAAGTAATGTTTGCCTTTTATGGTACTTGAGCTAGTCCATTCCCTATTCCAGCTAATGTATAAATGTTTTTTAGCTACAGGAATCAGATCCTGACAGTATAACTGGTAATGAGTTAGTGCACCCGTTGTAACTGCTTCCTTAGTGTATGCGTCCACACTCTCATTGCCAGTGATACCACTATGGCTCGGTATCCAAGCCAAAACAACATTTATACTTTGTAAATGACACCCAAGGAGAAGTTGCTTTATTTTCAAGGCTAAAGGAGTTTTAAATTTATTACAGAACTGGTTGGCCATGATACCTTCTAATGCACTTTTGGAGTCCGAAAGGATAATGGAGTCATTGAGTTTGTGACACTCAATGAACAAGATAGTCTCATAAATGGCAAGCACTTCCCCTGTATACACAGACGAAGTGGGAGGCAATTTAAAATAAGATTAACCCTCGGAATCCAAACTGCAGCACCAACACAGCCATCATCAGATAATTTTGATGCATCAGTGAAAACAAGCAACCAATCCCTGAAGTGTCGATCAATGATGTTCCTGAATTGAGAGTTGGCCGAGGAGGAACATTTTTCTATGGGTAAGTTGAGCAAAACTTTTGGAACAAATGTTATAGCATTAAAGGGTGTGGAAAAAAGAGGATTAAGGGAGCACTGGTAGACAGGACAAGGGAGACGGGTTAACTTGAGGTAGCTAACTAGGAGTCATGGGGTTTCTTTGTGTGACCAGTAGGATGTGGAAACTAGTTGGGACAGAGTGTGAAGTTTGCCAATTAATGGGTGATAGGAAGATTGGAAAATTTTAAATAGAAACCGGTCTGATAAATATTGCCTCCTGATGTGAAGTGGAGGGTCAACACATTCAACCTGAAGTGTGTTAATTGGTGTTGACTTCATGGCCCCAACAATAATCCTCAATGACTTGGCCTGTATCTTATCTAGGTTCTTTAAAGGAAGCTTATTGCAGGGCTCAAGTAGAAAAGACCCATAATCAAGATGACTACGGATAAGGGCATTATATACAAGCCTCTGGGTGTATGGATGAGAGCCCCACCATACTCCACTTAAGGACCGCAAAATGTTAATATTTTTTTCGCACTTTTGTGCTGTGTGCTGATTTTGGTATGTCCCTGTCAATTTGGAGTCTAAAATAACACCTAAAAACTTGACCCTATCCTTAATCGGAAAAACTTGATCTCTGTATTGAATACAAATATTGGGTATTGTTCTGGCCCGGGAGAAAACAACTACTGAACTTTTTGGGATAGAAATTGATAAGCCATGTCGGTCCATCCATTCCATGAGATATCTAATGGCTGTGTTCAGGCGAGAAATCTCCATAATATCCTTAATAAAACTCCATAATATCCTTTAAGGCAATGTAAATTGCTATGTCATCCGCATATTGAAGGATCTCACAGAAACTTAAAACTGACAAATCCAAATCATAGGAGTAAATTTTGTACAGGGTAGGACTGAGAGGAGATCCTTGGGGAAGGCCTATGAAAACTCGCATGGGAGGTAAGGAAGAATTTTGAGTGGATATTACGATAGAACAGTAGGAAAGGAGATTACATATAAAATTTGTCATCCTCACAGGAACACTCAGCTGCAGCAATTTTTGCCTGAGCACCGGAAGACGGACATTATCATATGCGGCAGACACATCAAGAAACATTCCCACCACATGTTCGTTTCTCGAAAAGGCTATGCGGATGTCAGTCACAAAAGTTCCTAAACTATCCATAGTGCTATAGCCCCTTCGAAAACCGAATTGTGTTTTGGACAAGAGCCCCTTACGGAGAGTATCAGCCATTCCAATCTATTTTTAATGAGATGTTCTAAAATTTTGGGTAAAGTGTCCGAAAGTGCAATGGGTCTATAACCTGATGGGTCACTACTAAGTTTGCCCGGTTTAAGGATAGGGACTATAATTTGGGTCTTCCATTCCTCAGGGGGGACTTCAGACAGGAAAATAGCATTAAGGATACAGAGGCAAGTTTCTTGTGTAGTGGGTCCACTATTCACTATAAATGAATAAGGAATCCCATCAATGCCAGGAGCAGAATCCTTTAAAGAGCCCAAAACCAATCTAAACTCCTCCATCGAAAATGGAGCATCCAAATCATGACTGCAATTTTGAGGGGTAGAAATAAAATTTTGACATTCCTCCAAAGAGTGTACTGATGGAGGCGCTAATCTGTTGGAAAATTCGTTTATCCAACTAGATGGATCGTTGGACTGACGGTTATCGCTTTCTAGAGAGCCACGAAATTTTTTAACATTTTTCCAAACATCTGAAGGCCGAGACATGGGTGAAAGACTCGAACAGAATTGCCGCCACCCATTTTTCTTTTTCTCCGATAATAAAAATCTTACTTCAGCAGCAATTCATTTATAATTTAAAAAGTTTTCCAGTGTCATCAACCGTACAGTACAATTTTTCCGCGTCTTTACGACGCTTTACGGCACTGGTGCACTCGGCATCCCACCACGGAGGGGAGATAGCTTTTTGATTCCCTGTTTGCTTTAGGGGAATTGCCCTATCTGCAGCCATCAAGAGCACATTTTTAAAATTGCTGTAAGAGGAAAGGATGTTGTTAGGATTGACAGGAGGTAAGTGACAAACTTCAAGAGTCTGATGTCTGCAAATTCAGAGCAATTGGCAGAACTAACTTTATATTTGAGCCGGGGTGAATTTGTGGGTATTGATGGTCTTGTCCGTCTGTATGTTATTTTTTGTGATGATGGGGAAAAAGTCACTACCAAAAGAATCTGAAAGGACTGCCCAGGAACTTGAAGAGGAAAGGGAAGGGGAGCACAATGACAGGTCTATGACACTCCTCGGGTTCTGTAAAGGACATGTGAGAGACCCGATGAGTAGCAGAGCCATCATTGAGGACAACCAGGTTATTAACATCGATAAGATCGATGAGGGAGGAGGAATTCGAATCGTCATGGTGGGAGCACCAAGATGTATGGTGAGTATTAATATCACCCAATACAACCAAGGGGGATGGACAGGAGGAAATAATGGATGATATTTCGGAAAATATGGAAGGATTT
Source organism: Lysandra bellargus (assembly GCA_905333045.1). Taxonomy (NCBI): domain Eukaryota; kingdom Metazoa; phylum Arthropoda; class Insecta; order Lepidoptera; family Lycaenidae; genus Lysandra; species Lysandra bellargus. Next base: position 1,867,105 of record HG995329.1, read on the forward strand.
GGATGAGGGACATACACAGACAAAAAAAACAGTATCTAAAACATGGACAGCTACAATATTAAAATTACTACTATTTACATGAAGATTATGTACAGAATATGTACATTGGCTGGAGACCAAAATGGCTACTTCAGCTCTGCCATCAGACCTGTCGTCCCGGAAACAGGCATAGCCCGGTACCCTAAAACGAGAACCAGGCACCAACCAAATCTCCTGGACGGCAAGAATTGATGGCTTGTGAGTATTTATAAGAATGTCGGATTGTTTATTTCTAATGCTACGGCTGTTCCACTGTATCACAGTGTGAGCCATTATTGGATAACAATTTTGTGAGTGAGGTCAGGTTCTCAAGAGTTTTGTACGGTAATGAGTCGCTAGACCTTGAAATCAGGTCTAAAAAGAAGTAGGATAAGTTGTCCAGAAGGTTGTCATTTCTGGACAGGGTAAGGTTGGTAGATGGGGAAGAGATTTCAGGATCTGAAGGAAAAGCGCAACCATTAGGAGACTGGGAAATTGGTTCTTGAATTATGTTACGATGTGCCTGGTGATCGTAACCAGGGGCCATTGGGGGAATAGGGCGACGAGGAGTATACACTGTCTTTCTGTAAGATGTGGTAGTGGGCGAATTGGTTTGTCTGCCTGTTTGTCTAGTGAGGTTCACAGAAGCTGAATGAGATGTCCTGGCAGAATCAGCAAAAGAACGTCTCACCTGGGGAAAACTAGCCGAAGCTTCCAGGTAAGAGATATTTTCCTGACTCATTACCAATTTAATCTCCTTTTGCCTTGTATATTCAGGACAGGAGGTGTCGTTGGCTGCGTGCGGACCACTACAGTACAAACACGATAAGGATGTTACAGTACATGTTGCTCCTTCATGCTTCTGTGAACATTTGTAGCAACGATGGAGGGACCTGCATTGTGCTTTAACATGGCCAAAACGGCAACAGTTATTGCATTGGATAGTGGGTAATTGGTAAGTTTCAACGGGGAGGGAGTTATAATAACAGCCCAAATAGCAAAATTTGGTTCTGATTAAGTCAGATTTGCGTTTTCGTGAAGACTTATGGAGTATGAAGTATACTTAGAACAGTCACATAGACTACTTTAAAACTGCGTTTGGGCACAAATTCAGGATCTTTGGTTTTGAATTTGTTTTGTACAGGTCAGGAAAAATGCTAATTACACTTAATTTAATCTTCAAAACGCACTATATCGTGCTACATATCTTCAGTACTGCTAAACTGGAATCGTTATGAGACTAATAGATTTGCACAAAACTCCGTGTGTGCGTCACGCGTGTTTGTCAATTTATAACAAATTATATTATAAGCAATATATAACGCCATTAAATTATTAGTGATTTGGCCTGACTGCGACCTCATGCATATATTCATAATGCAAGATATTCATTAACAGTATGAGAGACATACCTATCTGTTCTAGAAAATGTATGGAACCACTAGATTGTTCACTGCACTTTTCTTGGTTTATAATGTTTGTACTTGTCGTTTTATGCAAATTTTTATATTTAGCCTTAACTTTTTTTCTGATTCCATCGCATCGCTTTAGTTGTGTCCATTTTTTTTAAGTCCATAATGCTTTTATTCAAGATTTTAAAAACGCACCATACAAGACTTTATCAGGATTAATTATCATTTATGAGAGCATGGGACCAATTCAATGTTTTTAATGCTGTAACAGCCACGATACTTGCTACTTCAGTAATTCTAGCATCGCTTGTACAATAAATAGCGTACCCAAGACTACAAGGCTTGTACGCATCCTCACAACGCATTTTTGTAGAGATGTGTTGGTCTTGGTTATGATTTTATTTATACTTATGTACTTGACATAGAGCTAGAGTCTCATATCATGCTACTTTAGGACTATGCTTAGATTAGCATTTCAAAGTGCAATAATAAGCCAACATACATCAATCAAAACTATTCTGTGGCTTTTGGCGGACTTCTTGCATTATAAGCTGCTATTCCTAAGACCATTTTGCTAGTTGGGAGAACACACGAGAAGGAAGTTTTTGGCCAGTTAATTTAATAACTACAGATTGGGTGGGGGTCCAGGTGGGAGAGTTTTGGTCATTCAAGGTCTTGCGACTGAACCTACGTGCTTTTACCACTTTACCGAAACCTGATGGTACTTGTAAGTTTTCTACCAACTCTTCCATTGACCAATCAACAGGAACATTATGTATAATGCCCATGCGGGATACACTGAATGCCGGTATGGATACAATATATCCAGCACTTGAAACAGCAGGTTGATCAATGAAAGAATTAGCATGTTCGTATGATTGAAATTCAATCGAAACACAACTACGGCCAATTTTCTTAATTCCATCAATTTTGATGTTATTTATATTATTTTTAAAAAGGAAATGGCCAAATTGGATAGGGTTAAGAAAACCGGTATCAGACTCAGACTTCGACACGTGAACAATGTACGGCGCAGCATCATCGGCACTATATACCTTTTTGTTGGCAAATTCGGGGTTCACTTATTGCAATTGTATTGATGGCACTGAATGTGTGTTACTAGTTGCCTTTTTAGGCTGTGGTTCCGGAATGTCCTGGTTTGGTCTTTTTCTATTATTTGTACCACCACCGGGGTCAGGGGGATCGTCAAGCTCCATAAAGCCGGTAAAACAAACACTTAACCTAAAAACAAAAACTAACTAAAACTATATACTTACGACGAATCAACCACAAAATATAACACACAACACAAAATACAATTAAGATATTTCAACAAATAATGCAAATACACACAAAAATGTAAGAAAACAGTATAAAAATCGAAAATAATGAAAAGACGCTTCACAAACTATAGAGAATGAGAGTTGAGACGCTTGTTGACAGCACTCAACCAAAGAGCTTTTTTTTTTTTATTTAATCCCATTTTGATCGTTTACAAAGCTAGTTTGAACGGTTTGTCAAACATTTACGTGTTTGAAGCTCGTTTGATGAAATTTCATATTTTTGTTGTGTTTGACGCGCCGTTTGATCGTGTTCCGATGAGTTTGAACAAAATTTGTACCATTCTTTTAACTTGGGAGACTTCTGCAAGTTTCATTAAAATAGATTTAGTAGTTTTTGAGATAGGGAATTTAATTCTCATTTTCGTACAATTTTTAAGTCAATTTTATCTTTTAAAAAATAATATTTATTCGTCACAAGCGCGTATTGAACAAAACTGCGCAGTGTCGTTTGACAAACCGTTCAAACCGACATCAAACGGTTGCATCAAACACGTAAGGTTTGAATCAAACCGTTTGATCGTCTCGGGGCCCTTTAAGTATTTGTGTATTATAATTTATAGTCCGCGCGGAACTAGTTGGCCGCGCCTTAGGTAGGGACAGGGGTGAGAGGGCGGGTTGCTTGCTGCTCGCAAAGCACATGAGATTAGATAGTGACGACTGACGACCAATCTCGCGATATCGTGAACAATAATATTATTTAATTATTGAAAAGAATAAATTAAAGACAATTGATCAGTTCTATATTTTAAACTATTGACATATACGTACGTTTTTTAAAAAACGTATGCACTTTAAATATTATTTCCTTAGAATAGAATAGAATATACTTTATTGCGTTCAAGATATTACAAACATAAAATACGGTATATTAATCAAAGATACAAGAACGAAAAGGCGGATTTGTTGCTATTGAGCAATTTCTTCCAAGCGACCTTTGTTATATATAGGAGTACAAAAATAATTAACTTAGGGTATACTGCACAATAAAATCTATAAGTATTGAAACTTAACAACTAACTTATATTCTAATAAATACTAATAATATATTATGCCTAATAATTACATAAATATTAATTACATTCTAATACACAAATAATAAGTAAGTATATTATAAACTAATAAATACTCTATATTAATCAAATAATAATATTATACTATAATCCTCTGAACATACCTACATGTGAGTAAAATAAAGATAAAAAAGTAAGAGAAGGATAAAAAGAATTGTCATTACATTACGTCATATTATTATTGGAATAATGTTTTTTAAATAACGATTGTCTTTTTATCGGCGGACTTATATTGCTATTGCAAACTCTTGTGCGTTTTGCCTAAACTAGCCAGAACTGTCAAAATCAAGTGCCCCCACCTCTCCGTCCCACCGCTCACTTACCAAGGCGCGGCCAACTATGTAGTTCCGCGCGGACATAGCCCCCAAAATTAAAAAAAATGACTCATTGAGTTTGGATTGCAGTCTTGTTCTTTAGGGACCTATCAGACAGAGAGTGGTCACGTGGTCAACCGTTTTAGGTTATTTGTGTTGTACATATTATGTTATATAGATATGTTACGCTCAAAGACCGAAATCGCTCAATGAACGAAAAAATGGCTCACAACGCGTTGTGGTCACAGTAAAACAGCCACGACGCGAAATTCTCGTTGTGGCTCTAATGAAAACGGCCACGACGCGTTCTGGCAATCATAAAAAGTCCATAACGCGAAATTCGTGTCATGGCTGATATGCTATTCGTTTTTCTTCGGTTTTAATTATTTTATTTAAATTATTTACGAGGGTTTGTAAACTTGCTACCCAGCTGATTAGATTAATCATTAAGAGACACAAATTTTGTACTTTATTTCATTCCTACAATTTAAGTAGTTCCTGAGATTTTAATGTTTTAAAATATTTAGACTTTTTTTTTTCTCCTTTCCTATATGATTTCCGCACCATTTGTCCATACTGAAAAATACTTTGGTTTAGTATTTACACTACAATATTTTTATTTTTTGTGAATCGCGTCTCATACCAGAGATTTACGAATTTCAAATTTTTATTCGCGCGAACATAAAGTTTAAAATCATATGACACTGAAACTGCTCGCCTCGCCTCTGCCATTCCGGTGTGAATCAGCCCTTATCTACGTATAGTACGCGATGATTTTACTAGGTAACTAAAAAGAGTGAAATTATTATTTTTAACAAAAAATTAAAACCGGCTTCCAAGATAAAAACAATAATAATATCCTTATACTATGAACTAAAAAGTATTAAATAATTTTTCCTATCTCATGGTGCCTTTTTCCGAATTCGGCTAAAACTCTATTTCTAAACTATTTCTGTACTCAATCTTCATAATTTTGAAGTCGGTGCCAGTTACAAATGTTTCAAATATTCTGGCCAGATGCCATGATGATCAGCTATATCTGGTACCGACTTCAAAATTATGAAGATTGAGTACAGAAATAGTTGAGTTTTAGCCGAATTCGGAAAAAGGCACCATGAGATAGGAAAAATTATTTAATACTTTTTAGCTCATAGTATAAGGATATTATTATTGTTTTTATCTTGGAAGTCGGTTTTAATTTTTTGTTAAAAATAATGTTTATGAATATTTGAGTAAACCTAATCTTTCATGAGGACTTATAGCTTCTCTCATAACAGTATCTTGTTTCTTTATTAGTAGAGAAACTAAAGCCAGCAGATTTAAATATGCCTCTTCATCCTTAAATAGTTATGCCAATCTTGCGGAGCGAATTTCAACTCACTTAACAAGTTGGTATGAGAAAATTTCTTCCTTTTCATGAGCCAGTCTTTGCCAGACACCATAGAATCCGCTTCTTTTTTTTCTTTAAACTCATAACCAGGCCTAATATAGCAAGTGCATCATAATCTTCCATTGTTAACATGTATCTTGCGTGAGCTTCTGCGGAGAACTGCCCGATCGACGTCGATATCGGAGCCGTGTGGTGCCTCCACACGGCTCCTAGGAACTTTCGATTTATCTACACAGTCTGAAATCGCTACGATAAACAGTTACGTATGTATGGAGCTTAAGTTTTCGGACACGTCCGATTATTTAAAGTTGAAGGAGGTGAAGTTGACAACCGCTGTCAAATATTCGAGGAGAAGAAGTAGAATTCACAATAATACATTAATATTCAGATTTCAGCCTTCAGGTTATGTTTTTGTTTATCCAATAATTTTCTAAATTTTAAATAAATTTTTGATAAAACTACAATAAAAGTGAGAAAATGTTAAAAAATACTTTCTGCCACATATGCTTATCCGTCAATAGAAGGACTAATAATGTTTATGATACGGATGCGCTGCATGTTTATGAGAAACTCGCAAACTATAAGGTCAAGTTTCTGATTTTTGAATACGGTACTTAAAAATAGTGTGAAAGTATTTTTAATGAAGCACAAAATAAATAGTGATCCTCAAAATTCTGGGGAAAGTTTAAAAATATACATTGAGGGGTTGTGGACAAAATTTGATACAGTAGTTTTGCTTACATTTAGGTATTACAAGCCCGCTGTACACATTGGTGATTGGGTCAACACTAAACGCATTTGAGAATTGAGCCAGTGCATCAGGCCAAATTGGGCAGAGGCCTTGGCTATAAGTTGGAAACGGCCAATGTTTGTCCAAAGTTCCGGCTGAATGCGTTGGCCCAATTCGTAATACTAATAAATAATGAAAAGATGGATTAGGTTTAAGTGCGAGCGTATTTGGTTACTCTTTTATGCAATAATTTATAAAGTTTTTTGAATAATTTTGTTCAGTACAAAATAGTTTTTATCAATCAGTTAATTTGTATGAGTAACAGGATTGCATACCATACAGCACTCCATTACTATAATATTATTTAATCAACAGGTGAAACCAGAGTTATGTTTTCTATGCTACATATGTCGTACGAGACTACGACAGTTTGTCAGTCTTCAGAAAACAGCAATCAGTAGCCAGGTACACTTAAATATATAAATTCTGCTGGAAGAAGAAAAAAGACTCATGACAGTTTTGTAACTCTTTTTTTTTTCTCTTTCTAGTAGTTGTAATGTTACTTTTAAATCCTATGAATAATAAAAACTAAGGAAAAGTAACTCTGTCAAAAAAAACATGGTCTACAATTACTTGTTAAAAATGTGTACCTAGGTACACATTTTTAATATTTAGGTGGCCTTCAGCAGTATCAGACTGACGTTACATGACAGTTCGAAAGGAACCAAATTTAAATTGGTTATAGTATGGGAGTTATATTTTCTTAGTTTTTATTATTCGTAGTTTAAATGTCTTAAATAATTATGTAATTATTATATATTATTTTAGTCACAACCGTTAGTTTATCTCACAACACACAATATTGAAAATGATAGTATACCATACCATGTTGTGCTAGGCTCTAAAGAGGAGCCTCAAGAATTTGATGTACAGGAGAGATATTTTGATTATGATGTCACAATAAAACAAGAAATAGAGAATACAGAGTGTAAGTATATTTAATTTTATCTTTTTCAATAAAAAAATATAATTTGTCACATTGTTTGTCCTCAATGGACTCCTAAATTACTGAACTGAAATTTGATTTGTACACCACAATCAATTTGATTCAACTTGAAAGATAGGATAGCTTAAATCTTAATTTATAGTCACAATATTATTTCATTGCAACCATAATATATTATGGGTAGACTTAGTTGAAAATCAGTCATGGAGGTTGCCATGTTTTTTTTACAAATGGCATCTATGTCTCCGGCTACACAGTCAATTTTTCATCAATCTGATCCATCAATCTGGTACGGATTGACGAAAATTTGATTGTGTACGCCACGGATTGATGGATTGATCGTATTTTTAATATGAGCTTTTTATAACCATCAATATTCCGTCCATCAGATTGACACCAGATTGATGGATCAGATTGATGAAAAATTGACCGTGTAGCCAGTGACTATGTCACAACATTGCATGGCCGAGTCTACTAGTTCTAACATAATGAAGGTTATATTTTAACATAACCGAAATTTTCCTTACCTTTAACCCTATTCTATTCTATAAATTATATTTACCTTGCTTCCAGCTTTAGACTACGAAGAAAACAATGGCTCTCATTTTGAGGAACCCAATGTCTTTAGCTGTTCAAAATCTAAGAGAACTAGAAGGGAAAAAGCGACTGAGCAAACTCTCAAGGATGCCCTATGCTGTATCTGTGGTAAAACTTTCGTCAATAAATATGCATTAGCCATACATGAAAGAACACACACGGGTGAGAAACCTTACACATGTGACATATGTAAAAAAAAATTCACGCTGGCCAACTCATTGAGTATACACAAAAGAGCCCATGCAGGCGAGAAACGGTACAGCTGTGAGAGATGCCAACAAAAATTTAACACAAGTGGGTACTTGATAAAACATATGAGAACACATACAGGAGAGAAACCATACGCTTGCGAAGCCTGTGGCGTGCGGTACCGTCAGAAAGGTGAACTGACTGTCCACAAACGGAAGCACACAGGTGAAAAGCCTTATGAATGCCAGATTTGTTCTAGAAAGTTTTATGACAACAGTGCTCTGGCAAAACATAAAAGATCACATTCAGACGTCAGACCTTACGCTTGTGACGTTTGTGATAAGAAGTTCCTGAGAAGTTATACATTGAATGAGCATAAACGGATACATAATAAAAAGTAACTAAAGTTTATTAAGGTGCTTCCTCACCGGGAGCATTCACCTTGTAATGGTACAGAGCATTACATCAGTGACGGAGAACCGAGCATTACAATGCGCGTCTTGTAATGTGTAATATCTTGATACAACGCGTAAAGTGCTACAAGGCTTTAAATAAACGTGGATGGGGCGCTGCTGGTAAAGGAGAACTGTCAAAAACATGTCAAAAATTGCGTTTTTGTATGATAGCAGCGTTAGTTCCTTTTTCCACCATTAATAGCCTTGTCGAGCTCTAACATCAACGCGACATTGACAGTGAAGTCAACTTGCCATGGAATGCTCAGTCAAATCTATACCATTACATTACAAGTTAATGCTCCCGGTATGGGAGCACCTTTAAAGCTAAAAAGACTGAACTGCAGCACTAAAAACATAAATTTTACCTTACGTTATCATAATAATAATAATCATTTATTTGCAAAATCGTTCTCTTGTCATAGTATCTCTTCAAGAGATATTATGCCACAGACAAGTGTTTTAAATTTGAATAAAAAGTTTTTAATGAGGTTGTTATTATTTTAGTACCTTTTTGCTTACAATTACTTTTTAACCGACTTCCGAAAAAGAGCAGGTTTCTCAATTCGAACGTACCTATAAAAATACAGGATTATTTTTTCACCAGTACAATAAATCAACCAACATACCTAATTGTTGTCAGAAATAAAAAAATACTAGCGATTTTTGTTACTACCCCTTTGGAACAAAAAAACAAAAATATCAAGCCCCGGACTTATCCTTTAACTACTAAAAAATGTGGATGCATTACGCATTTGAGGCGCCCCGGGCCGATCGCTCACGACTCACCTCACCCCGCCGCCGCCCCCTACCTCATACTGCACCCGTTGTCGCCTTGTAATAATTAGTGCGCCCAAGCGGTATTAGATTGGATATAGGATAAATTATTGAAATGAAAAAAAATATATTTGTGAAACATTATTATCGATACCAATTACGTGGTAAAATTTGTTCTACTGGTGAAAAAAATCTTTTTTCTTTTGCGTCTTGAAATCAATACATACCTACGCCAGCAGCCGTTTATTCGCCATTATTTATTATACAGAGTGTAACAAAAGTAATTGATAAATGATAATACTTTAGGAAGTGTACGTGTTCATCGTAGAGAGTTCTCTGTGAAAGTAGAAGTGCTGAATGGTGCTGAAAGACCAAAATTTTTTTTCACTTTTGTATGGGGAAAATGTATGGGCAAGCGCCCCAATGACTGCGTCACGACGCGACGTTCGGGGCTGGGCCCTTGCCCATACAAAAGTGAAAAAAAATTTGGTTTTACAGCACTGCTACTTTCACAGTGAACTCTACAAAGAACACATGCACACCTAAAGTATTATCACTTAGTTTTGTTACACACCGTATAATATTTATAGTTTTAATACCTCAAGCCCCAAGCGGTCGCATGAATTAAATACTCGGTAGAGGTTTTGACTCAAATTGTTTTATTCGTTATATATATATATATATATATATATATATATATATATATATATATATATATATATATATATATTGTCTCTTATTTTTTGTTTTCGCTTTCATCTGATGTAATGTGGTGTAATATGTATGTGCTTATTGAATAAATGTCTATTATTATTATTATTATTTTGAACCAACATAGTTCTTACTGCTAATTTAACAATCGAAAGAATCCCATAACTAACTAAGTCTACGCTTTTATACAACTAAAGTGCTGATGATGTGTTTGTCAGCTGTTCCACTTAGGAAGAGCTGACAAAGCTGAGGGCAGTGCTGCTACACTTAACTCATGCGACCGCGATAGCAATAGATTTCCAAGAATCCGCGATCGAGGGATTAAGGTAAACAAAGGAGAAAATCGTTGAAAAAATATATTTTGCTTATATGTGGGTAATTAAAAAATTTACCATTTTCTCAAATAATTTTTATTTATAATATTTACAAAAGGATATTTCATATTATACAACTATACCATAAGCCATTAAAAATACACATTTCCAGTATGATTTTTATACTAGAATAAGAAGAATAAGAATAAGAAAGTTTATTTTGACAATCACACAACACAATATTAAATTAACATACTACAAGCTTATTGCTTTACAATCACTTCTCGTGTAGGCCTTCCGAACGCAACACAGAATAATTATATTTTAAAGATCCCACCAAAAAGATACCTGTTATAAAATTAAATTAAAAAATTTAAAAAGAAAAACCCCGCCAAACAACTTAACTTTTTAAAGTTGTTTGGCGGGTTTTTTTTTAATTTCTTAATTTTATATTATTTTATGCTTTTTAAACTTGTGTTGGTTATAGTGCAGAATTATTTCTATCAACAGGATCATATCCCAATGAATACGATCTATAAATATCCTCTTGGACGAGTCGTCAATATGAGTCCAAACATGAAACCTCCACCCATGGGTTCATACGGAGCTCGGCTTCTATAGAATCTAGGTGATATCTACGTCTTACTGGTTCACAGTGTTTTAGAAACGTCCAAAATCGGACATGTGCAATAGTCGATGGCGTCTTATATAATATATTTCAAATGCAAGAGTAGAACTCCCGTGTGCGCATTTTACTTCGATAATGAGAAAATTAATTTTGAACTTGCTCATTTTTGAACTCCCTAAAAACGAATTTATTTTATTTAAATTAATTACGAGGGTTTGTAAACTTGCTATCTAGCTGATTAGATTAATCGTTAAGAGACACAAATTTTGCACTTTATTTCATTCCTACAATTCAAGTAGTTCCTGAGATTGTTTTTTTTTATATTTAGACTTTATTTTTTTTCTGCTAAGCAATTGTTTTCCGTACTGAAAAATACTTTGGTATAGTCTTTAGACTACAATATTTTTATTTTTTGCGAATCGTGTATAGTGCCAGAGATTTACGAGTTTCTAATTTTTATTCGCCCCTTTAAAAAATTTAAGAGCAAAGTTTCATCGAATCTTAATTTTTTTCAAATAATCAGGCAAATAATAGGAAGAAACCTTTTATTCTTGACATTAACGACACTATAAATTTGACACGGAAGGACAGCATTTTTGACGACTAATATAAGGTGATTAAAATCAAGAATAAAATGTTTCTTCTATTATTTGATTATTTAAAAAAATTAAGATTCGATGAAACTTTGCTCTTAAATTTTTAAAAGGGCGAATAAAAATTAGAAATTCGTAAATCTCTGGCACTATACACGATTCGCAAAAATAAAGATATTGTAGTCTAAAGACTATACCAAAGTATTTTTCAGTACGGAAAACAATTGCTTAGCAGAAAAAAAATAAAGTCTAAATATAAAAAAAAACAATCTCAGGAACTACTTGAGTTGTAGGAATGAAATAAAGTGCAAAATTTGTGTCTCTTAACGATTAATCTAATCAGCTAGATAGCAAGTTTACTTATAAATATTAAAAAAAAATTAAAATCTCAGGAACTACTTGAGTTGTAGGAATGAAATAAAGTGCAAAATTTGTGTCTCTTAACGATTAATCTAATCAGCTAGATAGCAAGTTTACAAACCCTCGTAATTAATTTAAATAAAATAAATTCGTTTTTAGGGAGTTCAAAAATGAGCAATTTCAAAATTAATTTTCTCAATAACGAAGTAAAATGCGCACACGGGAGTTCTATTCTTGCATTTGAAATATAAGACGCCATCGAATATTGCAATAACTTAGTCATGTCCGATTTTGGGCGTTTCTAAAACACTGTGTGGTTGTCGCAGACCGCAGTTAAAATGAGCCCAAACACGAAACCTCTGCTCTAAGTTGGTGAAGAGTTGGGTATCCTATTGATTATCATGTGATGCTGCAGCACATGGGTCAACTTTCCATTAATATGTTACATTTATATATTCATAAGTGTCACGAACCATGCAAAATATAAAACCCATCAAACGACTGCAAGTTGCTAATCCTATCGCGAACCAGATAAATCGTGATATTTCAGCAATGAGCAAGCTGATGATGATGAACTATAGCTAAGAATACTCAAGATCATGTAAGCTTTTAAAAGAAAAAATATAGATATAAATCGGTCCACCCGTTTGGATGCTTCGATGCCACAGACAGACAGACGGACAGACAGACACGTCAAACTTATAAGTTATAACACCCCTCTTTTGGTCGGGGGTTAAAAATGGGGCCAAGTTCCTATCGATTAATTATTGGCCTAAAAAAAAGAGTTGAAATCCAATCCAATGCCAAGTTTAGATGCACTTCATCGATCATTATTATCTTCATCAACAGCCTGATCCATAATACTTATAAATTTGAACTTGGCAGGTTTTCGTGCTATACGTAGGTAAAACTTGATTAATTGTATAATTACTAATAAGATAATATTTACATAATTAAATTAATCTGCCAAGTTCAATTTGGAAGTATTACGGATCAGTCTGCTGATGAAGACAATTACGATCCATGAAGTGGATCTAAACTTGGCATTGGATTGGATTTCAACACTTTTTTTAGGTCAAAATTAACCGATAGGAACTTGGCCCCATTTTAACAGGTATGTTTTTGGTAGGATTATACACTTACTCTAAGGGCGACCGCACATTTGAGACACGACAGTTTTTGACAGACTATCGCATAATAAAAAGTACTAGACTAGTAAATGTGCGCGATTTGAAACAAAACATCTCGACAAAATAGTCTAATGCGTACAAGATCTGCACGGCGACAAGTCTGACAAACGACTGTCGGTTTCCCTTTGAAGCGTATGCGAGCGGGCACATCAACGACAAAACTGTTTAGCTGTGTACCTAGTCTGATATTGTATGCGTTGCGACCTCGTAGACAAAACAGTTTCGTCTTGGTATGCGCCACGTGGTAAACACAACTGTTTCTCTTTAATCTTAAAGCTGACTCGTCTATGTGAAACAAGATTCTCTAAAAACTGTCGTGTCTCTAATGTGCGCTAAGTGTCTAAACACTAGGCTGAATTACGCCGGCGTAAATTCCGCCACGTTTCAAACATACAAAATACGGGCGGAATGCACAGGGGTAACACACTATCCCGTCGCGTTCCGTCCGTATTTTGTGTGAAATTTTTAAACGCGGCGGAATTTACGCAAGCGTAATTCAGCCTATAGTGTTTCTAGTCACTAATTAAAGTTAACTAGACAAACTAGTTGAAACCGCCAAAAAATCATAAAGGCAACATGGTCAGGGACTCAGTGTAATGGATGATATCAGCCGAAGTCACAAAGGCTATTAGTTTGTACATGACGTGATTGTACAAATCAATATGATTATTAGACATACAAACACACATACACACATACACCTCCCGATCCCTTGCCCAAGCACTAACAAGAATTCTGCCTAGTGCCAACCGTTACCTTGTCGTAACATCTGGTGATTACGACAAAATACCACTGACAATTGGCCTGTTCATTAAAAGAAAATCGTTTAGGAAAAGTGAGAACAAACCGAAAGCCATGTAATACCTCGATCATACAATAAAAATCTTAAATATATGTGAAGCGTCCATAGATATCATATAATAAAAATCTTAAATATATGATGTAAAGCGTCCATTCAAGCTCGACAAACTAGTTACCAATGCGTGACCTTTTTCGGCCAGATACTTTTGATTTGAGATTTGTTAGAGAGTGCCACTCTTTCCAACATTTCTCAAAGCACAAGTATTGAGCACAGGTGACGCATTGGGAATGCACCATTTTGTCGATGCCTTGCCGGTAACAAACATTGCAACGCTTCCTATTATTCCGACCCGAACTGTACATCGGTTCATGCACAATATCCCGCCTCAACCTCGTAACTTCGCTCGCCTTTGGTGTGGTCACCGTTAGACCGCGGTGGTGACGGTCTACGAGAGATTTAGCCAGATCGTAACGAAATTCACGCTGTGTCATCGGAAGTTTATTGCGGCGAGCCAATGACGTTACGAGCATAATAAGAGCGTTGTGAATGCTCGTGTTCAGCAGCCTCTTAAACATCTTGGTGTACCACTTTACACCTCGCTTCCTCTCCAATAAATACATGGATAACTTTTGATCTTTGAGATCGACCCCGCCCATTGTTTTATTGTAATCCCCCACAGATTTAGGCTTCACTTGCATCTTGCCCTTCTTTGACCCAACAAAGGTGTCATCAGTGTGGTAGGTGGAGATCATAGTCACCACCTTGGAGTCTTTCCATCCGAGGACAGAAACGTCACCACAATGACGCGCTACGATCGTACCCTTAGCCACATTATTGGGCATCTTTGCTACGTCGGAGGGCACGTTCCTTCGGTTCGGACGCAATGTTCCTAAACAATCAAATCCCAAGCTCTTGAGATACCGTGCCAACGCAGGACAATTATAAAAATTGTCCATGGTAACACAGTGCCCCCGATTCTTTAGGTCTTTCAATAAATGGAGCACTATTTTAGTGCTCTTGCCAGCCAAATCGACACTAGGTGCGACATCCGCATCCGCGGTGTCGTTGCGATCAGAATCCTTCCCCGTGTAAATTTCAAAATCATACATATAGCCCGTACGTGACTCGCAGAGCTCGTAGGATTTAATTCCAAAACGCGCAGCCTTCGTCCTTATCGTTTGGACCCAGGCCAAACGGCCCTTGAATAAGGTCAGAGACTCGTCAATAGAAATGAAACGCTCCAAGTTATAAAGGGAGGCAAATTTGTATTTGAGGTGCGAGATCACGGGCTGTAGTTTCGCTAACTTCGGTGAAAGCCAAATTTCTTCATTTGGTGGCGAATTCTGACTCACATCAGAATTATCCACGAAATAAAGGAAGTTGCTCAGCAAAATATAGCGATTGTAGGTCATCAATTTCCTGAACTTGGGCATCTCCAGGTAATCGTCTGCCTTCCAATACTCATACTGATTTGTCCGCGGATCGATCGCCATGTACATAAAAACAGCAAATAAAACCATTATCTCATCTGCATCAGTATCGGTCCACTTATGCAGACGTGATGATGGTTTCAGTGTGCCTTCAGCTTTCATCCAGTCGATCGTCTGCTTGGCGTATCGATTAGTTGCCAGAACGATACGATCTATAATATCCTTACTCCAGATGTCAGTAAAAGCATCATAGGCCGTATCATAGTCTTTGACTGGTCCAGGAGTAGGACCTGAAAAACTTTCAGGAACACCCGTGAACGAGTCAAAGTCTTCTTTCCAGTCGTAACTTGTCGACACGCCAGGAAGACGATCGGCTTCTGCATCCATTACGTTTTCCATGGCGCCTATGATTTGACGAACGGGCTCCTCTAGGTCGTCATCGTTAGGGATGTTCCTATCTAATGTAGCCAAGTTAGTGACGTCGACAGCGGATTCGTCGAATTCATCGTCGAATTCATCGTCGAAATCACTGTCGAGTTCACTACCTTCGCGTACCCCACTCCTAGCGCTTCGTTTGCGTGTTTTCGTCGTCCCTGAAGTTGACGGAAGGACATCATCAGAAGTGGCGTTCGGTGAGCCTTCGGAATTACTAATATTCGCAGCGCAAATACTAATAATGCCTGAGGCGTTATCGGGCGCAACTTCTGCTGAAGTACTAGGTTTGGGGACATCAGTGGAAGAACACCCCTCCGCCTCACCTCCCCGTTTTGGTTCAGCCTCTGCGTCCTGGGGCAGGTCCGGGCAGGCTTCCATCACCTCATCCTTCTCCGACAGGTCCATGGCCTCAACCCTTTCCACAGCACTGCAAACAAATTTTATTTTGAAACCCAAACTATAGTCTGTCAAGAAAGTCATGACAGGCGGGAAAATTTTTAAATGAAATAAAAAATATGAGAACTTTATTATTTCGAGATAAATATGTACAAGGTAATATTTAAAATGTAATAAGCGTTCTCTGTGATGCAGCCTAGTACTCCGGGAATTTTGATTTTGTTGTAGAATCTGAAATAAATTTTAAAGTTTTTTAAATATGTAATGTATGTGTAGCCATGTTGTTATAGTTGGCCCGGTGAAAAACAAAGAGCGGTATAATTATTGCCGCAAACATTACCATTCGCTAAATGTTCAAATAGTGAGTTGTAGAGATCAACTACGATAACTTGGCGCGCCCCTCCAAATGACTGTTTCAATGTGTGTAGTCACATCCTTATGAAATAATTTGTATGTAGTAAGTATTCAACCAATCACACTACCCGTAATATTTCAGTTTTGTTGGTCAACTAATCATAACTAGCCTACTGCGCAAGACAACGCACTTCAAACGTTTTGAATTTTGGAGGGGCGCGCCAAGTTATCGTAGTTGATCTCTAACCTCGTCATGAGGATCTATTAAAAGTTTA
Source organism: Lysandra bellargus (assembly GCA_905333045.1). Classification (NCBI taxonomy): domain Eukaryota; kingdom Metazoa; phylum Arthropoda; class Insecta; order Lepidoptera; family Lycaenidae; genus Lysandra; species Lysandra bellargus. The sequence goes on from HG995329.1 coordinate 1,883,891, forward strand.
TTTGTAAATATTTTTTACCAGAAAGATGTAGTAAAAAATTTGTTCATATAAGTTTTTATTGAGTTATTTAAATCTAAAATAACGATTTTCTTACATGAATAATACATAAAATTATAATTTTAACATTAAACAATAAACTATATACTAAAAATAACAGAGATAAAGCTACAAATCACTATAAATGATTTTTAATGTTTTAGGTTTGTGATGCAAATATCAACATAACTGGTGTGGACGCAAATTATGGTGGTGCTTCTCACGAGTCACGACTCATTTATATGGGCCATTCATCCACTGAAGGCATATCTTGAAAACCTCAGCGAGACATAAAATATTTGGTTTTTAGGTACTATTGTTTTATTGAGCCTTGAATTTAAATATTACATAGATAATAGAATAGAAAAGAAAATATTTTATTTGCACAACTTAAAACTAAACTTAAATTTAAAAAACACAATAAAGGAAAACTATGTACAAATAGGCGGTCTTACTGCTAACAGCAGTTTCGGCCAGACAACCTTCACATATTATTCTAATAAAAGCTATATAAATAATTGTATTATTATATTATTTTAAGGTGATTCTGGTTACCCGCTGAGGAAGACAATGATGACACCGATATTAGATGCAGCCTCTAATACACTACACAAATGTGCATGTTCGCACTAGAGACCTTAGATTGGGGGGGGGGGGGGGGGGGGGTCACAGGGGACATGACCAAAATCTAAGGTCAAATTGAAAAATCTCAAAATATTGCCAAGTAGTACAACACGGTCAAATTAACTTGACGCATCGAAATATATAAATAACATGGGAGCTCCATAATGACGTCATCAAACCGTGCGTCTAGTTAATTTGACCGTGTTGTAAAAGGAAATGTTTGCCAATAAATTTTTTGTATACCTAGTCTTGCCATAAATACTGAAACAAAGAAAAACGTTTTTTTTCTGTTGCAAATAAATTTTATTACTTTTACAGTGTATTAGTTTACTACATAAATATAAAACAATTTAAAATATTAAAAGCTTATTCAAATTGGCCTTCATTGGCTACAATAACGTCCTTTAAACATTGTGGCCAGTTATCATTAGAAACACGGACTCTTTCCATGGGAAAATTCTTCACTGCCAGTCGTATGGATTGTCGTAGAGACTCCAAATTATCACGGCATTTACAACAAGACATACTCTCTAAAACTGACCAAAAATCATAATCCAGTAGATTAAGATCGGGACTAGACGACGACCAGTCTTCAGCTCTGATGAAGTCCGAAACGTTCGTTTCCAACCAAGACCAAACCGACTGAGCTTTATGACCCGCGCCGAGCCTTGTTAGAAGGACCATTCTTGGTTATTGAACTTGATGTTGAATCTTAGAACTTTAAGCATAAATAAAAACATTTTGTTTGTTAAAATGTTGCTTGATTGTAAAAAAAATCTCATCCGTAAACAAACATTTTATGACCCCCCTTTGCGTACCGCTTCAGTAGTTGTTTCAATTTAACCACCCTTTCTTTTTTAAATTATCAGTTAGGAAATAACCAGTACGTCTCTTGTAGGCTGAAAGTCCTAAGTCATCATTTAAAATACGGGGCGTTCCACGCCAAGCGGACAGGAAAAAATAGACGATGTCTCCGATTTTGATAATATTTGGATATGTTATACCTGCACGTGTTATTAATACGTGTGCCAAATATTTTTGTAATATAATGGCTGGATTAAAAATGATGGGACTTTGAAACATGACTTTTCTATTCGACACTCCATGCTTCAAAGTCGATTATAGATTTAAAAAATATATATTAGAATAATTAAACCACTGAATTTGTTACTTCATTTAATGAGCTCTTTAAGTGCATTTTTGAAAACAAAAAAAAATGTTTTTTTCTTTGAAAAAAATGCAAATTAATTTTTTTCTCTTGATTTTCTCAATCAAATATTTGATTTTTCTTATATTTTTTGTGTAAATAGCTAATATTCTATAGAACATTCCTGCACAACTTCTATAATGGGCAGGGAAGTGGATTAGGAGCTAGACTGAAAATACTTCCGAAGGGTGGCGTCCAGCGCCATACTGTACTATGGGCAGAAATCGCTAAGTAGTGGAAATTGCCAAAATACTTCGATTTTGATGTGGAGAAATGAACCCTTAGATAAGTTTTTTTAAAGAGTAACATAATTTAAAAAAAAAGAAAAAAATTTTTTTTTTTGAGAAAAAAAAATTTTTTTTCACGATTTTTTTTTTGTAAGTAAACATTTTTTATCTATTTCTCTTTCAAAAATCTATTAAATGTTACTCTTCACTATATCGAAATTGATGTTATTTGGCAATTTCCACTATGTATCGATCTCTGCCCATAGTATTGTATGGCGCTGGACTCCACCCTTCGGAAGTATTTTCAGTCTAGCTCCTAATCCACTTCCCGGCCCATTATAGACGTTACGCAGGAATGTTCTATAGAATATTAGCTATTTACATAAAAAATATAAAAAAAATCAAAAGGGTCCCTCTTTGAGAAAATCAAGAAAAAAAAATTAATTTACATTTTTTCCAAAGAAAAAAACATTTTTTTTTATTTTCAAAAATACACTTAAAGAGCTCGTTAAATGAAGTAACAAGTTCAGTGGTTTAATTATTTTAATGTATATATTTTTTAATCTATAATCGGCTTTGAAGCACCGAGTGTCGAATAGAAAAGTCACGTTTCAAAGTCCCATCATTTTTAATCCAGCCATTATATAACAAAAATATTTGGCACACGTATTAATAACACGTGTAGGTATAACATATCCAAATATTATCAAAATCGGAGAGATCGACTATTTTTTCCTGTCCGCTTGGCGTGGAACGCCCCATACGCGACATGGTTCTAGGTGCCATCTTTATCTCGTGAGATAAAATCTTTTACTTTCGAACCGATTTTTTTCAAATTCTTTCCCTTATTGCTTTAACCACGTTTTCGTACGAACACTGCGTGGACGGCCAGATCTTTTTCTGTCACAAGCAGATGAGGTCTCATTGTACTAATTAATGGCCCGGTACATAAACATTTTACTAATACCAAGCGTATGGAGAGTTTTAAAAATGACATTGGACTCCATACCTACTTTGTGTGATGCAATCACAGCGATTTGGTTCTTGTGATCACCCCACTCTATTTCAGTGTCGCAAAATATTGTAAAATACATTGGGGCCAAAACGAGAAAACACAATAAACAATCATATAAAAATTACAGAATCCAAATTCAAATGTAATATTTTGTTTATTTTTACTAGTAACAGTATTTATGGCCAGACTAAGTATAGTCCGCGCGGAACTAGTTGGCCGCTCTGCCCGTATTTATACGGGCAGAGCGGCAAACTAGTTCCGCGCGGACTATAGTGAGTGACCCCTTCCAAAATTTTAGGCTGCGACCGCACCTGCCCTAAGTAGGGCTGAAGAACTCCCAGGCACTGCAACATTGAGCTGCAGCAGGGTCAAGCCACAAGGCATGCTCTTATTCAGCGTCTCTAGGAAAGGCGGCACTTACAGTCCTGAAACAATATGTTCTGTTTATTTATAAATTATTATTATGATTTTTTCTTATAAATTGATGCTATTACCAACATGTTAAAATTATTTTATTAAAAAGTTAAGCATACTATTTAAAAATAATGTATATATTGTCTAATATAATATCTCTATTAATAAGTCTTTTAAAAACTACAGTCAGAGACTCTTGTGCACACCTTGACAGTAAGAAATTTAGTAAAATAAATTTATATGTTTAGGACATCCGTTGTTATATTTTAATTTTCTCACAATTTTAATTTAAAATAAGTGTAAATGTATACTTATGGTAGTCAGTATTATGTGGCATCATAATATTATCACTGATTAATAGTTGTTAAGAAATTAAAATAGACAATTCTCTGATCTTTGTTTAACAAAATACACATAAATACATATTTTGTATGCAATATTTTGATTTCTATAAAGTTTAAGTTAATTCTGTGCAACAAATATGTGATGTTATCTGGGAAAAGGGACCTGGAGGGTTTTAGTTTCCGAGATAATCGCATTTAAAGTAAAGTGTCGAAAAAAATCATTTTTTATTTTTTTGCTCCATATTAATAAACGGACTCTAAATTTTGATATGACAAAGACACAGGTTTTAAAAACGATTTTTTATAGGTTAAAATATATCTTAAAGTTTAGTAAAAAAGGGACCTTATTGTCGGTGCTGCAGTCGAGAGTCGATTGCGGCTTTCTTTCGGCACGGTATCTACTGTTATACTACTAGTAATTTGCACCAAGCTGAAGATCGGTAACGTTGATTAGAATATCTGGGGGCACGGTAGTGCCCCCGCCAAGTAGAGCGCGAAGCAGTACCATCATTTACAGTGTAAATGATGGTACTGCTTCGCGCTCTACTGTAAACGCTGTAAATTTTACAGGAACCATTTCACCGCATTTTAGGCCCCTATTTGAGAACCTCGGAGGTCATTAAGTTCCGAAGTTAGGCTAAAGCAAAGTTTCTCATTTATGACACTCACTCACTCAAGATCATCAAAAGGGAAATAATAAAACGAGCGAATAAAAATTACTTAGCGACTGATGATGAACATATTGTTTTAATAACTTGAGCGGTATGAATTTGAGTAAGCGAAAAATAAACTAAACTAACGACTAATATTGATTTATAATAAAACCAGAACGAGCTTACAAAAAGTGGCTTGTGATTAATCTATTTTCAGATATTAAAATTCTATCCGATATATTGGTTACCGATATTCTATTTGAGGGTTTATATTTTATATTTTGATACGTGTTTTAATGAAAACTACAGATTGTTAAATGCGCGCGAATTAGAATGGGGGCGGGGCGATGAATTTTTGTGTAAATGATGGTACTGCTTCGCGCTCTACTGTAAACGCTGTAAATTTTACAGGAACCATTTCACCGCATTTTAGGCCCCTATTTGAGAACCTCAGAGGTCATTAAGTTCCGAAGTTAGGCTAAAGCAAAGTTTCTCATTTATGACACTCACTCACTCAAGATTATCAAAAGGGAAATAATAAAACGAGCGAATAAAAATTACTTAGCGACTGATGATGAACATATTGTTTTAATAACTTGAGCGGTATGAATTTGAGTAAGCGAAAAATAAACTAAACTAACGACTAATATTGATTTATAATAAAACCAGAACGAGCTTACAAAAAGTGGCTTGTGATTAATCTATTTTCAGATATTAAAATTCTATCCGATATATTGGTTACCGATATTCTATTTGAGGGTTTATATTTTATATTTTGATACGTGTTTTAATGAAAACTACAGATTGTTAAATGCGCGCGAATTAGAATGGGGGCGGGGCGATGAATTTTTGTGCAGGAACCTAGGTAATTACTATTTTAAGCTGAAAAATAACTCAAACATGTTAAATATTTTCGTATGAGAAAATGATTTTAGTATTACGTATGTATGAGAATTTCGATGGTACCCGGCCTCTTAACAGAAGGCCTACTTAACCAAGGTTAGCGAAGCGGGGTGCTCGAAGTGACAAATAGGCTTTCGAATTATTTTTTTGTCCAACTTTTGAAAAAAATTATTTTTCTCTGGCTTCATATTAATCCGACCACCTCATCATAAGAAAATCGTTATAACTTCTAAACTATCTGACTTAGAGCACTGAAGTAAAAGAATTTTAGAAGATGAAAACTTCCTCTATCTTTTTAAAATAAAAAAGAACCAGTTTAATCTGCTAGATTTTTCACAAAAAGCCCTTAATAAAAAATACACATATTTTTTTTCTTAAACTTGGGTTTTTCTATGTTTAATTTCACGAAATTTATAACATATTGCCTATGTAAGCGTAGTCCACAAATTCAGCTATCAAATGAGACCTATTTTATCTACATAGGATATTTACATGAGAAGTACTGGTCAGATTAGTGTGAAAGCCCGAGAAAAATTAAAATGGCTGCCATTTTACAACCGTGAGAGAGAGAGAAAAATTTTTAGAGTCAATTTGTCGATAAAATATGCCATAGATCATGACATTATAGGATCGGACACCGGTCCGACACCGACACATTGTATAATTGAAGTTAAATTCTAAAAGACCATATTATAACGTACGTCTCAAAAAATATGATTTCTAATGTAACTTCCTACAATAACATACTTTTTAGGGTTCCGTAGCCAAAATGGCAAAAAACGGAACCCTTATAGATTCGTCATGTCTGTCTGTCTGTCCGTCCGTATGTCACAGCCACTTTTCTCCGAAACTATAAGAGCTATACTATTGAAACTTGATAAGTAGATGTAGTCTGTGAAACGCATTAAGATTTTGATACAAAAATGGAAAAAATATAAAAAATTTTAGGGGTCCCCATGGATGGTTCAGGTACAAATGAAACAAAAAAAATTTTTCATCTGGCCTATGCGTGTGGGGTATATATGGATAGGTCTTCAAAAATCATATTGAGGTTTCTAATATAATTTTTTTCTAGCCTGAATAGTTTGCGAGAGAGACTCTTCCAAAGTGGCAAAATGTGTCCCCCCCCCCCTCTAACTTCTAAAGTAGGGGCATGATAATTCTAAAAAAATATATGATGTACATTACTATAAAAACTACCAACGAAAATTGGTTTGAACGAGATCTAGCCAGTAGTTTTTTTTATATGTCATAAATGATAAACCTTAATTTAACTTTCATTATATCATAAATTAAATACTAAAATAAATCAAAAACCTTATAATTTCATAGAAATAACTCTTATTGCTGCTGTGGAACCCTTCATGGGCGAGTCCAACTCGCACTTGGCCGGTTTTTATGATGTCGAAGTTTGAATGCGATTTTCTCAATATCATCTTTTACGACTTTCGAGTTTAAACATTTTTTTAAAAAATATTTTCCAGACCTACACGCATGTTATTTACATGGTTCGATAGCCTATTAAATGTAGATTATGGAGATACTAATAACTCAATACCGACAATAAGGTCCCTTCACGCTGATAATGTCACATATAGTGGCAAACCTTAATTATTTAGCTGTGTTAAATATAAAAACGTTTTCTTGAAGTACTTGCCTCTCAATCTGCTGGAGACTGCTGCATATTCCTAGTAGAGCCCCCTTTATCTCTATCAGAGTATCTCCAATTCTCTCTAGATGTTGGCTACTACTTATAGTAGCCTGAGCCCTTCTCTCTGACGACTGTATGAGAGACCGTCTTATTGCTCGCATAGTAAGCGGAACCTCTCGCCTGTGACGTCGACGCCGGGGCGAAAGCACCATTGTGGGTTCGACCGGTGCAGGTGAGGCGATGGGGGGAGTCCAGCTAGGAGGTGGAGTTCCAGGTGCCTGGACAATGGGGGTTTGGAGGGATGAGGATGGTGCTAATATGGACTCTGAGGCAGGATAATCTTGTTGATCCTGTATGAGGCACTCAGGAAATGGGTCCATGGACTCTACCGCCATAGCTGGAGTGCTTTCGACAGGCTGCAAATAGCAAATATTACAAATCAATTTTGCAAAATATGAAAATAAACATAACATTTACTATATCTTGTCTTATATGTATATATACAGGATGCAATTAAACCTTCCAGCCAAATTTTGATATATTGATCCTTGTTAAAAATAAAAATACACGTATTTTTTCTTTTACAATCACTCAGTACTAAAATGTTGAGAAAAAGCTTCCGAAAGTTATTCTAAAAAACAGTACAATTAATGGACACGGCGCGTCGCCCGCGCGTGACGTGCCCCCGCGCGCACGCCTCCCCCCGCGTCACCCCCTCTCATTCCCCCGCGCCGCGAGTGACCATTCTGCAACGATTTTAAATGGGATAAAATATTATGTCTTAAAAAAAATAACACCCAATTTTTGTTGGTTAAATGGACTCTCCTAAGCCCTAGAAAAAATTTGGCAGGAAGGTTTAATTGCACCCTGTATAAAAATCTTGAGTCACAATGTATGTTTCCAATAAACTTTAAAACTACTGAACCGTTTTCAATCAAATTTCACTTATATGATATACCCGTACTTTGGTCTAACTTGCTAGATAATATAGTTATCAATTATTCGTTTATGTCGTGAATGTAAACAAATAAAAGTGTTAAAATTAATTGTTTCTTAAGCAGGTTGCAAATACACTCAATACGTGGCGCTGTGTTCTGTTTCTTAGAATATAATTTTATTTTCAATTTAGCTAATTCGATTTTTACTCAGTTGCAATTAGAGAAATAAACTATAATGGCGGTACGAAGTTCGCCAGGTCAGCTAGTTATATACTATATTTCTATTATTGTATTTGACTTTTGATAAAACATATTATTATAATAAACTAGAATAATTACTTAACGAACTTTTAATTTCCATCTGTTTTCAAACAGTAAAAATTATGTATTTTTAATGTACTATCAGAGAAGTTGATTCCTATGCAGATGGCGGACCTAAGTAATTTGGTCGCGTTACGTCAAACCCAGCCGACCGATCACAGCTAACATTGAATTGACATAAGCCGACCACATGACTTAGGTCCGCCATCTGCATAGGAATTAAGTTCCCTGATAGTACATATCTTATAAAATAGATAATTATAATTTATCTCTCACCGGTAATGGTTCCACTCGCACACCACTCAACCCCTGTCCGTAGTCCCCCCCCTAGAATCTGGAGGAACTTATTCTCTATATCGGACAGAGGTTGCTCAGTTGATGGCCCTCCCCCAGTCCTGTGTTGGGACAATCTTAAGGCCGCTACCCTTCTCTTTAATTTGGCCTTATAATCTATCCAATACTGTAAATAAAATACAGCAGTGAGTTTATGGTCTTAGTAATATTACAGATTAAATAATTTAAACATAAAATAAAACATAATATTTTTTAGTTACTTTGGACCAGCTTTTCCAATCTTTGTGTGCGCCGGCGCCTTCAGCGTTAAGTATCTCTGCAAGCTCCTGCCATTTTCTTTTAGAGTACTCTTTCGCTTGTAAGGAGCGGTTATAGGCAACAGCGATATCTCTATGAGAATTTAGGTGTTCCCATAGCATATCGAGTTGTTGCCCAGAAACCCGACGACTCCCAACGCTGCAAACGAAATCAATAAACAATTGAACTAATTGAAATTCCATCAACATTTTTTTACTTTTGCTTTGGTGTTTTAAATATTATTCAACAGTATATATATTTATATATTATACATTTTATGAGATCACATTTCATCATACACTTGATATTTACTTACTTTCTATTTGTCATTATTACGAGTAAGAATATTTAAATAGAAAATGTCGAAATAATCACTCACACACTATGTAAGTACTTGAAACTTTTTGTTTTATCGCGCCACAACAACACTTGACGTCTTCAATATTCATGCCGAAAAACGGATCGCGTTGTCAGCATTGCTAGTTTTTAACAATTTCACTGTTTTATTTAATTATTATAGTAAACAATTTAACGCTGTTGTATTTAATTTATTGATTTATTTTCAGATATAATAGAAAACCTTTCAAATTCACTCTATTCTCTAGTGAAAAGTTTTTTTATTTGTTTAGACAAGTCCGTAAAGTGGAACGCAATAATTACGAATGTCACAATCATTATGACATTCGTGCGAGAGGGACAAAGCGTTTAGCGCTTTATAATTAGCTGCTACCTCGCTTCCACTTATAGCAAAATCAGGCAAAATGTTGACAATTAATTTGATATCGTTCGTTATTTCCCATCACTAAGCAGGAATAAAACAATATTGTTTTCATACACTATAAAAAGCTCATGGTACAAATCAAAGTAATGTTATTGTAATCTTACAACAAAGTGTTCTGGAAACATGATAGTTTTAGAAAAGGTTGTCTGGCCTGGCCCCCTGGAGGCAATCTAAAGTGGTCCGCGAAGCCATCCTAATAATATGTGAAAATTCAGAAGTTAGTAAAGAGTATGCAGTTATGCACTATGCAGCCACAAAAATAACATCAAATTAAAATCTGTAACTTTTAGATTTTTGGCAAATAAAAAAGAGTACTAATTATAAAGTAGTGCTTGTTTTTTTTTAACAAACAACCCTTAATTTAATATCTATTATTCGGGACTTAACGCAACTTATATTCTAGTCCCCTGGTGACCACGGCCGTTGTAACACGGCCGAAACGTCGTTAAAAATTACTACTAGAATATAAGTCGCGTTAAGTCCCGAATAATAAATATCAAATATAATGCAACGCGAAAGTTTTATAGTTCATAACCTTTAGTTTAGGTAAACCAACTGGGTGGTCCCCGACAAGCCAAATATTTGGTAAAATGGTACCTCGTGTCTTTGTTGAAGATTAAGAGCCACTGGTTTAGGGTGTGTATGTGTTCCTTGTAGAGAGTACACTGTGAAAGTAGCAGATGCTGAAAGACCAAATTTTTTTTCAGTTTTGTATGGGCACGGCATCACGAGTTTCCCCATTCAAAAGTGAATTTTTGTTTGATCTTTCAACGCTGCTACTTTCACAGTAAACTCTATATGGAACACATACACACCCTAAAGTAGTATCACTTAGTTTTGTTAAGGGCCCCCGAGACGATCAAACGGTTTGACTCAAACACGTAAATTTTGGTTTGACTCAAACCATTTTGATCGTTTACAAAGCTAGTTTGAACGGTTTGTCAAACATTTACGTGTTTGAAGCTCGTTTGATGAAATTTCATATTTTTGTTGTGTTTGACGCGCCGTTTGATCGTGTTCCGATGCGTTTGAACAAACTTTATAACATTCTTTGGAGTAGGTACATTATTTTTAACCGACTAAAAAAGAGGAGGTTATCAATTCGATGCGTATGTATGTAATATTTCCAGAACTGCCCAGTTTTCGTATATAATCTATACTAATACTAGCTGTCTCGGCAAACGTTTTTTTGCCACAATTATAAAGTATATCACCCGTATTATTTTATTGAAGTGACTAAATAAGTATGTCACCATGGCAACGTCGATCGCTATCCCGTCGTACAAACAATGGTCGCCGTCAGTCTCAGGTTGTAATAATTTACTATTATTTTATTCAACAAATGCACTTATCAATATATAAAGTACCGAGTAGCCGATTCTCAGACCTACTGAATATGCATATAAAATTTGGTAAAAATCAGTAAAGCCGTTTCGGAGGAGTTCGTGGACTAACATTGTGACATGAGAATTTTATATATAAGATTATAAATGCGAAAGTATCTCTGTCTGTCTGTCTCGCTTTCACGCCAAAACTACTGAACCGATTGTAATGAAATTTTGTACACAGATAGTCTAAAGCCTGAGAAAGGACTAGGCTACTTTTTAACTGGAAAAAGGGGTTGTAAGGGGGTGAAAATGCGTAAATTTGTTCAAATTAAGTTAGTTCCAAAAATTCATAATAGATGGCGCCGTGCGTCTCCTACATCGCGCTATCGCTTGCTCATAAGTCTTTCTATAAGACGTGGTACCATTTAAATTACGTTTTTCGATATTTTCGATTGTTATACACGTTGATAATGTACTACTCGTAACTCGGTTATCAGTACCTACTTCATCTATGTAGTGATGAGTGACGTAACCTTAAACCTACCAATCTATGATAAATAGTTTATGGGTAAAGCTAAAGTTATGAAATATTATGTGCATAGTGCACACTGCACAGCTGTTTTTGGCTATTTTGATTTAAGGGGTACCAGGGTTTTAAAAAACTTTAAAATTTGATACCAATTTTGTTGACATCGCGCGCTGTAAGTACACTGAAGTCCACGCGGACGAAGTCGCGGGCAACAGCAAGTGTTAGTATATATCAGCATCTGAACAAATGTGCAAAATTTCAAAAGTGTATGTATGTTTTTATGTTTGTGTTCACATATCTCCGGAACTACAAGTCCGATTCAAATATTTTTTTGTTGTACTATAGGTATTGTTTAACTTGGGAGACTTCTGCAAGTTTCATCAAAATAGGTTTGGTAGTTTTGAGATAGGGAATTTAATTCTCAATTTCGTACAATTTTTAAGTCGGTTTTATCTTTAAAAAAATAATATTTATTCGTCACAAGACGTGTACTCCACAGCGAGTATTGAACCAACCTGCGCAGTTTCGTTTGACAAACCGTTCAAACCGACATCAAACGGTTGCATCAAACACGTAAGGTTTGAATCAAACCGTTTGATCGTCTCGGGGGCCCTTTACACACTGTATATCAAGAATCTGCTAATGTCAAGAAATATGTTCGCAAATAACTTACCATAGTGGTTTACTGGGTTCCAACACAGGGACGTGGCCGGCGGGCGTTTTTTCGCAGGCCACGGACGCACCGGTTAGGAGGCTGCCATCAGAGGACTTTTGAACCACTCGAGCCCTTTTGAAAATACAATAATAAAAATTACAAGCTAGGCAATAACTTATTGCAAGCTATGTCACGCGGCTTCATTCGAGTTTTTTTTTCTACTACTTCCAATAAGATATCTTGTTAGAAATAGCCGATCCGATAAACGAATAATTATTATTTTTAACAAAAAATTAAAACCGACTTCCAAGGTAAAAGCAATAATAACATCCTTATAATATGAACTAAAAAGTATTAAATAATTATTCCTATCTCATGGTGCCTTTTTCCGTATTCGGCTAAAACTCAACTATTTCTCAACTCAATCTTCATAATTTTGAAGTCGGTACCAGATATAGCTGAATCCAGATGCCAGAATATTTGAAACATTTGTAACTGGCCCCCTAATATAATGTAATACCCCCCTTAGACACATTCGTATTTAAATAAAGCCGCCATTCCACCGCGGTGCACGCTGTGCACAGCCACGCGACGCACGTTTTTATTACTTTGATTACGTCAATTCGTGCCTAGCGTGTCCGTGAATTGCAGTGGACACTGTCACATCTATTATTTTCTTGCAAAGCGAAGCTTGACGCACGTGCGTAGTCTCCGTGCGCTGCGGTGGACTGGCGGCTTAAAACCATAGAATCATAATCTTAAGTATTGACATCGTTGCTTATAACTACTTACGGTTTCTGCACGCGCATTCTCTTGGGGCGAGTGGGGGTTTCAAGCTCGCCACAGCTTTTTTCCTCAACATGAGAACCAACATTTTCTTTACTGTCTAAAGCTGGAAAGAATTAAATATAATTTATTGCTGTATAACAGAATATGTTAGTCAGTTTCTACAATATACATTTGTATGTAGTACTTTTTTTTACAATGGGCAATTTTGATTTGTTGTGTTATTATGCATTATTATTTATAGTAACGTTAAAATATAACCTTATATGAGATAGGAATATACTTACACTCCATATTCTCTGTTTCTTGTTTTATTGTGCTATCAGAATCAAAATATCTCTCCTGTGCATCAAATTCCCGAGGCTCCTCTGTAGCTAGCACAACACTGCACGGTATAGTTTCAGTTTCAATATTGCGTATTGTGAGATGAACTAAAGGTTGTGACTAAAATAATATTTAATAATTAAATACATAATTATTTAACACATAATAAAATTGGAATCACAGCTAACATTACTACTCGAAAGGGAAAAAAAAGTTATAGAGACTTTTATGACTCTTTTTTCTTCTTCCAGCAGAATTAATATATGTGTACCTGGCTACTGCTTGCTGTGTTCTGAAGGCTGACAAACTGTCGTAGTCTCGTATGACATATGTAGCATAGAAAACATAACTCTGGTTTCACCTGTTGAATAAAAGAATTATATAGTAATACTAACTGTCCCGGCAATCATTATTTTGGCATATAAAGTATTTCGCCCATATTATTTTATTGAAGTGACTAAATAAGTATGGCACCGAACTTTTTGGATTACTAACAAGCTAATTTTTTGTGAGTAGCTTTATTTTGATAAGACAAACAATATTTTTGTCTGCAAAAAATCTTGAAAGTGGTAGCTAACAGAGATAGAATCGATTTCATACTTTGATTTGATGGTCCTAAAATATGGATTGTTTTATTTGTAGGACAATGTTACTCTTTAACAAGGTCTTGTCAAACTTGTTTGGTCGTTGAGAAAATGGAATTGAGTCGAGAAAATTCTAGAGTGATGATTTATTATGACTTTCGAAGTGGTTTAACACACAAACAGTGTGTTGATGATTTCTGCATTTGGTGATGAAGCCCCATCCAAAACCACAATTTATCGCTGGTTTGCTGAATTTCAACGTGGACATGTCAAGTTCAGTGATGATCCCCGTTAGGTCCAAAAACTGCAGTTACCCAAGAAAACGTTGATGCTGTGCTTAAGCTGATTGAGGAAGATCGACATGTGACATACCGCAAAATTCAGGCAACTTTCTAAAGTTGCCTGAATTTTTTAAAGATTATTTGTATTTGACATTTGTATTATGAGTCAAATACAAATAATCTTGCATGAACAATTAGGTATCAAAAAGTTGTTTTCCCGATGGATACCGCATTTTCTCTGTGAAGAGCAAAAAGCGGCTCGCGTTTCTCTCTCTCTCTCCTCTCTCGAAAACTCGAAACTCTCGAAAGATTCCACGCAGGATCCTCAAATGCTGTATAGTGGCTGTATACAACATCGTATCAGGTGACGAATCCTGGATATACGTGTATGAACCCGAAACAAAAAACCAGTCACGTTTTGTCACGGGTGTTCGAAAATGAGTTAAAGCCAACAAAAATTGTTTGTTCACGGAGTGTTGCAAAAAAATGGTGGCCACGTTTGTCTCCAAAACCGGCCATGTTGCGACCACGACTATTCCTCTTGAGGGACAAAGAACGGTTAATGCAGAATGGTATGCTAGCATTTGTTTGCCACAGGTCGTTTCTGAACTCCGTAAAGAGAACTGCAACCGCCGCATCATCCTCCATCACGACAATGCGAGTAATTCTATGGTGATTCTCATACCGCGCACAGAACAAAAGAGTTTTTAGAGCAAGAAAACATACAATTATTTTTATTAATTAGACCATCCGCCGTACAGCCCCACCGCAGCCCTAATAATTTCTATACTTTTCCTAAATTAAAGAATAAATGGCGTGATCAGAGATTTTCATTACCTGAAGAAGCTGTGGACGCCTACAAAACGGCCATTTCGTCTTTTTTGTCTACTTGTAGGTAATCTGTGGACAGTGGACCCCAACTTCCGAATGGAATGGTTGCCAATGATTGGTTCCATCGTCACGTATGGAAAAATGCGGTGTGCGTGTTAGTTTGTCCTGATTCAGTACTGTATACTCAGTCCGACAATTATAGAAATTATTTACCTTAAAGTTAGCAAGCTTCTCATAAACATATTGTAGATCCGTATCTTGAATATTAATCGTTTTTTCGTTTATACATAGGCATATAGAGCAGCAAGTATTTTTGAACATTCTGCAAAATTTTTATCTACCTTCTTCTTCTTCTTTTTATTATGGCGGCCTCAGTGAATTGCCAGTGTCAGAGTGATTTTGGGGAGACTTTGCTCTATATTGCAGGTCTGGTGAAGGAACAAGGTACAGTATAGTGTTTAAAATTTAAATTCTGTTGAATATACCTAAAACAAACACAAACATATAGAGGTTAGTAAAACATCACAATTTTATATTGTTAGAACAAATATATGTACACAGAATATCAATAAAAGAGGTATTTACATAACATAAAATTGATTTAAAATTGACAGGGCGAGGAATATTGATAGGAAGGAGGTCATAAAGGGAGGAATTGTTTTTGGGACAGTAGAAAAAGATATGGTACAAGGTCATCTAAACCACACTCACAAAGAGAACTATCCTTGACCCTAATTTTTTCTAAAAAAACTGGGGAACAGCAGTGTCCTAACCTAACTCTGCAAACTGTCGAGCAAACTGTTTTGCTATTTTGCGAGTATTTAAAGAACCAAGGCCTGACTGGAACATCACTTTGAACGTCAAAGTAATGTTTGCCTTTTATGGTACTTGAGCTAGTCCATTCCCTATTTCAGCTAATGTATAAATGTTTTTTAGCTACAGGAATCAGATCCTGACAGTATAACTGGTAATGAGTTAGTGCACCCGTTGTAACTGCTTCCTTAGTTTACTTTTGGAGTCCGAAAGGATAATGGAGTCATTGAGTTTGTGACACTCAATGAACAAGATAGTCTCATAAATGGCAAGCACTTCCCCTGTATACACAGACGAAGTGGGAGGCAATTTAAAATAAGATTAACCCTCGGAATCCAAACTGCAGCACCAACACAGCCATCATCAGATAATTTTGATGCATCAGTGAAAACAAGCAACCAATCCCTGAAGTGTCGATCAATGATGTTCCTGAATTGAGAGTTGGCCGAGGAGGAACATTTTTCTATGGGTAAGTTGAGCAAAACTTTTGGAACAAATGTTATAGCATTAAAGGGTGTGGAAAAAAGAGGATTAAGGGAGCACTGGTAGACAGGACAAGGGAGACGGGTTAACTTGAGGTAGCTAACTAGGAGTCATGGGGTTTCTTTGTGTGACCAGTAGGATGTGGAAACTAGTTGGGACAGAGTGTGAAGTTTGCCAATTAATGGGTGATAGGAAGATTGGAAAATTTTAAATAGAAACCGGTCTGATAAATATTGCCTCCTGATGTGAAGTGGAGGGTCAACACATTCAACCTGAAGTGTGTTAATTGGTGTTGACTTCATGGCCCCAACAATAATCCTCAATGACTTGGCCTGTATCTTATCTAGGTTCTTTAAAGGAAGCTTATTGCAGGGCTCAAGTAGAAAAGACCCATAATCAAGATGACTACGGATAAGGGCATTATATACAAGCCTCTGGGTGTATGGATGAGAGCCCCACCATACTCCACTTAAGGACCGCAAAATGTTAATATTTTTTTCGCACTTTTGTGCTGTGTGCTGATTTTGGTATGTCCCTGTCAATTTGGAGTCTAAAATAACACCTAAAAACTTGACCCTATCCTTAATCGGAAAAACTTGATCTCTGTATTGAATACAAATATTGGGTATTGTTCTGGCCCGGGAGAAAACAACTACTGAACTTTTTGGGATAGAAATTGATAAGCCATGTCGGTCCATCCATTCCATGAGATATCTAATGGCTGTGTTCAGGCGAGAAATCTCCGTAATATCCTTAATAAAACTCCATAATATCCTTTAAGGCAATGTAAATTGCTATGTCATCCGCATATTGAAGGATCTCACAGAAACTTAAAACTGACAAATCCAAATCATAGGAGTAAATTTTGTACAGGGTAGGACTGAGAGGAGATCCTTGGGGAAGGCCTATGAAAACTCGCATGGGAGGTAAGGAAGAATTTTGAGTGGATATTACGATAGAACAGTAGGAAAGGAGATTACATATAAAATTTGTCATCCTCACAGGAACACTCAGCTGCAGCAATTTTTGCCTGAGCACCGGAAGACGGACATTATCATATGCGGCAGACACATCAAGAAACATTCCCACCACATGTTCGTTTCTCGAAAAGGCTATGCGGATGTCAGTCACAAAAGTTCCTAAACTATCCATAGTGCTATAGCCCCTTCGAAAACCGAAATTTTGGACAAGAGCCCCTTACTCTCCATCAGCCATTCCAATCTATTTTTAATGAGATGTTCTAAAATTTTGGGTAAAGTGTCCGAAAGTGCAATGGGTCTATAACCTGATGGGTCACTACTAAGTTTGCCCGGTTTAAGGATAGGGACTATAATTTGGGTCTTCCATTCCTCAGGGGGGACTTCAGACAGGAAAATAGCATTAAGGATACAGAGGCAAGTTTCTTGTGTAGTGGGTCCACTATTCACTATAAATGAATAAGGAATCCCATCAATGCCAGGAGCAGAATCCTTTAAAGAGCCCAAAACCAATCTAAACTCCTCCATCGAAAATGGAAAAGAGCTGCAATTTTGAGGGGTAGAAATAAAATTTTGACATTCCTCCAAAGAGTGTACTGATGGAGGCGCTAATCTGTTGGAAAATTCGTTTATCCAACTAGATGGATCGTTGGACTGACGGTTATCGCTTTCTAGAGAGCCACGAAATTTTTTAACATTTTTCCAAACATCTGAAGGCCGAGACATGGGTGAAAGACTCGAACAGAATTGCCGCCACCCATTTTTCTTTTTCTCCGATAATAAAAATCTTACTTCAGCAGCAATTCATTTATAATTTAAAAAGTTTTCCAGTGTCATCGCCCTACAGTACAATTTTTCCGCGTCTTTACGACGCTTTACGGCACTGGTGCACTCGGCATCCCACCACGGAGGGGAGATAGCTTTTTGATTCCCTGTTTGCTTTAGGGGAATTGCCCTATCTGCAGCCATCAAGAGTACATTTTTAAAATTGCTGTAAGAGGAAAGGATGTTGTTAGGATTGACAGGAGGTAAGTGACAAACTTCAAGAGTCTGATGTCTGCAAATTCAGAGCAATTGGCAGAACTAACTTTATATTTGAGCCGGGATGAATTTGTGGGTATTGATGGTCTTGTCTGTCTGTATGTTATTTTTTGTGATGATGGGGAAATGGTCACTACCAAAAGAATCTGAAAGGACTGCCCAGGAACTTGAAGAGGAAAGGGAAGGGGAGCACAATGACAGGTCTATGACACTCCTCGGGTTCTGTAAAGGAGAGACCCGATGAGTAGCAGAGCCATCATTGAGGACAACCAGGTTATTAACATCGATAAGATCGATGAGGGAGGAGGAATTCGAATCGTCATGGTGGGAGCACCAAGATGTATGGTGAGTATTAATATCACCCAATACAACCAAGGGGGATGGACAGGAGGAAATAATGGATGATATTTCGGAAAATATGGAAGGATTTGGATGAGGGACATACACAGACAAAAAAAAACAGTATCTAAAACATGGACAGCTACAATATTAAAATTACTACTATTTACATGAAGATTATGTACAGAATATGTACATTGGCTGGAGACCAAAATGGCTACTTCAGCTCTGCCATCAGACCTGTCGTCCCGGAAACAGGCATAGCCCGGTACCCTAAAACGAGAACCAGGCACCAACCAAATCTCCTGGACGGCAAGAATTGATGGCTTGTGAGTATTTATAAGAATGTCGGATTTTTTATTTCTAATGCTACGGCTGTTCCACTGTATCACAGTGTGAGCCATTATTGGATAACAATTTTGTGAGTCAGGTTCTCAAGAGTTTTGTACGGTAATGAGTCGCTAGACCTTGAAATCAGGTCTAAAAAGAAGTAGGATAAGTTGTCCAGAAGGTTGTCATTTCTGGACAGGGTAAGGTTGGTAGATGGGGAAGAGATTTCAGGATCTGAAGGAAAAGCGCAACCATTAGGAGACTGGGAAATTGGTTCTTGAATTATGTCACGATGTGCCTGGTGATCGTAACCAGGGGCCATTGGGGGAATAGGGCGACGAGGAGTATACACTGTCTTTCTGTAAGATGTGGTAGTGGGCGAATTGGTTTGTCTGCCTGTTTGTCTAGTGAGGTTCACAGAAGCTGAATGAGATGTCCTGGCAGAATCAGCAAAAGAACGTCTCACCTGGGGAAAACTAGCCGAAGCTTCCAGGTAAGAGATATTTTCCTGACTCATTACCAATTTAATCTCCTTTTGCCTTGTATATTCAGGACAGGAGGTGTCGTTGGCTGCGTGCGGACCACTACAGTACAAACACAATAAGGATGTTACAGTACATGTTGCTCCTTCATGCTTCTGTGAATATTTGTAGCAACGATGGAGGGACCTGCATTGTGCTTTAACATGGCCAAAACGGCAACAGTTATTGCATTGGATAGTGGGTAATTGGTAAGTTTCAACGGGGAGGGAGTTATAATAACAGCCCAAATAGCAAAATTTGGTTCTGATTAAGTCAGATTTGCGTTTTCGTGAAGACTTATGGAGTATGAAGTATACTTAGAACAGTCACATAGACTACTTTAAAACCGCGTTTGGGTACAAATTCAGGATCTTTGGTTTTGAATTTGTTTTGTACAGGTCAGGAAAAATGCTAATTACACTTAATTTAATCTTCAAAACGCACTATATCGTGCTACATATCTTCAGTACTGCTAAACTGGAATCATTATGAGACTAATAGATTTGCACAAAACTCCGTGTGTGTGTCACGCGTGTTTGTCAATTTATAACAAATTATATTATAAGCAATATATAACGCCATTAAATTATTAGTGATTTGGCCTGACTGCGACCTCATGCATATATTCATAATGCAAGATACTCATTAACAGTATGAGAGACATACCTATCTGTTCTAGAAAATGCATGGAACCACTAGATTGTTCACTGCACTTTTCTTGGTTGATAATGTTTGTACTTGTCGTTTTATGCAAATTTTTATATTTAGCCTTAACTTTTTTTCTGATTCCATCGCATCGCTTTAGTTGTGTCCATTTTTTTTAAGTCCATAATGCGTTTATTCAAGATTTTAAAAACGCACCATACAAGCGTACCCAAGACTACAAGGCTTGTACGCATCCTCACAACGCATTTTTGTAGAGATGTGTTGGTCTTGGTTATGATTTTATTTATACTTATGTACTTGACATAGAGCTAGAGTCTCATATCGTGCTACTTTAGGACTATGCTTAGATTAGCATTTCAAAGTGCAATAATAAGCCAACATACATCAATCAAAACTATTCCGTGGCTTTTGGCGGACTTCTTGCATTATAAGCTGCTATTCCTAAGACCATTTTGCTAGTTGGGAGAACACACGAGAAGGGAGTTTTTGGCCAGTTAATTTAATAACTACAGATTGGGTGGGGGTCCAGGTGGGAGAGTTTTGGTCATTCAAGGTCTTGCGACTGAACCTACGTGCTTTTACCACTTTACCGAAACCTGATGGTACTTGTAAGTTTTCTACCAACTCTTCCATTGACCAATCAACAGGATCATTACGTATAATGCCCATGCGGGATACACTGAATGCCGGTATGGATACAATATATCCAGCACTTGAAACAGCAGGTTGATCAATGAAAGAATTAGCATGTTCGTATGATTGAAATTCAATCGAAACACGACTACGGCCAATTTTCTTAATTCCATCAATTTTGATGTTATTTATATTATTTTTAAAAAGGAAATGGCCAAATTGGATAGGGTTAAGAAAACCGGTATCAGACTCAGACTTCGACACGTGAACAATGTACGGCGCAGCATCATCGGCACTATATACCTTTTTGTTGGCAAATTCGGGGTTCACTTAATGCAATTGTATTGATGGCACTGAATGTGTGTTACTAGTTGCCTTTTTAGGCTGTGGTTCCGGAATGTCCTGGTTTGGTCTTTTTCTATTATTTGTACCACCACCGGGGTCAGGGGGATCGTCAAGCTCCATAAAGCCGGTAAAACAAACACTTAACCTAAAAACAAAAACTAACTAAAACTATATACTTACTTACGACGAATCAACCACAAAATATAACACACAACACAAAATACAATTAAGATATTTCAACAAATAATGCAAATACACACAAAAATGTAAGTAAGTAACAGTATAAAAATCGAAAATAATGAAAAGACGCTTCACAAACTATAGAGAATGAGAGTTGAGACGCTTGTTGACAGCACTCAACCAAAGAGCTTTTTTTTTTATTAATTCGTCCCGGTCGGGACAGGCAAAGGAAGCGTTGCCCATACAGCCATTTCTATGTTTTCTCTATTTATTGAATTAATAGTGAAGTGAAGGCCGAAGCCAATTCTTTTATATTCACGGAAGGAAGATAAATGCGCCACATTTATCAACAGTTTGAATTATAAGCGCACAGAATCTATTATAACTGTCGATTAAATCGCATGTTTCAATTTAAAAATTATTTAATTTCTGATTAACAGTTTTTTCATACAAATCCCAATTTACTGTTTTCAGATTCGTGTGAAGAGGAAAACTCTCAAATGTCTGTGACAAGTTACTACGGGAAGAGAATGATGGAGAAAGATTCAATGTTGTCAGAGTTGGTAAATGATAATTACCTAATGAGTCTGAAGAAACTTGCCATTCACAAAATAATGCTAACGACGCCGAAACAAAAGTCAAATCTAGTGCATTTGGCTTCCATCTATGCGACGTGGTTGGACGTCCATCATTCAAGAGAACAAAATCATTCTCATCAGCGACATCAACAATATCTCTCCCTTGCGCGTCAACTTTGCCATAAAGTATGATGCGTGTTAAAGTCTCCAGCAAAAATTATCGGTTTCGGAATAGTCTGTATTAAATCATTAAATTTTTTCTTATTAAATTCAGGAGTACAGCTTCCTGGGCTGTAAACACTTACAATCGAGATTTGTTTCTGAAAAATTTGAATCTGAACAACAATATTTAGTAAAGAATCATCATAAAATGTATTAATTTTGTTATAGACTATAGTGTTATGAATTAATATGGCTACTCCATTGTGATTATTACCACAGTCATTTCTCACAATAGAGTATCCTTTCATGTTAAATGTGATATGTGGTTTGAGCCATGTTTCACTAATTATACAAATGTGGATGGAATTATCTAATAAAACATTTTTGTAGTTCATATTTATTACTTGGCAAGCTGTGACTGTTCCATTGTATAATATTTATTTGGGCAGAGAATGTGAAAGATTGTTATTTTTTTCTTTTATAGTTTCTTTTATTGCCTCTGAAAGAAGCTGTGAGTTTATGCTTGCATTTTGAGTCTTGTTCAGAGTAATAGCTTTAATTAAACATTCTGTGAGTAACGTAAGTGCGTTTTTATTTGAGAGAAGTACATTTAATAGGTCTTTACTATTTGTGTTTTCATTTAATAGAGTAACATATACATACACAATAGAGTAGCATAGACAGCTATTCTATTATATTTATAAATAAAATACTGTAAAATAGGGTGAATAGACACAACTTTCAACTTCTACACTGATTTTCTTACATATTTTGTATGAAAGCTGTTATTAAAGAATTGTCGAATTGCGAGTCTCGTTTCAATTTATCAAATAGTTATTCTTTAACTATGTATAAATTAGAGAATTATTTGTAAAATAGGAAAAAGTAGGCGGTTTCTATTTACCTTGAAACTGGGGTCAAAAGATACGAGAGAGGGGTAAATAGAGAAATAACGTTAGGGTTGTCAAAATCAACTTTTATTGTACGTCTATGTAAGTAGGTAATTCGTTTTTCAGTAAACAACTATCAAAAATAATTGAAGAGTTTAATTTTTGTAATTATAATCATCTAAGTATAATATCTAGCGTTAAATTGTCTCAGAAAAACATTTAAACAAAAAAATTTAAATGAAAACTGTCATGATGAAAAAATACTCGATTGACAACCCTAAAAATCATGTTTCTATTAACCCCTTTCTCGTTGCTATTAACCCCTCACTCGTATCTATTCACCTCTTTCTTCGTGCCTATTGACCCTAAAGGCGTTTCTAATCACCCCCCACTCGTTTCTATTCACCTCGAAATCAGTAAAAAAATACTAAGTTTCGATTTTACTAAAAAATAACAAAATGATGGAATATTGACACTAACCTTTTTATTCCTAATAGATGAGAAACTTAGCTATCCAAGTATGCAAATTGACAAAGAGATATCAGTGACGAACTTGATGTTTTTTTTAAAGATTTACAGTCATAAACACGCAGACGTTCACTTCAACAGCTTTTTTCTCTATGTCATTAGAAATGACGTAAATTTTAGGGTTGCCAGAATAAAGGGAAAATGTTGCAGTGTTGTTAATAGTAGAAATAAAGATACTTTAACAGACTATAGAGCAACTAGAACGACCATAATCAAATTCTCAGATTTGTTTCAATTCACCCCGCGATTTCTATTCACCCCATTTTACGGTACTTAAAACTGTACTGTAATATTATTAATAGAAATCAACAAAAGCTTGTGGATTAAATCTGTTTTATTGTTTAATTTACCTTATTAGCCTATTTATTTAGCTATGTACAATATTTTTTATTGAAATAAAACATTTATTTGAGCTCATTTCTTTTTTATTTTACTTTTTTTAATTTTTGGTATGTTTAGAGTGAAAAGTTTTGCAATTAAAAATTTCTTGTTTATTTCATATTAAAAAAATAACGGATGTTTATTTTTTTTCCTTCTAAGTCCGACCTCTTGTTACGTAGTATACAGTTTACATCCTCTTTGCTACCTATAGGGACCGTGCAGAAACTATAGAGGCGTCGTAATTCGACAGCAGCGACACGATGCGTGGAATGGACTATCTAACACTGGAAGAATTCTGGAGTGGAATGGACTATCTAACACTGAAAGAATTTTTCAAATCGGACCAGTAGTTCCTGAGATTAGCGCGTTCAAACAAACAAACAAACTAACTAACTAACAAACTCTTCCGCTTTATAATATTAGTATAGATTATCCAAATTGTATTGAGAGGCAACAGTTAGAATACCAATTTCTTTAAATTTATCTCTCAGACATTCTAAAGCAGACATTTTATAAATAGAACTATTTCGATATGACATCCTACTATGAAAATAATTAAAATATACTAATCGTGCCGTGTCTTCGTCAAAAATTTCTCTAATTTTTCTGACTGCATATGCTGCAGAACTGTGCCTACCTGCAATATTAACAATGTGAGGATTTACTCTACAAGGCGCAGGTTTGGCCTCATATGGAATATTGTTCTCATCTCTGGGCAGGGGCGCCAAAATACCAACTGCTCCCTCTGGATCGAACGAATCCAACGAAGGGCCGCTCGAATTGTTGACTGCCATAGTGTTTCAAACAGCTTGGACCCCTTGGAATTACGCCGAGATGTAGCTTCACTCTGCACCCTCTATCGGTTGTATCACGGGGAGTGCTCTGAGGAATCATACCACCTGCAACTTTTCGCCATCGTCCCACGCGAAAAACATACCATCCTCATCACACACCTCATTCCACAGTGCGTTTTTCGCGTAACTTTCTGCCGCGCACTGTAAAACTCTGGAATGAACTGTCACCAGCAGTTTTTCAGGACCTATACGACCTGCAAACCTTCAAGAAAAGAGCGTATTCCCTCTTAAAAGGCTGGCAACGCACCTGCAGCTCTTCTGATGTTGCGAGTGTCCATGGGCGACGGTAGTTGCTTACCATCAGGTGACCCGTTTGCTCGTTTGCCCCCTTATTTAATAAAAATAAATAAATAAAAAAGTGTAATACCTAAGAATACAGTGTTGTCTACCAAATTCATCTTCTCATCTTTTAATACTACATTGGTTTGGACTTGCCTAACATTGGACAAAGTAAACTTTATACATTTTGTTTTACTAGAATTTAAAAGTAAGTTATTAACATTAAACCAATGTACTATTTTTGAGAGAGCACTGTTTAGCTCGTCGTAGTCAGACTGTAGTCGCTTCACTTTAATAATAAGTGAAGTGTCATCAGCAAAAAGCACTATATCATTATTATTATCCTTAACTAGATAAGGTAAGTCATTTATATAGAAGAGAGAAAGAAATGGGCCTAATATGGGCCTGTGGGACACCTAATTCTGTTTTCGTTCCATTGGACCTTTTACTATTAACCTCAACCCTTTAAGTCCTATTTTTAAGGTAAGAAGTCAAAAGGCTGAGAGCAGAGTCGTTAATTTCGTAGTAACGCAATTTCCTGATCAATGTAGCATGCTCAACACAATCGAAGGCATTGGAGAGATCGCAAAACACACCTAAGGCATCCTGCGACTCCTTCCAAGCCTCAAAAATACTGCAAAGAAGTCCTATACAAGCATCCGTTGTGGATCGTAGTAAATTATTTGAATTAAAATGTACTAGTAATTGTTTTAAAATATTTTTTTCAAATATTTTACTAAAGGTCGGTAGAATTGATATAGGCCTGAAATTCGTGGGATCCGATTTAGTTCCTTCCGGCTTTGAATAAAGAAACAATCTTGTTGTGCTTCATTAAGTCAGGAAAAACACCATTTTTTAATGCAAACATTAAAAATCATTGCTAAATGAGGAGCTACGATGTCAATTATTGATTTAATAGTTTTTGTAGACATGCCCCAGAGATCAGCAGTATTTCTAATACTCAATAATTTAAAGGTATCAATAATAACTCCGGGGTTAATTTTTCTAAACTTAAAATTTACATCACATTCCTTTACATTATCTCTGAGTAGCTTTTCGGCAGCTTCAGGCAAAGAATTTAAATTTTTTATTTTCAAAGTACAGTTCAAAATCAGAGCTACGACAGGTGACATTTCCAGTCTCACCAGCTATTACCTGCCATGTAGTTTTGATTTTATTTTTAGAGTTTTTAATTTTATTTTTTATATAAAGGGCTTTAGCAGCTTTACAAACTTTTCTGAAAGTTTTTAAAATATGCTTTAAATACTTCACTATTGTTAATATACCTTTCATCATATAAGTCATATAATCTTTTCCTACTTATTTTTATTCCTCTTGTTTCCCAATTAATAAATTTAGTTTTATTTATTACTGTTTCTAACCGTTTTAGAAGTAAATATTGATTTAAATTGAGTTCTTATCACCTTATATAATTTATCAAAAGCTTCATCAGAGCTATGTGACCTGTCCAATAAATGGATATTTGAATTTAATTTATTTCTAAATTATTGCTCAATACGTTTTGTGGTCACAGGAATAAACACAAGATTTTTCTTCGCATCTACATTTGATATTAAAAGAGGCTATTTGTCCACAGTGATCAGAACTTAGCTTACTAATTATTTCTTTTTTGTCTGGAATAAGATTAGTCAATATGTTGTCAATACAAGTGGCTGTAGTCTCACGGACTCTTGTAGGTTCCTGAAATAAACTGTAAAGGTTATACGATTGAAATAAAGATGTGAATCCAACAGTAGTTGAGGTTAAATCTAATAAATTAATGTTAAAGTCGCCACATATTTTGTTAGATGCACATATTTTTGACAAAATTTGTTCCATAGTTACTTCAAAAGATTTTGTTTTATTACAAATATATCGGAAAAACACTGAATCGTCAAAACTGAGACTTTGCAGTTAGTAGTTTATATTTAGATCTAGCTCAAACAATATTTAGATAAAATATTGTTTCAGCTTGATTGCACTTTGTTATCACGCGACGGCGTGTTACAGAGTAGCTACTGTTTCATAGACTAGAAACCACTTGGAATAACCATGTCTTAGAATTGCAATATCTTAATATTTCTTGGTAAAACTTTGGCAGCTCATAGCTTCGAAATGTGACACTTTAGGGCCGGGACACAAAAACACGGCACGACGTCGTACGGCGTCGTACGGCGCCGTGCGGACGCGCGTCGTAAAAAACCCACGGCAGTGCGGCGTACGGCGTCGTACGACGTCGTGCCGTAGAAACTCACGTAGAAATTCAAGATGAGTTTCTACGGTACGCCGTGGGTTTTTTACGACGCGCGACCGCACGGCGCCGTACGACGTCGTGCCGTGTTTTTGTGTCCCGGCTCTTACGCGGTTTTGTCCAAGATTATTTTTTGTTTGTATTGATGTTAGCTATTCATTTTTGACCGACTTCCAATAATACGTAGTAATACGTTCGGCTGTATGTATTTTTTTTTATGTATGTTCAACGATTACTCAATCGTTTGTGGTCCGATTTTCAATTTTCTTTTTGTGTTGTATAGGGTTTAACTCGAATTTGGTACCATGTTCACAAAAGTGGTGATCTGATGATGGGATCCTTGAGGAATCGAGGAGACTCCTTGAAATTTGTATGAAAACATATAGTGATTTTGACGTTTTCCGAAGCATTCAAAGTAAATGCTACCAAAAAGTAAGACTTTGCACCAGGTTATACCCTGGATCCGAAGGTACTAAACAGAACTTTTGAATGCTTATAGGTACAGGTTCGGGGATTTCGGCGTTGTTTTAAGAACTGAAAGCATAAGCCAACACATAAATTTGATTGATCATCATCATCACAATCATAATTATATCATGGGTCATCACACTTATTGGTACTTTTCGTAATATTTTGCATCGAAGCAGATGTTTTTGATGATGATTTCGCTATTTGTGGACCGATTTTCAAAATTCTTATGTTTTTGTATAGGATATAATCTTAATATTGTATAACAATTACGAAAGTGGTGAACTGATGATGGGATCTATGAGCAATCGAGGGAAATCCTTGAAATTTACCAAAACACTCATAGTGGTTAAAATGTTGTTTCTAGTAAGTTAAACATAATAATTATGTTACGAATAAGAGAACTTTCATACGAAGGTGTCTCTTGGTCCAAAGGCACTGAACAGAACTCCTGAACCTTTAAAGGTAAAAGTTTGGAAATTGCAGCATCGCTTAGATAACTGGAAGTATTTACCACAATTTTGCTTACAGTAACATAATGTGAATAGTTAACATTCGTATTGGTTATTTACGCACAAAGCCTTATTTTGAACATAACTAAAAAGAGTGAAATTATTATTTTTAACAAAAAATTAAAACCGACTTCCAAGGTAAAAACAATAGTAATATGAACTAAAAAGTATTAAATAACTCTTACTCTTTAAGAGTGCGTTTTTCAGAATTCGTCTAAATCTCAACTATTTCTGTACGTACTAGTCTTCATTACTTTGAAGTCGGTACCAGCTAATTTAATCGTGAGTTCAGTCAATGTCAGAATATCTGAAACTTTTGGGACTGGTACCGACTTCAAAGTAATGAAGACTGTAGTATGTACAGAAATAATTGAGATTTAGACGAATTCTGAAAAACGCACTCTTAAAGAGTAAGAGTTATTTAATACTTTTTAGTTCATATTACTATTGTTTTTACCTTGGAAGTCGGTTTAAATTTTTTGTTAAAAATAATATTTCAAAGAATTATTTGTGAACGAGATTAAAAAAAACAAAATGGCGGACAAGTAGGTCGGCCAAAATCTTCGTACTCCTTTGGAATCTATTTACAGTTAAATTAAAGGGAACTCATTTACTGTTTATTGACATGATATTTAATTGAAAATAAAATACACTTCATCAAATAAAGTAGATCTATCGTGATAGTGCGATCTTGTGTCATAATAACAATATAGCCGACGCTAAGCCAGCGAGCAGCCACGAATTAGCTGCGTTTATTAAAAGGCTCACGGAAATTCACGAACTCTAGTTTGGCCACCGCTGAATGTTTCGGCTAAACTTTGACCGGAAACCGATATTTCGGTTGGTCATGATAAAACACAACATTGCTATGTTGTTTGCCTCCGTGATCCAGGGGCTTAGAGCTTGGCTCCTGACTTATTGTAGGGGGTCATGTATTCGATTTCCGAAATGATCTAGCTCAAATGGACATCTAAGTGTTGGACTAGCTTTTTCTTTAACGTAAATATCTTTGAACAAATGTCATAACTAAATTGATTCTCTCCTGTATGAACTCTAGTGTGTGCAGTCAAACCGCTTTTCTGTGAAAATTTCTTTGAACAAATGTCACAACTAAATGGTTTCTCGCCTGTATGAACTCTTGTGTGTAAAGTCAAATTGCCTTTCTGTGAAAATTTCTTTGGACAAACATTACAGCTATATCGTTTCTCGCCCGTATGCACTCTTGTGTGTGAATTCAATTTGCTTTTTCTTGAAAATTTCTTCGAACAAATGTCACAACTAAATGGTTTCTCTCCTGTATGAACTCTAGTGTGTACAGTCAAATCTGGTTTTGTAGGAAATTTCTTTGGACAAATGTCGCAACTAAATGGTTTCTCGCCTGTATGGACTCTGAATATATGTTTAGCCAAATAGTCTTTACTTGAAAATTTCTTTGGACAAACATCACAGCTATATGGTTTCTCGCCCGTATGCGTTCTTTTGTGTACAGTCAAATTATTTTTCAGTACGAATTTCTTTGAACAAATGTCACAGCTATATGGTTTATTGCCCGTATGATTTCTTATGTGTACAGTCAAATTATTTTTCAGTACGAATTTCTTTGAACAAATGTCACAACTAAATTGTTTCTCACCTGTATGAAATCTAGTGTGTACAGTCAAATGGCTTTTCTGTGAAAATTTCTTTGAACAAATGTCACAACTAAATGGTTTCTCTCCTGTATGAATTCTTGTGTGTACGGTCAAATCTTTTTTTCTAGTAAATTTACTTGGACAAATGTCACAACTAAATAGTTTCTCGCCTGTATGAACTTTTATTGTGTGTATATTCAAAGAGGTCTTTAAACGAAAATTCTTTCGACAAAAATCACAGCTATATGGTTTCTCGCCTGTATGAAGTCTAGTGTGTGCAGTCAATTTAGTTTTTAATGAAAATTTCTGTGGACAAATGTCGCAAATAAATGGCTTCTCGCCTGTATGTACGCTTATGTGTACAATCAATTGGCTCTTTCTACAAAAATTCTTCGAACATAAATCACAGCTATATGGTTTCTCGCCCGTATGAACTCTTTTGTGTTGGGTCCAACTTTCTTTACCTGTAAATTTCTTTGAACAAACATCACAACTAAATGACTTCTCTCCTGTATGAACTCTAGTGTGTCTAGTCAAATTGCCTTTCTGTGAAAATTTCTTTGGACAAACATCACAGCTATATCGTTTCTCGCCCGTATGTACTCTTGTGTGTACAGTCAAATGGTCTTTCTTTGAAAATTTCTTTGAACAAATGTCACAACAAAATGGTTTCTCTCCTGTATGATTTCTAGTGTGTAAAGTCAATTCTTGTTTTGTAGAAAATTTCTTTGGACAAATGTCGCAACTAAATGGTTTTTCTCCTGTATGAACTCTAGTGTGTACAGTCAATTTTTGTTTTGTAGAAAATTTCTTTGGACAAATGTCGCAACTAAATGGCTTCTCGCCTGTATGGACTTTTAATGTGTGTTTAGTAAAATGGCTTTTACTTAAAAATTTCTTTGGACAAACATCACAGCTATATGGTTTCTCGCCTGTATGAATTCTTTTGTGTAGGGTCAAATATGTTTTAATTGAAAATTTCTTTGAACAAATATCACAGCTATATGGTTTCTCGCCTATATGATTTCTTACGTGTACAGTCAAATTATTTTTCAGTACAAATTTCTTTGAACAAATGTCACAACTAAATGGTTTCTCGCCTGTATGAACTCTGGTGTGTACGGACAAATGTCTTTTGGTCGTAAATTTACTTGGACAAATGTCACAACTAAATAGCTTTTCGCCTGTATGCACTCTAGTGTGCACAGTCAAATGGTGTTTCCTTGAAAATTTCTTTGAACAAATATTGCAGCTATATGGTTTCTCGCCTGTATGAACTCTAGTGTGTAAAGTCAAATTGCCTTTCTGTGAAAATTTCTTTGGACAAACATCACAGCTATATCGTTTCTCGCCCGTATGCACTCTTGTGTGCGAATTCAATTTGCTTTTTCTTGAAAATTTCTTCGGACAAATGTCACAACTAAATGGTTTCTCTCCTGTATGAACTGTAGTGTGTTTAGTCAAATCTTGTTTTGTAGAAAATTTCTTTGGACAAATGTCGCAACTAAACGGTTTCTCGGCTGTATGCACTCTTAGTGTGTGTTCAGTCAAATTGCATTTATTCAAAAATTTCTTTGCACAAACATCACAGCTATATGGTTTCTCGCCTGTATGAATTCTTTTGTGTACGGTCAAATTTGTTTTACTTGAAAATTTCTTTGAACAAATATTGCAGCTATATGGTTTTTCGCCTGTATGATTTCTTATATGTACAGTCAATTTATTTTTCAGTACAAATTTCTTTGAACAAATGTCACAACTAAATGGCCTCTCGCCTGTATGCGCTCTTGTGTGTACAGTCAGTTGGCTCTTTGTATGAAAATTCTTTGAACAAAAATTACACCTATATGGTTTCTCTCCTATATGAACTCTAGTGTGTGCAGTCAAACTACTTTTCTGTAAAAATTTCTTTGGACAAACATCACAGCTAAATAGTTTCTCGCCTGTATGCATTTTTATGTGTACAGTTAATCCGTCTTTTGTACAAAATTTCTTTGAGCATGTGTCACAGCTAAATGAGCATGTATTAGTCTTCATGTGCCTCAGTAAATGTCTTCTTGTTGAATAGTTCTTCAAACAAACATCACAGGTGTGGGGTGTCTTGCTGGACTGTGCTGCGCTGGCATGGCCTAGCCCCTCGCAGTCATCTGTGTTGGGTCGCTCCTCGTGTTTGATACCTGAACAAATATTCTCACGTGATTTATTATTTGTATTTGTAAAATATTATGAGAAAATGTAAATATAAACGTATAATGCTTCATTCAAACCTACGCAACCAAGCGAAAAGCGTGTGTTTTGAATACAAAACACACATTTGACAACTTGACGCTCCCGCTTCGCAGTCGCTTGGTAGGTTTGAACGAAGCATAATACTCTTACAGAATATTTTAAATAACATCACAATTTAAACTAGCTTATTAATCAGGGTAACAGCATTGGTCTAAGGGCCGAATCACATCGGAATAGCAGCGGCGCGGCGAGCATTTTCAGTGTGTCAGTTAAAGCTCCAGTGTACTAGACCAGACCAATCCTATACAATCTGTTGTGTAAGTGTTGGGAAGCGGGAAGTGTGCCTCAGGATATGCGTGATGCCAACATTTTCACGTTTTTTAAAGCAAAAGGTGATCGCGGGAATTGTAACAATAATCGCGGCATATCCCTTTTAAGCATAGTTGGCAAGCTTTTTAGTCGTGTCGTATGATCTAGACTTCAAAAGCTTGCAGAACGCGTGTACCCTGAGTCACTATGCGGGTTCCGCTCTCAGCGTTTCACGGTGGACATGATATTCACTCTCAAACAATTACAGGAGAATTGTAGAGAATAGAGAGCAGAACTCTCCCATTTATGTGGCCTTTTATTGACCTTAACAAGGCCTTTGATACGATCAATATGGATGTTTTGTATCTAGCACTGCAGAAAATCGGATGGCCATCTGAACTCCTGAGCCTCGTTAAATCCTTTCACGAAGATATGATGGGTGCAGTGATTTTTGACGGTTGTATGTCTCAGCAGTTCAGCGTTTGTAGAGGTGTGCGTCAGGGCTGCGTTTTAGCTTCTACCCTGTTTGGTATATCTTTGTCTCTGTTATTACGCACTGCGTTCCGCGAAAACCAACAGGGTGTCCACTTACATAAGAGGGCCGACGGAAAGTTATTAAGCATCTCCCTCCTAAAATTTAAAAGACATCGCGAGGACCTCTTCGTCGACGACATGATATTCGCTGATGATGCAGCCTTTGTAGCTTATTCCAAAGTCAACCTCCAGTCTATGATTGATAAATTTTCCGAAGCGTGTGCCCTATTTACCATGTCCATTAATACAAATTAAAAAACAAAAAACCCAACTGCACAAAAAAAATTACTAAAAAGACCGAAACAAGACCTAATTCTGCCGGAGGCATCTAATCCATCAGTTTAAATTGATACGACTCTTGCTTACGAGTTTCATGCCAAGATGAATAGAAGGCTACATAGAAAAATGTAGAAGGAAAAAGTTTGACGACCTCCGTGGCGCAGTGGTGAGCGCGTCGGTAGCTCAAGCCGGAGGTCGCGGGTTCGAGTCCCGCCGACGGAACAAAAAGTTTATGTTCCTGGGTCATGGATGTGTATTAAATATATGTATCATATAATAAAAATCTTAAATATATGTATAGTATAAAAGTATTAAATATATTTCCGTTGTCTGGTACCTGTAACACAAGACCATCAGGTACTTAGCACAGGGTTAGACTGACGTGGTGTGCAGCGTCCATAGATATTATTATTATTATTATAAAAAGTGGACTACAAAATGCAGTCGGAGGCATGTCGCACCAATTTTAACATTTCATCTGTCGGAGTCATCGAATCCATGTTTTAATTGATACGTCATACGACTCTTGCTTAAGAGTTTCATGCCAGGATAAATAGAAGGTTACATAGGAAAATGTAGAAGAAGAAAGTGGATTACATTATTATTTTTAACAAAAAATTAAAACCGACTTCCAAGGTAAAAACAATAGTAATATGAACTAAAAAGTATTAAATAACTCTTACTCTTTAATAGTGCCTTTTTCAGAATTCATCTAAATCTCAACTATTTGTGTAGATTACTATAGTCTTCATTATTTTGAAGTCCGTACCAGCTAATTTAATCGTGAGTTCAGTAATGTCAGAACTTAAAATATATGAAACTTTTGGCACTGGTACCGACTTCAAAGTAATGAAGACTGTAGTAATGTACAGAAATAGTTGCGATTTAGACGAATTCTGAAAAAGGCACTATTAAAGAGTAAGTGTTATTTAATACTTTTTTGTTCATATTACTATTGTTTTTACAGTGGAAGTCGGTTTTAATTTTTTGTTAAAAATAATAATTTTACTCTTTTTAGCTATCTACAAAATAAGGCTTTATGCGTAAATAACCAATACGAATTTTAACTATTTACATTATGTTACTGTAAGCGAAATTGTGGTAAATGCGTGCAGTTATCTAAGCGATGCTGCAATTTCCAAACTTTTATCTTTAAAGGTTTAGGAGTTCTGTTCAGTGCCTTTGGACCAAGAGAATTGAGAATCGAGAATACCTTCGTATGAAATTTCTCATATTCGTAACATATGTTTAACTAACTAGAAACAACATTTTAACCACTATGAGTATTTTGATAAATTTCAAGGATTTCCCTCGATTGCTCATAGATCCCATCATCAGCTCACCACTTTCATAATTGTTAAGTATACAAAATTAAGATTATATCCTATACAACAACACGAGAATTTTGAAAATCTGTCCTCAAACAGCGAAATCATCATCAAAAACATCTGCTTCGATGCAAAATATCACGAAAAGTACCAATAATTGGGTCATAGTGTGATGACCAATGGTATAATTATAGTTGTGATGATGATGACCAATCAAATTGATGTGTTAGCTTATGCTTTCAGTTGTTTAAACAACGCCGAAATCCCCGAACCTGTACTTATAAGCATTCAAAAGTTCTGTTCGGTACCTTTGGATCCGGGGTTAACCTGGTGCAAAATCTTACTTTATTGGTAGCATTTACCTCGAATGCTTCAGAAATAATTAAAATCACTATATGTTTCCATACAAATTTCAAGGAGTCCCCTCGATTCCTCAAGGATCCCATCATCAGATCACCACTTTTGTGAACATGGTACCGAATTAGAGTTGAACCCTATACAACACAAAAAGAATTTTGAAAATCGGACAAGAAACGGCTGAGTGATCGGTGAACATACAAAAAAAAAAGATACATACAGCCGAACGTATTACCTCCTCCTTTTTGGAAGTCGGTCAAAAAAATCAAATCTTTCCTCTTTGTACTATTAGTGTAGATTTATCGTTCGATTTAATATTAAAACTGCAAGTTATTTACATATTTAGAATCAGTGTTTAAAATTCTTTATTTTGATACCCTACTCGATATGCTTGGTAAATTTTTATATTTGTTTACCTCACGATATGGCATCAAACATCCGCCATTTTGGTTTTTTCTTAATGTCACCTATCTAAAGGGCCCCCGAGACGATCAAACGGTTTGACTCAAACACGTAAATTTTGGTTTGACTCAAACCATTTTGATCGTTTACAAAGCTAGTTTGAACGGTTTGTCAAACATTTACGTGTTTGAAGCTCGTTTGATGAAATTTCATATTTTTGTTGTGTTTGACGCGCCGTTTGATCGTGTTCCGATGCGTTTGAACAAACTTTATACCATTCTTTGGAGTAGGTACATTATTTTTAACCCACTAAAAAAGAGGAGGTTATCAATTCGATGCGTATGTATGCAATATTTCCAGAACTGCCCATGCCCAGTTTTCGTATATAATGTTAGTCTATATCAGCATCTGAACAAATGTGCAAAATTTCAAAATTGTATGTATGTAATATGTTTTTATGTTTGTGTTCACATATCTCCGGAACTACAAGTCCGATTTAAATATTTTTTGTTGTACTATAATAGGTATTGTTTAACTTGGGAGACTTCTGCAAGTTTCATCAAAATAGGTTTAGTAGTTTTTGAGATAGGGAATTTAATTCTCAATTTCGTACAATTTTTAAGTCGGTTTTATCTTTTAAAAAATAATATTTATTCGTCACAAGACGTGTACTCCACAGCGAGTATTGAACCAAACTGCGCAGTTTCGTTTGACAAACCGTTCAAACCGACATCAAATGGTTGCATCAAACACGTAAGGTTTGAATTTTTGATCGTCTCGGGGGCCCTTAAGGACACTCGGGCTATTAAGACAAATCTAACGATACCTCAAATGTGAAAATCCGTTTAGCCGTTCTGAAGATACGAGGTAACAAAGAATCTATACTAATATTATAAAGCGGAAGAGTTTGTTAGTTTGTTTGTTTGAACGCGCTAATCTCAGGAACTACTGGTCCGATTTGAAAAATTCTTTCAGTGTTAGATAGCCCATTTATCGAGGAAGGATATAGGCTATATTTTATCACGCTAAGACTAATAGGAGCGAAGAAATAGAGGAAAATGTGGAAAAAACGGGGGAAAATTATTTGAAAGGGCTTATTTGAACGCGCTAATCTCAGGAACTAGTGGTCCGATTTGAAAAATTCTTTCAATGATAGATAGCCCATTTATCAAGGAAGGCTATAAGCTATATTTTATTACGCAACAAGTAATAGGAGCGAAGAAATAGAGGAAAATGTGAAAAAAACGGAACTAATTGTATGTTTGGGCTTATTTTAACGCGCTAATCTCAGGAACTACTGGTCCGTTTTGAAAAATTCTTTCAGTCTTAGATAGGCCATATATCAAGGAAGGCTATAGGCTATATTATTTTATTACGCTAAGAATAACAGGAGCTAAAAAATAGAGGAAAACGGGGGAAATTATATGAAATTGCTTATTATCTTAACTACTGGAGCTATTTTTATGTTATTTGGCAAACTTGAAGAATAGACCACGTGAAGGGACATAGGCTGTTTTGCGGAAAAATGTACGGTTGTGTGAAATTCCTAAATTACGCTGGCGAAGCCGCGCGGAACAGCTAGTATTACATACATAGAAGATACGCACTAAACACATAACCCTCCTGGCAGTCGGGTAAAAAGACAATTGTTCTAACCCAACGTACTCGAGAAGCCCCCTTTTTAACTTTGAATGGCACGCCGTTAGAGGTAGTTGACAAGTTTTGCTACTTAGGATCGACCGTGTCCAACAATCTTTCTTTGGACACACAGATCGACATCGAGGAACTTGGACAACGTACGCAAAACAAGAGCGTCGTCTTAACTCTTAACACCTTTTATATGCGCTGCCTACGCAAAATCTTGAGTTTGACATGGCAAGACAGGGTCACCAACGAGAGGGTTCCAGAAATAGGCAATAGCACAGCTACCTAGCTTGACGGCACTGCTGAAACAGCGACGTCTACGATGGCTTGGACACGTGTACAGAATGGAACCCTCTCGCTTACCACGACGCGTTATGCTAAGCGAGGTAGCGAATGCTAAAAGAAATGTGGGAAGGCCGTTACTTCGCTTTAAAGACTGTGCAAAGCGCGACATGATGGCTTTCGGAATTGATCACCGCAGCAGGGAGAGGCTTGCGGAAAACAGAACAGATTGGCGCAAATCGGCTTGCACAGCCATGAAAAGAGCTGTAACACAGATTAATACGCCGTGAATCGTCTGAAACAGATGTAAAGGCCAATATATTACAATAATAAAGATAAAGTTAAAAATCATATGACACTGAAAATGCTCGCCGCTGCGCTGCCATTTCCCTAAAACAATTTTTTTATTATTATAGCCCGTAGAATATGCATGAAGCATGAACCAGACTGGTACTAGTATCGATTTTTTTTCTCTTAAATTTGCATATTCTATGGGCTTCATACTTTCAATTGGTATGGAATTTGTCTATTAACCAAACCAGTGAAATGTTTAAAAAAATCGGTTGTCTGTAAAGTCGGTTTACTGACGATAGTTGAACGTGACAACTACCTTTGTTGAGATTTGTAAATATTTAAACACTAAAAATTAGAGTAAAACACTAAAAAATAGAGTAAAACACTAAAAAATATATACATAAATACATACGTTGAAATATTTTGTAGTAAATTTAATTTACTACAAAATATTTCAACTCAAAAAAATATTTTTTAGTATTTAAATATTTTGTAGTAAATTTACTATTTATTTATATATTTTTTAGTGTTTTACTCTATTTTTTAGTGTTTAAATATTTAGTAGTAAATTTAGTAAAAAAAATTTATACACAAAAAATTTTTTTTTTAGTGTTTAAATATTTTGAAGTTAATTTTTGTTCAGGAACCTAGGTAATTACTATTTTAAGCTGAAAAATAACCCAAACATGTTAAATACTTTCGTATGACAAAATGATTTTGGTATTACGTATGTATGAAAATGTCGAGGGTAACCCGGGCTCTTAAGCCTAGTATCCACTTGAGCATGCTCGGGCGAATGAGCCGCTCATTCGTGCGAGTTCGAGCGTGCTCAGGCGTCTCCACTTGAGCGGCTCGGCCAAATGAGCGGGCTCATTTGGCCGAGCCGCTCAAGTGGATACTAGGCTTTATATTGGAACGCTTCAGAGCGATCAGCGAGGTAACGCCGCATATTGCGTCATGTTTTTTCGTGCGCGCAGCCCATATCGAATTATAAGACGTTGTCACGTCAAAAAATTATTGTTATTTAACATTAAGGTGTTTGTTGAATAAATACTTTTCGTCCATTATAGACAGGTTTCC
Source organism: Lysandra bellargus (assembly GCA_905333045.1). Classification (NCBI taxonomy): domain Eukaryota; kingdom Metazoa; phylum Arthropoda; class Insecta; order Lepidoptera; family Lycaenidae; genus Lysandra; species Lysandra bellargus. The sequence goes on from HG995329.1 coordinate 1,922,514, forward strand.
CTAGAACAATTTTTTGACGTGATAACGTCTTATAATTCGATATGGGGTGCGCGTCCGAAAAACATGACAGTTCATGCGGCGTTACCTCGCTGACAGCTCTGAGGCGTTCCATTTACACTTTCAAGTCTCTCAACAACCGTAGGGCCCACCTGGGCCGCTCTCTTTGTTTCGATTATATTACGTATTTCGATGACTTAGAGAATACTTTTGTATGAAGAAGTTTGGTTAGTTATGACCTTTGATACATTGACCACACTCTGAATGAGAATCTGTGAAATCTGTGAATATGAGAAAATAAACAATCTGTGAGCTATTAGTATTATTTTGGCTATTCAAAATTGTGCTCTATGTCCTACGTGTATACATGTACTACGACTCAAGGTATGACTTAATATATGAAGAATAAAGTATTCGTTTATTTCTTCTGAACAAGTCACTAATTATAGTTTCGAAAGTTTATAATTGAGAAACTAATATAACATCGGACTAAATACTATATTATGATGGCTTGATAGATAGAAAATTTAACATATATTATAATGTAGTTCACACAAGCATAAAATATGGATATGTAAGGATATTTCATATTACATTAATTTTCCAAAGAGGGTAGGCCGGGCGCCAACTTTTTTGCATAGATTTTTCCCGGAACTGAGGGGTTAAGGCTATGACGTTGTCACGTTCAACTATCGTCAGTAAACCAACTTTACAGACAACCGATTTTTTATTACTATCAAGCAAATTTTTTGTGTGTAGCTTCATTTTGATAAGACGAACATCATTTTTATCTGCGAAAGATCTTGAAAGTGGTAGCTAACAGAGTTAGAAAGGTTTTCATACTTTGATTGAAACCTATCAATATACAAAGATGGTTAGTAATAAACATTATTTATATATACCTTTATTTCTCTTCTGACCCTCACTGTTTTTGGGATCTTCTACGACCAGGTGTGTTGTTGGGCCACGTTGGACATATTTGTTAAAATCACTTTGACTTAGTCGCGCTATGGCTACTCTAGGAACCTTTTGTTTTTGTTGTGTATAGACACTATCCACAACCTGTGAGTCTTGCGTAGTTCCATCAACTGCATTTTCGGATTGAATGGCGGTTTCTTCCTCTTTTCCATAGTCAATACTGTTTTCTACTATTTCAATCTTATCAATATCTAAAATTTGCCAAAATGTAAGTGAATCAGCAGACTCTACATCCTACTACTACTTAAAGTATGTGAAGACAGATGGATGGATGTTGAACTCTTGTGCAAAAACTAGAGATTTTAAATGTAAAAAATAAGATATTAAAACGCAATACAAAAGTAAAACATAATTTAAGATAAAGCATGTTTCATGATGTTTTACTTCCCTCACCCCTCGCCCACCTAACAAAGTCAGATATAAATATACTCACACTCGGAATTCTCAATGTCAGGTTTTATAGTCACATCATCATGTTCCAAGTGTCTCTCCTGAACATCAAATTCCGGAGGTTCCTTTTTTGTTAGCACAACATGGTATGGTATAGTTTCATTTTCAATATTTTGTGTGACGAGGCGGACTAAAGTTTTTGGTGACTGTAAAAATAATATTCAATAGCAATTTTAAAGGTGAATTGAAATAAATCTAAATACATCAACTTAAAATAATAAGGTACCTGACTACTGCTTATAACTGCGTTCTGAAGGTTGGCAACTTGTCGTAGTCTCGCACAACATATGTAGCATAGAAAACATAACTCAGCTTTCACCTGTTCGACAACAATAACAAGATAGATAAAGACTGATATGAAGTTAGGATTGCTAGATTATGATTTTATTCATCACTCTAATGTTATGCACTTTTCAGGCAATGGTGTATACAGCACCAGATAATATAAGATGTAGCCCGTGACTTTGTAATAATGTGAGAGCCGTACATATTGCTGCGGTTAAAAGTAACAGTTACAGTAATATACCGTGTATTTAATAATTTATATTTCGACTATCGAGCGAAAAAATCCGTAAATTTTTCCGAGGGACCAAACGAGGCACCAAACACCACGTTTGGTGCCTCATACGGTAGACGAACTTCCGATGATAACTTTTTACTATTTCGGCTTGAAACGTTTCCGAAATAGTAAAAAGAGCACAAAGAATTTTGATTGATCCGGATTTTACTGTATTTGTCACAATCTACAGTCTTAGAATTGTAAAATAAGTTTAACCTTAAATTCAGCAAGTTTCGCATAAACATTTTGCAGATCTGTACCGTAAATGTTGATAGTTCTTTTATTTATTGACAGGCATATAGAGCAGCAAGTATTTTGTAACATATTGTGGGAGGTTAAAACTCTGGTAAACATAGATATTTTGTAAATTTATTTTATTATTATTATTTCCGAAACTCGAAAGCTTTCCAAAGTCCAAACTGACCAAAATCACATATTTCACCTTCTTCTTTGTTGTACACTTTTTTTATTATGGCGCTCGGCTATGAAACTTAATCATGGTGTCAAGTAAATGGCGGGAGCATATAAAAAACAATATTCTCATATCTCATATCATTGTTTTACTATATATTACTTCTTCTTTAAATCTCCACCAGATGGCGCGACAGTAGACACTTCTAGATTTTTTATTGGTTCCCCACCGATCTGAAATTATCTGCAGGTTGGCTTCACGGATACGTCATATTGGTTGTGTTTCTCACAGATTAAGGATAGGTACATGGCTTCTTAGCTCGCCAGCGCGTGGCCATTTTATGCTTGTGTGCATTGCCGTAGTGTGCGTGTAGGGATGGGCGTATCATGCTTGTATATCGATAAAAAATCAAAATAAAATTACACTATCGACCAAGAGTCGATAGTGTAATTTTATTTTTATGTTTTAGATTTCTTACTAAGCGACATAAAAAGGAGGTTATAAATGCGACCCGATTGTTCAATATAAGATACTAGATGTTCCGCGCGGCTTCACCCGCGTTATTTAGGAATTTCACGGAACCGTACATTTTTTCGCAAAAAATAGCCTATGTCCCTTCACGTAGCTTATTCTTCATGTTTGCCAAATAACATAAAAATTGCTCAAGTAGTTCTTAAGATAATAAGCAATTTTATGTAATTACCCCCGTTTTTTCCACATTTTCCTCTATTTCTGCGCTCCTTATTATTAGTCTTAGCGTGATAAAATATAGCCTATAGCCTTCCTCGATAAATGGGCTATCTAACACTGAAAGAATTTTTCAAATCGGACCAGTAGTTCCTGAGATTAGCGCGTTCAAAGTAACAAACAAACAAACAAACTCTTCCGCTTTATAATATTAGTATAGATAGGTAGGTATTATGCTCATTAAATAAGTCGCTTTCTTATTTTATTTATGGGAAAAGCACTAATGGTAGACACTATAAGGAAAAATAAAACATTTGAATGTAATAAAATATATATTTATGAAAATAAAAGATTGTTAACTTATTTTATGTCTTCTGTAACTTTAACAAATTAAAACTATTATAGTTATTCTCTGATAAATCAATAAAAAAATATATTATTGGTCTTTTTGTAAACTTAAATAATACATAAATAAGCACTAATGGATGACATCACAAAAAACGAACATCACTATAGTGCGTTTCATCAAATAGTTCCTTTGCCGTCATGTTGGCACTAATGCAAATTAATGCTGTCATATTACCCTTACTGTGTTACCTTAAATTAAGGGAGATAATATGTTTTCACAAAATGCACTTAAAGAAAATTGTACATACCCCAGACAGATCTGTTTTTCGAGTTTTTCAAGAAAACTACTAGCGCACTAATTATAAAAATTTGGGCACATTTATAGAAGCCTGCGCTTTAATTAGGAGTACGAAAAATGTTTAAAAAATCGACAACATCTGGCTGGGGTAACGCACACGTTTTTACCTTGGAAGTCGGTTTTAATTTTTTGTTAATGCTTCGAACCATTTAGGGAAAAATATATATTTAGACATCTTTACTAGATTGAAAGATAAAACGTTTTTTTCGGTTGGTAACTTTTACTTGCTTCTAAATTTGGGTAAATTGTAACCAAACGCCACTTCTACGCATAATAAACGGAAATACCTTTTTTTTAATAAACAAATTAATAATGACATAAAAATACTTTAAAATCCGTTGGATTTTTTCAAATATCTCTAATAGCTATTTTTTACGATTAAAAAAAAAAGAATCTTTAAACGGCTCTGCTGTAAAAATAGCTATATGGCGCTTGGTAACTTTTGCCTTTCCACCGTCGATATACAATTCCATGGTCGTCAAATTGCGGCGGCCTCGACGTATAAATTATTTAAGTGGTCAACTATTCTACACAAAGGATAAGAAATTACGCCATATTTAACGATAAACGTAACCGGCCAGTTAGAGCCAATTTGCAATCAGACTAATACAGCTTCCTTACGGGACTGTCTCGCCACTACTCGGTAGGTGTAAAAAACGCATTAGTGTGGTACCGCTCTTGGAGCTCCCTTCACATACTCTGCGGCCCGGTGCTGGCACTCACATTGTCATGTGTGGTCCTTGGTCAGTAAAGTGTGACGACCGCTGATATAACGAAATGACACCCGCAACTCGGTTGCGCCGAAATCCGTTTATCTCTTGGGAACCGTACATTTTTCTGGGATAAAAAGTATCTGATGTCCTTTCCCGAGACTCGAAGTATCTACATACCAATATATTTCAGTAGTATCGGTTCAGCGGTTTAGGCGTGAAGAGGTAACAGACGGACAGACAGAGGGACGGACAAACAGACAGACGAACGGACAAACCGAAATTTGGAATAAATTTACAGTTAAATTAAAGGGAACTCATTTACTGTTTATTGACATGATATTTTATTGAAAATAAAATACACTTCATCAAATAAAGTAGATCTATAGTGATAGTGCGATCTTGTGTCATAATAACAATATAGCCGGCGCTAAGCCAGCGAGCAGCCACGAATTAGCTGCGTTTATTAAAAGACTCACGGAAATTCACGAACCCTAGTTTGGCCACCGCTGAATGTTTCGGCTAAACTTTGGCCGGAAACCGGAAACCGATATTTCGGTTGGTCATGATAAAACACAACATTGCTATGTTGTTTGCCTCCGTGATCCAGGGGCTTAGAGCTTGGCTCCTGACTTATTGTAGGGGGTCATGTATTCGATTTCCGAAATGATCTAGCTCAAATGGACATCTAAGTGTTGGACTAGCTTTTTCTTTAACGTAAATATCTTTGAACAAATGTCACAACTAAATTGATTCTCTCCTGTATGAACTCTAGTGTGTGCAGTCAAACCGCTTTTCTGTGAAAATTTCTTTGAACAAATGTCACAACTAAATGGTTTCTCGCCTGTATGGACTCTAGTGTGTGCAGTCAAATTGCATTTCTGTGAAAATTTCTTTGGACAAACATCACAGCTATATCGTTTCTCGCCCGTATGTACTCTTGTGTGTGAATTCAATTTGCTTTTTCTTGAAAATTTCTTCGAACAAATGTCACAACAAAATGGTTTCTCTCCTGTATGAACTCTAGTGTGTACAATCAAATCTTGTTTTGTAGGAAATTTCTTTATTTCTTTGAACAAAATATATCACAGCTATATGGTTTATCGCCTATATGATTACTTATGTGTACAGTCAAATTTTTTTTCAGTCCAAATTTCTTTGAACAAATGTCACAACTAAATGGTTTCTCGCCTATATGAACTCTAGTGTGTACAGTCAATGTGCCTTTCTGTGAAAATTTCTTTGAACAAATGTCAAAACAAAATGGTTTCTCTCCTGTATGAACTCTAGTGTGTACAATCAAATCTTGTTTTGTAGGAAATTTCTTTATTTCTTTGAACAAAATATATCACAGCTATATGGTTTATCGCCTATATGATTACTTATGTGTACAGTCAAATTTTTTTTCAGTCCAAATTTCTTTGAACAAATGTCACAACTAAATGGTTTCTCGCCTGTATGAACTCTAGTGTGTACAGTCAATGTGCCTTTCTGTGAAAATTTCTTTGAACAAATGTCACAACTAAATGGTTTCTCTCCTGTGTGAATTCTTGTGTGTACAGTCAAATCTTTTTTTCTAGTAAATTTACTTGGACAAATGTCACAACTAAATAGTTTCTCGCCTGTATGAACTTTCGCTGTGTGTATATTCAAAGAGGTCTTTAAACGAAAATTCTTTCGACAAAAAACACAGCTATATAGTTTCTCGCCTATATGAAGTCTAGTGTGTGCAATCAATTTAGTTTTTAATGAAAATTTCTTTGGACAAATGTCACAAATAAATGGCTTCTCGCCTGTATGCATGCTTGTGTGTACATTAAGTTGGCTCTTTCTACAAAAATTCTTCGAACACAAATCACAGCTATATGGTTTCTCGCCCGTATGAATTCTTTTGTGTAGGGTCAAACTTGTTTTAGTTGAAAATTTCTTTGGACAAACATCACAACTAAATGACTTCTCTCCTGTATGAACTCTAGTGTGTGCAGTCAAATTGCCTTTCTGTGAAAATTTCTTTGGACAAACATCACAGCTATATCGTTTCTCGCCCGTATGCACTCTTGTGTGTAAATTCAATTTGCTTTTTCTTGAAAATTTCTTAGGACAAATGTCACAACAAAATGGTTTCTCACCTGTATGAACTCTAGTGTGTGCAGTCAATTCATGTTTTGTAAAAAATTTCTTTGGACAAATGTCGCATCTAAATGGTTTCTCGCCTGAATGAACTTTGGTGTGTACAGTCAATTTTTGTTTTGTAGAAAATTTCTTTGGACAAATGTCACAACTAAATGGTTTCTCGCCTGTATGAACTCTAGTGTGTCTAGTCAAATTGCTTTTCCTTGAAAATTTATTTGGACAAACATCACAGCTATATGGTTTCTCGCCCGTATGAGTTCTTTTGTGTAGGGTCAAATTTGTTTTACTTAAAAATTTCTTTGAACAAACATCACAGCTAAATAGTTTCTCGCCTGTATGCATTTTTATGTGTACAGCTAATCCGTCTTTTGTACAATAATTATTTGAGCATGTGTCACAGCTATATGAGCGTGTGTGAGTCTTCATGTGCCTCAGTATATGTCTTCTTGTTGCATAGTTCTTCAAACAAACATGACAGGTGTGGGGTGTCTTGCTGGACTGTGCTGCGCTGGCATGGCCTCGTCCCTCGCAGTCATCTGTGTTGGCTCGCTCCTCGTGTTTGATACCTGAACAAATATTCTCATTGATTCTCAGTGATTTATGTATTTGTAAAATATTACGAGAAATAATGAAATGTATATTTCATTATTTCTCGTAATGTATAATCTCTATCTCGTAGAATATTTTAAACTAGCTATTGCCCGCGACTCCGTCCGCGTGGACTTCAGCTTATAGCGCGCAGTAATTCCCGTTATAGAGTAACTTATATTATATAGTAGGTAGTTCCCGTTGAACTATGTAGGCTACATTACTGCAAATTGCAAAATTTGCACGACAGAGGTGCTTCCGCGGTACGCTTACATCAAACTTCAATGTTTACACTTTACGGACAGACAGACACGTCACACATAAAACTCCCCTATTTTTGCGTAGGGGGTTAAAAATTGGTCGAAGTCGAACATCAACTCTTCTTAATACTTCAAAAAAAATACGTAAGAGGATTGTTCATCCTTACCACCTCTTATAGAAACACGTTTGAGAAGCGCTTGTGCAATGTAGGAGACGGCACGGCGCCATCTATTATGAATTTTTAGAACTAACTTAATTTGAACAAATTTACGCATTTTCACCCCCTTACAACCCCTTTTTCCAGTTAAAAAGCCTATGTCCTTTCTCAGGCTTTAGACTATCTGTGTACAAAATTTCATTACAATCGGTTCCGTAGTTTTGGCGTGAAAGCGAGACAGACAGAGATACTTTCGCATTTATAATATTAGTATAGATTAGTAGGTATAGATTAATACTACAATATACACTATAAGCTAGTGTAAATTGTAATGTTATCTATACTAATCAGGGAAACAGTATTGGTCTAAGGGCCGAATCACACTGGAATGGCAGCGCAACGGCGAGCATTTTCAGTGTCATATGATTTTAAACTTTATCTTCATTATTGTAATACATAGTATCGCTTGCGAATCGCGGCGGCGAGATTTCTCAAGTTTCTCAAGCGATACTATGTATTACAATTAAATAAAGATAAAGTTTATGATTTTAAACTCAATCTTTATTTAATTGTAATACACTAGCGACCCGACCCGGCGTCGCACGGGTATAAGATATATACAGGTTGCAATTAAACCTTCCTACCAAATTTTTCCCGGGCTTAGGTATCATTAGGAGAGTCCATTTAACCAAAAAAAAATTGGGTGTTTTTTTTTTCAATGACATATTTTATCCCATTTAAAATCGTTGCAGAATGGTCACTCACGGCGCGGGGGAATGAGAGAGGGTGCGCGGGATGAGGCACGCGCGCGGGGCATGTCACGCGCGGCCGACGCATCGTGTCCAATAATTGTAGTGTTTTTAGGATAACTTTCGGAAGCTATTTCTCAACATTTTAGTACTGAGTGACTATAAACGAAAAAATATGTGTATTTTTATTTTTAACAAGGGTCAATATATCAACATTTGGCAGGAAGGTTTAATTGCACCCTGTATAGCCACTGAAAAAATGATAAAAATCGATTCAGCAGCTTTGATTTATATTCATTATTACTACCCGTGGCCCGCATTGGTCGGTACCGCCGCCGTAAAAGCTCGTCTCGTAGAGTTCAGCCTGCGTTTGCAATGTAAGCGGAAAAAATGTAATTATTTACGAATTCACATTAGAAACCCCAAAAATAACAGTATTACTCCACTATTTAATGAATGTTATTATACTTAAAACTCCAAAAACTTTCCTCTTGAATCACTCTTCGACGACCTCCGTGGCGCAGTGGTGAGCGCGTTGGTAGCTCAAGCCAGAGGTCGCGGGTTCGAATCCCGCCGACGGAACAAAAAGTTTATAAAGTTCCTGGGTCATGGATGTGTATTAAATATGTGTATCATATAATAAAAATCTTAAATATATGTATAGTATAAAAGTATTAAATATATTTCCGTTGTCTGGTACCTGTAACACAAGTCCTTCGGGTACTTAGCACGGGGCCAGACTGACGTGGTGTGAAGCGTCCATAGATATTATTATTATTATTATTACTCTATCTATTAAAGAAAACCGCATCAAAATCCGTTGCGTAGTTTTAAAGATTAAATGGAACAAGGGACATGAGGGAAAAAAGCGACTTTGTTTTATAATATGTACTAGCGGCCCGGTACGTGCTTCGCTACGTATAAAGTAAAATAATACAAAAATCCGTTAGAACATCGAGTCATTTCTGTAATAAAATATATTACTTAATTGCTATTTAAAACTTAATCCAAAACATTTGGATAAACAATATTTTTCCATTTTGATTGTAAATCTGTAGTACCGACTCTGGAACAGGCAACAACAGGCAAAAGTGTGACAGTGCACTTGCATGTTACTTGTATTATCGAAGCAACTTCTCAAAAGTAATATCAAATGTGTTCCTTAGGCTCTGGAGTTAAGGTTGAATTTGTTATGTTCAATTTTGGTGACATTGGTGACCCTGACGTGGTAATGATGATGAATGTAATTTGCATAGTAGCATATGCTTTCAGTTCTTAAAACAGCGCCTAAGCCCCCAAACTTGTATCTATAAGGAATCCGGAGTTCTCTTAGTATCTTCGGAATCATAGTATACCTTGGTGCAAAATCTTGCGCTTTGGTAGCATATGCTTAGGATGCTTCTCATAAAACCAAAATCACCATATATTTCCATATAAATTTTGAGGAGTTCCCTCGATTACTCATGGATCCCATCATCAGATCACCACTTTTGTGAACATGGTACCAAATACGGAACACGGACAAACGGCAGAATAATCGTTGAACATACAAAAAAAAAAAAAAATATATATCCACAGCCGAACATATAACCTCCTCCTTTTTGGAAGTCGGTTAAAAATGCGTTATATGCTGATGAAAAGCCAATGTTGTAGTTCACGAATAATTTCTCATCTTGTATTAGAAATAATTGCACAACGTTGATCCAATTCATGATTTTCATCACCAATAAAATAAATTAGCAAAAATTGATGATCAGCGTCAGGGTACGGCAATATAACGAACCAACTTGATGATAAATCTGGCCCTGAATCTGTAACATATGTATGCAATTTTAGGTTGTTGGATAAAAATTTCTATAAAACTATCGAATACTTTATGATTAAGATTGATATAAACATGGAACAGTTTCCAGTTGAAAAAATAATAATTTCACTATTTTATGATAGTTATAATAAAGCTTTCTGTAAAGAATTACGTGTTCTGCTCAGTGACTTTGGATCTAGGAGACACCTTCATAATACGAAAACTCATAATCAGCTGACTTCACTACCACTATAGAATTTCTTAAAAAACTCCAAGCATATTATACTACTGTATATTATAGTATATACCTACTTGGAGTTTATCAAGCAATGCTAAAAATGACATGTTCAAACACCTATCTCTAATAATTAGACTCTAGAGTTCTAGATTCTTTGACTTTCGTTTTATTATAATTTATAGCACTAATTCCACATGGAAACTCATCATAAAAAATATTGATAAACTACTTAAAACTACATTAATAGATCTATGTTTGTCCCAATTTTGAAAGACTCTCCTATACAATATACTTACCTACATATTTCATAGATCCTGTGATCAAATTGCTATCTTAGTAACCGCAAAACTAAAGGTCAAACCATATCCATACTTCCATACTAATATTATAAATGCGAAAGTGTGTATGTCTGTCTGTCTACCTGTCTGTCTGTTACCTCTTCACGCTCAAACCGCTGAACCGATTCTGCTGAAATTTGGCATGGGGATACTTTGAGTCCCGGGAAAGGACATAGGATAGTTTTTATTAGTGGTGGTTAATATAACGTATAGCTGAAAAAAGTAGCGCGCTATTTCTTCGCAACGAATAGCGCGCGCTATAAAACTAGGCACAAGACGCTACGTTATAACGTATCGCGCGGTCACTGACCTAGCGCGGCGCCGCTCGCGCTGCCGATCGCGCGCGAGTCGCGACTTTCGTTGGTTCGTTGCCGTATCGTTCGGGCCCAAATCGGGTGAATTCGGCTGTCATAATTTTTTCAGTGTTGCGTTGCGTGCATAGGTAAATTATAATGTTTTATAATCCCTGCTCCGAAGAGCACTGTACTGTAATATAATGGTAACTTCCGTTCCATGTGAATGTATTTTTTCTAAATTTGGATACGTTATTATATTTTTAAATGTAAGTAAATGAAATGTTAAGAAAGATCTAAAAATAATTTAAGTATATTACCAAAAAAAAAAAAAATTAAAAGCCATTTAAATAACTTATAAAAAAAGAATTGTAAGTATGTACTTATATAAAGCGATCCCTTTCAATTGCAATATAATATTATTATACAATTATATTGTATCATTTTAATTTAAATATTTCAAACGTAATAAAATTAACCAAATAAATAATAATGCCTTCAAACGATTATATTATTCTAAGTTATCTAACAAACACGTTATATTATATTAACTCACCCACTGCGTTATAATTATTATTAGCGAAAGAATTCATTAATGTCGGTAACTTTACAACGTGTCCAATCGATCGTTATAACGTATCATTCGTTATAACGTAGCGTCAAAATTAGCGCGCTTGAAAGAATCGAGATTTCATTCGTTTTAACTGTTATAAGTTATAACGTAGCGTCAAAACTAGCGCGCTTGAAATTCGTTATAACGTAGCGTCAAAACTAGCGCGCTTGAAATTCGTTATAACGTAGCGTCAAAACTAGCGCGCTTGAGATTCGTTATAACGTAGCGTCAAAACTAGCGCGCTTGATTTTATTCGTTATAACGTAGCGTCAAAAATAGCGCGTTTGAAAAATGTAGCGTCTAGCATTTAGCGCGCTCTGAAAATATAGCCGTTAGGAACACCACTAGTTTTTATCCCGAAAAAATATACGTTTCCCGCAGGATACACTAATTTTGGCGCAACGGAGTTGCGGGCGTCATCTGGTTTATACTAAGTCGAAGCGCATCGAAATGACTCACTAATATTGAACATAACAAATTCAACCTTAACTCCAGAACGTAACGCACACAGTCACGTGACATTTATGACCCTGATGTGGTAGTGATGATGATGGTGATGATGATGACGAATGTAATTTGCGTAGTAGCATATGCTTTCAGTTCTTAAGGCAGCGCCCCAACCCCCAAACTTGTATCTATAAAGAGGTCGAAGTTCTGTTCAGTACCTTCGGACCATGGTATATCTTGGTGCAGAATCTTACTTTTGGTAACATATTATGCCTGGAATACTTCATACAAAAGCAAAATCGGCATATGTTTTCATTTAAATTTTGAGGAGTTCCCTCGATTACTCCTGGATCCACTCGACCGATTATGTGAAAACCTCACATAAACTATCTACTAAATAGTCCGAACAAACCTTGAAAATTTGGTTTGGATAGGTGAGCCCGTTCTTGAGTTATAAAGTGACAACGAAAATTGCCACTTATTTTTATATAGATAGATGCCACTGAAAATGCTCGCCGCGCTTATGCCATTGGGCGTTTTCACACTGCGACGATAAAGACACGACACGATACCACAGAATAAACAATGGTCACCGCACATATTATACAATTTCAAGTTGGCCGACTACTATCGTACAAACTAAATTGCGTAGTGTCACAATTTAATTGGACAACTTCATCGTGTACGCTGCCAGCCGCAGATTTTTAGATTTAGTTGGTAACGGTGTTACTAGCCTAGCGACGTGCGTGTTAAAATGCGTAAAAAGCATGCTTTTATTGTGGCACTAATAAAACGAAGGCGAAAAGAAAGGAGAATATTTTGGGTGCATTCAATTCTAAGTGACAGATTAGAATTCGGAAAACATCATTGATCATACCTTGCATTTTAAACTTCGATATTATCCAGATAAATTGTAATTTAAAAAATCCAGATAAAAAGGTGATAATCCATATTTCCATACTAATATTTTTTTTTACTATTATGTGATTCGGGGCCGTCACGATGAAGTTCTCCAATTAAATTGTGTCACTACGCAATTTAGTTTATACGATAGTCGGCCAACTTGAAATTGTATAATATGTGCGGTGGCCCTCCAGAATAGAGATTCTGTGGTATCGTGTCGTGTCGTTATCGTGCAGTGTGCAAACGCCCATCCCGGTATGATTCAGCCCTATAAGGGGGGTATTAGATTATCATTTATATTGGATAATGTAATATAGATAAATGATTCATTTCTTCCTTGATAATAGATTTTTGACATTTGCTGAGAGATTGGATTCAATACGGTCATAGAAATTGGTGTTGCCAGTTATTTAATATAAAAAAATATTTACAATATTTACAATATATATTTATAAAACTGGGACAATCACACAAAGACAATAAAAATACAACTATAAATAAATAAATTAATATATATAAACACTATTTATAAATAAAAAAGAGTTTTTAATTTCTTGTTCGTTATTATGTTTCAAATAATGTAATGTAATTCTCTTTTTAATAATTATATACTTGAATAATCTTGCTGAAATAACAAAAACAAGCCATATTAAAAATGACGATGTCTTTTGACAAATCGAATTATCTGAGATCTAGTAACACTGATGTCAATACCTGTCAGCGTTAGCACTCCCCATTGGCTATTGAAACCACATATGACGTAAAATAGGATCAATGATATATGATAATGTAATATGCAGATATGATCAAATGATCATTTTTATTGGATCCTATATATGACCCTATAAATGATCCAATATAAATGATAATGTAATACCCCCCTAAGATCCCACCATACAACGACCTTCACCGGGCTGGTTCATAGTCAGGGTTCCCTAGAATAATTTTTTTATTACTATAGCCCCTAGAATATGCATGAAGCATGAACCAGACTGGTACTAGTATAGTTTTTTTTTTCTTTTAAATTTGCATATTTTATGGGCTTCATACTTTCGATTGGTATGGAATTTGTCTATTAACCGAACCAGTGAAATGTTAAAAAAAATATTGTTATAATATAAAGGTGTTTGTTGAATAAATACTTTTCATCCATCGACACATCCTATGCATAACTAACTAACTGGAAAAGTCAAGTTGTACAGGAGAGCCGAATGAAAGTTAATATTACGATAGCATCTTCAATATTGTAGCTAATGACTTGAAAATCAGCACCTAGGGCTCTTTTTGACCGTATTTTTGAATATTGCATCCAATTTATTTAAATTTCTTTCGGATTATAAAATACAGCACTTAAAGAGTTTTACTCTGGAATCCAGGCGCCATTTTTTGTGAATGTGCCACATACGTATAACTCGGGCGAATTAACTTGACACCTGGTTCAATTGACGTTTCTCTAAAGTACTGAGTGCAAAAAAAGTTTTTTTTTTATTTTAAGTTAATTCAAAAAAATAACGTTACCGGAACTAGTTATTTTTATAGGGCTACACTAACCACAGTATTTTATGCAATTATTCGGCCAAGTACGAGTAGGTTTCGCCCAAGGGTTCCCAAGCAGGAATACGAGGTTTATGGATGCGTCCGATAATTTGTATCTAGCTTCATATTAATATATTCCGTGAGTAGCTACTTCATACCACTCAACGCAATAACGTTATTAAAATCACTAATCCACTACATGAGACTGACCAGTAATGTCTATTTTGTATTGCTTATCAAATTTAATGCCAAATTATGTAATAATAATTACTAATAATTGTGCTTCACATGTGAAAAAAATTGTAAAATTTTCCCGCCGTAAAAAACGTAACAAATAACACAACAAAACTCAACAAAAATCCAAAAACAATAACAATTAACTACTAAAAAATAACTCCAAAACGCAAACTCAATAACACACGTGTAACGGTAACAGATATGCTAACGCTACTGGACGCGTACGACGAGAGCGGGGCGCTGCGCGGGGAAGCGAGGGAGGGGTAAAATTTAAGCCAGGTGTCAAGTTAATTCGCCCGAGTTGTAGTTATACATGGGAAAAACATTTACAAAAATAATAATTACTGCCTGATAGATGGTTATGCACTGTAACTTAACTCTAACCGTATTTTAGTAAGTGGCACATTATGGGTTATACTTGGGAATACATCAATAGAAAAACTAAATTATTTGTATTTTTTACCTTTAAGTGCTTACATTTACTACTAATAATATCAATAAAACAACTGAGTGGTATTGTACTTTATTTTCCAAAAGAAAACAAAACAAAAAAGTAATTCTAAAAATGTTATTACAAGCCTATAATATCTAATAACTTTGTTTTATTGTATCAAAAATCTTATGCCTAAAGTGTATAATTTCTATCTGACTTAGAGCTATTTGAACTTTGAAAAATTAATAGTACGGGAGCCATAGAACAAAATTTTTTGTGATTACTAACAAGCTATTTTTTTGTGAGTAGCTACATTTTGATAAGACGAACATTTTTATTTTCGAAAAATCTCGAGAGTGGTAGCTAACAGACATAGAAAGGATTTCATACTTTGACTTGATGGTCCTAAAATATGGATTGTTTTATTTGTAGGACAAGGTTACTCTTAAATTATATAGCTATTAACCTATCAATGTACAAAAAATCAGCTGGTTAGGGTTCCGTTTTAGGGTTCTGTAATCAACAAAACTTGGTTGACTCTGTACCCTAAAACGGAACCCTTACCAGCTGATTTTTTAAGCTACTCACAAAAAATTAGCTTGTTAGTAATCACAAAAAAAAATGTTCTAAGGCTCCCTCACTAAAAATAAGATATCATCTAAAGATATCAGATAATCACTACTGTATCACAGCATTTTAACTATTATTAATAAGGCTTTGATAAAACTAAATATCATACTATCAGTATCAGTCTTCATTTAATTCAGCTTCATCATCGCCTCCAGGAACCAAACTTTGATAGAAATTATGGTATTTAACGGGTATTATTTGATGATCACACAAATATTTCAAGTCCTGAAATTTATTCTTAGGTACTGAAAACTTGTGGAAATAAGCTTTAGATATTGAACACTGTTCACCGTCAGCAACGATTTCTTTTCGGCGACGTCTAGTGTTCAGTTGGCGATGGGTGTACAAAATAATACAATCATATTCATGGCTACAAAAATCAGTCTTATAATAAATCCTATCAGTCTCATTTGGTAAAACTTGAAGCTGTCGAATTTGTGACCACATCATTTTTTCACCTTTGGCATTAATGACCCAATTAGCGCCAGACAAAAACTGTTTAAAATCTAAAAAATCGGGATTCTGCATTTCAATAACATGATATGGTTTATCATCTTGTTTGGCCCATCGAATCATATTATACCAGTCATCTGGACTATATATCATTTTGTTCTTAGCAAATCTTTCGATGAGAGCGTGAACTGAGTCCCCTTCGTTTTGGGTATGTCCACGCTCCAAAAAAGTATGGGTGATGGTTACATTAAAATGTTTTGCTGCATACAAATAAGCTAAGAATACGATCCGGTTTCTATTCTGACCTCCGCAATTATCACTAAAAAAATTGAAATTTATAATCCCTTTTTGATTATGTTCTTTAATGTAGTTATAAACACAACTTGACACTTCTGTTGCGCCTTTTTTTGCAGTCGTCTCATCCCAAACATAACATGTTCCCTCTTTTTTACCAAGGCTGTAAAAAGTAAGATTGTAAACTGACAATTTTCTCTTATAATATAAAATACTGGCTTGTCCATGTGGTATCCCATGAATTTTTTGAAAATCATAAGTAGTAGTAAGTGTTTTATCACTATCTCTAACGGATAACTCTTTATATTTATTTTTTAACTCTCGGGCTATTTCCTTATTTCTTATATGGTCAGTATACGTTTTGAATTCAGTTTCTGGAACAGGTTTTGGTAAATTTTTGTAGACGTGGCATACATCACACTGATCTTTGCGTGGGGCATGAAAACCTAAGTTGAAATTAGTATTCACGATGTCCCTATATTGACGTAAAGTTTTGGCTGGATTGCTATAGTATAAGCTGTTGTCAACAACCCACTCTTTGTATAAAAGAAACATACGGCTGTAAGACAGTGATTCATCCAAATACAGTTTGGAAGTACGGCTGCGAACGTAGTGCGATTCTACTGGTTGAAAATTGTTAACGTGATCACACACGCTCTTGATCATTTCAGCATCTATCACTAATTGGCGATTATTACGCCCACCTCTGGCATCAGCTGTTATAATACCACCACTATCTTCAATTTTTTTCAAAGCCGTTGTAACCATACCAGCGCCAATGCCTAACGTGTTCAAAAACATGACTTTGCACACAGGTACTGGATCGACAGGAGAACCTACAATGGGTAAACTATAAGTGATTGTGTACTGTCTCCGGGATGGAAGTTCTGTAGTTCTTCTACGCTTGTTAATTTTCTTACAATATTTGGAAATAAAATCCCACTGTCTCACATTATTACCGATGCTCCAAAAGCTATCAAATATTTTTTTCCTTAACTCATCAGTAAACTTTTGCGGACAGTGGAATTTACATTTATTACAAAACGCTTTTATAATTCTAACTGGTCTCTCAGTACCATCTCTACTGAAGTAACATTTACCAGTATTTCTATTCAGTTTTCTTTTGACATCTTTCCACTGATCCTTGTGGACTCTACGACCTCGTCCTTTATCTTTCTTGTTTTCGTTATTATTAATTCTTGATCTGGTAGTGCTTGCTACAGACGGAGGGCTTTGTATTGACAATAAAGAAGTACCGGGAGTACCGTTATCTAAAGGCGAAGGTGGAATAGAATTTATTCCATCTATATCTAGTAAAGATGCAATAGACGAAGTTGGGGCATTATTTGATGACATCACTGGTGATTGCAAGAAAGAGTCTAAATTATTTAAAGCGACAATACATGAATCTGGACCAGTATTTGAGGATAGTAATGGGTCGTTATTAACAATTATTGTAGAATCATTTAGAATTAGATTCTGGTCTCTATTAGTAGCCAATTTAGTATGTATTTGTTGCTTGTTATAAGTATTTGTTATAGGATCTTCAGTCGAGATATTATCATTAAGAGCTTGGTTTTCATTTTCCTGTACTGTGTAATCCTCGGAATCACTACTTTCAAGAATATTATTATTGTTTTCCCAGTACGTCCTTTCTTCTTCGGTAAAATATGGTACAGGTGATTCTGAAAATAGAAAACGTAAAAAAGAATTAATTATAAAAATCATATTATACTTTTGTAAAAAAAAAAAATACTTTACAGCTGATAATTTATTATACATATAAAGCAATATAAGATAGAAGTAGTGGTACTTAAAGAGTTCAATGTAATTACGTATCCCTCAAAAAACTCTGCAATTGGCAGATATAAATAAATATTTTTGACTAATCCAACGCATATTTCATGTAGTGGTAGTTAGATTTAAGTTATGAACGGTCAACCCAACGCATATTTCGTATAGTGGTAGTTAGATTATAGTTTTAAATCGTCAATTCAACGCATAAATAGATAAGTACCACATAGTTAAAATCCATTATTAAAAGTCCAAAGCAAAAGGATCTAACTGCGGAAGTTAAACACTTTTGCGCTGGGTTTTGACAACTAATTAAAATAATTATTAAAACACATTTTATTATTACCACAAAGAATTAACAAATCCTTCATTAAATGAATTAAGCTACGGACATGTAAATAAATAAATTAATCACTAACACAAACTAAAATATTTAAGTCAATAAAAACCTGCTTTCGTGGTTCCGTGGTGGTAACTTGCACTATGCGACATTTCTTTTCGTTCACAAGCCTTTTTTAAATTTTCTTTAAAGCGCATTCGTTCAGAGCTCATTTTAAATCAACTTATTACAACGTATTCGCTAACGAACACACGCTACGCCTGTGCACTACACTCGCCGCGGTATAACTGACTAACAGGTAGATCCCCTCCCGCCCGCACCTCTCTTCCTCGCTCTATCCCCGCGCATAAATACGGGTCTACCAAATAGCTAGATTTGCGGCTCTCACTATTATAAGATGCACATTTATGCTATTATAAATGCGGCTTAAAATGAAAAATAAATATTATTTTAATAGTCTATCCTATAAAACCGAGGCCACAGATTACGAAAATGAAACAATCGTATAACTCGTCAATTGGCACTTAGTGAGTTATGCATAGGACGTGTCGCCATTATAGTCAGGTTTCCCTAGAACAATTTTTTTTATTACCATCAAGCAAATTTTTTGTGAGTAGCTTCATTTTGATAAGACAAACAACATATTTTTTATCTGAGAAAAATCTTGAAAGTGGTAGCTAACAGAGATAAAAAGGATTTCATACTTTGATTGAAACCTATCAACATACAAAAATCAGTTGGTTATCAATAAGCATTATATTTACATACCTTTATTTCTCTTCTGACCCCCACTGTCCTTGGGATCTTCTACGACCAGCTGTGTTGTTGGGCTTTGTTGGACATATTTGTTAGTATCACTTTGACTTAGTCGCACTATGACTACTCTAGGAACCTTTTGTTTTTGCTGTGTATAGACACTATCCACAACCTGTGAGTCTTGCGCGGTTCCATCAACTGCATTTTCGGATTGAATGGCAGTTTTTTCCTCTTCTCCATAGTCAATACTGTTTTCTATTATTTCAATCTTATCAATATCTAAAATTTACCAAAATGTAAGTGGATCAGCAGACTCTACATCCTACTACTACTTAATGATAAAGTATGTGAAGACAGATGGATGGACGTTTAACTCTCGTGCAAAAACTAGAGATTTTGATGATTAAAAAAATAGGTAATTGATGTTTAATGTTGTTAGTGGCGGCCGAAACGGAAGATCTTCCGACCGAGAGAGATAGCATGTTCGGTCAGGCCGAAGCCCACTGACGTCATTTCAGACGTTGTATATGTCACCGTAAGATTGTAAATACCGTTAGATTATAATCTATCTCGCGAGATTGTAAACGGTCGAAAGATTGTGAACCGCAACGTACTGCTTACAATTTAACGTATTATTATTCGGTAAATTGTAATCTATCGAAGTGAAACCGTCAAATTGTGAAACGGAACGTACCTCGGGCGCTGATTGGTTGAACGGTATAATATGCCCCGTGTCGCCTTATTTGTTTGTTGATAAATGTGTTAGGGTAACACTAATAATTATTGCTCTATGCTTTACTCTATGCCAAGAATCTGACAAGACAAGACAAGACTATTGACAGCCAGCATTATGTATTATATTTTCCCCCTTCTCCATTGTGCATTGTTACAATAGTGTTTAAATACTGTGTTAATATAAGAGTTATAAATAAAATAAGTACAGCCGATTACGAAGTTTATTTCCAAGTACATATACAATAAAATGTATGTAAACAAACAGTGTTTTGATGATTATAAATTGATGTCGAATGTAAACAAACGGGCTTTGGGTGATTGTTAATTGATTTCGTGTTGAAAATAACTCACAGCTTTAGAATTAGTCATATAAAATTGTTGCGAAAGTAAAATGAATCTGTTATTAACCAAAGAAGTGTAGTTTGAATGATAAATATAAGTTAGTGTTACTTGTTAGTCGCCGAACATAGCCTAAATTACATACATTTTCCGTGTTCTAGTATACATTATGCTCGTGAACCTATGTGATCTCATTTGATAACATTTACAATGTCGGATATTGTTGTCACAATTCTTGAAGTGCATTAATTTTATTTGACTGACATCTGTGTTTCATTCCTAACTCTATGGTCACATAACGGTCTACTGACCAATCAGGGACAGCCTTCGGACAGTTGACAATTTGACAATTTTAAGATTGTAATTTAACGGTTCCACTTCGATAGATTACAATCTATCGAATAATAATACGTTAAATTGTAAGCAATACGTTGCGGTTCACAATCTTTCGACCGTTTACAATCTCGCGAGATAGATTATAATCGAACGGTATTTACAATCTTACGGTAACATATATATCTTGCCGTTCTCCGAAACTTCAATAGCGCGATGCAGGATTGTTAGGCGAATTGTGGGTACCGCCACAGATGTAACAAATAAAATATTAAAACGCAATACAAAAGTAAAACATAATTTAAGATATAGCATGTTTCATGATGTTTTACGTCCCTCCCCCCTCGCCCACCAAACAAAGTCATATCAGGTATAAATATACTCACACTCGTAATTCTCAATTTCAGGTTTTATAGTCATATCATCATGTTCCAAGTGTCTCTCCTGAGCATCAAATTCCGGAAGTTCCTTTTTTGTTAGCGCAACATGGTACGGTATAGTTTCATTTTCAATATTCTGTGTGACGAGGCAGACTAAAGTTTTTGATGACTGTAAAAATAATATTCAATAGCAATTTTAAAGGTGAATTAAAATAAATCTAAACACATCAACTTAAAATAATAAGGTACCTGACTACTGCTTGTTACTGCGTTCTGAAGGTTGGCAACTAGTCGTAGTCTCGCACGACATATGTAGCATAGAAAACATAACTCAGCTTTCGACTGTTCGACAACAATAACAAGATAGATAAAGTCTGATATGAAGTTAGGATTGCTAGATAATGATTTTATTCATCACGTTAATGTTATGCACTTTCCAGGCAATGGTGTGTTTATACAGTACCAGAAGATACAAGATGTAGCCCGTGACTTTGTAATATTGTGGGAGCCGTACATATTGCTGCAGTTAAAAGTAACAGTTACAGTAATATACCGTGTATTTAACCCATTCAGTGCCAGCAACGCACCATTTGCGTTTTGCGAGTTTACTTTCTGGTGCCACCAATGCACCATATGCGTTGAGGTACCTTTGATATTTTTCCCGGTTTTTCTTTAAAATGGCTATATTTAATTTGAATCTTTGGCCTCATTAGCTACTGGAGATATATTTTACATGTGGTGACACTGTCGGTTTTTGGTCTGGACCTCCCCTCTTTTTTTGACAGCGAAAAAACCGTTAGCCCAAAAACTGCCTGATTTCAATTCAACATATTTTCAGTTTTATTGAATTAGAGTGAGAAGTTTTTGACTAAGAACATAAAAGTAAGCAATATATTTAGGTATATTCAATTTTTATTCGATTCATGGTATATTTTATGAATAAAATTACCATAACGCAAATGGTGCGTTCAATGGCATTTTAATGGCGAATTTTGTTGGATGGTTTCATGCATGACGCAACACTACTATGTTCAAATTAGTAAATTTTACCAACCATTCGTTGTATTAAATTGATAAATAATTATTATATTAAATTGATACAAAATCTTTTACTAGCTGACCAGTTGTATTTTTCAATATTTAAGAAAAAAAATATTTCAAATAAGTAAGGATTTCATTTATTTTATAAGGATTTTATTTCAATTTTCAGTTTTTTTTCAAAGAATGAAGGGGAGAAAGGACTTTGAATTACCATGGGTAGCTTGATAAGCGGTTAACTGTATGTAGAAAAAAACCTACCTGTATTTAAAAATTATTCAGCTACCCACTATCTTGCATAACACAGTTCAATTAAAACAAAAGCGTCAATGTAAGTGGTGCGTTGAATGGCACTTGTGATTGGATTTGTCTCACCAGTGCCACCAACGCAATTGGTGCGTTTATCGTATTTAGAGAGGTTTTCGTTATTTATTGCATTATTTAATATATAAAATACGTTTAACAATGTATTTTAAGTTAGAAAAAACAAAAAAATCAAGTGGCACCACCGGTATGTTACAGGTGAATTGGTGGCATTAAATGGGTTAATAGATCGTATTTTGATCATCAGAACTAATCAAAACTTCTGGTAAGTAGCAGATACATCGAGCGAAAAAATCCGTAAAATATGTGGTGTTTGGTGCCTCGTACCGCGTACGGTAGACGAACTTCCGATGATAACTTTTTACTATTTCGGATTGAAACGTATCCGAAATAATAAAAAGAACAAAAGGAGTTTTGATTAATCCGGATTTTACTGTATTTGTCACGATCTACAGTTTTGGAATTGTAAATTAAGTTGTTTAACCTTAAATTCAGCTAGTTTCTCATAAACATTTTGCAGATCTGTACCGTAAATGTTAATAGTTCTTTTATTTATTGATAGGCATATAGAGCAGCAAGTTTTTTGTAACATATTATGGGAGATAAACTCTGGTAAACACAAATATTTTGTAAATTTATATTTTCGAAAGCTTTCCAGTTTCCAATGATAATTTATGATTTTTTTTTTTTTAATTTATTGGGAGCTGGAAACGAGTCCTTTGCTCCAAAAAAGGTACAATATATTATACATCAAAATAAAATTAAAGAAAAATGTCCTTATTCTTTCTTCTTACTAAGCACTATTTACAAAACAAAAAAAAAACACGTTACACACTATTTACAATTTTTACAGATTTTCCATCGTTGAACATATGCATCGGTACAAACATTTGAAGAAATCGTAGTTAGATAGTAGATCTTCTGGGCGGCGGGGTACACTTATGTCTTTGTCTTTACAAATATTATCTATTTCCGAGCAGAATAAAATTCTGTCTAGACCTAGCGCTTTGCAATCAAAGAATGTTTGAGGTAATAGGCTTGTCGAATAAATATCGATACATCGATATATCGATATTTTCAATTTGATATATCGATATTTTTGGGCGATATATTTTGTTACGATATAGCGATATATCGATATCAAATATCCAATATCGAAATTGTATCAAAAACGATATTTTCTGCTTTTTAAATTGGTAAGTACTTAAGTTGATTTTTAAGTTGGCAACTCTGTCTTTAAGTCAATGACACATGTGACATGTGACAGTTCAGTAAAGTTCAGTAATTTCATTCATTTGTGTATCTGACTAGGCTGTATGGGCTCAATTTCAAATCAAGAATCAAGTCAGCCATTATAGATCTTTCTTTGTTGTGTGTGGCGTAATTTTGGGTAGATACTCGACATTTTACACCAGTTCTTTCGGGTTTAGCCCTGTCAATCTGGCAGTTCCTATCAACAGGAGCTGGCTGACGGCAGAGCATATCAAAAATAGAGTTTTTTTACTCTCAATTCCGGATAAATACTGGTATAATTGACTGATTCCTTATTTCCTTTGATAAAATTGAGAATAAAGTAATGATTGGAATAAAAAAAAACTCTTTTTATTACTTATATTAAAAAAAAAGCAAATTGGTCCAAAAGTTTGACCGATATATCGATATATCGATATTTTTTTCGCGATATATCTAGACCGATATTGATATTTTTTCAAATATCGATGTATCGATATATCGATATATTCTGTCATTTTCGACATCCCTATGAGGTAATTTATGAATTATTGCATCAGTGTTGCCAACTTTATTTTTACCAACCCACCAAATGCGGCAGCGTAAACCACCAGAAACCACTAAAACCTAAATGGCCCCTCAAACCACCAGAATTCCACTAAATAACGTAAAGACAGCTACCTACTACCTACCTGAATATAATTTGATAATAAAACAACAACAACGTTAAGTATTATTATTACTAGCTATTTGACCGAGCTTTGCCCGGTATTCGATAAAACGCGAATAAAATGACATTTTCTAAAAATGATTCCTAGCTAGATCGATTTATCGCTCCCGAAACCCCCCTTCATTATAGCGGCTAGAACTAGGTACAGCCGCACACTGGTGGTTAAACTTAGGTGCATCCATACAAGAATTGCTCGTTTAAAGATATAAGATTATGAAAAAAGTACATACTACAATAAGGAGAACATTACTTAAGTAGGTACATAACTAAAGATGACATAACCCTTCAGGTCAGAAAAATAATTTAAAAAAGACTAGTGGTTTTTCGTCCATGCTGACCACTAACTTAAATAAGCTAATACACTAAAAAATCCACCAGCCACTAAATCCAAATTTTTCCCGCTGAAAGGCACGTCTAAACCACCAGATCTAGTGGAAATTCCACTAAGTTGGCAACACTATATGCCATCGACAACAGTGTTGCCACCTTGAATTTTTATAAAGCGCTAAGTCAAAAGTAAAATGTCGCCAGATTTCACAAATTTGGATCACAAAAAAACCACCAAATAACTCTAAATTATTGTGTTAAAATAAATATTGAAATATCATACTTTAAAAAAATATCTATACTTACTAATATTATAAAGCGGAAGAGTTTGTTAGTTATTATAGTTTGTTTGTTTGAACGCGCTAATCTCAGGAACTACTGGTCCGATTTTAAAAAATAATTTACGCGGGCGAAGCCGCGCGGAACGTCTAGTTTAAAACGAACAAATATGTTGTAAGTGGTATAAAATTTACACAAATATATTCGTTTTTATTGAATACTGGGGTTTTTCGTATATCAATGAGTACAAACAACTTTTGCCGTATATATTATTTCTAGTATCAATATAAAAAAGTAGATAAAAACCTATTCTCAGGCCTAACGATTGTACATACAAAATTCCATTAAAATCGGTTGAGCCGTTTTGGAGGTGTTCGCGCACCAACACTGTGACACGAGAATTTTATATACATATTAGATATTAATATTGGATTGTAATAAGCGTAACGACTTCACACACAGCATACTGTAGCCTGAAACCTATTAAAACGACTTTATCAAATTTTCTACATTTCAATAGTATGAACCATGCACGAACCAAATTCGATACATAGAGTGTCAAGTCTATTAAATTATATACCTTAATCTGTGATGTCAAGAAATAAAACATTAACAACGACTGCGTCAAGGGATTACCCGGCTGTAGAGTAAGCTTAAAACAATATGAAAATCTGATTGTGCTTAGAATTTTCCCGGTAGGTGTGCTGCCAGATTCCATACTGAAAAAAACCGCTAAAAACCACTTAAAAAAAATAAAAACGCTATGTAACTAAAAAATCCCCTAAAGGCTTTAAAAAAGCTCCAGTTCTGGTGGTAAAACCCCCAAGGTGGCAACACTGATCGACAAGCCTATGGGCTTGTCGAATAAATATCGATATTTTTAATTTGATATATCTTTATTATTATATTTTTGGGCGATATACTTTATTAGAGCGACCACATAACCCAATAGACGCCTAATGCAAGGCAAATACTGTCTGGCAACATGTAAGACTAATAGGTCTTACTTGAGACAATGACAGCGAAATCTGTCTCATTATCGACCACTTCCGTGACCTATGTACATCTCATGCGTCTACTACTAAATAAAATACGATAAAGGCGAAATATGGCTCCCTGTACAGTAAAATGGTGTGGAAAATGTAGCCAAATCGTCTAATTTTAGCAAAGACGGCATAACTTTTCATAGGTAAGCCAATTTTAAGATTTATATTGTCAGGAATCAATTTCTTCAGAGCTCAACTTACGCTGGTCCGAATACGTCAAGGAAAACGTTTGTTTATAAGTATTTCCCTTTCTATCATACACAAACTAGTAATCCTTTCTTTCATTACTGTCAAGCCGAGTCAAGCGTCACTAGTGATGCGATGATTAACTTTTTATCAGTTAAACAAATTGTTTTTTTTTCATATTGTTGAAAAAGAGTAATATTTTATGAATTGTTTTTGTAAACGTGTGTAAGTATGTGTTTTTAAATTTTTAACCGACTTCCAAAAAACGAGGAGGTTATATGTTCGGCTGTGGATCTTTTTTTTTTGTATGTTCAACGATTACTCCGCCGTTTGTGAAACGAAATTTTTGTTTTGTTGTATTAGGTTTCACTCCAATTTGGTACCATGTTCACAAAAGTGGTGACCTGATGGGATCCAGGAGTAATCGAGGGAACTCCTCGAAATTTATATGGAAACATATGGTGATTTTGGTTTTATGTGAAGTGTACTAAGAATATGCTACCAAAAAGTCAAATATTGGGTCAAGATATACCATGGTTTCGAAGATGCTGAGAGAACTCCTGACTCCTTATAGATACACGTTTGGGAGTTTCGGCGTTGTTTTAAGTACAGAAAGCATATGCTACCACGCAATTCAAATTCATCATCATTACCACGTCGTGTTAAGGTCACCAATGTCTCATGGCACAAAGTAGATAATAGTACAACTTACAAGGCATAGGTATGGAATATGGATACAATAATAATAATTATGTACATAACAACACCAATTATTAATATAAGCTGTTTATACACGGCGGTCGGTGAGGCGTCGCAGGCAGAAGATAAGAGCGAAATTCAGTTCGGCACCGAAAGTCATCAAGATTTAGACAGTGCCATAGAATCAATTTGCTTATCTCAGTTTGCTGAAAATACTGTTGAGTACATAGCAGGTTTTGTTGCTAGCTCTTTAACAAAGCATTTGAGATGTAAAACCTGCATAGGGGCATTGATTACTTTAAACGAAAATGCTAACAGTTTTATAGCTTACAGAGACATGGGTGGCTTCATCTACCCGTCACAAAGTGTTGTTAAAATTTGCCGTCGCTGTGAAGTTATCATGAAATTGTATCTTGGAGGCGTAAAGAAAAGTGAACCACGTAAAGCAGAGTTTTTAGTCAATAAAACTTCAAGCAGCTTTATTGGTGAACAACTTTTTTCAGAAATAAGTTTCCATCAATTTCATTGTGAAGAAACCAATCATTTGGTGGATTTAGCAAATAGCGTGATGTATAAATACATAACTACAAAATTGGTATTTCTTACAAAATCTTCGGTTCAGAAATCTGCAGTTCGGAGAATTTATACGAAGTTAATTCATTTTAAAAATGATTAAATATTAATTTATAAAAGTCTTTTCTTCATTCTACACTTAAAAATAAAATAAATATTATGTACTGTTTTTTTTCTTTTGGCCAGCGCTTCTCGTACTTCCCATCACTAGTTATGATTTATGACATGCCGTGAATTTGAATTGGTCAATCGTAATGCATTTCTTCCCTCACCCCCCGCGTCGCTTACCTCAGCGCATTGACACAATTCAATCAAAATATTAGGCGTCTATTGGGTTATGTGGTCGCTGCTTTGTTACGATATATCCATATCAAATATCCAATATCGAAATTGTATCAAAAACGATATTTTCTGCTTTTTAATTTGGTACTTAAGTTGATTTTTAAGTTGGCAACTCTGTCTTTAAGTCAATGACACATGTGACATGTGACAGTTCAGTAAAGTTCAGTAATTTCTTTCATTAGTATCCCTTATTAGTCTGTGCTTTCATTTGTGTAACTGACTAGGCGCCTAGGCTGTATCCAGGGCTCAATTTCAAATCAAGAATCAAGTCCATGGCAGGTAATCTTCATACATAAAAAACTAGCACTTAGAAAAGCGCGGGAATCTCCAAAAAGGGCGGTCGTGTTTTTTCTGGAAAAAATAATTTTTCGAATTATTTATTGTAAATATCTTAGTTAGTTAGTTTTCTTTTTATATTTATTTAGTTTCTTTTAGTTTTTATTGTTTTCTGCGCATTTTGGTAAGTCTCTTGTATATAGTATTTTGTAAATATGGATGTGGACCCGGGGGGGCCGGAGTGCCCCCCTGCTATCCAATTTATAACTGTTCAGACAACAGAAATTAACGATTCTTCTATGGACACTGATTCTTCGATTAATAATTCATCATCTTCAAACCGCAAACGCCCTGCAACATCCAGACGAGTTTGCAGAAAATGCAACAAGAAAATTAAGAAAAATCCTAATAAAACTAATCCAGATGTCAACTGTCTGTGTTACAGTGATTCAGAAAACAAAGACAGCTTAAATAATATTCAGGAAACACATGGAGTTGATATCAAAGAGAAAAGCCAGGGCTTGACTAATCCCCGTGTAAGTCGTTTACTGTACACCGACACCGACTCTACACCCTATGTAGTACATATTCAGAAAGAGATTTTATCTTCTAACGGAAATTGCTCTTTACACCCCGTAGAGTTTGGTCGTTTCCTTAAAAATAACAATATAAAAAATGTTGAGAACGGCAGCCTTAAAAGGATTGGCAGAAATAGATTATCTTTATCTTTCTCAATGTTTTCTGATGCCAATAATTTTATCAATAATGAAAATTTAAAGCTGAATAATTACAAGGTTTTCCTTCCTTCTTTCCAAGTTTGCCGAGTAGGCTTGGTTCGAGGTATACCAGCAGATTGGACTGAGGATGACATTTTGGCTAACGTTACTCTGCCTTATGGTTGTGGAGAAATTTTAAAATTAAGGCGTTTAAAGAAAAAAAACATTGTAAATAATTCTGCACAGTTTGTTAATACTGAGTCTGTAGTTTTTACATTTGACGGCCAAACATTACCTAAAAGAATTTTCATTTGTTATAACTCTTTGCCTGTTGACTTATACATTTACCCTACTATACAGTGTTACAATTGCTGTAGGTATGGGCATGTTAAGTCGCAGTGCAGATCGACTCCCAGATGTTTCCGTTGTGGTCAGAGTCACTCGGGTGACAAATGTTCAGTAGATGAGGATTGTGTATTTTGTTGTTTATGCCAAGCTTCTCATATAGCTACTAGTAAGAATTGTCCCGAGTTTCACAGACAAAAATTAATAAAAGAATCCATGGCTCACAAAAATTTATCATATGCTGAAGCTTCAAAACTCCACCCTCCTATTTCAAAACTGTATTCAACTGTTTTATCTTCTAGTTCTCCTCCTTCTTTCTTAAACCAACAAAAACAAAATCCACCCAGCAACAACTCTGTAAATAAAACAACCACAGAATCATACAAAAAAACTGTATTCAGACAACCTAGGACACCACCTAAGACAATTAGTGGATATGATAAAACAGCTCATTTTAATTTAATTAAAGACTATAATCCGCCAACGGGTTCGAATGGTTCAGCTTTAATAGCAAATAACGATAATAATATTAATATCAGCTATATTAAGTTACTTAACTCAATCAAATATTATATCCACATCGGTCTCACCGTCCAACGTAGCCTCCATTAATAGTATTAAACCTAAAACAACCTCCCATTATGGATTATCTGATCCAGTGGAACTGTCGCAGTGCAGTCAGCAAAAAAAGTGAAATTACTCATTTAATAAACAAATATAAACCACTAGTCTTCGCTCTTCAAGAAACATGGTTCAAGCCAGATTCTCTTTTCAAGATTCCTGGCTATGCCTGTATAAGAGAGGACAGATCCGATGGGTATGGCGGTACAGCCTTACTCATCAACAATCATCATTCATTTGTACATTTTTCACTCCCATTACATAATCCAAATGTTTCTATAATCGCTGCATCTGTTAATAACATCTGTTTTGTCTCATTGTATATTCCTCATCCATCTTATTCAATATTTTTAGAAATTAAAAATTTAATTAGCCATTTACCAAAACCTTTTGTAATTCTTGGTGATTTTAATGCTCAACACTTGTCTTGGGGTAGCAGTAACAATAATCAATGGGGTTTTGAAATATTAGATTTATTAGATTACCACAAGTTATGCATTCTTAATACAGGGTTTCCAACGAGGCATACTGCACCCGATGAGGGTTATAGTGCTCCCGATTTGTCTATTTGTACTTCAAATCTTTCTTCTCTTTTTCACTGGTCAGTTTTATCATCTAGTCACGGTAGTGATCACTTCCCTATTCTTCTGTCTCTCCCCTGTAAAAATAAAAAGCAGAATCATCCTACTAATTTTTCATCATTAAAATATAATTTAAAAAATGCAGAATGGGAAAAGTTTCATCATGCACTAGAAAATAAACTGTCTCTTCTTCCTAGTATATCACCCGGAAATGAATCTGTTTGTGCTGATGCTTTAGCATCTGCTTTAATCGAATCAGCAGATGAAACTCTCCCTATTAAGAAAACTCCTAAACGTTACATTCCATCACCTCCTTGGTGGGATAATGACTGTTCAGTCGCTATTCATAAAAGAAAACAGGCTGAAAGAGAATATAATATTAATTCTACCTTTGAAAACTACGATATTTATTGTAAGTCTGTTAACGACGCGAAGAAATTATTTAAGAAAAAGAAGTCTGCAAGCTGGAAAAGGTTTTGCGAATCTATTAGTCCAGACACACATGCTTCCATAGTTTGGAACAATATTAGAAGGTATAGGTCTGCATATAAGCCCCCTTTTCATCCTATGCCAGATTCTCTAGCCAATGATTTTTTAAAGAGATTAGCACCTCCCTCTGTGTCACTTCTCCGTCCATCACCTTTAGGCGAAGTTAACCTTATAGACCTTAACTCGCTTTTTACTCTACAAGAGTTAAAAGGAGTTGTCGCAAATTTAAACGACTCGGCTCCGGGCATTGATGGAATCCCCTACTCTTTTTTCAAACACGCTTCAGATGACATTTTACCTTATTATTTGGATTTGGTTAATTCAATGTTATTATCAGGTAATATTCCAAATTCATGGAAAACACAGAAGGTTATTCCCATTCCAAAACCTGGAAAACCTCCCTCTTCAGCTTCCTCCTATCGCCCAATAGTCTTATCATCAGTGCTATTAAAGATTGCAGAGCATCTCGTAAAAAATCGTTTGGAATGGCATATTGAAAAACATAACCTCCTAGCCAAAAGTCAATATGGATTCCGAAAAGGAAAAGGTACAATAGACAATATTGCACTTTTTACCACAGATGTTCGTATCGCTTTTACAGAAAACAAATCTGTTTTAGCGGCTTTTTTAGATATAAATGCAGCATATGATAACGTAAGAATAGATATACTCCAACGAAAGCTACATTTATTAGGTGTTCCCATATTATTAATTAATTTTATTATAAACATATTACTTGAAAGATTTATCGCTCTGCCTTTGCAAAATGAAACGTCAACGGAATTGCGGGTTGTAGATAAAGGACTTCCCCAAGGCTCACCAATAAGTCCACCTCTGTACAATATTTATACATCAGATTTAGAAGAAGCAGTTATTGGCGAGACTTCAGACTTGGAATCATTTACGTTAACAGATATAGAGTATGTAGATGATGAATTATATCTATTGCAATATGCCGATGACTTAACAATCTATGTCATAGACCAATCCATTGCAAGGGCCTCTATTCGATTATCGCGCTGTCTAGCAAGACTAAAAATATGGTTAGATGCAAATGGATTAGATCTTTCAGTTAATAAAAGTACTGCTGTTCTATTTACCCGTATGCGCTTACCTCCGCCTGTGGTGGTAAAATATAATGGATTGCAAATTCCAGTCGACAAGGAGGCAAAGTTTTTAGGGGTAATTTTAGATTCAAAACTCAATGGTAATGCTCATAACGAGTATGTTGCGTCAAAGTGTGAACGTACTTTAAACATAATAAGGTGCCTATCAGGAGTGTGGTGGGGATCTCACCCGTTTAACTTAAAATTACTGTATAACGCATTGATAAGAAGTGTGTTAGATTATGGAACATTCCTTCTTGAACCCTGTAACGTAGCTGGTTTCAAACAGTTAGATAAGATTCAAGCAAAAGCGATGAGAATCATTTGTGGAGCCATGGCTTCCTCGCCAATAAATGCATTACAGGTAGAATGTGGTGAACCACCGCTCTATCTCAGGCGGCAATATTTGGCTGACAAGTTCTTCATTCGTTGTTTGCAATTTTCAAACCACCCTCTTATTCCGAAACTAAAAAAACTGTTAGATTTAGTAAACAAGGATAATTTTTGGCTACACAAATCTCGCCCTTGCTTAGTAAATAGTTATGTGCGATACTCATTTCTTGACGCCCCTACTTTTAGATTACCTGTGTACCCTCTGTTTCAATCTTCTTTTGATTCCCTTATTTTGAATCCGGATATCCGTTACGATATAGGTTTTAAAAAATCTGATAAGTATTATGCAAAACCATTTTTCAATTATTTAACAACCAATAATTGGGAAGGTTGGCATCACATATACACAGATGCCTCTAAAATGTCAATAGTTAATAATAAGTGTGTTGGAGTTGGTATATACCATCTCCAATACAACATAGTCCAAAAAGTCAAATTTCCGCCGCAAACTTCCGTATTCACTGGAGAATGTTATGGCCTATTTAAAGCGGTAGACTACATTTTACTAGCGAAACTTAATAAAACTGTCATTTTTACTGATTCTTTAAGTGCCCTTCAAGCATTAAATAGATTTACGTTTAAGTCAAAATGTTTTCCTATAATCATTCAAATTAGAAATCTTTTGCAGAAATGTATTGTTGCTAACTTATCTGTTACGTTTGTCTGGATACCGAGTCATTGCGGCATTCTTGGAAATGAAAAAGCGGATGCTTTAGCCAAAGACGCTGCTTTTAGTGGAGATGTTTTCCCGTATATGAATTACTGTCATGACTTGCCTTCCCTTGCTAAGGACGTACTCCAACAGGATTGGAGTAAGGACTGGGCACGAACGAGTCTTAAAAAAGGTGTTCAGTATAGGCTAATACAACCAGAGATTCAGTTCAGACCTTGGTTTTTCAAAATTAAATTATCAAAAAGCACAACTTCTTCTTTAATAAGAATGAGGTTAGGACATGTCCTCACCCCGGCCCACCTAAAAAAGATACGAATTCGCAACAATGATGCTTGTGATTGCGGTTTGGAGGTGGGTGATTTGAATCATATTATTCTTTCCTGTCCTCTGTATGATCACTCCTGTCTTTATGATAGTCTCTCCTCTATGTCTATTCCCTTTCCTACTTCCGTACCAACTTTATTAAATTTATGTAACAAATTAGTTTATTCGTCTTTATCTCAATATTTACGTAGCAATTCAATTAACCTTTAATTAATATACTAAACCTTGTAATGAAACTTTCTAACTAGATCCGAAATCCTAAATTCCGTACTTACTTTACTTTTCCACCGCCTATTCCCTACCTTTGCATATGGCAAAGTACACCACCGGTGTCAGTGCCAAAAAGAAAGAAAAAAAAAAAAAAAAACTAGCACTTAGTGGCTGTCATAGACAAAAGAAGACAGTGCAAGATTAGAAAGTGACATTTACCTACCCTGCCCTCTTCCCCCTTTCGAACGCGTGTGTCAACTGTCATTCTGCCGCCATTTTGTCATTACAGTTTTGGTGTTGTTGATAGAGTGAAGTTCTGCGTTGATTAATTTCCGTAACTTATCCTCATCTTCAATTCATTGCAGTAATTGGCGTTTATTTCATAAACTCCATAATGTTTCGTACGTGCTGTGTGGTGAATTGTGGTTCTAAACGAAAAGACGTTGTTCTCCATTGTTTTCCATCAAAGACTGAGATAGGACTCCAAAAGTGGTTACAGTGCCTTGGTGATGATGGTGACAATATTCAGTGTCTAAGTGAAGCAGAAATCAGTAAACGTTTTGTATGCCAAGGTCATTTTGAGAAAAGATTCATCACAAAGAAGAATCGTCTTCGCATTGGCGCTTATCCAACATTGTTTACAAACAATGAAATTGCTACTGGTATTCCAGAAAGAGCATCGCTTGACACTGGTGAGTAAAGCGTATTGTTATATTATTATATTATGATGCACGTATTGTTATATATTATTATGGCCGTAATTCAGATAGTTACAATTTTCAATATTTTTTACTATACTTACAGAAATCATGTTGGTCACATACTGCCCTCATATGTTTTTTATTAGGTACTTATTAAGATACTATACAATAAGTGTAAAAATTTTTGGTAAAAACTAAAACTGTCTAGTAGATTTTAGTGGAATATAGTAACAATTTTGGTATATGGAGTCACAAGTAATTTACTTATACAGTAAACCTGTTAAGTTAGCTCAGTTTTGCTCTACTATAGCTATAGCTATATGCCCTGTGATAATAATAAGTGAAATTATTTTTGGGTTTATGTTGACTTATTGTAATTTTTTTCAGAAAATAACAATCCAAACACTGATCACTGTTATTGTAAGAAGAGGTACCATGATGACCACAACTATAGTAAAAGTATCTTATCTGGTAAGTTAAACATTCCTCTCTTATACTACTTTTTTCTCCAAATTCAAATTCTTTATTAAGCATACAATAATAAACAACAGTATAAAAGCTAAGTAGCATACAGTAATGTGTAAATATTGATTTCAATGAATTTTACCATACATAATTTGGTGTAGAATGTAGATCTTATAGTTTATTCAATAATCATGTTAGCAGACTAACAAAAAAGTTTTTATTTTAAAAATAATCATTGTCTTAATTTTTTGTTTTATTTTTTCAAACTTGATTTATTTTTTGTAGAAAATTACAAGAGAATAAGAACTGAATTTACCGCTGCTTTGCCTGGTAAGCAAATCTCAATATTAACATTAAAACACAATACATTTTCATTAAATCCTTTTACTTCACAATGACTCTTTTGATTACAGATCTATCTACTTCAAATTATGTGGAACAAGTTCCAGTACAAGTCCTTAATTCGCAGACAGGTAATTTTAAATAACTAATAGGTAGCAACCTCGTTGTGCCCATATTAAACACTACACAATATATGTACATATTTTCTTTCTAATATATTTCTTTTTATTGCAGAAGTCATGCAATCTATTTACAATACTATTGAACAAGTCGTAGTACCTGTAGATTCTCAGCCAGGTATTGTTTTATTTCTTAGCAACTTATAGTTAACACAATCAGACTAATGAACAAATAGATTATATTAACATTTTTCTATTCTTGTAATTGTTGCAGAAACCCATCCAACCACATCTGATACTGCTAATCATTTGAGTAGCAGTCCTAAAAGAATATATCCACAGCCAGTGTCAGGTATGTTTCAGTTCACTTGCTTAAGTAATTATCTATTTCTTATAATGATTATTCAACTTTTTGTTTGTAGGTGATGTTACATTGCATGTAACAACTCCGAGAAGACGCCCCAGAATGCGTATAAGCAGAAAAATTAATACATTGACACCAAACTGTCAGCGTATTTATAAAGAATTTTGCAAATCTCAAAAACAACTTCGATTTAGTCGAAGAGCCAGAAGAGCAATAAAATTTAATAAGCATAATACATTTGAAAACATGACAAAATCTTTAAACCCTATTGCAAAAAAAATATTGTGGTTGCAAATCAAGCAATGCACAAAAAAAAGTAAGGGTAGAAGATTCACATTGGAGGAAAAAATTATTGGACTCTCCATCATGAAGCAAAGTCCAAGAAGTTATAGATTTTTACAAAAAATTTTTATTCTTCCGTCAAAAACCACACTAAATAAGTTGGTAGCCAATTTAGATATTGAAGCTGGAATCAATCCTCAAATTTTTGAAGCTGTCAAAGAAGAGGTATGTGCTAGCATGTATCAAATATTAATCCATACTAATATTATAATAAATGGGAAAGTGTGTTTGTTTGTTTGTCCTTCCTTAATGACCTAAAAAGCAACCAATCGACGATTTTTGGCATACTTAGTTGAAAGGATGGAGAGTAACATAGGCTGCTTTTGGTCTTGGAAAAACATCATGTTCCCAAAATATTCGTATTTTAACGCGATTTTCGCGTTCCACATAAGCGAAGCCGCGGGCAAAAGCTAGTCACTAATAAAAGTCATTGAAAAATCCATAATATTAGGGTTTCTATGTATTTTCTTTACTTATTTTTTTTTTTCTATTTGCAGGTTGACACTTGGGATGCTAATAAAAAATACTGCTCCGTCATCTTCGATGAAGTTGCATTAGAAGCAGGTCTTCACTATGACAAAAACAAAGATAAAATTACTGGTTTAGTCCAATTGGATGACGAAACCGTAGATGATTTTGCAGATCACGCTCTTGTGTTTATGGTCAGAGGAGTCTTGCATAAATGGCAACAGCCACTGGCTTTTTACTTTTGTAAAGGTGCAACATCGGCTGTAAAGTTGAAAGTAATCATAAAGAAAGTGGTCTCTGAAATAATAAGTTGTGGACTGTTCCCACTGGCACTTGTTTGTGACCAAGGAACAGCTTTTTGCTCTGCCTTAAAAGCTCTACAAGAGGATACTAGACGGGAGCAATTAAAAACTAATAACCCTGTAACTGGTAAGTTTTGGTTACGTACCTAATATTTTTACTATTTAGAAAAATTAAAATACTATTAGAATTTACAACTATTATAGTCGGTATCAAAAGTTTAATTTAAGTATTATTTACAGATGGCGTCATCATAATAAATGAACACATTTTAAGTATTATATTTGACCCACCGCACCTCTTAAAAGGCATACGAAATAATTTTCTCACCAAAAATATAAAGTATGAGGGCAAAATATCCAAATGGAACGATATCATTGAAATTTATAAAAGAGATTGCAATCATGCTCAAATGAGACTACTCCCAAAGTTAAATGATGAACATGTTATACCTGAGAAAATAAAAAAGATGAAGGTAATTTTAAATATGTTATTAGAAACTCCAGCTTAGCAAAAAAAGTCAGTAGTTGTATACTAATATACACTTTAAGCATACAATGTTAATATTATTTTATTCATAATTTTAGGTAAAAAACTGTGCCCGAGTCTTCAGCAAGTCTGTCGCTGCAACTCTGGCTTACACTGCTGAATTTTGTAAGTAATCATAATGTTCTAAATTGCTCATACTAAGCATAAATATTTATAATACAATATCGCATGATCAACTATGTGACCTAAGATTAAAAATTAAAAGTTTCATACAAACTTATGCTTAAAATGTAATTTAATTCACTATTTCTTTTAGGGGTTTTTAACTATGTCACTTGAGGACCTCCAATGGAACATTTAATACTTCTAGTCCTTCAACTATTCCATATTTACATCAATCATTTAAAATGTCTAGTATTTTATTAACTTTTTTTGTTCTAGCTCAATATGGAGATGGAACCTCTGTTAGTTCTACTTTAAAAAACACCGCCGAAATTGTTTCATTTTTTGACGACCTTTTTGACTCGGTGAATGGAGCTGCGATATTTAGCAAGTACTCGAAAGGAAAGCACTTACGAAAAGCGGTCACAAATAAAAGTGATCATGAAATTTTTTGGAAAGAAGCCAGAGAAAAAATTAAAAAAATTACTTTCGTAGACAGTACAGGTAAAGAGACGGTTGTGCCTTCTTTAAAGAACTGGATAGTTACATTGACAAGTTTTGAAAGAATATGGCAATTTTTAAAAGAAAAAAATATAAAGATCATGCGACCCAGATATTTAAATTCAGACCCGATAGAAAACTTTTTTGGACAAGTGAGAGCATATAATTTTAGAAACAATGACCCAAATTGCCATTCTTTTAAATGTACATTTAAAGCGCTTTTAATAACAGGATTTATAAAATTTCATTCAACATCCTTTAATTGTGAAGATGATGCAGGGGAACAATTATTAAAATTAAAATCATTATTTAAAAGAAAAGCCCCCTGTGAAAAGTCCATTGATGGGTCATCTAAAGAAGTTGACTCGTTGATGGACTTTTCAAAAGATAACTTTGACCCAGAAAGTCTAGTAAGGAGTGTCAGTAGAAAAAGGCTCAACACTCATTCCAGAGCATATACAGCGGGGTGGGTTGTTAGAAAATTTTTAAACAAAATAAGTTGCAATTTGTGTAAAAAAAATTTGACTTCAGAAAATGAAGAAGCAATTCACAAATGGATTAGTGTTCGTGAATACAAAACATTAAAGAAAAGAAAATTAACCTACCCCGCTGAACATGCTGTTAGGTTGTTTACAGATGTAATGCAGGAAGTGAACGAATTTCTCGAACTAAATGTTCATTGGGAACAAATTTCAGAAAATATTAAAAAAGCAGTCATAATGAAGAATTCGTTCAACTTCCTGCAATGTAAAGACCATAAAAATAATGTATTCATTACTTTCTGGGCTTCACAATTCGATTAGGAGTGTTTAATTGGTGCAATGTAATTAACAGTATTTTAAAAGGCACAGATGTCTCACGCCTTCAAAATAAATTGCCCCGAATGCAGTCAAAAGCATATGAAAAATATAAGAAAAAAAGAATTAAAAAATAGAATTATTGTGTTTCATTATTTTCCTATTTCCTTATCAAATAAAATATATTAATATATAAATAATTTCCACGCGAGCGAAGCCGCGGGTATATGCTAGTATCCAGAATAAAACCAAATTTAAAAAAATATGACGTCCTC
The DNA here is from genome assembly GCA_905333045.1 of Lysandra bellargus. Classification (NCBI taxonomy): domain Eukaryota; kingdom Metazoa; phylum Arthropoda; class Insecta; order Lepidoptera; family Lycaenidae; genus Lysandra; species Lysandra bellargus. The sequence continues at coordinate 1,961,630 of HG995329.1, forward strand.
ATTTATAGCCCTCTTTTTCGCCAAGCTGTACGTATGGCTAATTCTTAGTCTCCATGCCACAGAAATTAAAAAAAAAATGAAATGTCATATTCTAATCTTGCAAGTGATTTTTTTTGTATGGGAGATGTTCGTCTGATACGTTAGTATCCCTTAGTAGTCTGTGATCAAGTCAGCCATTATAGTTCATTCTTTAAGTGTTGTGTGTGGTGTAATTTTGGGTAGACACTCGACATTTTACACCAGTTCTTTCGGGTCTAGCCCTGTCAATCTGGCAGTTCCTATCAACAGGAGCTGGCTGACGGCAGAGCATATCAAAAATAGAGTTTTTTTACTCTCAATTCCGGACAAATACTGGTATAATTGACTGATTGCTTATTTCTTTTGATAAAATTGAGATTAAAGTAATGACGGGAATAAAATAAATATCTTTTTATTACTTATAATAAAAAAAGCAAATTGGTCGAAAAGTTTGACCGATATATCGATATTTTTTTCGCGATATATCTAGACCGATATTGATATTTTTTCAAATATCGATATATCGATATATTCTGTCATTTTCGACATCCATAATAATTCACATATTTCCGCATCTTCTTTTTTGTATACTTTTTTTATTATGGCGCTCGGCTATTAACCATGGCCAGTGTCAAGTAAATGGCGGGAATATTTAAAAAACAATATTCTCATATTAATATTTAGCATTGTTTTACTATATATGGTCAAGTCCGAATTTTAGCGTCAATCTATTTAGCCTTTAATCAATTTACTCAAGGATTCAAGTCGATCAATTCAGTAAAGGTTTTACTGAAACTTTCTATTGAATTTTGGAGGAAATACAAAATAGCACCTATTGTGGAAGTTATATATTTATCTGATGGCAAAAAGTGAGAATATAAATTGACTAGCAATACCGGGGTAACAGGAATAAAACATTTTCATCCATTTTTATTCCCTTAGCGGCTTATTTTGTGTATAAAACATGCAAATATAAAAATTTATCCAATGATTAAGGATATTTTTTGAAAATTTGCTGTCAAAAATTGCCATCAGATTCTGGTAGACCTATAGTTATAGTAAGTTGGTGCAACTCACCCTTTTCTAAATCTAAATTTTAAAATTTAACAGAACACACATTAAGACAAATTGTCTATGATTTTCATCTGTCACTTGTCAAAACCAAGTCAAAACAAAAATAATACTAAGGCTGCGTTGCACCAGAGGCGTGGTTAAAGTTAAAATATATGGCGTCCTTTTAGTTTTAACTTTAACCATAACCGGAAAAATTGACAGATGTCGTATGAGCTGGGGTGTTTGGACGTCATATTTAACTTTAACCAGAGAATTGACATTTTGCACTGTTGTCAAAGTTAAGGTTAAAGTTACAGTTAAAGTTAGTTCGTGCAACCTACTCTAAGATACTATGGAGTGTAGATGGAGGAGAACTATCACTGTATGTAAAAAGTGTCCGCTGAAATGCGTTAAATTAGGGCGTTAAATTGGCGCTACAGTAGCAACAGAGTAAATTTTAAATCAAAAATTAGACTCGGATAAAGAAGGACAAAATAAGTTTCTTTTCGTTTCAGCTCGTTATCCAGGTTTTAAATTCCAAATAGATAAATACAATGATCAAAAAACAAAATTCCTTCCATACCCTTTGCTGCAGCTAGCGCCACTATTGGGGGATTTATACTCTGTTATTTACTGCGGACAGCTGGACACTTTTTCAAATATCCCCCTTAAAAGATAGTTCTCCTTCATCTACCCTCCATATAAGATACTAAACAAAATATATTTAAATACAAGATACAAAATGAAAATACGTATCTTGTATCTGTATTTCAGATACTTGTATCTTAGATAAGTCACATCTCCGCCGCTATCAACTGCCACGCGTTTACCGTTCTCTCACTCACTCTGTTCTGTGAGTGAATGACACATGTGAATGACGTGAGTGAGAGAACGGTAAACGCGTGACAGTTGATAGCTGCAAACTTAGCGCGAACGGGTAGTACAGTGACAGAAAGAGTAGATGCTGAAATAAATTTTCAAAATGATCAAATGGTAGTTTTGGCGCCTTGTATTTTCAGTGACAAAATCGATGTATTTTAGATATCAATTATTAGAGCTATTCAATATCATATCCTGAGAATATGAACTATCTGGTACATCGGAAACCAATTTTATAAGGAGCATTGGGCTCAAATCACATCGAAATAGCAGCGCAGCGGCGAGCATTGTCAGTGTCATATGATATTATTACGGATACGAACCCTAGCACGTAACAATATTTTAAACTTTATCTTCATTACAGATTGCCCCACGCCGACGCCGCGTCAGAGTGCTCGCGGCGTCGCGGGCGGCCGCGAGACTTTCCAAGTTTCTCAAGCGATACTGTGTATTACAATAATGAAGATAAAGTTTAAAATCATATGACACTGAAAATGCTCGCCGCTGCGCTGCCTTTTCGGTGTGATTTGAGCCTAAGGGTTCAAAAAAACGACAAAACATTTTGTTGAGGACAGCGGCCTCGCACCCGAAAAATACATAGTGAGTGCATACGAACTCGATAACAGTGAAATAGGAGAGATAGACTCAGTGCAAAATCAGTGTTTCTACAAATTAAACTTTAATAGTGAATAGTGATAAATCTATGGCTCCCTAAGAGGTAGTTATTTTATTAAAGTAGTACATTATCTAATAAATACAAGAAAGATTGTTTGCATAAAATAAGTAATTCGGAAAATATTGAGAAAATTGTGTGAAAAAGTATGTAAATTGTATTAACTTTTAGGTTCACTTAGCTGTAATTACGTAAAATATAAGTTTTGATATTTAAAGTAAGTTAAATATTGTAGAATAATAAATAAAGAATTTCCCCGAAATGCGTTTCAATTACCTGGCTCATGGAAAATAGGGAAAATAGGGAAAAATAGCCGCTTCCGATAGTAAAAGTGAGACGGAAAACATGCGAATCGGAGCGGCTCACTATACGGCATTCCCTCGAGCCAGGTAAGCGAGGTGCGTTTCGGGGTTAATGTTCTCCTCGAGTACTCGTGTGTTTTATTTACGCCCCCGCTCTGCAAGATTTCCGGTGTAACCTTGGTCTTTGGGTCCGATCTGAGCCAGCGGCGAAAACCTATGGGCGAATATAGTCTCGAACACATTTTTAGAAAAGGTAGGTGCCCTTGCACTTGGCTCTTCTCGGCGTCTACTCTTTTATGACAAGCTATAATAAGGTTTCATATTTTTATGTGATTTCAAAATTGTGTACAGAGTCCACTCTTTTGACAAGCCATAAAATACAGTTTCTAGAGCTAGCTCAAATGGATTCCCAAGTGATGGATTAGCTTTTTCTTCAGTGTAAACATCTTCGAACAAATGTCACAACCAAAGGCCTTCTCGCCTGTATGAACTCTTGTGTGTGCAGTTAATTGGCCGTTTGTACAAAATTTCTTTGAACAAACATCACAGCTATAATATGGTTTCTCGTCTGTATGAATTCTTCTGTGTACAGTCAAACTATTTTTCAGTACAAATTTCTTTGAACAAATGTCACAACTAAATGGTTTCTCGCCTGTATGAACTTTAGTGTGTACAGTCAAACTGCTTTTCTGTGAAAATTTCTTAGAACAAATGTCACAACTAAATGGTTTCTCTCCTGTATGAACTCTGGTGTGTATAGTCAAAGCTTGTTTTGTAGAAAATTTCTTTGGACAAATGTCACAACTAATTGGTTTCTCGCCTGTATGCACTCTTGTGTGTACAGTCAAATTGCTTTTCCGTGAAAATTTCTTTGGACAAATGTCACAACTAATTGGTTTCTCGCCTGTATGCGCTCTTGTGTGTATAGTCAAATTGCTTTTCCGTGAAAATTTCTTTAGACAAATGTCACAACTAAATAGTTTCTCTCCATGAACGCTAGTGTGTACAATCAAATCTTGTTTTGTAGAAAATTTCTTTGGACAAATGTCGCAACTAAATGGTTTCTCGGCTGTATGGACTCTTAATGTGTGTTTAGTCAAATTGCTTTTAATTAAAAAATTCTTTGGACAAACATCACAGCTATATGGTTTCTCACCTGTATGAATTCTTGTGTGTACAGTCAAATCTTTTTTTAAACTAAATTTTTTCGAACAAACATTACAGATATATGGTTTCTCGCCTGTATGAACTCTTGTGTGTGCAGTTAATTGGCCATTTGTACAAAATTTCTTTGGACAAACATCACAGCTAAATCGTTTCTCGCCTGTATGTCTTCTTATGTGTACAGTCAATCCAGTTTTTGTATAAAAATTCATTGAACATATGTTACAGCTAAATGGTTTCTCGCCTGTATGCACTCTAGTGTGTACGGTCAAACTGTTTTTTTGTAAAAATTTCTTTGAACAAATGTCACAGTTAAATAGTTTCTCGCCTGTATGCATTCTTATGTGTAGAGTCAATCCGTCTTTTGTACAAAAATTCTTTGAGCATGTGTCACAGCTAAATGAGTTTAATGAGCGTGTATGAGTTTTCATGTGCCTCAGTAAATGTCTTCTTGTTGAATAGTTCTTCAAACAAACATCACAGGTGTGGGGTGTCTTGCTGGACTGTGCTGCGCTGGCATGGCCTCGCCCCTCGCAGTCATCTGTGTTGGGTCGCTCCTCGTGTTTGATACCTGAACAAATATTTTCATGTGATAATATATACCTATCCACGTGACATAAAACATCATTTGTTTGAGCATTACACCATATACCAAGTAACATGAACATTTGAATACACTTACACAATATTTTAAAGAATGTTACAAAGACATAAAAGCTTCAATAAGGGACACAGGATCGTAATGACATAATGCTCAAAGTAGTTTGAGTGAATGTTTACATTGATAGCATAAATAGCATGTCAACGGCTCAACGGCAACTTGATATTTCAAGAAAATATTACTTTTCGGAATAAAACTTGATAATGAAAGTGAAACATTATTAATACATTTTAAAAAACTTTGACTTGATAAAAATATGTTTTATACTAAGTGTACTACATGTTTTATATAATAGAGATTTTAATTAAAAACATCACAACAGTCCGTCAGTATTTAAACAATAAACCAGCATTATATAATATACTAGCGACCCGCCCCGGCGTCGCACGGGTATAAAATATATAGCCACTGAAAAAATAATGCTTATAACCTTCCTCAATAAATGGGCTATCTAACACTGAAATAATCATCACAATCCGTTGCATAGTTTTAAAGATTAAAGGGAACAAAGGGACATGAGGGAAAAAAAGCGACTTTGTTTTATAATAAGTATAGATATATACATACCTCCCGTCTGGCCCCCACCGTCCTTAGGATCTTCTACAACCAGCTGTGTTGTTGGGCTTTGTTGGACATATTTGTTAATATCACTTTGACTTAGTCGCACTATGGCTACTCTAGGAACCTTTTGTTTTTGCTGTGTATAGACACTATCCACAATCTGTGAGTCTTCTGTGGTTCCATCAACTGCATTTTTTGATTGAATTGTGGTTTCTTCCTCTTCTCCATAGTCAATACCGTTTTCTATTATTCCAATCTTATCAGTATCTAAAATTTGCCAAACTGTAAGTGGATCAGCAGACTCTACATCCTACTACTACTTAATGATAAAGTATGTGAAGACAGATGGATGGACGTTTAACTCTCGTGCAAAAACTAGAGATTTTGATATTTAAAAAAATAGGTAATTGATGTAACAAATAAAATATTAAAACGCAATACAAAAGTAAAACATAATTAGTTTATTAAATAGTTATTAAGTAAGATAAAGCAGGTTTATCTTAATTAATAATTAGAAAAGAACTGACTGAAGACTAGAAAAAATAATATATGCATGGCATCAAAGAGGCAGAGGTGAACGATGAAGAACTAAGGCAAAATGTCATAGAATTATTAAACAAATTAAGTGCGAAAACTGGAATACGGGAGTGGGACCAATGGGAGATGTTTGGGAAAAAAGTTGAAGGCAAAGCAAGACCGATCTTAATAAATCTTACCTTGGCATGGCGAAAACGAGAAATACTTACCAACAATAAAAGCTTTCCGTCTGATACCTACGCTACACCGGATTACCCCAAGGAGGTACAAATCAAAAGAAAGGAACTGAAGAGAGAGAAAGAAATAGAAGAGGAAAAAGGGAACACAGCTTACATAAAATATGATCGGCTCATTGTAATACAATCTAGAGACACTGAGCATAAAAGGAAGCGGTCACCATCCAAATCACCCCCGACAGGAGTCTCAAGAGACAAACCTACACCATATAAAATAAACAAAAGGTTTGACTTATTTCGCCCAAGACCCACCAATACCCCTAAGCCTGGCCCATCAAACGGAGACCCAAAACCATATCAATATTAAAAAAACCGGAAGTAAGATCCAATTAAATAATAGAAATTGTAATGCTCCCAATACGATTGGTCATCGCGGGAGTAGTAGACCACAACCCTCTAGCCCAAAACACAAAGATGATAATATATTTATTGGCACTCTAAATACAAGAACATTAAGTACAGACGAACACCTCATAGAACTTGGACAGGCCTTAGATACTATCAATTGGCATATTTTAGGCCTTAGCGAAGTACGAAGACAAGGCGAAGAAATTATGGATTATTCGAAATATATTCTATATTACAAAGGTGAGACACAAGGCTTATACGGAGTGGGATTTCTTATAAGAGAAAATATAAAAAATAACATAGAGAAATTTATAGGGATTTCTGAAAGAATCGCTGTACTTAACAATAAATTGAATGAACCGTGGTCTATAGTACAAGTTTATGCACCCACAAACGTAGCAAACGACGACCAGAAAGACTTGAAAAGAGATTTTTATGAACTCCTGAGTACAACCCTGGAAAATGTAGACCATAAAAATATAATCGTCATGGGAGATTTCAATGGCCAGATAGGCAAACATAACAATAAGGAAATCCATGCAATCGGAGACTTTTGTACGGGAAAACGCAACGATAATGGCCAGAGATTACTCAATTTTGTCCTCCAGAATAATCTATTTGTTATAAACACGTTTTTTAAACAACGTGAAAGCAGAAAATGGACTTGGGTCTCACCTGATGCTAGTGTAAAAAATGAAATAGACTTTATACTCTCAAATAAGCCAAGAACATTCAAGGACTGTCACAATCAACACAATCAACCAATTTAATTTCAATACAAAGCACCGAATGGTGAGAGCCAAGTTGTACAGTAATATTCCAAAGACTCCACGTAGATTCTATAGCCAAACACTGAGCAACCCTACATTGCTACACATTCCTGAAGAAGTCCTCGATAAACACGCTCAAGCGCTTACCAAACTCATTGAGTCAGAAGGTATACAACAAAAATGCAACAAATTAGAAAACATGTTACTTAACATTGGTAAAGACGCCACCAACAAACATACTGTTAAAGACAAAATAAGACCTGCAGCTAGAGAGCTTCTTATAAAAAGAAAATTGCTATTAATAAACCAAAAAGAAAACAAAAAAGAAATTGCACAAATTAGTAAAGAAATTAACAAAAGCATTAAAAAATACAGAAAGGATTTACGAACTAATAAATTAAAATACTATATAGAGAAAGCAGGTGGGATTAAAAATGCTATTAAAGAATTAAGAGATAACACAACATGGATACCAAATCTAAAAACTAAAAGTGGTAAATTGGAGGCAAACAAAAGAAATCTAATAAAAATAGCAACAGACTTCTATAAGAACCTCTATGAAAATTACAGTGCTTACCCAGACTTGGAAATAACAAATACAGAAACCGGTAATACAGTTCCTCCGATTCTGGAAAGTGAGGTAGAAAAAGCTATTCGAACTCAAAAAAACAACAAAGCAGCAGGCGACGATAAAATTACCAATGAACTTTTAAAAGGATCACTAAATCTTATAAAAGCACCTCTCACAGATCTATTCAACGACATATTCATCAAAGAGATTACGCCTACACAGTGGTCAAAAAGTACAATTATTCTTTTGCATAAAAAAGGTGACAAAAATCAAATAAATAACTATAGACCTATTAGCTTGTCATCAAATATTTATAAAGTATTTGCCAAGATCATCCTGTCCAGAATAGAGAAGCAGTTAGATGAGAACCAACCAGAAGAGCAGGCAGGATTTCGTAGTGGATATTCTGTACTTGATCACATACATGTAGTAAGACAAATAATAGAAAAATATAAATATAATTTAACATATTACCTTGCATTCATCAACTTCAGCAAAGCCTTTGACTCCCTTATCCATCAAAAAATTTGGGAGGCGTTAGAAGAACAGGGAATCGATAGCAAATACATAAACATAATACGAGGTATATACAAACAGAGCATTGCATGTGTACAATTGGAAAAAAAGGGGGAACCTTTTAGCATACGAAAGGGTGTAAAACAAGGGGATCCGCTGTCACCAAAAATTTTCTCTGCTGTACTTGAGAAAGTATACAGGAATCTGTCCTGGGATGATGAATATAAACGGATTAAAGCTCACTCACCCCAGATTCGCTGATGACATTGTACTGTTTGCATCATCCCCAGAAGAACTGAATATAATGATCAATGAACTGGCTAAAGAAAGTGAAGAGGTAGGGCTTAAGCTCAACTCGGAAAAAACAAAAGTAATGACAAATGGACCAAAAAATATAATAACAGTGGGAAATAACGTAGTTGAATATGTGGAAGACTATATGTAGTGATATAATTTGACCGAGGTATATATATATACCTCGGTCAAATTATATCACCATATGAGACGATAGCTAAAGAAATGGAAAGAAGGACTGCAAAAGCATGGAAGAGCTATTGGAGCCTAAAGGAAGTGATGAAAAATAAAGATATTCACATACAACTAAAAAGTAAACTTTTCAATACCTGCATATTGCCTGTTTTGATATACGGAAGCCAAACATGGTCTGTAACCAACAAACATATCGCTGCTCTGGCGACATACCAATGCTCAATGGAATGCAGTATGTTAGGTATTAAGAAGCTAGATAAAATAAGAAACGATGTTATAAAAAACTACCAAAGTTAAAATGGAGATGGGCTGGCCACACCGTCCATGGAGTAGGAAAATGGAGTGAAAGAATAACTTCATGGTACCCTAGACATGGGAAAAGGAATAAAGGTAGACAGAGAAAAAGGTGGGCTGATGATTTTAAACCAATTGCTGGAGTAACTTGGAGTAGAGTGGCCAGAGACAGAAGAGAGTGGAAGAGGCTAGGGGAGGCCTTTGCCAAATGGCAATCAGAAATTGATAGATAACTAACATTGTATTTATAAACTACTGTAATTCTGAAATAAAGGCTATATTATTATTATTATGTTTAATGATGTTTTACTCCCCTCCCCCTTCACGCACCTAACAAAGTCAAGTATAATTAATATACTCACACTTGAAATTCTCAATGTCAGGTTTTGTAGTCACATCATCATTTTCCATGTACTTTTCCTGATCATCAAATTCCGGAGGTTCCTTTTTTGTTAATACAACATGGTACGGTATAGTTTCATTTTCAATATTCTTTGTGACGAGGCAGACTAAAGTTTTTGGTGACTGTAAAAATAATATTCAATAGCAATTTTAAAGGTGAATTAAAATAAATCTAAATACATCAACTTAAAATAATAAGGTACCTGACTACTGCTTGTTACTGCGTTCTGAAGGTTGGCAACTTGTCGTAGTCTCGCACAACATATGTAGCATAGAAAACATAACTCAGCTTTCGCCTGTTCGATAACAATAACAAGATAGATAAAGTCTGACATGAAGTTAGGATTGCTAGATAATGATTTTATTCAGCACTCTAATGTTATGCACTTTTCAGGCAGTGGTGTATACAGTACCATAATAGAAGATGTAGCCTGTGACTGCAATATTGTGAGAGCCGTACATATTGCTGAGGTTAAAAGTAACAGTTACAGTAATATACCGTGTATTTAATAGATCGTATTTCGATCATCAGAATGAATCAAAACTTGTGGTAAGTAGCCGATATATCGAGCGAAAAAATCCGAAAATGTGGTGTTTGGTGCCTCGTACGGGAGACGAACTTCCGTTGATAACTTTTTACTATTTCGGATTGAAACGTATCCGAAATAGTAAAAAGAACAAGAGTTTTGATTGATCCGGATATTACTGTATTTGTCACAATCTACAGTTTTGGAATTGTACAAAATAAGTATAACCTTAAATTCAGCTAGTTTCTCATAATCATTTTGCAGATATGTACCGTAAATGTTGATAGTTCTTTTATTTATAGATAGGCATATAGAGCAGCAAGTTTTTTGTAACATATTGTGGGAGGTAAACTCAGGTAAACTCTAGTAAATATAGCCACAAACTATAAAGAATGCTGTAATATAGCCACAGAATACTTTTAACCCACAGACTACTTAGAACTAATTTTAAGTTTTAACCTGAATAAAGCTTCCCAAATCCCAATTCCCTACGCTTCGCTTTTGACTTTCCGTATATAAAAAAGTACTCTGTGCTTTTGACACAATTTGTACTGGAGTTTTTTTTTTTTTTTAATGGCATGCACTTAGTACATTGCCAATGACGAACGGGAAAAACAATGTTAAAAAATTAAATTATGACGAAAAACGAGGAATTTGGAAAAAGGACTTCAGGACAGGATCAGGAAAAATATATATTTACAAAAGAATACTTAAAATTATATAGAATAGAATATCAAATCTCAATATTATTAAGTAATATAAAATCAACTAATATCTTATAAATAATATATTTTCTAGAATGTAATAAACAAATTATTGAAGTAGGAAAAGGAATACTATTCTTTAACAATGAATCAAGGAAATGGGAACGGTTGTAAAGAGGACAAGTGAAGAATATATGGTTGACATCCCCAACCTCAGCACCACAGGTACAAGAGGGGCTGTTAATTATATTAAGTCTAGCAAGATGGTCTGGTGAGCACGTGTGACCAAGTCTTAATCGGGATATGATACTACTGCATTTTCTATTGAAATTCATACTATAAAACCATGGTTTTGATACTATTTCGGATTGAATACTATAGAAATGTGCTCCTTTTTGTTTATGACTTTGATTAAATGACGACTTCCATGACGTCTCTAAATGAATTTTGGGTAAAGTTAATAAATCGGGGTAGTAGATTTTGTGTGGATTTAAATCACCACACGTTAATGCCTCATTAGCAAGAGAATCCGCTCTAACGTTTCCTTCTATTCCACAATGACTAGGGATCCAAGCTAATGAAACTGAAGTTCCTTTCTTGGTAAAATCTGTTAATAACTGTCTTATATCAAATATAACAGGATGTTGTTGTTTAATTTTAAATGGATTCTTGTTAAGAGCTTGAATAGAACTTAGAGAGTCTGTAAAGATTATAGATTTTTTAAGTTTGGCTAATAAAATATACTCTAAAGCTTTTAAGATCCCTAAGCATTCTCCAGAGAATACAGTACATTCAGGAGGGAGTTTGATTTTTTGGACAATATTGTACTGGGAATGGAATACACCTATACCGACATGGCCATTAACATTACTTTTTGAAGCATCTGTGAAGATATAATGATGATCTTTAAATCGTGTATTAATTATATCATTAAATTTTTCATTAGCCCGCAAAGAGTTCTTTTCTATATTAATGGTCAAAATATTTGGAGCGGAGACAAGAGCCCCATATGAAGAAGAAAAAATTGGTAATTTAGAAGAAGAATGAATAGGCGCAGCAAGTGATTTAAATTTAAAATAACTTACAATTAAACACGGGTTTTGTTTATGTAACCAGTAAGGATTTTCAGAAACATGATAAGAAAGCTGCTGAAGCTTCCCAATAATAGGATGATCATAAAGTTGAAGGCATCGAAATAGATATTTGTCGGATAAATATTGACGACGTAAATATAAAGGTGGATCGTAGCATTCAACCTGTAAAGCGTTGATTGGGCTAGATTTCATTGCTCCACATATAATTCTGAGGCATTTATTTTGAATTTTGTCTAAAGATTTAAATCCTGATACACGCCCTGGCTCCAAAAGGAAAGAGCCATATTCTAATATACTGCGAATCAAAGCATTATAAACTAATTTTAGATAAAAAGGATGGGCACCCCACCATACGCCTGCTAGACATCTGATGATATTTACATTTTTTTCGCATCTATTTACAACATAATCACAATGAGGAATTCCGGAAAGCTTTTCATCCAGGATAACACCTAAAAATTTATGATGGTTTTTTTGTGGAATGATCATGTTATCAAAAAATATTCTAACTTGAGGAGTTACGCGCATTCGACTAAAAATAACTATGGAGCTTTTAGTTGGGGATACATCAAGGCCGTGGTTGTCCAACCAACGCTTAAGAAAATGCAAGGCTTTTGTTAACTTAGCGGAAGCTTCATCAACATTACTCCCTACAACATATAAGGTCAGATCATCCGCGTACTGCGAAGCATCGACATCCAACAACTCTGCGATGGCCGATTCTAAATCATAAGTATATAAGTCATATAACAGAGGGCTCAAAACTAAGCCTTGTGGTAAACCTTTGGTTACAATTCTGATATATTTATGACCATTATTAAAGAAAATAATAGACCTATCAGTTAACAGGTTTATAATAAATGCAATAATTTTTTTAGGAATTTTTAGACGTATTAGTTTCCGTTTCAATATTGATATAATGACACTATCATAAGCATTAGAAAGATCTAAAAAGGCTGAAAGGACAAATTTATTTTCACTGAAAGCTAATCTTATTTCGGTGGTAAAAGTACTTAAGTTGTCATATGTACTTTTATTACGCCGAAAACCGTATTGGGATGAAGAAAGCAAGCTGTTACTTTCAATGAACCACTCCAGGCGGTTTTTGACTAAATGTTCAATTATTTTTAGGAGAACAGAAGAGAGGGCTATTGGACGATATGAAGATGGGAGGGAAGGATCTTTGTTTGGTTTCAAAATGGGTAGAACTAGTTGACATTTCCACTCAGATGGAATATTGCCAAATTCAAAAATGGAGTTGATGATTTTAAGATAGACTGTTAAACTGTTTTCGTTTAAATGAGAAATAAATGAATAATAAATACCATCAGGCCCAGAGAGGAATCCGATACATACGAGAGTACATTTTTCAATTCAGTCATGGTAAAGGGGGAATTTAATTCTGAAGACTCTTCAATTTCATCTATTGTACTATTGTTATTAGCTGATAAGATAGGAAGATTAACTGTAGGAGGAGCAAGCTTGTCAAGAAAATCATTTGCAATAAAGCTGGGAAGAGAAACAGAATGAGAAGTATTGTATGCAGATTTGAACCTCCTAATATTTTGCCAAACAACAGATGGAGGTGAATTCGGGGACAGAGAGGAGCAAAATTTTTGCCAACTTTCTGATTTTTTCTTTTTGAAAAGTAATTTGGTGCTATTTATAATGTTTTTTAATGTCCAATAATTTTCAAGAGACATATTTGTACTATATATTCTTTCAGCCTTTTTTCTCCTTTTTACAGCTTCCGTACACTCTTTGTCCCACCATGGTGGACTGGGAATGGAAGATGATTCATTTTTAATTGGAAAAACTTCATTAGCACTTTCTATCAAGACATCTGTAAAAACAAGAGCATCAATAAAGTCATCTTCACTTGGAGATATCTGTGACAATTTTATATCAACTTTACTACTGAATTTCTTCCAACAATTATCGGTGACATTATTGAGGTTATACCTGGGAAATAATCTAACATTTTGAATAGGAGTCTGAGAATTATTAAAAGGAAAGGATGTTAATATGGGAAAGTGATCACTTCCGAAAGTAGAGGATAGAACTGAAGATGTTAATTGTGTTATAAACTGTGGGGAGCAAATAGTCAAGTCAACAACGCTTTTGCCATCTGTTGGACTAGTGCGCCTTGTGGGCTCACCAGAATTTATGACACATAGATTATTCAGGTCCAAAACACTTAGCAGCTTGTTACCATAACTATTAGTAGTGGAGCTTCCCCATGACTGGTGATGACAATTAAAGTCACCTGTTATAATTATAGGTCTTGGTAAAGAGCTTAAAATGTTATTAAATTCATTTAAAATATTAATAGAGGCATGGGAAATATATACAGAGACAAAACATATATTATTTACACTTATTGCTATAATAGATAGTTCTGAACTATGTACAGGGATATCAATAAGGCTAAAAGGGTAGTTTTTCTCAAGGAGAAAAGCTACACCACCATAGCCGTCTAACCTATCTTCTCTAATTGTATTATAATTCTTAAATCTAAAAGTATTACTTGGCCTAAGCCAAGTTTCTGAGAAAGAAAATAAAAAAGGATTATAATTTCTTAATAAATAAGCTATGTCACTTTTTTTATTAACTACACTTCGAGCGTTCCACTGAATGATCTGGTCCATATTGTAGAATATTAATTATGCATTGTATTAAAGGGGCAACGATGGACGGTATATTATTGTTCTGCGAGTGGGTTTGTAATAATGATATTACATCTGTAAGTGAACTAAGTTCATTCTTATAATTATTATTATCTTTATTGTATTTGTTGTGGACACAACGATGACAAGGGCGGCGAACATATTTTAGAAAGTTAAGTAGCGTATTTCTAAGACATTGTTAAAGTGAAATCGCTTCATGTTTGGTCCTTTTGACTATACCCAATAGGGTTTATTAGTTAAAATACGTAATTATTGTGTTCCCTAGAACTTTGTATTGAGATGTTCCTTTCTAAAAAGTAATAAAGTTTTGTTTTAAGATTTCAATGGACCGTCAGAATAATGAATAAGAAACTAGCGTGAGAACGGGTCTGGAGAAAGCTAGCAGATGCTTGCAGCTTGGCACATTGTCTACGCTAGGTTTATTTATTTGATTATGTGTTTTGGAATATGTGTAAACTACAAATAAATAAAGTCTATGCTATCGTATATATGGGACATCTTTGGGGTTAGGTACGAATGTGTGCTGAAGTATCTAGCTATAAGTTTTGAGTCTAATAAAACTTGATGATTATTGCGTTTTCATTTCCGCTACAGTTGTGGACACGAGTATTCCTTGCCATGATATAATTATAATTATTATGTAATCTACACGTTTAGGATAAGGGCAAGAAATACGAGTAAGGATTTTATATTTGGTTATGTGTCTTTGAAAATAGATTATATTATGGAACTTGTACAAATAAATGTGAATTATGATATTATAATTTTGTACACTAAGAACATAATATTATCATGGTATTGAAACTGTTGTATATGTATTGAATAATTATTATTGTCTATGTAATTTGTAATTGTAAAGTGCACAGTGCCATCGCAATGAGTAGAAAAGAGATAGATGTACGCAGTACGCTGAAATGGTATCTCCGCGCGATAGAAACAAGGCGGGATTCTGCGTATATCCCCGCACCGGGATAAGTGGGCGGGGTCTTCTCCCTCTGCGCTAGCGCATGGCGGGAGTGAAGCTTAGAGGTATAAATTGGCCAGTCAGAGGTCAAGACGGGCGTTGCGTTACACGTTGTGATTAGATTTGGGCATAGGACTCATACGGCAACTGCGGCTTCAGAAACTTTGACGAATATCTGTCTGCCCTTTGCATTGGTACAGTGCACATAGTGAATAGTCTCGTTTTAATTTAAAGTTAATAAACAAAGTAAATAGTTAAAAGTGATTTAATTAAAGTCATCAAAACTCAAATATCAACAAAAGTCATACAGTCCACAATAGTATTTATGTACTGGTGTTGTGTTTTTTTCTAAATTATCAAAAGCAAACTCTTTTATCACATTGTTATGGGCAATTTTATCATAACCTTTTGTTGGTCTATATGGAGCACGAGGCTTAGCAATTACAGTTTTTTTGTAAGATCTATTAGTAAATGAACTATTATTATTATCATTATTATTAGGTAAATTAAATTTAGGGGTGGATAATGTTATATCGGAATATGATTTGTATGATGAAGGAATTTCTTTATTAGCCTCTGCATAAGAGACACAATGTTCAGCCATGTGTATTTTTATACATTTTTGCCTATTAAATTCAGGGCATATTTTGTCATTAGCCATATGATGATCAGAACATAAGCAACAGAAATATTCATGCTCATTGACAATACAAGAATCCATATCATGTTCCTGTCCACACTTGATACACCTTGATTTTGACCTACACTGCGCTTTGGTATGGCCATACCGACAACACTTAAAGCATTGTATAGTGGGAAAGATGTAAAGCTCAACTGGTAATGAATTGTAACAGATAAAAACTCTTTTTGGCAGAACCCTACCATCAAAGTAAACAACAACTGACTGAGTCGGTTTCCATACAGGAGAACCCTCCACCATTGTTTTATAATTTAAGCGTCTGACCTTTACAACTTTACCACTACCGGCAGGTGTAGAAATGTTATTTATTACTTCTTCAGGTGACCATTCAGCTGGTACACCCCTCACAATACCTATTCTTACTACATTAAAAGATGGTATAAAAGCTTCATAGTTATTGTCAGTAAGTATTGAATTATTAATAAATGTATTAGCATCTTTGTAATTCTGAAATGAAACAGAAATTCTGTTTCGACCAATTTTTTTAAGAGAGCCATTAATAATATTATAGATTTTATTTTTAATTAAGAATTCGCCAAAGGTGATGGGATGTAATTGGGTACCATCAGTGGAATTTTTTGTAATTCTTTGTACATGAACTAAATATGGGGAAACATCGTTTTCATTATATAAACTTCTACCAATATGCTTTCTTTCTGTTTGAGGTGCTGAGGCTGAGGATACTTGCATACTAACTGGATTTTCCTTGTCAAGTCTACACTTACAACTTATACGGATTCCCGCGCTATCTCTGGTATCTTTGTTACATTGCTTACACAGGTCTTCGGTAATATCATTACGAGATCGTTTGTACGATCTTTGAGTTAACTCTTCTGTGTCCATACTGCACTCATCGTAATCCAATGTAACAAAATAACCAGGTTGTGGAATTGGGCCACAAAAATTCCCGCCTCCCGGATCCGGAGGACGATTCATTGTATAAACAGAAATAAATACACTTACCGAGAAGAAATAAAATATATAAGATAGATGACTAAAGCTAAATATTTACAAATATATACAATACTCCCGCACTGAACACTATTATACAAATAAAATTTGAGACTTATGAAAAACACGACCGCCCGCGTTCGAGTTTCCCGCCGTTCCCTCGTACTGGAGTTGACAAGTAATGTAGTGTTTTTTTTTTTTTTTTTTTTTTTTTTCTTGGCATCTTGACACATGTAGTGTTGTCATAAATCTAAACTTTTATGGCTGGTTTACACGTATTAAGTAGATAAGTAGTAACTAAATTCTAATTGTCATCTAGCTTAGGACTTACTAAATTTTAACTTGCTACTTGCTACTAAATTTTGTGTTTACACGCAACTAACAACTTAAAATTAAGTTAAAATTTAGTTAATTACTTATCTACTTAATACGTGTAAACCAGCCCCTAACGATTCAGTAAGTTGAGTGAAAGAGAATGCTCTTAACTGTGTGTAAGCGTCAAAAGTTTGTAATGTTATGTCCTACCTAATAGGACATAACAAAGGAGTCGGTCTGCAATATTTCATGTTTAATTAAAAAGTGCTAATAAAAGTGTTTAGTGAACGTTAAATACAATTTCTTGTTGGGTTTTGTGGTTCCGCTGTATAATAAACAATAAAAACGGCCAAGGAATGCTTCAAACACGTGGATATAACATAACATGTTACATGCGTAAGTTTTCAACAAAGTTTTTTGGGCTTATCAATCGGTATTTTTGTAAGCTTAAAAGAAAATTTATAAGTTTAATAATCCCTTAATCATTCTATATAAGGCATTAGTTATAAAAATGTCACGTCAAGTAATAATTTGGCTACAAATTTTGCATGGCTTTTTACGTGTACTTTAGGGATGCACCTTACTTGAAGTATAGTTTATCGATAAAAATATTGTCATGGACTAAATTATTTTTTTCAGGATTTGAAAATACTTCATAATAGACGACGAACAGAAATATTTAGACGCAAGTTTCATGCAAGTTTTTAATCCTTACTCCCTCATGAAGGCATCACAATATTGGAATTATCATTTCAAACATAAGTTTGAAACAATGATTTTCTTGAAATAAAAAAGTTCTAACGGAGAGCAAAATAATTGCATGATCAACAGCTCTCACACCTCCCCCTGTAAGTACTCAATTCGTTACTTAGATCTACTTTTAGAAATTTTATCCTGGCAATTTACTCTTTTTTAATAAGTAAAATGTAAAATTTAATAAGCCTAAAGTCATAATCATATAATAAAATAAATTTAATAACTGGAACATCGAATTCTAGACACAATAGATATTCAGTTGTTATGCAGCACCTGGGTTCCGCTTTGGGCTTGACGGGTTAAGCATGGAAAAGTTATATAAAGCATATTGCCCCGTATATAATATAATATGTACATTGTACATATATATTTTATAGTATTAAGTACATCCAATGACACTAATAAACCAACTATATTTTTTAGGTTATTGGAATGCTCCTAAAGAAAAGTTCAATATGGTGGTGACGGAGAGATCTATCATGAAGATAATATTATTTTTAAGTTTAGATTATAACCGAGAATTCTGGTGGTGAGATGCAGTGAGGAGGGATGGTATAAGTGAGGAAAATCCCCCTTTAACACTCCCACCTTCAGGAGACCCCCCCCCCCCCTGTTAAGGAGACGGTTGTCGACTGTTTTCAGTGTTTTTGAGGCATACTAAGGTTAAACTTTATATGATCAATATTCGTATACTCGCAGTTAAGCATTCATTGTGGATCAACCCACATTTTTTAAGAGCCCGGGTTACCCTCGAAATTCTCATACATACGTAATACCAAAATCATTTTCTCATACGAAAATATTTAACATGTTTGAGACGGGATGCACTTCGGGAGTGCCGGCAGAAGTGAAAACTTGATTATTAACGTTGTGCATTATTTTTTTAACCCATTTTTATGAAAATCGATTTTTTAATTAATCGAAACCCTTACATTTAGATTAAATTTTTAATTAACACATTTTTTTATGAAAATCGATTTAAAAAAAAACGATTTTTTTAATTAATCCAAATCATTATAATCGATTAAAAAATATCGACAATCGAAAAAAAAACAATCGATTGTTCAATTAATCGATTTCGATGTTACAACACTACTCTCCAACCGTCTTATGGTTTTTCGATCAGCACCAGAATCTGACGCGAGTTTCACAGTTTTTACTCATCCCACAAAAGTGCTCAACGCCGCTAAATAAGTTTTCACTTAAAAAAAAAAAAAAAAATATCGGACGCTAGATCGCAGCCAAGATCGCACCTGTGTGCAAAGAACGCGCGATATATCGCGCGATAGATCGCTCAATAGATCGCGCGATATATCGTGCCTGTCTGTGGGAGCCTCGAAAGATTTTTTTTTTCTTCTGTTTTGGCAACTTGACACAGGGGATGCGTATGTTGTGTCACAGACGAAGGTAAAAAGGTAAGGAACGGCGGAAGGATTAAAATATATCGGTATTTGGAAAAAAGTTATTAAAATAGTTTGTTAAATATAATATGTTATGATGTATGGCATATTTTATCGACTGAAGGATCGGCCGCTGGTGTTGGGACAGTGGACACATTATATCATAATGTGCCCCGTCACCAGCTGTATCTAATGCTTTTTTAACGTCTTTATTTCTTCGATAATACATAAAAAATGTTATTTTACAAAATTGTTGTTTAATAGTTAAATATAATAAAGTATATTTGATCTTCTGTTGCTTTTTCATAAAAACTGTTGATTTTATTGATATTACACTCCGGTCAAGCCGTCGTGGCTTAAGGAGTATACATAATTATTATATTTTTAACTATTTGTGTAATTATATACTTAAATATTTTATTTATATAAGTGTTTTCATATTATTATACTTAAATAAACATAAAATAATATCTTTTCACCAAATTGAAAGCGACTTCTAATTTAATGATCATAATATATGTTCTAAATTGAACATGCGGGTCGAATTGATAACCTCCTTTTTTGATGTCGTTTAATAAAAATCTTATAAAATTATGGTCGACTATTGGTCGATAGCTGTAGTCTAATTTTATATTTTTATCGATATGTACAAGCAGATCGCCCAGCAATTGCACTACAAGCATAAAATGGCCACGAGCTGGCGAGCTAAGAAGCCACCTATCCTTAATCTGTGCTCTGCCCAAGTAAATAATATGCAATGGAACAGTCAAAGCTTGCCAAGTAATTAATATGAACTACAAAAATTTCTATTAGTTAATTCCATCCACATTTGTTTAATAGGGATGATGACAAGGTCAAAGATTATCGAATTTTGTTAATAAAATAAAGAAATCACGGTAAAAAATAAGTGTTTTTTTTTGTTAAGCGCCTTCAAAGTTGGAAAATCAAGTCAAATTTTTTTTCAATTAATTTTCTTAATATTTTTATACCATTCGATAAATTAAGCAATTAAAAGCAACTTTTGTTATGAAACCACCTTCATAAACGCAATATTTAATATACCTATCGAACAAAATTCTCTCCCTATCCATACAAACTACGAAAGAGTGACGTCAGTCTTTCGTAGCACTTTGCAAAGAGGATATAATATAGAGAAAACATAGAAATGGCTGTATGGGCAACGCTCCCTTTGCCTGTCCCGACCGGGACGAATTAAAAAAAAATCTTTGGAAAGCCATCGCGGATCGCCCATCATATACTAGTAATCTGTGAAAGCCATTGAGTCCCATTTAGTTTATTACTTTAGCTATGTGGAACGCTTTCGAAATTATTATTAATTTACAAAATATCTGTGTTTACCAGAGTTTATTTCCCACAATATGTTACAAAAAACTTGCTGCTCTATATGCCTATCAATAAATAAAAGAACTATCAACATTTACGGTACAGATCTGCAAAATGTTTATGAGAAACTAGCTGAATTTAAGGTTATACCTACTTAATTTACAATTCCAAAATTGTAGATTGTGACAAATACAGTAAAATCCGGATCAATCAAAACTCCTTTTGTTCTTTTTACTATTTCGGATACGTTTCAATCCGAAATAGTTAAAAGTTATCATCGGAAGTTCGTCTACCGTACGAGGCACCAAACACCACACTTACGGATTTTTTCGCTCGATATATTATATTATATTAATAAGTTTTGATTCTGATGATCGAAATACGATCTATTAAATACACGGTATATTACTGTAACTTTTACTTTTAACCGCAGCAATATGTACGGCTCTCACAATATTACAAAGTCACAGGCTATATCTTGTATTATCTGGTACTGTATAAATACACCATTGCCTGGAAAGTGCATAACATTAGAGTAATGAATAAAATCATTATCTAGCAATTCTAACTTCATATCAGACTTTACCTATCTTTTCATTGTTTCCGAACAGGTGAAAGCTGAGTTATGTTTTCTATGCTACATATGTTGTGCAAGACTACGACAAGTTGCCACCCTTCAGAACGCAGTAACAAGCAGTAGTCAGGTAACTTATTATTAGTGTCCGACTGAAGGTCTATTTATGGCCGAAGCCGAATCAGATTAATCGGCAATCGCCACAACCTTCGGCCGAAGCCGAAGCCAACGTTTTATAATCTTAATCTCGACTCAGTAATTAATTTTGTTCAAAATTGTCTACAAGCTACAATGAATATTAAAATTATTTCAAAACTTCTATATTGAAGGTTTTTTGTTTTTGGCTAATACCTTAAAAACGATGCGTTGTGGCAATAAAGTTATATATATATATATATATATATATATATATATATATATATATATATATATATATATATATATATTGTTCTCTTCTTATATATAAAAATGGATTTTCTAATGTGTTAGTCGCGCTAGAACTCGAAAACGGCTAAACGGATTGGGCGGATTTTAGTCTTAAAATATTCATAGAAGTCCAGGGAAAGTTTTAAAGTGACACAAAGTTCACCGGGACAGGTAGTATATATATAAAAATAAATTTTCAAATGTGTAAGTCACGCTAAAACTCAAAAACGGCTGAACGGATTGGGCTGATTTTAGTCTTAAAATATTCGTAGGAGTCCAGGGAAGGTTTTAAAGTGACATGAAGGTCACCGGGACAGCTAGTAATGAATTAAAAGCTTATTCAATTCTCTATAACAGCTATGATTGTAGAACATTTTTGCTACAATGCATCGTATTTTAATTATTAGCCAAAAACCGAAAATTTAGACTTTTGTCACCCTACCCTCACTCCTGCTCACCTCCTAGACTTAAGGACTTTTAGTATGTTTTGTCCCTAAGCACCCTGAATAAGTCCCAGCAGAAATCTCTTAGGTTCCCGCTCACGCATTCTACAACTACTTTATTGACGGTACTATTGTAAAAAATAATAATTTCTTTATTATTTCACAAATAACAATAATGGATTGCACAAACCTACGCGACCAAAGCGACTGCGAAGCGGTAGCGTCTATCGCGCGGCGGACGCTGCCCATGTAATCTTATGGCGCTGTGCACACCTGCACGACCGCGACGCGGATGTTCGCGTCGGCAAGCGACACGTGCGCGTCAAGTTGTCAGACGCGTGTTTTGAAGTGTACATAACTAGACTTCTTTTTTAAAACCTTTTTTATATTGTTTTCTACAACTCTCTAGTTTATGATTTTTTGATTTGTATACGTTTTGATAGATTGTGTCATGATATTAACGTTTGACGGTTCGCACCGTAGTCGCGCAGGTGTGCACGGCCAGTTTCGCGTTACAGACGCTCCCGTATCGCGTATCAGGTCCCCTGTCACTGACGCTTAGGTTTGTTTTAAGCTTAATTATTAGACTAATCAATCAGTCTTTGTTATACACGACTAGACCGAAACTAGACTATAAAAAACGGTTGCCTGTAAAGTCGGTTTACTGACTATAGTTGAACGTGACAACGTGCCTCTTTGTCGCTCGTTCCGCGCTCTCGCTTGCACTTCAAGCCTTAAATGGAACTCCTCAGAGCGAGGTAACGCCGCATGAGTCATGTTTTTTCGTGCGTGCAGCCGGCTCCATCGAATAATAAGACGTTGTCACGTCAAAACTCATTTCCCCGACTGTACATTTCTGCTAAACAACTCATTTCCCCGACTGTACGTTTCTGCTAAACAACTTATTTCCCCGACTGTACATTTCTGCTTAGCACAATTTTCCCCGACTGTACATTTCTGCTTAACAACCCATTTCCCCGACTGTACATTTCTGCTTAACAAACTCATTTCCCCGACTGTACATTTCTGCTTAGCACAATTTTCCCCGACTGTACATTTCTGCTTAGCACAATTTTCCCCGACTGTACATTTCTGCTAAACAACTCATTTCCCCGACTGTACATTTCTGCTAGCACAATTTTGTGCTAGCAGAAATCGGGGAAAATTGTGCTAAGCAGAAAACAGAAACTGTACATTTCTGCTAGCACAATTTTGTGCTAGCAGAAATGTACAGTCGGGGAAATGAGTTGTTTAGCAGAAATGTACAGTCGGGGAAAATTGTGCTAAGCAGAAATGTACAGTCGGCGAAAATTGTGCTAAGCAGAAATGTACAGTTTCTGCTTAGCACAATTTCCGCCGACTGTACATTTCTGCTAGCACAATTTTCCCCGACTGTACGGTGCTCTGTGCGGTGTAAAGACCGCCAAACGCAGATAAAATCGGTTGTCTGTAAAGTCGGTTTACTGGCGATAGTTGAACGTGACAACGTCAGAGCCTTAAATGGAACGCCTCAGAGCACGGTAACGCCGCATATTGCGTCATGTTTTTTTGTGCGCGCAGTCGGCGCCATCGAATTATAAGACGTTCTTACGTCAGTAAAATAAACAAACACTTTTGTGAGACATGCACACAAATCAAACGACTCCGATATTAATAGATTTGGTTTATTTAGTCCCCACATATATTTGTTGTTGTTGCACTTGTCCAATACTTTAGTTAGTAAGTTTCACACAGTTTAATATATACTAAGGTTTTTACTACAGGAAAAGTTTTACGAAAAACATGGCGTTCGAACTATAGTGCGTTTCATCGAATAGTTCCTTTGCCGTCATGTTGGCATTCCTGTCTGTCAATAATGTAAACAAGGTTGACATGCTTTGCGAGTTTTCATAATTTTACTGTGATTTCGTGAGAAAATCATGTCGTAAACATTAAAGAGTGGTGAAAGAATGATGGTGCTAATAGTGAAAGAGTTTTGTGAACGTGAAAAACGTAACTAGGCCCCAATAATACCATTAAACTCGGGTTGCCGCCATTACGGCTTAGTGAAATAGGTTTACCAGCGTCAGTTTAATCACCCTTAAACACAGTAAAACTTATGAACACATGCAGAGCGTGTCTACCGTGTTTACGTTATTAACAGAGAATGCCAACATGATGGCAAAGGAACTATTTGATGAAACGCACTTCTGGTAACGAAAACTACATACACGCGAACGAAGGCGCGGGTAAAAGCTAGTACAATAATATTATTAGGGCGAGCGAAGCGAGCCCTAGTACTTCTCACAACCTGTACATTTTGTGGTACACTTTACGAATTACGGACAAACTATCACGCTATATAACGATTTGTGCTTTAGCATAGTATTTACATGTAAATGCGTTATCATCAGGCAGTGAAGGTGTGATGACGCGAGCCCTCACAAAGCTCGGCTTTTAGCTAGTAAATACGAAAGTGACTTTGCTGGTTACGCCTTCACACAAAGTACTGAGCGGATCATCATAAAACTTTCATAGGTACACGTTGACTGGAACTCTGGAGTATGGAGAAGGACATAGGATACCTTTTATCCCGGGAAAAAGAACGGTCCCCGAGGAATAGACGTTAATGTAGGCAGAGCCGCGGGCGAAAGCTGTTAGAATTATGTACAATTTTCTTTAAATGCATTTTGTGATAATTTATTATCTCCCCTAATTTAAGGTAACACAGTAAGGGTAATGTGGCAGCATTAATTTGCATTAGTGCCAACATGACGGCAAAGGAACTATTTGATGAAACACACTTTATGCCCGCTGTACACTCTCGCCGAGAGCTCTCGGGCGAGAGTCTCGTGCGAGAGCCCCTTGCCCGAGTGCGATCATGTACATTCTCGCTTAGTTCAATCGCAGTTAAGAACTCAGAGAAGATGGACGAAAACGACCATTCACCATTCACCATGCATCGAAAGATATCATTGTAATCCAAAGATTTATAATCATATTTAATTTTATTTCTCACAGATAATGACTGATAATGACGTTCATTATTGTTATTTTTCTGTTCTACACTGTCCAACGGCGGGACTAGTACTAAAAGGCGCGAGAGTGTACAGTAGTGCGCTCGTTTTCCTCGCGAGACCCTTTGTCTCGGGCGCAAAATACCGACACCGAGCCGAGAGGGTCCGAGACAGGCGAGACGAGGCGAGCGCACCCATTTACACTCTCGCACTCGGGCCGCCTCGCTGTGTCTCGGCGGACGGCGAGAGTGTACAGCCGGCTTAATTAAAAGTTTTGCGGAAGTGTTGACAAAAATGTTGCCAGTATTTGCAATTTACAATTTCCTTTTCAGCTACATGTTGCCATGTAGCAAAATAATATGATGAGCATCGACTAAGTTACATAACTATTTTAATTGGGGCTGGCATGCCACTTATGGCAAAAGCCCTTTATTTAAATAAAGATTAAAAAAAAAACTATTTTAATTGTGGTTCGCCACACACTAACTTTTTAATAAAAAATTAAATGATTTATTATGAAGTTATTGTTTAGTTAGTGTATTTGACAGTGACTCCCAGCGCCCTCTCCATACACGACCGGTCCGTCACGTCGCTCTCTCACGATTCACATTTCACACAGTCTTTCGTAAAACTTAACAGTTCGTTCAATTTCGACGGTTGCTCGGACCTTCGGCGAAACCTTCGGCTTCGGCCGGGTTTTAGGCCGAAGGCGGAGGTTTCGCCGAAGATGGTTTTTTTGGCCGAAGCCGAAGCTTCGGTCGGACACTAGATTTATTGCAATTCACCTTTAAAATTGCTATTAAATTTTTACAGTCACCAAAAACTTTAGTCAGCCTCGTCACACAGAATTTTGAAAATGAAACTATACTTTACCATGTTGTACTAACAAAAAAGAAAACTTCGGAACTTGATGTTCAGGAGAGACACTTGGAACATGACGATGTGACTATAAAACCTGAAATTGAGAACTCCGAGTGTGAGTATATTTATACCTGACTTTGTTAGGTGGGATGGGTGAGGGGGGAGGGAAGTAAAACATAATTAAATATGCTATATCTTAAATTATGTTTTACTTTTGTATTGCGTTTTAATATTTTATTTGTACATCAATTATCTATATTTTTATCCATCAAAATCTCTAGTTTTTGCACAAGAGTTAAACATTCATCCATCTGTCTATGGTACATTACAAATCCAAATTAATTTTTTAGGGTTCCGTACCCAAAGGGTAAAAACAGGACCCTATTACTGAGACTTCGATGTCTGTCCGTCTGTCCGTCTGTCTGTCTGTCTGTCCGTCTGTCTCCAGGCTGTAACTCAAGAACGGTAATAGCTAGAGAGTTGAAATTTTCACAGATTATGTATTTCTGTTGCCGCTATAACAACAAGTACTAAAAACGAAATAAATTAAATATTTAAGGGGGGCTCCTATAAAACAAACGTGATTTTTCAAACATTTTTTGCTCGGTATCAATGATGACAACAGGTAGGTACTTGAAATTTTCACAAAGGCCTTAATTATATGTGTTCTTTAATAATTAGTAATAATATTTAAATAAAATAAAAATTTAAGGGGGGCTCCCATACAAAAAACACAATTTTTGGCCTATTTTTGCTCTATAACGGTACGGAACCCTTCGTGCGCGAGTCCGACTCGCACTTGGCCGATTATTTTATTTGGTAGTGCAGTCTCTGTTTCTGTGTGTCACTTGGCATAAAGGCCTCCCCCAACAGCTTCCACTCACTTCTCTAACATGCCACTCTTGCACACATTTTGATGATTCGCTTACATTTTGGCAAATTTTAGATATCGATAAGATTGAAATAGTAGAAAACAGTATTGACTATGGAGAAGAGGAAGAAACCGCCATTCAATCCGAAAATGCAGTTGATGAAACCACGCAAGAGGTTGTGGATAGTGTCTATACACAGCAAAAACAAAAGGTTCCTGGAGCAGTCATAGTGCGACTAAGTCAAAGTGATACTAACAAATATGTCCAACAAAGTCCAACAGCACACCTGGCCGTAGAAGATCCCAAGGACAGTGGGGGTCAGAAGAGAAATAAAGGTATGTAAATATAATGTTTATAAACCAGCTGATTTTTTTTTGTTTGTTGATAGGTTTCAATCAAAGTATGAAATCCTTTCTATCTCTGTTAGCTACCACTTTCAAGATTTTTCGCAGATAAAAATGATGTTCGTCTTATCAAAATGAAGCTACTCACAGAAAATTTGCTTGATAGTGATAAAAAAATGTTCTAGGGAAACCGACTATAATGGATGAAAAGTATTCAACAAACACCTTTATGTTGAAACAATAATATATTTTTTTAACATTTCACTGGTTTGGTTAATAAACAAATTCCATACCAATCGAAAGTATGAAGCCCGTAGAATATGCAAACGTTAGGTTGTCTATTTTGTTCCCGTCGCAACTCTTGGGTAGGCAGGTATAAACAGGTAGATCGATACTAGTACCAGTCTGGTTCATGCTTAATGCATATTATACGGGCTATAGTAACATAGCGGACTTGGGTAGAGCTCAGAGTAAAACGCACGGTGAAGGTGGTAATTCTCACGGCTTATATACAAAATCACAAAAAATATTTCCAACGGCGATCGTCAGGGGGCACTGCAGTCGTCGTCCAGTTTGCGCATGCGCCGACCGAGGATATAAATATTCCCGGCGCACGCGCTGCACCTCGGTTCGATGCCCGCTGGTGAACGGACGAGATCTACTTACGTCACTGCTGTACTGTAGAGTAGGACAGCACATGCGCGATCCCCACATATTAATATGCGGCGACGCACGCGCAGAGCTTTCAGCTTCAGTTCGGCGCTTGCTGGGTAGCGGAGTGGACATGCGGCGCTTCGCTTCGCCATGCGGGAGCGAGATAGCGTTATGCGCGGCTCTGTGCTCTTTTAAGAATTATAGCGCGCGTAGGGCGCTCAGTGTAGCGCTCGCTGACTCCCTCTCAAGAGAAGCGTACGTTTCGTTTCTATCTTCTTCCGCTTCTCGTTATATAGGGCTGATGCGCAGGTGCCGGCGTTGCTGTTGTCGTCGTCTGTTCGCCGCTGCTGGTTCCACTGACTTCCTCGCTGACGATATAGGCCGGCTTGAGTCGGTCTAAGGACACGACACTTGTACGTAGGGGCAGTTGAATTTTAAAGTACTTGTCGTAGCGCTTAAGTACCTCAAACGGCCCGTCATAAGGCGGAGATAGCGGTGCCCTCACCGTGTCCTTGCGCACGAAGACGTGTGTGCAGGTGGCCAGGTCCTCGTAGACTAATGGCCGCAGATTAGTTGCGAGCGTGCGCTGCGTTGCCGGCGAAAGGGAGGCCATGGTGCGAGTGAGACGGCGCACCAACTCTGCGTCGCTGATTGTGGTGTCTTTGACTGGCACGACGAAGTCGTCGGGCACACGGAGAGTTGACCCGTAGGTCATGAGTGCCGGGCTGAGGTTATTGTCTTGCCGTATTGCTGTACGGAGGCCCAGCAGCACTGTCAGCAGCTCTTCAGTCCAGCTTGTCGTCGCGCCTCTGGCCATGAGCGCGGCTTTCATGGTGCGGTGCCATCGTTCCACTTGCCCATTCGACTGCGGGTGGTAAGCTGTAGTGCGCAGTCTAGTGATGCCGAACCTCTTCATTAGCGCATTAAACAGAGAGGACTCAAACTGTCCTCCTTGGTCCGTCGTGATGCGCAGTGGACAGCCGAATCGCAAAATCCAATTATTGTACAGTGCTTGGGCGACGATCTCAGCTGTTATGTCGCGTACTGGGATCGCTTCTGGCCACTTAGTGCAGCGATCGATGATTGTGTCACAGTAGCGACAGTCGTTAGACAGTCGGAGAGGGCCGATTATGTCTGTATGTATATGGTCGAAGCGCTGAGCGGGAACTTTTCTAGTGGCGTCGCGACGTGTCGATGTACTTTGGCGCGCTGACAACTTAAACACGCTCTGACCCACCGTCCGACTTTGTTCATCGACGGCCAGAAGAACTTGCTCGACATCAGTTTCCTTGTTGTTCTGACACCCGGGTGACACAGCTCGTGTTGCGCTTTGAAGGCTGCATAACGGTATGTCTTCGGTGGGTAGGGTCGCGGCGTCGATGTCGATAACTCGCAAGTTATTGAGCGAGTCAAGCCAGGCAAAGTTATTTCGCCGAACTTTAAATTAGCTTGCGCCTGGAGCTTTTTTAACTCCTCTTCCTCGTCGTTGAAAGAATAATATTTTTTTTAAACATTTCACTGGTTTGGTTAATAGACAAATTCCATACCAATCGAAAGTATGAAGCCCGTAGAATATGCAAACGTTAGGTTGTCTTTTTCCCGTCGCAACTCTTGGGTACGCAGGTATAAACAAGGTCCGTCAGGGTAGCATAGTCACTTTAGCAGAATTTAAAAAATATATTACCTGAATTTGTAGCTAATTAGTTGCTAATTAGTTGCCAAAATCTCGATTTTGTTGCTCAAGCCGTTTACGAAATATCGTAAATTATGCTACCTTGATATCAAGGTAGCAGGGTAAACATAGGCACTTTAGCAGAATTAAAAAAATATATATAACCTGAATTTGTAGCTAATTAGTTGCTAATTAGTTGCCAAAATCCCGATTTTGTTGCTCAAGCCGTTTACGAAATATCGTAAATTATGCGACCTTGATATCAAGGTAGCAGGGTAACTTGTTTATTTGTATATTTTGAGCTTAATTATGCGTGTAGATTTTGTTTCTAATTTGTTGCTGTATGTAAAGAGTATCGGATATATATATTTTTTTTTAATTTTCACGACCATGCTGCCTTGATACTGGTTTTGCGAGGAACCAAAGGTTGTCTGATTTTGTTGCTGACCAGAACAGTACTCGGGCACTGTTGTAGAACCAGCGACAAAATAGGTTGAACCGCCCAGGTGGGTTTTTTTTTATCTTCTTTGCTTATGTTATCTTGATACTGGTTTTGCGAGGAACAAAGAGTTGTCTGATTTTGTTGCTGACCGGAAAATTACTCGGGCACTGTTGTAGAACCAGCAACAAAATTGATTGAACCGCCCAGGTGTTTTTTTTTATCTTCTTTGCTTATGCTATTTTGATACTGGTTTTGCGAGGAACTCTATTTTGTTCAATCTATTTTGTTGCTGGTTCTTCAACAGTGCCCGAGTACTGTTCCGGTCAGCAACAAAATCAGACAACTCTTGGTTCCTCGCAAAACTAGTATCAAGGTAGCATAAGCAAAGAAGATTTAAAAAACACCTGGGCGGTTCAATCTATTTTGTTACTGGTTCTACAACAGTGCCCGAGTAATGTTCTGGTCAGCAACAAAATCAGACAACCCTTGGTTCCTCGCGAAACCAGTATCAAGGCAGGATGGTCGTGAAAATTAAAAAAAAATATTATTTCCGATACTCTTTACATACAGCAACAAATTAGAAACAAAATCTACACGCATAATTAAGCTCAAAACATGCAAATAAATAAGTTAACCTGCTACCTTGATATCAAGGTAGCATAATTTACGATATTTCGTAAACGGCTAGAGCAACAAAATCGAGATTTTGGCAACTAATTAGCAACTAATTAGCTACAAATTCAGGTTATATATTTATTAATTCTGCTAAAGTGCCTATTTTTACCCTGCTACCTTGTTATCAAGGTAGCATAATTTACGATATTTCGTAAACGGCTTGAGCAACAAAATCGAGATTTTGGCAACTAATTAGCAACTAATTAGCTACAAATTCAGGTAATTTTTAATTCTGCTAAAATGACTATGCTACCCTGACGGACCTGTATAAACAGGTAGATCGATACTAGTACCAGTATGGTTCATGCTTAATGCATATTCTAGGGGCTATAGTAATAAAAAAAAACGGTTGTCTGTAAAGTCGGTTTACTGACGATAGTTGCACGTGCCAACGTGCCTCTTTGTCGCTCGTTCCGCGCTCTCCCACTGCACTTCAAGCCTTAAATGGAACGCCTCAGAGCGAGGTAACGCCGCATGAGTCATGTTTTTTCGTGCGTGCAGCCGGCTCCATCGAATTATAAGACGTTGTCACGTCAAAACTCATTTCCCCGACTGTACATATTTTCTGCTTAGCACAATTTTCCCCGACTGTTCATTTCTGCTAAACAACTCATTTCCCCGACTGTACATTTCTGCTAAACAACTCATTTCCCCGACTGTACATTTCTGCTTAGCACAATTTTCCCCGACTGTACATTTCTGCTAAACAACTCATTTCCCCGACTGTATATTTCTGCTAAACAACTCATTTCCCCGACTGTACATTTCTGCTTAGCACAATTTTCCCCGACTGTACGTTTCTGCTAAACAACTCATTTCCCCGACTGTACATTTCTGCTAAACAACTCATTTCCCCGACTGTACATTTCTGCTTAGCACAATTATTTTCCCCGACTGTACATTTCTGCTTAGCACAATTTTCCTCGACTGTACATTTCTGCTTAGCGCAATTTTCCCCGACTGTACGGTGCTCTGTGTGGTGTACTGACGATAGTTGAACGTGACAACGTCATAGCCTTAAATGGAACGCCTCAGAGCGAGGTAACGCCGCATATTGCGTCATGTTTTTCGTGCGCGCATGCCCCATCGAATTATAAGACGTTCTCACGTCAAAAATTGTTCTAGAGATCCCTGACTATTAACCAGCTCGGTGAAGGTCGTTCTATGGTGGGATCTTAGGGCCGAATCACACCGGAATGGCAGCGGCGCGGCGAGCATTTTCAGTGGCATATGATTTTAAACTTTATCTTTATTTAATTGTAATACATAGTATCACTTGAGAAACTTGGAAAGTCTCGCGGCGATTCTCAAGCGATACTTACATTAATAAAGATAAAGTTTAAAATCATACGATGCCATTCCGGTTTGATTCGACCCTTAGACCAATACTGTTTCCCTGATTAATAAGCTATTAAAATGTGTAATATAAATTATAATTGTAATGTTATTTAAAATGTTCAGTCATGTATGAACATGTTACATGCGGACAAATAAATATTATGAGAAATATTTACATTTCATTATTTCTCGTAATATTTTACAAATAATAAATCACGTGAGAATATTTGTTCAGGTATCAAACACGAGGAGCGAGCCAACACAGATGACTGCGAGGGGCGAGGCCATGCCAGCGCAGCACAGTCCAGCAAGACACCCCACACCTGTGATGTTTGTTTGAAGAACTATTCAACAAGAAAACATTTACTGAAGCACGTGCAAACTCATACACGCTCATTTAGCTGTGACACATGCTCAAAGAATTTTTGTACAAAAGACGGATTAACTGTACACATAAGAAAGCATACAGGCGAGAAACGATTTAGCTGTGATGTTTGTCCAAAGAAGTTTTCGATTAAAAGCAATTTGACTGTACACACTAGAGTTCATACAGGCGAGAAACCATTTAGCTGTAACATATGTTCAATGAATTTTTGTACAAAAACCGGATTGACTGTACACAAAAGAAGGCATACAGGCCAGAGGCCATTTAGTTGTGACATTTGTCCAAGTAAATTTACTACAAAAAGAGAGTTGACTGTACACAAAATAGTTCATACAGGCGAGAAACCACTTAGTTGTGACATATGTTTAAAAAAATTTTCACAGAAAAGCAATTTGAATATACACACAAGCGTGCATACAGGGCAGAAACCATTTAGTTGTGATATTTGTCCAAAGAAATTTTCTTCAAAACAAGCTTTGACTGTACACACAAGAATTCATACAGGAGAGAAACCATTTAGTTGTGACATTTGTTCAAAGAAATTTTCACAGAAAAGCCATTTGACTGTACACACTAGAGTTCATATATATAGGCGAGAAACCATTTAGTTGTGACATTTGTCAAGGGCGTCGCCAAGGGGGGGCAGCTAGAGATTCTAAAAAAGTTGCCAAATATAATGCAACCAAAGTCCTAAGTCTTTGAGTTGATTTGCTTGAAGTTCAAGTCTTGAACAATCATTCCCATACGTCGAAACTCGAATGAATTCACCAGTTCCACTCTAATTCATAGAGAATGAGAAAAGTATGAATTGTAGTAGGTAAAGTCAACTTGCCCCTCCCCCCCCCCTGCGCCATCGGCTGGCGACGGCCTTGACATTTGTTCGAAGATATTTACGTTACAGAAAAAGCTAGTCCAACAGTTAGAAATCCATTTGAGCTAGAAACTTATACTTTTATAAATAATGTTTGTGTATGGAGAGAAGTCTGCTAAATATCAAAAGAATACACTAAATAGCACACATAAGCATAAGAAAAAAAACTAAAGTAGCAGACGCTCTTCATTACTGAAAAAAACTCAAATGGCGCTG
This sequence comes from Lysandra bellargus, assembly GCA_905333045.1. Lineage (NCBI taxonomy): Eukaryota > Metazoa > Arthropoda > Insecta > Lepidoptera > Lycaenidae > Lysandra > Lysandra bellargus. The sequence goes on from HG995329.1 coordinate 1,995,315, forward strand.
GGCGGGTCCACCTGGCACCTTTTGGGACTGACAGACAATAGGTGGACTCAAGCAATAACAGCATGGAAGGGGCCTACAGGCACTAGAACGAGAGGGAGAGGGAGACCTATAGCTCGATGGACTGACGACATAATAAAGATAATTATTATGTCGTCGATTAGATTTACCTTTACCTTTAGCTGGCGAAGGATGGATGGAGATAGCGAAAAATAGAGAAGCATGGAAAACTCTACAGGAGGCCCTCACCTTCGAAGCGAGGGGTTCTTATTAACACAAACATCAATCCTCGAAATATGTAATTAGTGAGAAATTAAAGGCTTTTTTATTTATAATATAGTCATGTGGGTCAAGTGCGCGCATTTAAACTTTGATGCTTTAAAAAACTCAATTATTATTAGTACAATGAAACAAAACTGTGTAAGACTGTTTAATTGTCACCAACTTAAACACAACAATAGTATTTTTCAATAGCTTATATTTTAAGAAACTTTAGAAAACAATAACCCTTCCATTTGCTCACTTTTACCCCAGTATCGGGGTATGTGTACGCAGCACTTTGGGTAAGTGTACGCAACAACAAAATATATATATATATATTTTAGAACATAAAAAATATTCTTTTGTAATTTTAATTCGTAAATACTTATAGTTACTTAAAGTAATCAACAAAACGTCTTAAATCAAAATATGAGAACAATCATTTTCACTTACAAATTTTTAGTTACTTCGTCATACATGTAAATTGTAATACAAAAAAAAGTGCCGTACGCGGAGCTGGTGCACTGTTTTTGCCACCAGACTCCACAAAGGCTTCTTTCAATCCAACCTTCAGTCGGTGGTTCAGAATACTATTCGCCACATAAGGGAAAAAGCTTCTGCGCACACTTAACCCAAAGCATAGGAACAGGGTTATACGAATATCGTTAATTCCTGCATCATCAGAATATCCTAAACACTAGCAAATAACAAACTTGATATTATCTTGCACTCGATAGCTAAAAGTTTATTTAGAAACAAAATACATGACTTCAAAAGATTACGCATCAAAATTTACGAAATATCGTAAATATTTGAGCAAAAATCTTCATTTATCTGTCAAACCAAAATGGCGCGCGCGCAGCCGCTGGGATTCGAGCGCTTCGCAGGGCATCCTGTTCAACTTCAAGACTATCATTACAAAATCATGACAGACCTATACAGTGGCTAGAAAGAAAGGGATTTTGTTAGTATTGTAATAACGCTCACAATATTTATCAGTGTGAACAATTTAAAGCGTTACACGTAAACGACCGCATTAGAAAAGTACTAGAAAAACAAATGTGCTATAAGTGTTTAATGCACGACGCGAAAAAAGAGTGTGTCAGTCAAAATTATTAGAAATTCGAAATATGCAATAAGGCTCACTCTACACTGTTGCATCGGAATCTTAAAGAAATTTCAACTCGACAACAAGGACAAAATTTCATAAATAAACCACATACTACAAACAACTTCTTAAAGCCAAATACATTTAGACCATCAAATAACAAGTCACACCCAGAAAAAAGTCAAGTACAACATAGAAATTCAAATACATCTGTGCAACAGAATGAGATAAACAAAACGGTACTTCTGGCCACGGCCTTAGTACAGACAACAACTTATGACGGAACACCTCAGTTATTACGAGTTTAATGTGACCAAGGGTCTGAAGTATCCTTATGCACACAAGAAACAGCACAACTATTAGGGTTCACAAAACAAAAAATAACAGCAGAAATAAAGGGTATTGCCGACGAGCAACCAAAAACTTCAAATTTTATCATTGACGTCACACTTAAACCAAGATTTCCGAGTACGTACAAGCTAGTAACATCACTTATCATATTGCCTAAGCTTACCGGAGCATTGCCAAAACAAGATATAAAGCAATTAGAAAAAGAAAATATGCCAAACAAAATAGTTGCTGACACTACATATTACAAGCGTGGCCCCATTGACATCATATTGGGCGCTGAAGACTACAGTAAATTACTATTGGAAGGGTTTGAAAAATTGTAAAATGGAATTATAGCTTAAAATACAGAGTTAGGGTGGATTTTATCAGGCCTCTGCTCCACAGAACAGTCTAACCAAATAAAAGTATTAAGCTTAATGACGCGCGCTGAAGAGATTGAATTAACAAAATTCTGGGAACATGAAGAAATTACAGAAGACTATCAGTCAAATATGGACGACCAAATTTGTGAAAATTACTATACCGAAACAACTCAAAGAAACACTGAGAGATGTTACACAGTAAGACTTCCATTTAAGGAACCTTCATTAGAATATGGACAAACGCGCCAAAAAGCAGCCGCCAGACTCATACAGCTTGAAAAGAAATTAAACAAAAATCATGACCTAAGACAACAATACAATGACTTCATGAAAGAATACTTACAAATGGGTCATATGAGAAAGGTGAACAAAGCAAACTACGGTCAAGGAAAATTATATATACCGCATCAGCCGGTAATACGAGCTGATGCGTTGACTACAAAGCTACGTTGCGTTTTCGATGCGAGTAGTAAATCAAATTTGAATATAAGTCTTAACGACAACTTGTATAAAGGTCCCCGTTTGCAGCAAGACATGGGTACAATATTATTGCGGTGGAGAAAACATAAGATTGCATTCATGGCTGATATAGAAAAAATGTATCGTTGTATAAAGTTACACGAAGACGACCTTAAATATCAAAGAATACTATGGAGATGGTCACCACAACATCCTATAGACGAATACGAACTTACCACAGTGACATATGGAACAACAGCTGCTCCGTATCTAGCTGTAAAGACGTTGCAACAACTAGCGAAAGATGAAGCCCAAAATTTTCCTGTCGCAAGCAAGGTGACCTTGGAAGATTTTTTCGTAGATGACATATTGTCAGGCGAGAGTGACGTCGAAAAGGCAAAAATATTATGTTAATAAATAAATATTTTGTTAATATTATGTTAATAAATTTAAATAGATAATTATATTTTTATTAACTTTACAAATAACTAATAAGTAATGAATTAAATTTTGCTTCAACAAAAACCATTAAAAATAAATATTACAGCAGTTCCAATAATATTATTTATTTACACAACATAAAAACTTATCAATATTACAAAAGTCATTCATTTCCTTGATCTTAAATTAGTATATTTACAAAATTATAATTCTTTATTAATCTTTATGGATATTTGATACTTTTCCCAGTGGACACACCATGATTATACCTATCGATAAAGCTTACAATACAGCTGAAGTAAATTAAATTTTAAAATTTATTTTAAAAATAAAAATAACGTCAAAATAACCACATCACTAGTTACTTCAGTCCGAATTCGGCAACTACATGCTAAGAATAATTCTTTTTAATATCATAAACTCTAATACTAGTAATAAAAATATATTTAAACAGCGAGTAATAATACGGTCTTCCTGTGTTTGTCTGGTATAGTGGAAAGGTCACACAAAAGTAGACAAATGTTCACTACTTTGAATAGTAAGTTGAACGCTGTGAAAATATTTACTAGTTAGGTCGAGGCTAGTGTCTCTCTCATAGATCTCGATTAATAAATTATTCTAATCCTACTGATGAAGGTGTTAATATCTTGTAAACAACGTTACAAACTGGAGTATATTGTGGTATACAAATATTTTTATCACAGTTTTGTATCACACCAGAAAATCAATTAGTTTCAACTTTCGATTTGTCTTGTTGTTGCCTCAGACCAATAAAAAAAGAAAGACGGAGTATTTACAGGTAATGGGGTGAAGTCGCTGTCGATCAATGTGTGCGTCACGCCTAGCATAAATACGCTAGGCGTGCGCTTGTGTGCAAAAAAAAAAATGTTCCCAACTCAGGGTTTCAGATTGTCAAACTCCCTTCCTGTTGCAGTCTTATTAAACTACTAAGTAATGACTACAAAAGTTGCTATCAAACTAGATTGTTAATCATCATTCATTAGTAATTGCTGAAAAAAGTAAATACTTGTAGGGGAGACGTGAGTCTTGCACCACAATTCGAAAACACTCGCGTTTATACTTCAGAAACTGTGTTTATTTACGTTTCCACATGAGTTCGATACTTAAAACTAAATAAAATAAAACGGGAGACAGAAGCCAGCCCGCCATTGCCCGCGCGCTCCCCGAACCATTCTCTCTCTCATGTTCGTCGTCCCTCTCTAGCAGGCGGACGACGAAAACTCACGATAGCGCCATGGCAATTTTACTCGTCTGCCTGAGGCAGTATAAGGCGGCAAATTTAAATTGCTCGGCGCTACATCCTCCCCCTCCAAGTCACTAGACCGCCCCGGTTGTGACTTGGGTCTACCCCTCGGCTTAGCGGTAATAGGTTGTTCGGTTTCTCCGACGTAGGGAGTGAGCTGGCTGGCATGATACTTGCCTTTCACCACGTTCTGATTATCCACGACCTCGTATGTGGTAGGCGATACGACGCGGCTAACCTTAAGGGGACCTATGCGACGCGGAGCGAACTTCTTCGTAACGCCTCTAGCTGCTTGGCTAAGAGCGTGATTAGTGACCCACACAAGGTCCTCCTCCTGAAAGGAAAGTCCTTCCCTTCTGCTCCGATCCGCAACTTCCTTTCGAAGATCTTGTTGATGCTCATGCCTCCAACGAACCTCCTGTAGGTTTTCTACAAAGTTTTTGAGATAAGGGGAATCTGGGGTACAAAATTTTCCTGCTCAACAATAGCACGTATGTCGTTGAGCACATGAATGATCGAAGCTCACGAGCAAAATTCAAATATGCGGCTGTATGACCAGTGCCTTGATTAAAGGCCGTATTAAGCGCAAATCTCACCGCAGGAAGAGTCTTAGGCCAGTCTTGATGACTACTATTGACTAGAATCGCCAACATGGCTTTCATGTCGCGATTCTTACGCTCTGCGGGGTTTGCCTCTGGGTGATACACCGGAGTAAGGGCTTGGTCGATCCCTAAGGCCAACATGGTCTTCTGCATGACCGCGGAAACAAATTGAGTGCCGTTATCACTCACGACACGTCTGGGCAACCCGTAACGCAAGAAAAATTCCTCAATCAGGACCTTTGCGCATTTCTCAGAGGTAGCTTCGTCAAGGGCGAAAAGCTCTACCCACCTCGTGGCAGTGTCTTCTATCAAGAAAATCCATTTTTCACCTTGACTACCCTCTGGTAAGGGCCCGAATAAGTCCATGGCCAAAACTTCGAAACGCTGATGCATGGCCGGTATCTGTAATAAACCGGCTGGCTTTAAATTACTAGGCTTGAAAGCCTGACACAAATCACATGACTTGAGATATTGGGTGACGTACTGACGCATCTGGGGAAAATAATATCTCTCCTTGATTTTCTTCAGAGTACGTTCGACACCGAGGTGTCCAGCTGTAGGTGCGTCATGGAGCTCCTTCATCAGCTCATCTCTGAGGGATAGCGGAATCACCAACTGAGGCTCCTCAGTCTCGCTATCAGAATCGACACGGAAAAGAACACCCTGGGACACGTAGTACCCTCTATCGGTCCATCGTTTATAATCTTGATCATCTTCGAAGTCCTTCAAGATCTTCTGGGTCTCCGGATCTTCGAGCTGCGCAGCGCGGATCTCAGCGGGTCCACGGTGAGGTAAGTCGACTGAAATAGGACATAAATCACACGATTCTTCTATTTCAGGGTCAGCTGGAAGCGCAGGGCGACTCAACGAATCGGCGATGACATTACTTTTACCTGGAGTATACTCGAGGTCTAGGTTATAAGACTGCAACTTCAGTGCCCACCGAGCTAGGCGACCTTTAGGGGTCTTGAGCGACAATAACCACCGCAGGGGCTGGTGATCCGTACAGACCCTGACTTGAGCGCCTTCGACATATCCTCGAAATTTGTCGAGGGCCCATACAACAGCCAGCGCCTCTCTTTCGGTCGTATTATAATTGCGCTCCGCCGGCGATAATAACCTGCTTGCATATTCGATAGGTCTCTCATCGTACACGTCATTTCCTTGCAGCAAGACCGCCCCAAGCGCGTATACACTGGCGTCGGTTCGGAGGATGAACGGAGCATTGAAGTCCGGCTGGCGAAGAATGGGTGCAGAGGTAAGCTTTTCCTTAAGGGTCACAAAAGCTTGAGATTGAGCAGCACTCCAAATCCAACTCGCGTTCTTCTTAGTCAGCTCTGTTAGCGGCCGGGCTATATCCGAGAAGTTAGGAATAAATTTTCTGAACCAAGCACACGTCTGTATAAAACTTTTTAGATGCTTCAAATTAGCTGGTGGCGCCATCTCCAAGACAGCTCGGACCTTCTCTGGGTCAGTCTGAATCCCATCTGCTGAAATGACGTGACCGAGGTAAGTCACTTTATCACGAGCAAACGTACACTTTTCGCGATTTGCTTTTAATCCGAATAATCGTAATCTATTAAAGACCTTCTGTAAGTCTTCCATGTGTGATTCTAGGTTCTCTGACACTACTAACAGATCGTCTAAGAAGGCCACCACACAAACATCCTTAAGCCCGGATCGAAAACGATCCATTAGGCGCTGAAACGTCGCTGGAGCGTTCTTCAACCCGAACGGCATCCGGCGGAACTGAAACGTCCCGAAAGGTGTTGTAAATGCAGTTTTGTGACGGTCTTCAGGCGCGACTTCAACTTGCCAATAGCCGGCCTTGAGATCCATAGTAGACATCACACAGTTGGCTTTAGTTGAGGATAAGATGTCGTCGATCGCAGGCAACGGATATTTATCCGTCCGGGTCACCGCATTCAAGAGGCGATAATCGACGCAGAAACGTGTTTGCCCATTCTTCTTGGGGATCAACACGACCGGAAAAGCCCATTCCGATTCAGCTTCCTCAATGATCTCATCTTTCAACATCCTATCTATTTCAGCTCGCACAACCTCCTTCTTTGCAGGAGTCATACGGTACGGCGGAACTGCTACTGGGAGGCTATCACCCGTATCGATGCGATGTACTGCCATTGGAGTCGGCGCTCCCCCTGGCGAAAAGATATCTTCGTTACCTGCGAGCACTGATGAAAGAACTTCCCTTTCAGGAGCAGTCAATAACGTTCCCTCATTCTCGCGGAGCCCCACGGAAGAACAAACAAGAGAAGTGACTTCATCCTCAAAAACTAAAGGAAAGTAAGTACGACCTTGATTTACCGTATTTAAAGTAAACCGATTTGACTTAAAGTCAAGTACCATACCAGCGTCGCGTATAAAATTCATACCCAGGAGAGAGTCTGTAGCACCAGGTAAGATCACAAAGACAGTAGGTATAACAACATTGTATACTTCTACATCGACAACAGCAGATTTAACATTTTTGTTACAAATAGAGCCGTCGGCTAATTTTATGTCAACATTAACATCCTTAAAATTAACACTATTTTTCACTAACAAATCTTTCATAGATTCACTCGCGATAGAGATTTTTGCGGCGGTATCAACAAGAAAATGTCCACTAACACCAAAAATCTTGATTTTTATTTTAGGTCGCGCACGCGCATCAATTGGCGCTGTGCCGACTGCAGAAACCGAGAGCGACTGAAGAGAAGTTGATGTTGTAGGCCGCTCATCCTTCTTCTTACAGTTCGTACAGTTAGCTCGTATCACGCCAGGAGTGCCACACCCGAAACATACCACAGGTGACGGCCTTGCCTCTGTTCTCGATTCACCTGAACCTGTCGTTATTTTGCGTGGTTGTAGCTTATGACAAACATCCAAACTTCTTGCAGTATCCGCAACGGAGTCTGCCTTTGGGAGTATAGCTACCACTCGAAGTACTAGGTGCATACGGTGAAATCGCATCAGGAACCGGCATGGCGGGATGCGGAACTACCACAGCTGGAGTAGACGAAGCAGAGGAAGCAGGGAAACGCACTTGTGTTCGCGTGCGACCTTCCTCCAGGAGATCTTCTATAGTACGAGCCTTTTCTAGTAGCTCGGCGAACGAAGAGAAACTGGCTCGAGCCACTCTCTCACGCAGTCGTCGATGGAGTAAGCCGTATATCATATCCAGCTGAACAGGGTTCTCAGGTAATGTGTTGGGTGGCAGCTGTGCAATCAAGGCTCTTGCCCTACACACGAAAATATCTGTCTTCTCATCGGTTTGCTCTTTACTAAAAAGTTCGCGATAAATCTTATGTGGCGGGAGGCGAGGACCAAATATCTGCTGCAGGAGCTGAATGGCGTCAGGCCAAGTTGACACGGAATGTTTAACGCCTTGCCACCATGTGCCAGCCATCCCTGTCAACAACATAGGGAGACCACGAAGCGCTATGCTATCATCCATGGTGACACATTCTTTATAGACCTCTATGGCGTCTATGAAAGCGATGACGTCGGTGCCTTGAGCTCCGTCAAATCTTGTAGAACATCTCGCGAAGTTGCTCTGGCTCCCCATCACACTCGCAGTGGACGGCGGCGGGCCAGGTACACGCAGAGCAGCAATTAGTTGTTGTAGATGCTGATCCGTCATAGTAAAAGATGTGGAAGTCGCGCCCACAGGCGGCGACACAGTCGAGGTACTCGAGTGCGGCGTTAACATCTGTGTGTGTGCACCTTGCACCGCGGGGGACACAGGATGTTGAGTCACGGGTGGTGTCGCAACACCACCACGGGCAGCTTCGGCGTCAGCAGACGCCGCGGCAGAAAGCTGTCCAAGACTACTCGCGAGAGTACTTCTCGTTAACACCATCTTGACAAATTACTATACGGCAGTCTAATAAGAGGCTCTATGCGTTAAACTTCAAAGTCCACAATAATAAAGTTCACGTAAGAAATAAAACATAACACAATAGTGTTCATTACGCAAATACTGTTCAGAACAACAAAAACTTAATAACACCAGTCACTAGTGTGTCCATACCCTTATAATATGAAATAAGTCCACATTTATTATTGTCCAAAACAACGGAATGGCACAAAATAAAAACAACAGTTCTACTTCCCTCTGGGAAGCGACGAATAACTCCAACACTACTCGAAGTGCGCCCACCGACAGCCATAGGTAGGCGTCACGTCGCGTCGACGGCCGGGCGGCGAGGCAGCAAGTAGGTACAAAGCGTCTCGGACACCACAACAAGGCGCCGACAACACTCGATGCAACGTACTTGAATACGTCGTAATAATAGTCACTACACTATAATCGAGTTAGTAATCTCACTTATGTACAAGTCATTGACCCTAAACTTGCTTTTGAAAGTTTTATGCAATCGAGAATGTTCCCGTAAATGTTCTAACACAATATAAAAAACACAAAACTAGTCCTTGCTGTCACAAAATCGTCTAGATTATAAACGGTTTCTTACACTAACGATTATCGAAAAGCACTTGTTTTCGAGTTCGTTTTTCGAGTCGAGTTCCAATAGTAACGACAAAATGTTTGAAAAATTGTTCATTGCAAAACATTTGCTAAATTGTAAATTATATTGGTTTCAATTCACGTAAACTATAAAGAATAGGCATCTATATTACAGTTAAAGTTCCTAAAAGTCTAGATTTTCACACAGACCCCATTAACTGAGTTCGAAACTCGATCTAAGTATAAACGAAAACTTAAGTGTTTTGTGGTGAAATTACAGTTCTAAATTACCGAACACAAGAAAAGAACCGAAAACAGAGTCTAAAGCACTACGCGGGCACACAAAGTTCTAGGATTTTGTCGCTAGAAGTGAGATTTCGGCAAGCCTAGGTACCTATAGTATGTACGCTTCACAACTAGGAGGAAAACAAAGTTCTTAGAACACTCCACGTAAAAAAAACTTATAGACACAGTTCTTATCACGGTAACACAGTAAATAGTTCAGTGGATTGCACTGTAAAAGGTTTTCCACTTTTGTTTCAAACGGAAACAAAAAACGGTTTGTCCTTGAAAGTCCGGCCAAACGTTGGGCAGCCAAATTTGTAGGGGAGACGTGGGTCTTGCACCACAATTCGAAAACACTCGCGTTTATACTTCAGAAACTGTGTTTATTTACGTTTCCACATGAGTTCGATACTTAAAACTAAATAAAATAAAACGGGAGACAGAAGCCAGCCCGCCATTGCCCGCGCGCTCCCCGAACCATTCTCTCTCTCATGTTCGTCGTCCCTCTCTAGCAGGCGGACGACGAAAACTCACGATAGCGCCATGGCAATTTTACTCGTCTGCCTGAGGCAGTATAAGGCGGCAAATTTAAATTGCTCGGCGCTACATACTTAAATATCTATAAGTATCTAATAAATTATGTGTTTCAACTAACTAACAGACAGACATACATACAGATAAAAATTGTAAAGAATGTTGTTTGGTGTATGCAGTATGTATCGTATACAGATTAATATGCAAATAGTAAAAAATCTTTCAATACTACAAACAGACACTCCAATTTTATTTATATTAATGGATTTTAAATGAATAACGAATTTTAGGTTAAAAATAAACATTTGTCAGGATAATACAGCACGTAATAATATTTTTCCCCTATCATGGGGAAAAATATCTTGCGACCAGCATGCAACACTGGTTGAGGTTCTGTGTTCCGAGACTCCCGAGACAATTTTTAAAACTAATAAATTAAATTCGTTATTTCGGTGGTAATACATAAATATTCAACTAATTACTTGTGAAACGTAATCCCACAAGGTTTCTTTTGAGCACAAGAATTGTTTTTGCACCATTTAACGATGCAGGACGGCATATTTTGATATTTCTTGACACAGATGAAAACGACATGCGCCGTCACTCGTTGAAACCGGAATGGCGGGCGGCCGGCTTCCTATGGCCGTATCGGCTTCCTATTGCCTGCCTCACCGCGTAGCATGGATGGCTCTGTCTATCTTTTTTTATTGGTCTGAGGTTTCGGTATTTCGGTAGAACAGAGCCCATATCGGTAGAAATACCGAAAAATCGGTAGGTTCGAGACCATTGGGCAGTGGGCACAGCTTTTACTCTATCTACGGGGCACAGGGTCAGAGTTCAGACAGACTGTCAAACAGATGAAAAAAAAGCTATGCAACCTCAAAACACGCTTCTCTTTCTACCACGCAGTGTTACTGATAGTGACATCTCGCTTGCTCAGGCCTTTGTTTCTCTATTCCGATATGTTTATTAAACTTGGTGATTACGTCTATGTTCAATAATTAATCGACAGATCAAGAACTAGTTACAATTAATCTGCGTTATGCGTAAATAGAATCTATCTGTGACCTGTGTTCACCAGAGATATGTAGTATCTCTTATTAGTCTGTGCACCAATGGGACGAATCAAACCAAAAAAAAAAGTCTGTGCACCAGAGTTTAGAATTATCGAAATAAAATTACACTAAACCTTCCGCGAAATGTTCAATAAAAGTTGCTGCTCTATATGCCAATCTGAAAATATAAGGACTATCAACATTTACGCTACAGATCTGCAAAATGTTTATGAGAAACTTGCTGAATTTAAGGTTATAGTTGTTTTTTAATTCCAAAACTTGATTGTGATAAATAAATTAGAATCCGGATCAATCAAAACTCCTTTTGTTCTTTTTTCTATTTCGAATGTTTCACTAATACCTCGATCGTGGGAATCGCAGACACAATAGATAACAATTTATCAATTGAAAAAAGATTTTTTGCTCGATGTATCTTCTTTACTTACCAGAAGTTTTGGTTCATTCTGATGATCGAAATATATAAACTATCATTCAACCATTATGTTACTTTTAAACGCAGCAATAAGTACGGCTCTCACAATGTTACAAAGTCATGGGCTACATCTTGTATTATCTGGTGCTGTTTAACCCTCCGTGCACCACATTGATAAAAGTTACACCGCGCACCACATGATGGGGTTTGTCAAGCCCCTAGACTTATCTGGGCAAGGAATGCATAATTTGTATTAATTTTTCTATTTTATGTCAAATAACAATTTTTTATCTATTAAACAAATCGATTGTGGCAAAACGAGACACAATAGCTTTTTCATTGTTATGGCGGCCGGATGTGGCCGCTTGGGGCTTGATGAATTAAATTGTAATATAAAACGATACTAAGTTAAATATCTCCCATTTTTAATCTTTTACAGCCAAAAATAAAACGAAATGAAAGATTACAAATCATAATATTAACATATGTAATCAGTCAACGCAATATTCTAGGCAACTTGAAATCAGTACATTTTATACAATGAAAGTGGGCACGGTATGTGTAAGCAAATATTTTATTATTATGCTCACAAGTATTTGAGTTTTCAATTTATATTCTTGATACAATTTTACTATTTTATGATTTTGTATTGATTTTGTGACCACAAAAAAGATTATCAAGATCAATACAGGGGCTGTTTTGCCAAGAAATTCTTGTATCCATGAGATATATCTTTGCGATTTTCACACTTTCTTATTCTTATTCTTAAATATAGATTTTTTCATATTCCACAATACTATGTCTACGTAACTTTTTGACAATGTCCTAAAACTATGTGGGGTTTGTGGTACCCCACTTTGTGCACATCTGTTATTTGCATCGGCGACACCAATGCTAAATCACTGCCATCAAACGGTAGGGCAACGTCTTAACTCCAGCGTCAATAAAATCACACAAATTTCTAAAGAGTTATGAAAGTTTATGTACGTCTGGGGTTTGTCAGACCCCACTTGGTGCACGGAGGGTTAAATATGACAATTGCCTGCGAAATGCGTAACATGAAAGTGATGAATAAAATCATTATCTAGCCATCCTAACTTCGTGTCAGACTTTATGTATATTGTCATTATTTCCAAACAGGCGAAAGCAGAGTTATGTTTTCTATGCTACATATGTTGTGCGAGACTACGACAAGTTGCCAACCTTCAGAACACAGTAACAAACAGTGACCAGGTACCTAAAAGTTAAAAAATGAGCATCCTTAATGATGTTGTTTTAAGTAACTATTTTGAAAATATTTATTTAAAATTGCTATTAAACTTAATGTTACAGTTACCGAAAACTTTAGTCCATCTTACGACACATAATATTGAAAATGAAACTGCACAGGACCATGTTGTGTTAGTCAAACAGGAGCCTCTGGAATTTGAGGATGTCCAGGACAGCCACATAGAACATGATGATGTGTCAATAAAATTTGAAATGGAGATTACTGAGTGTAAGTATATTTTTACCTGACTTTCCAGGCAGGAGTACAGAAGTAGAACATCATTAAATCTGCAATCAATATAAAACATACATTTTTTTTTAAATCAAATTTTTGACGAGGCTTAAAAATGCACTTAGCATCTATTCCAGCCTCATAGTATTATTTAAATTTAGTTTAAAATTAGTAAATTGAACTATACTGCTGCCTTTCAATGACAATAGATAGAACCTGATTAAAGTATGGGCCTCTTGCGAAAGAGGTGACGCCAAAATAATATTAACTTGCCCCCCAAACAAAGGACAAAGCTAAAAAAAAACCCAGAGCAAACAGATTCAAGATGTAGCTCATAATTTCAGTGATATTAAATGAAATTATTCTGTATATATTTCAGCTTAAGATTTGATGGCTAAATAGAAGATATTGCTATTAACATTTCGTCAGGGGTCGTGTTTTTTTCTTTGTTTAATGTTATGTTTCTTGATAGTGACCGACCGAACTTTCGGTTTCGGCCAGTTTCGGCCTTAGTTTCGGTTTCGGCCAAAATATAGTCGAAACTTTCGGCCCCGCCGAAACTCATGCGTCCTTCGGTAAACTTCGCAGTAAACTCGTGCTTGCTTGCCAGCGAGGCCCCAGCTCAGATCGCCACCATCTATTTAATCCTGTTTTGAGATTACGTGTTACAGATTAGTTCCAAATCAAAAATTAGCACTTCGTTTTATTTTCATTAAAATGCCTATACTTATTTTTATCGAAATTATATTATTTTATTTTATTTCTACGACAAACGCATGCTTATTGAATATGCTATTGGCACATTACGTGCTATTTTAACAATGTTTCCTAAACAAACGATTTAGTTAATGCTATGATAAATTGAATTAATTGTGTGTGAACTTCATTTACTGAAAACACGTGTCTCGTTTTTTCACGATCGAAGGATTAAGAATTTTGTTTGACTCTTTGTTGATCTCACGATTATAGGATATATTAGGATTTATCTTGCGAGATTTATCTAGTAAATCATCTCGCCTCACTCCCTTTTACCACGCGTTTCATTTAAATATTTAAAATTAACTTTTAACTATGGACACGTAATCTCTTAGACCGTTCCTACCCTGCTAGAATCTTATCTAGCCCACTTCCCCGTAAGCTTCACTCTTGCGGCCCTCTGTATATTTTTCAGGCTTAGTGGCAAAACGCTTTCTGGAGTAAAAAAAAAATGTGACGTCAACTGCAAATTTGCTTAGTAATTTCGTTTTTGAACTTCGACCGCGTTCGTGTCCATGTTTTCCATAAAAATAATATACTGCAATTATTGATTGTATTTTCAGTAGTACATCGTTAATGTCTAAGGGACGATTTCACCAATCACACAACTTCGTTATATAAAACTTAGTTCTCATCAAACGCGTTCCTACGAGGATGTAAATCTCGTTTTGTTTCAAATATAACCAAACGCATCTGCGAAAACTGTCATCTTAACAATTTTTTCGTCTATGTTTTTCGATCTGTCATGACACTGCACTAACAGGACTTAAATGTGTTTTATAAAGTTAAAACTCGAATATCAGGCATTTAGAAGACTAAAATCGGATTTGCTGTTAATAACTTTAGTTTATGTTGGTGAAATGCAATTGAGTGTTATAAACGTGCTTATACGTTTATAATGTGTTAGTGTGCGCTCAGCGCGTACAATTTATTTGGTGAAGCCTCGGAATCGTATAAAAACGGAATACAAAAATAAAATTCTAGGGAACATATTCGAGTCTAAGATTAATAATATTTATTTTAAAAAATGTCGCAAAAGGTAAAAAATTCAATGTGGTAATTTTTCTTTAGTTTAAAAAGTTGCAATTTATGTTAAAAAATCAATAAATTTTACTAAATAATCCTAATTTTGAATGTTTTACCAAGTTTCGGTTTCGGTTTCGGCCGAAACTGTGAGTAAGGCCGAAAGTTCGGTTTCGGTTTCGGCTGAAAAATCAGTTTCGATCGGACACTAGTTTTTTGCAGTACTTAGCAGCTGAATTGTTGTTAAAATGCAGTTCATCTTTTATTGTTTTATTACAATAACTAGCGACCCGCCCCGGCGTCGCACGGGTATTAAATATATAGCTACTGAAAAAATTATGCCTATAGCCTTTCTCAATAAATGGGCTATCTAACACTGAAAGAAATCATATAAGTAATAAAAATAAAACTAAATTTTTATTATTTATTAAGATCAGATTACTTTATATTAAAAAAAAAACAACAACAAACACACGTTGTGCCAGACAGACAGACAGTAATAATATTAGTACGGATAGTACGGAAATATGGATATTTTATAAATAATAATGATAAACACATTATATAGTGATTTAGTAAAAGAAAAAATATTTCATAGTACGCGTGGTAATTCAAATAAAATCTTCTATACCTATGGACTATAATACTTCAGTCGGAATTTCCAGGAATTGCTATTGTATTCTATTGTTGTCGCGATCACCGGTGCTCGCGCGGGGCCTGAAGGATTAATAAATAAAGAACAAATCAAGAAAAACGAATAGCATATCAGCCAAGACACGAATTTCACGTTATGGTCTTTTTGTGATTGCCAGAATGCGTCGTGGCCGTTTTCATCAGAGCCACAACGCGAATTTCGCGTCGTGGCTGTTTCACCATGACCACAACGCGTTGTGAGCTATTTTTTCGCTCATTGAGCCATTTCGGTCTTTGAGCGTAACATATGCACGAGCAGTAATGCTCAAGTATGGCTCGTCGGCCATAAAATGTATGTATCGTCTTGCTCCTGACATGCCTGATTGTATTCTACATCTAATCAATGTAATATTATTTTCTTGAGGCTCTTGTAGTTTAACGCGCTCCGGATGTCTAAAAACTCCGATTTTATATACACCCGTTCTCTTAATATGCTCGCTGCAATAGTAACGGACGATTTTGACATGGTACGTTCCCAATGCAAAGAAAATCAAATCCGCATGAGTTAGCCGAGGGAATAAAATAAAAAGAAAATAAAATCGAGTGCGTATAGATAATGTCACATTAGATGTAGAAGGTAGGTAATGTGTAATTATTAATTAAACTATTTGAAATATATTTTGTGTTACTTTAAACGGTGTTATTATCACGCAATAATACCTAGCTGCCCATTAATAGATCGTTTTTATAACGGAGATTTGTAATGATTATAAAACGATAATAGATGCACTGCATTCTGTATGACGATTGACGACCTCTGTGGCTCAGTGGATGAGTGCGTAGGTAGCTCAAGCCAGGGGTTGCGGGTTTGAATCCCGCCGACGGAACAAAAGTTTTCAAAGTTCCTGGGTCATGAATGTGTGTTAAATGTGTATCATAATATAATAAAAATCTTAAATATACTTATCATAGTATAAAAAGTATTAAATATATTTCCGTTGTCTGTCATAACACATTACACAAGTCCTTCAGGTACTTAGCATGGGGCCAGACTGACGTGGTGTGAGGCGTTCATAGATATTATTATTATTCTAACTACAATTCAGCTCCAAAATGTCGCAAAATAACATAAATAAAAAAAATTAAAACATCACTCCTTACGAAAAGTTAATAGCAATATCTCCCATTTAGCCATCAAATCTTACAATGATGTATATACAGAATTATTTCATTTAATATCACTGAAATTCTGAGCTACACCTGTATCTGTTCGCTCTGGGTTTTTTTTCATACATGTGATAGCATTGCCTTTTCCTGGGAAATGTGGATTTCTTACGTAAACGTTTGGTTTGACAGTCAGTATATTTTCTTCCGAACGAATTTGTGAATGATCTTAATCGTATAACGATTACGCAGTACGCTTACTATAAAATCTTAAGCATACGTACAATCTGGATGAAATGGACCAAAATAGTATTACATATTTTGTTGAGAAAAAAATTACGTGAGATTTGCCGAGACCCCCCCTCTCCCCAACGTGAGATTAGATGAGATTTGACTCGACCCCCTCCCCCCTAAACACCTCACGTAATTTGTGGACGCCCCCCAAGGTTCATAATTCAATGTCCTGTACCAGATATCTTTGGAGGAAGAACAATCAATAAATAATTTTCTCCACCTATCAATACAAATTTGCCTAGCTATATGAAAAAATTCTGTGTAATATGGCTGTATTTGAGAAGACATAATATATCCCGACCATCACAGATAGCCTCTTTTGCCAGTTGGTCAGCCATCTCATTGCCTAGTAAATCTATATGGGAGGGTATCCATTGCAGTCTAATGCAAGATGTTTCATTAAAGTCATTTAATATTTGAAGAATATTGTATGCAATAGGTACTCCTCGAGCTCCCGAGACGCAATGAATAAGGTGCTGAAGTGCAGACATTGAATCTGATAAAATAACAACCCGACATAAACCATTATTCTGAGCATATCGAAGTGCTTCTAGAATTGCAATAAGTTCAGCTCTCATGATAGAAATGTTTCCTCCAAGTTTTAATTTGGATGAAACATTCCTTTGTACATCGATAAATGCGGCACTAACACCCTCATCATTTCTAGACCCATCAGTAAACAACCTGTGATAACCGGGATATGTGAAATGTAAATCATTTACAGTGAGAGATTTCAACAATGAAATATTAAAATTATGTTTAGAGCGGGTTAGTCCTTTGACCCGAAGTCTCACAATACTTTTAATGTCAATGTAGGACACATTCATATGGAACATCTCTAGACTAGAAGTCGTATACAAAGGTCTATCCTTAAAAATGTTATGAATTAAATTAGGAGTGTTCCTCCCCCTCCAAAAGTTACTAAAGAGTGATAAACGTTCTATCTTTTTAATATTTTCATCACAAAGTGACACCGACTTTAACCAATATTTACATCCGAGCCAAAATCGACGAATGTGCAATGGAGCAATACTTAGCTCGCTTTCCATCACATCACATGAATTGGAGTGCTTCTTATAAAGTTGCCACAAATTCTCAATGCTCTATTTTGTACCAAATTAAGTTTATTCAAATGTGTCTTCGCTGCAGTACCATATAAAAAGCTACCATAATACTCAATTTGACTTCTGATAAGGGAAAAATATAGCCGTCTCAAATGTTTCGGATGAACACCCCAGGAACACCCTGACAAAACTTTTAAAACATTGAGAAGTTTGTAACATTTTTCAGTTATTTTATTTATATAAGCACTCCATTTCAATGAAGAATCAAGCCACATTCCTAGATATTTAACTTTATTAACATTTTAGAGAGCACGACCATTCATATTAACAGTAACATTAATGTACAGTAACACAAAAATACAAATATTGCTTTTTTCTTCAGACAACATTAAGACATTACATAAAATACACATTAATTTCCCATATATTTAACCATCAAGAAAATATGAGGTGCTGGGGAACAAAACCGGTTAAGTTCACCAGAGTGCAAACGTAATTTTTGAATCGTCTTCTCTTGACCCATCTGCGTCAATCCCTGTTAATATTTTCAATCAAAACAAAAGAGACTCTAGAAAGTTTATTTTCAAACAAAAGGCGATTAGTTCAGTAATAGTAGTTGATACTAGTTTTTAGAAATTATGTAATTTTTTTCTCTTGGCATAATCCGGTTCTGTTCGTTAGCTCCTTATGTAGTTTTTGCACAACAGTTGAACATCCATTTATCTTCTTCTTCTTCACATAGTTTCCCATTTGTAATTATTATCCTTACGCTTTGACAAATTGTAGACACATGTGAGATTGAAATAACAGAAAAAAGTATTGACCATGGAGTAAAAGAAGAAAAAACCACCAATCAACATGAAAATGAAATTGATGGAACCGTGCAAGACTCACAGGTTCTGGATTGTAAAGTGCGACCAAGTCAAAGTGATATTAACACACATGTCCACCAAAGTCCAACAACACACCTGGTCGTAGAAGATCCCAAGGACTGGGGGGGTCAGCCAAAAGGTAAAGGTAATATAATATAACTACTACACGTTCCGCGCGGCTTCGCCCACGTAAATTAGATATTTCACAGACAAATTAGTCCACAAAAAATAGCCTTTGATCCTTTACGTGATCTACTTCTTATCTGTACCAAATAACAGAAAAATTGCTCCAGTAGTTCGTGAGATAAGCCTTTTCAAATAATTTCCCCTGTTTTTTCCATATTTTCCTATATTTCTTCGTGCCTATTAGTCGTAGTGTGATAAAATATAGCCCTATAGCCTTTTTCGATAAATTGGCTATCTAACACTGAAAGAATTTTTTAAATAAATAAAACAGTAGTTCCCGAGATTAGCGCGTTCAAACAAACAAACTAACAAACTCTTCCGCTTTATAATATTAGTATAGATACATAAAGACATGATTTTGAGTACATACAGACTTCAGATCTTTGAGTATTACCTCATTACAGTACTAATTCCCTGATTGATAAACCATTTAATTGTGTATAATGTAATTGCAATGTTATTAAAAATTTGTGTCCGACCGAAGGTCTATTTTTGGCCGAAACCGATTAATCGGCAATCGCCACAACCTTCGGCTTAACCGACTTCAAAAAAACGAGGTTATCAATTCGACGCGTATGTATGTAATATTTCCAGAACTGCCCAATTTTCTTATATGTTAGTCTGTAATTTGTATCAGCGTCTGAACAAATGTGCCAAAATTACAAGTGTATGTATGTATGTATGTTTTTATGTTTGTGTTCGCATATCTCTGGAACTACAATTCCGATTTCAATAATTCATTTTTTGTTGTACTAGGGAATAGTGCAAGTTTCAACAAAATCGGTTGAGTAGTTTTGGAGATACGGAGTTTCAATTCTCAATTATATCGTATAAATTTGAAGTCGGTATTATCTTTTTTAAATACAGTTATGTTCAATATTGTCTACAAGCTACAATTAATATTTAAATTAAGTATTTCAATACTTCAATATGGTTTACCTCTATATTGATTGTCTCATAGAGAAGTTGATTTAGAGATGGTAATAAAAGTTTGTGATTTCGTGATTTATTACTTAATAATTTGTGGACTACAAATAATGAATTAAGTTAAAGGAATGACTCAAATGTGTAGTTCGAAAACGGATGAGAATTCGAAAAAGTGTGTAGAATCAAAATTATAGAGAATTTAATAAGTTTTTTATCATCGTAGAATGTTTTTTGCTACAACGCATCGTTTTTTAGTTATTAGCCAAAAACCAAAAATTGAGACTTTTGGCACTCTCCCCTCACTCCGGCTCACCTCCTAGACTTCAGGACTTTTAGTATGTTTTATCCCTAAGCACCCTGAATAAGTTTCAGCAGAAATATCTTAGGTTCCCGCTCACGCATTCTACAACTACTTTATTAATAGTTCAGTTATTGTAAAATAACCTCCTCCTTTTTTTGGAAGTCGGTTAAAAATAATAATTTCTTTATTATTTCACAAATAACAATAATTAGACCAATAAATCAGTCTTTACTCTTTGTTTTACTCGACTAGACCGAAACAATATAAATAAATAAAATAAACAAACACTAACTTCTTAATAAATAATTAAATGATTTATTAAGAAGTCAGTGTTTGTTAATAATTGTATTTGACAGTGACTCCTAGCACTCTCTCCATACACGACTGGTCCGTCGCTATCTCACGACTCACTCAGTCTTTCGTAACAGTTTACAGTTCATTCAATTTCGACGATTGCTCGGACTCCGGCAAATTTTTGGCCGAAGGTGGTCGAAGCCGAAGCTTCGGTCGGACACTATTACAAATATTATGTAAGGGTATTAAAATGTGAATGAATGTTACTACTTGTATACTGGTGTAATGCTCCGGACACTATTACAAATATTATGTAAGGGTATTAAAATGTGAATGAATGTTACTACTTGTATACTGGTGTAATGCTCAAACAAGTGATGTACACGTGGATAGGTTCAGTATCACATGAGAATATTTGTTCAGGTATCGAACACGAGGAGCGAGCCAACACAGATGATTGCGAGGGGCGAGGCCATGCCAGCGCAGCACAGTCCAGCAAGACATCCCACACCTGTAATGTTTGTTTGAAAAACTTTTCAACAAGAAGCAATTTACTGAGGCACATGAAGACTAATACATGCTCATTTAGCTGTGGCACATGCTCAAAAAATTTTTCAAATAAACAAGCTTTGACTGAACACACACACACGCACACAGCACAGTCCAGCAAGACACCCCATACCTGTGATGTTTGTTTTAAGAACTATACAACAAGAAGCTATTTACTGAAGCACATGATATCTCATACATGCCCATTTAGCTGTGACACATGTTCAAAAAATTTTGCAAGTCAAAGAACTTTGGATGAACACAAAAGAGTTCATACAGGCGAGAAACCATTTAGTTGCGACATGTGTTCAAAGAAGTTTGCTACAAAAATAAGGTTGACTAAACACAAAACAGTCCACACAGATAAGAAACCATATAGCTGTAATGTTTGTTTTAAGAATTTTCGTGAAAAGAGCAATTTGAATTCACACATTTACAGCGTTCACATAGGCGAGAAACCATTTAGTTGTGACATATGTCCAAAGAAGTTTTCTACAAAAAAAGAATTGACTATACACACAACAAATCATACGGGCGAGAAACCATTTAGTTGTGACATATGTTCAAAGAAATTTTTGCTGGAAAGCATATTGACTGGACACAGAAGAGTTCATACAGGCGAGAAACCATTTAGTTGTGACATGTGTTCAAAGAAGTTTTATACAAAAATAGGGTTGACTAAACACACAATAGTTCATACAGATGAGAAACCATATAGCTGTAATGTTTGTTTTAAGAATTTTCGTTTTAAGGGCAATTTGAATTCACACATTTACAGAGTTCACATAGGCGACAAACCATTTAGTTGTGACATTTGCTCAAAGAAGTTTTCTACAAAAAAAGAATTGACTGTACACACAACAGTTCATACGGGCGAGAAACCATTTAGTTGTGACATTTGTTCAAAGAAATTTGCACAGAAAAGCAATTTGATTGTACACACAAAAAAACATACAAGCCAGTGATGTATCTCCAAAGAAATTTCGTATGAAAAGCGATTAGACTGTATTAAGTCCAGTGTGTGCACACTTGATTCAATACAGGTGAGACGGCATTAATGCTTCAACTCCCAAGCGGGCACATGCGGCCGCGATAACAATATATAAGTCACTATTTTTCATTAATTTTGGTTTTTCTTTGTTTAATTCCACAAAATTATCTGTGCAAGCGTAGTCCGTAAGTTTAGCTATCAAATGAGTTTTTTTTTATCTTCATTGGATATTTACAAGAGAAGTGTTGGTCAGATTAGTGTGAAAGTCTGACAAAAACTAAGATGGCTGCCATTTTATAACCGTAAGATAGAGAAAAAAATTAAAAGCTATTTTGTCGATAAAATATGCTATGCATTGTAGGCAAATTTATTTTCAAGAATTATATTAGAAAGAATCACTAGAACTTTAGATGAAAATCGGCCTAGAGAACAGGCAGGCTTCAGAAAGTACGCTTTCAACGATAAATCATATTATACATGTGGTCAAACAGCTAGCAGAAAGATACAAGGAATACAACATGACCTACTACTTCGGCTTTGTGGATTATTGCAAAGCGTTCGACTCTATAGATCAGTGGTCCCCAACCTTTTTTTCACGCGGGCCACAAACATGTTATGGTCTTGGTGTCGCGGGCCGCAACAAAAATTTTTAGGGCTAAAAAATAATATTCTTCAAAATTAACGATTTAAAAGTGGAAAAATTTTCACGACTATCACGACGACTTTACATTATGTTGTCAGTGGACGTAAATTTCAAAATGGTTTAACATTACGCGGGCCACAAATAAAGTCCCGGCGGGCCGCATGCAGCCCGCGGGCCGCGGGTTAGGGATAACGGCTATAGATCATACAAAAATCTGGGAAGCATTGAAAAACCAAGGTGTGGAGCATACATATATTAGACTGATTAAAAATATATGCATAGTTACTACTGCGAAAATGAAACTAGAAAAAGAATGAGAAGAAATAAAAATACAGAGAGGAGTGAAGCAAGGAGACACACTATCGCCTAAATTGTTCTCGGCTGTGCTCCAAGAAGCGTTCCGAAAACTCGACTGGAACGACGAGGGCCTCAATATTAATGGCGAAAAACTGACACATCTTAGGTTTGCAGATGACATAATCAATGCTACATATCTCATGGTCGAATGCAAGTTGCAACGCATGCTTGAAGAACTCAACTTGGCAAGTAAAGAAGTCGGAATGACAATGAACTTCCTAAAAACTAATGTTATGATTAATGGAAGTACAACAAACATAATAATTACTGTAGATAATGTGATTAATACTTCAGTCGGAATTTCCAGGAATTGCTATTGTATTCTATTGTTGTCGCGATCACCGGTGCTCGCGCGGGGCCTGAAGGATTAAATATGTTTTAAATACGTATACCTAGGACATAAAGAAATTAAAAAAAAGAATTAGCAATGCCTGGAAAATATTCTGGTGCTTTAAAGAAATGGTAAGATGCAAAAGTATAAACATAGGCATCAAAAGACTTTTTCTTTTTAATTTTGCTTTAATTTTGACATAATATAAGGTTAAAATATTATGTATTTATGAATAATTATTATGACTTATGAATTATATTTTAGAATCGACTAATCTTGTTAACAATTATTACTTATTGATATTTGACTGATACTAAAACCAATAAGTGTAATATTTAAGATGATTAACAAATGTATCATTCAAATTGTAAGGCTAATAGCATGGACGTAAAAAAAGGCGAACGGAGTCCCACCATACACATCACTGTGACCTCAGAGTCGGCCAGGCTGACTGCATGTACACGGTCCCCACGCACACATATTTCTTACGCTAGTCCGGCCATTACCGTATTTCATTTGACAGGCGTGCAGATGTGTGCGTGGCCGACTTTGAAGACACAGTGATGTGTATATAGTGCGTTTCATCAAATAGTTCCTTTGCCGTCATGTTGGCACTAATGCAAATTATTGTTGCCACATTACCCTTACTGTGCTATCTTAAATTAGGGGAGATAATATGTTATCACAAAATGCACTTAGAGAAAATTGTACATAACAGCTTTCGTCCGCGGCTCTGCCTACGTTAACTCTATCCCTCGGGGACCGTTCTTTTTCCCGGGATAAAAGGACCCTATGTCCTTCTCCATACTCCAGAGTTCCAGACAACGTGTACCTATGAAAGTTTTATGATGATACGCTTAGTACTTTATGTGTGAAGGCGTAACCAGCAAAGTCACTTTTGCATTTACTAGCTAAAAGCCGAGCTTTGTGAGGGCTCGCGTCATCACACCTTCACTTACTGATGATAACACATTTACATGTAAATACTATGTTAAAGCACAAATCAATAAGCGTGATAGTTTGTCCGTAAAGTTTACCACAAAATGTACTGGTTGTGAGAAGTACTAGGGCTCGCTTCGCTCGCCCTGATAATATTATTGTACTTACTAGCTTTTACCCGCGTCTTCGTTCGCGTGTATGTAGTTTTCGTTACTAGAAGTGCGTTTCATCAAATAGTTCCTTTGCCATCATGTTGGCATTCTCTGTTAATAACGTAAACACGGTAGACACGCTCTGCATGTATTCATAAGTTTTACTGTGTTTAAGGGTGATTAAACTGAAGCTGGTAACCCTATTTCACTAAGCCGTAATGGCGGCAACCCGAGTTTAATGAAATTATTGGGGCCTAGTTACGTTTTTCACGTTCACAAAACTTTTTCACTCTTAGCACCATCATTCTTTTACCACTCTTTAATGTTTTCGGCATGATTTTCTCACGAAATCACAGTAAAATTATGAAAACTCGCAGAGCATGTCAACCTTGTTTACATTATTGACAGACAGGAATGCCAACATGACGGCAAAGGAACTATTCGATGAAACGCACTATAATAAGACTCCGTCCGCCTTTTTTTACGTCCATGGCAAATAGTATAATAGTTTTTTGTGAAATTGATTGCGTAAAACTAGGACCACCAAGGTAGAGACTTTGCCTATATTGGTGTCCACTGATAAATCTTGTACAACGTATTTTATTTTGCAAAGTGTTAAGTTATCAAGATAAGTCTAGTGTGTTATTAATTCTATATTAATCTTGACTGTAACTTTGTTTTATATGCATTGTTGTGGTGGGAAACGAATAAATTTGCACGTCGAGAACATCGACAAAATATGTAAGGCACTTCTAGAATAGTATCACCTTATTGTACTATATTTATGAAAATAAAGAATATTAACATTATTTAAAAAATAAAACTTTTTAATAAATGCATTCTACCCATTCTAATATTATATGGGTGCCAAGCTTGGGCTCTAACAAAAACTCATACAAGTAACAAGTGTGCCTGGAAATTGGGCAGAAGGAAAGAAAAATATATACATTACCAAAAAATTAAAATCGACTTCCAAGTAAAAACATGATGACAGCTGTATGTACTTATTCTTAAACTAGCTGTTGCCCGCGACTTCGTCCGCATCAATATTGTGAAAAAGTAAAATTAACCCCCTCCTTCTTGGTAGTCGGTTAAAAAGTAGCCTAAGTTACACCTTACTACATTAGCTATCCACCAAAAAAGTCCCGGCAAAATAGCTCTAGCCGTTTCAGAGATTACCCGGAACAAACAGACATGTTTTGGTGTGTGTATCGTATACAGGGCAGGGCTTCCCAAACTTATTTGTACTGTGACGCCCTTGGGAGTGTTGGGAGTTTACCATTTCTTTACGACGCCCCTCAACCCAGCCCCCAAAAATATTTTCTAATTCTAGAAGTAGCCCACCCAACATAGGTTATCATAAAACCTACGACTAATATAACCTAAGGAAACGTAACTCCCATACTAATACCTACAGTTTTAAATTTGGTTCCATTCGAACTGTCATGTAACGTCAGCCTTTATACCGCTCAAGGTCACCTAAATATTGCAAATGTATGAAAAGTGAACCTAAGGTACACTTTTTTGACAAGTATTTTGGAGCATGTTTTTTGACGGAGTTACTCTTCCTTAGTTTTTATTATTCGTAGCATAAAACAAATAATGACTAAATCAAAACTCAAGAATAAAAATTAGAAAAAATATTTATGAAAGATATTAAAGCCATGCGGGACTCGGGGGCGCTCACTTGATAATACCTAAGTTAGGAACCGGTTCAGGAATGTTTTCTTGCTCTGTTTAGCTTAGTTTAGTTAATAATTCGTTTATGTGTACTACAAAACTCAAATATTATGTTCTATTTAATTAACAAAAAGCATTTTAATAATAATATGATTATAATGGTATTTAGAAAATACATAATATTACAGCTGCTACTATCTGGCATTTTTACAGCATTACTATATTAAGTCACTGTACATACATACAAGTACATAAGAATGATTTATCATCTAGGTACGTACATACATTTTTTTTAAATAATATTAATAGTGTACTTAGTACTTACAACAATGTAGTATATTCTATTTTGTGTCCAAATTATTACCCTAATATTAATTACATACTGTTTCAAAATTAAGTGAATGTCAGAAGTAGCAGTTATACTTAACTATTGTGTTGTTTAAACTATAAATAGTTAAAGTTATTGGAAAATGAGAACTTGTTACACATTACTTTTTTTCCTACCTTTTTCGCAACTATTACCTATTCTTTAATTAAGTCATATTGGATGTTGGTATTTCTGCATAAATAGTATTGTTTTATATTTAAACCTAGTGCTTTGTTTTATTTTAGACTTTGGCGTGTACACTTTGGGTGTATTTTATTGAACTCTTCTACACTGCCGGCGTGTGAACTTTAAAATTTTTGCAAATTCTTACATATTATAATAATATTATATATAAATTATATAAAACCTACTTTTATACTTTTTATTATTTTATTTATTACTTTATTTACATATTTATTCTTATCTTATGTTACAATCAACTAATAATAATATATCTCAATGTCACAATAATTCAGAAAGTGAGTCATTGTCGTCAGACGATAGTTTCTACAGTTTGCCTCCATCCTTAGATTCCCAGTTGAGCTCCACCTTTTCCACGTTTCCTAAAAAATTTAATGTTGTGCATATAAATGCACAAAGCATCCCTGCTCAGTACCCGGATTTACTGAGTCCCTTTTCAGACATATCCAACTTGCATGCTATTCTTGTGTCCGAATCCTTTTTAAAACCATGCCTTTCTTCCTACTCCTATTCCCTACCAGCTAGGCTATTCTCTAAGGAACACGTTAAGGCTGTGCTCTCCGCTGTTATCACGGATGTCGCAGCCGTGACATCGTCCGCTGTTACCACGGCTGTAGAATTCGTATTCTGTAAGCTCTATTAGCTCGTCGACGATGTCTCGGCTGCGTGAGCGCACGGCTGTTCGCAAGGCTGTTTTTGAGGGATGGGCGCAGTCGTATTTAAATTATCGATATGTTTTTGTTTCGTAAATATCAGCCATTTCGTTGTGATAACAATTAATATATTAATACTTTTATATACAAAATGACATTAACAAATCATTAGTATGCTTTTTAGTAAAAATGATTGCAAAATATGATAAGAAAGTTGAAATGTTTGAAAAAATTTGGTCTTTGCTTAATTTTAAAAAAGTCAACTGTCAAATCATACGCATTGTTGGTAAACAAAATCCTAAATCTTGATAAAAACAAACTTTTAAGAAAATATGAAAAAAACCAATCGAAGTTAAGAAATCAAGTGCTACACCGTGTAGCCTAGTGCCTACACGTGTTCTACACTTGTATGCTTCAAATTGGGCATCGGTCGATTGGGGCGACCCACGAAAACCACTTAACATATTTTGTGAAACTTGGAACCGTGTAAATAATGTGTTATTTTATACAATCGGTAACTCAGTTGCAACAGAATCGTGAACGTGACTTGTTCTATAACCCACAGTGAACATTAATCTAAATTAAACAAGTGAGTATAATATTGCTACCATGACCATTGTGTCATAATATTATGGCTCATTAGTATTTTAATTACAAATGTTAAAATAAGTTGCTAATGTACTTTAACTCCTGCAGTGACTCGTAATGCTGGTCCCTCTTCACTTCAGCTGGAGAAATTGATTGGGTTCATGGAGGTGAGATCAGACCTTGTGACTGGACATGCCCGTACAGCCAATGCAAGAACTTGCATGCAAAGTGGCTGGATGGACATCGCCACAGTTTTAAACAGTGTTTGTGATGGGTGTATAAAGGACTGGAAGCAGTGGGCTAAGGTTAGAATAATCTGTAGATCTCATTAGATAGAAATTAGAAATATGCATGGTATAATGCTTATAATAAGTTTTTGGCACATAATTCAGGGTTAAAATAGATATATCTTTATTTCTCTGTCTATTATAATTGTTTTTATTTTTTTGTGTACAGTATTGGAAAGATAAAAAAGCTGCAACAAAAAGGAAAGCAAATAATGCAGAGACTGCTAGGCGGAGAACTGGTGGTGGGGTTGATGCAGAGGTGGTGGAGCTTACAGAACTGGAACAAAAGATTTTGACCATTTCTGGTGGTCTTAGTTATGCTACTGGCGATACAAATTTAGCAATTAATCCATTTCCCGTATGTATCTTAGTTCTAAAGCATGAGTCATTAATTTAGACCTATGTCATCCATACACTATAATTATTAATTAGTGATTATTATAAAGCGTAATTTAATTTTTTTATTGTCTGTTTGTAGGAACATGAAAGTCAACCAGTTCAACCGCCTCTATGCTCAGAGACTAATGACTCAGAAAGCATATTGCGACAGCTTAATGTGAGACCAAATTTTATTATCAGTAATTGTGTCATAATATAAAATTGATTTAAATGTAAGTAACGTATAACTGTGTGTGATTTTCAATTGTTTTTCAGGACGTTCCTGAGCAATCTGTGACCATCCTGGATGCTCAAAATATACAATGGGTAAGACTTATTTCAATAGCTACATTACTAGAACAAACACA
Source organism: Lysandra bellargus (assembly GCA_905333045.1). Classification (NCBI taxonomy): domain Eukaryota; kingdom Metazoa; phylum Arthropoda; class Insecta; order Lepidoptera; family Lycaenidae; genus Lysandra; species Lysandra bellargus. The sequence goes on from HG995329.1 coordinate 2,024,434, forward strand.
GACCTGAAATTGTGGTCATAAGTCCGATTATTATTGATGAACAGGCTAAACAAAAAAAATCGCAGTGACCCAGCACCGCCGCGCAGCAACGCCGCCGCGCCGCACTCGTATCACCGCGGGCCCGTCCGGTACGTCGACGTCCGCTGCAACGGTCTCCCCCGTCGCAGCGGAGATCTGAGATGGCCAGCCTTACCGAAAGGTTTATTGCCATTGAAGAGCGGCGAACCGAGGCGGAGCTCGCTTGGGCTCGGGCGATGGAGGCCAATGCACAGGGTCCGAAAATACTGGCAAAAGCATTAGACCGCTTCACTAACGCTATCACTCAATGTGTGGAAAAAGTTCTATGTAACAGACCTCAGAATACCTCTACATAATATTTTATATTAGCTCTGTTATATAGAACTTAATTTTGTTATTGACGTCATCTTAAATATAATTTAATTTAAAATTTATAACCTAAATATCCTAACCATAAAATTTACTATGAAATAATTATTAAGTTAATTTAATATCATAGTTTTAAGTTTGGTTCAGAAAATTTTGTTAATGTATTAATTTACTTTGCTTGAAATTTTATTTACTGTTACAATCACTCAATTTATACATGTAATTTAATAATGTTTTGATGTAAGTATGTATGTACTTACTACTTTGGTGTCCTAAGTAAATAAATAAATAAAATAAACCTTTTAGTTAGTCTTAAATGGTTTAAGTTCCTAGACATAATGTATTATATTTTTTCTTGTTGTAATTTATGAATTTGTTTCTAGTAGAATAAAAAGTATTAAAAAATATTTTATTTCATATGGCTTTTATTTAGCATAAATTATTTTTTAATTAACGATTATATTCCTTGTATAAATGTAGAAAGCATTAGTAAATATTGTAATAAAACTCTAGATCACAATTATAATATTTTATTTTAACATACATCTATTAATTATTATTAAATTATCACCAATTAACAGTAATTAACAATAGGTCTAACAAAAGTGTGAGCACGTTACATCAAAACAGTATAAAATTAATAAGTATAAGTGACTTACCAGTAGAACCTGCCGAGATCAACGTTGATACCAGAATCGGCCAAATAGGGCTGAAACCCTCTATTTTATACCCAGGTATTCCCGCCAACCCCCGCCAACTGCTATCAACGTCGAACTCTATTGAGGGAAGTCAAATGAAACTTCCCTTTCTTTAATACATTGTTTTATTTTAACAGCACTAGAAAAAATCTTAACATACTCTCAATAAATATTAAATAAATATGTAATTTTAATAGGATAACTTTCTAATTTTACATACCCTTGAATAAAATTTATAGAAATTGCAATGAAGTATTACTTCCTTTTAATCAACAGTTTTACAAAAATCCAAAAACAACCTTAATAAACATAGCATAATTATTCATCGTTTTATAATGACATTTGTTGATTTTAGCTGTCTTATTTTAATTTGTAATCATTTACTTTACATTACATCCTGTTAGTTAATTCAAGTTAAATATTTAATCAAAACAGAATCATAAACTAAATGACTCCTAAAAAATATTGTTTTTAATTTTCAAATTAAACATTACATTTCTAAAATAAAATTGACCTAACAATATAATAATAAGTAATCTCAAATTAACTATAATAAATATTTACAACTAAAAATAACATATTATTATAACCTAAATGAAAAATAAAAACGTATAAAAATATTTAACATTTTATCTCTGTTTTGATAGTTTACCGAGGTATTATTATAGTATAATCTGGTATAATGATAATTTAAAATAAACATTTCAATAAATACTATTTCTTAACTATTTTCAAATAAGACATACAAAAAATATATTATTTTTCGCCTCCCACGCCATAATATATTAATAAGTTGCCGGCGACAAGCGCGGCCATGCTCCAAAGCGCCTACAGATGCAGCAGGCTCTACGTGATGACTCTCATTTTGCAACTGAATTTCTTCATGTTGCAAATTATATGGCAACTCGAAGGCTGGTAATCCAGCTCTGTTACAAATATTGTAAAAAAAAACACGGCAAGCTATAACAATTTAAGAAACCATTTCTGGATCATAGTGTAACGTTCTATGAACCAGAAGGCATCTAAATCTGCCTTTTAAAATTCCTATGGTTCTTTCTACGCTATTTCTTGCTGTGCTATGCACAGTATTGTAGTATTCTTCTGGAGAACCAGGCTCGGGGTTGGCACATGGGGTCATCAGGTAGGACCTCTGTCCGTATGCAGAATCACCTGCGAACAATATATTGTAATAAGTATTTACATTACTAACTGCTTATCTACTATAATTAATGAATTATTAATTGCCAAGACCAAGAGTATATTGTACATACCTAACAAATATGCTGTCTCTCCTGCATTATTTATCTGTTCTAGGTGGTGCTGGATCACAGTGTTATTAAATATAAAACTGTCATGTGTAGTCCATATATTTAGATCACAGTCATTTATCTGCAACAAAAATGTTTAACTTTAATACTTATTTATTTTATTAAATAAAATAATAACATATTCAATTAAAGAAAAACAATTATAAAACATTTTCTTAATATAAATAATAATTATCAATTATTTTAATAATCAGATATCAACCACAACTTTGTTTGTGCAGTAATTCAATTTAATTACAATTGATTTGTATTATTTTAATAGTTTTATTGAATCAACAATTATTGGTAAGTAATATAGTTTTATAAATTATAATCACATATTAAAATTTACAATTAATACATTTCTAGCATGATAACCTTTCCTACAGTAGTATCTGTCTTCGTTTGTTTTAGGTCGAACCATGGCCACCAAAGTCCCATCAACACAGCCAATTACACCGGGCATTTTAAACTTATTGTAAAATCTGTAATATAATATAGAAATTAGAAATCAATGAGCCAAAGTAGTGTTCAGACCAGTGAATTATATCATTATTGTAAATAATAGCTTAGGTTTTATTCCCTTTTATTATACATTTTTACATTTGAATAATTTCCTATTAGAATAAGTTATATTGTCGTCTCATTTTTTGTCATTGCTGTCCCTTTCGCACAGAAATGTAGTGTGTTTCACACAATTGATATTGTTGTCCCTTTCTAGCATAAGTATAGTGTGTCTCACTCTAATATTGTTGTTGTCTCTTTCGTTTTACACATTTATTTACGTTTTTGTTATTAATTAGTCTTATAAGAATGCCTATTTACTATTGTATTAGCTTATAAGAATATCCTGTGTATAAATCTGTATTTTTCAATAAACGAACTGCGCATACCCGACAACAACTGATAGAACCTCATAGGCTCTAACAGTACAAAATTTACATAAAACCACGCACTTTCTCAGTGCAAAAACACTCACAACTCGAACACCACAGAAGCAAGTCGAATCCCTGGTGGACCGATTCTCGACCGCGGCTGCAGTATCAAAATCACCTGGTGTTTCTTTTCTCCTTGTACCCTACTTCCTCAGAACTTCATCCTCAAAAAGTTACAGTCCACTCAGCTCTACTCCAAATTGACGACATAGGCCCTGCTGAGTTGTCGTGTCGTCAATAATTATTGTAGTGTTATAAAATATTACCTTTGTTTTTTTATTTCTCTTTCATTTAGATTTTGTGGAAATCTTATGTATTTCTTTACAATATTGGGGTGATTAAGGGCATTGACTATTAAACGAATAGCCCGGCTAGCAGATGGCTGTGAAACACAGTTGAAAAGTGACTTTCCAACTATGTTTTGGTAATTTCCGGTGGCCAAAAATGATAGAGTGCATAGAATCTGAAAAAATAAAAGTAGGGTTGTTTTATGTTGTGCATTGAAAATAGTGGATTAATACTTCAGTCGGAATTTCCAGGAATTGCTATTGTATTCTATTGTTGTCGCGATCACCGGTGCTCGCACGGGGCCTGAAGGATTAAAAAGCAATAGAAAAACTTTGCCAAAATATTATAAAATAAGTTATAATATTTTTATGTAACTAAACTCAATACTAAAAAATAACTTTTTTGCAGTTGGATAACACTGACATTTTATAATGATACTCTACTATATTAAAGCTCCTACTAGAACCCAGTGCATACTAGGTAAGTATAATTATTATAATTAACTGTGTAACAGACTAGTGTATATTTATGTATAATAATAATTATTATGTAGTTGTATTGCACTGCATTGTCTTTTAATTTATGCAATACAAAAATAAGCACTTAAATGTACATTGTTAAGGTACATACGGCTTACCTTAGCATGATGACTGAGACCACCACGTCGTACTCGTGGAGGCAGTAATGGTATAAGATCTCCTTCCAATGCAGATATGAGGTCCCTGGTGAGTCGGAAATTTAGGACGTAGTCGCGGTTGGATGATATATGCCGAAGGTTTCGTATTCTGCGACTTTGGCGTCTTTTTTCCAACTCATCACGTCTCTTAGCCTCTTCGAGAAGATATAATATACACAAGACTCTTGCGGCCCTGTTAAAATTAATAAAACAATTTCAATCTTAAAGATGCACCTGCTTCACATATTATAATATCGGCCAAAGAACATAATTTCATACCTACATTTTATATTCAGAGTAATCAGGTCGAGACATCCAACTTCAAAATCACTAACACAAACTAACACAATGTAAATGTGGAAGGGCCACAATTTACGAATGAACCACTTGAAATTCTTGACTAAAGCCGTGCTACAGCCACGAAATTAAAGCTTTTTGTTTGACATAAAAAGTTGTAAGCGTACGCCGAGGCTGCAGTCATATATAAAAAAGTACTCTGTGCTGCAGTCGCAGCTGAAGGCTGTTTTGCTTAGAGAATACCAATTTCATATAAGAAATGTCAAAAATTTAATTTCAAATCATGCCGCCAACAGCCATGAAGCCCGGTTTTCACTATAGGAGTACGCTCGGACCGAGTGCACTCGGATTACCACTCGGACCCTACTCGTACTGTGTAAACAGGTAATCTGAGCGCACTCGGACGATCGCATCCGATCAGAGTGAACTCGGACGCGGTCCTATTTTTCCGAGTGCACTCGGATGATTTTATAAAAACAAAATGGCGTCTTGAAAAACAAAGCAGATTATTAATGAAAAAGTGGACAGAACGGGAAACAGTGAAGTTTTTAGAATTATATGAAGCCAAGGAAGTGTTGTGGAACGTGAAGCAACAGATCAGTTGTCGTCATCTTGAATGCATTGAGAATATAAATTTCCTCCTTTTTGAAAGTCGGCTAAAAATGTTACTACTAGGATGTAAAACCTATAACGGTGTGAAAACCAAAATCCGAGTGGGCTCCCATACGATCTAGCTCGTACGAGTGCACTCTGTCCGAGCGTACTCGTACAGGACGTATAGTGAAAACCGGGCTGCGCTAGTGTCGAACAGCGTAGGGGCGAAACTTGCGGAATACCGATTCGGTCCTCACCGCTGTTACAGCGGCTGTTTCCTAGGCTGTTAAATCGTTTGTCCTTAGAGAATAGCACTGCAGGATATCGTTTAATTCGCAATGACAGAACGGGCAAGGGTGGAGGTGGGATAGCAATATATCTCAAAAGCCATATTCCGTATAACATCGTCAGTGCATCACCGTCGCAATACTCTGAGTCAGCCGAACATTTGTTTTTGGAGATTCTTTTAGGACATTCAAAGATACTACTGGGAGTATTATACAGCCCCAACATGAACATTGATTATTTTTAACCGACTTCCAAAAAACGAGGAGGTTAGTGGTTATATGTTCGGCTGTGGATTTTTTTTTGTATGTTCAACGATTACTCCGCCGTTTGTTAACCGATTTCCGAAATTTTTGTTTTGTTGTATTAGGTTTCACTCCAATTTGGTACCATGTTCACAAATGTGGTGACCTGATGATGGGATCCATGAGTAATCGAGGGAACTCCTCGAAATTTATATGGAAACATATGGTGATTTTGGTTTTATAAGAAGCATCCCAAGCATATGCTACCAGAACTCAAGATTTTGCATCGAGGTATACTATGGTTCCGAAGCTACGAGAACTCCGGATTCCTTATAAATACAAGTTTGGGAGTTTAGGCGCTGTTTAAAGAACTGAAAGCATATGCTACTATGCAAATTACATTCATCATTATCATCATCATCATTACCACGTCAGGGTCACCAATGTCACCAAATTCAACCTTATCTCCAGAGCATAAGGCACACATTTGACATTGCTCCTGAGAAATTAAAGCTGTTTCGATAATGTAACATTCTGTTTCACTTCGCCGAGATATTCTGGAAAACAACCTAATTTCAACCTTTTACATTGCATTTAGCGTTCATAGTATATATGTCGCAGGGAAAAGAGGATATCAGGGATTTCACGATATCCCTAGGGATATCACGAACTCCCGGTAGATGCCGAATATTCTTGTTTGTTACGTCTTTTTACTAAAAATATCTAATGATATGTCATTTCACTAAACTAAATCTAGTGAAATGTCAGAAACGCGGATACCGCCGAATAAAAATCGAGCCACTCATTTCTCTCGCTCGCTCTAGTTCCCACACGTGGCACGGGCACTAGTGGGAGTGAAACAAATGCGTCGCTCGAGCTGGCGCGGCTCGTCTAGCCTGGAGACAGACAGACAGACTAACCCTTTGGGTACGGAACCGTAAAAACTAGAATAATCGAAGAGCTGGAGTACCTGTAGTACCTGTACCTGTACAAGAGCCTAACCAAATTAAAGATCGACATGCCACCTTTACAAAAAATATTCAACTTGGTCGGCCGCTTCATTTGACGTCAAAAATCAAAGGTCTGAACTCTGAAGTATTTGATGAAGAACCCTCAGTTGGTTTCAACTGTATGATTCAGAGATATGGTGATGCCCCCTCAGATCTGCTATAGTTGCATTACACGTGTGATAATAATAATAATAACTCCCACTCTGGTTTTGGTGACGGTGGCCGGTTTCATTGTTACCAGGCCAAGAGTAATTTTATAGTGCCCAAGTGTGTGCGCAGTACACAAGAGCAATCTCTATATTCCTTTACTCGCATAACCCGGTGGGACGGAAGACTGACACGACCAGCGAAAGATCAGGCGCAGAACCGACTTTCGCCGCCAATTTTATAATTATTATAGTGGCTTGGCAATAAGCACTAGAGAAATAATCAGCTACTAATTGGATTTATTGGGTACCATCGGCCACATACGTCGTTACATATTAAAACACTTTACGCTTGCCGTCTGTGTAAGTATGAACTCCTCCCAATATGCGGTTTTATATTTGTTTCTATTGTGTTTATTGCCAAGTCACTATAATAATTATAAAATAAAGAAGTTTATTGATACATTTACTGAATGTTGATTTCAATTACAAAATAAGTTGAAGGCTTGGCTTGAATGTGATCTGAAAACTTTTTACGACAGAAGTATTGAATAGCTATGTAATATTTTGCTTGGCTCCTTTTACATACTTTCATGTTTTGGTGGGATTTCATTTCTTTTTTGAAGGTTTTTTTTCTTTTCTTTTCAGGACACGTTATAACTTTTCTGTACTTAGCTTAGCACGGAGCACCCATTCCATATCTCCTTTATTATTTTTTCTTTGAGGCTTCGTTAGTTCTATAGGTGGACAACATAACGTAAATACTTCTGAGTTCTGAGTCGATTATTATTTTCATATTATATAAATGACTCTTAAGCTAATACTTGAATGTGGTCATTTTTATCTTTAGCGTTGAATACATAGCAGCACCGCGGCCACTGTTGTAAGCGTCTCGACGTTCCTCGCAGGAAAGGAGCACACCTTATTTCATGTGATAACTTAAAACTCCCCTAATAATTGTATCGAGCAAGTAAGGAGTGTATATCTCAGTACTGATTAGTGATTACATTTATATTTAAATGGAATTCAATTATTTTTTCATTATTAACGTTGTTAATATTATTTTTTATTTAATTAATACCATTTCATTAAGTTTTTAGAGGACCGGTTGGTCTCTCTAAGAGTTCACTAGAGGTCGGAGGAGTAAAGAGTAAAACTCGATTTACTGTGGTGAACTGAAGTGATTTATTGAGAGATTTGTGCTGCTTATATACAAAATTTTACGTAATTATTATTATTACAAAACTGTACTCAAAGTTAAAAGATTGTTTGTGATTGGCTATTAACATTAGAGAAGGACATACAGAAAGGGATACAAAATATTTACAAAAGTGAGAAAGAAAAAAAAATCGAATAAGAAATATTTACAAATCTAAAAGATTGCCGCGCGGGTAACTGGCCGTCCCGCGATTCGTGGCGCTGGTATCGCGCGAGTATAAATATAGGCTCGCGTGCCGCGGCGAATTCAGTCCGCGCATACGTAGTATCCCTAAGTAGTCTGTGGTCCGCGCGCGAATTTCATACCGACGTCGTCACTCTGTCACTCGGCGCCGCGCCGGTAATAATAGTAGTTGTGCCGCCATTTTGTGAAGATCTGAAGCTCGCGCAACGCCATGAAGACTGCAGCTACGTTGCGAAGATTCCTCTCTCGATGTAGGCACGATGTGAAGAGTGAAGACGCGTAGTGAAGTGTTGCGAAGAATTCTTATTAGAAAAAGTCCTTTTTAGGGCTGGGTCACGTCCGGTATTATTACACGGACGGTTTCTTTCGTTATTGCGAACGTACGTTCTTTGCAGAACGATTTTCTTCCCTGTTTCAATCTTCCACAACGAACGTATTCAAAGACGGCGGGCGTTCCTTTCGGAGCGCGTTGTATTCTCTGTTTCAATCGCCGAACGAACGTGTAGGTACTGCTACAGGCGTGATAGTTTGTCCGTAAAGTGTACCACAAAATGTACAGGTTGTGAGAAGTACTAGGTCTCGTTTCGCTCGCCCTGATAATATTTTATTGTACTAGCTTTTACCCGCGCCTTCGTGAATCGTGTGTATGTAGTTTTCATTACTAGAAGTGCCTTTCATCAAATAGTTCCTTTGCCATCATGTTGACATTCTCTGTTAGTAACGTAAACACGGTACACACGCTCTGCAAGTATTCATAAGTTTTACTGTGTTTATGGGTGATTAAGCTGACGCTGGTAACCCTATTTCACTAAGCCGTAATGGCGGCAACTCGAGTTTAATGGAATTATTGGGGCCTAGTTACGTTTTTCACGTTCATAAAACTCTTTCACTCTTAGCACCATCATTCTTTCACCACTCTTTAATGTTTTCGGCATGATTTTTTCACGAAATCACAGTAAAACTTATGAAAACTCACAGAGCTGTCAACCTTGTTTACATTATAGACAGACAGGAATACCAACATGACGGCAAAGGAACTATTCGATGAAACGCACTATACACTAATTAGGATCCTAGCTTTCTAAATGTTACTTCACTTGACAAAATTTAGTTACTAAATCATTTAGACGTCTAAATTTAGTCAAATGGAATAAGCGCTTTAGGCCAATGATCGCTGTAAGCGCAATACACTGAGCCCGCCGGGCGTGCGCCGGGCTGCCGACATATTACCAGGGCTTCATAACGTTATCGAATAACAGAAAAAATATCGTTACGTACCGTTATTTTCATAATGGTAGCCAGATAACGTTATTATTTAACGATATTTAGTAAAATAACGTTATATTTACCGTTATTATTATAACGATATTTTTTCGTTGTGTAAACGAAAAAATATCGTTATAATAATAACGGTAAATATAACGTTATTTTCTCGCATCAGGTACGCGATCGTGCACGGTGCACTAAATCTCACTCGCAGCCCACTTTTTTTGCGAGATTTGTGTGAAAATACAAAGAAAAAATACACCTTATAAGTGTGATTACGTTTAGAAAATTTTCCCGCCTGTCATGACTTTCTTGACGGACTATAACGTTATCAAAGAACATATATTTACCGTTATAAATCCTATGTAACGTTATTACATTAACCGTTATTAATATCAATTTTTTGCGTTATTTTTAATATCGGGTAAATTTTCATAACGTTATCTATGCCCTTGAAGCAGTAACGTTATGAAAAAATAACGTTATTTGAAGCCCTGCATATTACGTCGGCAACTTTTTGTCGGCGGTCTAGTTGGCGGCTTCACATAATACAAGTCGGAAAATTTGGTCGGCGGCTTGAGATGAGTTTAAACTAGAGGGACGAAGAAAAAAACATAGTATTATCACAGAGTACTATGATACTGGGGTATTATATGGAAATTTAATAAGCTAACGGAAACTACTAAGATATTTTGATTTATGTCACACTTGACAATACACTGAGATTTTTAAAGCGCTTATTTCACTTATCCTAGCTAGGATAAGTGGAATAAGCGCTTTTGAAACACAATCCATGTGATGCCAACCTGCAGATAATTTCAGGTCAGTGGGGAACCAATAGAAAATCTAGAAGTGTCTATCGTCGCGCCGTCCGGTGGAGATCAATAAAAAGAAAACAACCCTTTTATTATAATCACAGTCTAACCAAATTAATTACAAAACTTTATAACTTTGTGATTAAACTGTAGGTATCCATACTTCCATAAGTTCCATACTAATATTATAAATGTGAAAGTGTGACTGTCTGTCTGTCTGTCTTTTACCTATTCACGTCCAAACCGCTGAACCGATTTTGCTGAATTTGGTATGTTATATGTATATACTTTGAGTCCCGGGAAAGGAAAAAAAAGGCAAAGGTCATGGAAAAACATCAGGGCTTGATGTCGTGTCGTGTATGTCGGGTAATCCTCGTGTTAGTCGTTTGCTGTACACACTTACTCTACACCTTATGTAGTACATGTGCAAAAAGAAATATTATCTCCTAATGGAAACTGCACTTTACACTATGATTTGACTTTACATCCCGTTGAATTTTGTGTGTGCGTCCCCCCAGAAAGCCCAATCGAGCTAGGTGTATTTTCAATATATCAGAATTTAGAGCAAAAATAGAGCACCTCTACAGTCAAGTAAAAAAATTGGAGCATTAATACGAACGACGCTGCGAGCTAAAAACCGTGGGCTTGCTGACGTCCTGTCCCGTCAGCACGCCCAAGCTAGATCTCGGGAACCGTTGAGAGTACTATCGTGTATTGTGGTTCAAATTTTCGAGCAAAATTGGAGCACTCTGCTCCCGTGAAATCAACTTCGAAACTAGAATGTGAAAGGAGTTAGACGTGATTAACCAGTGGGCTTGCTGGCGTCCTGTCCCGTCAGCAAGCCCACGCAGATCTCTGAAACGGTAATGATTTGGATTATGATTAAAAACTCTACAATAGAGCCCTATTTAGAGCACTCTGCTCCAAAAAAAATATTAATGTAGCTTCAATAGTTATCGAGTTACAGGCCTTTGAAAACGGGCTTGCTGACGTCGCGTCCCGTCAGCAAGCCCATTTGGAGCGTGAAAACTACTGAACGGAGAGTCGTCAAAAATATCTCAAATCGTAGCTTAGAATGAGAGAACTATGCTCCAAATAGATCAAAATCCTAGGTTCTACGGATTTCGCGCTATCAGCGAAAAACACTTCAGCCGCCAAAATTTGTCGATTTTCACAATCGCGCGACGTTGCCGTTCCGTGCAACAAGCAAATGAACGCTTCATTTGCCGTTGGTGTACACGAGAATGAACCTTCCGATGGTTTATTTAAGAGTCTCTTTACTTGCAATCCTAAGATGGCTTGTAGTTTATGTCTGAAATAATAGACCAGCAGCTATCGTTGCTAATTCGACATTTGTAATCTTCTTGTAAGTTCATGTAAAAGTAAGCTTGTTTGCCTACTCCCTATATTGAAATGTTACCTAATAATATTTCATTTGATGTGATGTGAGTCAGCACAGCATGATTAAGGGCCTACACGAGCCATAATGGCGCCGCCATTAGTTAAAAATAATTACTCACGTAAGTAGTACCTACTTTTAAACGAAAACTCAGTTTTCAAGTTAGGCATTTATTTAGAAACAATCAATCGGCAAAATATAGAAAGCTGTGTAATATTTATTATTTTTAACTGAGAAATTATTTTTTAACTGATGGCGGCGCCACTTAGGCTTGTGAAGTTGTGATCTTAATAGAAGTGTTGAAATAAAACAAGAAACATACAAATGTGTAAATGTTATAATTGTTACAAACAGTCTTGTTTATAAATTAGAATAGGTAAGGTGCCTGAAGGTACCTTTCGCACCTTTGCTTCTTATAAAACAGTCTTAATCATCATTTGGTTTCTTATGTTACTTTACTACGATTATGATTAAATAAATATAGCGTTTCATTTATTGTAGTGTTCCTATTACGTTTTTTCCAAACATGTTGAAATAAAATTTAAAATAAACTAACAGACAATATAAGTAAACATCGTAACAATAGGTAGGTATAGTGCTTAAGCAAAGTTATACAACAATTTTTATCACATTTTTGGTCATAAAATGGCACTAAAATTATGTAAAGTTTCATGTGCACAATCACCTCTTTATTTGTGTCCATTTCGCTATAATCCTCACTTTTGAAACCTTTATGAAAATCAATTTTGAGTAGGTATGCCAAAAAATATTCATGAAATAGTCGTGACTACATGCCGAATCTCGAAAATAGTCCTTCAACGATACCAGAGTTATAAAGGTGTGTTGAGGATTTTTTATATGTATAGTTTGCATGGGTTATATGGGTTTTTAACATTATACAGCTTTCTATATTTTGCCGATTGATTGTTTCTAAATAAATGCCTAACTTGAAAACTGAGTTTTCGTTTAAAAGTAGGTACTACTTACGTGAGTAATTATTTTTAACTAATGGCGGCGCCATTATGGCTCGTGTAGGCCCTTAATCATGCTGTGCTGACTCACATCACATCAAATGAAATATTATTAGGTAACATTTCAATATAGGGAGTAGGCAAACAAGCTTACTTTTACATGAACTTACAAGAAGATTACAAATGTCGAATTAGCAACGATAGCTGCTGGTCTATTATTTCAGACATAAACTACAAGCCATCTTAGGATTGCAAGTAAAGAGACTCTTAAATAAACCATCGGAAGGTTCATTCTCGTGTACACCAACGGCAAATGAAGCGTTCATTTGCTTGTTGCACGGAACGGCAACGTCGCGCGATTGTGAAAATCGACAAATTTTGGCGGTTGAAGTGTTTTTCGCTGATAGCGCGAAATCCGTAGAACCTAGGATTTTGATCTATTTGGAGCATAGTTCTCTCATTCTAAGCTACGATTTGAGATATTTTTGACGACTCTCCGTTCAGTAGTTTTCACGCTCCAAATGGGCTTGCTGACGGGACGCGACGTCAGCAAGCCCGTTTTCAAAGGCCTGTAACTCGATAACTATTGAAGCTACATTAATATTTTTTTTGGAGCAGAGTGCTCTAAATATGGCTCTATTGTAGAGTTTTTAATCATAATCCAAATCATTACCGTTTCAGAGATCTGCGTGGGCTTGCTGACGGGACAGGACGCCAGCAAGCCCACCGGTTAATCACGTCTAACTTTCACATTCTAGTTTCGAAGTTGATTTCACGGGAGCAGAGTGCTTCAATTTTGCTCGAAAATTTGAACCACAATACACGATAGTACTCTCAACGGTTCCCGAGATCTAGCTTGGGCGTGCTGACGGGACAGGACGTCAGCAAGCCCACGGTTTTTAGCTCGCAGCGTCGTTCGTATTAATGCTCCAATTTTTTTACTTGACTGTAGAGGTGCTCTATTTTTGCTCTAAATTCTGATATATTGAAAATACACCTAGCTCGATTGGGCTTTCTGGGGGGACGCACACGAATTTTGTCGCTTCCTTAAAAACCATAATAGTACCTAAGTAGCCACAAGAGAATTGGCAGGAATAGATTGTCATTACCTTTCTCTGTATTTTCTGATGCAAATAATTTTATTACTAATGAGAATGTTTTTATAAAGTTTTTCTTCCATCTTTTCAAGTTTGTCGTATTGGCTTGGTTACAGGTATTCCAGCCGATTGGTCTTGGTTTGTACGCGGTTTAATGGACTGTATCTAAATTTGAATGCTAAGTATAACTATGAATTGTCACCGCACCACAAGATAACACCTGCTTATGCAAATAGTACACCATATAGCAAATTTGAGATCTTACCTTTGGATTCGGATGGATTCCAGCGTGTAGATGCGATGGGGGGCCCCCAATTTAGCGGTTTATACAAATCCGTGGCTTACGCGGCACGGCGGATAGCACAAGAGAACAACCAACTTCACTCAGCATTTTGACGATATGTTGCGAACTTCAATCGGCGAATGCAGCGCCAAACTTGCGTGCGGGAAATTGGGGAGACAGGATATGTATGATAGGATCGATAAGATCTCGTTCCAGCCATAAAAATGCACAATCACAAAAACAGATGGCGTTTTATTTGACGACCTCCGTGGCGCAGTGGTGAGCGCGTTGAGCTCAAGCCGGAGGTCGCGGGTTCGAGTCCCGCCGACGGAACAAAAAGTTTATGAAGTTCCTGGGTCATGGATGTGTATTAAATATGTGTATCAAATAATAAAAATCTTAAATATATGTATAGTATAAAAGTATTAAATGTATTTCCGTTGTCTGGTACCCGTAACACAAGTCCTTCGGGTACTTAGCACGGGGCCAGACTGACGTGGTGTGAAGCGTCCATAGATATTTATAAATTATACGGTACACAATTCATAGCTATAATATACGGCGCTTTCAAGTCTGATGATGACATTTTGGCAGGCACTTACTTGACAGACTAGTTACAATTTAGGCAAATAATGAAAGAGGCACTTACTACACTAAGACTTTTTAGTTCATTTATGAATATGTAATGTCATCATGTTTTTACTTTGAAGTCGGTTTTAATTTCGTATATTAAAACCGACTTCCAAGTAAAAACATAATATTATTATGATGATGATATATTTCGTAATGACTATCCTTGTCTTTCCAATCATACTTCTCTCCTTAGCCCTCTGCCCAATTTTCAACATACTTGTATGAGCTTTTGTTAGAGCCCAAGTATGGCACCCATATGTTAGATGGGTAGAATGCATTTAAACAGTTTTCTTTTTTTAATAATAATTATTTCTTTATTTGCATAAATATAGTACAATAAGGTGATACTATTCTAGAAGTGTCTTACATATTTTGTCGATGTTCTCGACGTGCAAAATTTGTTACCCACCACAATATATAAAACAAAGTTACAATCAGGATTAAGAGTCCGTATACGAAATTTGCCGATTTCGCTGATTTAACAGACGTGATTTTAGAGTGGGTTGCACCAGAGGCGTGGTTAAAGTTAAATATGGCGTCCTTAGCTTTAACTTGAGTGGGTTGCACCAACTTACTTTGACTTTAACTGTAACTTTAACTTTAACCAGAGATTTGACATTACAGTGCAAAATGTCAAATCTCTGGTTAAAGTTAAATATGACGTCCAAACACCCCATATGCTCATACCGCATACGACATCTGTCAATTTTTCCGGTTAAAGTTAAGGTTAAAGTTAGGACGCCATATTTAACTTTAACCATAACTTTAACCTTAACTTTAACCACGCCTCTGGTGCAACCCACTCTCTTAACTTTAACCGGAAAAATTTACAGATGTCGTATGAGCATATGGGGTGTTTGGACGCCATATTAAACTTTAACCAGAGATTTGACATTTTGCATTGGAGTAAAAGTTAAAGTTAGTTGGTGCAACCCACTCTTAACAGTTAAAATACAGTATTTCTTTAAGTTTTAATGAACAACATGTAAGATCATCAATTAAAATCTAATGTTGGAGCTAGTTTTTTTTAAAAGTATTTTTAAATAATCCAACTCAAACCCGCGACAGTTTTGTGATTTTTGCTGTAAAAGGTTTAGAATATCACCTGTTTATGGATTGTATTGACGTCGACGGTGTAAAAAAATCAATGTACTGTTGAGAAAGTCGTCTATACGGGTGAGGCCGCCAATTTTTGCTGATATGACGCAGAAAAATTTTGCGAGAGAAAGAAAATCTGCGCTGCTTGTGACGTTGGAGCACCTAAATTGTAGGTAATTTATTTCTCTACGCTATTAGCGTTGAGAAATATGCCGTTGGAGCACCAAAATGATAGCGTAGAGGCTATCATAGCGTTGAGAAAATCAAACTTATCTCTGTAAATAATACACAATGTGGTTTTTATTATAGCCCCAAACATGGCCCTTTTGACTACTCACATGATGCATTGATAGTTTTATGTGAAACAGTAATACTTACATTTGTGTCACAAAAAAACTTCCTTTGAAGAAACTGTGTACACAGCCCGACTGAGGTTCAAACGTGAACTGTCGATAAATGGCGAATATTACGAGATTTTCCATAGAATACGTAAAAACTCAGCGTTGCCACTTCACGATTTTACCTTCCCTAACACCCAACGATAACAATAAATCGGTATTATTGATGACGTTTAAAATGTGGGGTATGTTATGTTTCTAACGATTCATTTGATTTGAAAAAGTTTATAAAGAAAGTTATCTTAAAATACTATCTTAACATATCAGATTTCTCTTCAAATCTGTCATACTTACTGCTACAGCGACAGTTAAAGTGCACCTCTTCCACGGCGGATTGTATATTTTAAGGTATTTTCTTACCTTTTTTATGTGTAATTGTAAACATATTTTTATACTATTATTGGAACTCAAAAAATTCTAATGCATGCTTGAGTACTTTGTTTTCTTCGTTAGAATTAGTTTTCGAGCATAAGATAAACACAATACTTTTTAAAATACAAATGGCGGAGAAAAATAATTGCAAAATCAGCAAAAATTGGCGGCCTCGCCCATACAATGTTGGAATTACTTTTTACCACTTTAATATGGAATAGTTAGTTGAGTAAAAAAATATGTAACTCGGCAAAATTTGAGAGAAAATGGGCAAAGAGTTGCTGTAAATTTCGGCAACTTGGAGCTGTAATTCATAAAAAGAAAACGACAGAAATAATTTATACATATATACGGATACGCGGGGATATAAGCGGGGGGACGGGGGGGCGCAGCCCCCCACCAAAACAAAAACAAACACAATCCAGAAAGTCCAAGAGTAGGTTAGGTTAGAACTTAGACCACAACGGCAGAGGGAGCCGAGCGAGCGCAGCGAGCGTGTTGCGGCAGCAGCCGGCGACCGTCTTATACTTTCGCTTTATAACGGCGCGGAACCCTTCATGGGTGAGTTCGACTCGCACTTGGCCGATTTTATTATATTTTACCGCCTTTTTGTTTAAATAACTTCTTAGAATGAGATTTCTTATTGACAAATTCCGATTTGTTACTGCCCACACATAACCGCTCATTCATTAATTTTTACTGACCATTTAATTATTTTACTGCTCAATAATATTTTCAATTATCCATTTCATTATATTTTACTACTCATTTTTGTTTACTTTACTGCTTAGTTGTAACTGCTATACTAGTTATTAAACGTGCCATTTATAATTTTTAACTTACCAAAACTGCAATTTACAACTGCCCCTTTAAATCAGTGCCATTAATAACACACTAGACTTATCTTAATAACATAACACTTTGCGAAATAAAATACGTTGTACAAGATTTATCAGTGGACACCAAACTAGGCAAAGCCTGTATCTTGGTGGTCCTAGTTTTACGCAATTTCACAAAAAAATATTAGACTATTAGCCTAAGGCCGTGTTTCCACCTGCAAGCAAACTCGCAGAAGTCTTGCGTGAATTTATTGCAATATTGTTTACATTTCATACTAATTCCTGCAATTTATTGCTGCAATAAATATCATGCGAGCAGCTCGCGGATAAATGCTATACGAAAATAGACCGTATATCTGCGGTGCGGCAGCGAGATCTGTCGCGAGTCCTCGCAGACAATATGTTTAGACATGCTGTCGTAACTACTCGCAGGAAGCGCTAGACAAATTGTCGCGACAGCACTTGCTACGAGGTTTACACTTGCAAGCTGCTGTCAGACAGACTGTCAGACACTTGTCGCGACAGCACTTGTTACGGGGTTTACACTTGCAAGCTGCTGTCAGACAGACTGTCAGACACTTCTCGCGACAGTTGTCTTGCAGGTGGAAACACGGCCTTACAATTTGAATGATACATTAGTCAATCATCTTAAATATTACACTTAATAACATTATTGGTTTAAGTATCAGTCAAATATTATTAATAAGTAATAAGATCCCACAAAAAACATACCTGTTAAAATGGGGCCTAGTTCCTATCGACAAGTTTCGGGCCTTAAAAAAAGAGTTGAAATCCAATCCAATGCCCTGTTCAGATGCACTTCATCGATCCTAATATCTTAAAAATTGCCGATAGGAACTAGCCCCCATTTTAACAGGTACATTTTTTGTTGAATTTCAATACATCTTTTCAAGAAATCATACCTATTTTTTTCTTTTTGTGCCAAGCCCGATATAAACAATACTTTCGATATGCTTTCAATAGATGCCGCAGTGGTGCATTTTGTTAAACTATCAATAGAGACCAATTTTTAAAGTAAACAGTATTTCTTTAATATGCTTAATGCTATACAGTGTGCATTATACAATTTATACATGAAAATATTTTATACCCCCCCCCTCTTCTCTTCCCACCCTCCTTATCGTATTCTCATTGTATCACTAGTACATAAGAATTTTCATCTAAAGATCGTAGATTCTGACTCATGCATAAGTCAAGTGTGCACACACTGGACTTAATACAGTCTAATCGCTTTTCATACGAAATTTCTTTGGACAAACATCACTGGCTTGTATGTTTTCTTGTGTGTACAGTAAAATTGTTTTTATGTGCAAATTTCTTTGAACAAATGTCACAACTAAATGGTTTCTCGCCCGTATGAACTGTTGTGTGTACAGTCAATTCTTTTTTTGTAGAAAACTTCTTTGAACAAATGTCACAACTAAATGGTTTCTCGCCTATGTGAACTCTGTGAATGTGTGAATTCAAATTGCACTTAAAACGAAAATTCTTAAAACAAACATTACAGCTATATGGTTTCTCATCTGTATGAACTATTGTGTGTTTAGTCAACCCTATTTGTGTATGAAACTTCTTTGAACACATGTCACAACTAAATGGTTTCTCGCCTGTATGAACTCTTGCGTGTCCAGTCAATAGGCTTTTCAGTAAAAATTTCTTTGAACATATGTCACAACTAAATGGTTTATCGCCCGTATGAACTGTTGTGTGTACAGTCAATTCTTTTTTTGTAGAAAACTTCTTTGAACATATGTCACAACTAAATGGTTTCTCGCCTATGTGAACTCTGTAAATGTGTGAATTCAAATTGCTCTTTACACGAAAATTCTTAAAACAAACATTACAGCTATATGGTTTTTCGCCTGTATGAACTGTTGTGTGTAAAGTCAATTCGTCATTCTTTGAAAATTTCTTTGAACATATGTCACAACTAAATGGCTTCTCGCCTGTATGCATTCTGGTGTGTACAATTAATTGGCTTTTTGTATAACAGTTCTTTTGACAAAATTGGCAGCTAAATAATTTCTCCTCTTCATGAAACCTTTTGTGTGTGGTCAAAGTGCATTTTCTTGTAAACTTTTGTGAACAAATGTCACAGCTAAATGGCTTCTCGCCAGTATGAACTCTTATGTGTTCAGTCAATTTGGATTTTGAAATAAAATTTTTGGGACAAAATTCACAGCTTAATAATTTTTCGCCTGTATGAATTCTCTTGTGTACGGCCAAACATTTTTGTCTTGAAAACTTCTCTGAACACATGTCACAACTAAATGGCTTCTCGCCTGTATGAACTCTTGTGTGTTCATCCAAAGCTTTTTGACTTGAAAATTTTTTTGAGCATGTGCCACAGCTAAATGAGCAAGTATGAGATATCATGTGCCTCAGTAAATAGCTTCTTGTTGCATAGTTCTTCAAACAAACATGACAGGTATGGGGTGTCTTGCTGGACTGTGCTGCGCTGGCATGGCCTCGCCCCTCGCAGTCATCTGTGTTGGCTCGCTCGTCCTCGTGTTTGATACCTGAACAAATATTCTTGTGTGATACTGAACCTATTCACATGTACACTTGTTTGAGCATTACACCATATACCAAGTAACAAACATTTGAATATTCTTACTGAATATTTTAAGGAATGTTACAATTACTTTTATTATTTATTTTATTTTCGTTTTTAAAGAAAGGTATACATTTAAAAGATTTACTAAATTTAAACTTCTATTTATTGTTATTTATTATAAATTACATTACACATAAATGCTTCAATCAGGGACACAGTATATTATTGTGATATAATGCTCAAACTATAGTTTGTGCGTTCTAAGATGATATGGATGACACAGAATAATTGACAATAATAGGGAAGTTACCTAAAAAAATTATTCGATAATTTAAAAATATCGAATCACTTCGTAAAAGAATTGTAATCGAAATTATCGATTTCGTACTGACGTTTCAATGCGCGCCGGCGATTTAAGATGGCCGCCCTTTTTATCGATTTGATTTCGATTCAACAGTGTCAATCTCTATTGGCATAAGTTCCGTTTCATGCATCTGAGATTTTTCAAATATTTTCGGAACAATAATTTTATACTCCTATTCCACAGTTAATAGTTACTAGCTATATGACCGAGCTTCGCTCGGTATTCAAAAAATTAAAAAAACACACATAAAATGTCATTTTATGAAAATGATTCCTAGCTAGATCGATTTATCGTTCCCGAAACCCCCTATATCAGGAGTCACCAAATGGCGGACCGCGATCCGGACCGCCGACCTATTGTGTGCGGACCAAGCATATTCGAAGATGATCATCGTTCATCTTTGGACTTCAACATCTCCAGGATTTAATATCAATATAGCTATAGCTTGCACCAATTCACTCCAAACTTCAGAGAGATATTTAGCTACTTAAAAATGGTTACTTTTCTCATTTATATCTAAATAAATACCTGTGAAATTTCCGTATTTAGTAATTACCTTTGTTTAATACATTTTTTTTAAGTGTGTGGACCGCGAAGGTCATTTCATGTCTTAAAATGGACCCCGAGCGAAACTAATTGGTGATCCCTGCTATATATATATATATATATATATATATAGTACACGTGGTAATTCAAATATAATCTTCTATACCTATGGACAATTAATCAATCAAGAACAGATCAAGAAAAACGAATAGCACATCAGCCACGACACGAATTTCGCGTTATGGACTTTTTGTGATTGCCAGAACGCGTCGTGGCCGTTTTCATTAGAGCCACGACGCCAAATTCGCGTCGTGGCTGTTTCACTGTGACCACAACGCATTGTGAGCCATTTTTTCGCTCATTGAGCGATTTCGGTCTTTGAGCGTAACATATACAAGAATTGCTTGTTTAAAGATATAAGATAATTTTATATTAATAAGTTAGCATTTAGCAACTTTTCATTTTTATTCATTTACAATTATAGCAAACATTTGTTTTTGTAGATGGAATATAATTTATTACATTTAGATTTTTTTTGATTTCTTGTAAAAAAAATCTGTAGCAAGGAATATGAGAACTGTCACCCATATCATCTTAAAACGCACAAACTATAGTTGTTGTTGAATGTAAACAGTGATAGAGCATGTCAACAGTAACTTGATGACATTAAAAAGAAAACTTTGAATTGATATATCCTCCTTGTGGCGGACCCACAATTCGCCTAACATTCCTGCATCGCGCTATCGAAGTTTTCTAAGCGCGGCGGTATATATACGACAGCTGAAATGTATCACGTGGGCTTCGGCCTGACCGAGCATACCACCTCGCTCGGTCGGAAGATCTTTCCTTTGGCCGCCACGCATATCCCACAATAACATGTTTAACACTATGTAGTATGTGTACTACATGCTTTATACCATTAAAGAATTTTAAAAAATCACAACAGTCTGTCAGTGTTCAAACAATAAACCAGCATTATTTTTACATACCTTTATTTCCCGTCTGACCCCCACAGTCCTTGGGATCTTCTACGACCAGGTGTGTTGTTGGACTTTGGTGGACATGTGTGTTAATATCACTTTGACTTGGTCGCACTTTACAATCCAGAACCCGTGAGTCTTGCACGGTTCCATCAATTTCATTTCCATGTTGATTAGTGGTTTTTTCTTCTTTTACTCCATGGTCAATACTTTTTTCTGTTATTTCAATCTCACATGTGTCTACAATTTGTCAAAGCGTATGGATAATAATTACAAATGGGAAACTATGTGAAGACAGATAAATGGATGTTCAACTGTTGAACACTAATAAAACACACTTTTCTTGCACTTTTTCCACTATATTAAGATATTATCATAACTTTTAACAAATTTCACGACCGGTTTCCAAATTATTCATCATCAGGTGTAATTTTAAATTATTTAAAAACTACCGATGTTAAACTTACACCTGATGATGAATAATTTCAAAACCGGTCATGGAATTTGTTAAAAGTTATAATAATATCTTAATATGGTGGAAAAAGTGCAAGAAAAGTGTGTTTTATTACTGTTCAACAAGAATTTCCACCAAGAACCGACAGTACAATCAATTACATATGTTCAACTGTTGTGCAAAAACTACATAATATAAGGAGCAAGCGAACAGAACAGGATTAGGCCAAGAGAAAAAATTTACATAATGGCTAAAAACTAGTATCAATTACTATTACTGAAGTAATCCGCCTTTGTTTGAAAATAAACTTTTTAAAGCCTTTTTTGTTTTGATTGCCAGTTTTGATTGAAAATATTAACAGGGATTGACACAGATGGGTCAAAAGAAGACAATTCAAAAATTACTTTCGCACTCTGGTGAACTTAACCGGTTTTGTTCCCCAGCACCTCATATTATCTTGATGGTTAAATATATTATGGGAAATTAATGTATGTTTTATATTGATTGCAGATTTAATTATGTTCTACTTCTGTACTCCTGCCTGGAAAGTCAGGTAAAAATATACTCACACTCAGTAATCTCCATTTCAAATTTTATTGACACATCATCATGTTCCATGTGGCTGTCTTGGACATCCTTAAATTCCAGAGGCTCCTGTTTGACTAACACAACATGGTCCAGTGCAGTTTCATTTTCAATATTCTGTGTTGTAAGATGGACTAAAGTTTTTGGTAACTGTAACATTATATTTAATAGCAATTTTAAATAAATATTTTTAAAAAGTTACTTTATACAACATCATTAAGGATGGTCTTTTTTAACTTTTAGGTACCTGGCCACCGCTTGTTGTGATGTTCTGAAGGTGGGCAACTTGTCGTAGTCTCGCACAACATATGTAGCATAGAAAACATAACTCTGCTTTCGCCTGTTTGGAAATAATGACAATATAGATAAAGTCTGACATGAAGTTAGGATGGCTAGATAATGATTTTATTCATCACTCTCATGTTACGCATTTTGTCATAATATTTAACCCACCAAGCCCCGTACGAGCACTGGTGATCGCGACAACAATAGAATACAATAGCATTTCCGAGAATCCCTGATCGAAGGATTAAACAGCACCAGATAATACAAGATGTAGCCCGTGACTTTGTAATATTGTGGGTGCCAAACATCTTGCTGCGGTTAAAAGTAACAGTTACAGTAAAATAACGGTTGAATGATAGTTAATGGGTGAGGCCGCCAATTATTGCTGATATGACGCAGAAAAATTTTGCGAGAGAAAGAAAATCTACGCTGCCTGTGACGTTGGAGCACCTAAATTGTAGGGAATTTATTTCTCTACGCTATCATAGCGTTGAGAAATATGCCATTGGAGCACCTAAATGATAGAGTAGAGGCTATCATAGCGTAGAGAAAATCAAACTTATTTCTGTAAATAATACACAATGCGGTTTGTATTATAGCCCCAAACATGGCCCTTTTGACTACTCACATGATGCATTGATAGTTTTATGTGAAACAGTAATACTTACATTTGTGTCACAAAAAAACTTCCTTTGAAAAAACTGTGTACACAGCCCGACTAAGGTTCAAATGTGAATTGTCGATAAATAGCGAATATTACGAGATTTTCCATAGAATACGTAAAAACTCAGCGTTGCCACTTCCCGATTTTACCTTCCCTAACACCCAACGATAACAATAAATCGGTATTATTGATGACGTTTAAAATGTGGGGTTTGTTATGTTTCTAACGATTCATTTGATTTGAAAAAGTTTATAAAGAAAGTTATCTTAAAATACTATAAGAATTAGATGAGGTAATAGCCATTTATATAAGTATTCTTAACATATCAGATTTCTCTTCAAATCTGTCCGGTACACAGCCCGACTGAGGTTCAAATGTGAACTGTCGAGAAATGGCGAATATTAGGAGATTTTCCATAGAATATGTAAAAACTCAGCGTTGCTACTTCCCGATTTTACCTTCCCTAACACCCAACGATAACAATAAATCGGTATTATTGATGACGTTTAAAATGTGGGGTAGAATTGATGTTTCTAACGATTCATTTGATTTGAAAAAGTTTATAAAGAAAGTTATCATAAAATACTAAAAGAATTAGATGAGGTAATAGCCATTTATATAAGTATTCATAACACATCAGATTTATCTTCAAATCTGTCATACTTACGGCTACAGCGACAGTTAAAGTGCACCTCTTCCACGACGGATTGTATATTTTAAGCTATTTTCTTACCTTTTTTTATGTTTAATTGTAAATATATTTTTAGACTATTATTGGAACTCAAATAATTCTAATGCATGCTTGAGCACTTTGTTTTCTTCGTTAGAATCAGTTTTCGAGCATAAGATAAACACAATACTTTTTAAGTATAATTTACACAGAGCCAGTACTGGCTGCCAATAAGACTGGCAGCTAGTATTGGCTTGGTATATGCCGCGTGTGAACAGTTTTTCAAGCCAGGCCAAACTGTTCACACGCGGCATATGCCAAGCCAATACTGGCTGCCAGTCTTATTGGCAGCCAGTACTGGCTCTGTGTAAATTATACTTTAAAATACAAAGGGCGGAGAAAAATAATTGCAAAATCAGCAAAAATTGGCGGCCTCGCCCTTATATATTCTTATTATAATATTATTAGAATGAATCAAAATTTCTGGTAAGTAAAGAAGATACATTGTGCAAAATATCCATGCTTATGTTTGCGCCCACACCCGGGTGCCGCATTACAATTGATACATTGTCTATTGTGTCTGTGATTCCCACGATCGAGGTACTTAATAATTATGTGAAACATTCGAAATAGAAAAAAGAACAAAAGGAGTTTTAATTGATCCGGATTCTAATTTATTTATCACAAACAACAGTTTTGGAATTAAAAAATAAGTTTAACCTTAAATTCAGCTAGTTTCTCATATACATTTTGCAGATCTGTACCGTAAATGTTGATAGTCCTTTTATTTTCAGATAGGCATATAGAGCAGCAACTTTTATTGTACATTTCGTGGGAGGTATTTGGAGGTATTTATGTGTAATTTTATTTCGATTAGCGATAATAATTCTAAACTCTGGTGAACACTGAACCACGACCACAAACTATACCACGACTAAACACAGATCACAGATCAAGAACTAGTTACTTCGTAACAGATGCGACAGTGATGTTTTCCCTAGTTTCACATTGTTCCGTTTTGGCGCTTGTGTAGCGTTTGTCATTTTGACAGCATCATCTTTTCTTTTCTTTCTTTCTTTTTCTTCTTTTTTTGGCAACTTGACACAGGGATGCGTATGTTGTGCCACAGACAAGGTAAAAAGGTAAGGAACGGCGGAAGGAGTAAAGGATAACGGAATTTAGAAGAAAGTTAATTAAATCAGTGCGGTAAATTAAATTCTATAAACTAAATAAGATAAACATACTTATTCTAAATATTAATATTATTTAATGTTAAGTAATTAGATATACAACTATATACACATTTATCATTAGAACTAAGAAGTATATTTACAGAAGTAGGAAATGGAATATGGATTAGAGACAAGCTATGATACAATTGGGAATGATCATGGAGGGAACATGAAAGGATAATGTGGTTCAAGTCACCTACTTCTTCACAGTCGCACAAATCATCATCTCTGACACCGATTCTCCGAAGATGCGCTGGAATGCACATATGACCAAGTCTCATCCGAATAATTGACGTTGTTATATTTTTAGAAAGGAAAATTTTAGAAAACCAGGGCTTAGTAGGGATCTCTGGTTGAATTTTACGATACTGTATAGCTTTTGTTTGACTGCTCAAGGCCCATAACTTATTCCAAGATTTCAATAGGGAACCCCGTGCCAGAGAAGCCAAATCATGCGTATAATTATTAAAAGGGAACAAATCACCACTAAAAACAGCCTCTTTTGCCAATTTGTCAGCAATTTCATTGCCAACAATGCCGCAATGGCTTGGTATCCATATAAACGTTATTGAAAAGCCTTGAAGTTTACATTGATATAGAAGGTTTCTAACTTGTACAATAATTGGATAACAATTTTTTGATTTAAAAGGAAATTTAATCAGGGATTGTAGAGCGCTTAAAGAATCTGTAAATATTAGTGTCTCTTTAAGCCTGCCAAGTAAAATATACTCAACAGCCTTAAAGAGACCATAACACTCTCCTGTAAAAACAGATGTTTCAGGCGGAAACTTTACTTTTTGTACAATATTATACTGTAAATGGTAGACACCAACTCCAACACAACTATCTGTAGTATTCTTCGATGCATCTGTGTATATGTGGTGGTAGCCCTGCCAATTGTTATT
The DNA here is from genome assembly GCA_905333045.1 of Lysandra bellargus. Lineage (NCBI taxonomy): Eukaryota > Metazoa > Arthropoda > Insecta > Lepidoptera > Lycaenidae > Lysandra > Lysandra bellargus. The sequence goes on from HG995329.1 coordinate 2,051,138, forward strand.
CGTGATGTACTTAAATATATTGTTAGCGAAATATGTATCAGTTTTTTTAATGCCAATGTCTAATCTAATATCTGGTATAAGCGTTAGTGCTTCATATACTGAATCAAATAATGGAAAATTTTGAGAACGAAAAGTGGGAGCGTCAATGACTAAGAATTTACGATAGCTAGTGAGAAGTAAGGGATGAGATTTATGATGCCAGTATTTATTATTACTATGACACAAATGAAATAAAGTTCTAAGTTTGGGAATTAAGGGGTGATTTTTAAATTGGTAACAACGAACAAAATATTTATCCGCCAGATATTGTCGACGGAGTTGAAGAGGAGGTTCGCAACATTCCAACTGAAGTGCGTTTATGGGAGATGATCTCATAGCTCCGCAGATTATACGCAAGGCTTTCGCTTGTATTTTGTCCATTTTTTGTAAACCAGATACGCTACACGGCTCTAAAAGAAAAGTGCCATAATCTAGGACACTTCTAATTATTGCATTGTAAATTAATTTCATAGTAAATGGGTGTGATCCCCACCAAACACCAGATAAGCACCTTAACATATTTAGAAGCCGCTCACATTTGGCACAGATGTAATCGATGTGTGCGTTGCCATTTAATTTTCCATCCAAATATAGCCCTAAAAATTTGACTTTGTCCTTAACAGGAATCGGCGCACCATCATAAATAATGGTTATCGGGGGAGGCATACGCATTCGGGTAAATAAGACGACGGAACTTTTGTTGATCGATAAGTCTAAACCATGCTTGTCCATCCAAGATTTTAACTGTTTCAAAGCGTTAATAAGATCTCTACAAGCAATATTTATAGAACTATTTATTACATAAATAGCCTTGTCATCTGCATATTGAAGTAATTTTATTATACTTAAATCTAGACAATTTTCTAAGTCGGATGTGTAAATATCGTAAAGTAATGGACTTAAAACTGACCCCTGAGGAATACCTTTCCGAACAGTTCTAGTTTCCAAAGAGTTCTTTAAAACTATTATTCTTTCTATTAAAATATTAATAATGAAATTAACTAAAATTAAAGGCAAACCAAATTGAATTAGCTTTTCTTTTAAGATACTTATGATAATATTATCATAAGCAGAATTTATATCCAAAAAAGATGCAACGACAGATTTATTTTCTGTGAATGCTGTGCGTATATCTGTGGTTAATATGGCAATATTATCTATGGTACCTCTACCTTTACGGAATCCAAATTGTGTATTCGAAAGGAGGTTATGTTTTTCTACAAACCATTCTAGTCTGTTTTTAGCTAAATGTTCTGCAATCTTTAATAAAACAGAGGAGAGCACAATGGGGCGATATGATGTAGCCAAAGATGGGGGTTTGTTGGGTTTTGGAACTGGGATAACTTTTTGTTTTTTCCATGCAGCAGGTAAATTACCAGATAATAAAATTTGGTTAATTAACTTGAGGTAGTACTGTAAAATTTCTTCATCAGCATGTTGAAAGAAGGAGTATGGAATGCCATCCAATCCGGGAGAAGAATCTTTCAAGTTTTGTACTACCCCTTTTAACTCTTCTATTGTAAAGAGTGAATCTAGTTCTTCAGAATTTTGTAAAGGAGGAGGTGGTTCGTTAGAAATAGTAGGAGGAGCTAAATTGTCTAGAAACTCAGAAGCTAAAGAATCAGATATAGGGTGAGAAGGAGTGGTGAATGCAGATCTATACCGTCTTATGTTTTTCCATACTATAGTAGGGTGAATACCTGGATTTAATGATAAACAAAAATTTCTCCAGCTTAGTATCTTCTTTTTCCTAAATAATTTCTTAGTATCTTTAAGACAATCAAGATACAGCTGGTAGTTGGCTATGTTTGGATTTAAATTATATTGTTTTTCAATCTTTTTCCTATTCTTAATGGCAACTGTGCATTCTTGATCCCACCAAGGTGGAGATGGTGTATGATGGTGTGAAGATTTTTTTTTTTGGAAATGATTCATCAGCAGCTTTAATAAATGCTGAAGTCAAAGCCTCAGCACATAGTGATTCATTTTCTGATGATATTTCGGGAAGAAAAGATAACTGATTTCTGAGCAAAGTTTGAAATTTATCCCAGTTAGAATTACTGTTAATATGGTATTTTATTGATGCAGACTGATTTGATTTACTTTTATCTTTACCTGGAAATGATAGAATTATAGGAAAATGATCACTGCCATGACTTGACTCCAACACGTACCAATGAAAAACAGATGATAGATTAGGTGAACATATTGACAAATCTGGTACACTACAACCTTCATGAGGAGCAGTGCGACGAGTCGGTTGGCCAGAATTAAGAATACACAGTTTATTATAATCTATTAAGTCTAAAACTTCGTAACCCCATTGATTGTCTTTGTGACTCCCCCATGACTGGTGCTGGGCGTTGAAGTCTCCTAGTATTACCACTGGTTGTGGTAATTGACTAATAATACTTTTTATTTCAGAGAAAATGCAGTATGAAGGATGAGGTATATACAGTGAAACAAAACATGTGTTATTTACAGATGCAGCAATGATTGAAAAATCAGAGTTATGTGGTGGAAGAGGTATGTGATGAAATGATTGATGGTGTTTGATGAGCATGGCTGTACCACCATACCCATCTGATCTGTCTTCCCTGAGACAAGTGTAGCCAGAAATCCTAAAAAGTGATTCCGGCTTGAGCCATGTCTCTTGTAAGGAAAAGACGATAGGTTTGTATTTATTAATTAAAAAAATAATTTCGTGTTTTTTACTAACCACACTGCAGCAGTTCCACTGGACTATGTTGTCCATTGTTGGAAGTGGTATTAATTTGTGATTCAGTGGAGAATATGGCAGCGTTGGACGGTGATAAAGATGATAATGATGTAATCAGTTTGTTTAATGCTAAAATTGTTTCATGTATTGAATCCATGTTAATACCGGGAGCTGGATATGCAGATCCATTATCTCCTACTGGAGGATTATAATCTTTTATTAAACTATTATGTGTTTGTCTGTCATACCCATTTTGTTGTTTCTGTGGCAATTTTGGTTGTTTGAAAACAGTTTTTTTATATGACCGTTGCATTAAATTCAAATTCTGTTTATTATTATTGTTGTTGAAAAATAGTTTTTGTGTATTTACAGGTGATGATGATGAAGAAGTAGATGACATTAATACGTCAGAATATAATTTTGAAATGGGAGGATGTAACTTTGAAGCTTCTGAGTAGGATAGACAATTATGAGCCATTGACTCCTTAATTGATTTTTGGCGTTGGAATTCTGGGCATTTTTTATCAGTTGCAATGTGCGAACCGTGGCAAATACAACAATAAATAGACTCCTCTTCAACTGAGCAACTATCACCAGCATGCCCTTGGCCACACCTAAAACATCTAGGAGTTGACCGACATTGGTTTTTGACATGTCCATATCTACAGCAATTGAAGCACTGTATTGTAGGGAATATATATAAGTCTACGGGAAGTGCATTATAGCACATGAAGACTCTCTTTGGTAATGTCTGTCCGTCAAATGTTATTACCACAGATTCGGTGTTATTAAATTGAGCGGTTCCATTCACTATTGTTTTTTTCTTTAACCTTCTGATTTTTAATATTTCACCACATCCAATTGGTAAAGTAATATTATTAATAACATCATCATCGGACCAATCAGCAGGTATACCTCTAACTAATCCTATTCTACTTACCTGAAAGGTTGGAATAAAAGATTTAAATTGTTCTGAGTTAAATTGAGGGTTACTTATAAAACTATTGGCTTCATTATATGAAGAAAAGGCTACAGATAATCGGTTTCTGGCTATTTTCTTAATACTACCATCTACAATATTTTTAATGTTATTTGTTTTCAAGTAATGGCCAAAAACTATAGGGTGAAAGTTTATGTTTTCATTAGGTGACTTTGGTACCTTTTGTATATGGACAATATACGGAGAGGAGTCTGTATCTTTATACAGCATCCTACCGACCCGTGAAACTAAGCCCTGGGATTTTTCAGTTGTGTTCACATTTGATTGAGATTCAAGGATAACGTCTTGTTTAAGAACATTATGGTTTTCGGTATCGCTAAGACACATGCAATTGATATCAGGCTTGGCCTTATTAGGGTCTTTTTTAATTTTTTTCTGGCACTTTTTGCAACGCCTCCTAGGAATCGCTGGACGTTTTCTAGTATTTACTGAGCATGAGGTGTCAGTGTCCATGCTCGAATCGTTTGATACAGTAACATAAAGACCAACGGGGGGACCAGGTCCCCCCGGGTCGGGCTCCTCCATAATATTCTTATGAACTAAGATATATAAATAAAAACTTACCAAATAAAATTAATATATACAACAAGAAAGAAAATTAAAACTAAAACTACACTATTTAATTAACTAATTATAGATATAAAAAGAATTTTAAAATTTTCCAGAAAAATACCGCGTCCGCCCTTTGGAAGTTCCCGCGCTTTTTCCACAATATTATTTACCGACAGCATCATCAGTATGAAACGTCATATAGAGCTTGAAACGATCGATAATCCAGATGTCGATACTAGTGAGGTGCCTACTTTATCGATAAAATGTTTTATAGGTAGTATAATAGCTCTGGTTACTGCAGCTATTTTGATTATGTATTTTAAAAATAAAACCAGCTTAAGTTTTATCATTTATTTATTGCCTTTTTTCATAACTTGTTGGTCTTATATATTTAATTTTTATGAAAAGCAATTTTATGAATGTTAGACATTTTTGTAACAGTTTTCTTCAATGTCTCCCTTTAAAATTTTACTAAGTATATTGCTCCAGTTGTGGACATGAAGCCTGATCACATAATTTATAAATATTTTTTTTAACAAATCTGAGTGCACATACTGACACCCCAACCAGGAAAACTCTAAATTTTCTAATTTTTTTCTTAGAGTTGCCCCTATTCCTTTTTGACAAGCATTTTTTAATTAAAAAATTATGAATATGTGAAGCGGCATCTCTATACAACATTAAAAGTTTATGACTAGGATAAACTAAATTATTGTTTTTTAACAATTTGTATTCTCTATGCCGTATATATGAATAAATATCATCCCCTGTAGAACTATTTGTATAAGTCTCTATACATTTTGAACATTTTACATTTTTCGTCATTTTTCTGCAAATATAACCAGCCTTAAACCAGCCAAAAATAACCTCATCCTTTGATATAGACCCGCTCAGAGCGGGTCTTACACTCTTTCTTTCCTGTGAAGTGGATGAATAATTAATATTTTCATTATTTTCTTCTTCAAAATTTTCATTATTATCTTCTTCAAATAAAAATTGTATGTCAATTAAGTTGTCTCCGTTATCTACTTCACAGTTAGCAAATCTTGAATGTGGACTTAACAAGTTTGAAAACAGTAATGATTTATAAGCATACCTAAATAAAAGTGTTTGCGTCTGGGTTAACATGTCGATAATTTAGAGCTCTTACACGTCCTAAATAATTTTCCAGTGGGTCCTGATTAATGTATCGAGGATAATAATATTCTACGGCATATTTTTCAAATAATATTTTAGTTAACCTAATAAAACTCTCTAATGTTGTAATCCAACCATCTACGGAAGGGACCCGTACATATCGAGGTTTCCCGGATTGTATGGCGAGTTTACTAGATGTGTCCTCAAATTTCAACTGATTTAATTTTTTAATGGCTTCTGTCCAAAACTGCATATGTGGGGAATTTACTTTAACTGCTTTTCTTAATTTTCCTTTGATAGCACCACCAGGATAGCAGTTTACGCTATCAAAAAGCTTGAAAAATGCAACGACTTCTGCTGTAGTTTCCATGCTGCTGCTGCTGCCCGTGTAATGCTGATCTGAAAATTAAATATACAGAATTAGAAACTCTAGTGAGCTAAATATTAGAAGGTACTAACTAGTTAAATGGCCTGGCCATTTAGCCAAAACTTTTTCGTTTTCGCTTCGTTATCTTCTTCTTCTTTTGGGGTAAGCCTCCCCATTTAGGAGTTGCCAGCGTCAGAGTTGAGGCGAAAAATATGTACAGTTAAAACGAAAACTGATTTCCATGCACTGGGCACGGGTAATGAGTGATGACTTCATGCGACCATGCAAATACAAGATAAAACAGAAAATACCAGACCAAGCAAATATAAAGCAAAATATTGTTTCTTAACCTTTAAATATACACGGAATACATAAACATAAGTACATAAGTAATAATATATTAAATAAAAGGAAGAGAATTCTTATTACACCTAGAGCCCAATATGATTACGAGCAATGAACGAGCATAAGGTGTATATAAATGGAGAATATACTAACGATAAAATAGATTTAAGATTAGTGGGACGAGGAATATTAGGAGGAAGGTTTAGCCGAAACTTTTTCGTTTTCGCTTCGTTATAGAATCGCCGATCAAAATGTATGGAATTGACATTGGACGAGTCGAACGTCAACATCATATTAATTAACGCTTATGTCACTTCCATACATTTTCATCGGCGATTCTATAGCGAAGCGAAAACGAAAAAATTTTGGCACACCCCCCTGGTGTGCTAAAAATTCTATAAACAACAATCTTCAACATCCTGTAGAAAAAAAAGCTTTGGATACAAAACACCAACTTTTCTACATTACTGTACACTACACAGTATTATTGTGGATGTGGTGTGTTGCTTTATTTTAAACTTACTCTATCCATCTCTCATGTTAGAAAATAAGTTTGATATTCACTTACTGAGTGTATTTGTATATTTTAGCATGGCTGCGGTCCAAGCACTTAACACTTGGGCAGCCACACTGACCTTCATTTTTTTAATTTTCTCTGGCTGAACATGATGAGCCGTTAGTTTAGGTAGTGCCCTTGCTATCCAAATCGTAAATAAATTGGATATCCTTCCATGTGGCTGTTTTACCCTTCCAAATTATATTTTTATTCAAGAAGTTATTTCTTACACCTTTTAAAAGATGAGGTGGGTCGAAAAATACAGTACTCCAAAAGTGATAATGCGCATAGAAGTTTCCGAAATTTGTCGGAAACGGTCGTATTTCCCGAGCGACGGTAGACGATATTGCATTTTCTATTTGCATTGCGTTTATGATACATGTATCAGTCAAAGTTCGTCGTGATATTCCTGTAGCTTTTGTAACACGGTCATTATTCACGGTCACTCATGCGCATTATTAATTTTGGAGTACTGTACACTCAAGCTGTACCCAGCTATGATAATTGTACCATCTGAAATGTAAACATACATTATTAAGTGCATACTACATAGCAGCACAGCATACTTTATGCTGAATAAATTTTAAATAACCATTATTAAGGCCCCCGTAAGGGCTACTGGCGCCTGTGTATAAAAAAAGGATTTTGGCGCCCTTTTAGGCAAATTTTTTGGGTCCTTGGTTTTGGCGCCCTTAAAGATGGCGATTTGGCGCCCCTAGAGGATGGCACCCGTGTGCATTGCACACGTTGCACATAAATGGTAGCGGGGGCCCTGACCATTATATTATTATTGCAGAAAACAGTCTAACTACTTTAAGATTTTGTTAATTATTATTAAATGTAACACTTACCATCTTTTTCATTTTGTTTTATACAATATTGAATGGTCATCTCTTTTAGATGTTTAATAGCTGATCTAAATGTTGTGTCTTGGTCACATACTAGTCCCAGTTTTATCAATCCACATAATGCCACCTGCTCCACAAGTTGTTTTAAAATATTTTGCAGTGAAGCTGTGACACAGACCACAGTCCCTTCATAAAACTAAAATGCGACAGTTTGGCGCCACGATGAGCACACTCCTCTGGTCATAAAAGCTAAAGCGTGGTCACAAAATCGCATTTTTTTGTCTCCAGCTACATCAACTAGCCCGAATATTTCATCATGTTTTTCATTAAATGCTAAATGTGGCGTTAATGCAATTTCGTCAAAAACTATTGTGCATAATTTCTGTTGCGACTTCCAATTCCTTATTTTGTTTTCAATATATTTAAAAACTCTAGAACGCCTGGTTCTATAAACATTTTTTCTGTAAGGCGATTTAATGTTCTTTTATTTGGCAAAGCAAACATAGTTTCCAATAATCTGTAAGATTTTGGGCTTTGCTTCCATAATACCAAGGCAGTTAGTTTTTCATCCAAGTTAAATCTTCTCGCCATTTTATTTTTGCTACATAGCTTCAGTTGCATAAATAAAAATGTTTGTGCCTGTTTGCTTAGACAGCCAAAGTTTTTAAATATTATAGATCTATTTGAAGTTATTTCTTTCACTCGCTTGACAAATTTGGTTTCCCTGAAGTTGTTTGTTTTCACAGCCAAACCTGTAAAAGCATACCTGTATAAATTTTTTTCATATGTTACATGCATAATGCATATTATACATGGAATTTTAAACAATGCTTAGACAACTTATAATTTGCTTAGGCACTATACAATACCCCATGGATAGGGATAATGTGAACCGTCTATTATAATTTTATGCTTGGTTTACTTTAGGAAAATTTTAAATCTGATCTTTGTACACACATAAATTAGCATTTCATTTTTTATCATAGACATAATAAATTACAAGGAGTTTTCTAAATTCCTCATGTATCCCATCATTATATTAACACTTTTGTAAACATGCTTATTATTACTTTAAATACTTATTATAAGTAAAAGTATCTACAGAAGAAATTTCTACATAGTCTGTTTAGCAGTTGCATACCAAGTCTATCTAAATCAGTTCAGAAGTTCAATAGTTAAAATACAGACAGACACTCATTCTCATAATATTATAATACTGATATGCATAAAGTAATAAAAATAACACCTTTAAACCTCTTAATCCTTATTTCATAACTGCGTTTTCTTTCTGTAGTTTTTACAATTTCATTTTCTGAAAAAAATATTGGTTTATTGTTCCATAGTGCAATAAACAATGGCATTAAATTTTAATATTCCTACAAATAATAAAAACTAAGGAAACGTAACTCCCATACTATTACCATTTTAAATTTGGTTCCTTTTAAACTGCCATGTAACATCAGCCTGAAGGCCACCTAAATATTGCAAATGTATTGAAAAGGTGTAGAATATGTTTTTTGACGGAGTTACTTTTCCTTAGTTTTTATTTTTCGTAGATTAAAACCAATTAAATAATTAACAAAAATAATAAGTATTTCACTTTTAAAATGTTCTTGTTTCATATTAATAATACCTCCATTGTGGGAATCGCAGACAATAGATTTCCAATTGTTATGCTGCAGCCGGCTGTCGCTTGGGGATTGATGGGTTAAGTTTACCATTTTGTTTCTGGGAGTCCGAGAGACTCCACGGGGTATGTTGTGCAGGGTTCAGGTAAATTATTATAATTGACCAGAACAAAAAGGTTTACTAACCTGTATGTTCAGAAAGAGTAGGGATTTCTATATCTAAAGGCTTGCTGAAGGAGCATGAAGGCTGGTCTGTCACATCTGTAAATAAAAGATGGGTTGCACTCCGGGAGTGCCGGCAGAAGTGAAAACTTGATTATTAACGTTGCGCATTATTTTTTCAACCCATTATTTATGAAAATCGATTTAAAAAAAATAATAAAAAAAAACGATCGTTTTAAATTTTAATTAATTAATCGAAACCCTTTATCGATTAAAAAATATCGACAATCGAAAAAAAAAGCTGCTGTCAGACAGACTGACAGACACTTCTCGCGACAGTTGTCTTGCAGGTGGAAACGCGGCCTTAATCAGCGCATCTGCTAAAGAACTCATTTCCCCGACTGTACATTTCTGCTTAGCACAATTTTCCCTGACTGTACATTTCTGCTAAACAACTCATTTCCCCGACTGTACATTTCTGCTAAACAACTCATTTCCCCGACTGTACATTTCTGCTTAGCACAATTTTCCCCGACTGTACATTTCTGCTAAACAACTCATTTCCCCGACTGTAAATTTCTGCTAAACAACTCATTTCTCCGACTGTACATTTCTGCTAAAGAACTCATTTCCCCGACTGTACATTTCTGCTTAGCACAATTTTCCCTGACTGTACATTTCTGCTAAACAACTAATTTCCCCGACTGTACATTTCTGCTAAACAACTCATTTCCCCGACTGTACATTTCTGCTTAGCACAATTTTCCCCGACTGTACACTTCTGCTAAACAACTCATTTCCCCGACTGTAAATTTCTGCTAAACAACTCATTTCCCCGACTGTACATTTCTGCTAAACAACTCATTTCCCCGACTGTACATTTCTGCTAAACAACTCATTTCCCCGACTGTACATTTCTGCTAAACAACTCATTTCCCCGACTGTACATTTCTTCTAAAGAACTCATTTCCCCGACTGTACATTTCTGCTAAGCAACTCATTTCCCCGACTGTACATTCTGCTAAACAACTCATTTCCCCGACTGTAAATTTCTGCTAAACAACTCATTTCCCCGACTGTACATTTCTGCTAAACAACTCATTTCCCCGACTGTACATTTCTGCTAAACAACTCATTTCCCCGACTGTACATTTCTGCTAAACAACTCATTTCCCCGACTGTACATATCTGCTAAACAACTCATTTCCCCGACTGTACATTTCTGCTAAACAACTCATTTCCCCGACTGTACATTTCTGCTAAACAACTCATTTCCCCGACTGTACATTTCCGCTAAACAACTCATTTCCCCGACTGTACATTTCTGCTAAACAACTCATTTTCCCGACCGTACATTTCTGCTAAACAACTCATTTCCCTGACTGTACATTTCTGCTAAACTACTCATTTCCCCGACTGTACATTTCTGCTTAGCACAATTTTCCCCGACTGTACATTTCTGCTAAACAACTCATTTCCCCGACTGTAAATTTCTGCTAAACAACTCATTTCCCCGACTGTACATTTCTGCTAAACAACTCATTTCCCCGACTGTACATTTCTGCTAAACAACTCATTTCCCCGACCGTACATTTCTGCTAAACAACTCATTTCCCCGACTGTACATTTCTTCTAAAGAACTCATTTCCCCGACTGTACATTTCTGCTAAGCAACTCATTTCCCCGACTGTACATTCTGCTAAACAACTCATTTCCCCGACTGTAAATTTCTGCTAAACAACTAATTTCCCCGACTGTACATTTCTGCTAAACAACTCATTTCCCCGACTGTACATTTCTGCTAAACAACTCATTTCCCCGACTGTACATTTCTGCTAAACAACTCATTTCCCCGACCGTACATTTCTGCTAAACAACTCATTTCCCCGACTGTACATTTCTTCTAAAGAACTCATTTCCCCGACTGTACATTTCTGCTAAGCAACTCATTTCCCCGACTGTACATTCTGCTAAACAACTCATTTCCCCGACTGTAAATTTCTGCTAAACAACTCATTTCCCCGACTGTACATTTCTGCTAAACAACTCATTTCCCCGACTGTACATTTCTGCTAAACAACTCATTTCCCCGACTGTACATTTCTGCTAAACAACTCATTTCCCCGACTGTACATTTCTGCTAAACAACTCATTTCCCCGACTGTACATTTCCGCTAAACAACTCATTTCCCCGACTGTACATTTCTGCTAAACAACTCATTTTCCCGACCGTACATTTCTGCTAAACAACTCATTTCCCTGACTGTACATTTCTGCTAAACTACTCATTTCCCCGACTGTACATTTCTGCTTAGCACAATTTTCCCCGACTGTACATTTCTGCTAAACAACTCATTTCCCCGACTGTACATTTCTTCTAAACAACTCATTTCCCCGACTGTACATTTCGTTCGAGTTCGAGTTCGACACAAAACACTACTCTCCAACCGTCTTACGCGTTTTGTATGGTTTTTCGATCAACACGAAAATCTGGCGCGAGTTTCACAGTTTTTACCCATCCCACAAAAGTGCTCAACGCCGCTAAAGAAGTTTTCACTTCAATAACAATTATTAACATTAAATAGAACACACATTTATAAAGAATTTTAGAAGTTAGGAGAATGAAGGTTCTGAATAACGAGCTGTTATTATTTTACATACCTCCTTGTCTTTTAACAGCCATATTAACTTCATGTATGTATAATGGATGTCCATGAATATCATCACCTACAACAACAAAAAGATAAATTGTTAATTTCTATTAACATGAATGCCTAAAAGTTAATATTAGCTCCTTATTTTGTAGTACACAAAAGCACTCTGTCTAATTTTAGTCTGTCATATACAGCAGTAGCCCCGTATGCCCTTGCCCTTAGTCAGACCTAGTGGGTTATGGTAATGGATGACCAAAACAACATAACAAACATAGGAAGAGATCTGATATGATCATATAGATTTAGCGTTGCCAGGTTGCTAGACCGAAACGCCGGCAGTCAACTTGGCCGGACATTAGTACATAAAAGCTCTAAACATCAAAAGCTCAATAAATCTAAGTATTAGGTTAAAACAATTTAACATCTAATAGCTCTACAATTTTACATCTCATTAGGTGTCCATCAACCGTCTAAAAGTAGGACTTTTATATAAAGTTATAGATTCTAGGCTCTACAAAAGCCGGACTCTCTTTAATTTTGGCCGGACACGCAAGCGAAAAGCCTGACTCATGTAATTAATTTGAACATGCCATAGTACAGAATACCTACCTGCTATTCCGAGGACCAATATTTCATCAGTAACATTTATATCCTCATCGGAGTTTCTTTTGCAATAATTGTGATCACTTAGAGCATTTCGGTCTGAAACAATTGAGTGCATTTCAGATTATTGGTACACAAAATATGTAAAAAACATTGGTAAAGTTAACAAGCATCTACACAACTTAAATCTCAATGCTAATAAAGTCTTAAGGGGTTCACAGACCACACACAGAGCAGGTAATGTATATTAATATACATTACATCCCGGGATGTATAGCTTTACATTATATTAATCTATCACACACACAACAGGTAATGTAATGTATCTTTCCCTACATTTCAATGGTAGCCTTGAAACACATTTCAGCTGCAAATTTTTGAACATCCTATGAAGAGAAGAGATGTATATTTTACACGGAAATGTAATTAGATGTATCAAAATGTAAATACATATATAATATTTTCATATAGCTCTGTATCTTAAGATACGAAGATGTAAAAATATACATTATAGCTGTTGTGTGTGGTCTCCTGACGATTTCTATAGAAAGATGTATCGAGATGTATCATGCTATAATTTACATCTTTACATTACCTGCTCTGTCTGTGACATGTCTTTGAATGCATCTACATGAGTTGAAACCTGACATACCTGACAAAATATTATGTAGTTTTATCTACTTAGATATAAAAATTAGAAGTTAAACTTACCAGATTCGCTGGGCATTAGGGGTACGCCGTGTTCTATTTCAACATCCGTAAAGAGACATGGATAGGAATACCTAAGTCTCTTGCCTTCTTCGTCAAATTGATCTATATCAAAATGTTTTTCGCAAACACGTTTCCGAAGAAGTTGCTCTTTAGATAGGCCGATGAGGATAGAATTAGTTGGCACCAGGAAGGACATCCACAGGGTTCTTAAATTGTCATTCTTTGGGAAAGAAAAAAGCCGATGCGTTTCGCTGGTTGAGGAGCAACACAATAGTCCCATAACGACAATTAAACAAGCTTTTACAGTAGCACACTATAAGAGACTGCTATATTGTATCAAAAAACAGCGGAGTAATTGATTAATTTGGATCAACTCAAGCAAGAAGCGAGGATTTACAAAGTATCAGCACACTCAACGCGGTTAGTCAACACAATAAACAAAATACGTCACAAAATGGCGACGTCACAGATAAGGAGTTATATTATAGTAGAGGCGACGTCACAGATTATGAGTTGGGCGATCGCAGCGCCAAAGCGGCACATTTGGAAACTGCACTGTCACACCCCTGACACAGATATTTTGTTTAGTTTATTTCACAGACTACTTAGAGACTTAGAAGAACTAACGTTGCAGTGTTGTCAGTGGTCACACCGAATTTTCGAAAATTAGTAGACGTCATGCCAAAAATTGGTAGAATTAGGTTGATGTTAGAACCAAAAGTTGGTAGATCTACCACCCTCATATTAGCAAATTTTTTAGAATGAAAAATGCTAGTTTATCCATAGAGAGAGTTTTATTGATAGTGCTTATACATATTTTTATTGAATAACTAGATGTTCCGCGCGGCTTCGCCCGCATAATTTGGGAATGACACAGAAACCATACATTTTTCCGCAAAAAAAGAAACCTATATCCTTTCACGTGGTCTATTCTTCATGTGCTTGGCACAAATAAAAATTGCTCCAGTAGTTTCTTAAGATAATATAATAAGCAATTTTAAATAATTTCCTCCGTTTTTCCACATTTTCCTCTATTTCTTCGCTACTATTAGTTTTATAGTGATAAAAATTAAATATATTCTATAGCCTTCCTCGATAAATGGGCTATCTAACACTGAGAGAATTTTTCAAATCGGACTAGTAGTTCCTGAGATAAGTGCGTTCAAATAAGCCCTTTCAAATAATGTCCCCCCGTTTTTTCCACTCTTTCCTCTATTTCTTCGCTCCTATTAGTATTAGCATCATAAAATATAGCCTTCCTCAATTAATGGGCTATATAACACTGAAAGATTTTTTCAAATCGGACCAGTGGTTTCTGATATTAGCGCGTTCAAACAAGCAAAAAAAACTAATAAACTCTTTTGTTTTATAATATTATTATAAAGAATATAGAATATAGATTTTAAATGTTCAGCATCGTTCTTTGAAATGATCCTCTTCCTATGAAGCAAACCTTCCAATCACCAATGTGTCAGTGCTGACTGCTGAGTGAGTTTCTCTGATATCCTCTCGTCTGTCAAGCGCCCAAAATGGGAGTCTTACTCTAAAACTATTCAAAAGTAGCTATTACACTTTGACCACCGATTTAGTATTTTGTTTTCAATTATAAAACTATGTGTATTTGCGCCACTAATAGCTTATTTATTAAAGATTCAATTATATAAAAATTATATAATATAGCTTTCATGGTAATTTCTTTAGATAATATATTCAGTTTAGTGAGAGTAATTATTGGAAATTGAAAACTTTTCGAAAATGGAAAATGCTTTGACAGATGAACGGTTAAGACATGTCTTGAAATTGTTGACAGAGGAGAACAGTCTCTCAACATTTGTACTGCTATGTGGAAGTGCAAGTACTTGTCTCACAAATCCACAAAGCAGGGGAAACATTGGGGACTGGTCTCCTTTTTTATTGTTGTAACATGTTTGGACCAAAAGACTTCGGGATCGTTTCGAAAGTGAGTGAGCGGCTCAGAACAGCAGCTGCAGCTCGTGTAGTAGCGGACCGTTTTTTTTAAAATGATAATTATTGCTGAAGGAAGTGTTGTACCAAGACGACTCAATGTACCAAAATGCTATCCGAGTAGCCTGTAACGTTCATTATTTGTATGGAACAATGATATGTTGAAAAATAGGTAGATTTGATACCGAAGTTGGTAGATAGGTAGAAGAGAGGTGAAATAGGTAGATCTACCACTAAGTTGGTAGGTGTGACAACACTGTAACGTTGTTTATTTCACAGATTATTATTTAAATAACAGTCCACAGATTACAGTATATATTATTTGACCAAAGAATAAGGATTAGGTAGAACTTTGGTCAGCGTGTCAGTGTCACTGAAAGGGACAGGAAGAAAAGTAGTTAGTGTTACCAGTAACGAGGAATATGAAAAAATTACCCACGGATCTCATAATTATTATAAACTAGCTACTTACCGCAACTACAGCTGCGTATATTAAGGCCTATTATATACTGTTGACGTCTAACGGATGCATTCAGTAATCATCATCTATCCAAAACTAAAAGCTGTTGATGTTTTACTTTTTAATAACTTACTTAAGTAATTACTCCCTCACTTATTAGTAATAATTGTAAAATGTGATACACTGTGAATAGTTTAATCGTGTGAATAATCCTTTTTTAATATTATTATTCGACATTTAATAATTAATACTAGCAGTGGCCCGTGGTGTTACCCGCGGTTTATTCAGTCAGTAGCGAGTCACGTCGCCGGAAAAACGTGACAGTGTTAGTTTTTTAAGTATATATAAAATATGTATGTTAGTTTTAAGGTATTTATTATATAATTATAATATGTATGTTAGATTTTAAGGTATTTGTTATATGGGCCTCTGATGCCCGAAATAAACGATTTGATTTGATTTATTAGGAAAAAATATATATTGTGACATTTTTCCGGTCGTAAACTACTTCAAACTTACAAGTTTCAATTATGAGGTCCAGTTTTTAAGTATAATACTATGATTTATTGCGTTAAAGACTAGCAATCAATTAGAATTTTACGTGGGCAAACCCGCGAGTAAAATCTGACCAATAAATAAAAACACAATTCAATCATTAACATATTTATTTAACATACATTTGATATGCGTATCAAATAAAGGGTAACTACTAACTAGCTAAAGGCCGCACTCAGAGACGAGTATCAATAATTACTTAACTGTGATTGAATAAAATATTGAGTTAAGCCATGGGGCTTATCTTTACATTATCTTATTTATCTGTCAAACTCTTCATAAAATTGAAGTTTAATACCTAATCATTAAATTTCTCTGAGTACGGCAATAAGTATTTAAAAAAGTATTTTTAACGGGCTTTGGCCCACCACATATTCCCACCACCACGAAAATCCTTTGATATGATCTCAGGGAGCCCAAAAGACATGCTAAAGCTATCTTGGGACCCGCAACAAAATTAATCAGAAGAAGATAGGTCATAGGCGGAGTAGGAAATATTCCCATTTTCTCTCCCCATACAAAGCAGGAGGTCTCACACGATGGGTTACCTGATGCTTCGCTCTTAGAATCTAGGAGCTGTAATAAAAAATATTTTAATTTCTGTACACAGACAAAAATGACCTAATGAATTATAAATAAATTACCTTGACAGGCACAGAAAAATAAATGTTTTCTTTCCAACATTTAATACATCTTCTTTATTTAAATGTTTACTATATATTCTTGAACTACGTGGTGGGCCCCAATTCAGTCTATTTTTTGCAGTTATCCATAATTTAAGGATTTCAGGGTCATTAGGAAATCTGGAAAAAAATTGGATACATGATAATTGTAGGCTACAGGAGGAGGAATTTTCAGAATAAAATTCTTGATGCACGAGAAAGTCCATATATTCACGGAAAACTCAAAATACACTTTTTATAAACTAAAACTATCCGCCGACATTCCTTTCTTATTTTTTAAAAACTGAACAAAAGACAATTGAACTTCGCGGCGTCGCTTCGCCATAGACAAAAACATAACTTCCTTTTCCTGAGAAACATAGACATTAACATTAACTTTTTTACATAATATCTAAAATGTGGCAAGGTGCAGTTCGGCGGCGGTCGCGTCGCCAACATTCCCCACCCCAGTGCTGGAACAGCACTTCTAGCCCATAGGTACACGTGCGACGCGCGTAGTTATATAAATTTAACGTAATACTTAACATTACTTACGGCTCCTGTCTTTACTTTTAAAATAATTTGGGTTTTAGAATAGAATAGATTTTTTTATTTGTACAAAAACTAAACTACAGAAGAAAAACGATAAAAGAATTCGTACAAAATAAAGGCGGTCTTACCACTAAAGTGGTTTCTTCAACTTTCAACTTTCAAGTCTGATAGAAAAATAATTATTTTCTTTCTATTTGGCTGTATAAGCTATATATTTATGCTATATATTCAAGCTTAAAAAGAATAGCTGTCACTCAATATCAATTGATTACAATTATTTATTGTAATTAAATATTTTCGGAAGGTGTGAATTTATTTCACAAATTATGATCTTTTTAGATGAATTTGTTAAAATCTATTTATGGAAAAGTAATTTCATTATAAAAATTGGTTTTGATAAGTGTGAAATACTAAACAAGTTTCCAGCCCCAAACTATGCTAAAAGGAAATAAATCTGTGTTAGCAGAACATATTGTAGGAATGTAGAAGAACTGAGAACTAATGGCAGCATACGAGCCACTAGCATATAATTTATTCCCGTACCGTAATTACCGTAATACTAATTTATTAGTTTTGATAAAATTAAAAATAATACCTACCTATTTAATTGACATTTGACAACATCAAAATCCTTTCTACTAGACTACTTCTCCTCATACCGCATTTATACATTCGCACGAATAGCGAGGCGAATCACGAGGCGAATAATGAACACGAATGTGTAAACAGGCGCTCGCTATTTGCCTCGCACTTCGCCTCGCGATTCGTGGCATTCGCGTTGGGAGCGGTTTTTCGGACGCGAATCAAAGGGCACGAATAGCGAATACGAATTTACTGTTTCACATTCGCCTGCACTCAGTTGACAGCTAGTCTCCGACATACGTAGTATCCCTAAGTAGTCTGTGTCTCCGACCCTACAGGACGTGTACAAAGCTGAACATACATATTTGACTTAAGTACACTGTACTGAAAATTAGCCGATTTAGTACAGTGTATACTATATATACACTGTACTAAATAGGCTAGGTGTATAGTATATTATTATAATGTTGTCATGTTATTATTATAATAATGTTATTAGTTATTACAGTCGTTTCTTTTTTCTTACTAATGCCACATACGTGTATCATTGTGTAAACTTAAGTCATAATTTAAGATATAACATATACATACTTATTACTCATACAAAAATATTATATCGCCGCCGACAAACTACTATGCAGTCTGGCGGGCTAATATTATATTAAGGAAATATATTTTGGTTTTCAATACAGATTAATTATTTGTATTTAGCATTATTATTATTATGTAATAAAAATGGAGTGGAGTGAAGGGCGAATTTTAGAATTCCTAGAATTTTACAAAAAGGAAGAGCTCATTTGGAACCCAAAATATCGCTATCATAAATTTCATAATATTTTTCATTCAACGTCGCTATCATATTAACACGTCCTCCATGTTCGTGTGCGAATGTCAAAATGAATCACCCCACGAATGTGTGAACGGTAGTTCGCGACAGCATTCGTGTACGAATGCTTCGTCGAATGCTTTGTCGATGACGCGGCGAATGGCGGACGCGAATGTGTAAATGCAGTATCGGAGACTTCTAAGGAGATAGGTACTAGGTTAATTGTTATGTAGTTGTACCTACTATGTACGGTACTTCTTCACAAAAAAAAATTGTCCATCTATTCTGATGATCTGTGATTTTTGTATCACGCCAGAGTTAACAAAATATACTTGACAAATACAGTGTGGGGAAAATATTTCCTTCAGAATTGGTAACACTTTACGAAAATGAAGCTTTTAGGGCATTTGAAACTCTATCACAAATTAATAGAGTTTAAAATCCGAAAATAATTTTACAAATGTCATTCCGGTTTGACGGTACGAGGTTCGTGTAGTGTGCAGCGGGACGACGAAGCGTCAAAACTGTCAAATTTGTCTCTCACGTAGTGGTGGTTAATATAACGTATAGCTTAGTGGTGTTCCTAACGGCTATATTTTCATAGCGCGCTAGATGGAATACGCTACATTTTTTAAGCGCGCTAGTTTTGACGCTATGTTATAACGAATAAAATCTCGATTCGTTCAAGCACGCTGGTTTTGACGCTACGTTATAACGAATGAAATCTCGATTCGTTCAAGCGCGCTAGTTTTGACGCTACGTTATAACGAATTTCATGCGCGCTATTTTTGACGCTACGTTATAACGAATTTCAAGCACGCTAGTTTTGACGCTACGTTATAACGAATTTCAAGCGCGCTAGTTTTGACGCTACGTTATATCGAATGAAATCTCAATTCTTTTAAGCGCGCTAGTTTTGACGCTACGTTATAACGAATGATACGTTATAACGATCGATTGGACACGTTGTAAAATTACCGACGTTATTGAATTCTTTCGTTAATAATTATAAAGCGGTGGGTGAATTAATGTAAAATAACGTGTTTGTTAAATATAACTTAGATTAATATAATCGTTTGAAGGCATTATTATTTATTTGGTTAATTTTATTATGTTTGAAATATTTAAATTAAAATTATAGGTACAATATAATTATATAATATATTAAAATTGAAATGAATTGGTTTATATACAATCCTTTTTTTTTAAGTATTAAATTATTTATATGGTTTTTAATTATTTTTTTTATTTTTTGGTAATATACTTAAAATATTATTTTTACATTTTTTACAACAGTTTTTTCTTACATTTAAAAATATAATAACGTATCGATTTAGAAAAAAATACTGAAACATGGAACGGAAGTTACCATTGACATCTCAATGGAAGTTACCATTATATTACAGTACAGTGCTCTTCGGAGCAGGGGGTCAATTATTGATGATTATAATTACATTATATACCTATGCACGCAACGCAACACTGAAAAAATTATGACAGCCGAATTCACCCGATTTGGACCCGAACGATACGACAACGAACCAACGAAAGTCGCGCGCGGTCGGCAGCGCGAGCGGCGCCGCGCTAGGTCAGTGACCGCGCGATACGTTATAACGTAGCGTCTTGTGCATAGTTTTATAGCGCGCGCTATTCGTTGCGAAGAAATAGCGCGCTACTTTTTTCAGTTATACGTTATATTAACCACCACTAGTATAGCTGAAAAAAGTAGCGCGCTATTTCTTCGCAACGAATAGCGCGCGCTATAAAACTATGCACAAGACGCTACGTTATAACGTATCGCGCGGTCACTGACCTAGCGCGGCGCCGCTCGCGCTGCCGACCGCGCGCGACTTTCGTTGGTTCGTCGTCGTATCGTTCGGGTCCAAATCGGGTGAATTCGGCTGTCATAATTTTTTCAGTGTTGCGTTGCGTGCATAGGTAAATTATAATGTAATTATAATCATCAATAATTGACCCCCTGCTCCGAAGAGCACTGTACTGTAATATAATGGTAACTTCCATTGAGATGTCAATGGTAACTTCCGTTCCATGTTCAGTATTTTTTTCTAAATCGATACGTTATTATATTTTTAAATGTAAGAAAAAACTGTTGTAAAAAAATGTAAAAATAATATTTTAAGTATATTACCAAAAAATAAAAAAAATAGTTAAAAACCATATAAATAATTTAATACTTAAAAAAAGAATTGTATATAAACCAATTCATTTCAATTTTAATATATTATATAATTATATTGTACCTATCATTTTAATTTAAATATTTCAAACATAATAAAATTAACCAAATAAATAATAATGCCTTCAAACGATTATATTAATCTAAATTATATTTAAAAAACACGTTATTTTACATTAATTCACCCACCGTTTTATAATTATTAACGAAAGAATTCAATAACGTCGGTAATTTTACAACTTGTCCAATCGATCGTTATAACGTATCATTCGTTATAACGTAGCGTCAAAACTAGCGCGCTTGAAAGAATTGAGATTTCATTCGATATAACTTAGCGTCAAAACTAGCGCGCTTGAAATTCGTTATAATGTCGGCTGTACACTCTCGCCGAGACACAGCGAGGTGGTCCGAGTGCGAGAGTGTAAATGGGTGCGCTCGCCTCGTCTCACCTGTCTTGGACCCTCCCGGTCCGGTGTCGGTATTTAGCGCCCGAGACAAAGGGCCTCGCGAGGAAAGCGAGCGCATTACTGTACACTCTCGCGTTTTTCACTACTAGTCGCGCCGCTAGACAGTGCAGAACAGAAAAATAACAATAATAAACGTCATTATAAGTCATTAACTGTGAGAAATAAAATAAAATATTATTATAGATCTTTGGATTACAATGATATCTTTCGATGCAATGGTGAATGGTGATCATTGATCGTAGATACGTTTTCGCCATTTTTAGAAAAAATAATGGTCCATCTTCTCTGAGTTCATAACCTTCATAACTGCGATTGAACTAAGTGAGAATGTACATGATCGCACTCGGGCAAGGGGCTCTCGCACGAGACTCTCGCCCGAGAGCTCTCGGTGAGAGTGTACAGCGGGCATAACATAGCGTCAAAAATAGCGCGCTTGAAATTCGTTATAACGTAGCGTCAAAATAGCGCGCTTGAACGAATCGAGATTTCATTCAGTGTGACCATATTTAGCAGAATTCTGCGATTTTAGCAGAATATGACCCCCAATTTAGGCCTTAGCATAATATGTCGCATAATAGAAAAAGTTGACAGATTTTAGCAGAATCTAAAAACTTTAGCAGAAATTTAACAGAATTTGACATTTTATGAGTTAACTGAAGTTTATTTCAAAAATCTACCCATTTCCAATTTGTAAACATAGGTGCGGTTTTTTCTTGTTGTGCTGGTCACCCTTTTCAATTCAGGGGAACTCCCGAAACATGCGTAGGTAACCGGTATTTTTCCTTGAGGCGCTGTATCTACCAGTACATTCTCTTTGTTTTGCTTGGTTTGGGTGGTTATTGTGTGTTTTGAAAGGGAAACAATGAAAAGAAAATATGACCAGAACTATCGTTCCGAGTGGGAGGAGGATCCGCAGTTTTCGTCCTGGCTATCAAGAGCCAAGGACGACACTAATGCCGCTTTTTATAAAGCGTGTAACATACTTTCAATACAAATTTCCATCCCTATCCCTACTAATACTTATAAATGCGAAAGTAATCTGTCTGTCTGTCTGTTACGCGTTCACGCCTGCCTAACGGATTTCGATGAGGTACAGAGACAGATAAAAGCTTGGGAAAGGACATAGGCTGGACATGCGCGCGATAACGTGAAGTCCACGCGAGCGAAACCGCGGGCAGAAAGCTAGTACAAAATAGAGATATAATTCGTTAGCAGAATTTTAGCATTTGTTACAAAAAGTTTAGCATATTTTAGCAGATTTTAGCTCAGCAGATAGCATAATGGCTTATTTAAATCTGGTCACACTGATTTCATTCCTTATAACGTAGCGTCAAAACTAGCGCGCTTGAAAAATGTAGTGTATTCCGTCTAGCGCGCTATGAAAATATAGCCGTTAGGAACACCACTACTCTCACGGACGGACGGCGTCCCTCACGGACGCGGTCTGCAGACCGGGTTCGCGCCATCTGTAGAAGCTTTAAGAAGAGGAAATAAATATCTTAGAAAAAGAAACCCTTGTGAATATCTTTGGAAAGCTTTCGATTTCGAAATTATTATTAAAATTTACAAAATATCTGTGTTTGCCAGAGTTTACCTCCCACAATATGTTACAAAAAACTTGCTGCTCCATATGCCTATCTATAAATAAAAGAACTATCAACATTTACGGTACAGATCTGCAAAATGTTTACGAGAAACTAGCTGAATTTAAGGTTATATTATTTTACAATTCTAAAACTGTAGATTGTGACAAATACAGTAAAATCCGGAACAATCAAAACTCCTTGTGCTCTTTTTACTATTTCGGATACGTTTCAATCCGAAATAGTAAAAAGTTATCATCGGAAGTTCGTCTACCGTATGAGGCACCAAACACCACATATTTTACGGATTTTTTCGCTCGATGTATCGGCTACTTACGAGAAGTTTTGATTCATTCTGATGATCGAAATACGATCTATTAAATACACGGTATATTACTGTAACTGTTACTTTTAACCTCGGCAATATGTACGGCTCTCACAATATTGCAGTCATGGGCTACATCTTGTATTATCTGGTGCTGTATACACCATTGCCTGAAAAGTGCATAATATTAGAGTGATGAATAAAATCATAATCTAGCAATTCTAACTTCATATCAGACTTTATCGATCTTGTTATTGTTGTTGAACAGGCAAAAGCTGAGTTATGTTTTCTATGCTACATATGTTGTGTGAGACTACGACAAGTTGCCAACCTTCAGAACGCAGCAACAAGCAGTAGTCAGGTACCTTATTATTTTAAGTTGATGTATTTAGATTTATTTCAATTTACTTTTAAAATTGCTATTGAATATTATTTTTACAGTCACCAAAAACTTTAGTCCGCCTCGTCACACAGAATATTGAAAATGAAACTATACCGTACCATGTTGTGCTAACAAAAAAGGAACCTCCGGAATTCGATGTTCAGGAGAGACACTTGGAACATGATGATGTGACTATAAAACCTGAAATTGAGAACTCTGAGTGTGAGTATATTTATACCTGACTTTGTTTGGTGGGTGAGGGGGGAGGGAAGTAAAACATCACTAAACATGCTATATCTTAATACTTCAGTCGGAATTTCCAGGAAATGCTATTGTATTCTATTGTTGTTGCGATCACCGGTGCTCGCGCGGGGCCTGAAGGATTAAATTATGTTTTACACATTGAATTTTAATATTGCATTTTAATATCTTATTATTTATAGCATTTTAATATTTTCTTTGTTTCATCAATTACTTATATTTTTAATCATCAAAATCTCTAGTTTTGCACTAGAGTTAAACATCCATCCATCTGTCTTCACATACTTTATCATTAAGTAGTAGTAGGATGTAGAGTCTGCTGATTCACTTACATTTTGGCAAATTTTAGATATTGATAAGATTGAAATAGTAGAAAACAGTATTGACTATGGAGAAGAGGAAAAAACCGCCATTCAATCCGAAAATGCAGTTGATGGAACCACGCAAGACTCACAGGTTGTGGATAGTGTCTATACACAGCAAAAACAAAAGGTTCCTAGAGTAGTCATAGTGCGACTAAGTCATAGTGATATTTACAAATATGTCCAACAAAGCCCAACAACACAACTGGTCGTAGAAGATCCCAAGGACAGTGGGGGTCAGAAGAGAAATAAAGGTATATATATCAGCTATACTTATTATAAAATAAAAGTCACTTTTTTCCCTCACGTTCCTTTGTTCCCTTTAATCTTTAAAACTATGCCATGGATTTTGATGATTCTTTCAAAAATTATGCCTATAGCTTTCCTCAATGAACACTGAATGAATTTTTCAAATCGGATCAGTAGTTCCTGAGATTAGCGCGTTCAAATAAGCCTTTTCAAATAATTTTCCCCCGTTTTTCCACATTTTCCTCTATTTCTTCGCTTCTATAAGTCTTAGCGTGATAAAATATAGCCTATAACCTTCCTCGATAAATGGACTATCTAACACTGAAAGAATTTTTCAAATCGGACCAGTAGTTCCAGAGAATAGCGCGTTCAAACAAACAAACAAACAAACTAACAAACTCTTCGGCTTCATAATATTAGTATAGATTATAAACATAAAACAATATTCTAAAGACAGTTCAGACTTTCAGAGCAACGTCTTGCTGTGCCCAAAATCAGACAACTTCTGATCTGTCGATAATAAGTCATCCCCTTTTTATAAACTTTTGGGGATAGAAAGGGAAGAGAACCGAGTGGGGGAAAAGCGTGTTCGTCTATGACGTATCAACTGACTATCGATACTATAATAATAATAAATAATAATAATAATATCTATGGACGCTTCACACCACGTCAGTCTGGCCCCGTGCTAAGTACCCGAAGGACTTGTGTTACAGGTACCAGACAACGGAAATATATTTAATATTTTTATACTATACATATATTTAAGATTTTTATTATATTATACACATATTTAATACACATCCAGACCCGGGAACACTGAAAAACTTATTGTTCCGTCGGCGGGATTCGAACCCGCGACCCCCGGCTTGAGCCACACACTCAACCAATTGAGCCACAGAGATCTATATATAATATATTGATATTTGGACAGTCAGAAGACAGTTGATACTGTCAACTGACTGTCCAAATATCAATTGACTATTCAGCAACTAACAACTGACTATCCAACAAAAACTATTGCAGAAGTAATTATTTATAAATTAATATTAAAAATATTTCTTATTCTCCCACATATTATATAATGCTGGTTTATTGTTTAAATACTGACAGACTGTTGTGATGTTTTTAATTAAAATTCTTTTATTATATGAAACATGTACTACACATAGTATAAAACATGTTTTTATCAAGTCAAAGTTTCTTTTAAATGTTTAAATTGTAATTATTAAAATAATGTTTCACTTTCATTATCAAGTTTTTATTGCAAAAAGTAATATTTTCTTGAAATATCAAATTATCGTTGATATGCTATTTATGCTATCAGTGTAAACATTCACTCAAACTACTTTGAGCATTATGTCATTAGTATTTACTCATTACGATTCTGTGTCCCTGATTGAATCATTTACGTCTAAATTGTAACATTCTTTAAAATATTCTGTAAGTATATTCAAATGTTCATGTTATTTGGTATATGGTGTAATGCTTAAACAAATAAAGAAAGAAAGAAAAAAAATATTTTTAGTACACACAAGACAGAATTATTACAATATAAATGATGTTTTATTTAACGTGGATAGATATATGTATATTATCACATGAGAATAGTCCAGGTATCAAATACGAGGAGCGACCCAACACAGATGACTGCGAGGGGCGTGGCCATGCCAGCGCAGCACAGTCCAGCAAGACACCCCATACCTGTGATGTTTGTTTGAAGAACTATTCAACAAGAAGCCATTTACTGAGGCACATGAAAACTCATACACGCTCATTTAACTGTGACACATGCTCAAAGAATTATTGTACAAAAGACGGATTGACTGTACACATAAGAATGCATACAGGCGAGAAACTATATAGCTGTGATATTTGTTCAAAGAAATTTTCTACACTACATGATTTGACTAGACACACTAGAGTTCATACAGGAGAGAAACCATTTAGTTGTGACATTTGTCCAAAGAAATTTTCTACACAACATGATTTGACTAGACACACTAGAGTTCATACAGGAGAGAAACCATTTAGTTGCGACATTTGTCCAAAGAAATTTTTTACACAACATGATTTGACTAGACACACTAGAGTTCATACAGGAGAGAAACCATTTAGTTGCGACATTTGTCCAAAGAAATTTTCTACACAACATGATTTGACTAGACACACTAGAGTTCATACATTAGAGAAACCATTTAGTTGCGACATTTGTCCAAAGAAATTTTTTACACAACATGATTTGACTAGACACACTAGAGTTCATACAGGAGAGAAACCATTTAGTTGCGACATTTGTCCAAAGAAATTTTTTACACAACATGATTTGACTAGACACACTAGAGTTCATACAGGAGAGAAACCATTTAGTTGCGACATTTGTCCAAAGAAATTTTCTACACAACATGATTTGA
Source organism: Lysandra bellargus (assembly GCA_905333045.1). NCBI lineage: Eukaryota > Metazoa > Arthropoda > Insecta > Lepidoptera > Lycaenidae > Lysandra > Lysandra bellargus. Next base: position 2,078,301 of record HG995329.1, read on the forward strand.
CTAGACACACTAGAGTTCATACATTAGAGAAACCATTTAGTTGCGACATTTGTCCAAAGAAATTTTTTACACAACATGATTTGACTAGACATACTAGAGTTCATACAGGAGAGAAACCATTTAGTTGCGACATTTGTCCAAAGAAATTTTTTATACAACATGATTTGACTAGACACACTAGAGTTCATACAGGAGAGAAACCATTTAGTTGCGACATTTGTCCAAAGAAATTTTCTACACAACATGATTTGACTAGACACACTAGAGTTCATACATTAGAGAAACCATTTAGTTGCGACATTTGTCCAAAGAAATTTTTTACACAACATGATTTGACTAGACACACTAGAGTTCATACAGGAGAGAAACCATTTAGTTGCGACATTTGTCCAAAGAAATTTTTTACACAACATGATTTGACTAGACACACTACAGTTCATACAGGCGAGAAACCATTTTGTTGTGACATTTGTTCGAAGAAATTTTCACAGAAAAGCAATTTGACAGTACACAAAAGATTTCATACAGGGGAGAAACGATATAGCTGTGATTTTTGTCCGAAGAATTTTGGTATAAAGAGCCAATTGACTAAACACGCAAGAATTCATACAGGCGAGAAAGCATATAGCTGTGATATTTGTTCAAATAAATTTTCACACATAAGTAATTTGATTGTACACACATACAGGGCTCATACAGGCGAGAAACCATATATCTGTAATGTTTGTTCAAAGAATTTTAGTTCAAAAAGTAATTTGACTGTACATGCAAAAGTTCATACAGGCGAGAAACCATTTAGTTGTAACATTTGTTCAAAGAAATTTTCAAGGAAAACCTATTTGACAGTACACAAAAGATTTCATACAGGCGAGAAACCATATAGGTGTAATTTTTGTCCGGAGAATTTTCATACAAAGAGCCAACTGACTGTACATACAGCAAGAATTCACAGAGACGAGAAACCATTTAGTTGTAATTTTTGTCCAAGGAAGCTTTTTACAAAAAATGGGTTGACTGTACACAAAAGAGTGCATACTGGCTAGAAACCATATTATAGCTGTGACGTTTGTTCAAAGAAATTTTCAAGTAAAAGATATATTTTGTCCCTACATAAAAGATTTCATACGGGCGGGAAACCATATAGCGATGGGTCCTACGTATACTGGCGTAAGTGAAAAAAATAGATTTTACAGGAGAGCCAATTAAGTTGTCAGAACCATATTTTTGGGTCATATCTTGTGACCTATTTTAACGAATTTAGTGAATTTTTGCATGTAGCCTTATCAATTAATGCTTTTCTTATTACTGGTAGCAAATTTTATGCATATTCAATATTTTTTGAGATTTTACACATCGGCCCTTTTACGTCGTCGTATTTCTATAATGATATGCTTATTGTTCAACGTAAACAGATTTAAATGATCATTCGCCCTTTTACTAGGCTCAACGTAAATATAATATTTTAAGAGATTCCTGTTTTTTTTTAGCACGTAATTATTTAACTGTTATCACGTTTTACTGTCTACAATGAATCAGTTGCAAAGTATTGCTCATTGTGTAGTTATTTCAGTTTAACGCAGCTACGCCCATATACTGTGCTATACATTAGAATGTTTAAGAGGCCGGGTGCCATCGAAATTATCATACACACGTAATACCAAAATCTTTTTCTCATACGAAAATATTTAACATGTTTGAGTTATTTTTCAGCTTAAAATAGTATTTACCTAGGGTTCCTGCACAATTTTTTTTTCACAAAATATTAAAACACAAAAAAAAATATTGTTTAAATATTTTGTAGTAAATTTACTAAGTACTAAATATTGTATTTCAACTTAAAGTGTGTAAATTTACAAATAAAACAATCTGCATAATTTTTCACGCTTTTATTTATGATAAATTGTTTGTAGGCGGCAATATAATGAAGTAGGTTCAATAATAAACTAAAAATTTCTTCATGAAATCAAACGACAATTTAGAATGCAATCAAGTATCTACTACAAAATATGATAAATAATATTATTGAATATAAAAATATAATGATAATCTAATCACAACTTTTACTAGTAGAGTATCTCTCAAAAAGCAAACATAACAAGAAATAAAATATTATTAAACCTTTTCTGTACCCACTTAATTTGAATCTGGGTGCACGGTAGTGCACCCGCCGAGACGAGCCAAGCGAAGCGCAAGGGCACTACCTACCTTTTCTCGAAGTGTTTCGCTGTTTTTTTGAACCTTCATAGAATTGGTTTCCGTTGTAGCAGACGGTTCATATTTTCAGGATATAATGTCATCAATAAACTTATTAAGCATACAAAGTCTCAATTGAATAGCTTCTATACTTTAGATTTTATTGATATCCAAAATACACCGATTTCGTCACTGACACACTGATGGTCATCAAAATGTTTGGCTACTTCCTGAAGTGCTAGAAAGCTGAAATTTGATATGCAATCTTAGTTTAGTATACAACCAACAAAAAAATTAATAAACTTGTGATTTTCGTCCCTCATCCCCTAAAATGGGGGTGAGTGGAAGTTGACCCTCGTAGAGTTGGTTTCCGATGTGCCAGATAGTTTATATTCTCAGGATATAATGTCAATAACAGACTTATTGAACATACAAAGTCTCAATTGAATTGGTTTAATACTTTATATTTTATTGATATCTGAAATACGCCGAAATTTGGTTATACGCCGTAAAATAAGTTTAGTAGGGGGGTAATGGAAGTTTAAATAAGACTTTTATCAATTTTATGAATAACTTGCTGTCCCGGTGAACTATGTGTCACTTTAAAACCTTCCCTGGACTTCTACGAATATTTTAAGACCAAAATCAGCCCAATCCGTTCAGCCGTTTTCGAGTTTTAGCGCGACTAACACATTTGACAATCCATTTTTATATATATATAGATATAAGAAGAGGACATAAAAGTTTACACGGGATGGACATATTTAACTAAAAACCTCTTAATAAAAAACACTAAAAAGACTAAAAATACTGCCTAGCAAGTAGCGACTTACAAAAAGGGCTGAAATCCCACCAAAAACATTTCATGTAAAAGTTACCTCGACGACCACAAAAGGTTTGCTCTGTGAAAAAGACATCAGATCTTATGTAGAGCCAAGCTTCTGAATCAACGCGGCCTAACTCTATCGATTCTAACTACATCAAATTCTACATAATATGTACGTATGTACGGCTGGTATTGCTGTCATTAATACGGGATGCCTCTACGTAATCATTAGCGCTTGTTAGTTGTAAGTCTGTATTAGTAAGAAGATCAAAAGACAAATCTTCAACTGCATATTCCGCACCAGAACCAGAAGGAAGAGGAGAAACTGCAATCAAAGAAAATTTATGATTACTTTAAAACCATCAGTTACTAATAACCAAAAAATATTTATTTGCACTGATATCAAGAAATAGGCATACGAATATAGATTTAGAAAAAAACCCTTATAAATAATCCGCCAAGTGCGAGTCGGACTCGCGCACGAAGGGTTCCGTACCGTTATAGAGCAAAAAAGGTGTGCGTCCCCCCAGAAAGCCCAATCGAGCTAGGTGTATTTTCAATATATCAGAATTTAGAGCAAAAATAGAGCACCTCTACAGTCAAGTAAAAAAATTGGAGCATTAATACGAACGACGCTGCGAGCTAAAAACCGTGGGCTTGCTGACGTCCTGTCCCGTCAGCACGCCCAAGCTAGATCTCGGGAACCGTTGAGAGTACTATCGTGTATTGTGGTTCAAATTTTCGAGCAAAATTGGAGCACTCTGCTCCCGTGAAATCAACTTCGAAACTAGAATGTGAAAGGAGTTAGACGTGATTAACCGGTGGGCTTGCTGGCGTCCTGTCCCGTCAGCAAGCCCACGCAGATCTCTGAAACGGTAATGATTTGGATTATGATTAAAAACTCTACAATAGAGCCCTATTTAGAGCACTCTGCTCCAAAAAAAATATTAATGTAGCTTCAATAGTTATCGAGTTACAGGCCTTTGAAAACGGGCTTGCTGACGTCGCGTCCCGTCAGCAAGCCCATTTGGAGCGTGAAAACTACTGAACGGAGAGTCGTCAAAAATATCTCAAATCGTAGCTTAGAATGAGAGAACTATGCTCCAAATAGATCAAAATCCTAGGTTCTACGGATTTCGCGCTATCAGCGAAAAACACTTCAGCCGCCAAAATTTGTCGATTTTCACAATCGCGCGACGTTGCCGTTCCGTGCGACAAGCAAATGAACGCTTCATTTGCCGTTGGTGTACACGAGAATGAACCTTCCGATGGTTTATTTAAGAGTCTCTTTACTTGCAATCCTAAGATGGCTTGTAGTTTATGTCAGAAATAATAGACCAGCAGCTATCGTTGCTAATTCGACATTTGTAATCTTCTTGTAAGTTCATGTAAAAGTAAGCTTGTTTGCCTACTCCCTATATTGAAATGTTACCTAATAATATTTCATTTGATGTGATGTGAGTCAGCACAGCATGATTAAGGGCCTACATGAGCCATAACGAAAACTCAGTTTTCAAGTTAGGCATTTATTTAGAAACAATCAATCGGCAAAATATAGAAAGCTGTATAATATTTATTATTTTTAACTGAGAAATTATTTTTTAACTGATGGCGGCGCCACTTAGGCCTGTGAAGTTGTGATCTTAATTATAGAAGTGTTGAAATAAAACAAGAAACATACAAATGTGTAAATGTTATAATTGTTACAAATCAGTCTTGTTTTATAAATTAGAATAGGTAAGGTGCCTGAAGGTACCTTTCGCACCTTTGCTTCTTATAAAACAGTCTTAATCATCATTTGGTTGCTTATGTTACTTTACTACGATTATGATTAAATAAATATAGCGTTTCATTTATTGTAGTGTTCCTATTACGTTTTTTCCAAACATGTTGAACAGTGGCGAGGGGTGAATATTTTGAGAAGGGAAGCCGGAGTAAAAAATCTACTTACCAATTTTGGTAATTTATAATTGAATGACATGCTTTTAATTTTCAAAACTAAGTTTGGAAAACAAAGTTTCCTTCGACAGCAAAATATAATCTGTCAGACAACAGTCTTTCTGAATTAATGCCATATTTTCCGAACTACACGATTACGTCGTACGACTCACAATTATTCACAAGTCACAATATAAATTAATTTAATTCACGACACTCTTCTAAGTTCTAACGCTAAAACAAAATTTAAATTCGACAAAACAAAACAAACGACATGTTGTTTACAAACACACTATCCGCCATATTAATATGTCAATCTAAAAACCAGCAAAATAAAAATGTATTACGCGCCTGTCATTTTTAGTACCGCTAAAGGCATTCTTAATAAAGTCGTATTACAAAAAATCCTACCAAAATAAAATGTATTACGCGCCAGCAGAAGTATAATGTCGCTACATTCATTCTTAAATTCGAATCATAACAATTTTACTTCATGACTCATCTATCTCGCTTGCACTTGTGCGTTGCTAATTAACCTTTCTCCGTAATAACTCGTCGGGCATCGAGTTATTTCCAAGTATATATCGCGCGTGCTAGAACGAGACAGAACATGACGACCAGTTCACAGGAATGAAAAGGACAGATGCTTACTATGAACTGTCGTTGTATGGAGAAATAAGCCGCTAATCCTGCGGCTTATTTGATTCTCTGCGCCCGCACATTGCATTGCCTTTTAAAATTTGTAGGCGATAGTTATTAATTCAAACTATGTATTTCAAGTGAGAGAAAAATTTATTGCATATAACATTGTGAATTCAAAGTTTTTTAAGTAGGTATGTAAAATATTTATTAGATAAATATGTCGTTGGCCCATATATTCGATTTTTCTAAGCCCTAAGGGAAGCCGATGGGAATCGGGTTATATGGACGCTTCGCCACTGATGTTGAAATAAAATTTAAAATAAACTAACAGACAATATAAGTAAACATCGTAACAATAGGTAGGTATAGTGCTTAAGCAAAGTTATACAACAATTTTTATCACATTTTTGGTCGTAAAATGGCACTAAAATTATGTAAAGTTTCATGTGCACAATCACCTCTTTATTTGTGTCCATTTCGCTATAATCCTCACTTTTGAAACCTTCATGAAAATCAATTTTGAGTAGGTATGCCAAAAAATATTCATGAAATAGTCGTGACTACATGCCGAATCTCGAAAATAGTCCTTCAAGGATTCCAGAGTTATAAAGGTGTGTTGAGGATTTTTTATATGTATAGTTTACATGGGTTATATGGGTTTTTAACATACTTATACAGAGTAAACCAGGTCGAAATTTATATCGCTTGGGACGACTATTTCCGGACTATTTTTTGATACCAAGTTTATACTGAAATCCGTAAACGTTTAGTAGAAAACAGGTGAGGATTATACCGAAAAAGCATGTCGCTATAATCCTCACCAAGGTACCCATAACTCTGGAATCCTTGAAGGACTATTTTCGAGATTCGGCATGTAGTCACGACTATTTCATGAATATTTTTTGGCATACCTACTCAAAATTGATTTTCATGAAGGTTTCAAAAGTGAGGATTATAGCGAAATGGACACAAATAAAGAGGTGATTGTGCACATGAAACTTTACATAATTTTAGTGCCATTTTATGACCAAAAATGTGATAAAAATTGTTGTATAACTTTGCTTAAGCACTATACCTACCTATTGTTACGATGTTTACTTATATTGTCTGTTAGTTTATTTTAAATTTTATTTCAACATGTTTGGAAAAAACGTAATAGGAACACTACAATAAATGAAACGCTATATTTATTTAATCATAATCGTAGTAAAGTAACATAAGCAACCAAATGATGATTAAGACTAAAACAGTCTTAATCATCATTTGGTTGCAAAGGAAATAAGAAGCAAAGGTGCGAAAGGTACCTTCAGGCACCTTACCTATTCTAATTTATAAAACAAGACTGATTTGTAACAATTATAACATTTACACATTTGTATGTTTCTTGTTTTATTTCAACACTTCTATAATTAAGATCACAACTTCACAGGCCTAAGTGGCGCCGCCATCAGTTAAAAAATAATTTCTCAGTTAAAAATAATAAATATTACACAGCTTTCTATATTTTGCCGATTGATTGTTTCTAAATAAATGCCTAACTTGAAAACTGAGTTTTCGTTTAAAAGTAGGTACTACTAACGTGAGTAATTATTTTTAACTAATGGCGGCGCCATTATGGCTCGTGTAGGCCCTTAATCATGCTGTGCTGACTCACATCACATCAAATGAAATATTATTAGGTAACATTTCAATATAGGGAGTAGGCAAACAAGCTTACTTTTACATGAACTTACAAGAAGATTACAAATGTCGAATTAGCAACGATAGCTGCTGGTCTATTATTTCTGACATAAACTACAAGCCATCTTAGGATTGCAAGTAAAGAGACTCTTAAATAAACCATCGGAAGGTTCATTCTCGTGTACACCAACGGCAAATGAAGCGTTCATTTGCTTGTCGCACGGAACGGCAACGTCGCGCGATTGTGAAAATCGACAAATTTTGGCGGCTGAAGTGTTTTTCGCTGATAGCGCGAAAACCGTAGAACCTAGGATTTTGATCTATTTGGAGCATAGTTCTCTCATTCTAAGCTACGATTTGAGATATTTTTGACGACTCTCCGTTCAGTAGTTTTCACGCTCCAAATGGGCTTGCTGACGGGACGCGACGTCAGCAAGCCCATTTTCAAAGGCCTGTAACTCGATAACTATTGAAGCTACATTAATATTTTTTTTGGAGCAGAGTGCTCTAAATAGGGCTCTATTGTAGAGTTTTTAATCATAATCCAAATCATTACAGTTTCAGAGATCTGCGTGGGCTTGCTGACGGGACAGGACGCCAGCAAGCCCACCGGTTAATCACGTCTAACTCCTTTCACATTCTAGTTTCGAAGTTGATTTCACGGGAGCAGAGTGCTCTAATTTTGCTCGAAAATTTGAACCACAATACATGATAGTACTCTCAACGGTTCCCGAGATCTAGCTTGGGCGTGCTGACGGGACAGGACGTCAGCAAGCCCACGGTTTTTAGCTCGCAGCGTCGTTCGTATTAATGCTCCAATTTTTTTACTTGACTGTAGAGGTGCTCTATTTTTGCTCTAAATTCTGATATATTGAAAATACACCTAGCTCGATTGGGCTTTCTGGGGGGACGCACACGCAAAAAAGGCTAAAAAATGTTTATTGTATGGAAGCCCCCCTTAAATATTAGTATAACATATTTTGTTTTAAGTATTTGTTATTATAGCGGCAACAGTTATAATACACAATCTGTGAAAATTGCAGAAGTCTAACTATAGCGGTTCTTGAGATACAGCCTGGCGACAGACAGACAGACAGACAGATGGACGGGCGGACGGACGGACGGACAGACAACGAAGTAAGTTGGATACGGAACCCTAAAAACGTACACAAATGAAATAATTTATTTACTTAATACAAGATAGACTTCTGTACATACGCACTTACGCCACTGTATGTTTTAATGACTTTTAATAATCACGTAATAATTTGCTTACTTTAGGATAAAAGGTGATAAATAATCATTCAAAAAAATAAATAAAAAAACCGTGTTGCGTTTCATTAGATGCCAAAAATACAATTTTTAAATCAAAGGCGTAAGTGATTACCCTAAAATTGAACTACGTAAATGGGCGAAAGCGAGTTCACGCCTTTTTACGAAGTATACCATTAAATTACTACTAAATGTTAATATTTTGCAACAGTGATATGTAAATATCACTTCACTAGACTAAATAACAACAAAAAATGGTTGACTCATCTTACCTGGACAATCAGTTTCATTATTTTCGTCTTCGGTGTTTAAATCACTACTGTATTTTCTTTGGCCAATAATTTTATTTAAGATTTTTTGAGCCCTTGTGATTGGCATTCTTTTTGCTGGCGGCATTTTTGTTAAAATACTTATTATTATATTATAAAAAAAACATTATACTGCGCTGAAAACGAGCGAGCATACCAAAGGTAACGGACGTCGCCGCGACGTCGGCATATCATGGATATGTAGCATCAATCCTTAGGTATGGTCTGCTACTCTGGGGCAACTCGACGGACGTAGATAAGGCTTTCATTGCACAAAAAAAATGTGTGCGTGCGATGTGTAGCAAGCCACCTTACGAGTCCTGTAAACCACTGTTCCAAAAACTAAGTATAATGACTTTACCGAGTATGTACATATACGAATTAGTAAATTACGCAAAAATAAACTATAAGAATTTCAAAAAAGCACGTGACATATATCCCAGAAACAAAAGAAACCCTGACAGATTAGTACTCGACGTCATTCCAAAATACGCAATGTACCAAAAACAATATTATGCAATGTGTATAAAAGCATATAACGCTATTCCTAATAATATAAAAAACCTACCGTACAATAAATTTAAAAAGGAAATAGTGAAATGGTTAAAAATGAAAAACTTCTACTCGGTAAAGGAATTATTCAATTCAAAAAATGATATACATTTGTAATAATTATATTATTGTAATAACGTTGACTAAATTCTATTTAAAATTTTTTCTTTTATTTTAATCATTGTGACCATAATTTAATTAATTTTCGTATATAATTGACCATATTACTATAATTTAATTAACTATTACTATGACATACATTTAAATTTTATTCTAATTATTTCGTATGAACTTGATGTATTTTCTGTTTTTCTTTCCTATGTATTAAACTAATAAACATGATAATTTTAAGCAATAATAATTATACTGACATGCAATCTACGATTTATCACACTACCAATCTGTTATTTTAATTATTACTTTGACAAAATTGTTGACTTCTAATAATATTTAATGTTAACTTTGGACGATTTAGAGTTTATTAAAATTTTATATGTATATTTGCATGCTATTCTATAATATAGCTAAAAGTGTTAGACTATAAGAACCACATTACCACCTACTGTATTACACTTTTAGAGCAAATAAATAAATGAAATAAATGAAATAAATGAAACAGTATAACGGCCTAAGCGGCACCTCCGCCCGCGCGCCGCTCCCCTGACGCTTAGCTTTGGCTATGTAGATGGGCGAACCGTCTGATTGGGCTTTATACGTGACGTAGATTTACATTTACGCCTTTCTGACTAAAATTTTATTTTAAAAATAATCAACAGAAAAAAAAAATCTTCACGATATTATAGATAAGAGCAAAGTGAAATCATTGGTCATATAATTGGAAAAAGGCGCAAGCGGCACTTTCGCCTCTATACGTAGGACCCATCGATAGCTGTGATTTTTGTTCGAATAATTTTTGTAGAAAGAACGAATTGATTGTACACATAGGAGTGTAATAGATATGTTAATATATGTATAGATATAGATGAAAGGATTAAACATATTATGAATTAAATCAAACTATTATAAAATTATATTGTTTAAAATATATACCTATTATATTGCTTAAAGAATAAGTTTCGCTAAGACTATTAAAGACAACACCAATATTGAGCCGTAATTTTATATTAAGTAAATTAATAATTAAAACACCTATAATTGGATTGTAAAGAAATACTTAGGGCCTGCCCCACCGCTTCCTGATAAAGCTCCCATTATCTATTTACCACATAAAAATATCTGCCATATAAATCCGCCTGATGTATTTTTTTGGTTCCACCACGTACGTCTCTGTTAAATTACGCGCCAGATAAGTAACTCTAACCTTATATGACAGTCGGAGTGGCAACGTCGCAATTTCGGTCGTACGTTCCATTTTAACGCAACCTTATAATGGAAAGTACAATAGTTTCTTAATTTCACACACACACACACACATATATATATATATATATATATATATATATATATATATATATATATTCTAAGTAGGCAGTGTTGCCAACTTAGCTACTTTGTAGCTAGATCTAGCTATTTTTCGGTATTAGGCAGCTACAATTTTAAAAAGTTGTAGCTAGATTTTTTAGCTACTTTTCATCTTTCGAGATTCGTAAAGTATTTACCGAGAATAGAAAGAAATAATGTAAAAATAAATCTTTTTTAGGGTAAAAAACGGGACCCTATTAGTGAGACTTCAATGTCTGTCTGTCTGTCTGTCTGTTTTCAGGCTGTACCTCAAAAACCGCTATAGCTAGACTTCTGAAATTTTCACAGATTGTGTATTTCTGTTGCTGCTATATCAATGAATACTAAAAATAAAATAAAGTTATTATTTAATTTTCCATACAACAAACGTATTTTTTTGGCCTTTTTTGTGTGCGTCCCCCCAGAAAGCCCAATCGAGCTAGGTGTATTTTCAATATATCAGAATTTAGAGCAAAAATAGAGCACCTCTACAGTCAAGTAAAAAAATTGGAGCATTAATACGAACGACGCTGCGAGCTAAAAACCGTGGGCTTGCTGACGTCCTGTCCCGTCAGCACGCCCAAGCTAGATCTCGGGAACCGTTGAGAGTACTATCGTGTATTGTGGTTCAAATTTTCGAGCAAAATTGGAGCACTCTGCTCCCGTGAAATCAACTTCGAAACTAGAATGTGAAAGGAGTTAGACGTGATTAACCGGTGGGCTTGCTGGCGTCCTGTCCCGTCAGCAAGCCCACGCAGATCTCTGAAACGGTAATGATTTGGATTATGATTAAAAACTCTACAATAGAGCCCTATTTAGAGCACTCTGCTCCAAAAAAAATATTAATGTAGCTTCAATAGTTATCGAGTTACAGGCCTTTGAAAACGGGCTTGCTGACGTCGCGTCCCGTCAGCAAGCCCATTTGGAGCGTGAAAACTACTGAACGGAGAGTCGTCAAAAATATCTCAAATCGTAGCTTAGAATGAGAGAACTATGCTCCAAATAGATCAAAATCCTAGGTTCTACGGTTTTCGCGCTATCAGCGAAAAACACTTCAGCCGCCAAAATTTGTCGATTTTCACAATCGCGCGACGTTGCCGTTCCGTGCTACAAGCAAATGAACGCTTCATTTGCCGTTGGTGTACACGAGAATGAACCTTCCGATGGTTTATTTAAGAGTCTCTTTACTTGCAATCCTAAGATGGCACGTAGTTTATGTCTGATATAATAGACCAGCAGCTATCGTTGCTAATTCGACATTTGTAATCTTCTTGTAAGTTCATGTAAAAGTAAGCTTGTTTGCCTACTCCCTATATTGAAATGTTACCTAATAATATTTCATTTGATGTGATGTGAGTCAGCACAGCATGATTAAGGGCCTACACGAGCCATAATGGCGCCGCCATTAGTTAAAAATAATTACTCACGTAAGTAGTACTTACCTACTTTTAAACGAAAACTCAGTTTTCAAGTTAGGCATTTATTTAGAAACAATAAATCGGCAAAATATAGAAAGCTGTGTAATATCTATTATTTTTAACTGAGAAATTATTTTTTAACTGATGGCGGCGCCACTTAGGCTTGTGAAGTTGTGATCTTAATAGAAGTGTTGAAATAAAACAAGAAACATACAAATGTGTAAATGTTATAATTGTTACAAATCAGTCTTGTTTATAAATTAGAATAGGTAAGGTGCCTGAAGGTACCTTTCGCACCTTTGCTTCTTATAAAACAGTCTTAATCATCATTTGGTTTCTTATGTTACTTTACTACGATTATGATTAAATAAATATAGCGTTTCATTTATTGTAGTGTTCCTATTAGGTACGTTTTTTCCAAACATGTTGAAATAAAATTTAAAATAAACTAACAGACAATATAAGTAAACATCGTAACAATAGGTAGGTATAGTGATTAAGCAAAGTTATACAACAATTTTTATCACATTTTTGGTCATAAAATGGCACTAAAATTATGTAAAGTTTCATGTGCACAATCACCTCTTTATTTGTGTCCATTTCGCTATAATCCTCACTTTTGAAACCTTCATGAAAATCAATTTTGAGTAGGTATGCCAAAAAATATTCATGAAATAGTCGTGACTACATGCCGAATCTCGAAAATAGTCCTTCAACGATTCCAGAGTTATGGGTACCTTGGTGAGGATTATAGCGACATGCTTTTTCGGTATAATCCTCACCTGTTTTCTACTAAACGTTTACGGATTTCAGTATAAACTTGGTATCAAAAAATAGTCCGGAAATAGTCGTCCCAAACGATATAAATTTCGACCTGGTTTACTCTGTATAAGTATGTTAAAAACCCATATAACCCATGTAAACTATACATATAAAAAATCCTCAACACACCTTTATAACTCTGGAATCCTTGAAGGACTATTTTCGAGATTCGGCGTGTGGTCACGACTATTTCATGACCATTTTTTGAAATCAAAACCAACCAACTTATTAATGCTTTACCTTCAGGTATTTTTCAAAATAGAAGATTAATAAATTGTTTTATAAATAATAAATACTTTAAATAAAATTAGCATTTTATTTAGCACTTTTTAAACTGTAATTAGCATTTTCTAGCATTTTTCGGGCGAAAAGTTAGCATTTTTCTAAAATATAAAACGGCAACACTCTGCACTATACCTACCTATTGTTACGATGTTTACTTATATTGTCTGTTAGTTTATTTTAAATGTTCAATTATAACATTTACACATTTGTATGTTTCTTGTTTTATTTCAACACTTCTATTAAGATCACAACTTCACAAGCCTAAGTGGCGCCGCCATCAGTTAAAAAATAATTTCTCAGTTAAAAATAATAAATATTACACAGCTTTCTATATTTTGCCGATTGATTGTTTCTAAATAAATGCCTAACTTGAAAACTGAGTTTTCGTTTAAAAGTAGGTAAGTACTACTTACGTGAGTAATTATTTTTAACTAATGGCGGCGCCATTATGGTTCATGTAGGCCCTTAATCATGCTGTGCTGACTCACATCACATCAAATGAAATATTATTAGGTAACATTTCAATATAGGGAGTAGGCAAACAAGCTTACTTTTACATGAACTTACAAGAAGATTACAAATGTCGAATTAGCAACGATAGCTGCTGGTCTATTATATCAGACATAAACTACGTGCCATCTTAGGATTGCAAGTAAAGAGACTCTTAAATAAACCATCGGAAGGTTCATTCTCGTGTACACCAACGGCAAATGAAGCGTTCATTTGCTTGTAGCACGGAACGGCAACGTCGCGCGATTGTGAAAATCGACAAATTTTGGCGGCTGAAGTGTTTTTCGCTGATAGCGCGAAAACCGTAGAACCTAGGATTTTGATCTATTTGGAGCATAGTTCTCTCATTCTAAGCTACGATTTGAGATATTTTTGACGACTCTCCGTTCAGTAGTTTTCACGCTCCAAATGGGCTTGCTGACGGGACGCGACGTCAGCAAGCCCGTTTTCAAAGGCCTGTAACTCGATAACTATTGAAGCTACATTAATATTTTTTTTGGAGCAGAGTGCTCTAAATAGGGCTCTATTGTAGAGTTTTTAATCATAATCCAAATCATTACCGTTTCAGAGATCTGCGTGGGCTTGCTGACGGGACAGGACGCCAGCAAGCCCACCGGTTAATCACGTCTAACTCCTTTCACATTCTAGTTTCGAAGTTGATTTCACGGGAGCAGAGTGCTCCAATTTTGCTCGAAAATTTGAACCACAATACACGATAGTACTCTCAACGGTTCCCGAGATCTAGCTTGGGCGTGCTGACGGGACAGGACGTCAGCAAGCCCACGGTTTTTAGCTCGCAGCGTCGTTCGTATTAATGCTCCAATTTTTTTACTTGACTGTAGAGGTGCTCTATTTTTGCTCTAAATTCTGATATATTGAAAATACACCTAGCTCGATTGGGCTTTCTGGGGGGACGCACACGCCTTTTTTGCTTGTAGTCAATAAAGACACCAGGTAGACACTTGAACTTTGCACAAAATCTTTATTTTTTATTTGTACTTAGAAATATCCTAAAATAAAAATAAAAAAATATTTAAGGGGGGCTCTCATACAAAAAACACAATTTTTGCCTACTTTCGCTCTATAGCGCTACGGAACCCTTCGTGCGTGAGTCCGACTCGCACTTGGCCGATTATTTTTTGGTCACCAACTAAAAGAGACGTTAAGCTACTTCCTACTAACTACTCTAGCGCCAAAAACTGGAAATCTAGCAACTTTTTAGGAGCAATCTAGTTACTTGGTAGATGTACAAAACAGTGTCCGTTACATTTAGCTCCGCTATCCCCAACATGTGGCCCGCCGGGACTTTATTTTGAAAATTAAAAATTTTGAAATTCACGCCCACCGGCAAAATAACGTAGTCTACGTGATAGTCGTTAAATTTTTTTCACTTTGAAATCGTTAATTTTGAAGAATGTTATTTTTTAACCCTAAAAAATTTTTGTTGCGGCCCGCGACACCAAGACCAAAACATGTTTGTGGCCCGTATGAAAAAAAGGTTGGGGACCACTGATTTAGCTACTTCTAGCAACTTATTGGGGGAACGAAAACTGGCAGTCTGGCAACTTTTGAACAATAATCTAGCTATTGAAATTTCGTCTGACTTGCTCTTTTTGGCGGGAAGAGGAAGGCGCCTTTTTTGAACCACAATTTGGAAAAATCGTATTTAAGTTTTTATACATTAAAAGTAGATAATATGCAGGACGAGAGCGACGGAGATGATGATCCGAACTATAAATCTTCGTCATCGAAGAAAAGGAAAATAGATGATGGAGATCTAAATGAGTGCCAAGTTCCATGGAAAATCGAAATATGTATGTATAGGAACCAAATAACATTATGAACAAATAATGGAGTCTATTTCTTTGCTTTATTGAATATCTATAACAATTAATGTTATTTAAATAATGTGAGATCTTAAACTAGATTAGATTTGACTTGGCCAGTTTTTATTACATCAGTCATTTCATAAAGTTATGAACATTTTAATTCTGATGAAAACTAGCCAAGTCAAAATCAGTCAAAATCCAGTCTAATCTAGTTTAAGATCTCACATTACTTAAATAACATTAATTGTTATAGATATTCAATAAAGCAAAGAAATAGACTCCATTATTTGTTCATAATGTTATTTGGTTCCTATACATACATATTTCGATTTTCCATGGAACTTGGCACTCATTTAGATCTCCATCCTTTTTACGGCGAAGTCCATAGACAACAATAACGTTTGTATGGAACTTGGCTTTCCATTTTCACATATTTTATGTTTTTGGTGGGATATCATAACTTTTTGTAAAGAAAACTTTCCGAGCAAGGTTAGACAGTAGACATCTTAATCTTCCCAGTTCAAACATACATAATACTAGACTATATTCAATCGCAACCTTAAGGTGCTCTTTCACCACTTCCCGACGAGTGTCGGATATGCTATCCGCAACTTATCTGGCAGATACTTCATCTGTCAGATAAATTGTGGATAGCCTATCTGAAACCTAACTGACAGATTCTTAATCTGTCAGATAAGTTGTGGGTAGCCTATCTGAAACTTATCGGGAAGTGGGGAAACAGCCCCTAAGCCTTATTGAGTATCAGACGAATAAAACAAAGAAAATCCAAGCGAATGGAAAAAGCAGCTACCATCAGGAGGCATTGGAATAATACGGTATACACAAGTGTATTTCCAACCATTAACTATAGGGTACAATCTTATTGTGCGGAAGTTAAGTAGCTATTACTATAGCTGTTTAATATACAGAAAGACGGACAGACGGACAGACATATTAAAATAATTCTATGTCTATTCCCGGGACTCAAACTATATCTCCATACCAAATTTAAGAACAATCGGTACAAGCAATTTGGGCTTGAAGAGGTAACAGACAGACATACATACTTCATAAAGTCACCTTCTATTAATTTCCTAAAGTTTTTTCAGTTCACAAATCAATATTTACGGAGAGCTCCCATACAATAAATGTGATTTTTTTGGCCTTTTTTGCTCAAAATCAATAATGGCAGCCGGTAAATACTTGAAAATTTCACAAAATCTTTTATTATATTTTTATTTTCATAATTTATTATAAAAGTAAAATAAAATAAATATTTAAGGGGGGTCTCCATACAAAAAACACAATTTTTGCCTAGTTTCGCTCTGTCCGACTCGCACTTGACCGATTTTTTTGTTTTCTGATTTTTCCCTACGCTTTCACACAATTACCGAGCTGGATTCCAAATTTTAGCCTTCTAGGTCATCTGGAAGTGGGTTAGAATTTTGATCTATAGGTCAGTCAGTCAGTGATAAAAATGTAGATTTTCGGACGTTAATAACTCAATAACCGTTTGAGCTGTGCTTATGAAATTTGGAGCATGTAGTTATCTCGCAAGTCTCATTATATAAGCCAAATTTGATACGTTTATATGAAATAGTTTCTGAATTATGAGGGGGTCAAAAGTAGCTGCAAATGGTTCGTGTAATATTACACACGGTGCTGCTCGCCATTCTGTTATGCTGGAACTTGGCTTGACATGCTACCGCGTGTCTAGATATAATTTATGTATTTTAAATACAGGTTGTGCTACTACAGTAGGCAGACCAAACAATAACACTTCTGCAATTGATGTTACACCAGTGAGCCCAGAGCTGGCTCCCTATTGTGAATGGTATGTCGGTGAGGATCCGTTGGGAAGTTATCACTTTCCAACTTTTACAAAACTTAATACTTCTCCTATGCAATATGACATAAATAAAAATGTAAATAAGTATTTATTCAAAAAAGCTAACTGGGATAAGTTCTTTAATATGTCAAATGATGTATTTCAAGATTTTGAATATAATTTACAAAATCCTTTAGAAAGTTATAATCATTTCTGTGATCTACTAAACACTTTAATCCTTCAGGCCCCGTACGAGCACCGGTGATCGCGACAACAATAGAATACAATAGCAATTCCTGGAAATTCCGACTGAAGTATTAAGAGATGAATGTGTTCCAAAAATTATAATAACTAATTCATCTAAAAAATTTAAAAAAAGGGTACCTGCTCCGTGGTGGAATGATATTTGTGATAGGGCTGTAAAGGATTGTAGAGAAGCTTTGGAAAAATATAGATATAATTTGAGTATGGAAAATTATATAAATTATAAGAGATTAGATGCATTCAAAAAAGGGATTATAGAAATTTATGCTCTACATTTAATAGATACACCCCAGTCACAAATATTTGGAATTTTATCAAAAAATATAAGCGTGTAGATTCTAGCATAAATAGTAAATGTGATAGTTTTGAACCAGAATTTTTAGACAAATTTACAAATGATGAAGTATGTGACAGTTCATTAGAAGATATATTTAAAAGTAATAATGATAGTGAATATTTCAACTTTTTCATGAAAGATTTTAGCTGGGATGAATTTTATAGTTTCTTAATGTCAAGAAGAGATTCTACTCCTGGACTGGATAATTTTCCATATTTAATGATTAAAAATTTACACAAAAACGCACAAGCAGTTCTTCTTAATATCTACAATCACTTATGGTCCAAACAAGTTGTTCCCGACGAGTGGAAAACTCAGTGTGTTTTGTCTATTCTGAAAAAAGATAAGCCAATCCATGATCATAATTCTTACTGTCCAATATCACTCACTACATGCATAGGAAAAGTTTTTGAAAATATGATAAAAGTTAGGTTAGACTACTTTACAGAAACTAATTCAATATTACCAGATTTTCAGTTAGGTTTCCGTAAAGGAAAAAGTACAGTTGACGGCTTTGTTTAATTTCTTAATGATATTAAGAATTCTTTAATGGCTCATTCAAATGCAATTTGTGTATTTTTAGATGTGCAAGGAGCATACGATAATGTTAATTTGTCTGTACTTATTAAGGTTTTAAGTGAATTAAGAATTTCTGGTAGATTTTTAATTGGATATATAGATTCTTGAATCACCGTCTTGTCTATGTGAAATTTAATGATATACTACACGGTCCAAAATTTGCACATAAAGGCTTAATGCAAGGAGCGATATTGTCTCCAATCCTGTATAATTTATATACATCACAAATTTGTAAATATGTAAAAGTATTAGGTGTTAATGTTTTACAATATGCTGATGATATTGTTATATATTGTATTAATCGTCTACTACGCTCGGCCAATTGTAATATTAATTTAGCTCTTAAGCAACTGTTAAATTATTACAATAACAAACTAAAACTAAATATTAAATCTTCAAAAAGTTCAGTTATGACTTTTGGTAAAAGTCAGTGTAATGTTCAAGTTAAATGTAATAATGAAATAATCTCAATAGTAAATGAACATAAATTTCTAGGTGTAGTTTTAGATAACAAACTCAAATTTAATAAACATATAGATTATATATGTAATAAAGCTTACCAGAGACTCAACATATTGAGATGTTTAGCAGGAGTTTTTTGGGGTGCTGATCCAAAAATACTCTCAATGTTGTATAAAAGTTTAGTTAGGAGCCACTTTGACTATAGTCGCTTAGCATTAATATATGCTAGCGCTAGTCTTCTAAAAAAGTTAGATATAATACAAAATCAAGCGCTGCGCAATATAACTTGTGCGATGAAATCCACCCCGATAAACTCAATGGAAGTTGAAACTTGTATACCTCCTTTATTCTTGAGACGACTCATGTTAGCTAAGAAATACTTTGTTAAGATGATTGCAATTAAGTCCTCACTTCCTGTAAGAAAACTGAAAGTATCTGAGGAAATAGCTAGTCTAATAGATTCTTCTGTAATTACATCACAAATTATTTCTACAAGAATTTTGCCTTAGAAGCCGACTTTGTTGCAGTTGGTTTTTTTTTTTTTTTGCGATTTTGGCACTGACACTGGGGTGTACTTTGCCATAAACAAAGGTAGGGAATAGGCGGTGGAAAAGCAAAGTAAGTACGGAATTTAGGATTTTGGATCTAGTTAGAAAGTTTCATATAATAAGTTAAATAGATTTAAATATTAATTGAATTGTAACATAAATATTGGGATAAAAAAGAATAAATTAATTTGTTGCATGAACTTAATAATATTGGAACAGAAGTAGGAAAGGGTATAGATATAGAAGAGAGGTTATCATATCGACGGGTGAAAGCGGAAGTGGCGTAACTTGAATTTTGGCCAAAATCACTTTTTAATTGATTGTTGTATAAAAAAAAAATCTGCGTCGAATGGTCTATATCTCGTCTTTCTACGATAAATTCTAGTAAAGATACGACCATGGATTTTTACCACCTTTTAGCACAGACCTTAAAAAAATTGTCGTAACTACACGAAAAACTGCAATTTTTGAATAAAAGATAGATACGACAATGCGTGAGAAATTAGAAAAAGATACGACACAGGTTTTTTAATTCTCTAGTTTGATTTAAATGAGTTACGACATTTTTGTCGCCTAAAATACAACATTTACAAAGATACGACAATTTATTTCATACTAATTTTATAGGTATGAGAAAGTTATTACATTTCAAACACATAATTTTATTCTTAAACCTATACTTACAACCAATTAATATACTTAAGTGATGAGTACAGAGATAAGTAACGATATTTCATCTCCCTCCTGCCCCTGTATGACACCTTCGCTGACGCACCTTATAAGCCGTTCTTAACGCCTTTTAGTAGATTGTTAGCGTCGATTTGAGAAAACGTGTTTGTGTGTATCAATGCACGTTTATTCTGAATGGAACTGAACACGCTTATTCTTAAATGAAGCTTAAAGACGCATAGTGAAATGTTGCATGTATGTGTCCACGTATATTTTTTTCCCCTGAGCATTGCTCTGGACATCTACACACTTATTCTTGTATACATATTTTGTTGATTTTACATGTTTGTAAAGATAAAAGCCCGTATATTTTCTGTTAACAATATCGATTATCGACTCATTTTTTTATGTTTTGCTAATATATTTTTTTATTGATGGTTCAATAAAAAATATTGTTGAGCTATAATTGTTGTTGTTAATAAATATTGAGCTCCTTCGGGTCTATGCGTGGACACACACATAATATAAAATGGAGTACAACCTTGCCTCTACGTCCTTCAAGAGAGAGAGATGTCTCTGTCTGTGAGAGACTCGAGACTCCTTCCGGGAACCCGTACATGGTCTCTGGCCAAAGCTATTGAAGGCAATTTCATGCAAGCTACCATCCCTACAAGTAGAAAATGGATCGCTAGCCCACGATGCAAAATACAAAACCGATCTTCTGGGCAAGCTCTTTGCGTCAAGCTCGACCCTAGATGACGAGGGATAGAAAACGCCGACCATACCACGATGCACGAGCATCATGTCGGAGTTTCATCAGCGCTCAGTCCTGCGTTCCCTTGATATCCAAAAGCAGAGATGCCTGACGGAATCCCTCCTATTGTGTTAAAAAAGTGCTCTCCAGAGTTGGCTCCGGTCTTAACGCGTCTTTTTCAGTTCTCCTACTCTTCTGGCATTGTCCCGGCTTCTTGGAAGACAGCCTTGGTGTAAAAAGGTGACCGCTCAAATCCTTCCAGCTACAGACCAATCGCTATAACCTCTGTCAGCTCGAAGATTATGGAATCCATAATCAATACCCAGCTTTTTCGATACTTGGGCGGCCAGGGACAAACAGAACGGATTACGAAAGAGTCGCTTGGCTGGTGATCTCTTGGCGTACCTAACTCGTCATTGGGCTCAGGCGATTGAGTCGAAGGGAGAGGCACTGGCTGATAGTTTGGACATTGCAAAGGCCTTTGATCGGGTTTGGCACAAGGCGCTGCTATCAAAGCTTCCATCATATGGGCTCCCCGAGAATTTATGCAAATGGGTCACAAGTTTCTTAGCAGATCATGTTACAGAGCAACGGCATGTATTGCTATGCGGATACATACATATGCGGTACAGTACGCTGCGCTATATACCGGCTTCTCTGATATTTTTCTAGATATAGAGTCGGAACGAACTTGTGCCTAAAATAGAGAATTCACAGGAAAAAGTCTCTGAATGGGGTAGACGTTACTTATTCCAATTCAACCCCACCAATACATAAGTCTGCGCGTTCACCACTAAAAAGTCACCAATGGTCATATTCGTTCATATTCTCCTCGTTTTCAGGGCACCCCTTTAACATTCTCCCCCAGCATTGAAATACTTGGCGTAAACATATCAAGCGAAGTCCAGTTCTGATGTCATCTAGAGGGTGAGGCCAAGTTAGCCTCGAAAAAGCTTGGTGTCCTTAACAGAGCGAGACAGTATTTCAGTCCGGACCAACGACTATACATAACTCTGCAAGGCGCAGGTTCGGCCTCATATGGAATACTCTTCTCATGCCCAGAGGCAGGGGCGCCAAATACCAACTACTCCCTTTGGATCGTATACAATGAAGGGCCGCTCGCATTGTTGACTGCCATAGTGTTTCAAACAGGCTGGACTCCTTGAAAATACGCCGAGATGTAGCTTCACTCTGCATCCTCTATCGGCTTCATGATGTATCACGGGGAGTGCCCTAAGGGATTGTTCAGAATCATACCTCCTGCAATTTTTTGCCATCGTTCCACGCGAAAAATATACCATCCTCATCACCTTGATGAGTGGCAGTCTTCCACCGTGCGATTTTCACGTAACTTTCTGCCGCGTACTGTAAAATTGTGGAATGAACTATAACCAGCAATATTTTCAGACCTATACGACCTGCAAACCTTTAAAAAGATAGCGTATTAGTACCGGATAAGGCCGGCAACGCACCAGCAGCCCTTCTCATGTTGCTAGTGTCCATGGGCAACGGTAGTTACTTTCAATCAGGTGACCCTTGTGCTCGTTTGCCCCCATATCTTATAAAATAAAAAGAATAACTTTAAATTCATGAGCATGAATAAAATATTAGGGCTTAAACCTTTATAAAGTAGAAAAAACAAGAGAAATAAATGTTTTATTACATTAATTTTCATTTTATTATAGTGATTTTATATTTCCACGTTGATTAATGATTAATAAAACAAATTTCCGTTCCTTTATTTTCTTATGTTATAAACAAATAATAGTAAATAGTCATATTATTTCTTTTAATTTGTTATAATGACATTCTTTTAAAACAAACAATTCATTTAGTTTAAGATACAGCATTTCATATTCACAACGTCTGTCGCCGATTTTGCACTTGAACCGAAAGTTGTAAGGCAATTTAATTAAGTAAACAAGATACGGCGAAATGAAATGCGTAAGGGCCTGTTATATTTGAGATACGACAGATCCGTCGCTCAAAAAATTATGCTTTTTTAAGTTATCTATACATTTCCTCTCAAAGATACAACATTTCTGCTGCGTAAAATAGAAATATTTTTTGTCGTAACTTGTTAAAAATCAATGAAATATCAACTTTAGAAAAATTTTAACAAACTCATCGTATAGGTCTTAGGTTAATTTAAATACGTTTCAATTTTTAAGTTTCTACCTTAGTAAATATAGAAGTTATGAATTTTTTAAAAAGTTTTTTGGCTCTCCTGTAAAGTTGGATTTTTCAAGTTACGCCACTTCTGCTTTCACCCGTCGATATAGACAGGAGTGATCATACAGTGGACAGGAAAGAATAATATCGACGGGTGAAAGCAGAAGTGGCGTAACTTGAAAAATCCAACTTTACAGGAGAGCCAAAAAACTTTTTAAAAAATTCATAACTTCTATATTTATTAAGGTAGAAACTTAAAAATTGGAACGTATTTAAATTAATCTAAGACCTATACGATGAGTTTATTAAAATTTTTTTAAAGTTGATATTTCATTGATTTTTAACAAGTTACGACAAAAAATATTTCTATTTTACGCAGCAGAAATGTTGTATCTTTGAGAGGAAATGTATAGATAACTTAAAAAAGCATATTTTTTTGAGCGACGGATCTGTCGTATCTCAAATATAATACGCCCCTACACATTTCATTTCGCCATATCTTGTTTACTTAATTAAATTGCCTTACAACTTTTGGTTCAAGTGCAAAATCGGCGACAGACGTTGTGAAAATGAAATGCTGTATCTTAAACTAAATTAATTGTTTGTTTTAAAAGAATGTCATTATAACAAATTAAAAGAAATTATATGACTATTTACTATTATTTGTTTATAACATAAGAAAATAAAGGAATGGAAATTTGTTTTATTAATCATTAATCAACATTGAAATATAAAATTATTATAATAAAATGAAAATAAATGTAATAAAACATTTACTTCTCTTGTTTCTTCTACTTTATAAAGGTTTAAGCCCTAATATTTTATTCATGCTCATGAATTTAAAATTCTTCTTTTTATTTTATAAGATATGGGGGCAAACGAGCACAAGGGTCACCTGATTGAAAGTAACTACCGTTGCCCATGGATACTTGCAACATGAGAAGGGCTGCTGGTGCGTTGCCGGCCTTACTCGGTACTAATACGCTATCTTTTTAAAGGTTTGCAGGTCGTATAGGTCTGAAAATATTGCTGGTGACAGTTCATTCCACAATTTTACAGTACGCAGCAGAAAGTTACGTGAAAAACGCACGGTGGAAGACTGCCACTCATCAAGGTGACGAGGATGGTATATTTTTCGCGTGGAACGATGGCGAAAAATTGCAGGAGGTATGATTCTGAACAATCCCTCAGGGCACTCCCCGTGATACATCATGAAGCCGATAGAGGATGCAGAGTGAAGCTACATCTCGGCGTATTTTCAAGGAGTTCAGCCTGTTTGAAACACTATAGCAGTCAACAATGCGAGCGGCCCTTCATTGTATACGATCCAAAGGGAGTAGTTGGTATTTGGCGCCCCTGCCTCTGGGCATGAGAAGAGTATTCCATATGAGGCCGAACCTGCGCCTTGCAGAGTTATGTATAGTCGTTGGTCCGGACTGAAATACTGTCTCGCTCTGTTAAGGACACCAAGCTTTTTCGAGGCTAACTTGGCCTCACCCTCTAGATGACATCTGAACTGGACTTCGCTTGATATGTTTGCGCCAAGTATTTCAATGCTGGTGGAGAATGTTAAAGGGGTGCCCTGAAAACGAGGAGAATATGAACGAATATGACCATTGGTGACTTTTTAGTGGTGAACGCGCAGACTTATGTATTGGCGGGGTTGAATTGGAATAAGTAACGTCTACCCCATTCAGAGAATTTCTCCTGTGAATTCTCTATTTTAGACACAAGTTCGTTTCGACTCTATATCTAGAAAAATATCAGTATATAGGGCAGCGCCTGTACTATAATCCGCATAGCAATAAATGCCGTTGGTCTGTAACATGATCTGCTAAGAAACTTGTGACCCATTTACATAAATTCTCGGGAAGCCCATATGATGGAAGCTTTGAATGCAGCGCTTTTTGCCAAACCCGATCAAAGGCCTTTGCAATGTGCAAACTAACAGCCAGTGCCTCTCCCTTCGACTCAATCGCCTGAGCCCAACGACGAGTTAGATACGCCAAGAGATCACCAGCCAAGCGACTCTTTCGGAACCCGTACTGTTTGTCCCTGGCCGCCCAAGTATCGAAAGAGCTGGGTATTGATTATGGATTCCATAATCTTCGAGCTGACGGAGGTTATAGCGATTGGTCTGTAGCTGGAAGGATTTAAGCAGTCACCTTTTTATACCAAGGCTGTCTTCCAAGAAGCCGGGACAATGCCAGAAGAGTAGGAGAACTGAAAAAGACGCGTTAAGACCGGAGCCAACTCTGGAGCACACTTTTTTAACACAATAGGAGGGATTCCGTCAGGCCAACTCTGCTTTTGGATATCAAGGGAACGCAGGACTGAGCGCTGATGAAACTCCGACATGATGCTCGTGCATCGTGGTATGGTCGGCGTTTTCTATCCCTCGTCATCTAGGGTCGAGCTTGACGCAAAGAGCTTGCCCAGAAGATCGGTTTTTATTTTGCATCGTGGGCTAGCGATCCATTTTCTACTTGTAGGGATGGTAGCTTGCATGAAATTGCCTTCAATAGCTTTGGCCAGAGACCATGTACGGGTTCCCGGAAGGAGTCTCGAGTCTCTCACAGACAGAGACATCTCTCTCTCTCTTGAAGGACCTAGAGGCAAGGTTGTACTCCATTTTATATTATGTGTGTGTCCACGCATAGACCCGAAGGAGCTCAATATTTATTAACAACAACAATTATAGCTCAACAATATTTTATATTGAACCATCAACAAAAAAATATATATTAGCAAAACATAAAAAATGAGTCGATAATCGTTATTGTTAATAGAAAATATACGGGCTTTTATCTTTACAAACATGTAAAATCAACAAAATATGTATACAAGAATAAGTGTGTAGATGTCCAGAGCAATGCTCAGGAGAAAAAAATATACGCGGACACATACATGCAACATTTCACTATACGTCTTTAAGCTTCATTTAAGAATAAGCGTGTTCAGTTCCATTCAGAATAAACGTGCATTGATACATACAAACACGTTTTCTCAAATCGACGCTAACAATCTACTAAAAGGCGTTAAGAACGGCGTATATGGTGCGTCGGCGACGGTGTCATACAGGGGCAGGAGGGAGATGATATGGCGTTACTTATCTCTGTACTCATTACTTAAGTATATTCATTGGTTGTAAGTATAGGTTTAAGAATAAAATTATGTGTTTGAAATGTAATAACTTTCTCATACCTATAAAATTAGTATGAAATAAATTGTCGTATCTTTGTAAATTTTGTATTTTAAGCGACAAAAATGTCGTAACTCATTTAATTCAAACCAGAGAATTAAAAAACCTGTGTCGTATCTTTTTCTAATTTCTCACGCATTGTCATATCAATCTTTTATTCAAAAATTGCAGTTTTTCGTCTAGTTACGACAATTTTTTTTAAGGTCTGTGCTAAAAGGTGGTAAAAATCCATGGTCGTATCTTTACTAGAATTTATCGTAGAAAGACGAGATAAAGACCATTCGACGCAGATTTTTTTTTTATACAACAATCAATTAAAAAGTGATTTTGGCCAAAATTCAAGTTACGCCACTTCCGCTTTCACCCGTCGATATGATTTAAATCACCCACTTCCAAACCGCAATCGCAAGCATCATCGTTGCGAATCCGAATTCTTTTCAAGTGCGCCGGTGTGGTAACATGTCCCAACCTCATTCTAATTATAGAAGAGGTTGTACTTTTCGATAGATTTATTTTGAAGAACCAAGGCTTAAACTGAATCTCAGTTTGTATGTACTTATAATGAACACCTTTTCTTTGACTACTTACTGCCCAGTCTTTACTCCAATCCTGTTGGAGAAAGTTCTTGGCAAGAGACGGCAAGTCGTGACAATAATTCACATATGGAAAAACATCTCCACTGGAAACTGCATCTTTGGCCAGTCTATCTGCTTCCTCGTTTCCAAGAATGCCGCAATGACTTGGAATCCAGACAAATGTAACAGACAAATTACTGAGAATACATTTGTACAAAAGATTTCTGATTTGTATGATTATGGGAAAACATTTTGATCTAAACGTAAATCTATTCAATGCTTGGAGGGCACTTAAAGAGTCAGTAAAAATTACAGTTTTTTTAAGCTTTGCTAGTAGGATGTAGTCAACTGCTTTAAAAAGACCAAAGCATTCGCCAGTAAAAACAGAAGTTTGTGGTGGAAATTTTACTTTTTGAACTATATTGTATTGGAGATGGTAAATACCTACTCCAACACAATTATAATTATTATTTACTGACATTTTAGAGGCATCCGTGTAAATGTGATGCCAACCTTGCCAATTGTTCGTTGCTAAATAATTAAAAAAAGGCTTTGCATAATATTTATCAGATTTTTTAATACCTATGTCATAGCGGATATCAGGATTTAAAACAAGGGATTCAAAGGATGAATTAAAAAGCGGGAAAACAGGTAATCTATGTGTAGGGGCATCAAGCGACAAATATCGGATATAACTATTAACTAAGCAAGGGCGAGATTTGTGCAACCAAAATTGATTATTATTTACTAAATCTAACAGTTTTTTTAATTTCGGAATAAGGGGATGGTTTGAAAATTTCAAACAGCGAATAAAAAACTTGTCAGCCAGGTATTGCCGCCTTAGATAGAGCGGCGGTTCACCGCATTCTACCTGCAATGCATTTATTGGCGATGATGCCATGGCTCCACAAATTATCCTCATAGCTTTTGCCTGTATCTTATCCAACTGTTTAAAACCAGCTACGTTACAAGGTTCTAAAAGGAATGTACCATAGTCATCACCATACACTTCTTATTAAAGCGTTATACAGCAATTTTAGGTTAAACAGGTGAGATCCCCACCACACTCCCGATAAACATCTGATTATGTTTAACGTACGTTCACATTTCGACGCAATATACTCGTTATGGGCATTGCCATTAAGTTTCGAATCTAAAATTACTCCTAAAAATTTGGCCTCCTTATCAACTGGAATTTGTAATCCATTATATCTTACCAGCACTGGAGGAGGATATCGCATACGGGTAAAAAGAACAGCGGAACTTTTATTAACTGAAAGATCTAATCCATTCTCATCTAACCATACCTTTAGACGTGCTAGGGCTCGCGATAGTCTAATGGAGGCTCTTTCAATAGATTGATCTATTACATAAATTGTTAAATCATCGGCGTATTGCAGAAGATACAATTCACCATCTATATCTGTTAACATATTATATGATTCCAAATCTGAAGTCACGCCAGTCACTACATCCTCTATATCTGACGAGTAAATATTATACAAGGGTGGACTTATCGGTGAGCCTTGGGGCAGCCCTTTATCAACAACCCGCACTTCCGTCGACGTTGCATCTTGTAAAGGCAGAGCAATAAATCTTTCCATTAATACGTTTATAATAAAATTACTTAAAATTTCCGGAACACCTAATAAATTTAACTTTCGTTTGAGTATATCTATCCTTACATTATCATATGCTGCGTTTATGTCTAAAAAAGCTGCTAAAACTGATTTATTTTCTGTAAAAGCAATGCGAACGTCAGTGGTAAAAAGAGCTATATTATCTATAGTACCTTTTCCTTTTCGGAATCCATATTGACTTTGTGCTAGGAGGTTATGTTTTTCAATATACCACCATTCCAAACGATTCTTTACGAGATGCTCTGCAATCTTTATTAACACTGATGATAAGACTATGGGGCGATAGGAAGAAGCTGAAGACGGAGGTTTTCCAGGTTTTAAAATGGGAATAACCTTCTGTTTTCCATGAAGTTGGAATATTACCCGTTATTAACATTGAATTAACCAAATCCAAATAATAAGTTAAAATTTCATCTGAAGCATGTTTAAAAAAAGAGTATGGGATTCCATCAATGCCCGGAGCCGAGTCGTTTAAATTTGCAACAACTCCTTTTAACTCTTGTAGAGTAAAAAGCGAGTTAAGGTCTTTAAGGCTAACTTCACCTAAAGGTGATGGACGGAGAAGTGACACAGAAGGAGGTGCTAATCTATTTAAAAAATCGTTGGCTAGAGAATCTGGCATAGGATGAAAAGGAGGTTTGTATGCAGACCTGTACCTTCTGATATTATTCCAAACTATAGAAGCATGTGTATCTGGACAGATAGACTCACAAAACTTTTTCCAGCTTGCAGACTTCTTTTTCTTAAAAACTTTTTTTGCATCACTAACAGATTTACAATAAATATCGTAGTTTTCAAATGTAGAATTATTATTATATTCTCTTTCAGCCTGTTTTCTTTTATTTATAGCGACTGAACAGTCATCATCCCACCAAGGAGGTGATGGAATGTAATGTTTAGGTGTTTTCTTATTACGAAGGGTTTCATCAGCTGATTCGATCAAAGCAGATGCTAGAGCATCAGCACAAACAGATTCATTACCTGGTGATATACTAGGAAGATGGGGTAGTTTATTTTTTAGTGCATGATAAAACTTTTCCCATTCTGCATTTTTTAAGTTATATTTTAATGATGATGAATTAGTAGAATGATTTTGTTTTTTATTTTTACAGGGGAGAGACAGGAGAATTGGGAAATGATCACTACCATGACTAGATGATAGAACTGACCAGTGTAAAAGAGAAGATAAATTTGAAGTACAAATAGACAAATCAGGGGCACTATAACCCTCATTAGGTGCAGTTTGCCGTGTTGGAAACCCTGTGTTGAGAATACATAACTTATGATAATCTAATAAATCCAATACTTCAAAACCCCACTGATTGTTATTACTACTACCCCAAGACTAATGTTGGGCATTAAAATCCCCAAGTATTACAAAAGGTTTTGGCAAAAGGCTAATTATATTCTTAATTTCTAAAAATATTGAATAGGATGGATGTGGAATATACAATGAGACAAAACAGATGTTATTTACAGATGCTGCTATTATAGAAATATTTGGATTATGTGATGGAAGTGAAATATGTACAAATGAATGATGATGATTGATGAGTAAGGCAGCACCGCCATACCCATCAGATCTGTCCTCTCTTAAACAAGCATAGCCAGGAATCTTAAAAAGAGATTCTGGCTTAAGCCATGTTTCTTGGAGAGCAAAGACAAGAGGGTGATATTTGTTTATTAAATAAATGATTTCATTTTTTTTTGCTGACTGCACTGCGACAATTCCACTGGATCAGATAATCCATAGTGGGAGTTAGTTTGAGGTGTGTTATTTACAGAGGCTACGTTGGACGGTGAAACTGATGATGGTAGAATATTTGACTGGGTTAGATAGTTAATTATAGCTGTAATTAATTCGGGCATTGAAATATTACTATCACCATTTGTAGGCAAAGCAGTGCCATTTGAACCCATTGGGGGATTGTAATCTTTAATTAAGTTTAAATGAGCAGTTTTATCATACCCACCTACTGACTTTGGTGGTGTCCTAGGTTGTCGGAAGACTGTTTTTTTATATGACTCTGTGATTGTCCTCTTTGCGGAATTTTTGATGACTGATGAGAAATTTTGTTTTTGAGAGTCTATAAAAGAAGGGGATGGACTAGAAGAGGTTAAAACTGTTGAGTATAATTTAGAAATAGGAGGGTGGAGTTTTGATGCTTCGGCATAGGATACGTTTTTGTGAGCCATGGACTCTTTAATTAATTTTTGTCGTTGGAACTCAGGGCAATTCTTACTTGTGGCTATATGGGAAGCTTGGCAAAGACAACAGAAAACAGAATCTTCATCTACAGAACATTTCTCACCAGAATGACTCTGACCACAACGGAAACATCTGGGAGTTGATCTGCACTGTGACTTAACATGCCCATACCTGCAGCAATTGTAACACTGTATGGTAGGATAAATTTACAAGTCAACAGGCAAGGAGTTATAGCACATAAAAATTCTTTTAGGTAATACTTGGCCGTCAAAAGTAAAAACAACTGACTCTGTATTTACAAACTGTACAGTATTATTTACAATGTTTTTTTTCTTTAAGCGTCTTACTTTCAAAATGTCCCCACAACCATATGGTAAAGTAATATTGGCTAAAATGTCATCATCAGACCAATCGGCTGGAATACCTCGAACCAAGCCAACACGACAAACTTGAAAAGATGGAAGAAAAACTTTGTAGTTGTTCTGTTTTAGATTTTCATTAGTAATAAAATTATTTGCATCAGAAAATACAGAGAAAGATAATGACAATCTATTCCTGCCAATTCTCTTAAGGCTACCGTTTTCTATATTCTTAATATTATGGTTTTTAAGGAAGCGACCAAATTCAACGGGATGTAAAGTGCAGTTTCCATTAGGAGATGATATTTCTTTTTGCACATGTACTACATAAGGTGTAGAGTCAGTGTCGGTGTACAGCAAACGACTAACACGAGGATTCACCAAGCCCTGATGTTTCTCCATGACACCAGCTGTATGTACTTCTTGGATATTATTCAGGTTTTCTTTATTTTCCGAGTCACTCAAGCACATACAGTTGATGTCAGGTTTTGTTTTTCCTAATCTTTTTATTGCATTTTCTGCATACTCGCCTTGATGCTGCAGGACGTTTGCGGTTTGTAGATTTGTTATTAACGGACGAATCTGTGTCCATACTTGAGTCATTTATATTTTCAGTAGTATGAATAGTAATAAATTGGCCTACAGGGGGGCCTCCCAGCCCCCCCGAGTCCTCATCCATATTTACAGAATAATATATACAAAAAACTTACCAAATAGTATGCACAAATAAAATAAAAATTAAAAGAAACTAAAAATAAGATAAAAAGAAAACTAACTAACGAAGATATTTACAATAAATTACAAAAATTAAAAATTTCCAGAAAACACGACCGCCCTTTTCGAAGATTCCCGCGCTTTTTCGTTGCAGTTGGTTTTAAATATGACAAATGACATACGTTTTTTTTTTTTTTTTTTGGCACTGACACCGGTGGTGTACTTTGCCATATGCAAAGGTAGGGAATAGGCGGTGGAAAAGTAAAGTAAGTACGGAATTTAGGATTTCGGATCTAGTTAGGAAGTTTCACTACAAGGTTTAGTATATTAATTAAAGGTTAATTGAATTGCTACGTAAATATTGAGATAAAGACGAATAAACTAATTTGTTACATAAATTTAATAAAGTTGGTACGGAAGTAGGAAAGGGAATAGACATAGAGGAGAGACTATCATAAAGACAGGAGTGATCATACAGAGGACAGGAAAGAATAATATGATTCAAATCACCCACCTCCAAACCGCAATCACAAGCATCATTGTTGCGAATTCGTATCTTTTTTAGGTGGGCCGGGGTGAGGACATGTCCTAACCTCATTCTTATTAAAGAAGAAGTTGTGCTTTTTGATAATTTAATTTTGAAAAACCAAGGTCTGAACTGAATCTCTGGTTGTATTAGCCTATACTGAACACCTTTTTTAAGACTCGTTCGTGCCCAGTCCTTACTCCAATCCTGTTGGAGTACGTCCTTAGCAAGGGAAGGCAAGTCATGACAGTAATTCATATACGGGAAAACATCTCCACTAAAAGCAGCGTCTTTGGCTAAAGCATCCGCTTTTTCATTTCCAAGAATGCCGCAATGACTCGGTATCCAGACAAACGTAACAGATAAGTTAGCAACAATACATTTCTGCAAAAGATTTCTAATTTGAATGATTATAGGAAAACATTTTGACTTAAACGTAAATCTATTTAATGCTTGAAGGGCACTTAAAGAATCAGTAAAAATGACAGTTTTATTAAGTTTCGCTAGTAAAATGTAGTCTACCGCTTTAAATAGGCCATAACATTCTCCAGTGAATACGGAAGTTTGCGGCGGAAATTTGACTTTTTGGACTATGTTGTATTGGAGATGGTATATACCAACTCCAACACACTTATTATTAACTATTGACATTTTAGAGGCATCTGTGTATATGTGATGCCAACCTTCCCAATTATTGGTTGTTAAATAATTGAAAAATGGTTTTGCATAATACTTATCAGATTTTTTAAAACCTATATCGTAACGGATATCCGGATTCAAAATAAGGGAATCAAAAGAAGCTTGAAACAGAGGGTACACAGGTAATCTAAAAGTAGGGGCGTCAAGAAATGAGTATCGCACATAACTATTTACTAAGCAAGGGCGAGATTTGTGTAGCCAAAAATTATCCTTGTTTACTAAATCTAACAGTTTTTTTAGTTTCGGAATAAGAGGGTGGTTTGAAAATTGCAAACAACGAATGAAGAACTTGTCAGCCAAATATTGCCGCCTGAGATAGAGCGGTGGTTCACCACATTCTACCTGTAATGCATTTATTGGCGAGGAAGCCATGGCTCCACAAATGATTCTCATCGCTTTTGCTTGAATCTTATCTAACTGTTTGAAACCAGCTACGTTACAGGGTTCAAGAAGGAATGTTCCATAATCTAACACACTTCTTATCAATGCGTTATACAGTAATTTTAAGTTAAACGGGTGAGATCCCCACCACACTCCTGATAGGCACCTTATTATGTTTAAAGTACGTTCACACTTTGACGCAACATACTCGTTATGAGCATTACCATTGAGTTTTGAATCTAAAATTACCCCTAAAAACTTTGCCTCCTTGTCGACTGGAATTTGCAATCCATTATATTTTACCACCACAGGCGGAGGTAAGCGCATACGGGTAAATAGAACAGCAGTACTTTTATTAACTGAAAGATCTAATCCATTTGCATCTAACCATATTTTTAGTCTTGCTAGACAGCGCGATAATCGAATAGAGGCCCTTGCAATGGATTGGTCTATGACATAGATTGTTAAGTCATCGGCATATTGCAATAGATATAATTCATCATCTATATCTATATCTGTTAACGTAAATGATTCCAAGTCTGAAGTCTCGCCAATAACTGCTTCTTCTAAATCTGATGTATAAATATTGTACAAAGGTGGACTTATTGGTGAGCCTTGGGGAAGTCCTTTATCTACAACCCGCAATTCCGTTGACGTTTCATTTTGCAAAGGCAGAGCGATAAATCTTTCAAGTAATATGTTTATAATAAAATTAATTAATAATATGGGAACACCTAATAAATGTAGCTTTCGTTGGAGTATATCTATTCTTACGTTATCATATGCTGCATTTATATCTAAAAAAGCCGCTAAAACAGATTTGTTTTCTGTAAAAGCGATACGAACATCTGTGGTAAAAAGTGCAATATTGTCTATTGTACCTTTTCCTTTTCGGAATCCATATTGACTTTTGGCTAGGAGGTTATGTTTTTCAATATGCCATTCCAAACGATTCTTTACGAGATGCTCTGCAATCTTTAGTAGCACTGATGATAAGACTATTGGGCGATAGGAGGAAGCTGAAGAGGGAGGTTTTCCAGGTTTTGGAATGGGAATAACCTTCTGTGTTTTCCATGAATTTGGAATATTACCTGATAATAACATTGAATTAACCAAATCCAAATAATAAGTTAAAATGTCATCTGAAGCGTGTTTAAAAAAAGAGTATGGGATTCCATCAATGCCCGGAGCCGAGTCGTTTAAATTTGCGACAACTCCTTTTAACTCTTGTAGAGTAAAAAGCGAGTTAAGGTCTATAAGGTTAACTTCGCCTAAAGGTGATGGACGGAGAAGTGACACAGAGGGAGGTGCTAATCTCTTTAAAAAATCATTGGCTAGAGAATCTGGCATAGGATGAAAAGGGGGCTTATATGCAGACCTATACCTTCTAATATTGTTCCAAACTATGGAAGCATGTGTGTCCGGACTAATAGATTCGCAAAACCTTTTCCAGCTTGCAGACTTCTTTTTCTTAAATAATTTCTTCGCGTCGTTAACAGACTTACAATAAATATCGTAGTTTTCAAAGGTAGAATTAATATTATATTCTCTTTCAGCCTGTTTTCTTTTATGTATAGCGACTGAACAGTCATTATCCCACCAAGGAGGTGATGGAATGTAACGTTTAGGAGTTTTCTTAATAGGGAGAGTTTCATCTGCTGATTCGATTAAAGCAGATGCTAAAGCATCAGCACAAACAGATTCATTTCCGGGTGATATACTAGGAAGAAGAGACAGTTTATTTTCTAGTGCATGATGAAACTTTTCCCATTCTGCATTTTTTAAATTATATTTTAATGATGAAAAATTAGTAGGATGATTCTGCTTTTTATTTTTACAGGGGAGAGACAGAAGAATAGGGAAGTGATCACTACCGTGACTAGATGATAAAACTGACCAGTGAAAAAGAGAAGAAAGATTTGAAGTACAAATAGACAAATCGGGAGCACTATAACCCTCATCGGGTGCAGTATGCCTCGTTGGAAACCCTGTATTAAGAATGCATAACTTGTGGTAATCTAATAAATCTAATATTTCAAAACCCCATTGATTATTATTACTGCTACCCCAAGACAAGTGTTGAGCATTAAAATCACCAAGAATTACAAAAGGTTTTGGTAAATGGCTAATTAAATTTTTAATTTCTAAAAATATTGAATAAGATGGATGAGGAATATACAATGAGACAAAACAGATGTTATTAACAGATGCAGCGATTATAGAAACATTTGGATTATGTAATGGGAGTGAAAAATGTACAAATGAATGATGATTGTTGATGAGTAAGGCTGTACCGCCATACCCATCGGATCTGTCCTTTCTTATACAGGCATAGCCAGGAATCTTGAAAAGAGAATCTGGCTTGAACCATGTTTCTTGAAGAGCGAAGACTAGTGGTTTATATTTGTTTATTAAATGAGTAATTTCACTTTTTTTGCTGACTGCACTGCGACAGTTCCATTGGATCAGATAATCCATAATGGGAGGTTGTTTTAGGTTTAATACTATTAATGGAGGCTACGTTGGACGGTGAGACCGATGTGGATATAATATTTGATTGAGTTAAGTAACTTAATATAGCTGATATTAATTCAGCTACTGAAATATTATTATCGTTATTTGCTATTAAAGCTGAACCATTCGAACCCGTTGGCGGATTATAGTCTTTAATTAAATTAAAATGAGCTGTTTTATCATATCCACTAATTGTCTTAGGTGGTGTCCTAGGTTGTCTGAACACAGTTTTTTTGTATGATTCTGTGGTTGTTTTATTTACAGAGTTGTTGCTGGGTGGATTTTGTTTTTGTTGGTTTAAGAAAGAAGGAGGAGAACTAGAAGATAAAACAGTTGAATACAGTTTTGAAATAGGAGAGTGGAGTTTTGAAGCTTCAGCATATGATAAATTTTTGTGAGCCATGGATTCTTTTATTAATTTTTGTCTGTGAAACTCGGGACAATTCTTACTAGTAGCTATATGTGAAGCTTGGCATAAACAACAAAATACACAATCCTCATCTACTGAACATTTGTCACCCGAGTGACTCTGACCACAACGGAAACATCTGGGAGTCGATCTGCACTGCGACTTAACATGCCCATACCTACAGCAATTGTAACACTGTATAGTAGGGTAAATGTATAAGTCAACAGGCAAAGAGTTATAACAAATGAAAATTCTTTTAGGTAATGTTTGGCCGTCAAATGTAAAAACTACAGACTCAGTATTAACAAACTGTGCAGAATTATTTACAATGTTTTTTTTCTTTAAACGCCTTAATTTTAAAATTTCTCCACAACCATAAGGCAGAGTAACGTTCGCCAAAATGTCATCCTCAGTCCAATCTGCTGGTATACCTCGAACCAAGCCTACTCTGCAAACTTGGAAAGAAGGAAGAAAAACCTTGTAATTATTCAGCTTTAAATTTTCATTATTGATAAAATTATTGGCATCAGAAAACATTGAGAAAGATAAAGATAATATATTTCTGCCAATCCTTTTAAGGCTGCCGTTCTCAACATTTTTTATATTGTTATTTTTAAGGAAACGACCAAACTCTACGGGGTGTAAAGAGCAATTTCCGTTAGAAGATGAAATCTCTTTCTGAATATGTACTACATAGGGTGTAGAGTCGGTGTCGGTGTACAGTAAACGACTTACACGGGGAATAGTCAAGCCCTGGCTTTTCTCTTTGATATCAACTCCATGTGTTTCCTGAATATTATTTAAGCTGTCTTTGTTTTCTGAATCACTGTAACACAGACAGTTGACATCTGGATTAGTTTTATTAGGATTTTTCTTAATTTTCTTGTTGCATTTTCTGCAAACTCGTCTGGATGTTGCAGGGCGTTTGCGGTTTGAAGATGATGAATTATTAATCGAAGAATCAGTGTCCATAGAAGAATCGTTAATTTCTGTTGTCTGAACAGTTATAAATTGGCCAGCAGGGGGGCACTCCGGCCCCCCCGGGTCCACATCCATATTTACAAAATACTATATACAAGAGACTTACCAAAATGCGCAGAAAACAATAAAAACTAAAAGAAACTAAATAAATATAAAAAGAAAACTAACTAACTAAGATATTTACAATAAATAATTCGAAAAATTATTTTTTCCAGAAAAAACACGACCGCCCTTTTTGGAGATTCCCGCGCTTTTTTTTCATGACATACGTTAGTTTTTTTTTTTTTTTTTTTTTTGGCACTGACACCGGCGGTGTACTTTGCCATATGCAAAGGTAGGGAATAGGCGGTGGAAAAGTAAAGTAAGTACGGAATTTAGGATTTCGGATCTAGTTAGGAAGTTTCACTACAAGGTTTAGTATATTAATTAAAGGTTAATTGAATTGCTATGTAAATATTGAGATAAAGACGAATAAACTAATTTGTTACATAAATTTAATAAAGTTGGTACGGAAGTAGGAAAGGGAATAGACATAGAGGAGAGACTATCATAAAGACAGGAGTGATCATACAGAGGACAGGAAAGAATAATATGATTCAAATCACCCACCTCCAAACCGCAATCACAAGCATCATTATTGCGAATTCGTATCTTTTTTAGGTGGGCCGGGGTGAGGACATGTCCTAACCTCATTCTTATTAAAGAAGAAGTTGTGCTTTTTGATAATTTAATTTTGAAAAACCAAGGTCTGAACTGAATCTCCGGTTGTATTAGCCTATACTGAACACCTTTTTTAAGACTCGTTCGTGCCCAGTCCTTACTCCAATTCTGTTGGAGTAAGTCCTTAGCAAGGGAAGGCAAGTCATGACAGTAATTCATATACGGGAAAACATCTCCACTAAAAGCAGCGTCTTTGGCTAAAGCATCCGCTTTTTCATTTCCAAGAATGCCGCAATGACTCGGTATCCAGACAAACGTAACAGATAAGTTAACAACAATACATTTCTGCAAAAGATTTCTAATTTGGATGATTATAGGAAAACATTTTGACTTAAACGTAAATCTATTTAATGCTTGAAGGGCACTTAAAGAATCACTAAAAATGACAGTTTTATTAAGTTTCGCTAGTAAAATGTAGTCTACCGCTTTAAATAGGCCATAACATTCTCCAGTGAATACGGAAGTTTGCGGCGGAAATTTGACTTTTTGGACTATGTTGTATTGGAGATGGTATATACCAACTCCAACACACTTATTATTAACTATTGACATTTTAGAGGCATCTGTGTATATGTGATGCCAACCTTCCCAATTATTGGTTGTTAAATAATTGAAAAATGGTTTTGCATAATACTTATCAGATTTTTTTATACTTATATCGTAACGGATATCCGGAGTCAAAATAAGGGAATCAAAAGAAGATTGAAACAGAGGGTACACAGGTAATCTAAAAGTAGGGGCGTCAAGAAATGAATATCGCACATAACTATTTACTAAGCAAGGGCGAGATTTGTGTAGCCAAAAATTATCCTTGTTTACTAAATCTAACAGTTTTTTTAGTTTCGGAATAAGAGGGTGGTTTGAAAATTGCAAACAGCGAATGAAGAACTTGTCAGCCAAATATTGCCGCCTGAGATAGAGCGGTGGTTCACCACATTCTACCTGTAATGCATTTATTGGCGAGGAAGCCATGGCTCCACAAATGATTCTCATCGCTTTTGCTTGAATCTTATCTAACTGTTTGAGACCAGCTACGTTACAGGGTTCAAGAAGGAATGTTCCATAATCTAACACACTTCTTATCAATGCGTTATACAGTAATTTTAAGTTAAACGGGTGTGATCCCCACCACACTCCTGATAGGCACCTTATTATGTTTAAAGTACGTTCACACTTTGACGCAACATACTCGTTATGAGCATTACCATTGAGTTTTGAATCTAAAATTACCCCTAAAAACTTTGCCTCCTTGTCGACTGGAATTTGCAATCCATTATATTTTACCACCACAGGCGGAGGTAAGCGTATACGGGTAAATAGAACAGCAGTACTTTTATTAACTGAAAGATCTAATCCATTTGCATCTAACCACATTTTTAGTCTTGCTAGACAGCGCGATAATCGAATAGAGGCCCTTGCAATGGATTGGTCTATGACATAGATTGTTAAGTCATCGGCATATTGCAATAGATATGATTCATCATCTACATACTCTATATCTGTTAACGTAAATGATTCCAAGTCTGAAGTCTCGCCAATAACTGCTTCTTCTAAATCTGATGTATAAATATTGTACAAAGGTGGACTTATTGGTGAGCCTTGGGGAAGTCCTTTATCTACAACCCGCAATTCCGTTGACGTTTCATTTTGCAAAGGCAGAGCGATAAATCTTTCAAGTAATATGTTTATAATAAAATTAATTAATAATATGGGAACACCTAATAAATGTAGCTTTCGTTGGAGTATATCTATTCTTACGTTATCATATGCTGCATTTATATCTAAAAAAGCCGCTAAAACAGATTTGTTTTCTGTAAAAGCGATACGAACATCTGTGGTAAAAAGTGCAATATTGTCTATTGTACCTTTTCCTTTTCGGAATCCATATTGACTTTTGGCTAGGAGGTTATGTTTTTCAATATGCCATTCCAAACGATTCTTTACGAGATGCTCTGCAATCTTTAGTAGCACTGATGATAAGACTATTGGGCGATAGGAGGAAGCTGAAGAGGGAGGTTTTCCAGGTTTTGGAATGGGAATAACCTTCTGTGTTTTCCATGAATTTGGAATATTACCTGATATTATCATTGAATTAACCAAATCCAAATAATAAGTTAAAATGTCATCTGAAGCGTGTTTAAAAAAAGAGTATGGGATTCCATCAATGCCCGGAGCCGAGTCGTTTAAATTTGCGACAACTCCTTTTAACTCTTGTAGAGTAAAAAGCGAGTTAAGGTCTATAAGGTTAACTTCGCCTAAAGGTGATGGACGGAGAAGTGACACAGAGGGAGGTGCTAATCTCTTTAAAAAATCATTGGCTAGAGAATCTGGCATAGGATGAAAAGGGGGCTTATATGCAGACCTATACCTTCTAATATTGTTCCAAACTATGGAAGCATGTGTGTCCGGACTAATAGATTCGCAAAACCTTTTCCAGCTTGCAGACTTCTTTTTCTTAAATAATTTCTTCGCGTCGTTAACAGACTTACAATAAATATCGTAGTTTTCAAAGGTAGAATTAATATTATATTCTCTTTCAGCCTGTTTTCTTTTATGTATAGCGACTGAACAGTCATTATCCCACCAAGGAGGTGATGGTATGTAACGTTTAGGAGTTTTCTTAATAGGGAGAGTTTCATCTGCTGATTCAATTAAAGCAGATGCTAAAGCATCAGCACAAACAGATTCATTTCCGGGTGATATACTAGGAAGAAGAGACAGTTTATTTTCTAGTGCATGATGAAACTTTTCCCATTCTGCATTTTTTAAATTATATTTTAATGATGAAAAATTAGTAGGATGATTCTGCTTTTTATTTTTACAGGGGAGAGACAGAAGAATAGGGAAGTGGTCACTACCGTGACTAGATGATAAAACTGACCAGTGAAAAAGAGAAGAAAGATTTGAAGTACAAATAGACAAATCGGGAGCACTATAACCCTCATCGGGTGCAGTATGCCTCGTTGGAAACCCCGTATTAAGAATGCATAACTTGTGGTAATCTAATAAATCTAATATTTCAAAACCCCATTGATTATTATTACTGCTACCCCAAGACAAGTGTTGAGCATTAAAATCACCAAGAATTACAAAAGGTTTTGGTAAATGGCTAATTAAATTTCTAATTTCTAAAAATATTGAATAAGATGGATGAGGAATATACAATGAGACAAAACAGATGTTATTAACAGATGCAGCGATTATAGAAACATTTGGATTATGTAATGGGAGTGAAAAATGTACATATGAATGATGATTGTTGATGAGTAAGGCTGTACCGCCATACCCATCGGATCTGTCCTCTCTTATACAGGCATAGCCAGGAATCTTGAAATGAGAATCTGGCTTGAACCATGTTTCTTGAAGAGCGAAGACTAGTGGTTTATATTTATTTATTAAATGAGTAATTTCACTTTTTTTGCTGACTGCACTGCGACAGTTCCATTGGATCAGATAATCCATAATGGGAGGTTGTTTTAGGTTTAATACTATTAATGGAGGCTACGTTGGACGGTGAGGCTGATGTGGATATAATATTTGATTGAGTTAAGTAACTTAATATAGCTGATATTAATTCAGGTACTGAAATATTATTATCGTTGTTTGCTATCAAAGCTGAACCATTCGAACACGTTGGCGGATTATAGTCTTTAATTAAATTAAAATGAGCTGTTTTATCATATCCACTAATTGTCTTAGGTGGTGTCCTAGGTTGTCTGAACACAGTTTTTTTGTATGATTCTGTGGTTGTTTTATTTACAGAGTTGTTGCTGGGTGGATTTTGTTTTTGTTGGTTTAAGAAAGAAGGAGGAGAACTAGGAGAAGATAAAACAGTTGAATACAGTTTTGAAATAGGAGGGTGGAGTTTTGAAGCTTCAGCATATGATAAATTTTTGTGAGCCATGGATTCTTTTATTAATTTTTGTCTGTGAAACTCGGGACAATTCTTGCTAGTAGCTATATGGGAAGCTTGGCATAAACAACAAAATACAGAATCCTCATCTACTGAACATTTGTCACCCGAGTGACTCTGACCACAACGGAAACATCTGGGAGTCGATCTGCACTGCGACTTAACATGCCCATACCTACAGCAATTGTAACACTGTATAGTAGGGTAAATGTATAAGTCAACAGGCAAAGAGTTATAACATATGAAAATTCTTTTAGGTAATGTTTGGCCGTCAAATGTAAAAACTACAGACTCAGTATTAACAAACTGTGCAGAATTATTTACAATGTTTTTTTTCTTTAAACGCCTTAATTTTAAAATTTCCCCACAACCATAAGGCAGAGTAACGTTAGCCAAAATGTCATCCTCAGTCCAATCTGCTGGTATACCTCGAACCAAGCCTACTCGGCAAACTTGGAAAGAAGGAAGAAAAACCTTGTAATTATTCAGCTTTAAATTTTCATTATTGATAAAATTATTGGCATCAGAAAACACTGAGAAAGATAAAGATAATCTATTTCTGCCAATCCTTTTAAGGCTGCCGTTCTCAACATTTTTTATATTGTTATTTTTAAGGAAACGACCAAACTCTACGGGGTGTAAAGAGCAATTTCCGTTAGAAGATGAAATCTCTTTCTGAATATGTACTACATAGGGTGTAGAGTCGGTGTCGGTGTACAGTAAACGACTTACACGGGGATTAGTCAAGCCCTGGCTTTTCTCTTTGATATCAACTCCATGTGTTTCCTGAATATTATTTAAGCTGTCTTTGTTTTCTGAATCACTGTAACACATACAGTTGACATCTGGATTAGTTTTATTAGGATTTTTCTTAATTTTCTTGTTGCATTTTCTGCAAACTCGTCTGGATGTTGCAGGGCGTTTGCGGTTTGAAGATGATGAATTATTAATCGAAGAATCAGTGTCCATAGAAGAATCGTTAATTTCTGTTGTCTGAATAGTTATAAATTGGCCAGCAGGGGGGCACTCCGGCCCCCCCGGGTCCACATCCATATTTACAAAATACTATATACAAGAGACTTACCAAAATGCGCAGAAAACAATAAAAACTAAAAGAAACTAAATAAATATAAAAAGAAAACTAACTAACTAAGATATTTACAATAAATAATTCGAAAAATTATTTTTTCCAGAAAAAACACGACCGCCCTTTTTGGAGATTCCCGCGCTTTTTTTTTTCCATACGTTAGTTCTTCTAAGCAGTCTGTGAATGACATTTATTCTAGTGATCTATGGCCAATTTATGACAACTTTGAAGGTTCTATAGAGAAAAAATATTTGGTAACAACCGGAGACATCTATGGTAAAACTGATTTTCTTAGTTTTTTAGAAAAGAAAACGGACTTTTATAAAATTTATACAGATGGGTCGAAAACTATAGATGAGGTTAAATCAGCTTATTATGATGAATTTCTGGATGTTACTAAAAGTTTTATGATCAGTAATATGTGCTCTATTTATACAGCCGAATGTTATGCCATTTATATGGCATTACAGCATATTAAAACTTTGACCTATGTAAATAAGTTTCTTATAATATCAGATAAGTGTCTTAGTAGCTATAGGGAATAGTAATTTAAGTTTCAAATGCAATTATATTATTTTCAAGATCAAAAACATATTACATGAATTAGTCAGTAATAACGTTAATATAGAGTTTCTATGGGTTCCCTCCCACTGAGGGATTGCTGGAAATGAAAGAGCAGACACAGCTTCTAGAGGACCACCAGACGAAGAACATAAGAACATTTTAAAAGTCCCATTTACATACCTCTTTTTGACGATCAAAGATGAAACCTTTGAGCTATGGAAAAGAATTTGGAATATAATGAAGGTTAATAAGGGCAAATGGTACAGTGACATAAAGAAAGATCTCTCAATACCATGGTATAACACTGTACATTTTGAA
The DNA here is from genome assembly GCA_905333045.1 of Lysandra bellargus. Lineage (NCBI taxonomy): Eukaryota > Metazoa > Arthropoda > Insecta > Lepidoptera > Lycaenidae > Lysandra > Lysandra bellargus. The sequence goes on from HG995329.1 coordinate 2,122,461, forward strand.
TCAAGAAAATTCACATCAGTAATAACAAGAATGAGATTTGGCCACTGCTAGGTCCCCTCCCACCTTTATAAATTAAGAATATTAGAAGATGCGAAATGCCCCAAATGCCTAGAAAATGATGCTGACCTCAAACATATTATCTTTGATTGCAAAGAACTAGGTCTAGACAGAATATTACTCTGCTCTGAAATAGATAACATATGTAAAGATAGAGACATAAGTGTACCCCGCCGCCCAGAAGATTTATTATTCAATTACGATTTCTTCAAATGTTTATACCGATTCATATGTAAATGTGTTTTTTTTTAATGTGTTTTGTAAATAGTGCTCAGATTGCTCAGAAAGAAGAAGGACATAATTTTTTTTTTTATTTAATTTGACATTTATTATTGTATTTTTTCTGGAGCAAAGGACTTGTTTCCAGATCCCAATAAATTAAAAAAAATATATATATTTGCAAAGCTTTCGAAAATAATAATAAAACAAAATAACTGTGTTTACTTGAGTTTACCTCAAGGCGGTATGGTCGAAAGACTATAGCCTACGCCGTGGGCGGAAAAAAAAAAAAAAAAATTTGAGTTTACCTCCCACAATATGTTACAAAAAACTTGCTGCTCTATATGCCTGTCTATAAATAAAAGAACTATCAACATTTACGGTACACATCTGCAAAATGTTTATGAGAAACTAGCTGAATTTAAGGTTAATTAAACTTATTTTACAATTCCAAAACTGTAGATTGTGACAAATACAGTAAAATCCGGATCAATAAAAACTCCTTAATTGTTCTTTTTACTATTTCGGATACGTTTCAATCCGAAATAGTAAAAAGTTATCATCGGAAGTTCGTCTACCGTATGAGGCACCAAACACCACATTTACGGATTTTTTCGCTCGATATATCGGCTACTTAGGTACCAGAAGTTTTGATTCATTCTGATGATCTACATACACGGTATATTACTGTACCTGTTACTTTTAACCGCAGCAATATGTACAACTCTCACAACATTACAAAGTCACAGGCTACACCTTGTATTATCTGGTACTGTTTAAATAAGACAATTGCCTGGAAAATGCGTAGCGTGAGATTTATAAATAAAATTATTATTAGCAATCCTAACTTCCAGACTTTATCTATCTTGTTATTGTTCTTGAACAGGTGAAAGCTGAGTTATGTTTTCTATGCTGCATATGTTGTGCGAGACTACAAGTTGCAAACCTTCAGAATGCAGCAACAAGCAGTAGTCAGGTACTTTATTATTAGTGTCCGACCGAAACTGATTTTTCAGCCGAAAACGAAACCAAACATTAGGCCTTACTCTCAGTTTCGGCCGAAACCGAAACCTAAACTTGATAAAACATTTAAAATTACGATTATTTACTGAAATTTTCTGTTCTGTAATATTTGTAACAAGCAGTAGACAGGTACCTTATTATTTTAAGTTGATGTATTTAGATTTATTTTAATTCACCTTTAAAATTGCTATTGAATATTATTTTTACAGTCACCAAAAACTTTAGTCTGCCTCGTCAAACAGAATATTGAAAATGAAACTATACCGTACCATGTTGTGTTAACAAAAAAGGAACCTCCAGAATTTGATGTTCAGGGGAGACACTTGGAACATGATGATGTGACTATAAAACCTGACATTGAGAATTCCGAGTGTGAGTATATTTATACCTGACTGTGTTAGGTGGGATGGGTGAGGGGGGAGGGAAGTAAAACATCATTAAACATGCTATATCTTAAATTATGTTTTACTTTTGTATTGAGTTTTAATATTTTATTTGTTACATAAATTACCAAAATCTCTAGTTTTTGCACGAGAGTTGTAAACATCCATCCACCTGTCTTCACATACTTTATCATTAAGTAGTAGTAGGATGTAGAGTCTGCTGATTCACTTACAGTTTAGCAAATTTTTAGGTATTGATAAGATTAAAATAGTAGAAAACAGTATTGACTATGGAGAAGAGGAAGAAACCGCCATTCAATCCAAAAACGCAATTGATGGAACCACACAAGACTCACAGGTTGTGGATAGTGTCTATACACAGCAAAATCAAAAGGTTCCTAGAGTAGTTATAGTGCGACTAAGTCAAAGTGAAATGAACAAATATGTCCAACAAAGCCCAACAACACACCTGGTCGTAGAAGATCCCAAGGACAGTGAGGGTCAGAAGAGAAATAAAGGTATGTAAATATAATGCTTATTGATAACCAGCAGATTTTTTGTTTGTTGATAGGTTTCAATCAAAGTACGAAATACCTTCTATCTCTGTTAGCTACCACTTTCAAGATCGTTCGCAGATAAAAATGATGTTCGTCTTATCAAATGTGATGTCATGAATTTTTTCCGCTTACATTGCAAACGCAGGCTGAACTCTTCGAGACGAGCTTTTACGGCGGTACCGACCAATGCGGGCCAAGGGTAGTAATAATGAATATAAATCAAAACTGCTGAATCGATTTTTGTCATTTTTTTCAATGGCTATGTTATATCTTATACCCGTGCGACGCCGGGGCGCAGCGACCACATAACCCAATAGACGCCTAATGTTTTGATTTCTCTTAACAAATAATTGTGTCAATGCGCTGAGGTAAGCGACGCGGAGGGTGAGGGAAGAAATGGATTACGATTGGCCAATTCAAATTCACGGCATGTCATAAATCATAACTAGTGATGGGAAGTACGAGAAGCGCTGGCCAAAAGAAAAAAAAAACAGTACATAATATTTATTTTATTTTTAAGTGTAGAATGAAGAAAAGACTTTTATAAATTAATATTTAATCATTTTTAAAACGAATTAACTTCGTATAAATTCTCCGAACTGCAGGTTTCTGAACCGAAGATTTTGTAAGAAATACCAATCTTGTAGTTATGTATTTATACATCACACTATTTGCTAAATCCACCACATGATTGGTTTCTTCACAATGAAATTGATGGAAACTTATTTCTGAAAAAAGTTGTTCACCAATAAAGCTGCTTGAAGTTTTATTGACTAAAAACTCTGCTTTACGTGGTTCACTTTTCTTTACGCCTCCAAGATACAATTTCATGATAACTTCACAGAGACGGCAAATTTTAACAACACTTTGTGACGGGTAGATTAAGCCACCCATGTCTCTGTAAGCTATAAAACTGTTAGCATTTTCGTTTAAAGTAATCAATGCCCCTATGCAGGTTTTACATCTCAAATGCTTTATTAAAGAGCTAGCAACAAAACCTGCTATGTACTCAATAGTATTTTCAGCAAACTGAGATAAGCAAATTGATTATATGGCACTGTCTAAATCTTGATGACTTTCGGTGCCGAACTGAATTTCGCTCTTATCTTCTGCCTGCGACGCCTCACCGACCGCCGTGTATAAACAGCCTATATTAATAATTGGTGTTGTTATGTACATAATTATTATTATTGTATTCATATTCCATACCTATGCCTTGTAAGTTGTACTATTATCTACTTTGTGCCATGAGACATTGGTGACCTTAACACGACGTGGTAATGATGATGATGAATTTGAATTGCGTGGTAGCATATCGCACCTTTAAAGTAAAACCGTTACTAAACGAAATTTTTCATAAATTGAGGTATCAATGCCATCTATCTAAAATAAACGTAAACTACAAGATAAACTTGTTTTTTTTTGCAAAATGTTGTGTTTTGCGCCATCTAGCGGAAAATCAAAGCGTTATTAAACAGAGTTATGATCGGGTCGATAATTACAATATCGTGTCTATACCAATAAGAACATGATCGTGATAAAGTGATGACGGAAGTTTTAAACAACAGTGTGGTTATTTGGATAAATACGGTTTGAAGTCACAAAAAACTAAGTTGTTGTTTTCTTTTTTGAATAGGTAAAGTGTTTCAATTTGTTTAGACACATTTTTCGTGTTATGAAATTACGCAATTTAAATAATTCAATTTCATTAATGGTATGTTACAATTTGTATAGTCACAGTTTGCCTTTATTTTTTTAGAGATTAATCCAATAAGGTTTATCTCTAGAGTGTAACATTTTTTTTATTATTAATATTATGTCAATAAATTTGACTCATTATTCTAAAATTAAGTGATAGAAGTGAACATTACTTTTGTTAGCTCAAAGTAGGTAAACAGCTACCTCTCATGGAAATATAAATGAGGCTGTGATTGTTACTATGTTTATTGGTTTTTTATTTTTATTTTATTGCTATTTTCAGTTGATCTGCTTTCAGTCAAAGTGTTTTAAAATGTAAAAGGATAAAATAGTTAAAAGTTAAGACGGTAAGATACTTCTTCTTAACTTCATGTTAAATTATGAAGTTTTAATAGTTTTTTTTGTTTAGTAACATTAGTTGCACTTACAATAATTAACAAAAAATTAGTGGTAAAGTGTTACTATAAAAATATAAATCAAAATAAATAAAGCTGTAAATATTATAATAAACTTTTTAAAATGGCAAGTCATAATATTAAAAGAGATCTATCACATAAACTCATTAAATATCTTTAAAAACCCCTGAACTCAGATTTTATTTAGAAAAAACAGTGACCATTTTCTAATATTTGCTCCCCTGTAAAATTTGATAATTTTGTTTTGTCACGGTTTTACTTTAAAGGTGCGATATGCTTTCTGTACTTAAAACAACGCCGAAACTCCCAAACGTGTATCTATAAGGAGTCAGGAGTTCTCTCAGCATTTTCGAAACCATGGTATACCTTGACCCAATATTTGACTTTTTGGTAGCATATTCTTAGTACACTTCACATAAAACCAAAATCACCATATGCTTCCATATAAATTTCGAGGAGTTCCCTCGATTACTCCTGGATCCCCTCAGGTCACCACTTTTGTGAACATGGTACCAAATTGGAGTGAAACCTAATACAACAAAACAAAAATTTCGTTTCACAAACGGCGGAGTAATCGTTGAACATACAAAAAAAAATATCCACAGCCGAACATATAACCTCCTCGTTTTTTGGAAGTCGGTTAAAAATTTAAAAACACATACTTACACACGTTTACAAAAACAATTCATAAAATATTACTCTTTTTCAACAATATGAAAAAAAAAACAATTTGTTTAACTGATAAAAAGTCAATCATCGCATCACTAGTGACGCTTGACTCGGCTTGACAGTAATGAAAAAAAGGATAAGGATTACTAGTTTGTGTATGATAGAAAGGGAAATACTTATAAACAAACGTTTTCCTTGACGTATTCGGACCAGCGTAAGTTGAGCTCTGAAGAAATTGATTCCTGACAATATAAATCTTAAAATTGGCTTACCTATGAAAAGTTATGCCGTCTTTGCTAAAATTAGACGATTGGCTACATTTTCCACACCATTTTACTGTACAGGGAGCCATATTTCGCCTTTATCGTATTTTATTTAGTAGTAGACGCATGAGATGTACATAGGTCACGGAAGTGGTCGATAATGAGACAGATTTCGCTGTCATTGTCTCAAGTAAGACCTATTAGTCTTACATGTTGCCAGACAGTATTTGCCTTGCATTAGGCGTCTATTGGGTTATGTGGTCGCTGCCGGGGCGGGTCGCTAGTGTATTACAATTAAATAAAGACAAAGTTTAATTTAAACTTAAAATTAAACTTTATCTTTATTTAATTGTAATATATTGTATTACAATGCACTTATCAATATAAAAAGTACCCAGTAGCCGATTCTCAGACCTACTGAATATCCATATAAAATTTGCTAAAAATCAGTAAAGCCGTTTCGGAGGAGTACGGAGACTAACATTGTGACATGAGAATTTTATATATAAGATGTACTAATATTTTACAAATACAAATAAAAAATCACTTGAGAATATTTGTTCAGGTATCAAACACGAGGACGAGCGACCCAACACAGATGACTGCGAGGGGCGAGGCCATGCCAGCGCAGCACAGTCCAGCAAGACACCCCACACCTGTCATGTTTGTTTGAAGAACTATGCAACAAGAAGAAATTTACTGAAGCACATGAAGACTCATACACGCTCATTTAACTCATTTAGCTGTGACACATGCTCAAAGAATTTTTGTACAAAATACGGATTGACTCTACACATAAGAATGCATACAGGCGAGAAACGATTTAGCTGTGATGTTTGTCCAAAGAAATTTTCACAGAAAAGCAGTTTGACTGTACACACTAGAATTCATACGGGCGAGAAACCATATAGGTGTAATTTTTGTCCAAAGAATTTTCATACAAAGAGCCATTTGACTGTGCACACAAGAGCGCATACAGGCGAGAGGCCATTTAGTTGTGACATTTGTTCAAAGAAATTTTCAAGGAAAAGCCAATTGAATATACACAGAAGAGTGCATACAGGGGAAGAGCAATTTATTTGTGACATTTGTCCACAGAAGTTTTCATTAAAAACTAAATTGACTGCGCACACTAGACTTCATACAGGCGAGAAACCATATAGCTGTGATTTTTGTCGAAAGAATTTTCGTTTAAAGACCTATTTGAATATACACACAGCAAGAGTTCACAGAGGCGAGAAACCATTTAGTTGTGACATTTGTCCAAGTAAATTTACTACAAAAAAAGATTTGACTAGACACACTAGAGTTCATACAGGAGAGAAACCATTTAGTTGTGACATTTGTTCAAAGAAATTTTCACAGAAAATCAGTTTGACTGTACACACTAGAGTTCATACACGCGAGAAACCATTTAGTTGTGACATTTGTTCAAAGAATTTTAAACTGAAAAATAATTTGACTGTACACATAAGAAATCATACAGGAGAAAAACCATATAGCTGCGATATTTGTTCAAAGAAATTTTCAAGTAAAATAAATTTGACCATACACAAAAGAACTCATACGGGCGAGAAACCATATAGCTGTGATGTTTGTCTAAAGAAATTTTTAAGTAAAGGCCATTTGTCTGAACACACATTAAGAGTCCATACAGGCGAGAAAGCATTTAGTTGCGACATTTGTCCAAAGAAATTTTCTACAAAACAAGATTTGACTGTACACACTAGAGTTCATACAGGAGAGAAACCATTTAGTTGTGACATTTGTTTGAAGAAATTTTCAAGAAAAAGCAAATTGAATTCACACACAAGAGTGCATACGGGCGAGAAACCATATAGCTGTGATGTTTGTCCAAAGAAATTTTCACAGAAAGGCAAATTGACTTTACACACTAGAGTTCATACAGGAGAGAAACCATTTAGTTGTGACATTTGTTCGAAAAAATTTTCAAGAAAAAGCCATTTGAATTCACACACAAGAGTGCATACGGGCGAGAAACGATATAGCTGTGATGTTTGTTCAAAGAAATTTTCCCAGAAAAGCAGTTTGACTGCACACACTAGATTTCATACAGGCGACAATCAATTTAGTTGTGACATTTGTTCGAAGATATTTACGTTAAAGAAAAGGCTAGTCCAACACTTAGATATCCATTTGAGCTAGAAACTATATATATTTATATCTGTTAACTTGAAAAAAACATTCGAAATCGAACACACAACCCCTACAATAAGTCAAGAGCCAAGCTCTAAGCCCCTGGATCACGGAGGCAAACAACATAGCAATGTGGTGTTTTATCATGACCAACCGAAATATCGGTTTCCGGTTTCTGGTCAAAGTTTAGCCGAAACTAGAGTTCGTGAATTTCAGTGAGTTTTTTAATAAATTCGCAGCTAATTCGTGGCTGCTCGCTGGCTTAGCGCCGGCTATATTATTATTATGACAAGATCCCACTATCACTATGGATCTACTTTATTTGATGAAGTGTATTTTATTTTCAATAAAATTATATTATGGTCAATAAACAGTAAATGGGTTCCCTTTTCTTTAACTTTAAATAGATTCCAAATTTCAATTGCCTTTTGTACCTACATTACACAATGCGAACGTGTGTCTGTCAGTTTGTCCGTACGTCTGTCTGTTTGTCCGTCCCTCTGTCTGTCCGTCTGTTACCTCTTCACGCCTAAACCGCTGACCCGTTACTACTGAAATATTTTGGTATGGAGATACTTTGAGTCTAGGGAAAGGACATAAGTTACTTTTTATCCCAGAAAAATGTACGGTTTTCGCAAGTTAAACGGATTTCGGCGCAACCGAGTTGCGGGTGTCATTTAGTTATATCAGCGGTCGTCACACTTTACTGGCCAAGGACCACACATGACAATGTAAGTGCCAGCACCGGGCCGCAGAGTTTGTGAAGCACAGATTAAGTATTATATTTAAGTATATAGATGCCGTCTTAGGCCGCGATCGCGTGGCCATTTTGTGCTTGTTTTTATACAAGTAGTGTGCATATATTTTCTTGAATATTTTTATGTGTCGATAATTTCGACGCATATTATAACCCTGAAAAGAAAGTTATTTAGATCATTTTTTTTATTTCAATAGAGTCGGTGTACAGTTGTTAAATCCTAACATGTATATTTTCTCATTGTATATAGCACAAAATTCTTTTTCTACATTTTTAGATTTAAATAACTTGCTTAATTCATTTTCTGGCCCAAAATTAGTAATGGGTGACTTTAATGCTCATCATCAGAGTTGGGGAAGCGATGTGTCAAACAGGGATGGAGAGGATTTATTGGACATCATAGACAAATTTAATTTATGTGTGCTTAATACAGGTGATCCTACACGGGTCGTAAATATTAATGGAAACAAAAGTGCAGTGGATATTTCCATTTGCTCTCCTTCATTAGCACCAAATATATCATGGCAAACTTTGTCTTCTTCATACGGCAGTGATCACTATCCTATATGTTTATCTTTGGCTTATAAAACTAACAACATAAATAACAAAAGAATAAGAAATAGATATAAATTAGATAAAGTTGATTGGAGTAAGTTCAAAAATGAAATAGAATCTCAAATCAATTATCTTCCTGAAGTTAGATTAGGTAACGAAATAACTGCTTCTGAATTGTTAGCTAAGATAATTATCGATGTTGCTGAGTAGCAATTCCCCACAAAAAAGCAATGGGAACAAAAGTCCCATTCCCTCCATGGTGGGACTCCGAATGTTCGGAAGCAGTTAAAAAAAAAGAAAAATTATTGAGAGGGAATATGCTGATAATATGTCTAATGAAAATTTTGATAAATTAACGGAAATTAATAAATCCACTCGGATTTTTTTAAAACAAAAGAAACAACAGGGTTGGAAAAATTTCTGTTCATCTCTATCTCCATCCACATGTCCATCTGAAGTATGGAAAAGTATAAAAAGATTCAGATCTGTATTTAAAGAACAGACTATGGTACTTCCTAAAGATTTTTTATGTACTTATATTGATCACTTAGCTCCATCTTCAGTAGCAGAATTTTTTCCGGACTCTTCTCCAACCTGTTACATAAGAGAACATTCGTATTCCGCACTAGATTCTCCTTTCACAATGGTTGAGCTCAAGGTATTTTAACAAGTGTAAATGATTCTACTCCAGGTATGGACAGTATTCCGTATTCTTTTTTAACGAACTTAGGGGATAAAGCGTTAGGTTACTACCTTAATCTTATTAACACGGTCATGATTTCTGGAAACATTCCTGACTCATGGAAATCACAGGAAGTAATACCAATATTGAAACCTAATAAACCGGCCGACGAAATTACTTCTTATAGACCAACAGCGCTATCATCAGTTTTAATAAAAGTGGCTGAAAATTTAATAAAAAATAGATTGGAATGGTTCCTTGAGCATCATAAATTATTGTCAAATAGTCAGTTCGGTTTTAGAAAAGGTAAATCCACTATGGATAATTTAAGCATATTTACTACAGATATTCGTTTAGCTTTCATAAATAAACAGTACGTTGTGGCTTTTTTAGATATTAAGTCCGCCTATGATAATGTTATAATATCAATTTTAGAGAAAAAAATGCACAAATTAAATGTTCCCCACATTCTTATCACGTTCATTATTAATTTAATTAAAGAAAGATTAATTTATGTATTTGTTAATGACACTGAATATTTTCTCCGTGCCATATCTAAAGGATTGCCACAAGGATCAGTTTTAAGCCCATTGCTTTATGACATTTATACATACGATTTGGCCCCCGTAATTGCGAAATTTGTAAAAAAATTGCAATACGCAGATGACCTAACAATTTATGCTATTAATACAGACATTAATGTCGCTTGTAATTTATTAAATCAAAGTCTTACTGTCCTTAAACAATGGCTTTTCGACAATGGGCTAGATTTAACAGTGGAGAAAAGTAGTGTAGTAGTATTTACTAAAAAGGTTTCTATTCCAAATGTAAACATATCTTATGATAATAAATCAATTCCAGTTAAAACAAGTGCAGAATTTTTAGGTGTTCATCTGGACAACAAATTGAATGGTAGCTCACATATTGAATATGTGATTTCTAAATGTGAACGTAACTTGAATATGTTGCGATGTCTTGCGGGAGTTTGGTGGGGAGCTCACCCGTTCTGTTTAAAACTTATTTATAATGCGGTTATTAGAAGTGTCTTAGACTACGGTATATTTTTATTAGTAGGTGATAATTTGTGTGTCATGAAGAAATTAGATAAAATTCAGTCTAAAGCTCTCCGAATAATAGGTGGAGCTATGAAGTCAAGTCCCATTAATGCCTTACAAGTAGAATGCACTGAGCCACCTTTGAGCCTAAGGAGACAATATTTAAGTGATAGATTTGTTTTTCGTTTGAAACAGTACAAATTCCATTCATTACTAGAAAAACTAGCTCAACTGAATAGCGTTTTAGAGTCACGTCCCTTCTATAAAAGATCTTTGCCATGCCTTATAGTAAGTTATCGTAAACTTCTTTCTATATCTGCTCCTATTTATCAATCTGATGTACTACCTTTGTTCTCATATAATTTTGAGAGTCTGTTGATTGAACCTGATGTAAAATATGATTTACTAACTAAAGATAACATTAATAATTTTATATATACCCAGTACAGTAATTGGCATCATATCTTTACTGACTCTTCTAAGTTGCAAGAAACAGGAAATGTAGGAGTAGGTGTTTATCATAGTCAATATAACATACATCAAAAAATTAAAATGCCTATAGAAAGCTCAGTATATTCCGGAGAATGTTTAGCCATTCTGAAAGCTTTGGAATATGTATTATTGTTTAAATTAACAAAGACTATTATCTTTTCAGACTCAAAAAGTGCATTGCAGGGTATTGAAAAATTTCCGTTTCGTAGTAAACCCTATCACCATATTATTTTTGATATTAGATATAAACTTTATAAATGCATTGAGAAAGGATACACAGTAGCTTTTTCTTGGGTTCCTAGCCACTCAGGAATTTTAGGCAACGAAAAAGCAGACGAATTAGCTAAAGATGCAGTGCAGAGTGGTGACATGTTTCCATTTAAAATTTATCCCAGTGACCTTTTGAGTTTACCGGCAATCGATTTATATAGTGAATGGAATAAATATTGGGAATTTACTGGACAACAAAAGGGTAACCGTATGTACAAACTGCAGCCTCTAGTACCTAAAAAGTCTTGGTTTAATAGAATCAATAGTTCTAAACGAGTGATTTCATCTATAATAAGAATGCGATTAGGACATACGTGTATTCCTAGTCATCTAAATAGAATTGGCGTTTTCGATAATGATATATGTGATTGTGGGGAGGACACGGGGACTTTAGATCACATATTTTTCTTGTGTCCTTTGCTTGATCATACATCGTTTTTATCCTCTTTGTACTCCCTTCATGTTCCTCTTCCTACTAATATGATGTGTATATTAAGTGACCCTATAAAATATTTAAGTATTTTATGTGAATTTATAGTAACCAACAATTTAAGTTTATAATATATACCTATATAATTACCGATATTTTATATTTTAGTATATTATCAATATATATATATATTAGTATACAAAAACTTTCCTGATCTGATCCTATCCAAATTCCGTCCTTGTAATCCCTACTTTTACCGCCTCATATGTTTCCCTACCTTTACCTACTCGACACTGGCAATAGTTTTATGCTAGTCGCCATATCAAAAAAAAAAAAAAAAAAAAAGAAGAAGAAGAAGAAGACTTGTTTCCAGCTCCCAATAAATAAAAATAAAATAAAAATTTGCAAAACTTTCGTAAATAATAATAAAACAAAATAACTGTGTTTACTTGAGTTTACCTCCCACAATATGTTACAAAAAACTTGCTGCTCTATATGCCTGTCTATAAACAAAAGAACTATCAACATTTACGGTACACATCTGCAAAATGTTTATGAGAAACTAGCTGAATTTAAGGTTAATTAAACTTGTTTTACAATTCCAAAACTGTAGGTTGTGACAAATACAGTAAAATCCGGACCAATAAAAACTCCTTAATTGTTCTTTTTACTATTTCGGATACGTTTCAATCCGAAATAGTAAAAAGTTATCATCGGAAGTTCGTCTACCGTATGAGGCACCAAACACCACATTTACGGATTTTTTCGCTCGATATATCGGCTACTTACCAGAAGTTTTAATTCATTCTGATGATCTACATACACGGTATATTACTGTACCTGTTACTTTTAACCGCAGCAATATGTACAACTCTCACAATATTACAAAGTCACAGGCTACACCTTGTATTATCTGGTACTGTTTAAATAAGACAATTGCCTGGAAAATGCGTAGCGTGAGATTTATAAATAAAATTATTAATAGCAATCCTAACTTCCAGACTTTATCTATCTTGTTATTGTTGTCGAACAGGTGAAAGCTGAGTTATGTTTTCTATGCTACATATGTTGTGCGAGACTACGACAAGTTGCAAACCTTCAGAATGCAGCAACAAGCAGTAGTCAGGTACCTTATTATTAGTGTCCGACCGAAACTGATTTTTCAGCCGAAACCGAAACCGAACATTAGGCCTTACTTACCGAAACCGTAACCGAAACTTGATAAAAAATTTAAAATTACGATTATTTACTGAAATTTTCTGTTCTGTAATATTTGTAACAAGCAGTAGTCAGGTACCTTATTATTTTAAGTTGATGTATTTAGATTCATTTTAGTTCATCTTTAAAATTGCTATTGAATATCATTTTTACAGTCACCAAAAACTTTAGTCTGCCTCGTCAAACAGAATATTGAAAATGAAACTATACCGTACCATGTTGTGTTAACAAAAAAGGAACCTCCGGAATTTGATGTTCAGGGGAGACACTTGGAACATGATGATGTGACTATAAAACCTGACATTGAGAATTCCGAGTGTGAGTATATTTATACCTGACTTTGTTAGGTGGGATGGGTGAGGGGGGAGGGAAGTAAAACATCATTAAACATGCTATATCTTAAATTATGTTTTACTTTTTTATTGTGTTTTAATATTTTATTTTTTACATTTAAAATCTCTAGTTTTGCACAAGAGTTGTAAACATCCATCCACCTGTCTTCACATACTTTATCATTAAGTAGTAGTAGGATGTAGAGTCTGCTGATTCACTTACAGTTTGGCAAATTTTTAGGTATTGATAAGATTGAAATAGTAGAAAACAGTATTGACTATGGAGAAGAGGAAGAAACCGCCATTCAATCCAAAAATGCAATTGATGGAACCGCACAAGACTCACAGGTTGTGGATAGTGTCTATACACAGCAAAATCAAAAGGTTCCTAGAGTAGTTATAGTGCGACTAAGTCAAAGTGAAATGAACAAATATGTCCAACAAAGCCCAACAACACACCTGGTCGTAGAAGATCCCAAGGACAGTGAGGGTCAGAAGAGAAATAAAGGTATGTAAATATAATGCTTATTGATAACCAGCAGATTTTTTGTTTGTTGATAGGTTTCAATCAAAGTACGAAATACCTTCTATCTCTGTTAGCTACCACTTTCAAGATCGTTCGCAGATAAAAATGATGTTCGTCTTATCAAATGTGATGTCATGAATTTTTTCCGCTTACATTGCAAACGCAGGCTGAACTCTTCGAGACGAGCTTTTACGGCGGTACCGACCAATGCGGGCCAAGGGTAGTAATAACGAATATAAATCAAAACTGCTGAATCGATTTTTATCATTTTTTTCAATGGCTATATTATATCTTATACCCTTGCGACGCCGGGCGGGTCGCTAGTGTATTACAATTAAATAAAGATTAAGTTTAAATTAAACTTTATCTTTATTTAATTGTAATATATTGTATTACAATGCACTTATCAATATAAAAAGTACCCAGTAGCTGATTCTCAGACCTACTGAATATCCATATAAAATTTGGTAAAAATCAGTAAAGCCGTTTCGGAGGAGTACGGAGACTAACATTGTGACACGAGAATTTTATATATAAGATATACTAATATTTTACAAATACAAATAATAAATCACTTGAGAATATTTGTTTAGGTATCAAACACGAGAACGAGCGACCCAACACTGATGACTGCGAGGGGCGAGGCCATGCCAGCGCAGCACAGTCCAGCAAGACACCCCACACCTGTGATGTTTGTTTGAAGAACTATGCAACAAGAAGAAATTTACTGAAGCACATGAAGACTCATACACGCTCATTTAACTCATTTAGCTGTGACACATGCTCAAAGAATTTTTGTACAAAATACGGATTGACTCTACACATAAGAATGCATACAGGCAAGAAACGATTTAGCTGTGATGTTTGTCCAAAGAAATTTTCACAGAAAAGCAGCTTGACTGTACACACTAGAATTCATACGGGCGAGAAACCATATAGGTGTAATTTTTGTCCAATGAATTTTCATACAAAGAGCCATTTGACTGTGCACACAAGAGCGCATACAGGCGAGAGGCCATTTAGTTGTGACATTTGTCCAAAGAAATTTTCAAGGGACAGCCAATTGAATATACACAGAAGAGTGCATACAGGGGAAGAGCAATTTATTTGTGACATTTGTCCACAGAAGTTTTCATTAAAAACTAAATTGACTGCACACACTAGACTTCATACAGGCGAGAAACCATATAGCTGTGATTTTTGTCGAAAGAATTTTCGTTTAAAGACCTATTTGAATATACACACAGCAAGAGTTCACAGAGGCGAGAAACCATTTAGTTGTGACATTTGTCCAAGTAAATTTACTACAAAAAAAGATTTGACTAGACACACTAGACTTCATACAGGAGAGAAACCATTTAGTTGTAACATTTGTTCAAAGAAATTTTCTACAAAACAAGCTTTGATTGTACACACTAGAGTTCATACAGGAGAGAAACCATTTACTTGTGATATTTGTCCAAAGAAATTTTTTACAAAACAAGGTTTGACTGTACACACTAGCGTTCATGGAGAGAAACTATTTAGTTGTGACATTTGTTCAAAGAAATTTTCACAGAAAGGCAGTTTTACTAGACACACAAGAGTGCATACAGGCGAGAAACTATTTAGTTGTGACATTTGTTCAAAGAAATTTTCACAGAAAGGCAGTTTTACTAGACACACAAGAGTGCATACAGGGGAGAAACCATTTAGTTGTGACATTTGTCCAAAGGAATTTTCTACAAAACAAGCTTTGACTGTACACACTAGAGTTCATACAGGAGAGAAACCATTTAGTTGTGACATTTGTCCAAAGAAATTTTCTACAAAACAAGCTTTGACTGTACACACTAGCGTACACGGAGAGAAACTATTTATTTGTCACATTTATTCAAAGAAATTTTCACAGAAATGCAGTTTCACTAGACACACAAGAGTGCGTACAGGAGAGAAACCATTTAGTTGTGACATTTGTTCAATGAAATTTTCACAGAAAAGCAGTTTGACTGCACACACTAGAACTCATACAGGGGAGAATCAATTTAGTTGTGACATTTGTTCGAAGATATTTACGTCAAAGAAAAAGCTAGTCCAACACTTAGATGTCCATTTGAGCTAGAAACTACATATTTTTATATCTGTAAATCAGAAAAAAATCATTTCGGAAACCGAACACATGAGTCATGACCCCTACAATAAGTCAAGAGCCAAGCTCTAAGGCCCTGGATCATGGAGGCAAACAACATAGCAATGTTGTGTTTTATCATGACTAGGGACCGGATTATATGCAACATAAAAAGCTTGTTATGTGCATGCAAATATGCATGAAAAATGCACGAAAAATACACGAAAATTAGCAAACTATGCAAAATTATATGACAATATGCAATTCTAAATTTGCTTACAATTAGTAAATTATTTTTTGAAACAAGTTACAATTGGTAAGTTTAAGTTACCTTTACAATAGAGATACAAGATAGGTATACACAAATAATTGTAGATTACAAGGCAGGTACGAATTACAGTATTTGACTTGTATGTTAATGAGAAATTCATATCTACCATTCGGTGGATAAGTATGCAAATAAAGGAGATATTAGCATAATAAAGGAATTATAAAAAATATTATAACACAAGATCCCACTACGGAACTACTATCGCGCTGTTGGTGATTTGGTGAAGTGTGTTTTATTTTCAATTAATTAATATTATGTCAATAAACAGTAAATGGGTTCCCTTTTCTTTAACTGTAAATAGATTCCAAATTTCAATTGCCTTTTGCAATCGCATTACACAATGCGAAAGTGTGTCTGTCGGTTTGTCTGTTCGTCTGTCTGTCGTCTGGCTGTTACCTCTTCACGCCTAAACAGCTGAACCGATACTACTGAAATATTTTGGTATGGAGATACTTCGTGTCTCGGGAAAGGACCTAAGATACTTTTATCCCAGAGAAATCCTGCGTGATAAACGGATTTCGGCGCAACCGAGTTGCGGGTGTCATTTAGTTATATCAGCGGTCGTCACACTTTACTGACCAAGGACCACACATGACAATGTGAGTGCCAGGACCGGACCGCAGAGTATGTGAAGGGCGCTCCAAGAGCGGTTCCACACTAATGCGTTTTTTACACCTACCGAGTAGTGGCGTGACAGTCCCGTCAGGAAGCTATTAGTCTGATTGCAAATTGGCCATAATTGGCCGGTTACGTTTATCGTTAAATATGGCGTAATTTTTTAACCTTTATGTAGAATAGTTGATCATATTTTAAATAATTTATATGCCGAGGGCCGCAATTTGACGACCATGGAATTGTATTTTAACATTTATAGATAACCCAGTGAATTCGGTGAACACTAGTCATTAAAACTTGTTGCAAAGAAGTTTTTAGATTATTTTCGTACGTGTACGATGATTTGTTTTAACTTTAATAAGTACCTATATTATTGTTGCATAACAGGACAGAAGATGGAGTCAAGAGGTCCGGAATGATGAACGATCCTTGTTTTTGGAGGGCATGTGAAAGAGTAACGTATTTTTTGTATTATTTTCCTAAAATTGTGTTGACTGGGTTTATATGTGTAACATTGGTAGAATATTAACCATACTGTCTTCGTTATTTTGCACAAGTGTCAAGTGTATGAGAGTGATTCAACTTCCAGAAAGGTGCTATCCTACCAAAAACATTTCATGTAAAAGTTACCTCGACGACCACAAAAGGTTTGCCCTGTGAAAAAGACATCAGATCTAATGTAGAGCCAAGCTTCTGAATCGACGCGGCCTAACTCTATCGACCCTAACTCCAACACTTTCTACATATCCGTAAGTATGTATGGCTTCGCTGTTTCGAATATTTAGTTTCTGAATTCTGATCTGAAATAAGTAACGAAACTGTTAAGCCATAGATACATACTTACTGATATTATGTAGAATTTGTTGGAGTT
Source organism: Lysandra bellargus (assembly GCA_905333045.1). NCBI lineage: Eukaryota > Metazoa > Arthropoda > Insecta > Lepidoptera > Lycaenidae > Lysandra > Lysandra bellargus. Next base: position 2,140,144 of record HG995329.1, read on the forward strand.
ATGGGTCGATAGAGTTAGGCCGCGTCGATTCAGAAGCTTGGCTCTACATTAGATCTGATATCTTTTTCACAGGGCAAACCTTTTGTGGTCGTCGAGGTAATTTTTACATGTAATGTTTTTGGTAGGATTTCAGTCCTTTTTGTAAGTTGCTACTTGCAAGGCAGTCTTTTTAGTCTTTTTAGTGTTTTTATTTTTGGAGTTTACTCCTTAAAAATCGATTTTCATATATAAGGCGCCCGGTATGAGTAAAATGCGAGGGGTAAAACCTACTAACAAGTAACGAAAATGTGTCACGTTTTTGGTTCGCACCTTTAGTGCGCAACTTTCTAATTTAGCTGTGAGTGTATTGAGACCATAAAGGTAATATACCTATCGGTATATTATATTATATTATTATATAATTATATTATTATATAATATTATACTCCGATAGGTATATTAACTTTATGATTAAGACGTACATATGGTATGCTGTATAGGCGACTATACCTATATACTATGTTATTATATTATTATATAATTATATTTTTCAGATAAAAAAGTTGTAGAGTAGTAGATTAGTTCAAATTCGGGGAGGGGGTAGCAGAGGTGTTGCTTTTGATGTTAGAAGAAACCCCGTTCCTCTAGGCCTATTGGGAGCGGAGTTATGGCTACTTTAGTAAGACATTTGACAGTTGCCTAGCTGTCTGCCTAATGTCAAAGTTTGAATGCTTGTAACTCGGCAACTATTTGTCCTGGATATGGGTTTCTTTAGCTTGATCTTCCTGGATTTTTCTCCTCTATTTGATTCTGGCCTTAGAATTGAGAAAAAAAATTGATGTCTCTGATTAAGTTCAAATTCAGGGAGGGGGTAGCCGAGGTGGTGACTTTGATGTTAGAAGAAACCCCGTTCCTCTAGGCCTATTGGAAGCTCAGTTATGGCCGCTTTTGTTCGACGTTTGACCGTTTCCGAACTGTCAATGTCAAAGTTTGAATACTTGTAACTCGGCAGCTATTTGTCCTGGATATGGGTTTCTTCGGCTTGATCTTCCTGGATTTTTCTCCTCTATTCGATTCTGGCCTTAGAATTAAGAAAAAAAATTGATGTAAACTCCAGTCGTGCGTCGGAGCTGACACACTTTTTTATTAGGATGTTTTTAGGACGAAATTTAAGAAAGTAGTCAAAGCGCGTTTGTGTGCCAAAGCCTATTATACGGTCAACGAGTTCATAAATGATGGCACATCTTGGGATTAGGATGGCTGCTTGCAAGGCTACCCCTACACTATTGTATGACTTACAATTATGTATGTATCTTGACATTGTATATTTTAAGTTACAGCATTGTAAATTTTATTTTAAAAGATTAATTTTTTTCTCACTTTTTTTGGTAATAAAGTGGGCCCCGTGCGAGTTTCTTACGCCGGTTCTTCTCGCCGGGTAAGTTCCCGAACCGGTGGTAGGCACCAGTAGTATCAACGTTCTGAAAGCATTTTTTTAAATCTATTCAGAAATAAAACAATTTTTACTTTTGCTTTTTACTTTAGTTAATGTCCATCCCGTGGAAACTTTCATTTCGTAAAATTGGTGAAAGTCTCATTTAAACTTCAATTAACCCCTTACTAAACTTATTTTACGGCGTATAAGCTATAACCAAATTTCGGCGTATTTTAGATATCAATAAAATATAAAGTATTAGACCTATTCAATTGAGACTTTGTATGTTTAATAAGTCTATTATTAAAATCATATCCTGATTCCTGAGAATATAAACTATCTGGTACATCGGAGACCAACTCTATAAGGGTCAACTTCCACCCCCCAATTTTAGGGGATGGGGGACGAAAATTAAAAGTTTATGAATTTTTTTGTTGGTTGTATACTAAACTTAGATTACATACCAAATTTCAGCTTTCTAGCACTTCAGGAAGTGGCCAAACATTTTGATGACCATCAGTGTGTCAGTGACGAAATCGGCGTATTTTAGATATCAATAAAATCTAAAGTATAAGAGCTATTCAATTGAGACTTTGTATGCCTAATAAGTCCATTGATGACATCATATCCTGAAAATATGAACTATCTGCTGCAACGGAAACCAATTCTATGAAGGTTAAAAAAAACAGCGAAACACTTCGAGAAAAGGTAGGTAGTGCCCTTGCGCTTCGCTTAGCTCGTCTCGGCGGGTGCACTACCGTGCACCCAGATTTTATGTTCCCTCCAAAATTCAATAGAAAGTTTCAGTAAAACGGAATCAAGTCGATCAATTCAGTAAAGTGGTAAACACTTTACTGAATTGATCGACTTGAATCCTTGAATCCTTGATTAATGTAGACGTTGGCTAAAATTTGGACTTGACCATAATATAGTAATACCAACGAAATAATTAGGAGAATATTGTTTTTTAAATATTCCCGCCATTTACTTGACACTGGCCATGGTTAAGTTAAGCCGAGTGCCATAATAAAAAAAGAAAATAAAAAGAAGAAGAGGAATTATGTGAATTGTGAAATTGTGAATATTCTTTGCAAAGCTTTCGAAATCTACAAATATATATAAGTAATCTGTGCTTCCGAAATTAATAATAAAACAAAATAACTGTGTTTACTAGAGTTTACCTCCCATAATATGTTACAAAAAGCTTGCTGCTCTATATGCCTGTCTATAAATAAAAGAACTATCAACATTTACGGTACACATCTGCAAAATGTTTATGAGAAACTAGCTGAATTTAAGGTTAATTAAAACCTATTTTACAATTCCAAAACTGTAGGTTGTGACAAATACAGTAAAATCCGGATCAATAAAAACTCCTTAATTGTTCTTTTTACTATTTCGGATACGTTTCAATCCGAAATAGTAAAAAGTTATCATCGGAAGTTCGTCTACCGTACGAGGCACCAAACACCACATTACAGATTTTTTCGCTCGATATATCGGCTACTTACCAGAAGTTTTGATTCATTCTGATGATCTAAATACACGGTATATTACTGTACCTGTTACTTTTAACCGCAGCAATATGTATAACTCTCACAATATTACAAAGTCACAGACTACATCTTGTATTATCTGGTACTGTTTAAATAAGACAATTGCCTGGAAAATGCGTAGCGTGAGATTTATAAATAAAATTATTATTAGCAATCCTAACTTCCAGACTATCTTGTTATTGTTGTCGAACAGGTGAAAGCTGAGTTATGTTTTCTATGCTACATATGTTGTGCGAGACTACGACAAGTTGCCAACCTTCAGAATGCAGCAACAAGCAGTAGTCAGGTACCTTGTTATTAGTGTCCAACGGAAACTGATTTTTCAGCCGAAACCGAAACCGAACATTAGGCCTTACTCTCAGTTTCGGCCAAAACTGAAACCGAAACTTGATAAAACATTTAAAATTACGATTATTTACTGAAATTTTCTGTTCTGTAATATTTGTAACAAGCAGTAGTCATGTACCTTATTTTAAGTTGATGTATTTAGATTTATTTTAATTCATCTTTAAAATTGCTATTGAATATTATTTTTACAGTCACCAAAAACTTTAGTCTGCCTCGTCAAACAGAATATTGAAAATGAAACTATACCGTACCATGTTGTGTTAACAAAAAAGGAACCTCCAGAATTTGATGTTCAGGGGAGACACTTGGAACATGATGATGTGACTATAAAACCTGAAATTGAGAACTCCGAGTGTGAGTATATTTATACCTGACTTTGTTAGGTGGGATGGGTGAGGGGGGAGGGAAGTAAAACATCATTAATACTTCAGTCGGAATTTCCAGGAATTGCTATTGTATTCTATTGTTGTCGCGATCACCGGTGCTCGCGCGGGGCCTGAAGGATTAAACATGCTATATCTAAATTATGTTTTACTTTTGTATTGAGTTTTAATATTTTATTTGTTACATAAATTACCAAAATCTCTAGTTTTTGCACGAGAGTTGTAAACATCCATCCATCTGTCTTCACATACTTTATCATTAAGTAGTAGTAGGATGTAGAGTTTGCTGATTCACTTACAGTTTGGCAAATTTTTAGGTATTGATAAGATTGAAATAGTAGAAAACAGTATTGACTATGGAGAAGAGGAAGAAACCTCCATTCAATCCAAAAATGCAATTGATGGAACCGCACAAGACTCACAGGTTGTGGATAGTGTCTATACACAACAAAAACAAAAGGTTCCTAGAGTAGTTATAGTGCGACTAAGTCAAAGTGAAATGAACAAATATGTCCAACAAAGCCCAACAACACACCTGGCCGTAGAAGATCCCAAGGACAGTGGGGGTCAGAAGAGAAATAAAGGTATGTAAATATAATGTTTATTGCTAACCAGCTGATTTTTTGTTTGATGATAGGTTTCAATCAAAGTACGAAATACCTTCTATCTCTGTTAGCTACCACTTTCAAGATCGTTCGCAGATAAAAATGATGTTCGTCTTATCAAATGTGATGTTGTGAATAATTACATTTTTTCCGCTTACATTGCAAACGCAGGCTGAACTCTTCGAGACGAGCTTTTACGGCAGTACCGACCAATGCGGGCCACGGGTAGTAATAATTAATATAATTCAAAACTGCTGAATCGATTTTTATCATTTTTTTCAATGGCTATATTATATCTTATACCCATGTGAAGCCGGGTCGCTAGTGTATTACAGTTAAATAAAGTTATTTAATTGTAATACATAGTATTGCTTGAGAAACTTGAAAAATCTTGCCGCCGCGATTCCCAAGCAATACTATGTATTACAATAATGAAGATAAAGTTTAAAATCATACGACACTGAAAATGCTCGCCGCGCCGCTGCCATTCCAGTGTGATTCGGCCCTTAGACCAATACTGTTTTCCTGATTAATAAGCTATTGTAAATAGTAAAGTTATCTATACAGTATACTTCTATACTTATATTATAAATGCGAAAGTATCTCTGTCTCGCTTTCACGCCAATACTACGGAACAGATTGTAATGAAATTTTGCACACAGATAGTCTAAAGCCTGAGAAAGGACATAGGCTACTTTTTAACTGGAAAAAGGGGTTGTTAGGGGGTGAAAATGCGTAAATTTGTTCAAATTAAGTTCTAAAAATTCATAATAGATGGTGCCGTGCGTCTCCTACATCGCACAAGCGCTTCTCAAACGTGTTTCTATAAGAGGCGGTAAGGATGAACAATCCTTTTACGTTTTTTTTTGGAGTTTTAAGAAGAGTTGATGTTCGACTCCGACCCCATTCCCCAGTTTTTAACCCCCTACGCAAAAATAGGAGAGTTTTATGTGTGACGTGTCTGTCTGTCTGTCTATCGGTAAAGTGTAAACATTGAAGTTTGATGTAAGCGTACCGCGGAAGCACCTCTGTCGTGCAAATTTTGCAAATTGTAGTAATGTAGCCAGCCTACATGGTTCAACGGGAACTACCTACTTTATAATCATGGGCGTATACAAGGGGGGTGTCCTGGGGACCGGACCCCCCCCCATTACTATCCATCTTACTTGTCCAATCGACAATAATATTATAATAATTATGTACCCAATGTATGTACCGCACAAATTTTAATCGGGAAGGTACATGTATATTTTTATACACACGGTATCCATACTTCCATACTAATATTATAAATGCGAAAGTGTGTCTGTCTGTCTGTGACCTCTTCACGTTCAAACCGCTGAACCGATTTTGCTAAAATTTGGCATATGGACATACTTTAAGTCATGGGAAAGGATATAGGATACTTTTTATTCCGGAAAAATTTACGGTTCCCGCGCGATAATCGAATTTTGGTGCAACGGAGTTGCGGGCATCATCTAGTTTAATAATAAAATCAATTAGCAATAAAACGTAAAAGAGAATATGTACTCTTATTACTTAACCCATATTTTATTGTTTTAAGAGATTTTGAATATTTAGTTGAAATAATCCAAGATGTCTATAATAATCTATTCCCAACAAGTCCTAGTGTTGATTTTGGTCGCTGCTGCGGAACCCTTCATGGGCGAGAGTCCATCTCGCACGTGGTGGCTTTTTTACGTTTGGGGACCCCCCCCTTATCAAAGCTATATATATATACGGCCGTGTATATAATATAAGTTACTCTATGACGGGAACTACCGCGCGCTATAAGCTGAAGTCCACGCGGACGGAGTCGCGGGCAACAGCTTTTTACAAATACATAAATCACGTGAGAATATTTGTTCAGGAATCAAACACGAGGAGCGACCCAACACAGATGACTGCGAGGGGCGTGGCCATGCCAGCGCAGCACAGTCCAGCAAGACACCCCATACCTGTGATGTTTGTTTGAAGAACTATTCAACAAGAAGCCATTTACTGAGGCACATGAAAACTCATACACGCTCATTTAGCTGTGACACATGTTCAAAGAATTTTTGTACAAGATACGGATTAACTGTACACACAAGAGTGCATATAGGCAAGAAACTATTTAGCTGTGATGTTTGTCCAAAGAAATTTTCTAAAAAACAAAAATTTACTGTACACACTAGAGTTCATACAGGAGAGAAACCATTTAGTTGTGACATTTGTTCAAAGAAATTTTCACAGAAAGGCGATTTGACTAGACACACTAGGTTTCATACAGGCGAGAAACCATATATCTGTAATGTTTGTTCGAAGAATTTTAGTTTAAAAAGTGTTTTGACTGTACACACAAGAGCGCATACAGGAGAGAAACCATTTAGTTGTGACATTTGTCCAAAGAAATATACTACAAAAAATGATTTGACTGTACACACAAGAGTTCATACAGGAGAGAAACCATTTAGTTGTGACATTTGTCCAAGTAAATTTACTAGAAAAACTGGTTTGACTGTACACACAAGAATTCATACAGGCGAGAAACCATACAGGTGTAATTTTTGTTCAAAGAATTTTCATAAAAAGAGTCAACTGACTGTACACAGGAGAGTGCATACAGGCGAGAAACCATTTAGTTGTGATATTTGTTCAAAGAAATTTTCAATGAAAAGCAGTTTGACTGTACACATAAGAGCGCATGAGGCGAGAAACCATTTAGGTGTGACATTTGTCCAAAGAAAATTTCTACAAAACAAGATTTGATTGTACACACTAGAGTTCATACAGATGAGAAACAATTTAGTTGTGACATTTGTTCGAAAATGTTTACACTGAAGAAAAAGCTAATCCATCACTTGGGCATCCATTTGAGCTAGCTCTAGAAACTGTATTTTATGGCTTGTCAAAAGATTGGACGCTGTACACAATTTTGAAATCACATAAAAATATGAAAACCTTATTATAGCTTGTCATAAAAGAGTAGACGCCGAGACGAGCCAAGTGAAGCGCAAGGGCACTTCCTACCTTTTCTAAAAATATTTTGTCGTTTTTTTAACCTTTAGGCTCAAATCACACCGAAAAGGCAGCGCAGCGGCGAGCATTTACAGTGTCATATGATTTTAAACTTTATCTTCATTATTGTAATACACAGTATCGCTTGAGAAGCTGGTTAGCATTTAGGTTTATGATTTGCACAAGTTTCACATCGAGGTAGACTGCAGTTTACGTCGTTACGAATTGATTTGGTCCAGACAATTAAGGTACTACGTCGCTGCGTTTTCGCGTTACAGCCGATTGAAGCAACGCAAGCTAAGCTAACGCAAGCCTGCGGCGTACTACCTGAGCTCACCAATAATGTACCTAAACAATTTATCGATAAAAGGTATTTCAATATCCCGCCTAAATTACAATTAGCCGATCCTACATTCAATATCTCTGCCCCAGTCGAGATGCTGATACCCCAGCTGATGTTGCGAGTGTCCATGGGCGACGGTAGTCGCTTACCATCAGGTGACCCGTTTGCTCGTTTGCCCCCTTATTTAATAAAAAAAAAGCCTAACTGTGAACTTCTCAAGTAAGGTAAGATAGCACCGAGACACCGCTGTTCGTTGCCCACAATTTGCCAAAATAGGTCTGCGCCTATCAGCATCTCGACTGGGGCAGAGATATTGAATGTAGGATCGGCTAATTGTAATTTAGGCGGGATATTGAAATACCTTTTATTGATAAATTGTTTAGGTACATTATCGGTGAGCTCAGGTAGTACGCCGCAGGCTTGCGTTACATTGTAGTCAGTGCAGAGAGAGTTAAGACGAACTACACTTCGTTCTGAAATGGAGCCGCACGGGATATTTGCAACACCCATAATTTTAATAGGCACTGTGGGGATAGATTCTAGCTCTAGTTTTTGTTGTAACGCCTTAGTCATGAATGTGCCTTGGCTGCCTGAGTCTAAGAGGCATTGCACCGTTGATTGTTTGTTATTGTGAGGATTGGTTACCTTGATTGTAGCCGTGGACAGTAGAACTTGATATGCAGTCTGCAAGGCTGAAAAATTGACAGAGACACCCTGCGCGGGGGCATCATTGCCGTCAGCGGCGAGAGCTGACTGCGCAGAGATGCTCGAGCCTCCAGGCTGCGAAAGTGGAATGTGAAGCAGTGAGTTGTGTCGTTCACGACATTCACGACATGGACCTCGACGACATTCTCTTGAGTGAATGACCCTTTCCTAAACAATTTAGGCACAGCTTCAACTTCATCACTTCCATCTTTCGTCGTTTTACTGATGGAGATAGAAATCTTGAACAATTGTAAATAACTGCTATGGTCACCCGAACAATAATTGCATACCCAGGGTGTTTGTATTTTCGCACCATTATCATCATTGTTTTGTGTGGTACACGAAAATGATTTATGAGATCGCTCGTTTTTGTTTGTATTGTTTATAGCATGATAGCTTGTATTATAAGATTGTTTTTTAGTATGACATGATTCTAACACATCGGCTCGGTCATGTAAGAACTTAGTCAACTGGCTGAGAGAAGGCATATCATTGATAGTATTGCGGTGCTCTTCCCAATCGCGTTTTGTATGATAGTCCAGTTTATTTGTGATAATATGGATAATCAGAGTGTCCCACTATTGAATAAAGAATTGAGATGGTTATTAGTCAGATAGCGTTTATTATCATAACGTTGGCATAGCAGGTCCCAAGCTTCCTGATAGTGCGCATTGGAGACCTCAAGATTAGATAGGACTCTGGCCGCTTCACCATCCAAATATGAATTGAGATAATGAAATTTGTGGACAGGCAACAAGCTGTCGTTATCATAAATTAAAGATACATAAGTATTCTGGAAATCAAGCCACCTAGAATAGTTTCCATTGAATTTACCAATTTGTATTTGCGGAAGTTTAAAATTTGGTTGATGATGTGGCCGATGGACACTAGAAAATGAGCCAGAGCCAGACTCTGATTGCTTTTGTGTGGTTTTGTATTTGTCAGAAATAGTTTCCGCTAAAGCAATCACTTTTATGAAATGTGAGTCTGTCTTGTCCCTTTCATCAATCTCATCATCAATACTATCAAAATTTATTTGGTCAATTTGATCTTGCAGCAAACTGAATTCCGTTTTTAAATCATGAAATGTTTGTAATTTTAATGATGGCTCATTCACTTGCAACTCACTTAAAGTTAGTATTTTTTGTATTAAATCAAGATAGTTTTCAAACTTAGTTAATCTGCCTCTTAATACTAGCGCGCTTTGTAGTTAATGTTCTGAGTTCCGCAGACATTGTGAAATTTAAATTTATAGGCAGACAATAAATTAAAAGATCTCACGCTCCTCTGGTCTGCATTTACCGGCACTCCATCGGCGTCAGCGAAGCACGGGGGCAGCAAGCGGCATGCGACGTGAAGCGTCGGGTGTGGGAAGCACGCTCGGGACTCGTAGGCAGGCACAGTACTCCTTTCTGGGCCTTGGCCAAAAAGATGGGCACGGGCACCTCTTGCGCTGAAATAGTCGGCCCAAATCGGGGTACTTATATAACTTGCAAAACAAGGCAGTGCAAAGGCAGAACACTTGGGGGCGCAAGCAAAATGCAAGACTTGAAAACAAACCCAAAGAAATGTCAAAATGTGAATCGAATTATTGTAGAAGAATGTATTGTGAAATGACGTGCAATTGTTGTAATAGCTAAATTTTTAACAATGAAATAAAGGTCATGAAATAGGCAAAAAACAAGGCTAGGTTGTGATAGGCCACGAGGTGGTGTAGAAATTGGATATTTTTATAGGATAGGACTTAACTTTTTATCGGCTGGGCAGCATACACGCAGGCTCCTTCCACAATATAGGTTGATATTCATCAATCAAAAGCCAATAGTAGACGTGCAGCGTTGGGTATAGTTCCCGGGATTACAGATTTGTGATCCAAACGGTCGCCAAATGTTTATTATTGAAACAACTACAGTTAAAATAATATTTGTATAAACAAATATTATTTTATATATATATATATATATATATATATATATATATATATATATATATATATATATATATATATATATATATATATATTTTTTTTTATCGAAAATCTCAAGAATAATCTTGAGATTTTCGATAAAAGAATGTTACGTCTAGCACGTAACATTCTTTTCATTCGGTTCGTTGGATTCGGAGAGAAAGACCTGGTGACTCTCTTGAAGACTTTATTCACAAACACTAGCTCACACAAATCACTGAGTCCAAACACTAAGCTCTAGATCCAAATCACTGAACACTATCACTGTCACTCGCTATTGATCACTTGTTCTCACTTCGAAGTCGCCTTGGTGATCGCTTGTATCAAACTGAACTGATTGATTGATGGCCCGCCATACTTTCTGGAACGTTCCATTCTGGATTGTTTACGTAAACACACAATTCACATAAACAAGGGTTGGACTTTTCTAGAAAGTACGCGCAACTGTCGCGCGCAGGTAAACAACTGCCCGTATCCGTAACAAGAATTTTCCCTTTTGATTGACAATTGAGTTGAGAAGATGGCGGCGCGGCGCGGCGCTAGTGTTGGGATGGCCGCGCTAGTGATGTCTCGCGTTGCGCGTAGACAGTATGTAAATATAATGTTTATTGTTAACCAGCAGATTTTTTGTTTGTTGATAGGTTTCAATCAAAGTATGAAATCCTTTCTATCTCTGTTAGCTACCACTTTCAAGATCTTTCGCAGATAAAAATGATGTTCGTCTTATCAAAATGAAGCTACTTAGATAAAGTTTAAAATCATATGACACTGAAAATGCTCGCCGCGCCGCTGCCATTCCAGTGTGTTTTGGCCCTTAGACCAATACTGTTTCCCTGATTAATAAAGCTATATAAATGTGTAAATTGTAATGTTATTTAAAATATTCTGTAAGAGTATTATTCATGCGGACAAATTAATATTCTGAGAAATATTTACATTTCATTATTAAATCTAATAATAATAATAATCTAATATTTTAAAATACAAATATATAAATAAACTAGCTGTCCCAGCAAACGTTGCTTTGCCATAACATAAAGTACCTATTTTGCCCATATTATTTTATTGAATTGACTGAATAAGTATGTTACCATGGCAACGTTTATTGCTATCCCGTCGCACAAACAATGGTCGCCGTCAGTCTCGAGTTGTAATAATTTACTATTATTTATTCAACAAATTCACTTATCAATATAAAAAGTACCCAGTAGCCGATTCTTAGACCTACTGAATATCCATATAAAATTTGGTAAAAATCTGTAAAGCCGTTTCGGAGGAGTACGGAGACTAACATTGTGACACGAGAATTTTATATATAAGATATACTAATATCAAATACAAATAATAAATCACTTGAGAATATATTTTGTTCAGGTATCAAACACGAGGACGAGCGACCCAACACAGATGACTGCGAGGGGCGAGGCCATGCCAGCGCAGCACAGTCCAGCAAGACATCCCACACCTGTCATGTTTGTTTGAAGAACTATTCAACAAGAAGACATTTACTGAAGCATATGAAGACTCATACAGGCTTATTTAACTCATTTAGCTGTGACACATGCTCAAAGAATTTTTGTACAAAATACGGATTGACTCTACACATAAGAATGCATACAGGCGAGAAACGATTTAGCTGTGATGTTTGTCCAAAGAAATTTTCACAGAAAAGCACTGTACACACTAGAATTCATACGGGCGAGAAACCATATAGGTGTAATTTTTGTCCAAAGAATTTTCATACAAAGAGCCATTTGACTGTGCACACAAGAGCGCATACAGGCGAGAGGCCATTTAGTTGTGACATTTGTCCAAAGAAATTTTCAAGGGACAGCCAATTGAATATACACAGAAGAGTGCATACAGGGGAAGAGCAATTTATTTGTGACATTTGTCCACAGAAATTTTCATTAAAAACTAAATTGACTGCGCACACTAGACTTCATACAGGCGAGAAACCATATAGCTGTGATTTTTGTCGAAAGAATTTTCGTTTAAAGACCTATTTGAATATACACACAGCAAGAGTTCACAGAGGCGAGAAACCATTTAGTTGTGACATTTGTCCAAGTAAATTTACTACAAAAAATGATTTGACTAGACACACTAGAGTTCATACAGGAGAGAAACCATTTAGTTGTGACATTTGTCCAAGTAAATTTACTACAAAAAAAGATTTGACTAGACACACTAGAGTTCATACAGGAGAGAAACCATTTAGTTGTGACATTTGTCCAAGTAAATTTACTACAAAAAAAGATTTGACTAGACACACTAGAGTTCATACAGGAGAGAAACCATTTAGTTGTGACATTTGTTCAAAGAAATTTTCACAGAAATTTAGTTTGACTGTACACACTAGAGTTCATACACGCGAGAAACCATTTAGTTGTGACATTTGTCCAAGTAAATTTACTACAAAAAAAGATTTGACTAGACACACTAGAGTTCATACAGGCGAGAAACCATTTAGTTGTGACATTTGTCCAAGTAAATTTACTACAAAAAAAGATTTGACTAGACACACTAGAGTTCATACAGGAGAGAAACCATTTAGTTGTGACATTTGTTCAAAGAAATTTTCACAGAAATTTAGTTTGACTGTACACACTAGAGTTCATACACGCGAGAAACCATTTAGTTGTGACATTTGTTCAAAGAAATTTGTACTGAAAAATAATTTGACTGTACACCTAAGAAATCATACAGGCGAAAAACCATATAGCTGCGATATTTGTTCAAAGAAATTTTCAAGTAAAATAAATTTGACCGTACACAAAAGAATTCATACGGGCGAGAAACCATATAGCTGTGATGTTTGTCTAAAGAAATTTTTAAGTAAAGGCCATTTGTCTGAACACACATTAAGAGTCCATACAGGCGAGAAACCATTTAGTTGCGACATTTGTCCAAAGAAATTTTCTACAAAACAAGAGTTGACTGTACACACTAGAGTTCATACAGGAGAGAAACCATTTAGTTGTGACATTTGTTCGAAGAAATTTTCAAGAAAAAGCAAATTGAATTCACACACAAGAGTGCATACGGGCGAGAAACCATATAGCTGTGATGTTTGTCCAAAGAAATTTTCACAGAAAGGCAAATTGACTTTACACACTAGAGTTCATACAGGAGAGAAACCATTTAGTTGTGACATTTGTTCGAAAAACTTTTCAAGAAAAAGCCATTTGAATTCACACACAAGAGTGCATACGGGCGAGAAACGATATAGCTGTGATATTTGTTCAAAGAAATTTTCCCAGAAAAGCAGTTTGACTGCACACACTAGAGTTCATACAGGCGACAATCAATTTAGTTGTGACATTTGTTCGAAGATATTTACGTTAAAGAAAAGGCTAGTCCAACACTTAGAAATCCATTTGAGCTAGAAACTACATATATTTATATCTGTTAACTTGAAAAAAAAACATTCGAAATCGAACACACAACCCCTACAATAAGTCAAGAGCCAAGCTCTAAGCCCCTGGATCACGGAGGCAAACAACATAGCAATGTTGTGTTTTATTATGACCAACCGAAATATCGGTTTCCGGTTTCCGGACAAAGTTTAGCCGAAACTATCAGTGAGTTTTTTAATAAATTCGCAGCTAATTTGTGGCTGCTCGCTGGATTAGCGCCGGCTATATTATTATTATGACAAGATCACACTATCACTATGGATCTACTTTATTTCATGAAGTGTATTTTATTTTCAATAAAATTATATCATGGTCAATAAACAGTAAATGGGTTCCCTTTTCTTTAACTTTAAATAGATTTCAAATTTCAATTGCCTTTTGTACCTACATTACACAATGCGAAAGTGTGTCTGTCAGTTTGTCCGTACGCCTGTCTGTTTGTCCGTCCCTCTGTCTGTCCGTCTGTTACCTCTCACGCCTAAACCGCTGACCCGTTACTACTGAAATATTTTGGTATGGAGATACTTCGAGTCTAGGGAAAGGACATAAGTTACTTTTTATCCCAGAAAAATGTACGGTTCCCGCAAGTTAAACGGATTTCGGCGCAACCGAGTTGTGGGTGTCATTTAGTTATATCAGCGGTCGTCACACTTTACTGGCCAAGGACCACACATGACAATGTAAGTGCCAGCACCGGGCCGCAGAGTTTGTGAAGCACAGATTAAGTATTATATTTAAGTATTATAATATAGATGCCGTCTTAGGCCGCGATCGCGTGGCCATTTTTGTGCTTGTTTTCATACAAGTAGTGTGCGTATATTTTCTTGAATATTTTTATGTGTCGATAATTTCGAAGCATATTATAACCCTGAAAAGAAAGTTATTTAGATCATGATATCGATAAACTATATATAACACACGTAAAAACTTTGCAATTTTTGTAGACAAATTATTACTTGATGTGACATTTTTACCACTAACGCCTTATATAGCACGATTAAGGGATTTTTAATTAAACTTGTAAATTATCTTTTCAGCTTACAAAAAAAACCGCTTAAAAAGCCCAAAAAACGTTGTTCAAAACTTACGTATTTAACGTTAAATTCACGTGTTTGAGGCATTCTTTGGCCGTTCTTATGGATTATTATTTAGCGGAACCACAAAACTCACGATATCTAGCATAAAATGTTCACTAAAAACCTTTATTAACACTTTTATTACATGAAATATGCAGTCCCACTCCTTTGTTATGACCGACTAGGTCGGACGCAACTTGACACGCTTTTCACGCTTATACACCGATATAAGGCTCTCTCCTAGGGATGGGTAAGGCAGTAAAAATTAAGTCAGAGTAAAAACTCAAACTCAGTAAATACTGAGTATTTACTTTATTGTATGAGTATTTACTCATTGGACACAGTAAAAACGTTTTATTCAATACTAGATGACGCCCGCAACTTCGTTGCGCCAAAATTCGTTTATCGCGCGGGAACCGTACATTTTTCCGGGATAAAAACTATCCTATGTCCTTTCTCGGGACTCAAAGTATCTCCATGCCAAATTTCAGCAAAATTGGTTCAGCGGTTTGAGCGTGAAGAGGTAACAGACAGACAGACAGACAGACACACTTTTGCATTTATAATATTAGTATGGATTTTAGGTTCTAATTACACTTAAACAAATCAAGAACATTACAGAATAATAAAAAATACTTATAATTTAACAGATTCATAATTTGAAGTAAAGTTAAGACAGTGTAGATCAGTGCCGATACCTTTAAAAATAATAATAGTAGGACGAAATCCATTAGAAAAGGAGGAGAATAATATAAAAAATTAAGGGAAACATAATTTACGGGCGATCTGAATTCGGGAAGGGTGTGGGGGTGGGGTTTTAAGGGTAGAAAACGATTTATCTCGATTTCCGATAAAACTAAAAGTCCTATGGAAAAAAGTTAAATAGCAAAGTTGTAGGTAATAGAAAGATCTAAAACTTTTGTGGTTACGCTTTTTCCACATAACCTTAAAATTTATATGAAAAATTAAAAAAAAACATGTTTTTGGTTTTTTATTAATATCTTTAAAAAAATATATTTTTTTATGAAATTCGATGAAAACTTACCTTTTTTGTACCAAATACGCTATAATTTATTTGATAAGAAATATATTTCGAATTTCACCTTATTTCGAAATTATATCGAAAAAAATACCCTAATTTTCAATCTGAAATTCACCCATCAAAATATCAGCTGTTTTTAAAAAATTGGTATCCTTTCTATTCGTTGAAATCTCTACTTTGCAATGGTGAAATAATATATATATTAAACTGTAGTAAATCTTTTCAGAAAATGCAAAAAAAATCGAAAAAAACTCAAATTTGAAAATTCTTTATTAATTTCATTTAAAAATGTGGTTGCTGCAATTTGTTGTAATTAAAAAGTTGATTAATTATTTATTTAATTATAATTACATTTCTGTCATATAAAATCTCATTCTCATTCAGGCTCAAGTGCTCCCGTATGCGTTGCTGACAAATATGATGCGGTTGAGATTGCAAATGCTTTCAGAAGCCACTTTAGGATAGAATCTCCACTGTCATCATCATCATCAGCCCAGCGGACGTTGAATGCTGAGGCCGCCCTGGATGACCGTACTTTACTGCCAAAGATGTGGCTAGTGTGGTTAAAAATATGACTAGAGGTACATCTCCGGGCCACGACGGTCACAGCATTGAACATTTGCAATCAGTGGCGAAGCCTCCATAGAACACGATTCCTACCGGCTTACCTTGGCCAATTTTAATATATACATTTTTTATTATTAATAATTATAGCTTACCCCGCTTCCTACAATTTCATAAAAATAATTCGCCATGTATTTAAAATCACGCAAACGCACACATACCCGTTTTTACGATCGCACTCAGAACGCGTACGTAACTCGCTCAAAACATCGGGAATGCAACATTTGAAATGTATGAAATTCACGCACACATACACATTACTACTACATGCAAACGACTCGTCGATATTGTCGAGCAGCAAGCCGATTCCACATAGCCTACCTAGTCTTTATTTGTCATGTGTTAAGGTTTAGTTTCGCATGTTTCGCTTTAAAAGATTTCGTCCAATCACAACAGAGCTAATCATCGGCCGACCGGCGCGTGATGTCATTTCAATTCACTTACGCGCTCATTTGCACTCATTTTGTACTGTTATTATTGTAATATGCAAAATTTTGTTTATTAAGTTAGTGGGCTAGCTTGATTGTAATATTATATAGTTTAAAAGAATCGAAAGTAGTGAAATTTTACTTGCCAAGTGTTGTGTTGTGTTTTGTTTGTTACATCGTAAAGGTTGGTTTGTTTTACTTGCTTGGTAATTTGTCGTGACACGGTTAGGTGAGAAATGATAGCATTAGTACAAATTGACTGTTGTCTTACGGATTACCTATTAAATGACTTAAATTCGTTCTCAAAACAATCGTTCGAAAATAAAAAACATATCATTAAACAAGGACGGGCGCGTCCCGATATGAAAAGAAAAACCGTAGAATTATGTTAGAATATAAATAATAATTCTTAGGTAATTTTTCAGGTTGTAGAATAGGAATATTAAATAACGACGACAGACGACAAAAAACAAAATTAAACATTTAGGTACGTATTTCTGCTGATATTTCTTTGCTACTAGCTTTTGCCCGCGATTTCGTCTGCGTGAACTTCAGACAGGTAGCCTATGTTCCTTTTCATGTTTGACATGGGATGCATGCAAAATTTCATCTAAATCCAGTTTTTGCATGATTGAGTAACAAACATCTACACTGGCAAGTCAGGATTCACTTATTTTTGGTGTGTGAGTGTGAGTGACGTGTGCTTAAAACGGCTTTTTTAAAGCCACTTTTATCATACTCGACATGCACTGTTCATATAATACCAGTGATGTCATGTATGGTGAAGGTGGTGAATACTAACAACACTAACACTGCATGCAACGCACACAATGCAAGCAAAGCACCCTAGTAGTTATGGAAAAGGTAAACTAACACACTTAATACAGGTATGTAATTTATTGCACGTTTTTTTTTACAAGAATTGAAATTTTGCTTATTCACGAGTTAGCCGTTTTTTGGTCCGGCTTTACCTTTATTTTTTTTCACCCCACGCCACTGTTTGCAATACACAGGTCTCCACTTATATCGAGTTTTGGCCATGTTTTTCACGATATGTGTGGGACATTCTTAATTACCAAAAAAACCTAATGTATACCGTTGTTGTACCAATTGTGAATAACAAAACTGGCGATGTGGCAAATGTCTAACTACAGGCCTATTTCATTAGCGACAATCACTGCTAAGGTATTGGACAGTTTGCTTGACAAGCAGCTGAGCAGTGGTATAAAACTAAATGATGCCCAATTCGGTTTTAGACCAGGCTTATCAACTGAAACTGCGATACTGTGCCTCAAGCAAACTGTCAATATTACACGGCAAGAAAAACGCCAGTTTACGCCTGCTATCTAGACCTGTCAAAGGCGTTCGATATGGTGTCGTACAATATCTTGTGAGAAAAATTACGTAGTGATACTAGTGTCACAGATGACATTATCTCGCTCCTAAAATTCTGGTACGGTAATCAAGAAAACGTGGTTAGGTGGGTTAATGAAAATGGGCTAGTGAAAATGAGCTAACTGTCACCACTAGAGGCTCGTCCTTCCTGCTGGTCACGCCGCTTCACCGTACATCCGGCTTCAGGGGTAGTTTCAGATATCTCGCCAGCAAAATCTGGAACAATCTTTTACCACCTCTTCGTGCCCTGCGAATAATAAATTCCTTTAAATCACAATATAAGTCACACCTACTTAGTAAGCAAATTGACAATTCATAAATTATACTCGTTGACGACAAAATCGATACACTGCCTATATAAATATTTAATAATATTATTAATTCATTCACTATTATATCATTATTTTTAAATTCTATCTCATTTAATTTACGTATATATTTTTCTTCTATATGACAGGTAATAATTAAATTGTTATGAGAATTGGTATCAAAGATTAGTAGAATATAATTAATATAGCTTACTATTAACACTAGGTACCTACCTCATAAGCAAACAATTTTCGTACCTCTTGTTTTATTGGTTCGCTGGATAACATGATTCATAATTCCATAATAATTATTTAAATATTATCTTATGGTCCAGTAAATGCGCCTTGCACCCAAAGTACAGCGTTTACTCGTCATCTTAGTCCCTAAAATTTTTTTTTATCTATTTATATACACATTTAAAACTACAAAGTAAACTTATATTACTTAATGTGTAATCTATTGTAATTTGTATTTATCATAATATTATTGTATTGATCCCACACTTTCCATGTCGTTGAAGCCGCAACATTGCTTAACTTGTTACGTGCACGGTAAAACAACAAATAATTATTAAGAATAATTTAATAACAAATAACAGGTGTATGTACTGCCTCGGTCAGGCTTCGTTCACTTCCTTAACGCCCTTATCTCGTCGTCTGTCGCCAGGGGCGCCACCTGTTTTGATCTATGACGTGACGTCATATTGCAGATGAGATGAGAGGGAATTCTTATAATTATTATGTAAGTAATTATTTATACAATATTTTATTTTTGCACTATAAAATGTATATATGCAAAATATTCCTATAAAATAGCTATCTCACATCATTTTTAGGCTTATATAGGTACTTATTTATTTATTGTATAAAACGTATTTATAAAGTTTTTTATTTGGTCACTTTGCGCTGACGCCAGTGTGCATCTGTCGAGCGATTGACAACAAGGCCCCACAGAAAACCAGGGATCGCGGTGTAGGTACTATACTGTGATCATCACCTGAGTGGGGTCCTTTTCGGTGGAATACGCATTACACTACCTACATTGTAGTTCTGGACCCAAATAGACACACAGTAGGTATATTATGTCCATCTGGCACTAATTTGTTAATGTTCTTTTTTATGTTAATTTTGTTTTTTATATTAAGTATACTTATTGTCTTTTTTGTGAAATGTTTATTGTTATGTGGTGTAATGTGTTTGTACTGAATAAATGTTTATTATTATTATTATTAATGCCTATTCGGATGTCTTTGGTCTGGAGTGAGACAATTTGTATGTACATTGCTATACGTTTGTTTCAGTCGCAAGACGCTACGCCGGTCGCACCGCGCGAAATTTCGCATCGGTGAATTTCCCGTGGCTAGGCGGTAAGCGATAATGCTTAAGGGTTTTACGACCTGCAAACCTTCAAGAAAAGAGCGTATTCCCTCTTAAAATGTGAGAGTGGCCATAGAAAACTCTGAAATTACTGTTATGGTTTTAATAGATTTCTCCAATGCTTTTAATAATGTCGATCATGGAATTTTGTTAGCTATTCTCTCTTGCCTTCCACTCTCAACCGAGGTTCTGAAATGGATCTCGTCATATCTTCGAGGGCGCCAACAGTCGGTACGCATGGATCAGTCTGCGTCATCCTGGTGTGATCTCGACACTGGCGTCCCCCAAGGCGGTATTCTCTCTCCTCTGTTCTTCTCACTATTTATTAATTGTGTTACTCTCAGACTTCGCTGCGCGTATCATTTGTATGCAGATGATTTTAAACTTTATTGTCAAGCAAGCGCTGATAATTTGACGAGGGCTATCGACGAAATTAACAATGATCTTGATGCCATTAGGGACTGGTGTAAAAACTTTGGTCTATCAGTTAACCCTAATAAGTGTCAAGCTATCTTACTGGGTAGCCCTCGTAATATATGTAGGGTAAATGTAGTATCTCTTCCACCAGTAGTCTTTGACGGCTCTGTAATTAATTTCAGCTCGAGTGTAAAAGATCTCGGTTTACACATAGACTCCACTCTCGATTGGCAAACACAGACAGCTTCAGTTTCTTAGAGAGGAATTTTGCGTTTGCTTTACCGCCACAAAAACTTTTTACCGACACACATTATAACACAGCTGGTCCAGTCTCTTATATTTCCCATTATAGATTATGGTGATGTGTGCTATTTGGACCTCAATGCTGACAAGCTTGACAAATATGACCGACTCATTAACAACAGTATTAGGTTTATATACAATCTCCGGAAATATGACCACGTATCTTCCTATCGTACTGAGCTGCACTGGTTGCCTGTACGACAACGTCGTTCAGTGCGAGCCCTGTGCATGCTCTATACACTCCTGAACTCCCCTAATTCTCCTGCTTACCTAAAGTCACATTTTCAATACCTTTGCGATAATAACAAAAGAACCCTCCGCTCCTCATATAATGCTCGGCTCGGTTGCCCATCGCTCCAGTCTAGTCCATTCTTCCTTCCACGTCCAGGCTATTTTACTGTGGAACGCCCTACCTCCGGAAATCAGGTTAAGCCCAACCAGAGAAACGTTTAAACGTAGAGTCCGACTGCTCTATCTAAATAAATTGGCAGAATCATAAGACGTTTAATACAGTATACGTTACTCAGTGTTTTATATGGATGTATGTATAAACTTATGTATATATTATGTATAATGTGTATATATTGTATAGGTTATATATTATAATATGTATAAGTTATGTATTATATCGATCGCTATAGTAGTATTAGTATGTAAATATATGTGTAACTTGATATGTATACTATATTAGTATCTTTATCAGTATTTATTGTTTGAATTCCATTATGTATTTATTTCTTGAATGTGTATTTTTCTCTAAACAGAAAGCACCTGTGTTTTACTTTTAGTTTAGTCTCTGCTACCACCCAATGGTTGACTGGTAGAAAATGCCCTATGGCATTAAGTCCGCCATTGTACATATAGTGTAAAATAAATAAATAAATAAAAATAAATAAAAGGCCGGCAACGCACCTGCAGCTCTTCTGATGTTGCGAGTGTCCATGGGCGACGGTAGTTGCTTACCATCAGGTGACCCGTTCGCTCGTTTGCCCCCTTATTTAATAAAAAAAAAAAGGTGTGGACTGTGTATATGTGTCCCTTATTCAGTGCGAAGGTAGCAGCGCTGAACGAGTAATTTTTTTTGTGATTTGTATGGGAAATGCGCCGCCGCGTCATACATTTTTCCATACACATGTAAAAGTCACCCTCTCAGCACTGCTACTTTCACAGTGAACTCTCTATTAGGGGACCCATACACACCCTAAAGTATTATCACTTACTTTTGTTACACACTGTATAATAATAAATAATAATAATATATTATTACACTTTATTCAACTCTTAATATTATACAGCTGTAAAGGTTTTGTGTACCAAGCTCACTGAAATCTGAACTCGAGACTCTATTCCATATATCCATACTTCCATAATATAATAATAACTGCCACACCGGTGACGGTGGCAGGTTGTTTTCCATAATAATAGGTAAATATCTCGGCGATTTCGCACCGTTTGTATGGAAGTAAGGCCTGACTGGACCACGGAGGCGTTCGTTAGTTTATCGCTTAGTGGACTCGCTTGTGAGTGTTCAAACTGCTCTTCTGCGTGAATTGTTTTGAACAAACTTCGCATCTGTATTTCTTTACACCCGTATGACTCTCTAAATGGATATTCAAGTATCGCTGGATAGTGAATTTCTTGCCACAAATATGGCAGATGTATTTCTTGTCCCCCGTATGTATTAGCGTGTGATTCTCTAAGCTACTCTTGCTGGCGAATCTCTTCGAACAGATATCACAACTGAAGGGCTGGTAGCCCGTGTGGGTCAAAATGTGCCTGTCAATGTTAGACTTGCGGGTGAATTTCTTGGAGCAAACGTCACAAGTGTACGGTTTGACGCCATGTTCTCTCGTGTGTCTATTCAGTTCGCTGGTTTGGGTGAATTTTTTCGAACATATTTGACAGCTCAACGGCCGTTCCCCGGTATGGATTAGAGTGTGATTGATCAAAGAACTCTTCCGGGGAAACTTTTTTGAGCACACAACACAACTGTACGGCTTCTCGCCCGTGTGGGTTAGTTTATGATTGTTCAAATGTGACTTTTGCGAGAAGGTTTTCGAGCAGATGCCACAGGTGTGCGGTTTCTCGCCTGTATGGATTTGTTTGTGGGACTTCAGTTGGCACAACTGAGGGAACTTCTTGAAGCAAACCTCGCAGGTGAATGGTCTCTCGCCCGTGTGGGTCCTCATGTGCCTCACTAATTTACTTTTCCACGTGAATATCTTCAGACAGACATGACATATGAAGGGCTTCTTTTGACCGTCGGATGGCGCCTCAGTGTCGTCTCTTCCTTCGCAGCTGTCACGCTTCGTGTGATGGTCGACACCTAAGCAAAGTTATCTATAAATAAATAAAATAAAAGCCTTTTATTACTTTCAATTATAAGATTACATTTTTTATTCATTTACATAAGGCTGCCTTCACATTAAGTCGCGAGTAGTGCGGCAGCCGCGCGGCTCGTTGTAGTGTAGTAGGGTGCAATTAAACCTTCCTGCCAAATTTTGATGTATTGATCCTTGTTAAAAATATAAATACACGTATTTTTTCTTTTATGGTCACTCAGCACTAAAATGTTGAGAAATAGCTTCCGAAAGTTATCCTAAAAAACACTACAATTAATGGACACGATGCGTCGGCCGTGCGTGACATGTCCCCGCGCGCGCGCCTCATCCCGCGCACCCCCTCTCATTCCCCCGCGCCGCGAGTGACCATTCTGCAACGATTTTAAATGGGATAAAATATGTCATTGAAAAAAATAACACCCAATTCTTATTACCTAATTACCTAAATTACCTATACCTAATATACCTATTAAATACCTAAGCCCAGGAAAAAATTTGGCAGGAAGGTTTAATTGCACCCTGTAGAAGTCGCGCGGCTGCCGCACTACTCGCGACTTAGTGAAGGCAGCCTAAATGACATACATGTCACAGAATGTAGGAAATAAATAGAAGGAGCTGGCGAACAGAACCTTATTACGTATTTTATTTTAAAATTTACTCAGTGGCTAAAAAACTAGTACAACTACTACTGAACTAATCCGGTTTTGTTTGAAAATGGACCTTTTAAAGCCTTTTTAACCGGTTTTTACTGAAAATATTAACAGGGATTGACGCAGATGGGTCAAGAGAAGACGATTCGGAATTAAGTACGTAATTAAGAATTAAAATTCCCTATCTCAAAAACTACTGAACCGATTTTGATGAAATTTGCAGTATTCCCTAACTTGAATAATACCTAGTACAATAAAAAAAGAATCACTGAAATCGGACTTGTGGTTGCGGAGATATGCGTGCACAAACATAAAAACATACTACATATTTTCATACATTTTTGTAATTTGGCACATTTGTTCAGAAGCTGTTATAGATTAACATATACAAAAACTTTGAAGTCCTATTTTTGAAGTCGGTTAAAAAATTCTTCTACACTTTGGTGGACTACCGGTTTTGTTCGCTAGCTCCTCGGTTAATGAATATTCAAAGTACTTTTATTTTTGTATTTGCAATGATTATGATAAAATCAAATTTTAAAAATTACTATCACAAAATGTATTAAAGAAAGCAAAGTTTTTTTTCTCGCAGAGTAGCCGTCAAACAATTCCTTAAAAAACCAGGCATGAATATACATATGTAGGTACCTCCTTAAATGTAAATTAGCAATAAAATAATATCATGGGCAAGGACACTGGCCTCCGCAATACAATTTTCACTAGTGCAGGGGTCAGAGGTTTCTTTATGTGCAACAGCTTTGGTTTAAATAAAGATTATTTTTATTACATACCTGTAGATTCCAATTCATCTATTCTCTCTAGTTTTATTTGTATATCCTCTGTGCTGTCTTCACCCCATATTTGTTTGTTCGTCACATTCGGCGGCACAAATTCCACATTTAATACTTGACTTATCTCTACTTGTTTTTTGGGTGCCTTTGACTTTTGGATCACGTTATTAACACTTGGGGATTCCCGAGCATCTTCAGATTTAATGACAAGCTTCTCTTCATCATAGTCGATACTTTTTTCTCGTATTTCATCCTTTTCGATGCCTTAAATTAGATAGATAGATAGGTAAACACTTTATTGCTCACATAAAAAATAGGTATACAATCAGACTTAAAGTACTTAAAACTAAGACATGTCCTTTTTGACGTAATACTATAGGACCCTTAGAAATGTTACAAATCTGGTAATGGTAAGGTAAAGATATACATATCTTCATAGCCTTAACTAGGTTTGAGAAGAACTAGAAACACGATTAATGTATTTTGCCTCGATACATTTAATTTTCGAAATGACCTCTTAAAAATACGAAATTTAAAGATTATTTTTAAACGAAAATAGACGTATTGTAGGAAATTAGTCTAATTGATAGACACCTTTGCAACTCAAAATCGTATAGAAGCATTTTGCTTAAATGCTCCTAGTTATTTTTTAATACTTCAGTCGGAACTTCCAAGAATTGCTATTGTATTCTATTGTTGTCGCGATCACCGGTGCTCGCGCGGCGCCTGAAGGATTAAATGATTATAATTATTACGTTTTTTCGCATGTTTTCCGAGCGAGCCGATAGTTTCTGGCCGCAGCGTATTCACGACTTTATAGTCATACAAATTAAGTATAAAATTGCCCTTGCGGTAAAATTACTTTCGATATAGCGCCTTAATGTGCGCAAGGGCGGCCTTATCGCTTAGGCGATTTCTTCCAGGCATCCCTTGCAAGGCAGGAGGATAATTGTTTAGACTGTATGGATCAAACTACGGATAACATAATAGTAGGGGAGGTAGTGCTAGCGTTCGCTAAGTCATTTCATACCGACCAAATTTTTGTCCAGCGGTAGCTTAATATTTATCAATCAATATAATCAGCGTCAGTCGCCGCACCCGTGGTGGAATGTTAACTGAGAGTATTTCAAAGTTGTAAAAAAAAATAGTCGTGAAAAGTGATTTTATACCGAATGAAACTTTGATGGATGATTATTGAGGTCATGTTTAACCAAAAAATCACCGTCAGCCGTATTTCAGACGGGGGATTCAACGTCAGTCACGTTACTGGACATGTAAAATTTTTTGAATATAAAGTCATTCTATACCGCACAAAATTTATACAGGTGAATGTTTCTACTTTGTAAATAATAAAGAAAACCGTCAGTCGCTAATACGATGGTGGAAAAACCGTCAGCCAGCGAAGTAAGTTGTGATATTTGTGAAGAAGAATTATATACATTTTACTTTAAAAGCGCCATCTGTTGTTA
This sequence comes from Lysandra bellargus, assembly GCA_905333045.1. NCBI lineage: Eukaryota > Metazoa > Arthropoda > Insecta > Lepidoptera > Lycaenidae > Lysandra > Lysandra bellargus. Next base: position 2,166,105 of record HG995329.1, read on the forward strand.
TATACTAAAACTAAAATAACACCTACTGAACCTAAACGTGTATAATCTAGATATGAACCTTTAATAGGTGCGAATTGGGATCTTTTTATTGTCAAATAAATACGATTCCCAACAACAACTTTGAGATGCTCTCAATTTTTATTCCACCCATTATGAAGTGGCTGACGATCAAAGCTGTTATGTATTAGTGGAATACTATTATTGTAACGATTTTCGGTCGGTATGAAATGACTTTTTAACTGAGCGCGACCTCCCCTACTATAAAAATAAATATATAATATTAAACTACCATAAAATTTAATTTTAAGTAGCTAATACACAATGACCCACTGCAGGCTACGCCTGTAAATCGTCCGCCATCATGCACCACTACCGATGGCGATGTCTTGTAGTGGGCCAGTATGGTTCATTGTAAAGAGGAACGTTTAAATAGTATAGTCATAATTATAGTGTGTTTGTATTATAAATTATTTCACTAAGGGCCAAGAAAATGCATGTAAGGGTCAATTTCTACTACAGAGTCGAAGCGCATCGAGGCGAATTAAAACTGAACATTACAAAATATTCAACTTTAACTCCAAAGCGTTAACGCACTTTATTACTTCTGAGAATTTTAATTCGCGTGAATGCGCCCGACCAACGCTGATTGGCCTCGCAGAAGTAATGTATGCGTTACGCTCTGGAGTTAAGGTTGAATTCGTCTCGCGCTTTTTACGCGCTACCCGATATACTAGAGGTACATATACAATGTGTCCCGACAACGGTGTCCGACCGTTTAATGTCATGATCTATGGCATATTTTATCGACAAATTGGCCCTCAAATTTTTTTCTCGAAGATAAAAAAGGTCTCATTTGATAGCTAAATTTGTGGACTACGCTTACACAGCTAATATGTTATAAATTTCGTAAAATTAAACTATGTTTAATTTAAAACCCGAGTTTAAGAAAAAATACTTGTGTATTTTTTATTAATGGCTTTTTGTGAAAAATCTAGTACATTAAACTAGTTTTTTTTTTTTTAAAGATAGAGAAAGTTTTCATCTTCTAAAATTCTTTTACTTCAAAGCTTTAAGTCAGATAGTTTAGAAGTTATAACGATTTTTTCTTATGATGAGGTGGTCCGATTAGTATGAAGCCAGAGAAATAAAAAATTTCAAAAGTTGGAGAAACAAATAATTTGAAAGCCAATTTGTCACTTATAATATTATAAGTCATACATCATGAGTTCAATTTTTGTTCTACAACTTTTGAAAAAAAAAATTCTCTCGCTTCATACTAATCTGGCCACCTCATCATAAGAAAATCGTTATAACTTTTAAACTATCTGACTTAGAGCATTGAAGTGAAAGAATTTTAGAAGATCAAAACTTCCACTATTTTTTTTAGATAAAAAAGAACCAGTTTAATCTGCTAGATTTTTCACAAAAAGCCATTAATAAAAAATACACATTTTTTTTCTTAAACTTGGGTTTTTCTATGTTTAATTACACGAAATTTATAACATATTGCCTATGTAAGCGTAGTCCACAAATTCAGCTATCAAATGAGATGTTTTTTATCTTCATAGGATATTTACATGAGAAGTACTGGTCAGATTAGTGTGAAAGCCCGAGAAAAATTACAATGGCTGCCATTTTACAACCGTGAGAGAGAGAACAAATTTTAGAGCCAATTTGTCGATAGAATATGCCATAGATCATGACATTAAAGGATCGGACACCGGTGTCGGGACACATTGTATATATATCACATTTGGACAGGCACTTATTTGTAAAATCTGTAGTCTCTTACCATTGTCATTATATTGTTCCGCTTTTCTGTCTGTCTCGTGTTTGAGTTGTAGTGAGTAGGGCTCTTTTGAAACAATCTTCATTTTAGTAATTGATAATTCCAACAGAGAACCAAATCCTCCAAACTTTATGTCGATCTAAAATTAAAATAATAATATAATAATATCTATTGACGCTTCACACCATCAGTCTGGCCCCGTGATAAGTACCTGAAGGACTTGTGTAACAGGTACCAGACAACGGAAATATATTAAATACTTTACACTATACATATATTTAAGATTTTTATTATGTGATATACATATGTATTTAATACACATCCATGACCCAGGAACTTTGAAAACTTTTTGTTCCCTCGGCAGGATTCGAACCCGCGACCCTCGGCTTGAGCTGCCAACAGCCCACCAACTGAGCCACAGAGGTCGTCAAAAAAATAAATAAACACATACATCAGTTAACTTATATTCTATATCCATACCAATATTATAAATGAATGTATGTCTGTTTCGTGTCTTTTACCTCTTCACTCTTAACCAATTTTTATATTTGGTATGGAGATGCTTTGAGTCCTGGGAAAGGACATATGAACTGTAAATTTTTCAGGAAAAAGTATCCTATGACCTTTCCCGGGACTCAAAGTATATCTAACCAAATTTCAGGAAAATCGTCTCAGCTGTGGCTTAGGCATGAAGAGGTAACAGACAGACAGTCAGAGATGTTCGTAAGTTTGCTGCCCTGCTCACATATCAGCCTACCAAGGAGAAATAAAAAGGACACTGGGCCTTATCATTATATTTCTCAATGTTTACACAAGAAGCCATTTTTTTAACCCATCAAACCCCATAAGCTCACCGGTGAGCGAGACACAATAAAATAACAATAGATTTCCAAGAATCCACGATCGAAGGATTAATATATGATTTTGTTTTACGACAAAAGTGTTTGATATTTAGTAACACAGACTTAATATTTGGAGTACAAATATTGCGTACAAGATTGGACGATTTTTCAAATAGCCTCCCTCTTTTTTTATTGCAGGTGATAAAGGCGCGGATCCACCGCGGTGCACGACCACACGAATATATTTCTTTGACTACGTGGGTCAACGTTTCCACTGCAGCACACGCTATACAAACACGTTACTCATGACTAGATACCGGATTATATGCAACATAAAAAGCTTATTATATGCATGCAAATGTGCATGAAAAATGCTTGAAGTATGCACGAAAATTGGCAGAATATGCAAAATTAAATGACAATATGCGAATTCATAATCTGCGTACAATTAGTAAATTATTTTTTGATAGGCGATAACATGTACAGTTACATTATAATATGACATTAAAATTATTTAAGAGGGCGACTAATGCAAAAAATCAAACATCGTCCTTCTCTCTTCACACTCACGCCCGTCTTTCATATGCCAGGCGAAAAAGGACGACGCGGATTCATCGCCAAATTAGTTTTTTTCCTAATAACTCGATAAATATACAACATTTAAAAAATCCGCTAGGTCGATCTCTCAATGATAGAATTTTATACAATGTGTTAAAATATTAGCTTAGTTCAATGCACGGTTATGGTAGGGTTGCCAACCTCAAATTTAAAAAATCAGGATTTGAAGTTGGAAAAAATAGGACAATTCATTAAAAAACAGGACACATTAAGGGGGCGACTAACCCAAAATTTACGATTTTATAGTTCATTTTCATACTTGAAAATAAGCCCCAAATTCTATTTTCTAAACATAGATACTACATTATATTTCCAAGAATTTGATTTGAGCGAAATAACGATATTTTAAAAATTTCTCGATTGAAAAAATCACAAAGATGCATCTAATTTTCACCAATTTTTCATATATTGCTGTAACCGTGCATTAAACTAAGTTAATATTTTAACACATTGTATAAAATTCTATCATTGAGACACTGACCTGGTGGATTTTTAAAATGTTGTATATTTATCGAGTTATGAAGAAAAAACTAACTTGGCGATGATTCCGCGTCTCCTTTTTCGCCTGGCATATGAAAGACGGGCGTGAGTGTAAAGAGAGGAGAACGATGTTTGATTTTTTGCGTTAGTTTTATTGCTTTGATTTACTGCGCGACCATAGTAGAGCGAAAGAGATATCATCAAGTGGCACGTTGGCCGCTCGTAGCGTAAAAATTTGAAAAGAGGCGCGCGAATTTTAAAATTAAAAAACCTAGGACAACCCAGGACGCTGCTTAAAAACTATTCAGGACGTCCCAGGACACTATAAAAACCAGGACATGTCTTGGGAAAACAGGACGGTTGGCAACCCTAGGTTATGGCAATAAATGAAAAATTCGAGAAAATTAGACGAATCTTTGTGATTTTTTTCTATCGAGAAAATTTTCAGATACCGTGTTTTTGCTCAGATTGAACTCTTGGAATTAAAATGTAGTATCTTATTTTAGAAAATGAAACAATTTGGGGCTTATTTTCAAGTATAAAAATGAATTATAAAATCTACAATTTTGGGTTAGTCGCCCACTTAAAAAAAAATGTAAATGTGGGCTACAAATATTTTTCTAAATTTTCAGTGGTAAGGTTGTGTCTACACTCACACTCAACAATCATTTAGAATATTTTTGTATATAGAAAAGGTTCGCTCCACATTCATTGAGGATACTGGGCAGAATTTGAACTTGGGTGCTATGTTAACACTTAGGTACAGTTTCTGGCAAGTTCTGCCATCCCATTAATTTGTAGTTGGCAAGCGCGACGTTCTTCTGGCTCTTTCATTTTATTATCGTAACTGTCAAAACAAAAGACGCGCACGGCTACTGACTGCGTTCGAAATGCAGTAAAAGTTGCAACTATTACTCAATAGCCCTTATGTTTTGTACCTGTTATTGTTCGCATTTTGTAACGCAGGATTAGTGAAAAATGTTGCAGCAGAGCAGAGCAGCGCAGCAGAAAGCAGATTAAGAAAATGAATAAGCTTCGAATTCTTGGTTTTTAACAATATATGAGCGAAGGAACTGGGATTGAATGCCTCCCCTCTCACCCTGCAACTCTCTCCGCTCCACGTTTAGGTATGAAACTCGTGAGCATTAACGACCGATCGGTCTTCTAGGGGGGGGGCAGGGCGCCGAATGAAAATAGGCGCTGAAGACAAATAAAAGGGATGCCAAATTTTTTGAAGAATCTTAGTACCTTATTCTGGAATATGTCATCAATGAGCCCTCGCGTTTGCACGGCCAACTGCTGCAGCTGGTAACATTGTTGCAGTCTCGTGTGGCAGATGTAGCACACCCAGCACTCTACATCTGTAATCTGTTGTGAAGTAAAGATTAAAATCAATATAATATAGATGTAGTACAGGGATCACCAATTCGCTGTCCACACATTTTATAAAAAATATTTTTATCTATTAAACAAAGATAATTATGGAAATTACAAAGGTGTTTATTTACATATCAATGACAATGACAATTTCGCCGCACACAATGGTTCTTAGGGCCTGTTTCACTTCCTGATAAGTGACGAATAGGCTATCCACCACATAACATGACAGATGAAGTATGGAGAATCTGTCAAAAAAGTTGTGAATAGCCTTTTTGGCACAAAAAGTGGTGAAACAGGCCTTTAGTGTAATCACTAAAGGCCTGTTTCACCTGAATTGTAAAAGCAAAGTGGCTTAAGACTAATGTCTTAAGCCACTTTGCTTTTACAATCCACTTTGTTCTGAGTGTAAACAATATTAAAATTGAGTTAAAGTTCCATAGTACTTTAAAGAACAGAATTGTAAAACAGTAGTTATTAATCCGACAAATGTTGTGCACGGCTGTCGGATTAGCGGATTTGTCAGATTATAGAGTACTCCATACATTTTTACACATTAGAATACCTTAAAATCATAATGACAAGGTTTTATCAGAACTACAAATCATTTTCCTAAAGCTAGGTACTTATCAGCGAGTTGTAACCGTTGCATGCATTGTAACAAAAAAATATATGTACTTACCTTCATAGAGATTGGGCAAAATAATGTTTATGTACCTAAATTAACCAGTTATAAGCATGTCGGATTACAAGAACGCCGGATAAGGATAAGCGGGGGGTCTAATGTATATTATATTGTGCACAATCCTAGCAACATACCTACAAAGAATTATAATATGTGAGTGATGTGAAGATACACAAAGGTGGCCCAGTTAATGTATATACTTCAGTCGGAATTTCCAGGAATTGCTATTGTATTCTATTGTTGTCGCGATTACCGGTGCTCGCGCGGGGCTTGAAGGATTAAAAGATATGGCCTACAGGCTATAATTATAGCTATTTTATTGCATACTATTCTAATTAAATGAAATACATAACGTTTTGAATTCGTACCTTGAAACTCGCGAGGTTTTCGTAAATATACTGGAGATCTGTTCCGTAAATGTTAATAGCTCTTATATTTATAATTAGGCATATACAGCAAGAAGTGTTTTTTAGCATTATTTTTAAACTTATTTCCATAAATTGTAGGTACTATTTGTATCAAAATTTGTATGGAAACACAGATTAATTTAAGTAGCAAGCTATATGGAAAATGATGAAAACAAATTTCTTCTTCCTCTACTTTTTTATCCCTTGTACAGACTACTAAGGGCCGGTTGTTTGATCACTAGTCAAAAATGACAAATAGTCTCCGTAACAATTAGTTAGTTGACTGTAGTTAAGCCTTGACCAGTTGTTAAAATAGAAATACGTTGTTTCAACTGATTTTTGACTATAGTTAAAAGTAACAATTGTCAATTGTGTTGCTATTTGAAGGAACATGGGGAACCCAAAATTCTGCCGGGATTTTTTTTTACTACTGGTAATATTGTTTATGAAACGACGGCTGTACAGAACCTTTTGCGCTCACGCACAACCAATGTTCAAAGAACAATAGCTCTTAAAATATTTGACATACGGACGTAATTAAATCTTAACTCAAATTCTTTGGATATAATAATCAATAAAGATGGGTCATGGGGGCTCTTTCTGTAAAAAAGTACAAATGTTTTTAATTATTGCACGTGTTTTCTCTATTTATTAGAAACTTTATGACTTATTGAAACTTTTTGCATAAAAAACCCTTTTTTTGTGTTATGGTAGGCAGCTTTTTGATAATATGATGAATATAGGTTTCAATATTTATGTAATACAGCACTGTTATTATTGGTACCTACTTACCTATTTAGTAAATAGTACACAATGTACACTTAATCACTTCAGCAACTATCCAAAGTACTGTTTCTTTGGACATTCTAAACCTTTCGAAAAATTCGACTTCATCCCAATAGTCTAGCAGCTAGCTGCACAATAATTATTTTACAGTACATACTATGCCAGTGTTCTAGAGCGAAATAATATTTTCGGGCGGCGTGTTAAAACGCATTCTAGAATAATTTCTTCATCAGAAGAACTTTCCGAGTCATCGAAATGTATAAGTACATTTAAATCCATAATTTTTTTATAAAGTCACTCTTTTTGGGCAGTAAAATATCTCAACTCGAATAGATGTTATCCGCAACAACAAACGAATCAAACTAATGGTCAATATTAACTACGCAGTCCGAGCGTAGTCATTTTATTTAACAATTTGTCAAAAAAATTGACTACAGTTAGCTTAACTATTGATTGAAAAACAACATTTTGTAATATTTAACCCATAGTTAGTTTAACTAACAATTTTTAACTATTAGTAACCTTAACTAGCGATCAAACAACGGGCCCTAAGGGATACTAAATACCAGCGACCACATAACCCAATGTGGTCGCTGCTAAATACTTACAAGTTACATCCCTTGTATGACAATCAGTGTTGCCACCTTGAATTTTTATAAAGCGCTAGGTCAAAAGTAAAATGTCGCCAGATTTCACGGACCACAAAAAAACCACCAAATAACTCTAAATTATCGCATTAAAATATCACATTTAAAAAAGATTATTTAAATTACAAAACGAACAAATATTGTTGTACGTGGTACCAAAATTAGATCAATTTTCTCAAGATCAATCAAAATTCTCAAGCCTAACGAATGTAATATAAAATTTCATTACAATCGGTTGAGCCGTTTTGGAGGAGTTCGCGCACAAACACATATTGTGACACGAGAATTTTATAAGTACATATTTATCTATACTTCTATACTAATATTATAAAGAGGTAAACTATGTTTGTTTGTTTAATTGTAATGGATAGGCTCAAAAACTACTGGACCGATTTTAAAAATTCTTTCACCATTCGAAAGCTACATTATTTAAGAGTAACACAGGCTACTTTTTATTTTGGAAAATGTAGTATTTTAGTACGCGTTTGCTTACTAGGTAAGTAAAAAGAGTGAAATTATTATTCTTAACAAAAAATTAAAACCGACTTCCAAGGTAAAACAATAATAACATCCTTATAATATGAACTAAAAAGTATTAAATAATTATTCCTATCTAATAGTGTCTTTTTCCGAATTCGGCTAAAACTCAACTATTTCTGTACTCAATCTTCATCATTTTGAAGTCGGTACCAGATGAATCTTCTGTTCTCTGACAGAATGTTTGAAACTTTTGGAACTGGTACCGACTTCAAAATTATGAAGATTGAGTACAGAAATAATTGAGTTTTAGCCGAATTCGGAAAAAGGCACTATTAGATAGGAATAATTATTTAATACTTTTTAGTTCTTATTATAAGGATGTTATTATTGTTTTACCTTGGAAGTCGGTTTTAATTTTTTGTTCAAAATAATAATTTCACTCTTTTTACTTACCTAGTAAGCAAACGCGTACTATACGTAGAATTATACACCTGTATATTATTCTACGTATCTTATTACAGTCACACTTACAAAATATTATAATATCAGCTGCAGCCTGCAGATAATTTTAAGCAATACATTTAAAAAAATCGAAGTGAATACGACGTGTGACGTGCTAAGTAGCCGGTCACCGGACTAGTTTCAATAGGCTAGCATTCGCTCGACTTGTCGCACACGCAGCGCACATAATACCTCCGTGAGTAAATTGTATTCTGTGCATAGTACCCGGCCCGCGCCCCACGCCGCCGCGCCGCTTGCTTGACAGCCCTGGCAGATATGCGATGCGTTATTATACTATGCGTTATTATAAACGCAATGCAAAAGGTTGAAATTAGGTTGTTTTCCAGAATATCTCGGCGAAGTGAAACAGAATGTTAATTATCGAAGCAACTTTAACTTCTTAGGAGTAATGTCAAATGTGTGCCTTATGCTCTGGAGATAAGGTTGAATTTGGTGACTTTGGTGACATTGGTGACCCTGACGTGGTAATGATGATGATGATGATGATGATGATGATGATGAATGCAATTTGCATAGTAGCATAATATGCTTTCAGTTCTTAAAACAGCGCCTAAACTCCCAAACTTGTACCTATAAGGAATCCGGAGTTCTCTTAGTAGCTTCGGAACCATAGTATACCTCGGTGCAAAATCTTGCGTTTTGGTAGCATATGCTTAGGATGCTTCTCATAAAACCAAAATCGCCATATGTTTCCATATAAATTTCGAAGAGTTCCCTCGATTACTCATGGATCCCATCATCAGGTCACCACTTTTGTGAACATGGTACCAAATTGGAGTGAAACCTAATACAACAAAAAAGAAAATTTCGAAAATCGGTTCACAAACGGCGGAGTAATCGTTGAACATACAAAAAAAATATATATATCCACAGCCGAACATATAACCTCCTCGTTTTTTGGAAGTCGGTTAAAAATAACTCAAACATGTTAAATATTTTCGTATGAGAAAATGATTTTGGTATTACGTATGTATGAGGATTTCGAGGGTAACCCGGGCTCTTAAAAGAAAACATTGACAATGACTGCGCTTAGAGATTTCCCGGCTATAGAGTAAGCATAGAACAATATGAAATTCTGATTGTGCTTAGGGATTTTTCGCCATAATATTTTATAGGTTGCTATTATTTTTTTTTGGAATAAGATAGTAACAAACGGATATCGATTACCGGGGTCAAGTTTTTCGTTTTTTTTCTCGACCTATAACAATAATATAATATGTTGGGTAAAGTAAGTCTTCTGGACATTATTATTATTTTTAACAAAAAATTAAAACCGACTTCCAAGGTAAAAACAATAATAACATTAATATGAACTAAAAAGTATTAAATAATTTTTACTATCTAATGGTGCCTTTTTCCGAATTCGGCTAAAACTCAACTATTTCTGTATTCAATCTTCATTATTTTGAAGTCGGTACCAGATAGCTGAATCTTCAGTCCTCTGACAGAATATTTGAAACTTTTGGAACTGGCACCGACTTCAAAATTATGAAGATTGAATACAGAAATAGTTGAGTTTTAGCCGAATTCGGAAAAAGGCACCATTAGATAGTAAAAATTATTTAATACTTTTTAGTTCATATTAATGTTATTATTGTTTTTACCTTGGAAGTCGGTTTTAATTTTTTGTTAAAAATAATAATAATTTCACTCTTTTTAGTTACACTAGTAGGTAAACCTTCGCGTATATTTTACGTATCTTATTACAATTTGTCAAGAGTCACAACTCACACTCACAAAGCATATATTATCAGTGAAGTGAACATATTGTGCTAAGTAATTTAACAATTTTAATGCTTCAAGCTCCAAGCGGTCACCGGCGATTGAGATAACAATAGAAAGGCTATTGTGTCTCGTTTTTCCACGATCGAAGGATCTATCGGATAAAAAATTGTATAAACTTGCATAGGATGTAGCGTAGCTACTCATAATATTTAATATTATCATAATTATTGACAGCTCTGTTCTTGTAAAGCGCTTATTCCACTTATCCTAGCTAGGAAGTCCTAGCTAGGATCCTAGCTTTCTAAATGTCATTCCACTTGACTAAATTTTTTCCGATTTAGGATCCTAGCTAGGATCCTAGCTTCTAAATGTTATTCCACTTGACTAAATTTTTTAGGACCCTAGCTAGGACTTCCTAGCTAGGATAAGTGGAATAAGCGCTTAATCAAGAATTCAAATCGATACTTAGTGCGCCATCTATCGATTAATAAGTATAACTGATTAAAAAGACAGTTAATGACTTTGTTTTGTGTAAATGCTCTTTTTAAAATAACTTTATTTTAATTCTATTTGTCTATTTAAATTTTATAAAGTAATTAGTAAAGTATTCGATCTGTTGTCTGCCGCCACGCGCCACGCGGCGCGGCGGCGCGGCGACGCCGTCGCCTCTGCGGCGCCGACCGCCATGTATTAAGCAAACAGGTGTTGTTATACAGTACATAATTATTATTATTAGTATATCCATACCTATGCCTTGTACTATTATTAATTCTGTGCCATGAGACATGTTAATGATGATGATGACGATGATGATGATGATGATGATTATGATGATGAATATAAATTGCATAGTAGCATATGCTTTCTGTTCTTAAAACAACGCCGAAACTCCCGAACGTGTATCTATAAGGAGTCAGGAGTTCTCTCAGCATCTTCGAAACCATGGTATACTTTGACCCAATATTTGACTTTTTGGTAGCATATTCTTAGTACACTTCACATAAAACCAAAATCACCATATGTTTCCATATAAATTTCGAGGAGTTCCCTCGATTACTCATGGATCCCATCATCAGGTCACCACTTTTGTGAACATGATACCAAATTGGAGTGAAACCTAATACAACAAAACAAAAATTTCGAAAATCGGTTCACAAACGGGGGAGTAATCGTTGAACATACAAAAAAAAAAAAAAAAAAAAAAAAAAAAAATCCACAGCCGAACATATAACCTCCTCGTTTTTTGGAAGTCGGTTAAAAATAGGGAACACAATTGACAATACTGCGCTCACAAACAAAAATCACGGACGTAGGAGTTAAAGCGGCTAAGCTAAAGTAGGATTGGGCTGGCCACGTTAGCCGTATGCATCCCGACCGCTGGGCAAAGATATCGACAGAGTGGGTTCCTGAAGATGGAAGACGCAATCGTGGCCCGCCTAGGAAAAGATGGCGCGATCAGCTGGAGGCGTACCAGCCGGGCTGGCCAACGGTGGCGCAGGAGCGAGACAAGTGGAAGATCCTGGGGGAGGCCTTTGCCCAGCCGTGGGATAGTATAGGCCACAGACTTATAGTGGTATAGGCTAACAAAAAAAAAAAATAACGTAAGGCTGCTATACTATACATCTTTTCAAATGTGCCAGACAAAGACAAGCATAACAGCTAGCATAACTATTAGTATTTGCCGCTTTTTAAAAGGACCCATTCACTATCCTGCGTTGCAGACCTGTTGCAGTCCGCCGTGCAGGCCTGCAACGCCATTCACTATCCTACATAAGCCGGCAGACTGCACGGCGGCTTATGCAGGATAGTGAATGGTGTTGTAGGACTTGCAGGCCTGCACGGCGCAGGCCTTCAAAATACCAACTGCTCCCTCTGGATCGTATCCAACGAAGAGCCGCTCGAATTGTTGACTGCCATAGTGTTTCAAACAGCTTGGACCCCTTGGAATTACGCCGAGATGTAGCTTCACTCTGCATCCTCTATCGGTTGTATCACGGGCAGTACTCTGAGGAATTGTTCGGAATCATACCACCTGCAACTTTTCGCCATCGTCCCACGCGAAAAACATACCATCCACATCACCTTGATGAGTGGCAGTTTTTCACAGTGCGTTTCTCGCGTCACTTTCTGCCGCTCACTCTAAAACTCTGGAACGAACTGTCACCAGCAGTATTTCCGGACCTACACGACCTGCAAACCTTCAAGAAGAGAGCGTATTCCTTCTTAAAAGGCCGGCAACGCGCCTGCAGCTCTTCTGATGTTGCGAGTGTCCATAAGCGACGGTAGTTGCTTACCATCAGGTGACCCGTTTGCTCGTTTGCCCCCTAATTTAATAAAAAAAGTGACAATCACGCCCAACTCGCGTACCTATAATATCCGTTTGTTTAAAGTCGAGGTACTCTTTAGTTCTGTCTACTTTGCGCGTAGTAGCTCATACGATTACATACAAAATAGTAAATACAATAAAACTTGAGAGGTGTCAAGGGACACCCGAATGGAACGAAATTATTCATTTATGTTCAAAAAACCTGTATACATTCAAAAACAGATACACTCAAAAAATATTAAAAAAACGCCATCTATTGACGCCCAGGAATACTAACAACGCGTCGCTGTTTATTCTCAAAAAAACGCCATCTAATTGACGCACAGGAATACTATCAACGCCCTCTGCCCCTTCCATGCAGGTACTAATAAAAAAGTGTCGAGGTCATATCAAAGTCTAATATCGTTCTGTCTAGCCTTCAGATTTACGCCGAACTTCGTTCCAATATTTTGGCCGTGCCGTGACGCGTCACTAGTGCGGTCTCACCTTAGACCGTGTTCCACCTGTAAGCAAACTCGCGGAAGTTTCTTGCAATATTGTTTACATTTCATACTGATTCCTGCAATTTATTGCTGCAATAAAAGTCGTGCGAGATGCTCGCGGATAATACTATACGAAATTAGACCTTATTCTGCGGTGACGCGCAGCGAGATCTGTCGCGAGTCCCCGCATACGTGTTTAGACATGCTGTCGCAACTACTCGCAGGAAGCGCTTGACAAATTGTCAACAAATTGTCAAATGTCAAGTGCTTCCTGCGAGTAGTTGCTACGGGGTCACTTGCAAGCTGCTGTCAGACAGACTGTCAGACACTTCTCGCGACAGTTGTCTTGCAGGTGGAAACCAAGGAACGTGGAAACACGGCCTAAAGGTAACTTTCCGATTTTCGATTCTCGCGGCAAGCGACCGCGACCGACGAAAATTTTATAATGCCCGCTCCACACTCTCGCGAGATATTCGTGAGAATCTTCAAGAGATTCTCATCCATACTAATATATTATTAAGGCGAAAGTGTGTATGTATGTCTGTCTGTCTGTCTGTATATTACCTCTTTACTCTCAAACCGCTGAACCGATTTTGTTGAAATTTGACAAAGGCTAATTTTTATCCCGGAAAAATGTACGGTTCCCACGCGATAAGCGACTTTTGGCGCAACGGAGTTGCGGGCGTCATCTAGTTTCTCATATTCTCCCGAAGTTCTTCCGAGAGTGTGGGGCAGGCATCTTGAAGATTCTCACGAATACCCCGCGAGAGTGTGGAGCGGGCATGAAAATCTTCAAGAGATTCTTATTTATCATATTCTCCCGAAATTCTCGCGAGAGTGTGGAGCAGCCATAATAAAATGCTATTTTATGATATGTCGGCACTACAAATAGGCGAACGCGTTGGCCAACGCGTCGGCCCAATGTGTAGAACAGGCGTTCGCGCGTTCGCGGTACGTATTTAGACGTTGGCCAACGCGTTTGCGAGCTTGCCGCGCGGTGTCGGAATGATCAAAGGAAATTTGTCGCAAGGCTTGCGTTCCGTCCACACATAGGCCGCGCGATCAGTTCCATATATATATCTGTATTATCTATGATCAGTTCGCCCATAGATAATACAGATATATCAGTATATCAGTACATCAGATATGTCAGGCTCGCTAGAGTAAAAATTTTCTTTGCTTTACGAAGTAACTAGTTCTTGATCTGTGGTTTCCTTCTTGTGGCGAATTAACATCTAACTTGACGAAATAGCAAACAATATAAGTATTGAGTAAACTTATAAATTTATTGAGTTAATGAGATTTACTCTGATAGAGTAAATCTTCCTGTGGAACAAAAAAATCATATCAAAAGTGCTAAAAAAATAAGGTTCTTGGACATGCTATTTTACTCACGATGTTTTTTAGGGTTCCGTACCCAAAGGGTAAAAACTGGACCCTATCACTAAGACTTCAATGTCTGTCTGCTTTTCTATCTGCCTTTTTGTCCGTCCGTCTGTCTGTCTGTCTCCAGGCTGTATCTCAAGAACCGCTACAGCTAGATTTCTGAAATTTTCACAGATTGTGTAAGTACTTAAATATCTGTTGTCGCTATTAACAATGAATATACTAAAAACAAAATAAATTAAATATTTAATAAATAATAAATATATATTAATTATGATAATTATAATTATAAAGTAATGATTATTATATATAAAAAATAATGTACTTAATTATAAGCTGTGAATAAATAAATTTTAATGTTTTGTGACTTTAGTATGGGTTCCGTAACCTACCTCGAAGTTTGCGAGTTTCTCGTAAACATATTGCAGGTCTGTACTATAAATGTTTATAGTTTTTTTAGTTAATGATAGACATATAGAACAACAAAGGTTTTCCATTTTATTTCATTTTTTAGATACCTAATATTGTGTGTTTTCACTTTTTCAGCAGACTGACACAAAAACAAAACTTTTTTTTAATTGAGTATCTTCTTCCTCTTCTTTTTAATTTTCGACTGCTACAGATTTGCCGAATGGGACGCGCCGGCTTCAGCACACATGATTTTGCAGCTTGATCTCTTTACTTTTTGCACAAATCACAATACAAAATCGCCTTCATACTCGACCGTGATCCCAAATTACTTAAAGTAGCAAATTTCACATCGAATTCAATTTAGAAGAGAACCTGGCGAATCGAGACGGCAGCGGACATTAACCCTCGGTCAACAATAATCACTTGTCATAATATTTAAATTTTCTATATAAACCACTTCAAAACGAGGCACTTGAGTAGTACCGTGGCAATCGATGCGAATAGACTAGTGCTGTGCCATATTCGTTGAAAATATTATAATCACAGGTTACACGCTCAAATTTTCATCAATCAGTCCATCAATCTGATTGACAGAATATTGATGGGTTTAAAAAGATTGATGGATCAGATTGATGAAAAGAGCGTGTAACCGGCGACATAAAGTTTATAACCTAGCGGAATAGAGAAACAAAGGCCTGAGCAAGCGAGATGTCACTATCAGTAACATTGCGTAGTAAAAAGAGACGTTTGATACAAGACAGCAGAACTCTTTTTTTGACGTCCAGTCGGCACTTGTCGGCAGATTGAAAATTTAATCTCATAGAAAGATGCTTGTGTGAGTGTATACGTGTACACATATTTTTACCAAATTTTTACACACAGACGTAAATCAATTTCGGTTTCGTTTGACAGCTTGAGATTGTTCATTGTTGCTCTATTCGGCTAGGTATATTAACTTTATGCTTGAAGTAATGTAATAGTATTCTTTGACGAAATCCATTCTCTTAGGCTTGCAGTTTTAAACAATCAACCATTCATATTACAACTTAATGTTGTTTCGTGTCACCCACTGATTGGAGGTCAGTGGTGTCACCTGATGGAAACGACCATGAGCACTCGCAAGTCAACATCAGAAGAGTTGCAGCCTGCAGGTGCGTTGCCGGCCTTTACGCTCTCTTCTTAAACGCCAGGAAGAAAAAAAAAACAAAAAACTTTATATCTAGTATAAGTTTATATAATCTCTCTTATTTTAAAAGTAAAAATAGTCGGTAGGACAAGATGTGTGTTATAATGACTAGGTATAGTAATATAATAATAATATAATATCTATGGACGCTTCACACCTCGTCAGTCTGGTCCCGTGGTAAGTATCTGACGGACTTGTGTTACGGACCAGACAACGGAAATAGGTATATTTAATATGTTTATATGTATAGTATAAACATATTAAATATATTTCCGTTGCCGCATACTATACATATATTTTAGATTTTTATTACACACCCATATGACCCAGGAACTTCGAAAACTTTTTGTTCCGTCGGCGGGATTCGAACCCGCGACCCCCGGCTTGAGCTACTGAGACTGCCCACCAACTAAGCCACAGGTCGTGATAACCACAGAGGTCGACTATAAAATATTCTATTCTCAAACTGTAACCCAAAACCAGACTAAGGGCCTGTCTACATGTCCACGTTACGACGTCGTCAACGCGGAACGGTGCGGTAACGTTGTCGTGACGTAAAAGTTTACGTCAACGTGACGTGAAAATGCACGTCATGGTGTAGCAACATTGTACATACATCACCATGCCTTGTAAAACTGCTGTTGCTGCTGTTTAGCAGAAGCAGAATACGTATTATGCGGTCCTTATCTAGATAAGTAGCGAAGAATGTAGCTCAGTTTTACAAGGCATGGTAACGTACAATGTTGCTACATCTAATGTACCACTTTTAAAGCAAATAAATGATTGATTGATCGTGACTTGTATTTTTACGTTACGTTAACGTAAACTTGTACGTCACGTCAACGTACCGTGCCGCGTACCACGTTACGGGTCACCGCACCGTTCCACGTTGACGACGTCGTAATGTGGACATGTGGACAGGCCCTAAACAAAATCTGCAGAACATGCCAAATTAAAACAACAAATAAATCAAGAATATATTGAGGAATAAAGTCTAAGCCCTGGGTCATCCATCTTGCCCCAGTTTCATGTATATAAAGGCGCGATTCCACCGTAGCGCACGGAGAGACTACGCACGTGCGTCAAGCTTCGCTTTGCAAGAAAATATATGTGACTGTGTCCACTGCAACCCACGGACACGCTACGCACGAATTGACTCATGTAGCTTGCTCGAATATGGTGCAAACGTAGCTCAACGCTGGCCACGCTACGCATGCTGTGCACGGGATACACGAAAGCTAAGAAATTGTGAACTACGTAACAACAATTATTGTGTACATAGTCGTGCATAACGTGTTTGTATATCGTGTGCTGCAGTGGAAACGTTGACCCACGTAGTCAATAAATTCGTGCATCGCGTGGCCGTGCACAGCGTGCACCGCGGTGGAATCGCGCCTTAAAAAGAAAATTTATCTATAATAATTGCAGAAGTTAGCAAGGGTAGACAACCATAAAAATAAATATTACGATTAACAACGGTCCTCCCAAAATTTTTGAAACATACAGCTTTGTTATGAAACAAAGAATAAGACAGGAATAAGGGCCGCACCCAGAGAAATTTAATGACTACTTAATAATTTTAATGAAGATTTAGTCATAAACTCCATACTTTTGACACACTTTTTTTTATTAAATAAGGGGGCAAACGAGCAAACGGGTAACCTGATGGTAAGCAACTACCGTCGCCCATGGACACTCGCAACATCAGAAGAGCTGCAGGTGCGTTGCCGGCCTTTTAAGAGGGAATACGCTCTTTTCTTGAAGGTTTGCAGGTCGTATAGGTCCGGAAATACTGCTGGTGACAGTTCGTTCCAGAGTTTTACAGTGCGCGGCAGAAAGTTACGCGAAAAACGCACGTTATTTTTAGGCTAATATAATATTATATTTATTAAATGCGTCTAAAGCCGCCATTCCACCGCTGCGCACGCTGTGCACGGCCACGCGGCGCACGTTTTTATTACTTTGACTACGTCAATTCGTGCGTAGCGTGTCCGTGGGTTGCAGTGGACACAGCAGTGGCGAAGCGTCCATATAACCCGATTCCCATCGGCTTCCCTTAGGGCTTAGAAAAATCGAATATATGGGCCAACGACATATTTATTTAATAAATATTTTACATACCTACTTAAAAAACTTTGAATTCACAATGTTATATGCAATAAATTTTTCTCTCACTTGAAATACATAGTTTGAATTAATAACTATCGCCTAAAAATTTTAAAAGGCAATGCAATGTGCGGGCGCAGAGAATCAAGCCGTGGATTAGCGGCTTATTTCTCCATACAACGACAGTTCATAGTAAGCATCTGTCCTTTTCATTCCTGTGAACTGGTCGTCATGTTCTGTCTCGTTCTAGCACGCGCGATATATACTTGGAAACAGCTTGGAAATAACTCGATGCCCGACGAGTTATTACGGAGAAAGGTTAATTAGCAACGCACAAGTGCAAGCGAGATAGATGAGTCATGAAGTAAAATTGTTATGATTCGAATTTAAGAATGAATGTAGCGACATTATACTTTTGCTGGCGCGTAATACATTTTATTTTGGTAGGATTTTTTGTAATACGACTTTATTAAGAATGCCTTTAGCGGTACTAAATATGACAGACGCGTAATACATTTTTATTTTGCTGGTTTTTAGATTGACATATTAATATGGCGGATAGTGTGTTTGTAAACAACATGTCGTTTGTTTTGTTTTGTCGAATTTAAATTTTGTTTTAGCGTTAGAACTTAGAAGAGTGTCGTGAATTAAATTAATTTATATTATGACTTGTGAATTGTGAGTCGTACGACGTAATCGCGTAGTTCGGAAAATATGGCATTAATTCAGAAAGACTGTTGTCTGACAGATTATATTTTGCTGTCGAAGGAAACTTTGTTTTCCAAACTTAGTTTTGAAAATTAAAAGCATGTCATTCAATTATAAATTACCAAAATTGGTAAGTAGATTTTTTACTCCGGCTTCCCTTCTCAAAATATTCACCCCTCGCCACTGGGACACAGTCACATATATTTTCTTGCAAAGCGAAGCTTGACGCACGTGCGTAGTCTCTCCGTGCGCTGCGGTGGACTGACGGCTTAAGTGCGGCTATACAATAAATTTGGCTATACATTATTATTATTAATATTATAATGACTCATGAGTTTTTTTGTGTGTGTTCAAACTGCTTTTCTGTGTGAACTGTTTTGAACAAATATCACAGGTGTATTTCTTGATGCCCGTATGACTTAGCAAGTGTATACTCAAATAGCGCTTCAATGCGAATTTCTTGCCGCAAATGTGACATACGTGTTTTTTCTCGCCCGTATGTATGAGCGTATGATCATCATAACTGTCTTTGCTGGTGAATCTTTTTGAACAGATCCCACAGCTGTACGGCGTCTCACCTGTGTGAGTTTGCCTGTGCCTCTTTAGTTTAGACTTGTAGGCGAATTTTTGTGAGCAGAAATCGCAGCTAAACGGTTTCTCGCCCGTATGTATTCGTTTGTGGCCGATCAAATGAGACTGGTGTGAGAATTTCTTGTAACATACGTCACAGGTGAACGGTTTTTCACCCGTATGAATCTGTTTGTGTTTGTTCAGTTGTATCAACAGCGGGAAAGTCTTTGAACATACGTCACAACTAAACGGTTTCTCGTCCGAATGAAGTAATCTGTGCCTCCTCAAATTGTACTCATTTGAGATTTCTTTTGAGCAGATATCGCAGCTATATTTCATGCCCGCATGACTGAACATGTAGTGGCTTTTTAAATTTGCCTTTACCGTGAATTTTTTTAAGCATATATTGCATGTGAACGGTTTCTCGCCCGTATGAATCCTGAGATGACTACGTACTTGATAATTGTATTTAAAGTTCTTGTGGCATATTTCACAACTCAGTGGCCGCATGTGACGGTCGGTTCGCACTACACTTGCATCTTGCTCCTCGTGGTTACTTGTGCTGTCTTGCTCAATATTTTGGTCTGTATCTAAAAACATACAAAAATATACTGTTGATGATAAAAAATAATCCAACAGGCAAAAAATTCTTTGAATCACTTTCGAAAAAATATTGAAAAAGATCAGATTGTGGTCTTTATAAATTGTTTAAAATTATTTCAATATTTACTAGCAAAGAAGTTGATTCCTAGGTAGATGGCGGACCTAAGTAATTTGGTCGCGGTAAGTCAAACCCATCAGACCGATCACAGCTAACATTGAATTGACATAAGCCGACCAAACGACGTAGGTCCATCAACTGCCTTCTGCAGCAGCCTATGTGTCTAAACCACTGATCTATAATATACAAGTACGCTGGATCGATGATACCCACTTGATTTTTGTGCCTATTTGAAGCGGAATCAGCGCCCCCATTATTCGGGAAGAGAACTAAATTTGACGTAACCATTGGTAACCATGTATGTATTATATTTGTCTATGGCTTAATCGTTTGAATTGTTTTCGTGTTTTTAAAGTGTTATAAAAGGTTTTACGCGATTAAGTAATATATAAATAAGTCGTGGTAGTTCATAGTTAAACTATGAAAGAGTATATGTTATGTAAAACGCGGTACAATTATTATTTTTAACAAAAAATTAAAACCGACTTCCAAGGTAAAAACAATAATAACATTAATATGAACTAAAAAGTATTAAATAATTTCTACTATCTAATAGTGCCTTTTTCCGAATTCGGCTAAACCTCAACTATTTCTGTACTCAATCTTCATAATTTTGAAGTCGGTACCAGATAGCTGAAACTTCAGTCCTCTGACAGAATATTTGAAACTTTTGGAACTGGCACCGACTTCAAAATTATGAAGATTGAGTACAGAAATAGTTGAGGTTTAGCCGAATTCGGAAAAAGGCACTATTAGATAGTAGAAATTATTTAATACTTTTTAGTTCATATTAATGTTATTATTGTTTTTACCTTGGAAGTCGGTTTTAATTTTTTGTTAAAAATAATAATAATTTCACTCTTTTTAGTTACACTAGTAGAT
Organism: Lysandra bellargus; assembly: GCA_905333045.1. NCBI lineage: Eukaryota > Metazoa > Arthropoda > Insecta > Lepidoptera > Lycaenidae > Lysandra > Lysandra bellargus. Next base: position 2,187,241 of record HG995329.1, read on the forward strand.
AAACCTTCGCGTATATTTTACCTAAGTATCTTATTACAATTTGTTAAGAGTCACAACTCACACTCACAAAATAATATATTATCAGTGAAGTGAACATATTGTGCTAAGTAATTTAACAATTTTAATGCTTCAAGCCCCAAGCGGTCACCGGCGATTGCGATAACAATAGAAAGGCTATTGTGTCTCGTTTTTCCACGATCGAAGGATCTATCAGATAAAAAAATTGTATAAACTTGCATAGGATGTAGCGTAGCTACTCATAATATTTAATATTATCATAATTATTGACAGCTGTTCTTGTAATAAAGAATTCAAATCGATACTTAGTGCGCCATCTATCGATTAATAAGTATAACTAATTAAAAAGACTTAATGACTTTGTTTTGTTTAAATGCTCTTTTTAAAATAACTTTATTTCAATTCTATTTGTCTATTTAAATTTTATAAAGTAGTTAATAAAGTATTCGATCTGTATATAAAGTAGTTAGTAAAGGATTCGATCTGTCGTCTGCCGCCATGCGCCGCGCGGCGGCGACGCCGTCGCCTCTACGGCGCCGACCGCCGTCATGTATTAAATAAACAGGTGTTGTTATACAGTACATAATTATTATTATTAGTATATCCATACCTATGCCTTGTACTATTATCTAGTCTGTGCCATGAGACATTGGTGACCTTAACACGACGTGGTAATGATGATGATGATGACGATGATGATGATGATAATTATGATGATGAATATAAATTGCATAGTAGCATATGCCTTCTGTTCTTAAAACAACGCCGAAACTCCCAAACGTGTATCTATAAGGAGTCAGGAGTTCTCTCAGCATCTTCGAAACCATGGTATATCTTGACCCAATATTTGACTTTTTGGTAGCATATTCTTAGTACACTTCACATAAAACCAAAATCACCATATGTTTCCATATAAATTTCGAGGAGTTCCCTCGATTACTCATGGATCCCATCATCAGGTCACCACTTTTGTGAACATGGTACCAAATTGGAGTGAAACCTAATACAACAAAACAAAAATTTCGAAAATCGGTTCACAAACGGCGGAGTAATCGTTGAACATACAAAAATAAAAAAAAAAATAAAAAAAAAAAAAAAAAAAAAATATCCACAGCCGAACATATAACCTCCTCGTTTTTTGGAAGTCGGTTAAAAAGGGATGTGGGGTTACATTTCACTACTTGTGAATTGATTTTAACAGCAAATTTCTACGATATTAAACTTTTATTGATAATATAGGCACTTAAAAATGTGGCACGAATCTTATTATACCGTATTCACCACATATTTACCTTTATTTTACCGATTTTTGATAAACAATAAAATTCAATGGTGTTGGAGTTTTCTGTCGATAAAACTTATCGATATCTATAATAATAGTATTGAAATCTCCGATAACCGATTTTTATTATCAAATACATATTATTATGCTCTTAAAATAATTGACAGGTTTCCGTCTGACGAAGGAAGACTGGAATTATGGTTGAAAAAAAATGGAAAAGCCTGGTTGGCGTCCGAAAATTACTACTACCGCTTGCCGTTACTATTTGAAGTGTACAAACGTTCTCTGTGAAAATACAAGGCGCAAAAACTACCATTTGGTCGTGATTATGTTTGGAAAATTTATTTCAGCGTCTACTCTTTCTTGACAGACTGTAACTGTGTAACGGTAACTAATAAAATGTAATGTTAAAGTATCGCACGTATATATTTTTATTATTTATACATTTCCTACTCCACCCCAATAAAAAATGTATTCAAACGTTCTATATTTATTTATGGATCGCACCAATTAGTTAATTTCCCTCGCACTTCTGCAATCAACGCCAAAATGGCGAAAATCAAATGAGATAAAGTAAATAGATAAAAATTGGCTTGCTAGATCCATAAATAAATAGTTGATATTATTACTAGACATTCCGCGCGGCTTTTCCCACGTAAATGTAATAATTTCATGGACAAATTGGTCCACGAAAAATAGTATAATCCTTCACGTTATACATTCCCCCGTTATTTCCACATTTTCCTCTATTTCTTAGCTCCTATTAGTCTCAGCATGATAAAATATATATAATGGGCTATCTAACACTGAAATAATTGTTCAAATCGGACCAGCAGTTCCTGAGATTAGCGCGTTCAAACAAACAATCTCTTCCGCTTTATAATATTATATGGTATAGATTAGTTAGGGTCTAATCACACAGAACACTTATTCAGCTCTGTTCAGCTTTAATACGACACACTTTAGCACTACTTTGATAATATTAGAAATGAAATTAGAAAATACAATACAACAAAGTTTTTGTTAGAAGCTCATCTTCAGTTTTATTTTTAGTTTTTCATACTTAGTGGTAACTGGTAAAAATAAATTGATTATAGATAGGTACTGCTACTTCACGATATCTACGTATGAAATCGTTGTTAATTTATTACGCCTATCTAAATTACGGAGAGGAAGTTTGTAATCTTTAATACAAATATATAGCGTTGGATTATTCAATTTAATATTTTTATCCTAACGGTTGGCATTATCTGAATCGGAAACATTTCATCGATAATAGAAAAGACAGTTGTACATCACTAGTATTAGTTCCAAATACTCCCACTACTGCTATTAGCGCCACTATGGCAAATTTCAAACTTAATTTTTACGTCAAATTTAGTTCCGACCCCGAATAATGGGGGAGCTGATTCCGCTTCAAATAGGCACAAAAAATAGCTGTCATTTCAAAGGGTATCATTAGTCCAGAGTACTTGTATAATAGAGGTCAGTGGTCTAATCACACTAGGCTGAATTACGCCGACGTAAATTCCGCCGCGTTTCAAATCCATACAAAATACGGGCGGAACGCGACAGACGCCACGCTATGCCGAAATTCCGTCGTGACGGCATTTCCGTCGAGTCAAGTCGAGCGTAAAGTTCGGCAGCAATTCGGCGGTAATATTTTGTATAGCAAGTTAGCAACACACTATACGCGACGGAATTATCAAAACCGAACATAGCAAATCCAACCTTATCTCCAAAGCGTTAACGCACACATTACATCTGAGAATTTTAAATACTCACGCGCGCGTTCCGCAACGGAAATTACGCGGCGAAATTTCGGCTCTTCGCGTAATTCATAGTGTGTCGCATCAGACGTAAGCGGCTGAACGTAATTTCGGCCACATAAATTACGCCGGCGTAATTCAGCCTAGTGTGTTTAAACACTATGTCGCCACCTGTCCTCACCGAGAGGCTCCCCGAGCACTGGGGAGGCTATCTCCCCCTATATTGTGAGCGGTGATCCCCCAATCAGCCGCCCACTGGCCTAGGCTTCCACCTACATGCGGGGACGATTTCATTCGTCCCGGTCTTATCGGATTCATTGGAGGAGAGAGATTGGAAGCCTTACGCTTCTGCCTCGTGCCGGGAGGCCTGCTGGCTGCTGTGATACAGCCCGTAGTCCCCAGCACGTGGCCGCTCTCTCTGCCGAGCTCTGCGCAGAAGCACCTAGGCTCCTCCGCGCAGTCAGCGACCTAGTGCCCCAGCTTCCCGCTACGGTTCACCGGGGAAGGTCTGTCAACTGCCTAGGAGTCAACTTCTCTGATAGTACATACTATACCTTTATCTCCTGTTCCTTTTGTCTCTTGTTTTAGTCCTACATTTTTCGTGCTCTGTTCAGCCAATGCCTGCTTCTTCCTATCCAAAAGTTCTAGTAAGCTAAGTGTTTTATTTGGAGAAGCATATTCGATATTTACTTGGCTTATCTTCACAACTTTTAATTGATGATCTTTCGAATTTAGAAATCCCGTTTTTACATTCAGTGATTCCTGTGCTGATTCTTCGTCCTCAGATTTTATGTAAGTTCTCTCCTCTTCTTCATTATTTAAAGTGTTGCCTAAAATTTCATCTTCTTCACTGCCTTAAAATTTGTAAAAATAAATTAATAACCTACAAATACTGACCTCCATTATACAAGTACGCTGGACATAAGATACCCTTTGAAATGATATGATAGCTGTTTTTGTGCCTATTTGAAGCGGAATCAGCGCCCCAAATGCGAGGGAAGAGAACTAAATCTAGCATAAAAATGACGTTTGAAAGTCGCCATATTGGCGCTGATAGCAGTACCAAGAGTGGGAGTACTTGGAACTAATGCTAGTTTCTATACTCCCTTCACTATTGGTTACTATATATAGTATAATATATAGTAACCAATAGCGACTAAGCGGCCATTTGCAAGTAACGTCAGATTTACAATTGGGTATCATAAGACCAGCGTACTTGTATAATGGAGGTCAGTGCCTAGTGCCTACCAGGACCCCCGCTACCATATGTGCAATGTGTGCAATGCACACGGGCGCCATCCTACAGGGGCGCCAAATCGCCATCTTTAGGGGCGCCAAAACCAAGGACCCAAAAAATTTGCCTTAAGGGGCGCCAAAATCCTTTTTTTGCACACAGGCGCCAGTAGCCCTTACGGGGGCCCTGGTGCCTACAAATAATAAAAACTAAGAAAATGTAACTCCCATACTTCAATGGTTTTGAATTTTTGAAATTGAAGGTTCTTTTTCGCGCACTAAATAATATGGCAATTCAAACTGACAAAATAAAGCCGTTGACAATAATTGGCACTTCTATAATTATTACACAAAATTCTTGCATGTATTCAGGCCTCTTTTTGCATAAACTATGCGTGTATTTGGGTCACATTTTGTAGAATCGGAACAAAAATTTTTTGACACAGTTACTCTTTCTTAGTTTTTATTATTCGTAGCATAGAACAGAGAAAACCAACAGATTAAAGAACAAACATGTAACTTTATATTAAACTAGATGACGCCCACAACTCCGTAGCGACTTGCGCCGAAATCAGTTAATCGCGTGAGAACAGTACATTTTTTCTGTATAAAACCATCCCATGTCCTTTCCTGTCTGCCGAGACACAAAGCATCGGCATACGAAATTTCATCAGAATCAATTAAGCTTGAAGAGGTAACTGTTAGGATAATAATTGGAATGCAACATTTATAATATGTGCCATTATAAATTGTATAGTCTGTAATGCAGGCCTTATTTGCCTGTTTGACAAATATGACCAATACCAAATACACGTATCCGTACCTTTGTCGGTTTTTGACGCACATCAAAGGAGTCAAATAGGCAAGTAAAGAAAATCAAGTAAAAGTTTGGTATTTGACGTCCATGTGTGGACAGTCGTATTTGCCTTTATTTGCTTGTTTGCGTATTCGTCAACAATGTTGTCAAATACAACAAATAGCCAATAGCAAATACAAATGGCCATGTCAAGTACCTCCATTATAATACATATTTGCCGCCGATTTAATTGTCAATGTCACCCACCGCTGGCACGCTCTTTTTGCTCTGGCACCTCTGTACATGGCTTACACAACATATGTCGTTAGTTGTTCATCAACAGTAATAGACAGACATCACACACTATCGAATTTATAATATTAGTATGGATTGTTACCCACCATTGTCTGTATGACACTCCTCATCTGACTCCTCTTTAATATCATTTGATGATGTTATATTTATCTTTGAAACTGACAGCTCTAGCAATGGGTTAATAGATCCAAACCTGATGTTGATCTAAAAACAAATATAGTAATATTAACTAGCTGTCCCAGCAAACGTTTCTTTGCCATATTATATTAAGTATATCGCCCGTATTATTTTATTGAATTAGTGACTAAAATATAAGTATATCACCATGGCAACGCCCATCGCTATCCCGTGACCCGCGTCGCATAAACAATGGTCGCTCTTTATAGACAAATAATTTGCAATAAAATAAAATTGCGACTATAATTTGAGATTTAAACTATCCTATCTCTCAAGTTGGATCGAACTGCACATGGTGTGCGAATTTTATTATAATCAGTTAAGTGGTTTAGGAGTCCATTGAGGACAAACATTGTGACACGAGATTTATATATATTAAGATAATATATTAGTTGTAACAAAACTAAGTGACAATACTTTAGGTGTTCTGTGTTCCTTGTAGAGTTCACAGTGAAGTACAGTGAAATAAAGCACCAATAGAAAATTTACAAACACAAGAACAAATACAAATCATACAAAAAATACTTTTTTTTTATCACTTCACTTCTGTTTTTTTTTTTTTGCTTAAATGGAGGCTTGAGGGCCGAAAAAATTAGTTGAAATAGAAAAACTGTGGATTATATGTGTAGCCAGATATATTAGCTAGGTTTTGAAGTAGAGAAGTAACAAGTTTTATTAAAATTATAAGAGAAAAAATTTGTTATTGTCCGTTTGTTACGAAATGTTATTTGTTCGATTCTTCCACTCACATTTTCCATTATATAATTAATTAAACATTTTTCAGTTTTGTTTGTTTATAAACGGCTTAATATTTCATTGTTTTAATGAGAATCTTCAAAGAACAGTCTAGTCTCGCCGATTTGATGCAATTAATATTCCCTGTGCCAAAATTTGTTTATTGCGCGGGTACCGTGCATATTTCTAGGATAAAAAGTATCCTATACTTTTTCTTAGGACTCAAAGTATCTCCACACCGAATTTCAACAAAATTGCTTTATCAGTATAGTCGTGAAGAGGTAACAGATAGACACACTTTGGCATTTATAATATTAGTGAGTGTGGATCTCATAAGAACCTTATTATTGAATAAATCATCAACAAGTCCTCGTGTCTGGACGGCCAACTGCTTCAGCTGGTGACATTGTCGCAGTCTGGAGTGGCAGATGTAGCACATCCAGAACTCAATATCTCTTATCTGTTGATAAAAATAAATGATCATACTAAAAAGTAAACAATATCTTTCTCTCACTAAGCAAAACATTATTGTTGGCTGTATTGTGCTATTATATGGTTTTCTTTTTAGGGTCGGCTTTTAACATGCTTTTAACAGGTTATACTTCTGCTAAAGATGTTAATTTAGAAGGAAATTTAGGATAAAAGTGGTAAACTTGCATAGTACGGTTATGTTCTCTTACCTTAAAGTTTGCGAGGTTCTCGTAAACATACTGTAGATCTGTATTGTAAATATTAATAGTTCTTTTAGTTAACGATAGACATATAGAACAACAAGTGTTTTTTAACATTTTAAAAATGTTTTCCGAAAGAAAATACCAATGAAAATACGAAATCGACAAGAAACAAGCAGCCAATTTTTTTTATTTGACATATCTTCTTCTTTTCAACGATTGACAACTACAGATTTCGCCATATCGGACGCGTCCAGATATTAGCTTCCAAGTCGGAGTAATAAAATTATAAAATCCTTTAAAAGCCCTTTTACAAATATAGGTTCACTCATAATCATAAATCCGTTTATTAACATCAGACTTGCCGCAGACTGCGGACTTGAGTTTTGGATAATTGGTGGGGCTCTAACAGCAATATCAATTTTGCATAGGTAGGTACTCGGTTAAAAGTTATAACTGAGTAGTAAATAACTTTGAACTCAAAATATACAAGTCAGTGAGTATGTTCCGATATGCACTGCGAGCAGTGAGCACTGCACAGTGCTATCACTCTAGAAAAATTCGTTCCGTTAAGGACTGCCACTTGCCAGTATACTGCTTAATAATACTGCCGCAGTACCTTTTTTTTAACATGGGGAAATGCTTTACGCATCCCCGGCAAATTGGGTACATCGGCCGGGGTCTGTGGGACTCCTGCGTAGTCTACCCACTAAAACCCCATGGTGCTCCACTCGTCGCTTAAGGCAGAGTTGCGGGTACGATGGAACCTACCGCAATTCTATCAGCGATCATCTACATTTGCAGACACGACACCACCCCGCTACTCAGGGGGCCGCGATGCGCAGGAACACCTTGCGACTGCCGCAGTACCCTAGGGAAATATATTATGACGTCATAAATCGTCGCCACATCCTACCGTGAGCATTGACGTTTTCGAGGTAGAGGTCAACTACGATAACTTGGCGCGCCCCTCCAAATGACTGTTTCAATGTGTGTAGTCACATCCATAAGAAAGAGTTTGTATGTAGTAAATATTCAACCAATCACAGTACACGTAATATTTCACATAATGTCACTTATTACCAAGATTTGTTGGTCAACTAATCATAACTAGTCTACCGCGCAAGACAACGCACTTCAAATGTTTTGACAATGCACTTCAAACGTTTTGAATTTTAGAGGGGCGCGCCGAGTTATCGTAGTTGATCTCTAAGGTACTTGCAGTACTTTGATCACGTGATCAGTCAAAACCACTCGAGCGCACTCGAGTGTCTAACGTTTTTTAAACAATACCTACAGTTTAATCCCAGTTATAAAGTTCTGTAATTAATCCTTCGATCGGGGATTCGTGGAAATGCTATCGTATTCTATTGTTGTCCTTACGGGGCTTGATGGGTTAATTTGGATAAATAAATAAAACAATGGAAGAATCGCAAAAAAATAACCTTAATAGATTGTTGAAAAATATGATCAATACGAGCTGAAAGTTACGGAGGAAATTTTTGATCGTGCAAAGACAGGTAAATTTGCCATTGTTTGTACTTATATAATATATTATTTCAAAAGTAAATAGTATTACAGTATACTAAATTGACGTCACACTGTACGGTGGTCGCAGCGCATATCGGAACATACCCAGTATCTTTATAAGAATTTAGAATTAAATTTTCTTTGTGAACAGTGCACAGTGGGTTCAGTGCGAGCATTTTTCTTAATAACGCTCCTAAGCTATTAGGTCAAATATGACCGCCGCTGGTGACACCTTCTTCCATTTTGACTATTACATAATATAGTTATATCATATATGCCATATTTATGCAAAATACTAAAATCTAAATGGTAAGATATTAGAAAGACTCGACTCGAGGGCCTGTTTTACCACTTTCTGTTAAGTGACGAATAGGCTATCCACCAATTAACTCGACAGATCAAGGAGAATCTGTCAAAAAAGTTGTGAATAGCCTATTCGGAACTTTATCAGAAAGTGGTGAAACAGGCCCTAAGCCTAAATAGAAATTATACTAAATTCAAGTATTTTTTAAATATAATTTATATTTTTAATAAATTAAACTTACATGTCATAAAATATTTATAAATCAAAAAAGGTAGAAGGTCCTCTTGCATTGTCTGGCATACTGGAAACAACATATAACAGACAAAGGCAGCGGATGTTAAATAGTTACACTCTACATATATTTTTTTAATTAATAAGAGGGATTAGGGTACAGGCTGTACCCCTGTTCTTCCCACCTCCCTTTTTATCAGCACAATATTATCGTAACATGTACTGTGAAACATAATATACATGTCGTAGCCAACTGGTTTAAATAGCCGTTCAATCAAACAGCTAGCCCTTTGACTGAACAACGCCATTCAATCACACGTCTAGCTTTATAATTGAATATTTAAGACGCTCAAAACGTTCTACACTACAGCTGATTTAAAAGGCGCCGTTTAATTGAATTAGTTCAGTGCTCAGTACCGCGGCGCTAGGTGCGTTTTGTTTAAAATTTGGCGTCAACAAACCTGTGTTTTGTCATTTTGTGGTTGTAGATTAGGGTTGCCAATCTCAAATTTAAAAAGCCAGGATTTGAAGTTGGAAAAACCAGGACAATTCAGTTTAAAAACAGGACGCCTGAGACTGTCGCAAGAATTATGTCTAAAAAATAATAAGTCAGTATTTTGACAATAGAATATCAATAGAAAAGCGTTGAAACTTTTTGAAACTTTTATTTTAATTTTTTTATTTGAGGTCGAATTTTGACCATTGGGCGATCTCTAGTAAGTTAGAAATTAACACATTTTGTAAAAATTTGAGAAGAGGCGCACGAATTTTAAAATTTAAAAACCCAGGACAACCCAGGACGCTGCTTAAAAAGTAAAAACTATTCAGGACGTCCCAGGACATGTCCTGGGAAAACAGGACGGTTGGCAACCCTATTGTAGATATTTTTCGTAAATATACATTACAAGTATTATTATAGAGACAGCTATTATGGGGCACATACGAGTGAATGAAACTAATATTCGAGGATAATGGTCACCTTAGTTAATTTACCATTTAACCAGTTGGCTAAGCGTCATCTAGCTGTAGTGTTGAACATTGTAGTCAACAAGTCGGCTAAACGACGTATAGCCGTGTGATTGAATGGCGTTGTTCAGTCAAAAGGCCTAGCTGTTTGATTGAATGGCTTTTTTAACCAGTCGACTGCGACTTACACATTTATAGTTGGGCTACGTCTGTATGGCTTTCTGATAAGACTGTTGCCCGGCTCTCGTGGATTTTCAAATGAGTCTGCAGGGTGTAGTTTCTTAGGAATTTCTTCGAACAAACGTGACAGCTATATTTACGGTCTCCTTCGTGACTGCGCTTGTGTACTTTCAAGCTACCCTTCTGCGTGAATTTCCTCGCACATATATCACAGGTAAACGGCTGGTCGCCTGTATGAGATAGAGAGTGTCTATTCAAATGGGTCCTCCGTAGGAACTTTTTCGGGCACAATTCACAACTAAACACTTTGTCGCTGGTGTGGATTTGAGCGTGAGCGTTCAAATATCTTTGGTGCGAAAACTTCTCCGAGCACACATCACAACTGTACGGTTTGTTACGTTCCTGTATTCTCGCGCCTCCGTGTAGCCTTCTATGGGACTTCAAAGTGGACTTAAAACGGAACTTCTTGGTACATATATCACAGTTAAGCTGCGTTTTCGCCGTGTGAACCACCGCGTGCCTCTTCAAATTGAGCTTCAGAGTGAATCGTTTGGAACAAATATCACAGCTGAATGGTTTGGTGCCCGTGTGGGTTAACACATGGTTATCTAGAGCGCTTTTCTCTATAAATTTCTTCGCGCAAACATGACAGACGAACGGTTTATCGCCTGTATGAATTCGGATGTGTCGATTCAGGCTTCCTTTATTTGTGAACTTTTTAGAACAAAAATTGCACACATTATCTTCGCCGGCTTCATATAAACTATTTTCATTGCTTGTATTAAGTTCTTCACTTCTATGACTTCGGACATGGCGTTGCAGATCACACTCAAATAAGTACTTCTTTGAACAAATATGGCAGCCGTATGGAAGATCACCGATGTGTATCCTCATATGCCGTTGTAAGCAATGCCTACTTTTGAACTTTCTTGAACAAATGTCGCAGCCAAAAGGTTTGACGTTGCTATGAATTCTCATATGCCGTAGTAAGTCACTCTTGAATTTGAATTTCTTGTAACAAACGTCACAGCCGTGCGCATTCTTGCTGGACTGCGCTTCGCTGGTGTGGTCTCGCCTCTCATGGTTCGTATTGTACAGCTCGTAGTCTTGTTCGGCACCTGAATAAATGTAATAAAATAATGTTACCTTGTATATTTCAAGAGACTTATGTGGTGTAAAATTGACTTATATTTTTAACTCCAGAAAAAAAGAGGGGTTTTATAAGTTTGACGTGTCAGTTTAATCATCAGCCTGCACTGTGCTGAAAAATTTGTATTTTTCAGCACAGAGCAGGCATCTACTTCATGTAAGCAATTTCTAGTGATTTTGGTTCAACATTTTAAATTCTAAATCCATTTCACCAAGAGATCTTAAAATTGTACGCGGCATACTACGAATAATAAAAAGTAAAAACTAAGGAAGAGTAACTGTGTCAAAAAAATTGTACACAAGTCTACAAAATGTGACCCGAATACATGGATAGTTTATGCATGTATTCGGAACACAATTTTGTGTAAAACGGCCCATTCACTATCTTGCATTGCAGTCCGCCGGCTTATGGAGGATAGTGAATGGTGTTGCAGCCTGCAGGCCTGCACGGTGGACTGCAATGCAGGATAGTGAATGGACCGTTTAAATAGAAGTGACAATGAATGTCAACGGATTTATTTCGTAAATTGAGGGTGTGTTTCGTTTAGACTTTAGTTTCGTTGTAGTGCAGTCGCCAGAGGTTTTAACCTCCGAAAATTGTAATAGTGAATGGATTTTTGTTTTTGAGGTGTCACTTTCTTTTTTACACTATAACTTGCAAAGTTTACCAAAATTTTTTTGTGCTTTGAATTTTTTAGTTACTTAATAATTAAACATTATTATTTCACCATATAAAACCGGTCCAGAAAAAAAAATCTTGTTCCTGTTATTTAATGACTCTTATCTGATTGTTTACGTTGAAAATTAACCAAATACACAATTTTTAAAAAAGAAAGTTTACTTTGCTAAGCTAAATACAACTATAAGGTTTTTGCAAAGTTTTTAGAGATTAACGCTCGTCGTAACCAAGATAAAAGGGTTTGGGTGGATTTAAGGGTTGTAACGAAAAGTGTGTTAAGCTTACTTGTTGTGCGTATTTAATTTTCAGAGAAATGATAACTTTGAAGTACTTAAAAACGTTTAAATATCTCCAAAAATGTGTAAAATAGACCGAAAACATTTTTCTATATTTGTTGAGAATTTATTTAAGTGAGAGCTAAAACATTAAATGCATCGACAAATGAAAGACTTTTTCTAGTCTTTGAAATATATCTTAACTTCCTACTTAAAGCCAGAAAAAAAATTGGGTGCTACAAATCTCACGTACATACTAAAGACGCATGCTGCGACCTATGTTTGGAAAATGATTACCTGAATACAAAAAATATCAGTTCTTAACCTAATTTGTATTTTTTTCCTATAAGTGTGTTTTAGCAAATATAATTAATGAAAAAAAATAAAAAAAATATTCTTTAAAAACCTAACCAAAAGAAATAAAATACAGATTTTCTTTGAAATATCCGTGGAAAGTTTGTGCTACATTTTCAGAAAATTTAATAAAGAGCTAAAAAGTTATACACATTAAGAAATAGAAGGCTTTGTTAAGCCTAAAAAATAATTTTAAACTTCCTATTTAACACCAAAGAAAAATAGGAACGCCATTTACCTGGCGAGGCACACAACAAGCACATTTGGAGGTATGCTCATCTACATACAAAAATATTAACTTTAAATCTAAATTATATATTTTTTCAACTTATTTTCTTTCTTTGGAATATAAGCAACGATACAAATCAAAAAAATAATAACATATTTTATTATTTTGCTATATATTTAAAAGAAAGAAATATGCAAATTTTCTTCAAAATTTTACAGTTTATGAGTTTACTTGAAGTAGAAGAGAATAATTTATAAATCAAAAGCACAACTTTTCAATAGGTAAACTTTATTATTTATGTTATCAGCTACACATTTCTTTTTTTCTTTTCAATTTTCATCCACTATTGCAAAAATCGGAGGTTTGCACGATTTTTACGCTCTGGGAACTCCACTATTGCTATTGCCATATTTTAGTATGCGAAAAGGAACCAAATTTAAAACGGTTGAAGTACGGGAGTTACGTTTCCTTAGTTTTTATTATTCATAGGCAGAATATATTACATACTTTGGTCTTCAATCCCCTCCACCTCCAGTTTTATTTCTGCCTCCCATTCCTTATCTAAATATGCTGACTGATCGACTGGGCAAATTGAACTTGTATAATCCTCAATGGTGTTCTGGCTACGCTTTAATGACATGGAGTCATCCACTATGTCTGGTGGTAGCTGTGTATCAATGAGGGGATCTTCAGATTCCACTGACAGACCTTCTACCTCCAGTTCGTACTGAGTATTTACTGCCCCATGTCTTGACCCTGAAAATGACAAAAAACGTGTGGAACTCGGGAACTATCGCGGTAAAGCTATTTCACAGCATTTTTTATAACTTATGCAATTAGAATTCGCATACATCTAGTCACACGCACACAAACACCGTGCCGAAGTCCGCCGAACTGAAACGACATTAGACGATGCACGGTGCCGGTCGGAGTGGGTGTTGTTAGGTTTATTTTAGTTACGGAATTTCTTGATTCGATCGCCGCGCTCAAAGCCAAAATCTTAAAAATTTGAATTAGACAATCCAATGATAGTCTAAGATCCCACTGCAGAATTGTGCAGGTATCGAGTACACGATTAAAACCACATTTTTACAAATATTTATGATAAGGAGAACATATTTCTACTGGGGTGCCAGTCCAAATGTGGCCGCAAATATTTTTAATATTTTTTTTGAAAAATTGAGTTTGCGGGATAAAATGTAATCATCAGGTATTGAAAGCAAACATCGTTCATTTCATGGCAATGAGTATAGAGATTTAGAAAAATCCAGTGTGCCGTTGGGCACCCGGCCGCAACCCTATTGTAACCAGGTGTGAACAGGTACCATTCCGATACATTTTTGCATCCATAACGTATATTGATCTTTTATATATCAAATGAAAGCTAATTTTCTTCTTATTATTATAATATGGGTGTGCCTAATTAAATCTGGCCGCAAATAAGGGGTGCCGGCTGTCAAAGATGGCAAAGTATCGAAAGTTGAGGGAAAGGGAGCTAGCGCGAAACATTACGGGATAGTACATCATGTTAGTGTACTTAAACATCGGTTCAAACAATGGTAATAATCGGCCAAGTGCGAGTCGGACTCGCGCACGAAGGGGTCCGTACTATTTTTGTGTAGTGTAGTGAGCAAAATTAGGCCAAAATGTGTTTTTTGTATGGGAGCCGCCCTAATTATAGATGCTGGCGGGAAAAATTCCGAATCATTCCCGTCGAATACTTCGGAAGTATTCCGAAATATTCCGAAACTTTGGGAATATTTCAACTGTCAAAAAAAACGAGGAAAATTGCGCTTGGAAGTTGTAAACTATTTATCTTTAACTTAAATAGACAAACGATGATATTTGATTCTTGATTCTGTGTTAAAGTGTTAAATACACAATTCTCATACAAAATGTGACACAACACAATAAATAAATAGTAACTACTATTTAATTTAATTAATCCCATCCATACTAATATTATAAAATATGGGAAAGTGTGTCTGTCTGTCCGTCCGTCCGTCTGTCTGTCTGTTGCCTCTTCACGCTCGAACCGCTGAACCGATTTTGCTGATATTTGACTTTTATAACGCGGAAACCGTACAGCAAAATCGGTTCAGCGGTTCGAGCATGAAGGGGTAACAGAGAGACAGACAGACAGACTTTCGCATTTATTATTTAATAATATTTATTTATTTAATAATATTTAATAATATAATATTAATATAGTATAAATAAACATTTATACTTATTTAACTTACGTATGTGCCACTGAACAAATAATTCAATCATCCGCCAGAAACCACAAACAAACACGTATATTTCTATTCAATTATTCCGGCGAAATATTCAAAGGAAACATTCGATTGCGGGGTACGAATCTTTCCGCGGGGTGAGGGAAAACTTCTCCGGGGAGCATCTCCCTTCCGCGCCGCCGTCACCCGCTCGCACGACTCGCTCGCCCGTCGAGCGGGCGACGGCGGCCCGGAAGGGAGATGCTCCCCGGAGAAGTTTTCCCTCACCCCGCGGAAAGATTCGTACCCCGCAATCGAATGTTTCCTTTGAATATTTCGCCGTGGCAGTCGGCGCGCGCGACGCGGTGGCAGCGGCCGGCGCCCGGCGGGCGACGCTCTATGCGCGGCGGCGATCGACGATTGATGCAAATTTTATTTTTCATTTTTCAGCAAAAATAAAAATTTATATTTTTTTTTATTAAATTCATTTTGAATAATTCTAATTTAAAGAAACTTTCCCAGAAGTATTCCGGAATTATTCCGAATTTTTCAGAAGTTTTGCAACTATAGCCCTAATATTTTTTTTTACTTTAATTTTATTATTAGTAATTAAATTGCACATATTTTAATTGAAGATTTCGTGAAATTTTAAGTCTTATAGTTAATATAAATTTGAACATACTTAAATTTTATTTTGTTTTTAGTATTTGTTGTTATAACGGCAACATATTATTATAAATTAATACTTCAGTCAGAATTTCCAGGAATTGCTATTGTATTCTATTGTTGTCGCGATCACCGGTGCTCGCGCGGGGCCTGAAGGATTAAAGAATCTGTGAAAATGTCAACTCTCTAGCTATTACCATTCTTTAGTTACAGCCTTGAGCCTGGAGACATACAGACAGACGTACAGACAACGAAGTCTTATAAGTAATAGGGTCCCGTTTTTGTCCTTTGGGTACGGAATCCTAAAAACGACCAAATAAATTAATACTTTACAAGAATTTAAAAGTTTATTCAAGTGTTAAATTGTTTATTACACAAAGATTAAATATTCATAATATTATGTACTAGCGACCCGCCCCGGCTTCGCACGGGTATAAAATATATTATAGTCTATGTCACTCACTGAAGAAATGATTAAAATCGATTCAGTAGTTTTTAATTACATAATATTATTATATTCATTACTACCCGCCCGCATTGGTCGGTACCGTCACAAAAGCTACGTTCCGCAATTTTAGAATCTGTAATATCTTCAAAAATATATAAATCGTATGCCGTAATCAATAATGTATTTAATAAAGTATTTAATTTAATAAGGATTATTGCCGTAATTATTGGTTAAAATTGCTTCGAAAATTAACCATTTAGCCAAGTTAAAAGTAAATGACACAAAAATGCTATTGTGGGATATCCATAACAAATAGACATATACCATCGCGGAGTTTTCTGTAGACCTTTTCATTGAGATGTAGTGTACAATACTTAGGCCCAATTTCACCAAAGACTGTTAAAGTTAATGCTCAAATTAGTATCACGTTACCTCTTTCGTTTTTCGTATGAATGAAAAAGAAGACATGACATTTTAAGAAGCTACATTAGCAGACATTGGTGGAATAGGGCCTTGGTACATTATTTTGATAAATCTCGTAGGAAGCCTGCGTTTGCAATGTTTAAGCGGAAAAAAATGAAATGAAATGAAAAATGAAATTAATTACTAATAATAAGTAATAAAATTACAGTAAAATTAAAATATAAGGGCGGCTCCCATACAAAATATACAAATTTTGGCCTAATTTTGCTCTATAATAGTACGGAACCCTTCGTGCGCGAGTCCGACCTGCACTTGGCCGATTATTACTATTGTTTGAACCGATGTTTAAGTACACTAACGGTGCGTCCACATTTGTATCATTTGCGCGATCAGATCTCCGATCAGATCTCCGTCGCAATCATCGCGCCGCATCAAGTATGCGTGTCATAGTGTGGACGCCTATTAGATCATTCTGCCGATCATGCGCGTATGATACGCGGTTAATAGCGATCGGGGCGTATCATTTTGATAAGCTTCGGTGATACGCGACGGAGATCTGATCGCGCAAATGATACAAATGTGGACGCACCGTAACATGATGTACTATCCCGTAATGTTTCGCGCTAGCTCCCTTTCCCTCAACCTTCGATACTTTGCCATCTTTGACAGCCGGCACCCCTTATTTGCGGCCAGATTTAATTAGGCACACCTACATTATAATAATAAGAGGAAAATAAGCTTTCATTTGATATATAAAAGATCAATATGCGTTATGGATGCAAAAATGTATCGGAATGGTACCTGTTCACACCTGGTTACAATAGGGTTGCGGCCGGGTGCCCAACGGCACACCGGATTTTTCTAAATCTCTATACTCATTGCCATGAAATGAACGATGCTTGCTTTCAATACCTTAAGATTACATTTTATCCCGCAAACTCGATTTTTCAAAAAAAAATTAAAAATATTTGCGGCCACATTTGGACTGGCACCCCAGTAGAATAATGTTCTCCTTATCATAAATATTTAAAAAAATGTGGTTTTAAGCGTGTACTCGATACCTGCACAGTTCTGCAGTCGTATCTCGTACTATGAATGATTCTATGCAAAATAATCTACCCTAGGTGTAATAGATATATTTATTATGTTTAAAATAATTACAATACATTAAACATATTCAATGTGGTTTCTGTACAGTCTCAGTATAACTTGACGTGGGAGAGCCATGCTTCGGCACGAATGGGCCGGCTCGACCGAAAAAATACCATGCGCTCGCAGAAAACCAGCGTGAAACAGCGCTTGCGCTGTGTTTCACCGAGTGAGTGAGTTTACCGCCTACCGGAGGCCCAATCCCCTACCCTTTTCCCTTCCCTACCCTCCCCTATTACCCTATTCCCTCTTAAAAGGCCGGCAACGCATCTGCAGCTCTTCTGATGCTGCGAGTGTCGTTTGCTCGTTTGCCCCCTTATCTAGACACGCGGTAGCGTGTCAAGTCAAGTTCCAGCATAACAGAATGGCGAGCAGCACCGTGTGTAATATTACACGAACCATTTGCAGCTACTTTTGACCCGTCGTCCGAAAATCTACATTTTTATCACTGACTGACTGACTGACCTATAGATCAAAATTCTAACCCACTTCCAGATGACCTAGAAAGCTGAAATTTGGAATCCAGCTCGGTAATTGTGTGAAAACGTAGGGGAAAATCAGAAAACAAAAAAATCGGTCAAGTGCGAGTCGGACAGAGCGAAACTAGGCAAAAATTGTGTTTTTTGTATGGAGACCCCCCTTAAATATTTATTTTATTTCACTTTTATTATAAATTATGAAAATAAAAATATAATTAAATATTTTAACACTTTTGTTCGTAAATCGTTTATTCAAACAAGAGCATTACAATTTTACAGATATTATGACATTGTACACACAGAGAAACAAAAGGCCAGCGGGAATATAACATCGCTGGTAGGTACGAAAAGTGGCGCGGAGGATCGCGTGAACGGAGAAGCGCGAAAACGCTGCGCGCCGCTTGCTTGTCTAAATCGCACTGCCCTCGGACCCCGCGGTAGGCGCTCGAGCGGTCCGCGGCGACCGAGACGCGGGGGGGGAGGTGTTATAGGGATGGCGAACAGTGATGCATTAGGGATGTACCCGATTTTTAAAAACCCTGCGTTACATCCTCCCCCTCTAGCCTAACTAAGCGCCTCGCAGTTGGGCTAGTCATCTAAGTACCTACGCGGCCTTCCACGTTTGCGTTTCTCCCTGACGGGAGGTTCTATCTGACCGGAGAAGGGCGTGAGATGCGAAACGTGATATTTGCCTACGTTCCCCCCAGTCTGTATGTTCTCCAACATATAAGTAGTTGGGCTAGCAATGTTACCTATTTTGTATGGGCCGTCACGGCGTGGGATGAACTTTGCGGACTGTCCGCGCCCCGCATCGTTTGGCCCCTGAGTCTTCAGAAGGACAAGATCACCTACCTGGTAGTCTGGAGGCGTCCTGCGCTTCTTATCGGCGTTATCTTTCTGGACGGCTTGAGCTCTCTCGTGAGTGTCCCTGGCGTCGTCCAAGGTCGCGGCCATCTTCTTTAAGTAGGGTGTGATACCTGGGACGAAGTTGTCCACCTCCAAGATAGCCCTCATATCCGTGGCGGAATCAGAAGGAGCTCGCAGCTCTCTCCCAAAGGTTAGTTGCGCTGGCGAGTACCCTGTACTACTGGTAATGGCAGAATTCATTGCGAACCTTACCGCAGCGAGGTGTAAATCCCAGGTGCTATGATCCTGGCCCACAAGAATAGCAAGTTGCGCCTTGAGGTCCCTGTTCTTACGCTCGATTGGGTTGGCCTCCGGATGGTAGAATGGCGTGAGCGACTGGCCGATCCCTAGAACATGACAAACCTGCTGCATAACCTCGCTTACAAATTGCACGCCGTTGTCGCTGATGAGGCGGCGTGGTACACCGTACCTGAGGAAAACCTCGTTGGCCAACATCTGCGCGCACTCGACGCTGGTGGCATTCTCGAGTGGAAACAATTCCACCCAGCGCGAGCAGACGTCCTCCACGATCAGGATCCATCTGTTTTTCTTTTGGGTCTCAACCAATGGACCGAATAGGTCCACCGAGATAACCTCGAACCTCCTTGACACGGCAGGGGTTTGCAGCAGCCCCGCTGGTTTCCGGTTGTCGGCCTTATACCTCTGGCAGGGGACACATTCCTTAATATAATTCGTCACGAACGTGCGCATGCCAGGCCAATAGTAGCGAGACCGAACGCGGCTCAAGGTGCGTTCCACTCCGAAGTGACCTGCTGTAGGTGCATCATGGAGGTTAGCCATCACTTGCCTGCGTTCGTGCTCGGGCACAACCAAACATGCGTCTTCTCCGTCGTCGGACTCCAAACTGTACCTATAAAGGATTCCGTCGGAAAGTGTATATCCGCGGTCGGACCACGATCTCCCCCTAGAGGGTTCGTCGGACTCCAAGTCCTCAATAATCTTGCGAACCTCTGGGTCCATTAGCTGATTGTTACGGACATCACCACTGCTCCGTTTCGGCAAATCAACAACGGTGAGACATACGTCGCACACCGGGTCCTGCGAACAAACAGGCCGCGACAGCGTGTCCGCGACCACATTTGAACGTCCGGGTGTGTATTCAATACTGAGGTCGAACTCTTGCAGGGTTAGGGCCCACCTGGCCAGTCGCCCACTAGGTGACCTCTGACTCATCAGCCAACGCAAGGGCTGGTGATCCGTTCTAACAATAACCTTCGCGGTTTCCACATAACCGCGGAACTTACACAAGGCCCACACGACAGCTAGAGCCTCCCGCTCAGTCGTCGAGTAATTCCTCTCGGCGCTGGTGAGAAGTCGGCTTGCGTACTCGATCGGCCTCTCATCGGAGCCCTCCCCCTGCATGAGAACGGCCCCGAGGCAATATCCACTACTGTCAGTGCAGAGGATGAACGGCTTTGCCTCATCTGCCTGACGCAATATGGGAGCGGACACGAGGAGCGATTTCATGCGCTCGAACGCCTCCTGCTGCTCAGCGTCCCATCGCCAAACGCTCGTCTTCTTCAGGAGGTTAGTGAGTGGCCGTGCAATCTCTGCATAATTCGGTATAAAGCGTCGGAACCAGCTCGACGTCTGCAGGAAACACTTAAGGTGTTTCACATTTGTAGGCATCAGCATGTTATCTACAGCTGCGGTTTTGTCTGGATCCACCTGGATTCCGCCTGGTACGATAACATGGCCCAGGAACTTGACCGACTCACGCGCAAAATGACTTTTGTCTCTATTGACCCGTAGCTTAAATAAGGCCAACCGGTCGAAGACCGCCTTCAGGTCCTCCAGGTGCCTCTCGAAGGGACCTGGTGACAGGAGAACCAAGTCGTCCAAGTAGGACAGCAGTTCCACTCCCTTCAGGTTTGAACGGAACCGGTCCATCAACCTTTGAAAAGTGGCCCCGGAATTCCGTAGGCCCATCGGCATCCGTTTGAATCTGAAGGTTCCGAGCGGCGTTGTGAACGCCGACTTGTCCTGAGGATCAGGACACAGACTGACCTGATGGTACCCTGACCTGAGGTCGAGGGTTGTCATATATTCGCTGGATTTGGCTGCGTGCAGGATGTCCTCGATGCGCGGGAGTGGGTAACGGTCCGGCTCGGTTACCGCGTTGAGCTTCCGGTAATCCACACACATCCTCAAGCTTCCATCCTTCTTGGCTACGAGGACAACGTTCGAGGCCCAAGGGGACTCACATTCCTCGATAACGTCGTCACGTAGTAACTTGTCCAGTTCTCCCTGCAACGCCTCCTTCCGTTTCTGGGACACCCTATACGGCGGGTTAGCAATGGGTTCCTGGTCTGGACTCACCTTTATGCGGTGGGTGGCGAACTCCGTGGCAGGACCGTGGCGCACAAATTGGGCCGCTCTGTTACTGATGAATTCGTTCAGAGTGCGCGTTTCCTCCCCTGACAACTTCGTTCCTTCATCTTCGCGCAACGAGAGCTGCGCGGTGTCGGCGCGCAACAGCCCCGTG
This sequence comes from Lysandra bellargus, assembly GCA_905333045.1. Classification (NCBI taxonomy): domain Eukaryota; kingdom Metazoa; phylum Arthropoda; class Insecta; order Lepidoptera; family Lycaenidae; genus Lysandra; species Lysandra bellargus. The sequence goes on from HG995329.1 coordinate 2,208,927, forward strand.
TCATCTGGTCTAAGGGAGTAGGTATACACAAAGTCATACAAACGTTCGGGATCATCCGCAAACGTCCACTTACCTCGAGCAACATCCAGTACCATACCGGCCCGGGACAAGAACTCGACACCCAAAAGTGTTCTAGTCTCATCTCCGGGCAGCACCAGGAACTCACTCGTTACTTCACGACCTTCAATCGTGACCGTGACCTCGGCTGACAACAAGTCTCGCGGGATCTGAGACCCGTCAGCCAAACGTACAACGCGGCGGGATTCTCTAAATTGTACTCCCGCGTCGACTAAAATTCGGTGCAACATAGGACTCGCGATGCAATGTGTAGCACCCGTATCGACTATTGCCACACCGTTACGACCCATAACGTGAATATTCACCATAGGGTGCGATGAATTTTCGCACGCGACTGTATTACCTAGGTGCACATGTGTGTCACTACCCTTATCAGTATAATAACAAAAGTCGCAACTCGATGTAACATCACTATTCGGCTCGGTATAATAATTAAATGTCACGCTATTGAGCCTCGTCCCTTCTTTTTTCGTCGGCATCGAAGTCGACGTTCCCGGGTTACAAACATCACATTTCGCCCTCACGACACCCATCTTACCGCAACCGTAACATCGGACAACATTAGGTGAACTACTGGGGTCGTAACCCTTACTACCTACTTGGGAAGTTTTCTCGCGGTTGCGACACTCATCACTTATATGACCGAAAGCTCTACAATAGCTGCAACGCGGCCTGTTTTTATTACGCGGAGCGAAAGTACTCGTGGAAGGCAAATCGGATCGCGCGGGATGCTGGCCAGTAGAAGTAGGTATAGTTTGCGACTTACGTGTTTTAATAATTTCGGGACTTACTTGATATTCCTTCATGTTATCCTCCGCGATCCTCGTGTTACATAGTAACTCATCTAAACTATTTACAGACTCGCGGGGCACTCTTTTCTTAAGCCTATTACATAACAAACCGTAACACATATCTACTTGCATAACTTCGTCTAATTTGTAGGGCAACTTAGCGAATAAAGCGCGCACTTTACACAACATAACTTCGGCGCGTTCGTCATCTTGTTGTTCGGACGCGAAAATCAGTCTAAATATTTTGTATGCCGGTTGGGCGACGCCGTAGATTGCGCGGAGTCGGGCGAGCGCGTCGTGCCACGTCGCCACCGACGACTTGACGCCTCTCCACCATATCGCTGCGTCACCTTCCAGGAGCATTGGTAATCCACGGAGAGCATGCTCGTCGCTGACGGCTGCGCAGTCCTTGAATATCTCGACGGCGCGGCGTCGAGGAATACCTCCAATACTTCGCCGTCATGGGAAGACCCGTCGAATCTGGCGGTGCACTTCGTAAAGTTTCCGCCGGGCGCGCATGCTAATGACGTCGACGCCACCGGGGTGGAAGCCCTGAAGTCTCCGGCGGATGTCATCAGTGAGCTGATGAGGGTTCTGTTCGCTTCAGCTTGAGCGCGTGTGATGCTATCTACCAGCGTGGATAGGAATTGCTCGGTGAGCTGGTATGCTGGTGCTTGCGGTTGCCTCGTGCCTTCCGCAGGTTGCTCAGCGTGGCCGAACTCACCGGTAGTGTCTTCGTCGCCGGTCTCGGTTGGCGTGCCGTCGCCATCTTGTTGACGATGCCGGAGCGCGTCCTGCCGTGTTCTCGTCATCGTAATCACGTAGGAGGTCCGTGCTTCTGCCACACAAGCGGGTTAGGTATTTACCTACACGATTTTACGTAATTATGAACGTAAAATTAATGTCCGAGCCGCGGGATTCGAGCCACTAGTATGGGCGCCAGTTTAACACTTTTGTTCGTAAATCGTTTATTCGGGAATATAACATCGCTGGTAGGTACGAAAAGTGGCGCGGAGGATCGCTTGAACGAGACGCGGGGGGGGGGGGGTGTTATAGGGATGGCGAACAGTGATGCATTAGGGATGTACCCGATTTTTAAAAACCCTGCGTTACAATATTTTGTGAAATTTTCAAGTATCTACCGGCTACCATTATTCATTTTGAGCAAAAAAGGCCAAAAAATCACATTTATTGTATGGGAGCTCCCCGTGAATATATTTATTTGTGTAAGTGAAAAAACTTTAGGAAATTAATAGAATGTGACTTTATAAAGTATGTCTGTCTGTCTATTACCTCTTCACGCCCAAATTGCTTGTATCGGTTGTTCTTAAATTTGGTATGGAGATATAGTTTGAGTCCCGGGAATAGACATAGAATTCTTTTATTACGTCTGTCTGTCCGTCTGTCTGTCCGTCCGTCCGTCCATCTTCCTGTCTGTTAGACAGCTATAATAATAGCTGCTTAATTTCCGCACAATAAGATTGTACCCTATAGTTAATGGTTGGAAATACACTTGTGTTAAACCGTATTATTCCAATGGCTCCTGATGGTAGCTGCTTTGATTACCGCTCGCTTGGATTTTCTTTGTTTTATTAGTCTGATACTCAACAAGGCTTTAGGGGCTATTTCCCCACTTCCTGATAAGTTTCAGATAGGCTATCCACAACTTACCTGATAGATGAAGGATCTGTCAGTTAAGTTTCAGATAGGCTATCCACAATTTATCTGACAGATGAAGTATCTGCCAGATAAGTTGCGGATAGCAAATCCGACACTCGTCGGGAAGTGGTGAAACAGCACCTTAAGGTTGCTATTGAATATGATCGAATATTATGTATGTTTGAACTGGGATGATTAAGATGTCTACTATCTACCCTTGCTAGGAAAGTTTTCTTTACAAAAAGTAATGATATCCCACCAAAAACATAAAATATGTAAAAATGAAAAGGAACCAAATAACATCATGAACAAATAATAGAGTCTATTTCTTTGCTTTATTGAATATCTATAACAATTAATGTTATTTAAATAATGTGAGATCTTAAACTAGATTAGATTTGACTCGGCTAGTTTTCATCAGAATTAAAATATTCAATAACTTTATGAAATGACTGATGTAATGAAAACTGGCCAAGTTAGATATAATCTAGTTTAAGATCTCACATTATTTAAATAACATCAATTGTTATAGACATTCAATAAAGCAAAGAAATAGACTCTATTATTTGTTCATAATGTTATTTGGCTAGTTATGATTAGTTGACCAACAAATCTTGGTAATAAGTGACATTAAGTGAAATATTACGAGTACTGGTTGATTGGTTGAATACTTACTACATACAAACACTTTCATAAGGATGTGACATCACACATTGAAACAGTAATTTGGAGGGACGTGCCATGTTATCGTAGTTTAACTCTACTTATAACCTACCATTTTGATTATGAAATGCTTTCTGAAAATCAGACTCCTGTTTGATGCTTGAGGTTTTGTATGTTCTATCAGTTATCTTCATCTTCGTGGTTGATAATTGTAACAAAGATCCAAATGCTTCAAATTTCACATCCATCTAAAAAATGAGATTTGATAAAAAAAGGTGTCTTTCTTATGTGACTATATTACAAAAATATCTGAATGTTATTTCTTTTCAAACCTTCTTTTGGATTATATCATCAATCAGGCCTCGTGTCTGTACAGCCAACTGCTGCAGCTGGTGACATTGTCGCAGTCTCGTGTGGCAGATGTAACACACCCAACACTCAATATCTGTAATCTTACAATAAATTAAACTGACTATATTATATTGAATGACAGTAATACATTAATGATGCAAAACGCAACACAGAAGGAAGTTGAATTGATAGTATTGTTATAAAAGCGACTGTGTCCTTTGTTTGTCAGACTACCTGTTACCTCTTAATACCCAAACAGCTGAATAAATTTTGCTGTTTAGTATGGAGATACTTTGAGTCCCCGGAAAGGACATAGAATACTTTTTATCCCGGAAAAATTTATGCAAATCATATTTTCCGCGCGATTTATCCAGTTGCACATACTTGTGATTATCCAGAATTCCAGATTTTTTTTTATGAACTAAGGGGGCAAACGAGCAAACGGGTCACCTGATGGAAAGCAACTTCCGTCGCCCATGGACACTCGCAGCATCAGAAGAGCTGCAGGTGCGTTGCCGGCCTTTTAAGAGGGAATAGGGTAAAAGGGGAGGGTAGGGATGGGAAGGGAATAGGGGAGGGTAGGGAATAGGGGAGGGGAGGGTAGGGAAGGGAATGGGGTAGGGCATTGGGCCTCCAGTAAACTCACTCACTCGGCGAAACACAGCGCAAGCGCTGTTTCACGCCGGTTTTCTGTGAGAACGTGGTATTTCTCCGGTCGAGCCGGCCCATTCGTGCCGAAGCATGGCTCTCCCACGTATAATTGTAGCAGTTTTGACTGTGACATCGTCATCAATATGGAATGGCCTTTGATTATAAGACCATATTTGTATGCTCTTATTGTTGAAGTCAATCAATCTTTTGGTTTTTAGGTAGCTTGCAGTGATGAATAATAAATAATACATTGACTTATATCCTTGATAATTTAAATATTTTAGTGTAATTGGACTGCATGGTAAAATTTTACTTCTTTTTGTATATTTTTGTTAACTGTTTTACTTACTTTGCTGACTGTTACTATACCAAATAAATAAATAAATAATCCCCAGTTGATAGTTGTGTTGATACAACCCAGTCTTGAGACTACTCAAGTATGTGATAGCACTGCTCAATACATAGTAACACCAGTACATAGCTAAGTATCGTACCTGCAGTGTCGCGCTTTATTTATTGCACGGCTGCCCTGTACGTCTTCAAATTGAGTCTACATATATTATAAGCGGGCTGTATTATTAGAAATTTAGTACTTAATTGAACGACAATAATACAAAATAATATGTACCAAAATATAAAAGTCAAAATGGTCAAAACTTACTTACCTTAAAATTTGCGAGGTTTTCATAAACATATTGAAGACTAGTCGCATAAATGTTAATCGTTTTTTTATTTATAGATAGGCATATGGAACAACATATATTTTTTAACATTTTACAGGCTTATATTCAAAATAAACAAAAAATAAATACATAAACCATTGAGATGCTCAATGACATTTAAACGAAAATAATAACTAGTTCTTGATCTGTGGAAAATAATGCGAAAATATATCGATCCTGATCCTTCTACTTTTTTATTCTCTTCGCAAAAGCAATCAAAAGCGAATCAAAGTGATCGTGAACTCGGACGTGTCCGATAAGTAATTTGTTTTTCCCATACTACAAAATGGGAAGAAATTAATTAAGATGGTTCGTTTCCCATACATATTTCTCAGTTTATATACTGTATTATCTATGCATATTACAAAAAAACAATTATTAATGTCGATTGTTTTTTTGTATGGGAAACGAACCACCTTGTTTGGTCGACGTGTTTAAAGTTTTAAACTTTATGCCCTATGGCGACGCGACATGATGTGTCGTGTTCGTGTATGCATTATCCAATACGCGTTGGGATAACTCCACAAAAGGTCGCCACCTTTATAACTTTTTTCCAGATATACGTCAACGGCTATCCAAACACTGGATGGATATTGATCATTGCGTATCTCAATTCCTGACCGGCCATGGTAATTTTAAAGCCAAACTCTATGGATTTAAATTAGTAGAATCACCCATGTGCGAGTGCTCGACCGAAGGCAACATGTACGAACAAACCGCCCATCACGTTCTCTGGGAGTGTAACCTCTGGCAAAACGAATGCTTAACAACATACTTTGTAAATCTGGAGTCCCATATTACGATGATCTCGTGGACAGCGCAAGGAACTTCCGTGCCTTTAAGCGTTTTTGTCATAATTATTACTGGAAACAGTGTAACACAACAAACTCCATCATTAACTTATAGCTTGGCTTAATAGTCATAATTAACTTTAATTATTCCCGTGGTGCTTTCCCTTTAGTTCTTTGACTTTCGGTCATTGCAACTTTGTGCTGTCTCCCGCTTTTTATGGGGAGGGAAAACTGTATACTTCCTACTCCTCCTATCGTCTTCTGATTAAATTCGTTGCGGGTCCCAAGACAGCTTTAGCATGTCCCTCGGACTCCCTGAGATCACATCAAAGGGTTTTCGTGGTTGGATACCGCTGTCGACACAGGAGATACAGTGGTGGGAATGTGTGGTCGGCCAAAGCCCGTTGAAAATCCAATACAAGAAACTTAAAAAACATTTAAGATTCTTGATCCAATATCATGTTTATAGTACAACTTTCGTCTTTGAAGACTGAAGTGTTTGAACTAAACTAAGTTTTTCAACACGCGATCCGACGCGAGTAGGCTACTTGTCTATTTATGTAGCAACACTCGATTCGAACCGACGCGATGTGATGTGTCATGATGTGTCAAGACGTCAAGTAGACAAAAACATCTAAATTATTGATAAAAATGTACGGTACCTACCTATTTCGTTTATTTTACATTTTCTAAAGAAATAAAATGTCGGAGGAACATCTTATAGAGTTAGTAAAATTATATCCAGTATTATATGATAGAGAAAATGAGCAATACAGAGACTTTAATTTGCGAAATGACGCGTGGGAAGCGATAGCCGATCAAATGAAGACGTCGGGTATGTTTTGTTATTTTATGAAATAAAAACAGTTTTTTTCTCCCAAAAGGAATTGAGATTGAAATAAATACCTGCCTATATAGAAAACGAAGTACTATAAAACCGTAAATATTGCGTATTAGAATGTAACACGTGAAACGACGTTCTGATTCCAATATGGATCCCTATTCCCTATCCTATGCGACGTGATTGTAATAATTTATCCACTTACAATAAAAAACAATCCTTTTGGTCATTATCATAATATTAAAGATAAAAATATATTAAAATATTTAACTGCCCATATTTATTCTATGATTATATTCTCTTTGTATTCTTTATTTAAAATATTTAATTTGTGTACATAAGTAGAATTTTTTTTTTTTTTGGTAATGAAAGGTATGGATTACAAAGTAATTATCGTTTCAGTTGAAGACGTGAGAAGCAAGTGGGAGAAACTGAGAAATTGCTACACAAATGCCTTGAAAAGACGCAGAAAGAAAAGTAGTCAAGGAGCCACTGAGCTTGTTTCATGGAAGCATGAGAAACGCATGAAGTTCCTATTACCACACCTAAAATGGCGACATCCAATGTCTAATTCCACCATAAAAAATGGTGAGGAGTCCTTTTATAGCGAAGAGTTTTCGGAAACAGAATTCCCACATCCATACATAGATAGCATTCCAAAGAGATCATCGTCATGCTCATCCCCGCCACAAAATAAAGCTGATACTGATCTTTTAAGTGAAATTATAGATATATTTAAGTCGTCACAGGATATAAAGAGAAAGAAATTGCCCAACATGGATGAAAATGATTATTTTTTTCTGTCTATGAGCCAACAAATTAAGAAATTACCAAAATTAGATCAATCTGAAATTAAGTTTAAGTTGCATCAGTTAATACACGAAGCAGAAATAAAAATGTTCAAGAATAATGAAAACCTAAGTTTGCCAGTTTGACTTGAACTGTGAATGGCAAACCTCCATTATATTATACAAGATCAGTGGAGAATGGTGATCCGTACAATAATTTAAAGATTAAAATATTTAATTATTTTCTTCGTTATATTATAACATAATTAAACTCATTTTGTTAACATAGCCTGAATTTCATTCCATTTTTATTACAACTTCAATAATATAATAAATTGAAGTTATATTATTGTTCTGTACCTAGTACAAAATAAATCATAAAGTACTGGAGTGGGGCTTAAATTTTGGAAGTAAAGTGTAATGTAGGCACTTCACATGGCTATTAGTATTTGCTATTGGCTATTTGTTGTATTTGGCAAAATTATTGACGAATACACAAACAAGCAAATATAGGCAAATACGGCCCTCCGGCCTCCACACATGGACGTCAAATACCAAACTTTTACTTGATTTTCTTTACTTGCTTAATTGACTCCTTTGATGTGCGTCAAAAACCGACAAAGGTAAGGATACGTGTATTTGGTATTGGTCATATTTGTCAAATAGGCAAATAAGGCCAATATTTGTCAAACATACCGTCTACACATGGTGATTCTTCGGCAAATACAACAAATACGCAAATACAAATAGCCATGTCAAGTGCCTCCATAAAAATAAAAGTTTACGTTAAGGGCCCCCGAGACGATCAAACGGTTTGACTCAAACACGTAAATTTTGGTTTGACTCAAACCATTTTGATCGTTTACAAAGCTAGTTTGAACGGTTTGTCAAACATTTACGTGTTTGAAGCTCGTTTGATGAAATTTCATATTTTTGTTGTGTTTGACGTGCCGTTTGATCGTGTTCCGATGCGTTTGAACAAACTTTGTACCATTCTTTGGAGTAGGTACATTATTTTTAACCGACTAAAAAAAGAGGAGGTTATCAATTCGATGCAATGATGTATGTAATATTTCCAGAACTGCCTAGTTTTCGTATATAATGTTAGTCTATATCAGCATCTGAACAAATGTGCAAAATTTTAAAAGTGTATGTATGTTTTTATGTTTGTGTTCACATATCTCCGGAACTACAAGTCCGATTTAAATATTTTTTGTTGTACTATAATAGGTATTGTTTAACTTGGGAGACTTCTGCAAATTTAATCAAAATATGTTTACTAATTTTTGAGATAGGGAATTTAATTCTCAATTTCGTACAATATTTAAGTCGGTTTTATCTTTTAAAAAATAATATTTATTCGTCACAAGACGTGTACTCCACAGCGAGTATTGAAATAAACTGCGCAGTTTCGTTTGACAAACCGTTCAAACCGACATCAAACGGTTGCATCAAACACGTAAGGTTTGAATCAAACTGTTTGATCGTCTCGGGGGCTCTTTATGCTAGTCTGGCGATTTGGTCGCCTTTTAGGCAGGGCTTCATAACGTTATCGAATAACAGAAAAAATATCGTTACGTACCGTTATTTTCATAATGGTAGCCAGATAACGTTATTTTTTTAACGATATTTAGTAAAATAACGTTATATTTACCGTTATTATTATAACGATATTTTTTCGATAAGTATAAACGAAAAAATATCGTTATGATAATAACGGTAAATATAACGTTATTTTCTGGTATCAGGTATGCGATCGTGCACGGTACACTAAATCTCACTCGCAGCCCACTTTTTTTGCGAGATTTGTGTGAAAATACAAAGAAAAAATACACCTTATAAGCGTGATTACGTTTAGAAAATTTTCCCGCTTGTCATGACTTTCTTGACGGACTATAACGTTATCAAAGAACATATATTTACCGTTATAAATCCTATATAACGTTATAACATTAACCGATATTAATATCAATTTTTAACGTTATTTTTAATATCGGTTAAATTTTCATAACGTTATCTATGCCCTTGAAGCAGTAACATTATGAAAAAATAACGTTATTTGAAGCCCTGCCGCGTAGGCGAGTTTGACAGCTGTCAAACTCGTATGCAGCTACTTCACTTCGTGTGAATTTGACAGTTTTGACGGTTCGCAGCAAACCGTCAAATTTGACACGTGGGCTTAGTGCTGCCGCTGTATTTAACAAATATCTGCCATTTTGCCTTATAAATTATAATATAAGGAAAAATATTTATTGTATTAAATTTAACGCAAAACTTAACTCTTACGGCTCCAGTCTTTACTTTTAAAATAATTGGGGTTTTAGAATAGAATAGATTTTTTTATTTGTACAAAAACTAAACTACAGAAGAAACACGCTAAAAGAATCCGTACAAAATATAGGCGGTCTTACCGCTAAATTGTTTTTTTTTTTACATAATTTTTTGCATATTAATGCATGCGCTCTTTGTCTCCACATACGAATTTGTGATTTTTTACTTGGACATTTCTCGAAATTTGTTTTTTAGTTATTAGTATAAGCTGTGCTTTTGATTATTCTTCTTGAATAGTTAATTAATATTTTCGACCCAGCTCTAACGCAACCAAAATTTTAATGAGAGGTTTTCTTACTTTTTATCTCCACCAGACGGCGCGACGATAGACACTTCTAGATCTTCTAGGTTCCCCACCGATCTGAAATTATCTGCAGGTTGGCATCACGGATACATATTGGTAGTGTTTCTAAAAAATATCAGTGTACTGTCAAGTGTGGTATAAATCAAAATATCTTAAGTCTAAGCGATCATTGGCCTCAGCGATAAGGCCTAAGCGGCAGTATACTGGTAATGGTAATGAAAAGCTTGTTAAACTGAAAACTGATAAGTGACAACAGTTTTGGCGGCCATGTTACTTGCAAACTTCTTCTACTTTTTATTGTTGGTGTGGTTTTTATTATTTTTTCCCAAATTGTGTTATAAGGTATTTGATGTTCACTATTGGTAAAATATTAGCCATGAAGTACTCGGTCCCGTTATCTTGCACAAGTGTAGCTAAGATGTGGTTCTGCAGCCACACATGGTTCCACAGTTTCTTTTGTTTCTGCAGAAAATTAATTTCATGGGACCGGGGGATCTTTTTCTCAAAATATCATCTACAAGGTTAGTCCAAGGTATTTTTTTCAAAGTTAATAAAAAAAATTGATGAAACTTGCAGTATTCCCTAAGATCATACATACATACATACATACATACATACATACATACATACATACATACATACATACATACATACATACATACATACATACATACATACATACATACATACATACATACATACATACATACATACATACATACATACATACATACATACATACATACATACATACATACATACATACATACATACATACATACATACATACATACATACATACATACATACATACATACATACATACATACATACATACATACATACATACATACATACATACATACATACATACATACATACATACATACATACATACATACATACATACATACATACATACATACATACATACATACATACATACATACATACATACATACATACATACATACATACATACATACATACATACATACATACATACATACATACATACATACATACATACATACATACATACATACATACATACATACATACATACATACATACATACATACATACATACATACATACATACATACATACATACATACATACATACATACATACATACATACATACATACATACATACATACATACATACATACATACATACATACATACATACATACATACATACATACATACATACATACATACATACATACATACATACATACATACATACATACATACATACATACATACATACATACATACATACATACATACATACATACATACATACATACATACATACATACATACATACATACATACATACATACATACATACATACATACATACATACATACATACATACATACATACATACATACATACATACATACATACATACATACATACATACATACATACATACATACATACATACATACATACATACATACATACATACATACATACATACATACATACATACATACATACATACATACATACATACATACATACATACATACATACATACATACATACATACATACATACATACATACATACATACATACATACATACATACATACATACATACATACATACATACATACATACATACATACATACATACATACATACATACATACATACAGCAAGAGTGAACTTAGGGCTGACTAACTTGTAGTTGCATTATATCCATAATGCTCTTAAACTACCAGTTTGGGCACAAGTTAGTCAGCCCTAAGTTCACTATCCGGATGGATATAATGCTATTGTATGGCCGTCTTATACATCTTGTGGAGTACATGTGTACCATTAAACTTACGATATAGATCCTAAAATGCTACTTGGGAAAGAACCCAATATAACAAACCCATTTTGGCACTTTTTTTCACCAGTATCCACAAAAACTCATGTAACTCGATTACTTAAATATGTGTAACAGGATGGGTACCTTTTCATTTGCACTGCCACATTTTAACTTTAGAAGTAATGAGAAAGTGTATCCTTAGTGCTTAGAAATAAAAATAATTCTTCGGTTGGACTTAAGGAAATGGGGCACTGTGGAAAACACCCTTTTTGAATATACCAATCGATAGGGGGTGCTAAGGGGAGCAAAAAGCTCATAAACTTTTCTCAAAAATCAACCCCTGTTTTGTTTATTATAATAATTTATGTATTTTTTATTTTCAGTTGTGAGTCATGGGCAAGATTTGTATTTCCAGATGGAAATAATACATTGGAAGTCCAACAAAAACTGCACTCTGAGCATAGGATGTTATGTGAGAGACACTTCAAAGAGACAGACTTCATTGATCTTAGTAAAAAGCTCATATCAAGGACAGCTATCCCATGTGACGCAGGGCTTCATAACGTTATCGAATAACAGAAAAAATATCGTTACGTACCGTTATTTTCATAATGGTAGCCAGATAACGTTATTTTTTTAACGATATCTAGTAAAATAACGTTATATTTACCGTTATTATTATAACGTTATTTTTTCGTTATGACATAACAAAGAAATAACGTTATAATAATAACGGTAAATATAACGTTATTTTCTGGTATCAGGTATGCGATCGTGCACGGTGCACCAAATCTCACTCATATTTAAAATGTAATAAGCGTTCTCTGTGAAAATACAAAGAAAAAAATACACCTTAAAAGCGTGATTACGTTTAGAAAATTTTCCCGCCTGTCATGACTTTCTTGACGGACTATAACGTTATCAAAGAACATATATTTACCGTTATAAATCCTATATAACGTTATAACATTTACCGTTATTAAATACATTTATAACGTTATTTCTAGTATCGGTTAAATTTTCATAACGTTATCTATGCCCTTGAAGCAATAACGTTATCAAAAAATAACGTTATTTGAAGCCCTGATGTGACGTAAGTGACATTTTATTTCATCTGTTTTATACATCATTCAAAACTACTGGTATGTGGTGGCTTTCAAAACTAATGCCACCATTTTATAAAGTGTCATGTACATGTGATACAATTAATTAAACAATTTATTTTGTAAATTACAAATATCTACACAGTAAATAGAAAGTCAATTATTTAATATATTGTATCCTTCAATTAAGCCTTGCAATAACAATAACGTAGCACCTCCAACCTGGATATTGCAGACACAATATATTTTCAAATTGTTATGTGGCAGCCGGCTGCCGCTTGTGGATTGATGGGTTACATCTTCTTAGCCAATTCATTTTTTTTTTTTCTATTTGTGTATCTTGTCATTTTGCCTGTCTACTTATCCATTGAAAATAAGTGTCGGTCACACACTATTAATTTTTGTTTTTTTTAAGTATTTAATTTGTCTCTTGCAGTCTAAATATGAGTTGCCTGTGTGTCAACCTGGACCTTCTCAAACTCGAGAACCCCTTGGAGAGAAGAGCTTCAATCTTATTGAAATCAGGTTCAGCCCACAATATACTACTACAAAACCAACAGAAAGGGAGATAGATTTATCTAAAAAATGCAGCAAATATATGGGAAAAATATGTCTGCTGCAAAATCGTCTGAAGAAAATGAAATTAAAAATAAATATTTTAAAAGAAATTGAGGCAGACAATTCAGTAAAAAAATTGTCAAAAAAAATAAGTCCAGCATTTGCAATACTTTTACAAGGACAAATAAAAAACTAAATGCCATCTAAAAGGGAGAAGGTGGTCAAAAGAAGAGAAGATTATAGCCTTACGACTATTTAAAAGATCCCCAACATGCTACCGCCTGCTCAGGAGGCTATTTACCTTGCCTGCACCAAGCACATTGAAAAATCTTTTAAATAAAATCCCTTTTGGTGTAGGACATAATGAACAGGTGTTCAAAATCCTGAAAGAGTTTGTTAAAACTCAAAAGAATAGTGATAATGAATATGTATTAATGTTTGATGAAATGTCAATAAAAAAACATTTAAATTATGACTGCAAAGTGGACTCGATAGAGGGTAATCAAGATCATGGTGTGCAGGGGAGGTCAGGGCTAATTGCTAGCTATGCCCTGGTTTTTATGATAGCAGGCATAAGAAAAAAGATTAAGCAGCCTCTAGCCCATTATTTTTCTAGTGGTTTTGTTACAGCAGATAGATTAGCTGTTATAATTAAAGAGGTAACTAAAGTTTATATTATTGTATGGTATTATTAATTATAATGTATTGATTATAATTTATCACACTTATATTTATGAGATCACCCAATGGTCGAAATTTGGCTTGTCACTCAAAAATCTGTCATTTTTCCTAGTGTGTGTGTTGTAGTGTGTGTAATGTTTTATTTGTTAAAAAAATGTATGATAAAAACATAATTTCAAAATAATATTAGCTGGATGCACTCCTTCACCATATAAACTAACTATGCAAAATTTCATTCACCTACCCATTTTTCGTCAAAGGGATACAAAGTTTCTCTCGCGTATTAATATATATACTTATTACATTATTATGTTATGTATTGCCTAATATCGAATTTATATTATTTCAGGTACTACATCAGTGTCATGAAGCCGGTGTAAATATTTCAGCTACAGTATGTGACATGGATGGTGTCAACAGGAGAGCACTTTCAATCTTGGGGGCATCTATATATAACTTTACAAAATAAAGAAATTGTGTCAATTTATGACACACCACATATCAAATGCAGTACAGACATAAACTCCAGCCTACAGACAGGAAGAGGTAAGTTAGGGCATTATTCTACACATCAATATTGCGTAGTTTTAATTTTAAAAATTTAAATTCAATATGGTTTTAAGGAAGCTAATATTTTCACATAATTTTTTATACTAGAGATCGCCCAATGGTCGAAATTCGACTCAGATATAAATTATAAGTTTCCAACGCTTTTCTATTGATATTCTATTGTCAAAAATTTACTTTATTATTTTTTAGACATAATTCCTGCGACAGTCTCAGATTAATAAAGTCAAATGATGACAGACTGGCCGTGCAGTAATAATTGTCTAACAGTATTTAAGACATAAAGGTAATATACCTATAAGTATATTAACTTTATGATTTAAGATTTAATAAAAAAAACTAAATCTATTTTCAGTTTGACAACAACCTTCAACTATAAATCTAGACAATTCGTATGTAAAGGCTTGTCCCTAGTGTGTACGTTGTAGTGTGTGCAATGTTATATTTGTTAAAAAATGTATGTTAAAAGCATAAATCCAAAATAATATTAGCTCGATGCACTCCTTCACCATATAAACTATAACTGTGCGAAATGTCATGCACCTATGTTTCCCCATTTTTCATAAAAAAGGGTTACAAAGTTTTTCACTACGTATTAATAATATGATTTTCTTGTTTTGCTAATAATTTCTTATTTACAGGGATTGCTAAATGGGAGCACATAAAACAATTCTATGAAATGGACTCTAAGAACCCAAATTTTGTTTTTGCACCCTGCCTTAGAAAAGACCATTTGGACCCCAATACGAAGCAAAAAATGAAAGTAAATTTAGCTGCTCAAGTGTTGAGCCATTCAGTTGCAGCTGGATTGTACTCTAAAATATCTGATGGTATGTATGTATAATTAAATCATAAATGTACTAGAGATCGCCCAATGGTCGAAATTCGACCTTACTCTCAATGACATTACGACTACTACCTTACCTTTTTGATAAAGTCAATATTTTGTAAGAAAATATTGATTTTATCATATTTTTCTTCAATTCTTGTCTCTGGGACTCAGCTGATCTCAGACTGGCCGTGTAAGCATTGTCTAATATGTAGTATCTAAGCGTATGCGCGCACGGGCAACTTGGTTGCTCGGCGATTTATTTGTCTCTCGATCAAGTCTTTGGGTATGATCTAAATTTCATATACATAGCCGATCGCTCCATAATGGATGCACCCAATATTCTATTTTTCGACGCTTTCTTTGGTTTTTTATTTATTTCATGAAAGAGACAAATAAATCGCCGAGCAACTAAGTTGCCCGTGCGCGCATACCCTTAGATTCAATAAAAAACTATAATCCATTTTCAATTCGTCAACTTGTTGTCAACAGACTTCAACCATAAATAAAAGAGTATAATTCATAATGTATAGGCTTGTCACTCAAAAACCTGTCATCTTTCCTAGTGTGTATGTTGTAATGCGTTTAACGTTTTAATTGTTAAAAAAATGTATGATAAAAACATAATTTTAAAATAATATTGGCTCGATGCACTCCTTCTCCATATAAACTGTAACTGTGTGAAATTTCATGCACGTATGTTTTCCCATTTTAAAAGTTTGTAAAAATTTGTAAAAAGGGTTACAAAGTTTTTCTCTCACGTATTAATATATATATAGATAACTCGATACAATCATTATATAAATAATATCAACAACTTTTACTTTAATGATTTCTTAAGTTTTCGCGAGTATCACTCATGATATTATAAGATTTAACAATTACGGATTTTGTCGCGGACTTTTATATCAAATAATACACTACCTACTATTTTAAAAATGTATTTAAATAAAGATAAGGTTCTATTTCCGTTCTAATACATTCATTTTCATTTACAGGAAGCCTTACAGCTGCAGCCACAACAACAGCAAATGTTGTTGCCAATATGGACAAAATATTTGACTGTTTAAACATTGGATTTAAGAAGAGGAAAATGTCATGCCACAAACTTAACAGCAACCAGCCCCCATTTAATTTTCTTTCAAAAAATGAAATTTTTTTTTCTACACAAATTTATAGGCAGTCCACGTAAACCTCCATCGCTAGAGGGCTGGATATGGACTCTAAATGCTGTAGAAAGGGTATGGAGAAATTTAAGTAAAAAATATAATGTGCAAGGCCTAGCTACAAGAAGACTCCAACAAGATGCCCTAGAAAATCTTTTTGGGTGTATTCGTGGGAACTGTGGCTCAAACACAAACCCTACATGCGGACAATTTGTAGCTGGGCTCAAAGCTGCCATAATTAGTAATTTATCACATATGGGAACTACTGGAAACTGCGAAACTGACAACAATGTTATAATTAATAATTTTGATAGCTTCTTGTCAGTTTCGCAGTCTGCGCAGGAAAAAAAAGACTCAGTTGTTACTGCTTCATCATCTTCAACGTCATATGCTCTGTATTTTGAAGTTGATGAAGCAATAAACACAAACAATCCTGAAATACAGGCATGTGCATATGTGGCGGGATTTATATTAAAGAAACTACCATTGAAGGATTGTGAAAATGTAGAAAAATATTTGTTAGTGATAACATAGATATAACACACAATTTTGTCGCAAACAGGGAATATGGAACGGATTCTCAAGCTTTAAATTATGCCCATAAAGATTTTATTTTCTGTGTAGAGTTATGTGCATCAGTTATTAATAATTTTTAAAAGATAATGCCTTTGTTAAAATGATAAAGATAAAAATTTTAGATCGCATAAATAGTATTGTCAAGTTTGATTTTATTCAACCATGCAATTTACACAAAGATAACAATTTGGAAACAATTATTAACTGTGTGTTTTTTATATGCATAAAGAGATTCTGCGTTTTAAAAAACCGTTCTTTTGCTGAAGAAGCTTCGACTTCTTCTTTAAAACTTAAAATGAAAATTATTTTACACCAGTAATTGCATACAAAATACCAAGTAAGCATTCTCCACAGAAAATATAATAATATGTTATATTTTGCTAAGTATAGCATTTTAAATTTAATGTTGAGTGAAATGTATGGTTGAACAAAATGTAAGAAAAACTGATTCACAAAGTTCTACACATAATTTTTATTCCATACTTCCATACTTAATATTATAAATGCGAAAGTGTGTCTGTCTGTCTTCACGCTAAAACCGCTAAACCGATTTTGCTGAAATTCGGCATGGAGATACTTTGAGTCCCGGGAAAGGACATAGGATACTTTTTATCCCGGAAAAATGTATGGTTCCTTCGCGATAAACTATTTTGGCGCAACGGAGTTGCGGGCGTCATCTAGTATGTAATATTTGTATAAATAAATACACTTTTTAAAGTATTCAAATTTTGCAAAGTATTGCCTGATTCTATTAAATATATCTGTAAGTAGCAGTAATATTTTATTTTATAAGAGTCTGTTCCTTCAAGTAATATATTTTATAAATGGAGAATGTAAGACGTGAACTTTCAATAAAACCAAAATGTTATTAATATACCTATTTGTTTTATTTCATATTATGTAAACTTTTAGTTGTAAGAAAAGCTAAATAGATAAACGACAGTCCGAATAATAGGTTTACCTATTTAGTTTTTCTTACAACTAAAAAAATACCCTTTAAGAACCCCCATTTAAAACTATAGAATTTAAATTTACCGCACTAATAATTTGAAATTTCCCGCGCTCATTTTTTTCCGATTAGTACGGTACGGGCTGCATATAGATGGCGGTAGTAAAAACTGATTGTATAGAGTTGTCATTCTTCTCCGATAGGAGTAAAAGTGTTCTGTGAGCTATTTCCTCAGATACTTTCAGTTTTCTTACAGGAAGTGAGGACTTGCAATCATCTTAACAAAGTATTTCTTAGCTAACATGAGTCATCTCAAGAATAAAGGAGGTATACAAGTTCCAACTTCCATTGAGTTTATCGGGGTGGATTTCATCGCACCAGTTATAATGCGCAGCGCTTGATTTTGAATTATATCTAACTTTTTTAGAAGACTAGCGCTAGCATTAATATATGCTAAGCAACTATAGTCAAAGTGGCTCCTAACTAAACTTTTATACAACATTGAGAGAATTTTTGGATCAGCACCCCAAAAAACTCCTGCTAAGCATCTCAATATGTTGAGTCGCTGGTAAGCTTTATTACATATATAATCTATGTGTTTATTAAATTTGAGTTTTTCATCTAAAACTATACCTAGAAATTTATGTTCATTTACTATTGAGATTACTTCATTATTACATTTTACTTGAACATTACATTGACTTTTACCAAAAGTCATAACTGAACTTTTTGAAGAATTAATATTTAGTTTTAGTTCGTTATTGTAATAATTTAACAGTTGCTTAAGAGCTAAATTAATATTACAATTGGCCGAGCGTAGTAGACGATTAATACAATATATAACAATATCATCAGCATATTGTAGAACATTAACACCTAATACTTTTACATATTTACAAATTTGTGATGTATATAAATTATACAGGATTGGAGACAATATTGCTCCTTGCATTAAGCCTTTATGTGCAAATTTTGGACCATGTAGTATATCATTAAATTTCACATAGACAAGACGGTGATTCAAGAATCTATATATCCAATTTAAAAATCTACCAGGAATGCCCAATTCACTTAAAACCTTTATAAGTACAGACAAATTAACATTATCGTATGCTCCTTGCACATCTAAAAATACACAAATTGCATTTGAATGAGCCATTAAAGAATTCTTAATATCATTAAGAAATGAAACAAAGCCGTCAACTGTACTTTTTCCTTTACGGAAACCTAGCTGAAAATCTGGTAGTATTGAATTAGTTTCTGTAAAGTAGTCTAACCTAACTTTTATCATATTTTCAAAAACTTTTCCTATGCATGAAGTGAGTGATATTGGACGGTAAGAATTATGATCATGGATTGGCTTATCTTCTTTCAGAATGGGCAAAACACACTGAGTTTTCCACTCGTCGGGAACAACTTGTTTGGACCATAAGTGATTGTAGATATTAAGAAGAACTACTTGTGCGTTTTTGTGTACATTTTTAATCATTAAATATGGTAAATTATCCAGTCCAGGAGTAGAATCTCTTCTTGACATTAAGGAACTATGAAATTCATCCCAGCTAAAATCTTTCATGAAAAAGTTGAAATATTCACTATCATTATTACTTTTAAATATATCTTCTAATGAACTGTCACATACTTCATCATTTGTAAATTTGTCTAAAAATTCTGGTACAAAACTATCACATTTACTATTTATGCTAGAATCTACACGCTTATATTTTTTGATAAAATTCCAAATATTTGTGACTGGGGTGGATCTATTAAATGTAGAGCATAAATTTTGCCAACTTTTTCTCTTTTCCTCTTTTATAATCCTTTTTTTGAATGCATCTAATCTCTTATAATTTATATAATTTTCCATACTCAAATATTTCTATATTTTTCCAAAGCTTCTCCACAATCCTTTACAGCCCTATCACAAATATCATTCCACCACAGAGCAGGTACCCTTTTTTAAATTTTTTTAGATGAATTAGTTATTATAATTTTTGGAACACATTCATCTCTTAAAGTGTTTAGTAGATCACAGAAATGATTATAACTTTCTAAAGGATTTTGTAAATTATATTCAAAATCTTGAAATAAATCATTTGACATATTAAAGAACTTATCCCAGTTAGCTTTTTTGAATAAATACTTATTTACATTTTTATTTATGTCATATTGCATAGGAGAAGTATTAAGTTTTGTAAAAGTTGGAAAGTGATAACTTCCCAACGGACATACCATTCACAATAGGGAGCCAGCTCTGGGCTCACTAGTGTAACATCAATTGCAGAAGTGTTATTGTTTGGTCTACTTACTGTAGTAGCACAACCTGTATTTAAAATACATAAATTATATTCATCTATAACTTCATACAAGTCTCGTCCTCTTGTATTATTTATTGTACAACCAAAAGCTATGTGATGGGCGTTACAATCACCCGATATGATAATAGGTTTAGGAAGATTGTTAATTATTGTTTTTTAATTTTGTTATATTAATTTTGTTTCTAGGTGGACTGTAAATGCAAAGGATTGTAATGGAACCTATACCTGTTTCTATGGTTATAGCAATACAGACTGTATATCTTGATAATTTGGAGTCGGATGCTGCACATACTTTATAGAATTCCTAATAATTATTGCCACTCCTCAGTGTTCATTTGAAGCATTTTTAAAAATGAAATTATACCCAGGGAAATGAATCCGAGGACTTGAAGTTTTCAGCCATGTTTCATTTAATAAAGCTATATCTATTTCTTTATCTATTAAGAGTGATTGAAGTAAATGTTTTTTATTATTTAAACTCTGGATGTTATGCTGTACAATATTAATACTATCCATTACTTATTAAAGTTTTTAATGAATGTTTGTTTAATATGTGTTGTAGTATTAATCTCATTAGAATTT
Source organism: Lysandra bellargus (assembly GCA_905333045.1). Taxonomy (NCBI): domain Eukaryota; kingdom Metazoa; phylum Arthropoda; class Insecta; order Lepidoptera; family Lycaenidae; genus Lysandra; species Lysandra bellargus. The sequence continues at coordinate 2,230,064 of HG995329.1, forward strand.
CCTATACTTACAAAGTGCTTATTATGGCTTCTAAAATTTTTTGATTATTAATAATGTCCTGGGCTGATATCTTTTCTGGTACAATTTTACAATTTTAGGAGAAGTATTAAGTTTTGTAAAAGTTGGAAAGTGATAACTTCCCAACGGACATACCATTCACAATAGGGAGCCAGCTCTGGGCTCACTAGTGTAACATCAATTGCAGAAGTGTTATTGTTTGGTCTACTTACTGTAGTAGCACAACCTGTATTTAAAATACATAAATTATATTCATCTATAACTTCATACAAGTCTCGTCCTCTTGTATTATTTATTGTACAACCAAAAGCTATGTGATGGGCGTTACAATCACCAGATATGATAATAGGTTTAGGAAGATTGTTAATTATTGTTTTTTAATTTTGTTATATTAATTTTGTTTCTAGGTGGACTGTAAATGCAAAGGATTGTAATGGAACCTATACCTGTTTCTATGGTTATAGCAATACAGACTGTATATCTTGATAATTTGGAGTCGGATGCTGCACATACTTTATAGAATTCCTAATAATTATTGCCACTCCTCAGTGTTCATTTGAAGCATTTTTAAAAATGAAATTATACCCAGGGAAATGAATCCGAGGACTTGAAGTTTTCAGCCATGTTTCATTTAATAAAGCTATATCTATTTCTTTATCTATTAAGAGTGATTGAAGTAAATGTTTTTTATTATTTAAACTCTGGATGTTATGCTGTACAATATTAATACTATCCATTACTTATTAAAGTTTTTAATGAATGTTTGTTTAATATGTGTTGTAGTATTAATGTCATTAGAATTTCCTATACTTACAAAGTGCTTATTATGGCTTCTAAAATTTTTTGATTATTAATAATGTCCTGGGCTGATATCTTTTCTGGTACAATTTTAACATTTTGAGGTTTAGTTTTTGTCAGAGGTGGGAAAGATGTTAAATTATTTGTTATGTCTGCATAAGTAGAACTATTATTTCTCAAAGATATGTTTTTCTTAATTTTAGAAGCCTTAATTGGGCACTCCTTAGAAATAGCTAGGTGATTACCTCCACAGTTTTTACATTTTAAAACTTCTGATGCACATTCTTTATAGGAATGATTCTCTGCACATTTAGAACATGCTTGTTCATTAAAACAATATTTTGCAGAGTGATTGAAAAGTAAGCATTTAAAACATTGTAGAACTGGAGGTATATAATTATGAACCTTATATCTCCATCCATTGTGGTTATACAGTGCCAGAAAAGGTAACAGTAGGTAATAGTATTTAACGGAACAAATGTATTATTTTCTTTTTTCATAAATCTACTTATACCAGTTATGTCAATATCGCTACTTATTTTTTCAAATAAATCCGTATTACTAATTTCCTTAGGAATGTACCTAACTACCCCAACCCTTTCCACAGAGGCTGCTGGGATATATGCTCTTAGATTGTTTTCTTGAATAAATGATGCATTGAGGAAATCATTAGCCAATGCCGCTTGTTTGAAAGTTATTTTTATTTTGCGGGCGCTTATTCTAGCTCTTTCATAAACTCCTTTTGCGTTTTTGAAAATTTTCGAAAGGCTAAGGGGGTTCATGTTTCCTATTTTTGTATCATCACAATGTTCGACGAAGACAATAAATTCTCCGCTGCAATTATTGTCAGGATATTTTCTAGAATACGAAGGCTTACTAAAGGGTTTGTACTTATCGCCTGAGATATCATCTATTTTCCTTTTCGTCGATGACGAAGATTTATAGTTCGCTCTCGTCCTGCATATACTATATAAAAGTACTTTTAATGTATAAAAACTATTAAATACGATTTTTCCAAATTGTTAAAAAAAGGCGCCTTCCTCTTCCCGCCAAAAACAGCAAGTCAAAGGAACAAATGTCAAAAGAGTGTTGCTATTGCTAAAATAAAAAGTTTCGCCTCCTAACTTTTTAATTTGATTGTCAAACAGTTTCCATTTAGTAACTAGATGGCGTATGGGTAGACAACTATCGGTAATACCACCAATAATTGCTACAAAACTGGGCAAAAGAATGTAAAACTTGATTTCAATTTGAAAACGACGCCATAATATTCCAATGACTAGGTTAACAAAGTTATTACAACGATGTTTTAGTTTCAACTCACGGAAGAAATAGCCCTATTTACCGATATTCACACCAAATATCACAGGAATTATACATTTTGGTTTTGACAACATTTAATCTGCACTTGTGCCAGTAAACGGGTATTTCATGGCTAATATTTTACCAATAATGAACATCAAAGACCCAAATAACACAATTTGGGAAAAAATAATAAAAACCACACCAACAATAAAAAGTAGGAGTTGAAAAAAGCGCGGGAAACTTCGGAGTAGGCGGGAGTGTTTTCTCGGAATTTTTTTTGCAAAATTATTATAAATAGGATAAGGAGGGTTAAAGTTGTAAATAATTAAGTATATTTATTATTTATTACTTGTATAAATAAATATAGTGTAGTTAGCTGTATATATTGGTAAGTTTTTTTCTTGTATATATATTAGCTAGTTGTAAATATTAAACTATTTTGGGTGGTTCAATGAATGAGCCGCCCGACCCTACGTCGGGGCCGGGCCCGGGGCCCGGTCCTGATGTAGGCATGAATATAACCATCACAACAGATATGGACTACGAACATGAGATGAGTGGGAGCCGCAAACGGCCGAAAACATACAAACAAGATTTTATTACTGTTAATAATATAATATCAAATATGCCACCTAAATCATCAGAAACTACTGATTCACAGAATATTAAACCCCGAATGTATACAAATACTGACAGTTACCCTTATGTTGTACATGTTCAAAGGATAACATCATCTTTACAGGATGGTACCACTCTGCATCCTCTTATCTTAGGCAAATTCTTTAAAACTAATAATGTAAATAATATTGTACCAGGTAGCATTAAGAAAATAGGTAGGAACCGGTGTACAGTAGCTTTTAAGTCACACATAGATGCTAATAATTTTGTAAATAATAAAAATTTAGAATCTTTTAAGTTAAAGGCATTTATACCTAATTTTAATGTTACCAGAATGGGTGTTGTTAAAAATATTCCAACAGAGTGGACAGACTCAGAAATATTAGAAAACTTAGAAACACCAGTAGGTTTTGGTAAAGTATTAAAAATAAGGAGGATTAATTATAAGGTAAAAATAGATAACATTGTCGAATGGAAACCTTCTCGTTCTGTAGTTGTAACTTTTGATGGGCAAATCTTGCCTCCTAAAGTTTACATTTGCTATAATTCTTTACCTGTAGATTTGTACATATATCCGACAATTCAGTGCTACAATTGTTGTAGATATGGCCACACAAAAACAATTTGTAGATCAACACCACGATGTTTCAAGTGTGGGCAGGAACATACAGCCGAGTCATGCACGAGTGATGCAGAGCATTGTATAAATTGTTTAGGTGAACATTACGCTACAAACAAAATTTGTCCAGAGTTTTCAAGACAAAAATCAATCAAAAATTGCATGGCTGAAAAAAACATATCTTATGGTGAGGCTAGTAAGTTGCAGCCTCCAATTCTGGTCGGAAGAAGGTCTTATGGAAAGGTTTTAACATCTGATGCACAGAGTTCTGATTATATTATGACAACTCAGAATAATAATGCACGGTCATATAAAAAAAGCTTTTATTCAAAGCCACGCTCCCCACATAATCCTGGTAAGGGATATGATAAAAATTTCCATAATAACATTTTAAAAGAGTATCAAATTCCAGCTTCTGATAATGGTTGTGCATATTATGTTGACTCTGAAAATAGAAAAGAATTAGCAAACAATAAGACAGATGCAAACACTATTTTAAATGTTTTATCTGCTCTAGTTAGTGCTTTACAACAAAATAATACCTTAAAACCGTCCAACGTTGCTTCTATAAATAAATTAATTAACTCTGTTGATATCATCAACAATGGATTCCAACATAATACAATGGAATTGTAGAAGTATACTTACTAAAAAAACTGATTTGATTTACTTAGTGAATAAATACAACCCTATAGTTATTGCCCTTTCTGAAACTTGGTTACGACCATATTTTTCGTTTCGTATTCCAGGTTATTATTGTGTACGAGATGACAGACCTGACGGGTATGGTGGGGCTGCCATGTTAATAAAAAATACTATACCATTTAAAGTGTTGACATTGCCACATTTAAATAGTACAAATTTCAATAGAGTCGGTGTACAGTTGTTAAATCCTAACATGTATATTTTCTCATTGTATATAGCACAAAATTCTTCTTCTACATTTTTAGATTTAAATAACTTGCTTAATTCATTTTCTGGCCCAAAATTAGTAATGGGTGACTTTAATGCTCATCATCAGAGTTGGGGAAGCGATGTGTCAAACAGGGATGGAGAGGATTTATTGGACATCATAGACAAATTTAATTTATGTGTGCTTAATACAGGTGATCCTACACGGGTCGTAAATACAACCGGAAACAAAAGTGCAGTGGATATTTCCATTTGCTCTCCTTCATTAGCACCAAATATATCATGGCAAACTTTGTCTTCTTCATATGGCAGTGATCACTATCCTATATGGTTATCTTTGGCTTATAAAACTAACAACATAAATAACAAAAGAATAAGAAATAGATATAAATTAGATAAAGTTGATTGGAGTAAGTTCAAAAATGAAATAGAATCTCAAATCAATTATCTTCCTGAAGTTAGATTAGGTAACGAAATAACTGCTTCTGAATTGTTAGCTAAGACAATTATCGATGTTGCTGAGAAGCAATTCCCCACAAAAAAAGCAATGGGAACAAAAGTCCCATTCCCTCCATGGTGGGACTCCGAATGTTCGGAAGCAGTTAGAAAAAGAAAAATTATTGAGAGGGAATATGCTGATAATATGTCTAATGAAAATTTTGATAAATTAACGGAAATTAATAAATCCACTCGGATTTTTTTAAAACAAAAGAAACAACAGGGTTGGAAAAATTTCTGTTCATCTCTATCTCCATCCACATGTCCATATGAAGTATGGAAAAGTATAAAAAGATTCAGATCTGTATTTAAAGAACAGACTATGGTACTTCCTAAAGATTTTTTATGTAGTTATGTTGATCAGTTAGCTCCATCTTCAGTAGCAGAATTTTTTCCGGTCTCTTCTCCAACCTGTTACATAAGAGAACATTCGTATTCCGCACTAGATTCTCCTTTCACAATGGTTGAGCTCAAAGGTATTTTAACAAGTGTAAATGATTCTACTCCAGGTATGGACAGTATTCCGTATTCTTTTTTAACGAACTTAGGGGATAAAGCGTTAGGTTATTACCTTAATCTTATTAACACGGTCATGATTTCTGGAAACATTCCTGACTCATGGAAATCACAGGAAGTAATACCAATATTGAAACCTAATAAACCGGCCGACGAAATTACTTCTTATAGACCAATAGCGCTATCATCAGTTTTAATAAAAGTGGCTGAAAATTTAATAAAAAATAGATTGGAATGGTTCCTTGAGCATCATAAATTATTGTCAAATAGTCAGTTCGGTTTTAGAAAAGGTAAATCCACTATGGATAATTTAAGCATATTTACTACAGATATTCGTTTAGCTTTCATAAATAAACAGTACGTTGTGGCTGCTTTTTTAGATATTAAGTCCGCCTATGATAATGTTATAATATCAATTTTAGAGAAAAAAATGCACAAATTAAATGTTCCCCACATTCTTATCAGGTTCATTATTAATTTAATTAAAGAAAGATTAATTTATGTATTTGTTAATGACATTGAATATTTTCTCCGTGCCATATCTAAAGGATTGCCACAAGGGTCAGTTTTAAGCCCATTGCTTTATGACATTTATACATACGATTTGGCCCCCGTAATTGCGAAATTTGTAAAAAAATTGCAATACGCAGATGACCTAACAATTTATGCTATTAATACAGACATTAATGTCGCTTGTAATTTATTAAATCAAAGTCTTGCTGTCCTTAAACAATGGCTTTTCGACAATGGGCTAGATTTAACAGTGGAGAAAAGTAGTGTAGTAGTATTTACTAAAAAGGTTTCTATTCCAAATGTAAACATATCTTATGATAATAAATCAATTCCAGTTAAAACAAGTGCAAAATTTTTAGGTGTTCATCTGGACAACAAATTGAATGGTAGCTCACATATTGAATATGTGATTTCTAAATGTGAACGTAACTTGAATATGTTGCGATGTCTTGCGGGAGTTTGGTGGGGAGCTCACCCGTTCTGTTTAAAACTTATTTATAATGCGGTTATTAGAAGTGTCTTAGACTACGGTATATTTTTATTAGTAGGTGATAATTTGTGTGTCATGAAGAAATTAGATAAAATTCAGTCTAAAGCTCTCCGAATAATAGGTGGAGCTATGAAGTCAAGTCCCATTAATGCCTTACAGGTAGAATGCACTGAGCCACCTTTGAGCCTAAGGAGACAATATTTAAGTGATAGATTTGTTTTTCGTTTGAAACAGTACAAATTCCATTCATTACTAGAAAAACTAGCTCAACTGAATAGCGTTTTAGAGTCACGTCCCTTCTATAAAAGATCTTTGCCATGCCTTATAGTAAGTTATCGTAAACTTCTTTCTATATCTGCTCCTATTTATCAATCTGATGTACTACCTTTGTTCTCATATAATTTTGAGAGTCTGTTGATTGAACCTGATGTAAAATATGATTTACTAACTAAAGATAACATTAATAATTTTATATATACCCAGTACAGTAATTGGCATCATATGTTTACTGACTCTTCTAAGTTGCAAGAAACAGGAAATGTAGGAGTAGGTGTTTATCATAGTCAATATAACATACATCAAAAAATAAAAATGCCTATGGAAAGCTCAGTATATTCCGGAGAATGTTTAGCCATTCTGAAAGCTTTGGAATATGTATTATTGTTTAAATTAACAAAGACTATTATCTTTTCAGACTCAAAAAGTGCATTGCAGGGTATTGAAAAGTTTCCGTTTCGTAGTAAACCCTATCACCATATTATTTTTGATATTAGATATAAACTTTATAAATGCATTGAGAAAGGATACACAGTAGCTTTTTCTTGGGTTCCTAGCCACTCAGGAATTTTAGGCAACGAAAAAGCAGACGAATTAGCTAAAGATGCAGTGCAGAGTGGTGACATGTTTCCATTTAAAATTTATCCCAGTGACCTTTTGAGTTTACCGGCAATCGATTTATATAGTGAATGGAATAAATATTGGGAATTTACTGGACAACAAAAGGGTAACCGTATGTACAAACTGCAGCCTCTAGTACCTAAAAAGTCTTGGTTTAATAGAATCAATAGTTCTAAACGAGTGATTTCATCTATAATAAGAATGCGATTAGGACATACGTGTATTCCTAGTCATCTAAATAGAATTGGCGTTTTCGATAATGATATATGTGATTGTGGGGAGGACACGGGGACTTTAGATCACATATTTTTCTCGTGTCCTTTGCTTGATCATACATCGTTTTTATCCTCTTTGTACTCCCTTCATGTTCCTCTTCCTACTAATATGATGTGTATATTAAGTGACCCTATAAAATATTTAAGTATTTTATGTGAATTTATAGTAACCAACAATTTAAGTTTATAATATATACCTATATAATTACCGATATTTTATATTTTAGTATATTATCAAAAAATATATATATATATTAGTATACCAAAACTTTCCTGATCTGATCCTATCCAAATTCCGTCCTTGTAATCCCTACTTTTACCGCGTCATATGTTTCCCTACCTTTACCTACTCGACACTGGCAATAGTTTTATGCTAGTCGCCATATCAAAAAAAAAAAAAAAAAAAAAAAAAAAAAAAAAAAAAAAGTAGGAGTTTGAAAGTGACATGCCCATGACATGCCCGCCAAAACTCTATCAGTTGTCAGTTTGACAATTTGCGTGTTCCTAAACTGTTACCAGTATACTGACCTAATCGCTTAGGCCAATGATCGCTTAGGTTTAAGATATTTTGATTTATGCCACACTTGACAGTACACTGATATTTTTTAGAAACAACCAATCCGTGATGCCAACCACGGCTTCAAATAACGTTATTTTTTCATAACGTTACTGCTTCAAGGGCTTAAATAACGTTATGAAAATTTACCCGATATTAAAAATAACGTTAAAAATTGATATTAATAACGGTTAATGTTATAACGTTATATAGGATTTATAACGGTAAATATATGTTCTTTGATAACGTTATAGTCCGTCAAGAAAGTCATGACAGGCGGGAAAATTTTCTAAATTTTTTTCTTTGTATTTTTTCTTTGTATTTTCACACAAATCTCGCAAAAAAGTGGGCTGCGAGTGAGATTTAGTGCACCGTGCACGATCGCATACCTGGTACCAGTAAATAACGTTATTATTATAACGATATTTTTTCGTTTAAACATAACGAAAAAATATCGTTATAATAATAACGGTAAATATAACGTTATTTTACTAAATATCGTAAAAAAAAATAACGTTATCTGGCTACCATTATGAAAATAACGGTACGTAACGATATTTTTTCTGTTATTCGATAACGTTATGAAGCCCTGATGCCAACCTACAGATAATTTCAGATCGGTGGGGAACCAATAGAAAATCTAGAAGTGTCTATCGTCGCGCCGTCTGGTGGAGATTAAAAATAAGAAAACCTCTCATTTAAGTTGAATGGACTGTATCTCGGGAATAAAGACGGGAAAAGCAGATAGTTTCACCAACCTCAGTTTGGTTCCGTAGCTTCGCTTCGAGGGCCCTCTTCTCTTCTTTTCTTGACACAGATTTCACACTTGGCTGATTAAATAGTTCTATAGGCAATCGCGCATAGTAACGACGTAGAAGTTGATTTTTTTACGCGGCGCGTTCGAGCAGAGATTCGTTCTGAGAGGCTCGTTTTTGAATACTGACACTCGCGAAGACGACACTGCTTTTTATATAGGTAGGGACGCTCTCGCCGCGTGATTCGTAAACTAGGATTTTTTATTTTTCTACCTTCATTCACAAAAAAGTATGAAATTTTTGAATTCGAGTTCGTTCATCGGTCATATAGCTAGTATAATATAATATGCAGATAATATACAGAATTCATAAATATAATTTTCATAATAAACATACTTAATAATGAGATAGAAATTTCTTGTAACAATAATAGGCTACTTGACATATATTTAATTTCATTGAAAAAATGCATATTTCTAGTAGAACTTGGCCTAGGAAACTGTATTTCACCCTTATCGTGAAATAAAAGCTTATGATTGATAAATAAAGTCGATTTTAAAATATGATTTTATAAAAATAGGAATTGTACTGACGAAAACGCTTTTGCGGTACTTCCGATCTGGATGTGACTTCATCCCATTTGTAATTTAATATCTTTTATTTATCGCGCTCGTTATATGTAAGTTTATTTGTACATAAATAATATGAATAAGCCTAGAAGGATTTATAAAATATATTTTCTTGAATAATTCAAATAAAACACCAGTTTTATATAATTATTATCTCCATTTATTGTAGTTAGGAAATGAAATGGCCAAAACTTTTCTACAAAAGTGTTCAACATTACAAATGATTTCTAAATTCTTTTTCAATTTTTTAAGCACTGTTAGACTCGTACGTTTAGCACATAAAACTTTTTTCAATAAAGAAAGTATAAAATACAAGAACATGACGTCACACTATGGCGGCACAATGGCGGACAGTGTTTTCGGGGCCATATATAGGGCATATTTTTCAATCAACATTTTTATGGGTTTCTACTGTTTAAAATATTAAAATATTAGTTTTTTTAGTGAAAATGAATGATTAAGAAGCGATTAGAATGAAGAAAAAAAATAGGTCAAGTAGCCTATTAGAGCTTGATGACCTCAAGGAGCTTATTCTTTTGTAAGAAACATGCCCATTTTTATGGAATCCGAAAGATAACAATAATCCGTCTTGTTTTGCATGCGTTAAGTTTTTAACGCGCATGTGAGTATTATTGCTTCTGCTGCTTTTCTCTTGTAAAAAAAAAACTTGTACGAGACGATCTTCCCTATATAAAAAAGTACTCTGTGGATGCCATAGTAGCTAGTGTATCTGCCTACTTAGGAGATTGCGGGTTCGATTCTCGTGTAAGTCAATCATTTGTAGGTGTTATGTTATTAATATAGGTTTGTTGTCTGCGGTACCCAAATTAAAAGCAAGGAATGCTTTGTTCGGGACAAGATTGCGTTGTGAGAATGTGTGAGGAATATTATTTATAATTTATTCTTATCTTATTTTTGCAGAAAAAGGAATAATCTCCCAAGATGCGCAAAACACCGCAGACGTCATCTTATTTTTTGACCAACTTTTTGACTCAATTAATAGAAGCTTCGGAAAAAGGAAGAAGCACAGTAAACCTCTTCTGGGACCTGCGACGCCAAACTCGCCACATCACAAAACATGGATGGAGGCTAAAATATTTTTAAAAAATATGAAGTTTGTGAATGTAAAAACCTTAAATGTGGAGCATGTTCCCACTTTAAATAACTGGGTATGGACACTAGAAGGAATAGAACTACTATTAAAAAAAATTGCTGTGAAGTACGGAGTGACATCGGTTTGGTTGCGGCATCTGAACCAGGATCCAATCGAAATTTTTTTTGGATCGATAAGGAGCCAAGGATGCCGGAACGTAAACCCTACTCCAGATGGGTTTGAAGCAGCATTTAGCAGCCTTTTAATAAACAGCCTATATAGTGTCCATGCCCCTGGTGCAAATTGTGAGGTGGATAATTGCCATGCTTTGCATGAAGTTCTCATCACAAGCGGGGCCTGCAAAGAACAAATAAACTGCGAGCTGTCTAAGATTCCGGACATAGAAATTATACCCCTTGAAGACAAAAGTGACCCCCGAATAGTTGGGGGGCTACAATATGTTAGCGGTTATTTTGTTAAAACCGCTAAGAAGAAAGTCTTCAATTCAAGGGTTGTAGTGAATGCAAAAAAAACTTAATGTCCGATCAGGAAGGAGAGTATTTAAAACATAGAGAGTACGCTAATAAAAAATGGCTTTGCAGTCCCAGCGACTCTCTCTTGAATTGTGTTTCGAATCTGCAGGATATAAATTACACAATAATTAAAAAGTGCTTAGATAAAAAATATTTAAAAAAAATAATTAAATCAGTGATATTTATTCACATACAATTTGATTTCTTAAAATGTGAACTGCATAAAGAAAAATTAATCGATTTTTTAATCAATATATCCTGCAGATTCTTCATTTACAATTACTGTAAGAATATAAATAGAATATTAATGAATAGGAGAGAGTGTGATGATGATACGGATTTGTTTATGCTGAAAGCGAAAAAATTATATATGAAATGTTTTAAAAGAAAAAAATAAATTATATCAATTACGGTTGTCAGTGTTTTATTTATTGAAAAACATCCTATAAAAAGAAACAAAAAGCAACCTAAACCCAGTAACCAATGCTATATGTAGGTATATATATTGACAAAAAGTTGTCAAAACCTACTTCCAGAGAGCGCCACTTGTCTTACCCTATTTGGCCGTCGAGTTGTACCTCTATTCCTATATATAAAAAAGTACTCTGTGGTACTGACGGTGATAATATTGACCGTATAATAAGTTTTAGGGAAAATGGTCCAGCATTATTGAATATTCCTTAAAATGTAGCCGTAGGTTTTTGTGCTAAGAAGAAAAAAAGTGTCACTTTTTTGAGCTGTCAATGTCAGATCACAGATGTTTTCTGTCGTTCCGCATTCGTTCTCATTTTTTATCAAATTGTTTATTTTATTTTTATTTGCATTTTGTAGGCATTTTGTGAGAAAATTGATGCTAGGGATAATATTTTACAATATTATGTTCTCAGTTTGTGCCCATCAGATATTGTTCACAAGGAAATCTGAATAAATGTGTCCAACTCAACAGATTTACATATAAATTATAGAAAATGGGAAAAGGGACGTGTTTTATATGTTTTGTTGGAAACACTGAAGTATTCGACATCAATAACACCAATTTACAACTTGTGTACGAAGAAATATTGGAGTCAAAGGTGTGTTATTAATTTATATATTTACCACTATCAATACTTTTACGAATAACTAATATTATAAATGCGAAAGTGTGTTTGTCTATTACCTCTTCACGCTCAAACCGCTGAACCGATTTTGCTGAAATTTTATATGGAGATACTTTTTTTTTTTTCTTTATTAACCATACAATAATATACAATAGTATAAAAGCTAGGTAGCGTACATCACGTCGTCTAATCCCATGCTAAGTAAAACTTGTGTTATGGCAATCAGACAATGGATGCACGGCGAACAATTTTATCCTAATATATATTATTTACACATTCACACACACAATCACACTACACTTTATCACATAAAGTCTCTTTCGGCGACATGATGCGCGCTTCGTTCGGGAGCCTCCCCCGGAACCTTCGGTAAACTACATCGGCGGGCCAGAACTCCTCCGCCTTGAAGATGGATAAAACTTGAGTCGGCACTCTCACCACAATGGAACTGAAATTCACTTTGTGGCGAGAGTGCAGACGCTCCACCCTCAAGGTGTAGGTGGTCTTCTCGCGGATGTAGTTTACTACGTCTTCGACCGTCATGGACCAGTGCAGGCGCGACACTTAGAGCGGCGTTGCGGGCACCTCGCTTCGCAGGCGCAGCTCGGGCATATAAGGTGCGGTGCAGCGGTGGTTGCGGACGGTGGGCTTCCTCTTCTTCCTCCTCTCCACCAGAACGAAGACCTCCTCATTGCACCTCCTGCTCTCGTCCCTGTCGAGTCAAAGATGTTCAACCTTGTGGCCCTCCTTTGCACCTCTCGCCATTACCCGCGGGGGCGGTGCGGGGCAAGCAGCGACGCGCATAATTTTTCGCTTGAGTCGATGTCCTCAATTTCGTGTCGACGTCACGCGGTGACGGCGAGCTGACGGCGGCGGCTGTTGCTGACCCACTCGATTTCGCTGACGTGCAAAACGGCGAGTCGCGCTGAGCTCCGCGACGCATATTTATCGAGTCGATCGGATGCTCAGGTGACCTACATAATGAATTATTACTTTTTAATTGTAATAATTCACTACGTAACTCACTGATGGTGTTTTCCGAGGCATCCAGTCTACCGCGCATCTCGTCCAGCTCTGCCCTCATGATGTCGAACTTCTGGAGCAGGCTGGAGACATTGACGTGGTCCGTCGATACCACCGGCAGTTTGTGGAGCTGCTTGGCCACAAACACCGGCAATTCCGCAGGATTAGTCTGCTTGAGCAGGGAGATGATGTCCTGCAAGCTTCGTTCGCTTCCGTCTCTCCTCCGGGACGTCATCTGCGCCGTCTTGCCGAGCGCTTCGTACAGCATCAGCCTGCCCTTGCAGACCTCCTTGTTGGTGTAGGTTGATCTGCACAGCTGCACGATTTTGGGTCTCGGGAAAGGTCATAGGATACTCTTCATCCCTAAAAATCAATGGTTTCAGCGGGATAAAAGAATTTTGGCGCATCAGAGTTGTGGGCGTCATCTAGTTAAATATAATAAGCATCAAATGGGACATTGTTGTAATTAAGAACTATTTAGTTTGTATTCGTAATCTAAAATATGTTTTGAAGTATGATGTCAATGATACAGAATAATGTCTTCGTACAATAAATTTTTCCTAAAACTCAACACGTTATTTTTCCTTGAATTCAACACGTTATCAGCACGAAGCTCTGAATAAATTCATAGAAAGGAAATAGGAAAAGTGTCGAAGTCTACATAATAATGGCAAGATCTAGTGGAGATTTTGGTACTAATAGAAAATCCTCAGGTATGACTTTACCTATATGCATTCAATTGTGTGGCCGCGAGGATTACACGGCATGGAAGTTTAAAATGAGGAACTACCTAATCCACAAGGTCCTCTGGGAGACAATAAATGGTTATCTGGAAGGTGATGCAACTCCCGAAATAACTAAGAAACGCAATGAGGAAATTTTGGGGAACATTGGCTAAATATTAGCAATATTGGACAGATAGGTCTAGAAAACTCATAAAATAAATGTATCTTAGCGTTGTATACAGGATGTCCCAAAACTCAACGATAATCTGGGACCGGATGAATGGCCAAGTTATACCAGTTCCGTGAAAAATGAAATAAAAATTCCATATCACTCAGTTCAGCGATAATAGACAATTTTGTAAAAAAGTCGAAATTCGACACCCTTGGTCGCATTTTCAAGTCCTGTGATCACCAATGTCACAATTTCGCTGTGATTTTTTTAATTTCGAGATCTTTATTAACGATGCTATTAATAGCAAACTACGAATTAATGTAAAAAACATTGTTAATTTAATAAAATAAGTTAAGTTTTAGGGAGTCGTGGTTCACAAAAATATTGTTAGTTAACTTTGACACTTCATTTTGAAAAAAAAATGTACTACACTACCCTTGGCAAGTTATTTCAAAAGATGGCGCATTTAATCAAGATTTAAAAATGATGCAACACTAGCCACTTTTCTTGCTACTAAAATTTTTATTTCTCATTTTTTCCAAATTGAGCTTATTTTGAACAACTCAAGATTAGGAATTTTTGTTACTAAAATTTGTTATTTTTTGTTTCTGGTCTTAAATCAAATTATTATTTTTAGTAAAGAGGTAATTCAGTCAGTTAGTAACCAATCTTACTGTAAAAAAACATAATAATAATTAATAAAACAATGAAGGAACCGTCGTAAAACTTTTTATTAAATTATTCTCCTTAAACTACAATAAATGTTCGAATTGTTTGCCTCCGGCACGAATACAGGCTCTGCAACGCCTTACAAAAGACCTTTGCACCAGTCGTGCCAAATTTCTTGAATTTATTTCTTCTGACGCTGCAGCAATTTTTTGGCGAAGTTCTGATAGATTTTGTATTTTTTTCGAATATACTTTTTCTTTTATGCATCCCCAGTAAAAAAAATCAACTGGATTTAGATCGGGGGAACGAGGAGGCCATAAAATTGAGCCACCGCGTCCGATCCATCTGTCAGGATAATCAGCGTTTAAATAATCCCTTACAGCTCGAGCATAGTGCGCCGGACAACCATCTTGCTGAAACCACATTTCTCTGCGAATACTGAGCGGTGCGTCTTCTAACAAATTTGGCAAATCGTTTTGAAGAAAATGCAAATAGGTGGCGCCATCTAAATTTTGAGTTAGCTCAAATGGTCCAATTACTCGTCCGTTTAAAATTCCAGTCCACATGTTTACTTTGAATTGGTATTGGGATCGGTCTTCACGCATTAAATGCGGATTTTCGACGTGCCATTCATGAAGGTTGTGTAAGTTCAAATAACCGTCTCTTTTAAATGTAGATTCGTCGGTCCATAAAATTTTGTTTAGGAATTTAGGATCTTCTCGAATTTTCGTTAACATTGTTCTGCAGAAATTAATTCTAGGTGCGTAATCTCGTGGGAGCAAACTCTGGACGCGTTGCACATGATACGGATGAAATTCGTTTCGTTTTAAAATTCGATGAGCGTTACTTTTCGGTACTCCCGTTGCTAGTTCTATCGCACGTACTGAAGTGCTAGGGTCATTTTGAATTTCATTCAAAACTACGTCGTCGTAGTCTCTTTGCGGTCTTCCACCGGACGTACGAACACTGGGCAATCGTCCTTCCGAGTATGACGCGTGCACATTTTGGAATACGCGATAATCTGGGTGAAGCTGCACATTGGGGTATCTCTAGCGATACAATCTGGCTGCGGCAGAGGCATTACAACGGCATTCACCGTAGATAAGATGCATATTTGCATATTCTTGTACTGTGTACAGATCCGGCATGTTGTTCACACACTATTTTCACAGCACAAAGTCCAGAAAAGCAAAGCCAATGTCGTCAGTACAAATACAGTATCAAGTCCAAAGTAACACAAGCCAAAGTCGTCAGTACGGAAGCGGTATCAAGTCCAAAGTAATACAAGCCAAAGTCGTTAGTACGATAGTAACACGAATACGAGAGATGCGCAGTAGACGAAGAAACGATGCGTACTAAATGTTGTGAACGGACGACCCCTCAAGCGTCACTATCCGTCTCGCTCATTCTAAAAGTCGAATGTCGATCTGTCTTGCTCTAGAGTGAGACAGACTGTCAGCGTCACTATCTATCTCATTCTATCACTTTTGTTCATTACACACACTCAATACCCTGATCTTTTAATATAAAAAAGTATCAATTATTATTTTAGAAATGAGTTCAATTTGAAAAAAAATTGAAATAAATTTTTTAATGGTAAGAAAAGTGGCTAGTGTTGCACCATTTTTAAATCTTGATTAAATGCGCCAACTTTTTAAATAACTTGCCAAGGGCAGTGTAGTACAATTTTTTTTCAAAATGAAGTGTCAAAGTTAACTAACAATATTTTTGTGAACCATGACTCACTAAAACTTAACTTATTTTATTAAATTAACAATGTTTTTTGCATTAATTCGTAGTTGCGATCAATAGCATCGTTAATGAAGATCTCGAAATTAAAAAAATCACAGCGAAATTGTGACATTGGTGATCACAGGACTTGAAAATGCGACCAAGGGTGTCGAATTTCGACTTTTTTACAAAATTGTCTATTATCGCTGAACTGAGTGATATGGAATTTTTATTTTATTTTTCACGGAACTGGTATAACTTGGCCATTCATCCGGTCCCAGATTATCGTTGAGTTTTGGGACATCCTGTATAAGAAATATTTAAAAAATACATATCCTTGATACAAACTGCCAATGTTGCCGGAAAATTGCCAGAAAATTGCGGGGAATATTGCATACAAAATTGCCTGTAGTAATAGATATTTTCCAAATATATGTTACTTATATTACTTGCGCTAGGGAAAAAAATCGGCCAAGTGCGAGTCGGACTCGCGCACGAAGGGTTCCGTACCGATACATATCAAAAATAGGTTTAAAGTTTGTTTTTTGTTTGGGAGACCCCTTAAATTTTTATTTTATTTTAAAATTATTATTAAATATTAAAGTACACAAACAACAAAAAAATGTGTGAAACATTCAAGTCCCTACCTTTTGCCATTATTGATATAGAGCGAAAAAGGCCGAAAAAAATATTGAGATAACCACAGACTTGGTCAAAACTAAGCTTTTGAATGAAATGTCACGCAATGAAGAGCCAGAAGATGCTTTAAAAGCTAAGTTTCAAAAGGCGATTACGAAAAAGAAGCCTGTAGTGTATTATGACTGCAAAGAGCCTGGACATAAGAGACCGGAGTGTCCACTTCGTAAGAGAAAAGAAAGAGCTAAAGAAAATACTGCTCTTACGGTGCTGGCTGTCTCTGAAAACAAGAAAGATGTTTGGTTCATTGACTCGGGTGCGTCAACACATTTAACTTCGAGGTTGGACTGGCTATCTGACGTAAAAAACGTGAATTTCGGAAAGGTTACTGTTGCTAATGGTGATGAGATTCAATGTCAGGCTATTGGTAATGTAAATATTAATACTAAATCCAATATTGTAAATAGTATAAATGATGTCACCTATATACCTAAGTTAAATGTCAACTTGCTTTCCGTTAAAAAGATAGTAGATAAAGGTTTTACTGTTTTGTTTGATAACAATGGGTCTAACTTTTTTAATGCTAAAACTTTTTATTACACAGGTAAATCTCTTCTACATGGTTCAGTTTGTGGTGGTTTGTACAAATTAGACTGTACTGTCAATAAACCCCATGTTGATGCTTATGATGTGCACTCTGACTCGACCTCTAAATTTCTTTTATGGCATAGAAGGCTAGGTCATTGTGCCGTATAGGTATGAACCAGTTGAAGAATAGCGACGTCGGTATCGACTATACTGTTGTCGATAAGACAAGCTGTATTGCCTGTGTGGAAGGTAAGCAAGCCCGTAAACCTTTTAAACAAGTTCCTTACGAAAAGGGTACAAAGTTTTTGGAGTTGGTTCACTCGGACATTTGTGGACCCATGAGTGCAACATCATTTCAAGGTAATAAATATGTATTATTATTTATTGATGATTATTCTCGTATGATCTTTGCTTACTTTATCTCTTCGAAGACAGAAGTTATGGATAAATTCTGCGCGTTTCAATCGCTAGTTGAAAGGCAGACAGGTGCTCAAATTAAAGTCTTAAGAACCGATAATGGGACAGAATATGTAAATAAAGGCTTTCTGGAACATTTAGCGACAAAGGGTATAATTCATCAGTCAACTGTGCCATACAGTCCTCAACAAAACGGCGTTGCCGAACGTACTAATAGGTCTATTGTAGAAAAGGCACGTTCTATGTTGGCTGAGAGTTCACTTTCTAAAGCTTATTGGGAAGACGTGTTTTGTGTTGCTATCTTAAAAATAGAAGCCCTCACAGCGCTTTAAGTTGTGGCACACCTTACGAAAGGTGGTTTAATACGAAGCCTAACTTAAGTCATTTGAAGGTTTTTGGTTGTAGAGCACTTGTAAATAATTCATTCTGTCATAGAAATAAGTTAGATAGTAAAGCAAGTGAACATATTTTTGTAGGATATTCAAATGATCCTCATTCATATTTTCTGCGTGATGCTGCGAATCCTAGAAGACTTGTTAAATCTAGAGATGTAGTATTTTTTGAAGATTGCTTCACTGGGTTGAAGACTAATAAATCTGCAGATTTTTCGCCTGAAAAAGGTTCTGACAATAGTTTTCAAGGGGTGAATGTACCCAATATAGAACTCGAAAATTCCACTGCTATTGATCATAACGATATACCTGTGTGTAGTGAATCTGTTGTATCTGAACTAGAAGCAATTGATGTTGATATAATGTTCCTGCTACCATTCACGAGGATGTACTTGTCCCTAGTGAACTAGATGCATCTGAATCAGAAGCTGATGTTCCTGAGCACGGGCCAGTACAGATAGAGAGGCGTTACCCGGAACGTGTACGCAAGAAATCTAAGTTTTTTGGTTTCGACTTCATGACTTGGTTAGCTAACTCGGTTGATAGTATATCGGAAGAACCTAAGAGCTATCAAGAAGCTATTGATTCAGTAGATAGTAGTAAATGGTGTTCGGCTAGGGAGGATGAATTTAAATCGCTACAATTACGTCAAACATGGACTTTGGTCTATAGACCCGAAAAGAAAATAGTTCCATGCAAATGGGCATTCAAATTAAAAAAGGATGCCTATGGCAATGTAAAGAAATACAAAGCTCGTCTTGTCGCAAAATGTTACGCACAACAAGCGGGGATTGATTACAATGAAACGTTTGCCCCGGTTGTACGGAATTCTTCCTTTCGTACCCTTTTGGCTTTGGCGGCGGAAATGGACCTGAGCATGCAACATCTGGACATTGGGAAGCCGGTAAACGAGTTTTGAAGTATTTGAAAGGTACAATAGATTACAGTATTACCTACAGAAAAACTGGTAACTATTTGACTGGATTTGTAGATGCAGACTGGGCGAATGATCCTTACGATCGTCGTTCTTACACAGGATGTGTATTCATATTAGGTGGTGGTCCTGTGTCCTGGGAGGCAAAGAAGCAACCCACGGTTGCGCTATCTTCTACAGAAGCGGAATACATGGCTCTATGCTCTGGAGCTAAAGAAGCCGTGTTTCTTAGACGCTTCGTTTATGAGGTAAGTGGAAAGATAGTTACTGTTTCTCTTTTTGGTGACAGTCAGAGTGCGCAAAAATTAGCATATAATCCAATCCACCACGGACGGACTAAGCACATTGATACGAAATTTCATTTCGTAAGAGAAAAAGTTGCCGAAAATATAATTTCTTTAAATTTTATTCCGTCAGAGAATCTTTTGGCAGATGTCTTAACGAAAGCTTTAAGGCGTACATCGCATGTCAGATGTGTTAAAAGTTTAGGGTTGATAACCTAGATTTTTATAAATATTTTTGTTATTTTTCTTAGGGTTGTCAATTTAAACTTTTATTTTTCTTTCTCATAATTGTTATGTACTTATTTTAATGTAACTTATATTTAGATTATGGGGGCATGTTGTAATAAGAACTATTTAGTTCGTATTCGTAATCTAAAATATGTTTTGAAGTATGATGTCAATGATACAGAATAATGTCTTCGTACAATAAATTTTTCCTAAAACTCAACACGTTATTTTTCCTTGAATTCAACAGACATTTTGCGTGACAATTGTCTTTTTGATTATTATAGAATGGTTAGTTTAAAATTAAGTACATGTCCACATGAAGTTGCTCTTTAATGTTCAAATATCTTAAACAAATACAATGATGAATAAATAATCATGAAATCAATAATTCTGTTACAGATTCAAAGTGATGCATACTTTGTTTGCAATATTTGCTATGTGAGGTTGCTACAGTGTAAAACATTGATACAACAAATTAAAGAAGGAAAGGAAAGAGCTGCTGATCAGGTGAATATTATTTATTTCTGTAGCAAGGTTATTGAACATTATTATGTTCAATAACCTTGCTACAGTATGTAGTACTTTCCAATCCTCTCTGCAAAGAACTATGGAACACAATACGTGTTAGTGATAGTTTAATGTGTCAAGCCCCAAGCGCTCGAATCCGACCGCGATAACAATAGAATGACAATAGATTTTCAAGAATCCGTGATCAAGGGATTAAGTATAAACTAACACTAAACGCATATTAATATATGTATGTTAGTCTGTAAGGTATTTATAATATGGGCCAAGATGCCTGAAATAAATGGTAAATAAATAAAAATAAATACGACTATGGATGTTGCATTTATAATAATGTGTTTTTTTTTTCAGACTGAGTCAAGGCCTGCTGTACGATGGACGTCCATGACTTTCGACATAACATCCATTGAACCCAAGTATGCCAACAAGCAGGAGAAGTCTGGAGATAGTAAGTACAGTTCTACAAAGAATAGTTTGACTTATTATTTGTATTGATACTAATATTTTATTATTTATTATGACATCACCAATACACTAGGGAATATGCATAGAAAATGAAATTTAAGTAATTATATGTATTTGTCAGTTCAACTAAAAAAAAACATAGAATGACAAAAATATATTTTCTTCGTTCTGTATTATAATATTATGGTTTTCATGAAAAATGAGTAAGATATATTTGCGAATTCTATCTCTTTCTTCAAAACAAAGTTTGGTTAGACTTTGTATGCAGTGCATATTGTAATCCATGATACTTCCATACTAACATTATAAATGCGAAAGTGTGTCTGTTTGTTACCTCTTCACGCCTAAACGGCTGAATCGATTGGGCTGAAATTTAGTACAGAGATACGAGATTGGTCCCGGGAAAGGACAGGATACTTTTTGTCCCGAAAAAATGTACAGTTCCCGCGCGATAAACTAATTTTGGCGCAACGGAGTTGCGGGCGTCATCTAGTATGTTATAATTTATGACGTCAAGCTTACACTTCTAACATCTGTTTCTAACTTTTAATTTCTTTTTCAGCACCTGAACATGCTGAGTATATAGTTATAACTTTGACACCCATCGACCGATTCACATGTGATATTTGCAACAAAAAATTCCGAACGAAAAACTACTTGAAGACACACGTAAAGATACACAATGGGGAACAACCTTATCTCTGTAATATGTGCAATAAAAAATTCCTTCAAAAAAGCAGCTTAAAGATCCACAGAAGAGAACATACAGGTGAGAAACCATACAACTGTGAACTGTGCAATAAAAAGTTTGCCCGTAGCTACTCTTTGAGGGTGCATCAGATAGCCCACAAAGAGAAGAAGTACACTTGTGATGTATGCAGTAAGAGGTTCAAGTTGGAAAAGTCTTTAATCGCTCACAAAAGAGCACACAGAGGTGACAAACCGTTTACCTGTGGTGTATGCGGGAAGAGTTACTCCCAGAAAAGTATACTAAAGGCGCATATTAAAACGCACACGAGGAATCTACAATGCGATGCTTGCGATAAAGTATTCGCGAATACGAAAAATTTAGAAGTCCACAACCGTATACACCTAGGTGACAAACCGTACTCCTGCACGCTTTGTGACATGAAATTCAGACACAATACCTCACTGAAAGTCCACACGATGAATCATACGGGTGAGAAACCGCACTCCTGTGATGTGTGCCAGAAAAAATTCAGTCAAAAGTCCGCTTTAAGTGAGCACATGCTAACACATACAGGCGAGAAACCATACACTTGTGATGTATGCGGGAACAGCTACAGCGGTCGAGGGTATTTGAAGAAGCACAAGAGAATACACACGGGTGAGAGACCGTATACCTGTGATATATGCTTTAAAAGTTTCACAGTCATCGGCATATTAAAAGAACACGTGGCCACGCATAAAAATGAAAAGTTATTCGGTTGTAACCTCTGTGGTAAGAAGTTCTCGCAGAAAAAAAATGTGAGGGTACACGAGAGAATCCACAGCGGAGTCAAACCGTACTCTTGTGACATCTGCTGCCGTTCCTTTTCGCATAAGAATGGATTGCGCGCACACAAGACAACACATAGCTCAGAGAAACCGTACACCTGTGATATATGCAGCAAACAGTTCAAACAGATAGGCAACTTGAAGCATCACTCTCGAATTCATACCGGAGAAAAA
Source organism: Lysandra bellargus (assembly GCA_905333045.1). Lineage (NCBI taxonomy): Eukaryota > Metazoa > Arthropoda > Insecta > Lepidoptera > Lycaenidae > Lysandra > Lysandra bellargus. The sequence continues at coordinate 2,252,670 of HG995329.1, forward strand.
CCATTTGTATGTGAAACCTGTGATAGAAGATTCAGTCAGTTGAGTACGCTACACAAGCATAAACTAACTCACACAGATGAGAAACTGTTTGAATGTGAGTTGTGTGATAAACGGTTTAGTCGACGGGGTTCATTAGTGAAACATAACAGAACACACACGGGTGAAAAGCCATATGTGTGTGATATATGTCAACAGAGATTCTCACAGAATTCCACGCTGCACACACACAGAAGAATTCATACTGGTGTGAAGCCCCACACTTGTGATGTGTGTTACAAGTCTTTTATTCAAACCAGCTCGCTTAATAGACATAGAAAGATGCATGGTGATTATTAGTGTAAATGTTTCTCTTGTAAAAACAAAGGCAACATTTTTTTAAATTTAATGGTGTAGACACGAATCAAGTTGTACATACCTTGTATGATAATTGTAAATGTGTAAATATTCAATTTTATCATCACATAATGGAGGCACTTCACATGGCTACTTGTATTTGCCTATTGGATGTATTTGCCAAACAATCACCATGTGTAGACGGTATGTTAGACAAATATTGGCCTTATTTGCCCATTTGACAAATATGACCAATACCAAATACACGTATCCGTACCTTTGTCGGTTTTTGACGCACATCAAAGGAGTGAAATAGGCAAGTAAACAAAATCAAGTAAAAGTTTGGTATTTGACGTCCATGTGTGGAAGGTCGTATTTGCCTTTGTTTGCTTGTTTGCGTATTCGTCAATAATGTTGGCAAATACAACAAATAGCCAATAGCAAATACAAAAGCCGTGTGAAGTGCCTGCATTATATATTATACAAATGTATATATAAATTATAACAATATTCAAATCGAAAAAACATTGTTTTTATTTTCAACTAGTCGTTTCATGCGATTTCTTACGCGCAAAGCGGCAACTTAGGACATTATGGGTAAATTATTTTTACCCATTAAAAAGTTGCCTATATCCTTTCCCGTAATCTTCTCTAGCTGTTTCAAATAGAATCAAATTCGATCCTAAAACTAACTGCCGAAGCGAAAAAACTCCAAGAAGTTGCCGAAGGAAAGTTCAAAATCTGTAATGATCGTTTTCTCTAAACGTTCCGCGCGTTTGGTGAAAACCGCTTTTAAGCTTTCACCAATATTTATGTCACCAAAGTCAAAAATGAAACAAATTTCTCCAGTTTTTTATAGCCTTTTAATGCCTATCTAAGATTAATGTTATATCATCAAGAGGATATAATATTACTGCAATGTTTTCCCGCTAGAGGCAGCACCAGCATACACAGTAAACAAAGTTTTGTTCGCCGTTTGACAAAGTTTCTGTCAATATTCTGACGTGACGTGTGCATCGCATGTCAGATTATTTACTGCATGTGTTAGTAGCGCCCTCTGCTCAGACCTTTGCGTAATATTCCTTATTAATTGAAAAAACTGTCCTTTTTGACGTAATACTATAGGACCCTCAGAAATGTTACAAATCTGGTAATGAGATATACATATCTTCATAGCCTTAACTAGGTTTGAGAAGAACTAGAAACACGATTAATGTATTTTGCCTCGATACATTTAATTTTCGAAATGACCTCTTAAAAATACGAAATTTGAAGATTATTTTTAAACGAAAATAGATGTATTGTAGTAAATTAGTCTAATTGATAGACACCTTTGCAACTCAAAATCGTATAGAAGCATTTTGCTTAAATGCTCCTAGTTATTTTTTAAATGATTATAATTACGTTTTCTCGCATGTTTTCCGAGCGAGCCGATAGCTTCTGGCCGCAGCGTATTCACGACTTTATAGTCATACAAATTAAGTATAAAATTGCCCTTGCGGTAAAATTACTTTCGATGTAGCGCCTTAATACATCTTTACTCCGCTTCAATAAATCGATATAAAGTAAATAAAATGTTAATTGCCATGGGCGTACCCAGGTAGAGGCAGGGGGGCAGCTGCCCCGCCCTGGAAGTCAAGTCAAGTCAGAAATAAAGTCAATTTTCCTGGCAAATGGGACTTAGAAATGTGTTACCTACTCTGCGCAAAATGAAGTGTTGGAAACAAAATATCTTTTCAGTCAGATTAATTTCAATATACCAGACCGACCATCTCAAAGATATGAAGGTACGCCCATGTCAATTGCTGTTTACTTTAAATCAATTAATTGAAACAGGGTATACTCTTAATATTATGTACAAAAACATCTACTTTACAGCTATCCAACAACATCTTATATCTTTAAACGAGCAATTCTTGTATATATATATAATTAGAATCTCGATTTTCATGAAATTTTGTATATAGGGGGTTTCGGGGGCGATAAATCGATCTAGCTAGGAATTATTTTTAGAAAATGTCATTTTATTCGTGTTTTATCGAATACCGAGCAAAGCTCGGTCAAATACGTAGTAATAATTATATTAACGAAGGATATATTTAAAAACGGATGGTAAAAAATTATACTAATGAAATAAAATTGTGCATAATTTAATAATATATTTATCATTAAATCTTAGGTTTTAAAATCTAAGTAATTTTAATACTGTAACTTTATACCACCAAATACATAGAAATTCGGTCACTGAGATATCACTACTTGTCAAAAACTAGTGCCCATTTTCACCAACCGTTTCTATATTTTAATCCTTCAAGCCCCGGCGAGCACCGGTGATCGCGACAACAATAGAATACAATAGCAATTCCTGGAAATTCCGACTGAAGTATTAATTTCTTTAGACACAAATGTTTTCATCTATATAATAGGCTACTTGACCTATAGTCGGGACATTTTAATAGGCCACATTTGACAGTTCATCAAAATTGTACCTGGTAACCTTGTAGCGACGTACATAAAAAATAAATATTTTCGTTTTGTTATAACTGCACAATTGATTAAATTTTATCAATTAAGATTACATATTTATTGTACATATGACCGATACGAATTATTTAACGATTTGCTTTTACTGATAAACAATTCTAAACGTAATAAACAAATTCTGATCTTAATAATTGCACGTCGTTACAATGTTACGTCAGCCGACCTTTTTTCTTTTTAAACTCTAGGGAAGTTACCCTAAAAATCGAAAGTGAATAAATAGTATCGATGCACTGATTACTTGTAACGAAATATCCCCATGAATTAATAACCACGTTGTGAAAAGTAACACATATTTATGTGAAATGAATAATGACAATACTACATTTAACAGTTTTTATAATTCAAGCGAATAATTGCATATTTTTTTTGTAAATTATGTACTTGTCTTATTTTGCTCCTTGAATTTGAAAAAGTAAAAGTAATAATGGGACAGGAGTTTGTTTCAAACGTATGAAATTCAAATATTTTATTTCAAGTCCGTATCGATTTATTCGTTTTGGTCGATGTTTTTACGCAGCTCACCTCACTATGGAGATTAAACTGACAGACGTCAAATGTGGCCTATTATAATGCCCCGACTGTATATTGAATTTCATTGAACAAATGCATATTTCTAGTAGAACTTGGCTTAGGAAACCGTATTTCACCCTTATCATCAAATAAAAGCTTATGATTGATAAATAAAGTCGATTTGAAAATATGATTTTATGAAAATATGATTTGTACTGACGAAAACGCTTTTGCGGTACTTCCGATTTGGATGTGACGTCATCCTCATAGTAATTTAATATTTTTTATTTATCGCGCTCGTTATATTATGTAAATTTGTAAATAAATAATAAGAATAAGCCTAGCAAGATTTGAAAAATATATTTTCTTGAATAATTCACTTAAAACATCAGTTTTATATATTATCTCCATTTATTGTAGACGGGAAATGAAATGGCCAAAACTTTTCTCCAAAAGTTTTCAACATTACAAATGATTTCTAATTTCTTATTTAATTCTTTTAAATATTTTTGGGCACTTTTAGACTCGTACATTTAGCACATAAAAAAATGTTCAATAAAGAGAGTTTAAAATACAAAGCGTATGACGTCACACTATGGCGGATAGTGTTTTCGGCGCCATTTAAGAGGCATATTTTTCAATAAAGATTTTTATGGGTACTGTGTAAAATATTAAAATATTAGTTTTTTTTTTGTGAAAATGAATGATTAAGAAGCGATTAGCATGAAGAAAAAAAGTAGGTCAAGTAGCCTATTGAGTGCCACCCAAGTCCTAAGGGTCCTAAGGACATGGTCGGCGTGAAAAGTTGGTGAAATTTCAAATGTCCCATCATAGTAGCTGCCAATTATTGTAAATGGACTTTGGTGAAAATGGGCATATTCTACTACATATATGAATATGTTATTAATTACTCAGAATGTCCTAAACACCATATTATAGGCGCAGCGCAGACGACGGACTATCCGTGACGCACTTTTTAGTCTGTGGAAATAGAACCTATGCAATAATTAAAGGTAGTAACGCACCGGACTTTTTGCGTGTCGTGTGCATTACTGCATATAATTGCATAGGTTCTATTTCCACGGGCTAAAAAGTGCGTCACGGATAGTCTGTACTCTGTCGTGTGCGCTGCACCATAATAAAAGTCGTGTTCGTTTCGTTTTTCAATGCACATTACGCATGCGCAAAGTTATAAGTTGTCGTCAATGTGAGTGTCATGTTCTAAAATACCTGTCAGATTTTCTAAAATCGGACAGAAATTGATGGTATTTTAGAAAATGACACTCACATTGACACACAAAAAAGCCGCGCATGCGTAGTTGAAAAACGAAACGAACATGACTATTAACAGTAGATTCTTTCAGATTATGGTTTTCTAGATTATAAATATAATTATGTCATCATAATTTACAGTTACTATAATATTTCCTTTAACGCCACAGCTACTCATCTTCATGTTTTCTCAAGTGCCTAACTAAATTATGTTTCTCAGTAAACATTTTCGAACAAATATCACAGCTAAATGGCTTTTCCTGATTATGAGTTTTGATGTGACGATCCAAATGACTTTCGAACAAGAATTTCTTCGTACAAAAAGTACAACTGTACGGCTGATCACCCATATGCAACCTCATGTGCCGTTCCAGAGTTTGTTTTTCTGCGAACAGCCTCGAACAAACATCACAGCTGAAAGGCTTCTCTTGCTTGTGTGTGTTAATGTGACGTTGTAGACCACTGTCGTATAAGAATTTCTTGTTACACACATGGCAGCTATATGGTTGATCGCCCGTATGCAACCTCATATGTCTCTCCAAATTCTGTTTCTCCGTAAACATTTTCAAACAAACGTCACAGCTGAATTCTTTTAATTGCGCGTGAGTCCTCAAATGCCGTTGCAAAGCGCTCTCGTATAGAAATTTCTTCCCACAAATCTGGCACTCGTACGGTTGGTCGCCTAGGTGAACTCTCATATGTCTATCCAGATTGTGTTTCTCTGTGAACAGTCTCGAGCACATATCGCAACTGAACTCCCTCTCCTGGCTGTGAGTCTTCATGTGACGATGCACGTCGCTCTCGTACAGGAACCTCTTCGAACAAACGTGGCAGCTGTATTTCTGGGTGCCGAGATGCAATTTCATATGTCTGTTTAGGCACTCCTTATTTTTTAATTTCCTCGGGCAAACCTCACACCTTAAAGGTTTATCTGTGCTATGTATTTTAATATGGCGATACAAATCGGTTTTGAACTTGAAGCATTTGAAGCATATTTCGCAAGTAAACGGTCTCTCTCCGGTGTGGACTCGTGTGTGTCTCTGCAGATCACTGATTCGTTTGAAAGCTTTGGAACAAATGTCGCATGAAAATGGTTTATCACCCCTATGAGTTCTGAGGTGATCAAATAACTGACTCTTGAATCTAAAGAACCTATAACATTCGTCACATCTGTGCAGCTTCTCCCTTTTTTTTCTGACGTGACCTCGACCCTTGTTGACTTGTTCGCGACCTAAAAAATAGTCTGTTATAAGAATAGAGTATGGGTTATACCATCGAAGGAATTGATTCATAGGCAGTTGACGGATCTGCGCCATTTGGTCGGATTATGTCAACATCTGTCGGCTGAGTTTGACACACTGACCTCCATTATACAAGTACGCTGGACCTATGACACCCTTTGAAATGACAGCTGTTTTTGTGCCTATTTGAAGCGGAATCAACGCCCCAATGCGGGGGAAGAGAACTAAATCTGACGTAAGCATGACGTTTAAAAGTCGCCATATTGGCGCTGATAGCAGTAGTGGGAGTACTTGGAACTAACACTAGTTTCTTCCGCCGTAGTGATTATATTCTCTTTGGTTTCTACAACCAAATGCTATTGAGCGGCCATTTGCAAGTTACGTCAGATTTAGTTCTCTTCCCCCGCGTTGGGGGCGCCCGTTTCAAATAGGCATAAAAACAGCTGGGTATCTTATGTCCAGCGTACTTGTATAATGGAGGTCTGTGGTTTGACATAATAATAATAATAATAATAAAGCCTTTATTTACTGATACTATTTTTACATAGAATAATAATATTTCAGATTATGATTAGACATCGGTGTCAGTCTGCCCTTTGGCAAAGGCCTCCCCTAGACTTGGCCACGTTTGTCTGTCTGTGGCCGTCCTCTGCCACAATGCTCTGGCCATTTTTTTAAAGTCATCTTCCCATCTCTTTCTTGGGCGTCCTTTCTTTCTTTTACTGTCCCGAGGATACCACATTGTTATATCTTTTGACCATTTATTTCTCCTGTTTCTTATCATATGGCCTGCCCAGCTCCATTTAAGTTTCTTTAGTGTATGTGACATCAATGAGTTTTGTTTTCTTTCTAATTTCTGTTCGTTTATTTTTGTCCCTTAGCTTGATGTTCAGAATACTTCTTTCCATTCTACTTTGACAAACTTTGAGTGTTTTGTGTTCTTTCTTTGTAAGAGCCCAAGTTTGTGCGCCATAAGTCAGGCATGGCAGTACACATGAATCATAAACTCTTTTCGTCTTTCATAGGTATGTGTGGATTTTTAAGTACTTAAGGGGCCAATATCTATTTCTTTATGCATTTGGTTTTCTGGAGAAATAATTTGACCCAGGTATGTATATTGATCGACATACTCTATTTGGTTACAATCCAGCAAGATAGGTATTTTGTCGTGATTTTTCATTAGTTTAGTCTTTTCTGTATTCATAGTCAGGCCTACATTTTTGCTTTCTCTTTCTAATTGGATTAACATTTCTTTGAGGTGTTGTTGATTATCTGTAATCAATATCAGATCATCAGCGAATCTTAGGTGATTTAGTTTTTCTCCATTTACGTTTATACCAAAACCATCCCAGTCCATTTTTTTAAATATATGTTCGAGCACTGCCGAGAATAACTTTGGAGAAAGGGGGTCTCCTTGGCGTACACCTTTCATTATCTTGAAGGGTTGTCTTTTCCTTTCAGTTTGGATCTTTGCTGTTGACTCTCTATAAATGTTTTGTAGTATCCTTATATATTTGGGGTGTATTCCTTGTGACATAACACGACCAAAATACGTAATTCCGCCATCCGCTTATGAATCAAACTTCGATAGTACATGTTTCAAGAGATTAATGAGAGTGTAAGAAATTAAACTATGAGATACGTGAGAAAAATTCAACTATGCTTTGGTTTATCGAATTTTCCGACTAGTGCCAACTTCACCTAACAGATTTTGGTGAAATTGGCACTAGTCGGAAAACGTACGATATTGGTGTACAGCGTTTAGTGATCCATTAAACTATCAACTCTAGTAGGTGTTGGTGAAATTGGAAAGTATTCCTACCCGTTTTCACCAATCACCACATAACTTTTATTACTTTTTATCAATATTTAAGCTATTGCATAACTTTGATCGCGGGCGAGCGGATCAAGAAATTTCGTAGCGAAATTGGCGTTGCCGTGCATCATCTAACCTCGATTCAGTTCCGCAGACTTCGGCACGGTGTTTGTGTACGTGCGTCTAGACGTATACATATTTTAATTCCATAAGTTGATAAAATGGAAAAAACATTTAGTTTTACTTACTTTTAATGACAATCTCTCTTCTTATATGTTGTATGGTTTCTGCGCTCACTGTTCCCTGTACTATATTCTCCTGGCTGCCTGTGAAGTGTGATGATGTCGGAAGAGAATATTCATCGTCATTCTGGTTATTCTCAATTTTAACTTCCAACAGTATCTTTGATTGTACTTCGTGACTGGTATCTGATACTGTATCAAGAAGAGGATCCCGCGATATTGTGGATAGGCTTCCTGTTGTAACATTATTGGGATCTGGGTTTGCACCTGAAAATCATCAAGATAAATAACAGTTTAAAAAAATTTAAAGAAATTATTGCATTGTTATTCGCTCTTAATATGTAGGGAAAGTTTAGATTATTGGAGACAGGTAAAAATTGTGCTCAAAGATTCCGTCACCATACAGCTCTTTAAAAAAAAATGCACACAGCTCCAGATAAAAGCGTGTTCAAAGACATTACTAAAAGTACTGCATGTTATTGCGTTTATGGATTTCATTGTATTCTTATAACACTTTATGAAGTCTAAGATTATTTAACTTTTAAGTTATTATATGAATTACAGTATTATAATTTGCAAATAAATCTACTATCTAGTCACTTCTTTAAAAAATTCCTGTCCATTTCATCCATCCACAACATCCAAAAAAGTAGTGTGTAGCACTGTTACAGAAGTTCACACAAAGAAGAAAGTAGCTCCAAAGCTAGCTACTAAATAGTATGAAAAAAAAGTATGTATTCATTCTTAAAAGGCCAGCAATGCATCTGCAACTCTTCTTTCTGTTGTCTATGGGCAACGGTAGTTGCTTTCCATCAGGTGACTGGTTTGCTTGTTAACTCTTAATTTTATAAATTTTTTTTTCTTACTCTTTTTTACTACAATCTGTCTCCTGAGTATGGGAAATACTTTTGTACAAAGCTATTTTGAAACCCATATGGACGTATGGAATACAACTTTGGGGAACTGCATCTCAATCAAATATACAAATCATACAAAGATTTCAAAATAAAACCCTGCGCATGATATCCAATGCACCCTGGTTCGTGCCAAATGAAATGTTAAAAAAAATTAACACATCCATCGTGGGTATCGCAGACACAATATATATTTTCAACTAGATGACGCCCGCAGCTCCGTTGCGCCAAAATTCCTTTATCTTTCCGGGATAAAAACGAACCTATGTCCTTTCTCAGGACTCAAAGTATCTCCATGCCAAATTTCAGAAAAATCGGTTCTGCGGTTTGAGCGTGAAGAGGTAACAGACAGACGGACAGACAGACACACATTCGCATTTATAATATTATTATGGATATGGATTGTTAAATAGTAAGTTATGTTAACTTACAACCCACCTCTCTCGTCACAAAATTGAATCTGTACCTCTGGTGCTGGTGTATCGTAATATGTTGTATCCGTTATCATTGTGTTTGTGGTCGACAACTCTAACAAAGATCCAAAGGCTCCAAACTTAATATCAATCTAAAAAGATTAAAAAAGAAATTTTTTAACTCATATTTTTACCATATACAACAGATAGGGTTCAAGCTACGAATAATAAAAACTAGGGAAACGTAACTCCCATACCATTACCGTTTAAAATTTGGTTCTTTTCGAACTGTCATGTAATGTCAGTCTTTATACCGCTCAAGGCCTCCTAAATATTGCAAATGTATTGAAATGTGTACCTAAGGTACACTTTTTTGACAAGTATTTTGGAGCATGTTTTTTGACGGAGTTACTCTTCCTTAGTTTTTATTATTCGTAGGGTTCAAGTCCAATGTCTCTCAAATGTTGAGTTACATTGTATATTGTATTTGTCTCTATAACTTTTTGTGTCTACCATATTTTTATTATTATTATTATTAAAATAATAAAAATTCTTATTTTTATCTTACAGTCTATTGATCTTTTCTGCAGACTATAACCACACAGAAATAAGTTTATTGTATAAAAGAACAAAGTTAAGAGTCCGTATACGAAATTTTGCCGATTTCGCTCATTTAACAGACGTGATTTAACAGTTAAAATACAGTATTTCTATAAGTTTTAATGCACAACATGTAATATCATTTCAACTATAATATAGTGTTGGAGCTAGATTTTTTAATTTTTTTTAAGTATCTTTAAATAATCCAACTCAAACCCGCGACAGTTTTGTGATTTTTGCTGTAAAAGGTTTAGAATATCACCTTTTTATGGATTGTATTGACGTCTTAACAGTATGAAAAAAATACAATGTACTGTTGAGAAAGTCGTCTATAAAGTGTTGGAATTACTTTTTACCACTTCAATATGAAAAACCCTTTAAAAACAGAAAACCTCTATCTGCCCGCTAACTTGGCGATCGTCCTTTTTCACCTGGCATATGAAAGACGGGCGTGAGTGTGAAGAGAGCAGTAGAAAAGAGAGGACTGGCTCTTAATACATCAACTATCCTGTATTCTATTCCCTGAAATAAGTTTAGGAATACAAAATTTATCCATGAAACTTTCCTATATTTTTTCCCTGTCAATTTCTTCTGGCATTTAGTGTAAATAGCGGTGTATTTTATTTTTTATTATTATTATATTTAATAGTAAGTATTAATACTGGAGGACAATCTACTGAAAGGATGGAGAAGGCTAGCTCGTAATAGAGAAGATTGGAAGAAACTAGGGGAGGCCTATGTCAAAGGACAACCTGACCAACAAAATGGTTGCTTATAAGTTTAAGTTTTAGTTTACATTAATCCTTTGATCTCAGGTCTTGGAAATGCTATTATATTCTATTGTTGTCGCGATCACCGGTGCTCATATGGGGCTTGATGGGTTAAGTTATCCAACAACTGTATTTCAAATGTTAAGTATGTCATGTAAAATTTAAGCAGTCAGCGAATAAAGTCTTTTATTATTATTATTATTGATACTAATAAACAAGAGTAATTTTAAGTACCTTATTATGGAATATGTCATCAATAAGACCTCTTGTCTGCACGGCCAACTGCTGCAGCTGATGACATTGTTGCAGTCTCGTGTGGCAGATGTAACACATCCAGCACTCAACGTCTGCAACCTATTGACAATAATAAGTTATTAAATCAGGCAAATAGTTGAGACAACTGTTTGAGACTGTTCTTTGTTCTAAAGATAATTTTTTTGATAAACTAGATAAAATGCAGCTATACTGTACAGTGTCCTTTATCATAGAAAAAACCAAAAGATTTCAACTGGAGTTAGTACAGTTGGTACTATACTAATGGCGCATTTTCACTGGTCGATAGGGCCTGCATGTGGGGTGCGGAAGATTTCTAAAATGCATGCCACGACCAATCAAAATGCGCCATTAGTTGTCATAGACTCCCCGTATGCTGTATACAGCACGAGTTAACGGCTAATGAAAATGCGCCCTTAAAGTATGTGGTTGTAAAATTCAGCTTTATTTGTGATGTATACAGGTCAATTCACAATGTAACTTTCGTGAGGCGTTGTCATGCATTTGCCATTCAAAACTTTAAGGGCAGCCGAGCGCCGCAGGCGTCAAGTCTGTCGATTAAATGTGTATCTTCTCATGTAGTAAATAAAGCTCAGTTTTGAATGGCTCATGCTAAATGCATTTAATTACATCGACGCGTCACGTAGCAGGTCTTGACCTTTAGAATGAAATCTTTTAATATTTTAACAATAATGAAAATAAAATAAGATACCTTGAAATTGGCGAGGGTCTCATAAACGTACAACAGATCTGTATTGTAAATGTTGATAGTACTTTTGTTTATAGATAGACATATAGCACAACAAACGTTTTTTAGCATTTTATTTATCTTTAATAAGTATAAAATCGACCAAGAAACAAAAAAACACAAAACTATTTATATCATAAAAGTATTCTGTGATTTGTATGCACAAAACATTTTTTTAATTTGACATTTATTCTTCCTCTTTTTTAGCCACCGATTTTTACTGCCGATTCGCCACTTCACGCCTTAGACCTTAGCAGGGCTTCAAATAACGTTATTTTTTCATAACGTTATTGCTTCAAGGGCATAGATAACGTTATGAAAATTAAACCGATACTAGAAATAACGTTATAAATGTATTTAATAACGGTAAATGTTATAACGTTATATAGGATTTATAACGGTAAATATATGTTCTTTGATAACGTTATAGTCCGTCAAGAAAGTCATGACAGGCGGGAAAATTTTCTAAACGTAATCACGCTTTTAAGGTGTATTTTTTCTTTGTATTTTCACAGAGAACGCTTATTACATTTTAAATATGAGTGAGATTTGGTGCACCGTGAACGATCGCATACCTGATACCAGAAAATAACGTTATATTTACCGTTATTATTATAACGTTATTTTTTTGTTATGCCATAACGAAAAAATAACGTTATAATAATAACGATAAATATAACGTTATTTTACTAGATATCGTTATAAAAATAACGTTATCTGGCTACCATTATGAAAATAACGGTACGTAACGATATTTTTTCTGTTATTCGATAACGTTATGAAGCCCTGGTGCAGACCTTAGTGCAGATTTGCAGAATGCAGATTGCAGAAGTCAGAAACTCAGAACTGCAGTCCGGACTCCGGAGTCCTCAGTCCGGACGAAAATGAATCGGCGAAATCTGTGGTAACTGGTAGGTATACCGTATACCGTTTAAGTAGTAATTTCGAAGACAAGGAAGAAGATAATATGTCAAATAATATTTTGTTCTTGGCCTTTTGCTGCAAATTACAAATTTCTCAATTTTAGTGCTTTTACTGTTGTTTTACTGTATGTGTAAATTTATTTTAAAAGAGATTTAAATCGTACAAAATGTTAAAAAGTGCTGGTTGCTCTATATGCTTATCTATAAACAAAAGGACCATTAATATTTACGATACAAATTTGCTGCATGTTTATGAGAATCTCGTCAATTTTAAGGTACGTTGAGCTCCGCAGTCGTGTTATAAGTACATTAAGATATGATTATGCCAGGACACAATATGATGAAAAAATCACGTATTATTATTATGGTTTTTTCATTAAAAATTAATAAAATAAAATAAAATGTTTAATTCAGATTACTCAGATCCATAAAATTGTTAGTAAAGAAACTTATCGCTATGTTAGTATTCTATTCTAAAAAGAGATTTAGTCCTATTTATCATACAGTCGATCAGAGGGCAATCCCCGCTGTCGACTATCTCTCTCAAGACACTGTGGCTGCTGCCGCGGACCCTGGCCTGTCCTTTTGCGGAGTATAGCTTCAAAACTATCTACAGTTTCATTATACTATTACGATTTTATCTCTATGCTATTAAAACCCAAACCCGTTTTATGATTATTTAATTCTTCAACAGATTGCAGATGTTGAGTGCTGGGTGTGCTACATCTGCCACACGAGACTGCGACAATGTCACCAGCTGCAGCAGTTGGCCGTGCAGACACGAGGTCTCATTGATAACATATTCCAGCATAAGGTACTAAAAGAATGGTTATATTTTGCTATACATAATATATTGTTTGAAGAGTTATTTTATATTGTATTTAGTGGTATTCACATGTTTTCAGATTGATACAAAGTTTGGAGCCTATGCATGTTTATTAGAACTGTCACCATCAAGGACTAAAATTATGTCTAATCTTTCCAATATCAAACAGGAGTCAGATAGGGAATTGGGATTTTACTATTATGACCGTAAGTTACTTATTTTCTAACTGTCGCTGTAAAGTTGTAAATACTGTGGCAAGCTTGATGACAAGTAAAAAGAAATCAAATCACGAACAAATTCATTTCCACAGATCAGCCAAATGCAAGTTAACTTGTTTACAATAGGGTATTTTAGTGTATACGAGAAAAAATGAAAAAATGTATTATTATGATAGTTTAGAACAAAGCAATCGGAAAATGTTGGTTTGACTTCATAAGGTAGCTTCTACGAATAGCTTATTATATTTTTAAATGTAGTTTAAAGATTTTAGGATTTTTTATCTGTCTTTGAACGCTCCGAAATCTTTCCGCCATGCTAATGACGTCATTGGGATAGTAAACAAAAAAATGACAACTGCGTCAACTGTCAGAGTCGAATGTCTTATGTCAATTGATGCCTGTTTGTTTACTAACGCAATGACGTCATGAACTCATGACCATAGAGCAAACATGGCGTCCACTAGCGGAAGCGTTTTTGCAGAATACGCGCAAAATTTGAAATTATGTAAAAATAATGTTTTTTTTTCATACTTAACGTGAGAAAAAAAATTATATTTTATTTTTTAGCGTCATATTATCACTATAGAATTATTTTTGGATACATTTCAAAAATTCGTGTAATACCCTTCAAGAATTTGTTAGTAAAATTTTGACACACTTTGTGGTAAATGTAGATCAAAGTACTCTGTGATGTAGATTATGATATTAGCAATTTTCAGGTGCTCTACAGTATCAAACTCGGAATACAAATGAAACGAATATTATTATCAAGCAGGAGTTGAATGTAAAGACGGAGCTGTGCAGTGATGATGGTAGGTATTGATGTTAATTGACACCCATAAGTTACGTCAGATGGTTCTAATGATTCGTCTTGTTAAGTACATCAAATCCCCTGTGCTTTGTTCTTTTATCTAAAACAACAAATAAAACAATTTGATATTCTTTCTTTTTCAAGAGAATGAACAAGATGAAACCTTACAAAATGACCACAAAGAGAAACAGTTTACTGAATATAAAGACACTCTTTCTGATGTTAAACAGGAGCTTCTATAGAAGACAATGTTAATTCAGAAAAATTAAACAGTCTGGGATTAAATATGGTGAAACAAAGTCAATGTGGTATTAACAGTAATGTTTGGCAGCCTGCAATGAAGTTAGACACAGAAATAAGTTGCGAAGGTTGGAGTGAACAAATTTGTCTACAAAAACTAAGAAATGCAGAAATAAAAGAGATAGAAATAGAGATAGAGCAAGGTATGTGATCAAATATTGCAGCTTGAATCTTGTCTAGACACAATAATTGAAATATTATGTAGTACTAGATGACACCCGCAACTCTGTTGCGCCAAAATTCGTTTATTGCGCGGGAACCGTACATTTTTCTACATAAAATGTATCCTATGTCCTTTCCTGGGACTCAAAGTATCTCCATACCAAATTTCAGCGAAATCGGTTCAGCAGTTTTGGCGTGAAGATGTAACGGACAGATAAACACACTTTCGCATTTATGATATTAAGTATGGACTAAAAATATATATTCGTCAATAAAACATCATTTTAATCTAAAAATATATTTTTAGATATTCCAGAAGACAAGCGGAACAAAACTAACTGTGATAAGTGAGATAAACAACCGTCCAGCAGTCACAAAAAACTATTTCGCTGTGATGTATGTTTGAAGAACTTTTCATGGGAGAGTGACTTAAGGTATCACTCCAGACAACATACAGGCGAAAAACCCTTTGAATGCGAACTATGTGCAAAGAAATTCACACGAAGAAGCAGCTTAAATATCCACTTACAAATCCACGCGGGCGTCAAATCATTTACTTGTGACATCTGTTCCAAAAAGTTCTCGCAGAAGAGTCATTTAAATGTACACATACAAGCCCACACTGGCAACAAATTGTATAGCTGCAAAACTTGTCCGAAGAAGTTCTTACAGAAGAGCAATTTGAAGAGCCACATGCTAACACATACAGGCAAGAAACCGTTCGGTTGCGACTTGTGTTTGAAGAAATATTCGCGAAAGAGTGATTTGAATGTGCACAAACGAACTCATATAGGCTACAAACCATTCAGTTGTGATATATGTATGAAGAAGTTTACACAGAAGAGCCATTTAAAAAATCACATTCGTACTCATACAGTATGAATATTATATGGATTTTTTTAAACAGGCTTTGGCCCACCACACATTTCCACCATATCCCACCATTCCCACCATATCTCCTGTGTCGCCAGGATCGACAGCGGTATCCAACCACGAAAAACCCTTTGATATGATCTCAGGGAGCCCGAGGGACATGCTGCTTTAGCGTGATACTCTCGTCGACCTTTGGGGCTTAGTGGTTGTGAGCGTGGTAGCTCAAGCCAAGGATTCGAATCCCGCCGACGGAACAAAAAGTTTTAAATGCTCCTAGGTCATGGATGTGTATAATATAATAAAAAATCTATACTAATATTATAAATGCGAAAGTATCTGTCTGTCTGTCTGTCTCGCTTTCACGCCAAAACTACTGAACCGATTATAATGAAATTTTGTACACATATAGTCTAAAGCCTGAGAAAGGACATAGGCTACTTTTTAACTGGAAAAAGGGGTTGTAAGGGGGTGAAAATGCGTAAATTTGTTCAAATTAAGTTAGTTCCAAAAATTCATAACAGATGGCGCTAAGAGTCGTCTACATCTCGCTATCGCTTGCTCATAAAATAAAATAAAATAAAATAAAAATTGTTTTATTTCCGAATAGATTTGCAACAAATACTTTCAGAACGTTGATACTACTGGTGCCTACCACCGGTTCGGGAACTATCCCGGCGAGAAGAACCGGCGTAAGAAACTCGCACGGGGTCCCACTTTTTACCAAAAAAGTGAGAAAAAAATTAATCTTTTTAAAATAAAATTTACAATTGTAACTTAAAATTATTATACAATGTCAACATCCATACATGATTATTGTAAGTCATATTATAATGATGTAGAAGTAGCCTTGCAAGCAGCCATCCTACTCCCAAGATGTGCCATCGTTTATGAAATCATTGACCTTATAATAGGCTTTGGCACACAAACGTTCTTTGACTACTTTTTTAAATTTATTAATCGAAAGATTTTGAACGTTTTCTGGGATTTTATTGTACAGGCGTATACACTGACCTTTAAAAGATTTACTAACTTTACTAAGTCTGATTATCGGCAAATCCAGCTTGTGCTTATTTCTGGTGTTCCTACAGTGAATGTCACTTTTAGCTTTAAATTTACTTATATTTTTTCTAACATATATTACATTATCCAAAATGTATTGAGAAGCAACAGTTAGAATACCAATTTCTTTAAATTTATCTCTCAGAGATTCAAAAGGAGACATTTTATAAATAGAGCGTATGGCTCGCTTCTGCAGCACAAATATTGTATTAATGTCGGCAGCGCTTCCCCATAAAAGGATTCCATATGACATTCTACTATGGAAATAACTAAAATATACTAATCGTGCCGTGTCTTCATCAGAAATTTCTCTGATTTTTCAGACTGCATATGCCGCAGAACTGAGCCTACCTGCAAGATTAACAATATGAGGACCCCACTGTAATTTACTATCAAGTGTTATACCTAAGAATACAGTGGTGTCTACCAAATTCATCTTCTCATCATTCAATAGTACATTGGTTTGGACTTGCCTAACATTGGGCAAAGTGAACTTTACACATTTAGTTTTACTGGAATTTAAAAGTAAGTTATTAGCATTAAACCAATGTACTATTTTTGAGAGAGCACTGTTTACCTCGTCGTAATTTGACTGTTGTCGCTTCACTTTAAAAATAAGTGAAGTGTCATCAGCAAAAAGTACTATCTCATTATCATTTTCCTTAACAAGGTAAGGTAAGTCATTTATATAGATGAGAAAAAGAAATGGGCCTAAAATAGATCCCTGTGGGACACCTAATTCTATTTTGGTTCCATTGGACCTGTTACCGTTTACTTCAACCCTTTGAGTCCTGTTTATAAGGTAAGAAGTCAAGAGGCTAAGAGCTGAGTCCTTTATGCCATAGTGGCGCAATTTCCTGATCAATGTAGCATGATCCACACAATCGAAGGCTTTGGAGAGGTCGCAAAAGACACCTAGAGCGTCCTGCGACTCCTCCCAAGCTTGAAATATACTACAAAGAAGACCTATACCAGCATCCGTTGTGGATCGACTCTTAGTAAATCCGTATTGATTAATACGTATATTAATACACAGTTTTGAATATATTACACTGTTTTATTACAACAAACGTTGATCACCTGTATGTATCAGTCTGTGCACATTCAAATTACCTTTACGTGTGAACTTTTTCAAACATATATCGCAGCTAAATGGTTTCTCTCCGGTATGAATAAGAACATGACGATTCAAGTCTTTCTTACAAGAGAACGATTTTGAACATAAATCACAAGTATGAGGTTTGTAGCCCGTGTGAATACGATTGTGGGCATTCAACTCGCTTTTGCTTGCGAATTTCTTGGCACAGACATCGCAGGAGTAATTTTTTACGCCCGTGTGCACAACACTATGTAGCACTAAGTATCTCTTCTGTGTAAATTTTTTCAAACAGACTTCACAGCTGAATTCTTTGGTCTCCGAGTGAACGAGTAGGTGCCGTTGCAAATCCACGTACTGCGTATACTGCTTGGAGCAGATATCACAGAAGTATGGTTTATCCCCTGTATGGGTACGCATGTGGACGGTCAAATGGTGCTTCAATGAGAAGCTTTTTGAGCACACGTCACAGGTAAATGGTTTGAGTCCCGTATGAACACACATGTGTACATTTAAATGACTCTTGTTTGTGAAACTTTTTGGACATACTGCACAGCTATAGGGCCTGTGTCCATTGTGGATCCGTTTGTGAACTATCAAGGAATTTCTGCAAGAGAATTGCTTTGAACAAATGTCACACGTATAAGGTCTGTGACCTGTGTGTATTCGTTTGTGGACAGTCAAATGACTTTTACGTGTGAAATACTTAAAGCAAACGTCGCAGCCAAATGGTTTTTCGCCTGTGTGTGTCCTGGCGTGAATGAAAAGTAGGCTTTTGGTCGGAAACCTCTTAGAACAGACATCACATTTGTGCAGATTCTTAGTCTCGGCTTCGCTGGCGTCTTGTATCTGGTCTATGTTTTTTTGTTTGTTTCCCTCACCTGATAAAAAATAAAGATGTTTGTTTAATAGGAGTTAAATTTTTTTCTCTGCTTCTAAGGTCTTAGTTTATAGTAAAAGAAGCTTCTTTTGATAAATAGATAAGAAAGCAAATTAAAACGAATAAAAACTATCCTGAAAAAACAATTATAACAAAATCCTTCGTAATATAAGTACAATGCAATGTTAAAATAAAACACATACCTTCGTCTCTTATATTTTCTGCTGTCTCTTGTTTTATTTTTGCGTGTCCTGAGCTTGTTGTGGGATATTGGTCATGTTCATCAATTTCACTCTGACTAACCTCAAAAGTGATTTCTAGAACTTTTGATGTTGGTGCATATTCTGATTTGATATATGTTTTTTTCTCAATTTCATTGTGTACTAGTTCAACTTGTAGTTCTAAAAATTATACAAAGAAATAAACAGAAAATTATTTTAATGAAAATTGGTATCAAGATACGCTTTTTCTGCTTTTGTAATTCAAGCAAGTAGTTTTGCAGGATATTTAGTGAGTCTACAAACACTTATTACATAACTATACTGTAATCGGCGAAACATGGCAGTAGCGGTCATGCACTCCCTGCAGTGAACTTTAAACTACAGGAAGAGTAACTCCGTCAAAAAAAGTGCACCAAAAGGCTACAAAATGTGGCCCGAATACATGTATACTTTATGCATGTGTTCGGTACACATTTTTCGTGTATATATACACGAGTGACATTCGACCAGGTTGACATGATAATTATTGTCAAACTCATTTTACAATTTGTTTACTTACTTTTTACGTAGCTTTTTACAAAATTTTCGTTGTTAAATGCATAAATGCCCTGTGAAATGGTGTAGAAGTCATACAGATACGACTTTTAATACAGGAATAACCTTTCAAGTTTCATCAGTAAGTGAATTTTTTAAAATTATGCTTAGGTAAAGTTCTTGTATTTTTTTCGACCCAAAAACATGCCCAAAAAGATGGTTTATTTAAGTTGGATGCCAGGGTATTTGCGTAAAATTAAGCTGATCTCTTTGTGTTTGTCTTATTAAATACACGTTATTGTAAAAATGCAATAATAAAAAAATAATATAATTACAAAATTTTTACAAAGTCGCCATGGACAGTGTTATGCAAGATGTAAGAATTTAATCATAATTCATAAACAAGGGTCTGACTGACATCAGTATGGAGTATCTTATTTTTATAATGCGGGTCGTACTTTGTTTAGTAAGAAACGAACCAAATTGGATGCCGAGCCAGATTACTCGTTTATGTAGCATACACTTTAAAAGTCATGATATATTTTGTATGAGTAATGTAATGACCGAAAATTAAAGAGATTACGAAAATCTGCATTTGTACTGTAAGTTTTTTATTTCAATTCTGTAATAATTTAGCACATAGATTTTTGTAATCTGAAAACGTCTTGTCTAGGTGCTCTGGATAGTTTTAAATTTGTCCGAGTCATACAAGGTTTGTTCAAAATTATTATATATTATTATTATCGATGACTTAAAGATCAGAGAAAAATGTTTGATTTTAAAATAATAATTATGTACTCCTTTCTTCGTGTTAGTAGATATGTTTGGTGTATACTGCATAATGCCATCCGCTTTTGACAATTACTGTCCATGGCTTTGTTTCATAACTGTGACAGTGACAATAACCGCACAGGCTGTCGTCCAGCGTGCAATATTATGATACATTACCTGGGAAACGACCTTGGCGAGAATCTGAATTGTCATATTTTAGTGTTCGAAAAGGAGCCAAATTTAAAACGGTTGAAGTATGGGAGTTACGATTCCTGTAGTTTTGTTATTCGTAGACTCCCTGTAAAAAACTTGTCACTTTCTATATAAACCACAATTGACAATGAAGTGTCAGATGTTGTCAATCGCGGCTTTGTATAGAAAATGACAAGTTTTTGACAGAGTCAATGACTGCTACCGCCATGTTTCGCGTGATGTTGCATTGCGCATGAGTTCAGTCTGTATAACCTACCGTTGTCGCTGCAAACTTCATTCTTCACATCTGACTCCTGCTTGATATATAAAGATGGCTCTGTTGTTGATATAATCTTTGTTCTAGATGAGGATAGCTTTAAGACTGATCTATAGACTTTAACGTCAACCTAAAAATGTGTATTAGAAAATATATAATATGCGTATTAGAAAAAAAAATTATTACTTCTTTTTCTAATTACCATTATTAAAAACTAACTAAATGTGTTGCGCCAAAATATTATGTTTATCACACAGCAAATATACCATGTTCTTTTCCCAGCTCCTTATACAAAAATACAACAGCAGTTCAAGCTTATAGGTGAGGTAGACAAATAGAGGCACATACACTTGTATTTATTAATAGCTAGTTAAAAAAAAAACCTTATTTAGGATTTGATTTTTACGGAGATCTCGTGTCTCCACGGCCAACTGCTGCAGCTTGTGACATTGTCGCAGTCTCGTGTAGCAGATGTAACACATCCAGCACTCAACATCTGCGACCTGTTGATGAAAAAGCTCATAATGTCTCCTGCGCCTTTTACGGTATTTAATAAAACTGGTTTAGATATTTAAGCGTCAAGAGGTGAAAGATAAAGCTCACACTGAAAAAGTTACTTTAATATTAGTTTTAATTACCTTGAAGCTAGCTAGAATCTCATAAACATATTGCAGACTTGTGTTATAAATGTTAATTGTTCTTCTACTTGTAGCCAAACATATAGAGCAACAAACGATTTTTGACATATTCTTTATCAATATACTGAGATTTATGGCTTAATTTTGTACAAAATACCTAACAATTTTTAGAAAGAAAACAAAACTAGAAATCCTACACAAATACATATTCTTCTTCTTTTTCTTCCGTTTCTGACATTTTGTTTTTTTTTTTAATTATTGTTCCTTCTTCTTCCAAGTACAATGTTTGGGTTTTAGCCACTGATCTCTATTATACAAGTACGCTGGATCGATGATACACACTTTTTTTTGTGCCTATTTGAAGCGGTATCAGCTCCCCCATTATCATGGATAGGAACTAAATTTAACGTAACCATTGGTAACCATGTATGTATTTTAATTCTCTATGGCTTAATCGTTTGAATTGTTTTCGTGTTTTTAAAGTGTTTTAAAAGGTTTTACGCGATTAAGTAATATATAATAAGTGGTGGTAGTTCATAGTTGAACTATGAATGAGTGTATGTTACGTAAAACGCGGTACAAAAAGGGATGTGGGGTTACATTTTACAGGTGATTTTAACAGCTAATTTCTACGATATTAAACTTTTATTGATAATATAGGCACTTAAAAATGTGGCACTAATCTTATTATACCGTATTCACCACATATTTACCTTTGTTTTACCGATTTTTGATAAACAATAAAATTCAATAGTGCTGGAGTTTTCTGTCGATAAAACTTATCGATATATTATATAATAATTGTATTGAAATCTCCGATTACCGATTTTTATTATCAAATACATATTATGCTCTTAAAATAATTGACAGGTTTCCGTCTGACGAAGGAAGACTGAAATTATGGTTGAAAAAAATTGAAAAGCCTGGTTGGCGTTCGAAAATTGCTACTACCGCTTGCCGTTACTATTCGAAGTGTACAAACGTTCTCTGTGAAAATACAAGGCGCAAAAAAAACCATTTGATCGTGATTATGTTTGGAAAATTTATTTCAGCGTCTACTCTTTCTTGACAGAATGTAACTGTGTAACAGTAACTAATAGTAATAAAATATAATGTTAAAGTATCGCACATAATATATTTTATTATTTATAAATACCTTTCCTACTCCACCCCAATAAAAAAATGTATTCAAACGTTCTATATTTATTTACGGATCGCACCAATTAGTTGATTTCCCTCGCACTTCTGTAATCAGCGCCAAAATGGCGAAAATCGAATCAGATAAAGTAAATAGATAAAAATTGGCTTGCTAGATCCATAAATAAATAGGGAACTTTTATATTATTACTAGACGTTCCGCGCGGCTTCTCCCACGT
This sequence comes from Lysandra bellargus, assembly GCA_905333045.1. Classification (NCBI taxonomy): domain Eukaryota; kingdom Metazoa; phylum Arthropoda; class Insecta; order Lepidoptera; family Lycaenidae; genus Lysandra; species Lysandra bellargus. Next base: position 2,275,503 of record HG995329.1, read on the forward strand.
AAATATGTAATTTCACAGACAAATTGGTCCACAAAAAATAGCCTATATAATCCTTCACGTTATACATTCCCCCGTTTTTTCCACATTTTCCTCTATATCTTAGCTCCTATTAGTCTCAGCGTGATAAAATATATAAAATGGGCTATCTAACACTAAAATAATTGTTCAAATCGGACCAGCAGTTCCTGAGATTAGCGCGTTCAAAAAAACAAACTCTTCCGCTTTATAATATTAAATGGTATAGATTAGTTAGGGTCTAATCACACAGAACACTTATTCAGCTCTGTTGCTTTAATATGATACACTTTAGCACTACTTTGATAATATTAGAAATGAAATTAGAAAATACAATACAACAAAGTTTTTGTAAGAAGCTTATCTTCTGTTTTGTTTTCAGTTTTTCGTAGTGCAAACTGGTAAAAATAAATGGATTATAAGAGAGGTACTGCTACAGGTCAGTTAACAAGAGCTAGCACGATCAACACATTTAAACATTGCGCTTGTGTAGTGTCTGTGATAAGCGCGTGGCGTGACGTCGTACTGCATACGCATCATAAAAAGTCTGCCCGTCTCTCTCGCGCGCGGTCTATATTATGAGCGTGAAGGGGACAGATATTGTTTTTCTTATGCTACTGTTTATAAATACAGCGTGATGTTACAAGTCGGTAACGTGTGATCGGCGCGCGGCCAGCGTTCGGAACCGTACGGTAATTATTGTATATCGTATAAATTTTCATAACGTTATGTATGCCCTTGAAGCAGTAACGTTATGAAAAAATAACGTTATTTGAAGCCCTGACGACAATGCGTTATAGCATCTAATCCTATTTCGCATTTGGATCGCAGATATTTCGCAGTTCGCAGCGTCGCGTCGGTACTCGGTGGACTAGAAACGTAAAGGTACAAGTTGGAAGCCGGCTACGGCTGAGCGATGCGAGCGACATGGAAACGACAGTGGAAAGGGTAAGAACGCCTCGTGAGCGCCGCATGCACTCTCCACACACGTCTGACGTCACACGGCGGCGATGCGCAACGCGTTCGCGCCGCTTATACGCCCGAGAAATGCGCACGTCTAATATTGGGGACGCCTTAGCTTGGCTGCAAAGTATAGTCTGTCAAGAAAATAAAGACGCGCGCGAAATTTTTTAAATGAAATAAAAAAAATGAGAACTTCATTAATTCGAGATAAAAATGTGCAATATGGCAATATTTAAATGTAATAACTATTATGCGTTCTCTGTGAAAATACAAAGAAAAAAAAATCACCTCTTATGCGTGATTACCACTGACCTCCATTATACAATGGAGGTCAGCGGTGATTACCGATTACGTTTTGAAAATCTTCACGCGCGTCTTCATTTTCTTGAAAGACTACAGCAGTTTTCGACATGCTGTTATTTTAATGGGATTCCCGAAATTGAAGATTCTTAATGAATACTAATAATAATACAGTTTTGAATATATTACACTGTTTTATTACAACAAACGTTGATCACCCGCATGTGTTCGTCTATGCACATTCAAATTACCTTTCCGTGTAAATTTCTTCAAGCATATATCACAGCTAAACGGTTTCTCTCCGGTATGCATGTGAACATGAAGTCTCAAATGACGCTTCCTCGAAAAAGACTTTGAACATAAATCACAATTGTGAGGTTTGTAGCCCGTGTGAGTATGTTTATGTTGATTCAAACCACTTTTTGTTGAGAACTTCATGAAACAGACATCACAGGTGTACCGTTTTATGCCCGTGTGTACAAAACTATGTGACTCTAAGTATCTCCTCTCTGTAAATTGTTTTGAACAGACTTCACAGCTAAAACCTTTGTGGTCCGAATGAGTGAGTAGGTGCCGCTGCAAATCCAATTTCTGTTTGTACTGCTTGGAGCAGATGTCACAGAAGTATGGTTTATCATCAGAATGGCTATGTATGTGGCGCTTTAAGTAATACTTGTGCGAGAAGCTCTTTGAACACACATCACAGGAAAATAGTTTTTCTCCTGTGTGTGTCCTGGCGTGAGTGACAAGTTGGCTTTTGGTCGGAAACCTCTTAGAACAGACATCACATTTGTGCGGTTTCTTGGCCTCAGCTTCGCAGGCGTCTTGTGTCTTATCTGTGTCTTGTTTGATTTGATCCACACCTGATTAAAAAATTAATAACATTTATTATAAAACTAGATGACGCCCGAACTCCGTAGCGCCAAAACTCGCTTATCGCGCGGGAACTGTACATTTTTCCGGGATAGAAAGGAGTCCATGTCCTTTCCTGGGACTCAAAGTATCCCCATAACAGTTTCAGCAAAATTTGTTCAGTGGTTCAGGTGTGGGCGTGAAGAGGTAACAGACAGACAGACACACTTTCGCATTTATAATATTAGTATGGATATAAGCAATCATCCCCACATATTTCAGTAGATAATATTTAAGAAAACCCTACTGAAATACGAGCGACAGTTAGTTTAACCACATACCTTCATCTCTTATATTTTCTGCTCTCTCTTGTTTTATTTTTGCGTGTCCTGAGCTTGTTGTGGGATATTGGTCATGTTCATCAATTTCACTCCTACTGACCTCAAAAGTATTTTCTACCGTTTCTGTTGGTGCATATTCTGTTTTGATATTAGTTTTTTGCTCTACTTCGTTTCCTTCGAATTCAGCTTCAAGTTCTGAAAATTATACAAATAAAGTATTATTTGAATTGTTGTTTTTTTTAACATAAGATGTACTATCAGAGAAGTTGATTTCTAGGCAGATGGCGCCATGGCGGGCCTAAGTAATTTGGTCGCATGAAGTCAAATCCTTCCAACAGCTAATATTGAACAGACATAAGCCGGCGAAAGTATGATGAGTAAGTCTGTCAACTGCCTAGGAGTAAATTACCTCGGGTAAACAAAGAAATGTTTGTTACTTAAAAATTAAAATGTATCTCATATACATAATATATATAAATAGTTTTTGTATGTATGTACATATCTACAATATATTATCACTAGATGTACCGCGCGGCTTCGCCCGCGTAATTTAAGAATTTCACGGAAACCGTACATTTTACCGCAAAAAATAGCCTGTCTCTTCACGTGATCTATTATTCATGTGTGCCAAATAACATAAAAATAGCTCCAGTAATTTTTAAGATTTTACACTTTTGTTCCACATTTTCCTCTGTTTCTTCGCTCCAATAGGGATGATAACAAGGTCAAAGATTGAGTTTGCGAGTTAGAGTTTGAGTTTATGGAGCGTTTCGGGCAGGTCTATTTTATGAGATGTTTGAATTGTCATATCTTGGTGAATTTTTAAGCTATCAGAGGACAGAGTCATTCTTTCAGCGATGTTTCTATTACAATACTATTCATACCAATAATTAAAAAATACATATATATATATATATAAAAATACATATTAATAATAAAGTAGCCTATAGCCTTCCTCGATTAATGCGGGCTATCTAACATTGAAAGAACTTTTCAAATCGGACCAGTAGTTCCTGAGATTAGTGCTACAAACAAACAAAGAAACTCTTCCGCTTTATAATATTAAAAAGTATAGACATATAATGTATATGTATTTTCATAAATATCAGATTATATTTTTGGCGCCCTATGAATTGCGACACACAGGTTTTAACAAAAGGTTGAAAAACACTGTTATATGACATAACCTACCGTAGTCACTGCAAACTTCTTTCTTCACATCTGACTCCTGTTTTATGAATAAAGAGGGTTCTGTTGTTGATACAATTATGGTTCTAGATGAAGATAGCTCTAAGACTGATCTATACACTCCAACCTTAACCTGCAAGGAATTGGGTCTGCAATCAGCGGGGCTAAAATGGTTGCTTTGTTGAATCATGATATGAATCATAATATTATTCAATTCTTTAAAGTCGCAAAATGCAACACTGCTTGCAATTCATTTCTGTATTTTTGTACTGATTTGACATTTGTCAGTTTGACAGTTTTGACAATTCATTTGCTGAATTGATTGAGGGGAATGGCTAAATGTGACCATTTTAGCCCCGCAGTACACTTGCACTGTTAACGGAATATTTGCACCTCTACAGTAGTTATGTCTCTAGAAACTCCTAAGCAGCCCACCCTGTTATGTTATGCCAAAAAAAGAAGAGATAAAAGTCATCAACATGATCAGTAAAAAACCTTAGTCTATTTCTTTTTTGTTAATATAATAATTTTGTATAAAAATAGCATAATATTATCATAAACTATAATAATAATATCTATTGACGCTTCACCTAAAATAAGTGCCTGATGGACTTGTGTTACAGGTACCAAACAACAGAAATATATTAAACACATCAAGCCCCATAAGCTCACCGGTGAGCGAGACACAACAGATTTCCAAGAGTCCACTATCAAAGGATTAATACTTTTATACTATACATATATTTAAGATTTTTATTATACGATACACATATTTAATACACATCCATAACCCAGGAACTTTAAAGACTTTTTGTTCTGTCAGTGGGATTCGAACCCGCGACCTCCAGCTAGAGCTAGATGTGTTGAGTCGAAATATGTTTATTGCACGGGAAGAATATTATTTTTTATCACTAATAGGAGCGAAGAAATATAGGAAAATGGGGAAATAACGGGGAAAATTATTTGAAAGGGCTAACTTGAACGCGCTAATCTCAGGAACTACTGGTCCAATTTGAAAAATTCTTTCAGTGTTAGATAGCCCATTTATTGAGGAAGTCTATAGGCAATATTTTATCACGCTAAGACTAATAGGAGAATGTGAAAAAAACGGGGGAAATTATTTGAAAGGGCTTATCTTGCGAACTACTGGAGCAATTTTTATGTTATTTGGCACAGATAAGAAGTAGACTACGTGAAAGATCATAGGCTATCCATTTTAATCATTTTTTAATTGACTATATATTTTATACACGTGCGACGCCGCGCCGGGGCGGGTCACTAGTTATTTATAATAGCGAGTAAAATATTGCATACCTTATTGTGGACAAGAATTTCAGTAGCACCTCGTGTCTGCATGGCCAACTGCTGCAGTTGTTGACATTGTCGCAGTCTCGTGTGGCAGATGTAACACATCCAGCACTCAACATCTGTGATCTGTTGATGAAAAAGCACATAATGTCACCTGTGCCTTTTACGGAATTTAATACAACTGGTTTATATATTTAAGCGTCAAGAGGTTAAAGATAAAGCTCAGACTGAGAAACTTACTTTAATATTAGTTTTAATTACCTTGAAGCTGGCTAGAATCGCATAAACATATTGCAGACTTGTGCCATAAATGTTAATTGTTCTTCTATTTGTAGCCAGGCATATAGAGCAACAAACGATTTTTGACATAATATTCTTTATCAATATACTGATATTTATGGCTTAATTTTGTACATTAACAATTTTCAGACGAAAAAGAAAACAAAACTAGAAATCCTACACAAATACACATTTTTCTACTTATTCTTCTTCCGTTTTTGACATTTTGTTTATTTAAATTATTGTTCCTCCTTCTCCCCAAGTACAATCTTAAGGTTTGAGCATATTACCGGACATGTCCGAAATTCACACAAATTAAAAACTGCAAAGTTTTACATAGGGCTTCATAACGTTATCGAATAGCAGAAAAAATATCGTTACGTACCGTTATTTTCATAATGGTAGCCAGACAACGGTAATTTTTTTAACGGTATCTAATAACATAACGTTATGCATATTTACCGTTATTATTATAACGATATTTTTTCGTTAAATGTATTACGAAAAAATATCGTTAATATAATAATGGTAAATATAACGTTATTTTCTGGTATCAGGTATAATAATAATAATAGCTATGGACCCTTCACACCACGTCAGTCTGACCCCGTGCTAAGCACCTCAAGGACTTGTGTTACAGGTACCAGACAACGGAAATATATTTAATACTTTTATACTATGTATATATTTAAGATTTTTATTATATCATACACGTCATATTTAATCTATTTAATACACATCCAGACCCGGGAACATTGAACACTTTTTGTTCCGTCGTCAGGATTCGAACCCGCGGCCCCTGGCTTGAGCTGCCACAAACTCAACCAATTGAGCCACAGAGGTCGACAGGAACACAGAGGAAGGTATGCGACATCGACGGGCAGACGCGATTATTCCTTCGTGGACAAAAAGCCCGCCCCTCCCCGTCGTCGTCTTCAAAATAACAGAGTCCACCCGGCAGCCAGCGCACGGCGTGCGTGCTGGCAATATAATAATTTATTATACAAACCATAAATGAATAATTATATGATAAATATTTGAACAAAGATATTGAGTACTGCTACTGACCATGTCATTCTCATTAGACGTCATTTTTCATATAATACACACCTATTGGTCACCATACACGTCTAGACTCTAGTTTAATTTTGTGCATACTGCATTTTGAACTGACTGATTAAATTAAGTACTTATTTTACAAAAGGTAACGTTATCAAAGAACATATTATATTTACCGTTATAAATCCTACTAACCGGTATAACATTTATCGTTATAATAATAATAATTGTTATTACATGGTGTTATTAAAAAAAAAAGAAAATTCGTATAATATCGAGTAACGTAGCATAGACAGCTACACTATAAATAAAAGTATAATGTAATATAATATTGAATGTTATAGAAATCAACAAAAGCTTGTGGATTAAATCTATTTTATTGTTTAAACCTTATTAAGCTATGTATAATATATTTTTTGTGAAATTAAACATTAATTCTTTGAACTCATTTATTTTTTTATTATTTTTTTAGTTATTATTTATTTAGTTATTATTTTTAGCAATATTCCGCGAAAAATTTTTTCGCGGAATATTGCTAAAAATAATAACAAATTGAACTAAGTACTTAAATGAGTAGGACTGAGATTAATTATTATTCTAATAATTCTTTGTTAATAATAATTGTTAATAAAAAATTTTGTATATTTTTATTGTTAATATATAGTTAAGTATAATAAAGTATATATTTTGTTCTTCTGTTGTGTTTTAATATACTTACTTAAAAAAATGGTTGATTTTATTGATATTACACTCCGGACACGCCTTCGTAACTTATGGAGTACTTTGTATATTTTTAACTAGGTATTTGTGTGATTTATAAAAATACTTATATAAATAAAATAAGAAAGCGACTTATTATTTAATGAGCATAATACCTACCTATATCCTATATTGAACAATCGGGTCGCGTTTATAACTTCCTTTTTATGTCGCTTAGTAAGAAATCTAAAACATAAAAATGGTCTACTCTTGGTCTAATTTTATTTTTAATTTTTATCGATATAAAGCATGATATACGCCCATCCCTACACGCACACTACAGCAATGCACACAAGCATAAAATGGCCACGCTCTGGCGGGCTAAGTATCGATCTACTTATCCTTAATCTGTGGGTGCTCTCGCCCGACCACAGATAAAAGACACCTGTGTTATTAATCTGTGCGCCCGACGTACTGTTTTACCAACAAAAGGCGTGTTATTTAATAAAGAGCCATCTAGCGTAATATTTGTGTACCTCTTGAACACGATCACGAATAAACAAAGTTATACACAAACGAATAAACGAAGTTATACAAAAATCAGACATTTAGAAGGAAGAACAAACGTCATTTATGCACGAACAAACATTATTGACTATTTATAATTCAATATTGACATACATTTATTAAAAATTATAATGCGGGGGCTAACTTAAGATCATATTTTTAATAAATTTTTATTTATTAAACAAATGACGAACAAACGACGAACAAACGATATACGAGTATAAAAATCAACAAATTAGAAAAAAATAATTGTTGGACTTGGGGGGCTATCTTCCAGGAGCCACCTCCATGGTAGAAACTAGTATTAGTTCCAAGTACTCCCACTACTGCTATCAGCGCCAATTTTTACGTCAAATTTAGTTCTCTACCCGAATATTGGGGGAGCTGATTCCGCTTCAAATAGGCACAAAAAATAGCTGTCATTTCAAAGGGTATCATTAGTCCAGCGTACTTGTATAATGGAGGTCAGTGTACTAGAAGAACTAACGTGGAAAGGTCAAGAATGCTTCACGAGCGCCGCGTGCACTCTCCACACAAGTCACACGGCGGCAACGCGCGTAGCTTATGCAGCGCGCGAGCGCCGCTGAAGCTGATATCAGACGGGTCATTTTTTGTTCATTTTCGTCTTTCATTTTGCATCTTTCACTCCAAGTGACACATCTAAATACAAAATGAAACATTAGTGCCGAATGAATTCATTAGTGAACCGATCCAACTGTGTTGGATATTGTCATCCGGCATCTTTCACTACCACTCCGAATGAACGAGAAATGAACGGTCTGAACACTGAGAGAACGATCATTAGGGTTCAGTCATTTTGTCTCGAGTCCTGTAGTCGACGGACGTCACATGTTGACGACTCTGAAATCTAAACTTCCAAAACTATTATCTGTAGCAGGTATCTTAGTACCTACAATTTGAAGTTTTATTCGGTTAGGTATTCTGTCTCTCATCAAAGTACTTTATTTCGTTAAAAACGGAGCAACAAGAAGCAAAAGTTCTTCAAATTTATTTTCCTCCATTCGAAGGTATGAATCAATATGAAACGAATAATACGAATGAATGACGAATAATATGAATCAGGATCTTCAACTAGTTCTCTCAACAATGTATTTGAAGCTTCTAAAAAAATTCTTCTTTCAATCCATGGTCACGCCCACCACCATCGACGTTTTCTTTGCTTCTTTTTTTGTTAACTCTTTGATTAAAATATGATCGCAAATTAAAATAAATCCAAGACGCAAGACTTCATTCAAGGACATATGAAAAGAAAAGAAAAGTGAATGATCCTTTCTATATCATTCCCTATATGCCGTGTGAACATAGAATGAAAGGAAAATAAAGTATTCACTCGAGTGAATAATCATCCGAGTGAACCGTCTGATATCACCTTTACACGCCCCGAAAAAAAAACGCCCCGAAAAACGCGCACGCCTAATATAAATAATAATTATTTTAATGGGATTCCCGAAATTGAAGATTCTTAATGAATAGTAATAATAATACAGTTTTGAATATATTACACTGTTTTATTACAACAAACATTGATCACCCTTATGTGTCAGTCTGTGCACATTCAAATTACATTTACGAGTAAATTTCTTCAAGCATATATCACAGCTAAATGGTTTCTCTCCGGTATGAATAAGAACATGACGATTTAAGCCTTTTTTACAAGCGAATGATTTTGAGCATAAATCACAAGTATGAGGCTTGTAGCCTGTGTGAATACGATTGTGGGCATTCAACTCGCTTTTTCTTGCAAATTTCTTGGCACAGACGTCGCAGGTGTAATTTTTTATGCCCGTGTGCACAACACTATGTAACACTAAGTATCGCTTCTGTGTAAATTTTTTCGAACAGACTTCGCAGCTGAAATCTTTGGTCTCCGAGTGAACGAGTAGGTGCCGCTGCAAATCCACGTACTGCGCATACTGCTTGGAGCAGATATCACAAAAGTATGGTTTATCCCCAGTGTGAGTACGCATGTGGACATTCAAGTATGCCTTTATCGTAAAGCTCTTAGAACACACATTGCAAGTATATGGTTTGAGTCCTGTATGCACACGCATGTGGGCGTCCAAATGACTCTTGCATGTGAAACTTTTTGGACATACCGCACAGCTATATGGCTTGTAACCAGTGTGTGTTCGTTTGTGAAGTACATAAGAATTATGGTAAGGGAATTGCTTCGAACAAATGTCACATGTATACGGTCTGTAACCTGTATGTATTCGTTTGTGGACAATCAAATGACTTTTGTGTGTGAAATATTTCAAGCAAACATCGCAGCCAAATGGTTTTTCGCCTGTGTGTGTCCTAGCGTGAGTGACAAGTTGGCTTTTGGTCGGAAACCTCTTAGAACATACATCACATTTGTGCAGTTTCTTGGCTTCAGCTTTGCTGGCTTTTTGTGTCTGATCTACGTTGTTTTGTTTGTCTTGATCCTCACCTGAGTAAAAAATATAATAAGATTACGAACTAAAATAAATACCGAAATATAGGCAATGTTAAAATAAAACACACACCTTCATCTCTTATATTTTCTGCTCTCTCTTGTTTTATTATTTTTGTGTTTCCTGAGCTTGTTGTGGGATATTGGTCATATTCATCAATTTCACTCTCACTAACCTTCTCGAAAGTAATTTCTAGAACCTTTTTTGTGGGTGCATATTCTGATTTGATGGAAGTTTTTTTGTCAGCTTCATTTTCTACTAGCTCAACTTGAAGTTCTAAAAGTTATAGAAAGAAAGTATTATTAGACTGTTAGGTTTTTTTTCATGAAATGAACAAAGAAAATATGTTTGTGGCTTAAAATCTCTGTAGTGTGTGTATGTGTGACAAGTGTGTGTACAAAAGTCTTTATAGTACTGGAGTATATTACCTATTTGTTACTACAGTATAATATTATATTTTAAGAGTTTTATACTTTGTTTTAATATATTACATTTTATTTATGTGAACAAAAATTAAATCAATTTAGTGTACCAGTAATTTCGAGGATAGTTGAATTTGTAGCATTATAGCCACCAATACCGTTTTATTATATAATAGTATTTACATTTACATTAAAATCTATGAACAAAAAAAGTTAAGGTTAAAGTTAAATATGGCATCCTTTAGCTTTAACTTTAACCAGAAAAATTGACAGATGTCGTATGAGCATATGGGGTGTTTGGACGCCTATTTAACTTTAACCAGCGATCTGACATTTTGTACTGTGGTTAAAGTTAGTTGGTGCAACCCAGTCTTATTGACTTTTGTATAAACATATAACCTACCATTGTCGCTGCACACTTCTTTCTTCACATCTGACTCCCGCTTGATATAAAAAGAGGGTTCTGTTATTGATGTGATTTTTGTCCTTGATGTAGATAGCTTTAAGACTGATCTATACACTCCAACCTCAACCTACAAGGTATTGAGTATTAGATAAAAATAAAGCTTGTAACTATTTCTTTTTGTAATTACCATAGTGTGATTTAGACAAATAGAATATAAACAAACATTATTATACTTTTGTATTTATAATAGATGGTAATAAAACAATTCGTACCTTATTTTGCATTTGATTTTTAACAAGACCTCGTGTCTGCACAGCCAACTGCTGCAGCTGGTGACATTGTCGCAGTCTCGTGTGGCAGATGTAACACATCCAGCACTCAACATCTGTGATCTGTTGATGAAGGAGCACATAATGTGTTCTATATAATCTTTTCCGGGATTCAAACGGGGAAAAAAATATGAAATCAGTTTAGCGGTTTAAGAGTCAAGAGTTAAAAAATAGTGCTACATACTGAGAGACTAACTTTAGCATGTTTAATACACAGACCAAATAAAAATACTTTTTATTTGGTCTGAGTTTTAATATTAGTGTATCTTACCTTGAAATTGGCAAGAGTCTCATAAACATATTGCAGATTTGTGTCATAAATGTTAATTGTTCTTTTATTTGTAGCCAGGCATATGAAGCAACAAGTGATTTTTGACATATTCTTTTTCAATAAACTGATATTTATGTTTTTAATTTTGTTTAATAATAATTTTTAGGAGAAAACAAAAAACCAAGCTATAAAGTACATATTTTCCTTCTTCTTCTTCAGTTGTTGACATTTTGTTGTTTTAATAGTACAATCTTTATTTATGTCAAGGTGTGAATTAATTATCGGACGTGTCCGAAATAGGCTACTTGCCCTATTTCTTGTAGAACTTGGCCTAGGAAGCCGTATAAAGCACTTAATCCATTTCACTAAATTTAGAAATTCTAAATGATTTAGTGACTAAATTTAGTCAAGTGGAATAACATTTAGAAAGTTACTAAATGTTATTCCACTTGACTAAATTTAGTCACTAATCATTTAGAATTTCTAAATTTAGTGAAATGGAATAAGCGCTTTATCTGTAAAACAAAGTCGCTTTCTTTCCCTCATGTCCCTTTTTGCTTTGTTCGGATTGTTCCCTTTAATCTTTAAAACTACGCAACGGGTTTTGATGATTCTTTCTTTCATCGAGGAAGCTATAGGCTATACTTTATCACGTTAAGACTAATAGGATCGAAGAAATACAGGAAAATGTGGAAAAAACGGGGAAAATTATTGGAAAGGGCTAACTTGAACGCGCTAATCTCAGGAACTACTGATCCGATTTGAAAAATTCTTTCAATGTTAGACAGCCCATTTATTGAGGAAAGATAGGCTATATTTTATCACGCTAGTCTTTTTACTGAGAGCTGTTTACTATCCTAATTCGGCTCCGGTGGAATAAAGTACTATATGAAATTAATAAAAAGCAATGTACATAGGATAAATCAGTATATTATAAGTTTATGGGATAAATCGTATAATCGGTTTTTTCAACATTAGACAATCCAAATTAATTAACAAGATGTCAGATATCGAAACATAAAAAATAAACATATTCTAAAATCTGTACGGCCAACACCATCTTACACTAAAGACGTTTTACCTCAACACCTTCTCTAGATGTGCTGGCCAAGACAGTTCACCAAATGTTTAAACCAAGCCCTAGCAAGGGGCTTCGTAAAAATATCTGCCAGCTGCAGCTCAGTGCTGATCCTCTTCACAGTCATAGTTCCATTCGCCACTAGCTCTCGTACAAAGAAGTGCCGAATACGTATGTGCTTTGTCCTTCTGTGAAACTCAGGGTTTTCAGCAAGACGTACAGCTGCCTCGTTGTCTACATGCAGTACAGGTAGGTCTTCCGTCTTTACCAAACCACCAATAAGACGAGTTAGCCAAATGCTTTCTCTTGCAGCTTCACTGGCAGCGACTACCTCGGCTTCTGTCGTAGATATTGCAACGCTTTGTTGCCTCTGGCTAAGCCACGATACTGCTCCACCAGCATATAGGCATAAAATTCCAGAAGTGGATCTTCCTGTCGCAATATCTCCGCCGTGGTCGGCGTCACTATAACATTCTATGTTACCTCTTTTATAATTCCTTTTATAAAGTATTCCCAAATCGAGTGCATACTGCAGATAGCGTAGAATGCGCTTCAACCTTACGCAGTCTACTGGAGTGGGATTTTTTAGTTTTCTGGAGACCACACTCACAGCGTATGCGATATCGGGTCTAGTGCCAACCATTAGATATGCGAGTGCACCAACCACTTGCCTGTAGTTCCTGAGAAAGAAGTCGTCGTCCTTCTCTGGTTTCTGAACTACTTCTTCCTTAATAATCGGAGTGGATACCAGTCTGCATTCTTACATTCCAAACCGTTTCAAAATTTTCTTAACGTAGGCTGTCTGGTGAATTCTTATATCACCACCTTCTCTGGTTTCCATCTCTATTTCCAGGAAATAAGAGATTGCCTTTGTTGTAATTTTGAACCTCTCTTTTAGTTTTTCAAGGAACTTCTCAATAACACCTTCACTTGTACCAGCAACCAACCCGTCATCGCCATAGAGAGCTACTATCAGCTTTTCGTGTCCAATATCTCTTTTGAAGAGGCATGGATCTGCCTCACTGACTTCAAAGCCAATTTCCTTGAAGAAATCAAGGATAGTCCGGTTCCAACAACGAGGAGCTTGCTTCAGACCGTATAAACTTTTCTTTAGCAGACAGACTCAACCCATCCCGTCATCATACCCATCTGGCTGCTTCATATATATTTCTTCGTCTGATAGAGATCCATATAGAAAAGCTGTTGAAACATCGAACTGACTTAGGTGGGATTAGTTTCATGCCCTCACTAGCTGCAATACTCAAAACAGCTCGGACTGTTGCCATCTTGGCTACAGGGCTAAAAGTCTGGTCGTAGTCTTCTCCCTTTCTTTGTCGAAAGCCTTTTACTACTAGTCGAGCTTTGTACTTGCTGACCGTACATCAGGGTTTTGTTTCACCTTATAAACCCATTTGCATGGAATAGCTTTCCGGTTCTTGGGTAACCTGTCTAGAATCCATATCTTATTTTCATTCAGGGATTCAATCACACTCTCCATAGCTTTAATCCACAGCTCCTTATCAGGGCAGGCTATATTGCTTCCTTGTACGTGTTAGGCTCTACATAGGAATCTGTGCCGACATATGATACGTAATCATTGAATTTACCAGGGCGTCTGAGGAGAGAGCGGTCTCTCAAGCGCATCTCATGTCTTGCTAACTGCTCAATGATCTCCCCTTCATTATCATCATTGACTCGTTCTTCAACTCTTTGCTCATTCTCCCCCCCCCCTAATTCAATAGATTTATCTTCATCTGGCATCTCTGGAAGTACATTTTCTAATTCTATCTCATCACTAGCAACAGGGGCTTCAACAGCGTCTTGGCTTTTTTCCTGGGCAATGTCGCTGTGCCTCTCAACCAGTATGTCCTCATTCACATCAGTATTAGAGGTAGATTTCCTTCAAACATATAAAGGAACTTCCAGGTCAGTCAATTCTTTCTCCACTTCCGAACCATCAGCGTCAATTTTTGATTCTATGGGTCTTTCATCAAATGTAACATCTCGAGATCGTACCAGAGAGTTTGATTCCTTGTTCCATAGTCTGTACCCATCGTCGTTGTCATAACCAATAAAGATGCACTTTTGTGCCTTCTTCTGCATTTTCTTCCTTTTTGTTTGGGAATATGCACGTAGCACGTAGAACCAACGATCCTCAAATGTTTTATTTGTGGTTTCTTACCAAACCACAGCTCGAAAGGGGATTTATCTTCCACAGAAGTTGGACCTGTTCTGTTCAAAATATAAACCGCAGTCTTCACCAACTCAGCCCATAAAACTTGAGGAAGTTCTCCATGTGCATACATCATTGCTCTAACCATTTCCACGATTGTACGGTTTTCCCTTTCACTATTGCCATTCTGTTCAGGCGTGTAAGGCATAACCAAACGTTGGTGTATTCCGTACTTGTCCAATTCTACTTACTACGTACTTTTTCATTATCGAATTCGCCTCCGTTGTCACTCAGGAATTCTTTAATTTGGTGACCTGCAGCCTTCGTATCTGCTAACATCAGACTTAGTAACTCAGGTACTTCCGATTTATTTTTCATGATGTAGGTACACGTAACGGTAATTGGAGAATTCGTCTTTGAATAGGACGAAATACCGAGACTTCGAACAACTTGGTGGGAATGGACCACATACATCAGAGTGAATGCAACAGCTTTTTCTCGGACACCAAGCTTCTTTCTGTGTGTCTTTCCAAAAATGCATCCTTCGCATAGACTCCCACTGCTCTTTGACTTTACATCAAGTTTTCGTTCTATTACTTACTTCACGTGGCGTTTGTTGTGATGACCCATACGTTCGTGGTAAAGCTGTAACGTGTCAATTGCATTCAACATCACTCTTTTCTTCGGTTGAACCGCTTTACAGTTTAGTTTGTACAAACCGCCATGTTTATGTCTACTTCCAGTCACACACAATTCTCCTTTAATGCTAAATGAGCAAGTAGTGCCTTGTGAGATAAACAAACTTTCTGTGTTTATGTCATGTGCTGAGAGCACCGAAAAAAGATTCTTCGTAACTTTCGGAACTAGCCACACATCATTCATTATGAATGTTCTGTCCTTTGTCTTCATGAGAATCGAACCCTTTCCTATCGCATCTACCACTTTGCCATCAGCAGTGGTTACCATGTGTGGTTCTTGGAAACACTCGAAATCCTGGAACCAGTCACTTCTCATTGTAACGTGGTGTGTGGCCTCGTTGTCAACGTACCACTCATCCCGATCCGTGTTACAATCAATGACGTTGACCAGCACAGCCATCATGTTGGTCATTCCTGCTTTTCCGCACCGTTCTTTCTTAAGGCAGTCCTTCTTGAAGTGCCCAACTTCACCACATCCATGACACTTAAACGCTTTGGGTTTTTTCTTAGTAGACCTTCTCTTACTGTCAACAACCAGTGCTTCACCAGTGGATCTTGACACGCATCCAGTATCTTCCTTGGAAGTTGTCGTCAAGGCACTTTCATGGGCACAAAGCTGACTGGTCAGATTGTCTATAGTTCTGTCCTTATTTGACATTTTAGAGGACCGGTTGGTCTTTCTAAGAGTTCACTAGAGGTCGGAGGAGTAAAGAGTAAAACTCGATTTACTGTGGTGAACTGGAGACAGATTTGTGCTGCTTATATACAAAAATTTACATAATTATTATTATTACAAAACTGTACAGAAACTGTAATTTTGATTGGCTATTGCAAAACAGAAAGAGACACAATGAGTGACATAAAAATATTTACAAAAGTGAGAAAGAGAAAAAAATCGAATAAGAAATATTTACAAATCTAAAAGATTGCCGCGCGGGAAACTGGCCGGCCCGCGATACGTGGCGCTGGTATCGCGCGAGTATAAATATAGGCTCGCGTGCCGCGGCGAATTCAGTTCGCGCACGAATTTCATACCGACGTCGTCACCCTGTCGCTCGGCGCCGCGCCGGTAATAATAGTAGTTGTGCCGCCATTTTGTGAAGATCTGAAGGTCGCGCAACGCCATGAAGACTGCAGCTGCGCTGCGAAGATTCCGCGCTCGACGTAGCCTCGATGTGAAGATGCGTAGTGAAGTGTTGCGAAGAATTCTTTTTAGAAAAAGTCCTTTACAGGGCTGGGTCACGTCCGGTATTATTACACGAACGGTTTCTATCGTTATTGCGAACGTACGTTCTTAGCAGAACGATTTTCTTCTCTGTTTCAATCTTTTACGACGGACGTATACAAAGAAGGCGCGCGTTCCTTTCGGAGCGCGTTGTTTTCTTTGTTTCAATCGGCGAACGAACGTGTAGGTACTGCTACAACATCATTAACCAACTCGACTTGAAGGAAAAATATTCTTCTGGCAATGTATCCAAAATCTTGCAGATAAGTAGTATTTCTGGCAGCTCCTTCCCAGCATCAGCTTTACCTAGCTCTTGATTTAGATTATGCCACAAATTCTTAGCTTTGGATATATGAGTTGCAATGTCATCTGAAATGTCCATCTTCAACTGAAATAGGCTCGTACAGGCGTGATACAGACGGTCGTCGTTCACGCCGTCATATAGCCGATGCAGTTCATCTCAGACATCACTTGGACTTGAAAACCTGATCACCTTATCTAAGGCTTCATCGGAAATATTGTTCGTAATCAATAAAAGAGCCGTACTTTCTAGTTTTAAGTATTCTCCTAAATTTTTCTTGTAGCATCGCCACTGTTGATTGCTGGCTTCTCTGGCTTACTAACTTTACGATTCACAATATCGATAAGCCCATCCATACCTCTCAGTAGTGCAGTCATTCTGTATCGCCACTGCACCCAGTTGGTACCGTCCAACTTTGAGATTTGCATTTTACTTAATTCCATAATGAAAAGGTACACTTCTTGCTTTCTGGGCACATAACTGAGAGCCGTTTACTATCCTAATTCGGCTCCGGTGGAATGAAGTACTATATGAAATTAATAAAAAGCAATGTACTATCAGAGAAGTTGATTCCTATGCAGATGGCGGACCTAAGTAATTTGGTCGCGTTACGTCAAACCCAGCCGACCGATCACAGCTAACATTGAATTGACATAGGCCGACCACATGACTTAGGTCCGCCATCTGTATAGGAATCAACTTCCCTGATAGTACATAGGATAAATCGTATAATCGTTTTTTTCAACATTAGACAATCCAAATTCATTAACAAGGTGTCAGATATCGAAACATAAAAAATAAACATCTTCTAAAATCTGTACGGCCAACACCATCTTACACTAAAAAGGTTTTACCTCAACAAGTCATTAGACTTGAATATGTTATTTGGCACAGATAAGAAGTAGACCACGTGAAGGCACATAGGCTATCGATTTTAATCATTTTTTCAGTGGCTATCTATATATTTTATACCCGTGCGACGCCGGGGCGGGTCGCTAGTAATCAGATAAAAGAGATTTTTGATAAAAGTTTAAATGATTGTTAAATAAGTCAATTTGAAAATATGATTTTATATTTTTTAATTTGCACTGACGAAAACGCTTTTGCGGTAGGTACTTCCAATTTGGATGTGACGTCATCACACTAGTAATTTAATATCTTGCTTTTATTTAACGCGCTCGTTATATGTAAGTTTATTTGTACATAAATAATAAGAATAGGCCTAGAATGATTTGTAAAATATATTTCCTTGAATAATTCAAATAAAACATCAGTTTTGGGAAATGAAATAAATGGCCAAAACTTTTCTCCAAATGTTTTCCTATTTTTAATGAAATGAAATACTTTATTAAATCAAGTTACATAGTTTTTGTTTGTTAGTATAAGGCTTAAAGGTTTATAAATTGTGTTAGTAACTTCATGTTTAAATAAATAATAATATTTACCTAATTTAATGACTAGTAATATTCGGTAATTTAATAATACACAGTTTTGAATGTATTACACTGTTTTATTACAACAAACGTTGATCACCTGTATGTGTCAGTCTGTGCACATTCAAATTACCTTTACGAGTAAATTTCTTCAAGCATATATCACAGCTAAATGGTTTCTCTCCGGTATGAATCAGAACATGACGATTTAAATGACCTTTACTCAAAAAAGATTTTGAACATAAATCACAATTGTATGGTTTGTAGCCCGTGTGAATACGTTTGTGGGCATTCAACTCGCTTTTTCTTGAAAATTTCTTGGCACAGACATCACAGGTATACCTTTTTATGCCCGTGTGTACAACACTGTGTATATCCAAATATCTCTTCTGTGTAAATTTTTTTGAACAGACCTCACAGCTGAAAGCCTTATTGCCCGTGTGAATGAGAAGGTGTCGTTGCAAATCTATGTTCTGCGCATACTGCTTGGAGCAGATATCACAGAAGTATGGTTTATCCCCAGTGTGAGTACGCATGTGGACATTCAAGTGTGTTTTTAGCGAGAAACTCTTTGAGCACACATTACAAGTGAACGGTTTGAGCCCTGTATGAACCGGCATGTGAACGTTTAAATGACTCTTGTTTGTGAATCTTTTTGAACATATTGCACAGCTGTACG
The DNA here is from genome assembly GCA_905333045.1 of Lysandra bellargus. Classification (NCBI taxonomy): domain Eukaryota; kingdom Metazoa; phylum Arthropoda; class Insecta; order Lepidoptera; family Lycaenidae; genus Lysandra; species Lysandra bellargus. Next base: position 2,294,545 of record HG995329.1, read on the forward strand.
GTTTGTGTCCATTGTGAATCCGTTTGTGAACCGTCAAGGAACTTTTATATGAAAATTGTTTCGAACAAATGTCACATACATATGGTCTGTAACCTGTGTGTATTCGTTTGTGGATGATCAAATGACTCTTCTGTGAGAATTTCTTGGGGCATACATCGCAGCCAAATGGTTTTTCACCTGTGTGTGCTCTGGAATGTATGAGAAGTAGGCTTTTGCATGAAAACCTCTTACAACAGACATCGCATTTATGAGGTTTCTTGACCACAGCTTTGCTGGCGTCTTGTGCCTGATCTGTGTCGTTTTCTTCGTCATCTGTGTAAGCAAAATGATAATGTTTATTTCAAGGGATGTAAAGAGTTTTACTATCTTTCTTTTGCTTTGAGTAAAAGTTGAGTAAGTGATAAATTTGGCTATGAACCTTAAAATGTGGTTCCCATTTTGAGGCACAAATTTTCGTACTTTTATAATGATATAAATAATAATATTTTGATGTTACTATAGGCAATGGTAAATTAAAACATACCTTCATGTCTTATATTTTCTGCTCTCTCTTGTTTTATTATTTTTGTGTTTCCTGAGCTTGTTGTGGGACATTGGTCATATTCATCAATTTCACTCTCACTAACCTTCTCGAAAGTAATTTCTAGAACCTTTTTTGTTGGTGCATATTCTGATTTAATAGAATTTTTTTTCTCTACATCATTGTCGATAAGACCAACTATAAGTTCTGTAAATTAAACAAAGAAATAAACAAAAATAAAGGGAACAAAAAATTATTTTAATGAAAATGGTTATCAAGATAGGCTTTTCTGCTTTCAAAATTTAAGCAAGTACCTTTGTAGGATATTTAGGGAGGCTAGGAACGCTTAGTGTGAAGCCAAACGAGCAAAATTTGTGAGTTGTGAGTCGCAGAATTGGGTCGCGTAAATATCTTTTCATACACTCACAAAATTATGCTTGTGTGAATCAAACAAGACTTTTATATGAAACAGATTGCAGCAGAATTTCTGCCAGCCGAAATTCTGCGACTCACAACTCACAAATTACGCAAGTTTGGCTTCACCCTTAAGGCTCCATTCCACCGCTGCGCACGCTGTGCACGGCCACGCGCATGCGTAGACGTTCATGGATTTATTTCTTTGACTTGACACAATTCGTGCGTAGCGTATGCGTGGGTTGCAGTGGACACAGTCACATATATTTTCTTACAAAGCGAAGCTTGACGCACGTGCGTAGCCTCTCCGTGCGCCGCGGTGGAATGGAGCCCTTATTCTAATGAGTATAACCAACCATTGTCGCTGCAAACTTCTATCTTCACATCCGACTCCCGCTTGATATACAAAGAGGGTTCTGTTATTGATATATTTTTTGTCCTGGAAATAGATAACTTTAAGTATGATCTTAAGACTCCATACTCAACCTGCAAATAATATTATTATTATTATTATGGTATTTTCGATTTTCTCGGTTTTCACCGGCAAAATGGCATGTACGAGCCGAAGCCAAGTACACACCAGGTAAGTTATTTATGTATTAGGTGAATTATCAGCTTGTAATGTATGTGATGTATGAATGTGTGAGTTTGGATGTGCTTGCGGTGTATTTAGTGTTGTACGTTCCTCATCTGTCTGTAAGAACTTTCGTACTATACGACACGTGTTGAAGATAACAGCCTTTTGCATTAAATATGTTAAATTGGGAGGTAGTTGTAGGGTGTCAAGAGATTTGTGAAGTAATGAAAATGGTTTTGTTTTTATTATTGGAGTTTACTCCTTAAGAATCGATTTTCATATATAAGGCGCCCGGTATGAGAAAAATCCGAGGGAGATAAAACCTACTAACAAGTAACGAAAATGTGTCACGTTTTTGGACGACGGAAACATTCTAATTTGGCTGTGAGTGTATTAAGACCATAAAGGTAATATACCTTTTTTTTTTTTTACGCATAGGAAACCCATCATGGGTGCCCTGGGTTGGGTACCCCGGGGGTATGTGAGACTCCTACTCACTAAAACCACCTGCGGTAGCCTTCAGCCGCATACGGAGGGATATCCTGGTTCTCTCTACCACAGGACTCCCTCCACGACCGGCCGGTCTACCTCAGAAGGGACCGGACTTCCACCAAAGTAAGGGAACGCTCCGGCAAACTGAAGCGTTCCCCTCGGCGCCGGGACTAGCTAAGCCGGGCAGGTTCCCATCCTTGCCCGAGCCCCGGATTAGACGGAAGTTTGGAGGTTCGCGTAACGACGCCTCCGCACTCCCGTCCTACGCCAGCGGAGCGGAACAGAGGATGGGTCATTCTCTCTGTTCCGCTCCGCGGCCTCTTTCTGCGAAAGGACGGTTTCGCAGAAAGAGACCGCCGCCTGCCATGCCTCATCGCTCTCGAGCATGCAGCGAACCATGCTCGAGAGCGAGAGATCTCGCCCAAGCACCGCCATGAGATCATGGCGCTGCACGGCCCAACGATCACACACCTCGAGGGTGTGCTGGGCCGTGTCCTCCGCAGCGCCGCACTCATGGCAGGCTGGCGTAGGCTCCCTCCTGGCGACCTTACACAAGTACGCACCGAAACATCCGTGTCCGGTGAGTACCTGTGTAAGGCGGAAGGTGAGGGGTTTTCTCTTGCGACGCATCCACGCTGCAAGAACTGGACGCAGAGCCTGAGCAGTACGTTGACCGTACTGGGCCTGCGCCAGGTCCTCACCCCACCTCCTCAACAGCCACTGCTCTCCTAGCCTTCGGACCCGCCGGAGCTCCTCCCATTGCAGGCCTTCGCCCCGCGACCTCCTCTCTGAAGCGAAGAGGTGCAATTCGGCGAAGACCCTTGCAACCAGCTCCCACGGCGGGTCTCCCGCCAGGGCAGTAGCTGCCGCCCAATAAAGGTAATATACCTATCGGAATATAATATTAAATAAAATAATATAATTATATAATAATATAATATAATTATATTATAATATAATTATATTATAATATAATTATTTCAAATTCACGGAGAGGGTAGCCGAGGTGTTGCCTTTGATGTTAGAAGAAACCCCGTTCCTCTAGGCCTATTGGGAGCGGAGTTATGGCTACTTTAGTAAGACGTTTGACAGTTGCCGAGCTGTCAATGTCAAAGTTTAAATGCTTGTAACTCGGCAACTATTTGTCCTGGATATGGGTTTCTTCGGCTTGATCTTCCTGGATATTTCTCCTCTATTTGATTCTGGCCTTAGAATTGAGAAAAAAAATGATGTCTCTGATTTAGTTCAAATTCAGGGAGGGGGTAGCTGAGGTGTTGCCTTTGATGTTAGAAGAAACCCTGTTCCTCTAGGCCTATTGGAAGCTGAGTTATGGCCTTGATCTTCCTGGATTTTTCTCCTCTATTAGATTCTGGCCTTAGAATTGAGAAAAAAATATTTTGAAATAACTATGGCAGAAAGGGGTGTAGATAATATTGCCGGAACATCTGATTTCATATTATATTAATCTTTTTTCAGTTGAATAAACTCTTTTTGCGTATGGTTAAATACTCGTACTTAAGGAGTAAACTCCAGTTGTGCATACGAGCTGACACACTTTTTTATTATTATTATTATAGGTAATCAGGCGAGCAGTTGACACAACTGATGTTGCCTGTATCAGATAGCTCTCTGTGAATTTTAACAGTGATTTTTCATATATCAATAATATATGAGATTAAAACAGATCTTTACTTATTAATAGTAATTTACCCCATATAATGTTACCCCAATTTGAAACAAATTGGGGTAACATTATCATGAAGACTGAAGACTGATGTGTTTTGCCGAAATTCTCTTGCTGTTTGAGAACTACATAATATTTTTCTGGGGTAAAAAGTAAAAACTCTCCTTGTATTTTCTGAACTAAAGTATCTTCATTTCAGATCAGAACTTATGTTAGCAGATAGACAAACAGAAAGATAGATAGAAATACAGATATAGCATTCTAACAGAGACAAAAGATTTAATAGGTACCTTATTTTGGATTTCATTTTTAACAAGATCTCGTGTCTGCACAGCACACTGCTGCAGCTGGTGACATTGTCGCAGTCTTGTGTGGCAGATATAACACATCCAGCACTCAACATCTGTGATCTGTTAATGAAAAAGCACATAAAATGTCTTATATCTTTTCTGAGATTAAAAATTTAATGACACTAGTTTAAGCGTCAAGACGAAGAAAAAGGGATTAAAGAGTTATAGATTGAGGGACCCACTAAAGTATCTATAATATTAGCATGAATTACCTTAAAGTTGGCTAGAGTTTCATAAACATACTGCAAATTGGTGGCATAAATGTTAATAGTTCTTCTATTTGTAGATAGGCATATGGAGCAAGATGTGCTTTTGGACATCTTCTTTCTCAAAATACTAAGATATTAAGATTTTAGGCCGTATTTTGTGTAAAATAATTATTTTCAGATGAAAAATAGAACATCTTTTAAGAATTTTATTCTTCTTCTTCCAGTTTTGAAATTATTTTTTTCTTAGTAATGATTCCTTCCTCTTCTCACTGAATATATAACCTTTACGTAGTAAGAGATCAACTACGATTATTCAAGTACTACGGAATACGGATAAGGAACGATGCGACGTCAGCGGTCCGACGAACGTTCATTAAAAAAACAAAATGTCACAAATGGAAGAAGAAGAAGAAGATGGAGCTCCATGAGTATCTTGCAATTTGCAAAGTTTCTTGTTATTTCCAATTTTTGTTGTATTTTTCGTTTAAAGGTTCCCATTTTCCTGTATTATAATTGATATTTTTATGCCTAAAATCTATAAATATTGAGAAAGAAGATGTCTAAAAGCACGTCTTGCTCCATATGCCTATCCACAAACCGAAGAACTATCAACATTTATGGCACAATTCTGCAGTATATTTACGAGACTTTAGCTTATTACAAGGTAAACCATTCTAATATTATAAAAGGTCCAAAGTGCCTCTCTCAGACCTTCTGTCGTTAATGGTTTAAGTGCAAAAAGTGCTCTGAAACAGTTTCAATGAATTGGTATGGAAATATGAGAAAATGCCTTAAATTCCTGAAAATGACATAGGATGACATGCTTTTACATCAACAGATCACAGATGTTGAGTGCTGGATGTGTTACATCTGCCACACGAGACTGCGACAATGTCACCAGCTGAGGCTGTTAGCCATGCAGACACGAGGTCACACTGAATTTGTTTTACAAAATAAGGTATTTGAATATTTCCAAGCTATTGCTCCAAGCTATTATAATAAAAGTATATGTTTGTCTAATTGTCTACCTAAGGTAGGCACTTCACATGGCTATTTGTATTTGCCAAACAATCACCATGTGTAGACAGTATGTTTGACAAAGTATTGGCCTTATTTGCCTATTTGACAAATATGACCAATACCAAATACACATATCTGTATACACCTTTGTTGGTTTATAACGCACATCAAAAGAGTCAATAAGGCAAGTAAACAAAATGAAGTAAAAGTATTTGACCTCCATGTGTGGAAGGCCGTATAATTGCCTTTATTTGCTTGTTTGTGAATATGTCAATAATTTTATCAAATGCAACAAATAGCCAATAGCAAATACAAATACAATGTGAAGTGCCTCCATTATGTATAAGCCTAAACTGGTGATGTTATTTTAAATGAACATTGGTAAAGAGGTACATAGAATTGGGAAAAGAACTTGAATATAAATGGTATGAGTCCTGCGCTACTAATAATAAAAATTAAGAGAGTAACTGTGTCAAAAAAATTGTTATGATTCTACAAAATGTGACCAGAATACATGCATACTTTATGCAAAAGGAGACCCAAATTACAAATACATGCAGGAATTTGTGTAATTACAGAAGTGACATTCATTGTCAACTGCTTTATTTTGTCATTTTGAATGTAGTGTTTTGTAGCTATTGCCATATTTTAGTGTGCGAAAAGAACCTTTAGAACCAAATTCAAAATGATTGAAGTATGGGAGTTACTTCTTTAGTTTTTATGCTTCGTTCAAACCTACACGACCAAGCGACTGCGAAGCAAGAGAGTCAATACAAAACACACATTTGACAACTTGACGTAACTTGACGCTCCCGCTTTGCAGTTGCTTGGTCGCGTAGGTTTGAACGAAGCCTTATTATTTGTAGGTCCTGCATGATAAACCTATTTTAGCACAACACATCTAGTTTATTATAATGCTAAGTTCTCTTTGTACAAAATATTATTACTACAAAAAGAAATAGACTAAGGCCTTTGAGCCAAAACTTTTTGTTGACGCTTTGTTATAGAATCTCCAATAAAAATGTATGGAATTGACATAAGGGTTTGTTAATATGGCGATTCTATATAAAAGGAGCGATAAAGATCTTGGCTCACCCTCAAGGTTCATTTTAAGGTGTACTCAATTCCTTGCAGGCTGAGCATGAAGTCAGATCTGTTTTAAAGTTATCTACATCTAGAATTATGACTATATCCACTGAACCAGATCTGAAGACAGAAGGTTGCAGTGATAATGGTAGGTTATGTTAATTATAGGAGAGGTGATCATAGAATCCTTAAATGCCCTGCAAGAATACTTGCTTAAACTTCAAGAGCAGTAGAATTTTGTGGCCAGCAAGCCAGATGGGCGTATAAACAAAGTTGTTTTTTTTTTAAGAATAAGTATTTAAAAAAAATAGAACTCCAAACTGAAAATTTGATTGTCTATGAAAGTACTTCCATAATACTTGGTCTTTTGTATTTTAACTATTCCAAAGCTCTCAATATTGTATAACATATCTATTTTATTCTTAAAAAAACACCTTTTTTTCATACACAGGCCATTCTGGCTTGAGACCTGCAATGTTATCTTGATACCCTTACCCACTTAAAAATATATATTAAGGGGGTTCGTTTCCCATACAAAAAAACAATCGACATTGATTAGCTAATTTCATACTATTACTACATAAATTTATATGCACATCTATTTATTTTGCAATACCATTCCTGCGAAATATATTTAATGTAGGTACTTTATTTCACACAGAAGTCACATTTTTATTGATTTTTTTGATAAAAGTATTTTAAATATATTTCGCGGGAATGGTATTGCAAAATATATAGATATGCATATAAAGAACAAGGGGCTTTTTTGTATGGGACCCGTACCCAAGCTGTAGCACGCTGAGACATATATCAAATGAAAGGGCTTGAAAAGCTATACATTTTCTTGTATGACACAAAATCTGTAAACCATGTGAGAAAAAAGTTAACGAGGGTAGAAGGTAAGAAAAAATCACAAAAAATCATCCTGTGTTATTGTATCAATTTATAGTGTTGTTGGTAAGGAATCATTTCTGGAAAGTAATCGTATATGACAAACTTAAGGAAAGTGTTATATTTTAGAATATTGTTTCATATTTTAAAGAAATGTATGAGAAAATAATAAAACCTTAAAAATCTAACCTTTCCTGGATTTTACCGTATATTGTTACTTTGGAAAAATTGTCTATAGCAATACTAGCGAATGGTGCAATAATACAGGCAGGATGTTTTATTTTTTGCTAAGAAATAAAAACAATATAGATACTAAAATAAAACACTTTCCTTAAGTTTGTTATATACGATTAGTTTCCAGAAATGATTCCTTACTAGCAACACTATAAATTGATGCAATAATACAGGGTATTTTTTTGTGATTTTTTTCTTATCTTCTACCCTCATTAATTTTTTTCTCCCATTATCTGATTTAGAGATTTTTCGTCATACAATAAAATGTTCAATTTTTCAAGCCCTTTCATTTGGTATATGTCTCAACGTGTTACATTGGTGGGTACGAAATGCCCCTCCTTCTTTATGTAGTAATAGTATGAAATTAGCTAATTAATGTCGATGGTTTTTTTGTATGGGAAACGAACCACCTTAAAAAGTGCTACCAATAAAATAAAACAATTTTCAAAGTAAGTGGTACACTAAATTGGTTTAATTTTTATTGATACATAATATAATAATATAATTTGTACTCTGTATAAAATTTTCCTTCTAAAATTTTTATAAAATACTTTACTACTGCTAGTAACTGTTAGTAAATATTGTGGACGCTCACACACACACAACAGAGAAGTTATTTGGCTGGTATAGGGGGGTATTAGATTATCATTTATATTGGACCCTAGATCATTGAGTCATTTATATTGGATAATGTAATGTAGATAAATGATTCATTTCTTCCTTGATCATATATTTTTGACGTTTGCTGAGAGATTGGATCCAATACGGTCATAGAAATTGGTGTTGCCAGTTATTTAATACAAAAAAAAGAGTTTTTAATTTCTTGTTCGTTACTATTAATGTAATTCTTTTTCTAATTAAGTATATACTTGAATAATCTTGCTGAAATACCATAAAACAAGCCATATTAAAAATGACGATGTATTTTGACAAATCGAATTCTCCGAGATCTAGTAACACTGATGTCAATATCTGTCAGCATTAGCGCTCCCCGTTGGCTATTGAAATCACATATGACGTAAAATAGGATCAATGTTAAATGATAATGTAATAAGCAGATATAATCAAATGATCTTTTTTATTGGATCCTATATATTATCTCTTATATATAAAATTCTCGTGTCACAATGTTAGTCCGCGAACTCCTCCGAAACGGCTTTACTGATTTTTACCAAATTTTATATGCATATTCAGTAGGTCTGAGAATCGGCTACTGGGTACTTTATATATTGATAAGTGCATTTGTTGAATAAATAATAGTAAATTATCACAACCTGAGACTGACGGCGACCATTGTTTGTGCTGCGGGATAGCGATCGACGTTACCATGGTGACATACTTATTTAGTTACTTCAATAAAATAATATGGGTGAAATTAGAAATACTTTATATTATGGCAAAGCAACGTTTGCCGGGACAGCTAGTGATCCTATAAATGATCCAATATAAATGATAATGTAATACCCCCCTTAGGTCCGCCATCAACTTCTCTGATAGTCTCTTTAAATGTAAATAATCAAACAGTAATAATACTTTGTATAATTTTCAGAACTTGAAGTTGAACGAATAGACAATGAAGTAGAGAAAAAGACTTCCATGAACTCAAAATGTGCATCAACAAAAAACATTCTAGAATTTACTTTTGAGGAGGTTAGTCAGAGTGAAATTGATGAACATGACCAATATACCACAACAAGCTCAGAACACGCAAAAATAAAACAAGAAAGAGCAGAAAGTAAGTTATAAATGTAAAGCCTTAAAATGAGAACCACTTTTTCAATACAGTTTGTATTCATTTTAGTTGATTAAATACTCATATTTCAGAATGTATGTGTTTATTTAAAGGATACTTTTACAGTAACTTATGAAAGTTATAAAACAAAATCCCAAACTGTCATTAAATATAGGTACATTATCATATTTTTTTACTCAGGTGAGGAACAAAGCATACAAGTCAACACCGATCAGACACAAGACGCCAGCGAAGCTGAGACCAAGAACGTGCATAAATGTGATGTGTGTTCTAAGAAGTTTGCCATCAAAGGCCTACTTGTCATCCACTCCAGGACACACACAAGAGAAAACCCATTTAGGTGTGACGTTTGCTTTAAGAATTTCAAATATAAAAGTCAATTGATTGTCCACAAACAAATACATACAGGTTACAAACCGTATATGTGTGACATTTGTTCGAAGCAATTCTCTTGCAGAAATTCCTTGAAAGTTCACAAACGGATCCACAATAGATACAAGCCATATAGCTGCGCAGTATGTCCAAAAAGTTTCACACAAAAAAGTAATTTAAGCGACCACATGCGTGTTCATACTGGGGATAAACCGTACATCTGTGATATCTGCTCCAAGCAGTACACACAGATGTCGCATTTGAAGCGGCACCTACTCTCTCACTCAGAGACCAGAGCTTTCAGCTGTGAAGTCTGTTCGAAAAAATTTACACAGAAGCGATACTTAGAGTCACATAGTTTTGTGCACACGGGCATAAAAAACTACATCTGTGATGTCTGTGCCAAGAGATTTGCAAGAAAATGGGAGTTGAATAATCATAAACGTATTCACACGGGCTACAAACCATATAGTTGTGATTTATGTTCAAAATCTTTTTTGAGGAAAAATCATTTGATACGTCATGTTCTTACTCATACAGGAGAGAAACCATTTACCTGTGATACATGCTTGAAGAATTTTGCACGCAAAAGTTATTTAAAGGTGCACATACAGTCAGTATGTGCACGTGATTAACATCTGTTGTAATAAAACTGTGAAATACATTTAAAACTGTGTATTAATACGATTTACTAGCCATAATCGTTTATTTTAAGAGCTTTTATTTAACTTGCTCTGTATGTATATTGTATATATTATGTAAGTATGTACCTATATTTCGACTTGTGGTGGAATTTTGGAACTTAATTTTGAAGTAGATTTAAGAGATTGAGATATTTAACCGAAAGAGCTGAAATTTATGCGCGTTTAGTTTGGATGACAATGCACGATATGGTAGGTATGTGATAATTATTATTTTCGGGGAATAAATAAAACTAGCGAAAAAAAAATAACTTTACGACCACTGAGGTAATTTACGACTGATGATGACTACATATTTTAAGTAACTCAAATTAATATTTGTTACTTTTTAGTTGCTGTTTTTTTGGAACGAAGTTCTTTATCGCGCGTTGCGAAAAGAGGCTAGACCAGTGGTCCCCAACCTTTTTTTCATGCGGGCTTGGTGTCGCGGGCCGCAACAAAAATTTTTTAGGGTTCAAAAATAACATTCTTCAAAATTAACGATTTTAAAGTGAAAAAAATTTAACGACTATCACGTAGACTTTACGTTATTTTGTCGGTGGGCGTGAACTTCAAAATTTTTTAACATCACGCGGGCCACAGATACAGTCCCGGCGGGCCGCGGGTTGGGGATAGCGGGGCTAGACGGAAAGAAAAGGCGCTGTAGGGGGAGAGGGCGTCGATAGTATTGCTGGGCGTCAACTAGATGGCGTTTTTGAGGATAAACAGCGACGCGTTGTTAGTATTCCTGGGCATCAATAGATGGCGTTTTTGTAATATTTTTTTAGTATACAGTATGCACAATACACATGTATTAAATAGGTAGGTATAGTCTGTCAAGAATCTATAATTCAAATAAACTATAATTCAAGTAATGAGAATCCGTAAACACGTAAAAAGCTATGCAACTTTTGAAGACAAATTATTAATTGATGTGACATTTTTAGCACTAATGCCATATATAGCACGAATAAGGGTATTATTAAACTTATAAATTATCTTTTTAGCTTACAAAAATACCGATTGAAAAGCCCAAAAAACGTTGTTCAAAACTTACGTATTTAATGTTAAATCCACGTGTTTGAGGCATTGTTTGACTATTCTTATGGTTTATTATTTAGTGGGACCACAAACCTCGACAATATCTAGCATAAAATGTTCACTAAAACCTTTATTATCACTTTTATTACATGAAATATGCAGACCGATTCCTTTGTTATGTCCTAGTAAGTAGGACATAACTTTACACGCTTTTGACGCTTATACACCGATATAAGGCTCTCTCCTAAGTCCTAGTATATATATAGGTAGTATCTCAAATAGATTCTCAATGACCAAAATAATATTTGCATTGCTCCAATGGCCTAAATTACACGGTTAATATTATCACGATTCTAGTATCACGGGATTCACAAATAGTACTGCGATACTGCGATTCGGCCTATTACACCATCAATATTATCACGGAATCGTGATAATATTGATGCGTGTAAAACCCAAAGACCTATCCTAAGTTTATGCCTATACCAATACCCAGTGCCGTAAATAGCCTTTTTTGCACCCTTATTTTTTAACCGACTTCCAAAAAGGAGGAGGTTATATGTTCGGCTGTGGATATTTTTTTTACTATATTGGGAAGCATCTCTGGGACGCAGCGGGAACTTATCGGGAGCAAACCGAAAAAATAACAGTCCTGCCTGATGCGGGATGCCTGGTCTGGCCATTCTTGCGCCCCCCCAGAGTTTACGCCCTGTGCCTGGGCACCGGTGCAGTGACACGTAGTGATTATATTCTCTTTGACCGGTGGCACCGCCCTATTTACGGCACTGATTACGACAGTATATTATAAGTTTATGGCCTATACCGTGTTTCTTTGGTCATTGGTAAAACCTGACAAAATACAAATTGCATTGCTCACATTGAAGGCAGAGACACGTATAAAAAAAAATTATAAACAGAGTGGTTTTCTTTTTCTTTGCAGAGACATGACGAGAAAAACGATAAATAAAAAAAGTAAATGTCAAAAATGGAAGTAGAAGAAGGCGAACCGAGAAGCCCGAAGTTTTTGTTTGGTCCTATTTTTCTTCTGAAAATGTTAATTTAGGCCTAAATTCTTTGGATATTGAGAAAAAACATGTCGAAAAGCACTTATTGCTCGATCTGCCGTTGTACAAACAGAAGAACTGTCAACATTTATGGCACAAATCTGCAGTATGTTTATGAGACTCTCGCTAATTTTAAGGTAATTCATGCTATTAATAAAGATACTATGGATACTAAAGTAATTTTCTGAGTCTTTACCTATGTCTTTAGCCTCTTGACGCTTAAACCGCTTGACTAGATTCCATAAATTTGTATGGAGATACCTCTATGTACTTTTACATCACAGATCGCAGATGTTGAGTGCTGGATGTGTTACATCTGCCACACGAGACTGCAACAATGTCTCCAGCTGCAGCAGTTGGCTGTACAGACACAAGGTGTTCCTGAAATGCTTGTCCACAATAAGGTATGCAATATTTTTACTTGCTATTATAAATAAAAATGATATTGTTCCCGTGCGAAAAACGTATTTCGGCGTAACACATCTAGCTTATGATAATGTTATGCTATTTTTATAAAAAATTATTACAAAAAGAAATAGACCAAGGCTTACTTTTATCCCTTCTTTTTTTGGCATATAACAGGGTGGGCTGCTTAGGAGTTGCTATTGACAACTGTAGAGGTGCAAATGTTCAGTTAACAGTGCAAGTGTACTGATTGCAGACCTAATTCCTTGCAGGCTAAGGTTGGAGTGTATAGATCAGTCTTAGAGCTATCTTCATCTAGAACTTTAATTATATCAACAACAGAACCCGCTTTATATATAAAACAGCCAAAACAGGATGTGAAGAAAGAAGTTTGCAGCGACAATGGTAGGTTATGTAATACATACTTTTCAACTTATTGTCAAAACATGTTGACGACCCCAAGGGTGCCAAAAAGATGTTATACAAAAATACATACATGACACTATATTGTGGACATATTATACAAAAAGGTATATCATGAAAAATTTATATGTATATGAGATACATTTTGATTTTTAAGTAATAAACATTTCTTTGTTTACCCGAGGTAATTTATTCCTAGGCAGTTGACAGACCTACTTATCAGACTTTGGTTGGCTTATGTCTGTTCAATGTTAGCTGTTGGATGGATTTGACTTCACACGACCAAATTACTTAGGTCCGCCATCCGCCTAGGAATCAACTTCTTTGATAGTATATCTTATGTTAGAAAAAATTATCGGCCAAGTGCGAGTCGGACTCGCGCACGAAGGGTTCCGTACTGTAATAGAGCAAAACATAGACCAAAAATTGTATTTTTGTATGGGAGCCTTAATTTTTTATTTTATTTTAATATTATTCTTAAATATCGAAGTAGACGTCATATAGTTAAGGGCTTTCTGAAAATATCAAGTGCTTACCTTTTGCCATTATTGATATCGAGCAAAAAAGGCCAAAAAAATCATGTTTGTTGTATGGGCTAAATGGCCCTTAAATATTAATTTTATTTTGTTTTTAGTATTTGTTGTTATAGCGGCAACAGATGTACACAATCTGTGAAAATTTCAGAACTCTAGCTATAGCGGTTCTTGAGATACAGCCTGGAGACAGACAGACAGACAGACAGACATTGAAGTCTCATGAATAGGGTCCCGTTTTCACCCTTTGGGTACAGAACCCTAAAAATAACAATTCAAATAATACTTTATTTGTATAATTTTCAGAACTTGAAGCTGAATTTGAAGGAAACGAAGTGGAGAATAAAACTAATATCAAATCAGAAAATGTACCAACAGAAGAGTTAGAAATTACTTTTGAGGAGGTCAGTCAGAGTGAAATTGATGAACACGACCAATATCCCACAACAAGCTTAGAACACGCCAAAATAAAACAAGAGCCAGCAGAAAATATAAGAGATGAAGGTATGTTGTTAAACCGACAATATATAGTATATCCTACTCTCTATTAATATTATAAAGGCGACAGTTTTTGACGCTGTATAGATGTTTACTGAATGAATTTTAATGAAACTTCACAATAATATGCTTATTCATCAGAATAATCATAGGCTACAACTTTAAACCGACTTTCAAAATGGAGGAGGTGTTATAAACTATTTCACCATGCATCATCCTATTTTGTCCCCATGTTCTGTCCCTATGTGTGTTTTATTTTAAACTAACTCACAACCCTATGGGCACAGCTAGTTTAAAATTAAACTCTTTAAAAGTAATTTATCGAAGACATAAAAGAAGTGAGAACCACTCCCATTAAATGTTAAAATATTTTTTTCAGGTGTGAATCAAATCAATCAAGACACAGATAATACACAAGATGCCAGCAAAGCTGAGACTAAGAAACCGCACAAATGTGATGTCTGTTCTAAGAGGTTTCCGACCAAAACCTTACTTGTCATTCACGCCAGGACACACACAGAAGAAAAACCATTTTCCTGTGATGTTTGCTCCAAGAAATTCTCACAGAAGAGTCAGTTGATCGTCCACAAACAAATACACACAGGTTTCAGATCGTATAAATGTGACATTTGTTCGAAGCAATTCTCTTACTTTAATACTTATACACGTCACAAATGGGCACACACTGGACACAAGCCCTATAGCTGGGAGATGTGTCCAATAAGACGCACAATTAAGAGTCACTTCAACGCCATGAATAGTCATATGGGACTCAAGCCATTTTCCTGTGATGTATGCTCAAAGAGCTTCTCGCACAAGTATTACTTGAAGCGCCACATGCTTAGCCACTCTGAGGATAAACCATACTTCTGTGACATCTGCTCCAAGCAGTACAAACAGAAATTGGATTTGCAGCGGCACCTACTCACTCATTTGGACCACAAAGGTTTTAGCTGTGAAGTATGTTCGAAAAAATTTACAGAGAGGAGATACTTAGAGTCTCATCGTTTTGTGCACACGGGCATAAAAAGGCACACCTGTGATGTCTGTGCCAAGAAATTTGCAAGAAAAAGCGAGTTGAATAAACATACTAAACGTGTTCACATGGTTTACACGGGCCGGAAACCACACTGTTGTAATATATGTACCAAGTCTTTCCTATATAAGAGGGATTTGAGTCAACATATTCTGGTGCATACCGGAGAGAAACCATTTAGCTGTGATATATGCTTGAAGAAATTTACTCGTAAAAGTAATTTAAAGGTGCACAGACTGACACATATACGTGATCAACATTTGTTATAATAAAACCGTGCAATACATTCAAAACTGGGTATTATTACTATTTACTAGCCATTAATCGTTTATTTTCTGAATCGTGTGGGATGTGTAAATATGTAACTCATTTTATTCAAAACCATAACCAAAACGGACAATTTCAAAAAATAAATCTGAGATTTTGAGACAGCGCTTTGAATCAACAATGTAGTTTCTTCCTTTGTTTTTGTGTTTTCCTCGTAAAAACGATGGTGATACGTATAAGAATATACAATTTAGAGAAAATAAAGTCAAAACCAGCCAAGTGCGTGTCGGGCCACGCGCAATATAAGGTTCCGTAGTAACGCTAGTTTTTGATATTTTTTGAATGGTCAATGAATCTACATATTTTATAACCTGTTATACATTACCACAGACATGTATGCACACAGTAGTAATGTTACTAACAACATCATCTCAGTTACGTTTTTAAAGGAATTTAAATTATTTAAAGTTCCTTTAATACTTCTCCGAACAGTTAATTTTTTTTACTTGATAGACTATAATTACTCGAACTTGTGAAGTCGCCGTGATAGTTTTTCTTTTAATGTCAGCATATTTCCTACTCCCGTGAATATTTTTCCAGAAGCGACCGTTTAGCTGGTAGAAGGGGGGACACTGCAGGACTCTAAAGATTTTTTTGCACTTTAAAACTTCATATTTCACATCTCTAAATCGGAAAATGATATAATATTATACTCATAATATTTTTAAAAAATCTATCCAACGACACCTCCCACGGTGGGGTGGACGCGAAAAAAAATATTCAACCCTGCTAAAAATATAAAATATTATGTGTACTTACCTTAAACATTTTTTTAAAGATCTTAAATATCATTTTGTCGGCATCATTAGTATGTGCATCCGAATTACAGCTTTGTAGGTCCTATAGTCTCTGAGCAAAACCACGGACAAACAGACGGACAGATAGACGGGCGGATAGACAGACGGACGGACAGACTGAAACTATAAGAGTTCCTTGTTGACTATGGAACCCTAAAAGGAGATGTCTCATATTATATATTTTATGAGTAACTAAATCACATGTGGCTTTTCACTGTAGGTATTCTGTACCGGTTGTATCACGGGGAGTGCTCTGAGGAATTGTTCGGAATTATACCTCCTGCAACCTTTCGCACTCGTTCTACGCAAACAATATACCATCCTCATCACTTTGATGAGTGGCAGTCTTCCACCGTACGTTTTTCGGAAGAAAGCGTATTCCCTCTTAAGGCGACGCCTTGATAATTTGGCTGTAGCGATGCCGATTTTTCTCAGCAATGACTAAAGCTAAGAAACTAAAGTTCATTGTCAGTATTCATCATGTCTTTGTCTTTGAATTGCCCATAGCATAACACGATTGGACAACTTTTATAACACAGAATTATCAATCGAAAAGACCTCTGTAAAAAAAGGGATTCCTATTTTTCCAACAGAGGAGAGTGATTTAAGGTTCCAAAATTTGTACATAAATTGGTTGAAGCATACACTTTAATATGTGCATAGCTTATATGAAATGTATTTATGGTTTTTGAATTTAGCGACAAAAACCATTTTGTCGCTTACGCCCTTTCCATTTTTTGCTGTTCCATTGCTTGTTTTCTATGAGGGGCCGGCCCGGCCTCTCATAGTAAACAAGCAATCTAAAACATATCCAACACGGTTTCTTACTTTAACGCGGCGTCACCTTAAACGCACCTGTAGCTCCACTAATGTTGCCAGTGTCCATAGTGGCGGTAATTGATTTCTATCAGGTGACCCGTTTGCTCGTTTGCCCTTTTATTTTAGAAAAGACGTACGATGTTGACATTTAAACATTGCGCTTGTTTAGTGTCTGTGAATAAGCGCATGGCGTGACCATAAAGGTAAAGGCCCGTCCGCACGTTTGCCAAACCTCAACAAATCGTCACAAACGGTCACAAAAACAAATGTGTGGATAGGGAGTTTGGCTTGGTTTGTTTAGGTTTGCAAAGACTTGTAGCCGATCCGACCCAGTGTCGGTTTTTGAACGAAAATCAAAGGGAATTTGCCGCAAGCGTTTGCCACCCGTCCACACGTTTGTGCGCGTTCATTCTTGTCGATGTTCTGTAAGCGAACAGACGTGCTATACGTACGTAGTATGTCTGTGTGTGCTTTCGAAAAATGAATGACTGGTGGTCAAATGAAAACGTATTAAATTATATTATATTAATTATATAGTTTTCTTATATTTATAACTAGCTGTTGCCCGCGACTTCGCCCGCGTCAAATTAAAATATATCCTCCTTCTTTTTGGAAGTCGGTTGAAAAGTAGGCTAAGTTAATCCTTATTACTACATAAGGCTTTAAGCTATCTACCAAAAAAAGTTCCGTCAAAATAGCTCCAGCTGTTTTAGAGATTAGCCGGAACAAACAGACAGACAGACAGACAGAGATACAGAGAAACGTTTAAAAATAACGCGATTGCCCTGCAGGTTATTATTGTGTAATATAAAAAAGTACTCTGTGATTGTGTACGAGATGACAGGCCTGACGGATATGGTGGGGCTGCCTTATTGATAAAAAATACCATACCTTTTAAAGTGTTGACATTGCCACATGTAAATAGTACTAATTTCAATAGAGTCGGTTAGGGATGGGTAAGGCAGTAAAAACTGAGTCAGAGTAAAAACTCAAACTCAGTAAATACTGAGTATTTACTTTATTGTATGAGTATTTACTCATTGGACACAGTAAAAACGTTTTATTCAATATTTTAGGTTCTAATTACACTTAAACAAATCAAGAACATTAATTACAGAATAATAAAAAATACTTATAATTTAACAGATTCATAATTTTAAGTAAAATAAAGACAATGTAGACCAGTGCCGATACCTTTAAAAAAGTGAAAAAGAATAATAGTTGGATGAAACCCGTTACAAAAGGAGGAGAATAATATAAAAATTAAGGGAAAAATAATTTACGGGCGATCTGAATTCGGGAAGGGTGTGGGGGTGAGGTTTTAAGGGTAAAAAACGATTTATCTCGATTTGTGATAAAACTAAAAGTCCTATGTAATTTATTTGAGAAATATATTTTATTTTTTCACCTTATTTCGAAATCTTTTTATTTATTTTATTTTATTTCTTCAGAAAAACTTACAGCTATGCAATAAAGACAATTAAGACTAATACAGTTATCTATGAGCCATTTATAAGTTTTTACATATTATATAGAAAAAATACCCTAATTTTCAATCGGAAATTCACCCATCAAATATCAGCTGTTTTAAAAAAATTGGTATGCTTTCTATTCGTTGAAATCTCTACTTTCCAATAGCGAAAATATATATATATATATAAAATCGAAAAAAATTGAAATTTGAAAATTCTTTATTAATTTCATTTAAAAATGTGATAGCTGCAATTTGTTGTAATTAAAAAGTTGATTAATTATTTAATTATAATTACATTTCTGTCATCATAGAAAATCTCATTATATCAAGCAGCAATCACATTTTTTTTCAAATTTGAGTTTTTTTAGATTTTTTGCATTTTCTGAAAAGATTTACTATAGTAGAACATAAATATTTTTTTACCATCAGAAAGTAGAGATTTCAACGAATAGAAAGCATACATTTAAAAAAATATATATATATATAAATTTTGACGGGTGAATTTTCGATTGAAAATTAGGGTATTTTTTCGATATAAATTCGAAATAAGGTGAAAAAATTAATCTTTCTTATCAAATAAATTACAGCGTATTTGGTACATAAAAATATAAGTTTTCACCGAACTTCGCAAAATTTTTTTAAAGATATTAATAAAAAACCAAAAACATGTTTTTTTTAATTTTTCGCATAAATTTTGAGGTTATGTGAAAAAGACGTGACTACAAAAGTTTTAGATTTTTTTCTTACCTACAACTTAGCCATTTGACTTTATTTCATTGTAATATTAGTTTTGCCGGAAATCGAGATTAACCGTTTTTCCCCCTTTACACCTCATATCACCCGTAAATTATTTTTCAATGGGTTTCATCCTACCTTATTTTTTTTATTTTAAAATTATCTGTCTTGGTCTAATGTAGTTTCATGTTGAAGGTTGTCAATACAGGGTGCAATTAAACCTCCCTGCCAACATTTTTCCAGGGCTTTGGTATCATTAGGAGAGTCCTTTAAAGCAACATAACTTGGGTGCTATTAATTCTTTTATGAC
The DNA here is from genome assembly GCA_905333045.1 of Lysandra bellargus. Lineage (NCBI taxonomy): Eukaryota > Metazoa > Arthropoda > Insecta > Lepidoptera > Lycaenidae > Lysandra > Lysandra bellargus. The sequence continues at coordinate 2,314,289 of HG995329.1, forward strand.
ATAACATCTTATCTCATTTAAAATCGTTGCAGAACGGTCACTAGCGGCGCGGGGGAATGAGAGAATTTATTTTTAAACAAGGATCATTATTTCAAAATTTGGCAGGAAGGTTTAATTGCACCCTGTATGTCGACCCTTCGCTTCTCTTAATTTCTTCATAGCACCAAAAACTCTTAAAAGTAGCAATAATAGGGTCAAAACGGGACGATTCTTTAATGGTTTATAGTAGTGATAGGTGATGATGATGAGGAATGTAATTTGCGTAGTAGCATATGCTTTCCGTTCTTAAAACAACGTCGAAACTCCCAAACTTGTATCTATAAAGGGTCAGAAGTTCTCTCAGCACCTTCCAAACCATAGTATACCCGGTGCAAAATCTTACTTGTTGGTACATATGCTTAGAATACTGCTCACGAAACCGAAGTCATCACATGTTTCCATGTAAGTAAATTTTGAGGAGTTCCCTCGGTTTCTTATGGATCCCTTCAAAATCGGTTCACAAACGGCGGAGTAATCGTTGAACATAAAAAACGAACATAACACCTCTTCCATTTTGAAAGTCGGTTAAAGTTGTGGCCTAATATGTATTACTCTGATGTATAAGCTATATTAATGTAAAGTTTCATTAAAATCTGTTCAGTAGTTTTTGCGTGAAAGAGTAACAAACATCCATACATCCAAACTTTCGCCTTTATAATCGTCTACCTAAATACCAAAATCATAATAGTCTATCATCAAAATTAGATATTCTATAGCTGAGGTACCTAATTTTTTGTTACTGAGTCCAAAAAATACTAAAAGAAAATTTTGCATTCATTATATTATTGAGTGTACTTATATAATTTATTTTCATTTAAACTGGTTATACTTAAAAAGAACATAGCTTATACTTAAAATACAATACAAATAAATAATAAAATATAAAGAAAAACCTTAAATAATTCAATTTTGGTTAGTAAAACATAAATACTCAGTCAAAAGTAAATACCGAGTGTCTAAATTCATTTTTACTGAGTATTTACTCTGGTCTGAGTAAATACTAAGTAGCTTACCCTTCCCTGGAGTCGGTGTACAGTTACTAAATCCCAATATGTATATTTTCTCATTGTATATAGCACAAAATTCCTCTTCTACATTTCTAGATTTAAATAACTTACTTAATTCATTTTCAGGCCCAAAATTAGTAATGGGTGACTTTAATGCTCATCATCAGAGTTGGGGAAGCGATGTGTCCAACAGGGATGGGGAGGATTTATTGGATATCATAGATAAATTTAATTTATGTGTGGTCAATACAGGTGACCCCACACGGGTCGTGAATATTAATGAACATAAAAGTGTAGTTGATGTTTCCATTAGTTCTCCTTCATTAGCACCGAACTTATCTTGGCAAACTTTGTCTTCTTCATATGGTAGTGATCACTATTCACTACCTTATACATTTATCTTTGGCTTACAAAACTAATAGCATAAATAATAAAAGAATAAGAAATAGATATAAATTGGATAAAGTTGATTGGAGTAAAATTAAAAATGAAATAGATGGTCAAATTAAGGATCTTCCTGAAATTCGTTTAGGAAACGAAGTAACTGCTTCTGAATTACTAGCTAAGACAATTATTGAAGTAGCCGATAAGCAATTTCCTAATAAAAAAAAACCAATGGGAACCAAAGTTCCATTCCCTCCGTGGTGGGACTCCGAATGTTCGGAAGCAGTTAAAAAAAGGAAAATCATTGAAAAGCATTGAGATGTATGAAAAGGAATATTGTAATAATATGTCTAATGAAAATTTTGATAAGTTAATGCAAATTAATAAATCCACTCGTATTTTTTTAAAACAAAAGAAGCAAAAGGGTTGGAAAAATTTCTGTTCATCTCTATCCCCATCCACATGTCCTTCTGAAGTGTGGAAAAACATAAAAAGACTTAGATCTGTATTCAAAGAACAGACCATGGTACTTCCTAAAGACTTTTTAAGTAATTACGTTGATCAATTAGCTCCATTTTCAGTAGCAGAATATTTTCCGGCCTCTTCACCATCCTGTTACATAAGAGAAAATTCGTATTCTGCACTAGATTCTCCATTCACAATGGTTGAGCTGAAGGGTGTTTTATCAAGCGTAAATGATTCTACTCCAGGCATGGATGGTATTCCGTATTCTTTTTTAGCTAACTTAGGAGATAAAGCATTAGGTTACTACTTACATCTTATTAATACGGTCATGATTTCTGGAAACATTCCTGACTCTTGGAAAACTCAGGAAGTAATACCAATATTAAAACCTAATAAACCCGCAGACGAAACCACTTCATATAGACCAATAGCCCTATCATCAGTTTTAATTTAATTTGCTGAAAACCTCATTAAAAATAGATAAGAATGGTTCCTGGAGCATCATAAATTATTGTCAAATAGTCAGTTCGGTTTTAAAAAAGGTAAATCCACTTTGGACAATTTGAGTATATTTACTACAGATATTCGATTAGCTTTTGCAAATAACAATACGTTGTGGCTGCCTTTTTTGATATTAAGTCTGCCTATGATAACGTTATAATATCAATACTAGAGAAAAAAATGTACAAATTAATTATTCCTCCTATTCTTATTAGTACTTCAGTCGGAATTTCCAGGAATTGCTATTGTATTCTATTGTTGTCGCGATCACCGGTGCTCGCGCGGGGCCTGAAGGATTAGGTTTATAATTAATTTAATTAAAGAAAAATTAGTTTCTGTATTTTTTAACGATATTGAATGTCTTATTCGTACAATATTTAAAGGGTTGCCACAAGGGTCGGTTTTGAGCCCAATACTTTATAATACGTATAAACGTATGATTTGGCTTCGGTAATTAAAAGTGCAAAATTCTTAGGTGTTCATCTCGGCAATAAATTAAATGGTAACACACATATTGATCATGTGATTTCTAAATGTGAACGTAATTTGAATATGTTAAGATGTCTTGCGGGAGTCTGGTGGGGAGCTCATCCGTTTTGTTTAAAACTCATTTATAATGCTGTTATTAGAAGTGTCTTAGACTACGGTATATTTTTATTAGTAGGTGATAATTTATGTGTCATGAAGAAATTAGATAAAATTCAATCCAAAACTCTCCGAATAATAGGTGGAGCTATGAAATCAAGTCCCATTAATGCCTTACAGGTAGAATGCACTAAGCCACCTTTAAGTCTAAGAAGACAATATTTATGTGACAGATTTGTTTTTCGTTTAAAACAGTACAAATTCCATCCATTATTGGAAAAAGTAGCTCAACTAAATGCTGTTTTAGAGTCTCATCCCCTTTACAATAAGTCATTACCATCCCTTATTGTAAGTTATCGTAAACTTCTTTCAATATCTGCTCCTATTTATCAATCCGATGTACTACCTTTGTTCTCATACAATTTTGAAAGTCTGTTGATTGAACCTGATGTAAAGTATGAATTAGGTGTAATTAAAAATAATAATAGAAATAATTTTATAAACACTCAATACAGTAATTGGCATCATATTTTTACTGATGCTTCTAAGTTACAATAAACAGGAAATGTAGGAGTTGGTGTATATCACAGTCAATATAAAATACATCAAAAAGTTAGAATGCCTATAGAAAGTTCAGTATATTCCGAAGATGTTTAGCCATTTTTAAAGCTTTTGAATACGTATTAATGTTTAAATTAACTAAGACTATTATTTTTTCAGACTCAAAAAGTGTATTACAGGGTATTGAAAAATTTTCGTTTCGCAGTAAACCCTATCACCATATTGTTTTTGATATCAGATATAAACTTTATAAATGCATTGAGAAAGGGTATACAGTAGCATTTTCTTGGGTTCCTAGCCACTCAGGAGTTGTAGGCAACGAAAAAGCAGATAAAATAGCTAAGGATGCAGTGCAGAGTGGTGACTTGTATCCATTTAACATTTTCCCCAGTAACCTTTTGAGTTTACCGGCAATTGATTTATATAGAGAATGGAATAAATATTGGGAATTTACTGGGCAAAATAAGGGTAACCGTATGTTTAAACTGCATCCTCTAGTACCAAAAAAGTCTTGGTTTAATAGAATCAATAGTTCAAAACGAGTTATTTCATCTATAATAAGAATGAGATTAGGACATGCGTGTATTCCTAGTCATTTAAATAGAATTGGCATATTCAATAATGATATCTGTGATTGTGGGGAGGACACGGGAACTTTAGATCACATATTTTTCTCGTGTCCTTTGCTTGATCATACATCGTTTTTATCCTCATTACACTCCCTTCATGTTCCTCTTCCTACTAGTATGATGTGTATATTATGTGACCCCATAAAATATTTAAGTATTTTATCTGAATTTATAATAAGTAATAATTTAAATTTATAAAATATATAATTACTGATATTTCGTATACTATTATATTCATAAGTATTAAGTATTTATATAAAATCTATCCTATCTATCCAAAATTCCGTCCTTGCTATCCCTACCTTTATGATTTATCGCGTCATAAGTTTCCCAACCTTTGACCACTCGACACTGGCAATAGTTTAATGCTAGTCGCCATATAAAAAAAAGTAGAAGAAGGAGAACCGAGAAGCCCAGTTTTTGTTTGATCCTATTTTTCTTCTGAAAATTAGGCCTAAATTCTTTGGATATTGAGAAAAAAACATGTCGAAAAGCACTTGTTGCTCGATCTGCCGTTGTACAAACAGAAGAACTTTCAACATTTATGGCACAAATCTGCAGTATGTTTATGAGACTCTCGCTAATTTTAAGGTAATTCATGCTAACCCTTCTATATGTGCAAAAATATTTGCAAAAGAGTAGTGTATGGAATGTGCAAAAAAAATGGCGCCCGGCCTTACCCCCTTTTTACAAATAATATAATATTTTTACATCCAAACCATATTTTATGTTTTTGTAAAGAATTTTATAATATCTAATAAATTTTCTATCAATCAAGCCATCATAATATAGTATTTAGTCTGATTTAACATTCTTTTTAGAAGTATATATTTTGAAATATATTTTTCTGACTATTTCACATGAAATAAATTAATATTTTGTTATATTCTACACGACAGAATCCAAGAATAGACCCTTGTTTATATAATTTATCGTCACAGCTTGAGATGTTTACAAAAACAGGTTATAAATATCACTCGAAAAAAATGCGTTTCGTATTACCACAAGCAAACTTCGTCATTATGGCTTTACAAATAAAGTTCAAAATGGCTGCGGCCGGCAGAATATGACCGTTAACTGTAGACTTTTAACTCTTTGTTTTGGAAATATAAGAAATACTATCGATATAAAATAGTCATGTAGACGTTGTGTAATAATTTCTATAAGCCTTTTACGTAATTAATTTACAATTATATGAAGCAAATTCCGTCCAAAACACTTATAACACACACAACTTTTTTCTCAACTTTCACAAGTTATTACGATGTATTTCTTGCAAATGATTATCTAAAACTACTAAATACTATTAAAGTAAACTATTTTACTACTTACATTCGATAAATCCAATTATTATTTCACACAAATCACACAAAATGACAGAACACACACGAAACAATTCACGATTTTCTAATGACTGAAAAATATTCGTCGACCACAGATTGTATAATATTTTGCATTCAGAATGTGGCAAATGTACCATAGATTATAACTAACCAATCTTCTTCATACAAAAGTAGTCTCTAAGTCGACGAAATACGTAACTCGATCGAATGAAAGAGCGCGGCCACATACGGCCGCTTGGGTGTAGACAGAATAGCTGCAGTATAATCTGTGGCGGCCGGATCCGGCCGCTTCGGAATTAATGGGAAAGTATGTTTCTGAGTCTTTACCTCTGTCTTTAGCCTCTTGACGCTGTGGCGGTACCCACAATTCGCCTAACATTCCTTCATCGCGCTATCGAAGTTTTCTGAGCGCGTCGGTAAATATACGACAGCTGAAATGTATCACGTGGGCTCCGGCCTGACCGGGCATACCACCTTGCCCGGTCGGAAGATCTTCCTTTGGCCTTCACGCACATTATACCCCACATTGGTGACCCTCGACAGAACACGCCTCCTTCATCATCATCACTCCCCGCCCCTCCGCACCGCGCCAGCCAGCATCGCCTCATCGGGTACCTCGTCCACTAGCCGCAATGTACCGCGGCCTGGGCGACTCCGCATAGGCATCATCGGGCTTTCTCACTACACCGACCGGTCAGCAAGCAGAGCACATCTCTCCTGGTCAGCATGTAGCATCGGCCCCGCATGGCAGCTATCCGACTCACTGGATCCCGTGCAGCAGCTTCACAGTTCCGACTCACTGGGACTCACTGGAACTCACTGGCACTGGCGACTCAAGCGACAAGACTTCAAGATTCGACCTCCGGTCTTCGTGGGGGAGTGATGTGGCGGTACCCACAATTCGCCTAACATTCCTTCATCGCGCTATCGAAGTTTTCTGAGCGCGTCGGTAAATATACGACAGCTGAAATGTATCACGTGGGCTCCGGCCTGACCGAGCATACCACCTCGCTCGGTCGGAAGATCTTCCTTTGGCCTACACACATGTATCCCACAACGCTTAAACCGCTAGATTCCATAAATTTCTATGAAGATACTTAAAATCCTAGAGAGGACAATATAGAACACTATGTGCTTCTTCATCAACAGATCACAGATGTTGAGTGCTGGATGTGTTACATCTGCCACACGAGACTGCAACAATGTCTCCAGCTGCAGCAGTTGGCGGTGCAGACACAAGATGTTCCTAAAATTGTTAACCACATTATGGTATGGATTATTTTTTACTTTTTATAGTATACTTATTAGTTATTAGTTATTACAAATGAAAAAATATGTCAGTTTGTCTATCTATTTGTCTACCAAAAAATTACATCAGCAGTTTAGGCTTATAAGTAATACTAATAGATAACTAATAAGCCCAAACTACTGATTTAATTTTTTGTAAAATTTGGTATATATTAGAGATACTCAGGATTGGGAAATGAACTTTCAATATAATAAACAGTAGTGCTTTATGCTAATTAATATTGAATATTATTTTTACAGTCACCAAAAACTTTAGTCCGACTTGTGACACATAATATTGAAAATGAAACTATACCGCACCTTGTTGTGCTAACAAAAACGGAACCTCTGGAATTTGATGTTCAGGAGAGACACTTGGAACATGACAGTGTGATTATAAAACCCGAAATTGAGAATATCGAGTGTAAGTATATTTTTAACCGACTTCCAAAAAGAAGGAGTGTTTGTCTGTATACTTAAATTTTTTTTGTATGTTCAATTATAACTTCTCTTTTTGTGGACCAATTTTCAAAATTGTTATGTTGTTATATAGGGTATAAATGGAATTTGGTACCATGCTCACAAAAGTGATCTGATAATGGGATCTATGAGTAATCGAGGAGACCTCTCGAAATTTGTTTGGAAACATAATATGGTGACTTTTAGGCATATGCATCCAAAGAGTAAGATTTTGCAGCTTCGTTCTGAAGGTGCTGAACAGAGCTCTTGAATCCTTATAGATACATGATTGGGGATTTTGAAGTGGTTTAAACTAATCAAAGCATAAGCTTATATCAGAGTAAACAGAACAAAATCAATCAATCAATTTTAATCATTAATATCTGATCACGGATTCTTGGAAATCTATTGTTCTCGCTGCCACATGTGACCGCTTGGGAGTTGAAGAGTTAAATTCTATAGTTTTTGCACAAGAGTTAAACATCCATCCATCAGTCTTCACATATGTACTTTATCATTAAGTAGTAGTAGGATGTAGAGTCTGCTGATCCACTTACATTTTGGCAAATTTTAGATATTGATAAGATTGAAATAGTAGAAAACAGTATTGACGATGGAGAAGAGGAAGAAACCACCATTCAATCCAATAATGCAATTGATGGAACCGCGCAAGACTTGCAGGTCGTGGATAGTGTCTATACACAGCAAAAACAAAAGGTTCCTAGGGTAGTCGTAGCGCGACTAAGTCAAAGTGATATAAACAAATATGTCCACCAAAGTCCAACAACACACCTGGATCCCAAGGAAAGTGAGGGTCAAATAGGAGGGAAAGGTATGTACATATAATGCTGGTTTATTGTTTGAAAACTGACAGACTGTTTTGATTTTTATTTATTAAAATGTTTTTACATTTAAAACATTTTTTTACAATTTTTTTTACTCAGGTGAGAATCATAACAAACCGAACCATACAAATAAGACACAAGGTGTCAGAAAAGGTGAGAAACCGCACAAATGTGGTGTCTGTTCTGAGAGGTTTCCGACCAAAATCCTACTTGCCACTCACTTCAGGACACACATAGTCGAAAAACCATTTGGCTGCGACGTTTGCTCCAAGAAATTCTCATGGAGGAGTAATTTGAGTGTCCACAAACGAATACATACAGGTTACAGACCGTATAAATGTGACATTTGTTCGGAGCAATTCTATCACCATTATACTTATGCACGTCACAAATGGGCACACACTGGACACAAGCCCTATAGCTGTGAGGTGTGTCCAAAAACATTCACAGATAAGAGACATTTCAAAGCCCACATGAATAGTCATATGGGACTCGAACCATTTTCCTGTGATGTGTGCTCAAAGAGCTTCTTGATTAGGTATGACTTAAAGCGCCACATGAGTAGTCACTCTGATGATAAACCACACATCTGTGATATCTGCTCCAAGCCGTACAAATGGATGACTGATTTGCAGCGGCACCTACTCACTCATTCGGTGAACAAAGCTTTCAGCTGTGAAGTCTGTTCAAGAAATTTTAGAGAGAAGAGATGCTTAGTGTTACATAGTGTTGTACACACGGGCATAAAAAATTATACCTGTGACATCTGTGCCAAGAAATTTGCAAGAAATAGCGAGTTGAAAAAACATCTTAAACATGTTCACAAGGTTCGCACGGGCCAGCAACCACAGTTGTAATATAATATTATGTTTGAAGTCTTTCCTATATAAGAAGAATTTGCGTCAACATGTTTTGGTTCATACCGGAGAGAAACCATTTAGCTGTGATTGACCGATCTCTAAAAACTGTCTTTCATTAGTTTTTATTAGGTTGAGGAAAAAGTTTCTTCGCACATTATAATATGTAAAAATTCGAAAGGTTTTTTTATAAAGTTTATTTACAATTGACTAAAGTATACAGGTGCCATTTTGTTCGATAACTTTTTGCCATCTTGTTGGTTGGGACATGATCCCATTGCTATAAAAATTTTGGGACTTCTGATGAAAAAATTGCGACAAGTGGTTTTGGCACTTGGCAAGTTCTCTTGTGACATCAACCTGAAACTGCCTAAGGAATTCTGCAGCGACCGAAACAGGTGGAAATCTGAAGGTGCAGGGTCAGGACTATACGGCGGATCCAATAACACCTCCCAGCCAAACTCCCGTAATTTTTGCTGAGTGGCTAAAGATGTGTGAGGTCTAGCGTTATCATGGTGAAAAACCACACCCCTTTTGTTGATTAATTCCGGCCGCTTTCTCTCAACTTCTTGCTTTAATCTCATCAGTTGTTCGCAGTGCAGTTCAGAATCGATGGTCCCGCCTGGCGGTAACAGCTCATAATGAATAATGCCTTTCCAATCCCCCTACACACACAGCATCACCTTGTTGCGAGTTAATCCGGATTTCGCCACAGTCTGTGAAGCCTGACCGGCCTTTGACCACGATCTTTTTCGCACGTTCTGGTCGTACGTGATCCACTTTTGATCACCAGTTATCAGCTTCTTCAAAAATGGTTCGGTTTCATTACGTCGTAATAAAGAATCACAATCATAAATGAGTACACGGTTCATTAGGTTTCATTCAGTGAGCTCATGAGTCATGAGGCACCCAAATATCGAGCTTTTTTGTGTACCCAGCTTTTTTCAAATGCGCCAAAACCGTTTTGTGGTCAATTCCCAGTTCTTCAGCTACATCGTAACTACTAATGTCACCTGGCCGGCACAGGGACAATAAAAAGAGATAAATAAAAAAAAAGAATTAATAAATAACAAATTTATTTAAATAAAAAAAATACTAGTAGCCAGCGGAGAGAGGGGAACGCGGGCACGAAACCTAGCCTCGGTCTATTTCACGGTCTTAGCTCTCGGGTTTAGGGACACGACACTTATCTGGGGACAGGCAGCGACTTGCGGGACTCCAGCTCCTCAAGCCTCCGCGATCCCGGCAACAGGTGCAGTGTCGATGGCCAGGTGTTGGTGGCAGTGTACGGGATCCCGTATGTGGTGGCAGGTACGGTGTGTGGCGACAGATGGCGCGTCAGCCAGACGGCATGGGCTGACACGTGGCAAGCCGGTGGGGTGGTAGAACCTCCGACACGTGGCAGAAGAGTTGCTTCAGAACGTAGCACAGTTCAAGGAGCTGCTCCGGAACGTAGCAGAGCTACTCAGGACGTAGCAGAGGAGTTGCTCCAGACGGTGAACAAGGAGTTGCTCCAGACGGTGAACAAGGAGTTGCTCCAGACGGTGAACAAGGAGTTGCTCCAGACGGTGAACAAGGAGTTGCTCCAGACGGTGAACAAGGAGTTGCTCCAGACGGTGAACCCCTGGAATGTTCGAGGCAGGCCTTAGGAGAGTGTTCACGCTGTTGATGACTCCCCCTGCAAGCACGTGTTCTCCACCCGAAGACTTCGAGCACGTGGTTGCAGGGTCCATCACAAACATTAAAAAAACACTAATTAAAAAGGGAATTAAGAAAATCAAAATACGATTACTACAGAGCAAAAGGTTATTGAACCTCTGACATTGACATTCAAAACTAGGTCAGGGCCATTTTTGTTATTACAACAAAGAAAACCAAGAAAATAACTTGACCACGGTGAAAGAATTAATATTAGAGAGTTAATATTACAAATAAGAATCTACTTTACAAAATAAAAGGTTGAAACAAGAAGCCTTCAAACACGTGGTCTATCACAAAGAGAAATTTTACAATTTAGACAAATATATAATATGATTTTCGCCACAATAAAAACCAAATACAGAATTAAACTGAATTTACAATAAAAGGTATTAAAAGACAAGAAACTTGGAAAATCCTACAAACAACACTAAACACGCACTCACCAAAAACGGGGGGTCCTTTGAAAGTGATGAAAAAGAAAGTCATGACCAGCCGGGGAGTTTTTATACCCTCGAGCCGGTATATTTTTTTTAAAGTTGACAGTGGTAGCGGTCAAAGGACGCGAATTAAAAGTAATCAGCAATTTAAAAAAAAAAAATTTAAGTTAAAAAGTTAAAATCTTTAGGTAGATGTAATTTAAAACAATACTTTTTATTTAATTATGAAATAGTTAATAAAAAAGGAAAATATCTGGTAAAAATAACAGATATCCCAACAAGGAGTTATAATAGTTGCATCATTACCCCAAAGATGACGCTACTAACCTCATTCCGAGTTATAAATTATCGATAAGCGACGCAATCTATTAGGCGTAAAGGTTCTAAAGAGGCCTAATAGATGTCGCTACGCGACACTAATACTTATAATAATAAGCCGATCTTGCTCCACTTTTTCAAAAATGGCATCAGTTTTGTCCGTAAGTCGTAACAGGGCGACCAGAGTGACGTGCATCTTTGATATCTATACTTACTAATATTATAAATGCGAAAGTATCTCTGTCTGTCTGTCTGTCTGTCTCGCTTTCACGCCAGAACTACTGAATCGATTGTAATGAAATTTTGTACACAGATAGTCTAAAGCCTGAGAAAGGACAAAGGCTACTTTTTAACTGGAGAAAAGGGTTGTAAGGGGGTCAAAATGCGTAAATTTGTTCAAATTAAGTTAGTTCCAAAAATGCATAATGGATGGCGTACGTCTCCTACATCGCGCTGGCGCTTGCTTAAGAGCCCGGGTTACCCTCGAAATTCTCATACATACGTAATACCAAAATCATTTTGTCATACGAAAATATTTAACATGTTTGAGTTATTTTTCAGCTTAAAATAGTAATTACCTAGGTTCCTGAACAAAAATTAACTTCAAAATATTTAAACACTAAAAAATAGAGTAAAACACTAAAAAATATATAAATAAATAGTAAATTTACTACAAAATATTTAAATACTAAAAAATATTTTTTAGAGTTGAAATATTTAGTAGTAAATTTTTGTGCAGGAACCTAGGTAATTACTATTTTAAGCTGAAAAATAACTCAAAAATGTTAAATATTTTCGTATGAGAAAATGATTTTGGTATTACGTATGTATGAGAATTTCGATGGCACCCGGCCTCTTAACCCATATGAACATGAGAAAACTTCCATTGAAATTGAATCGAATACCTACTAAAACTATAGATTTTGGTTTGTAGAATAGCAATAAAATTATCAAAGAATTTACAATGTTAGGTACAGATTTTTCACTATTCCTTTTTATTTGCATAGATACTTATACTGCTTTCACCCTAAAATAAAAGGTTTAGAACCCCTGACAATGGGGCTATTGCATCACAACAGACGCAATCGCCCCATCAGGACAGACGCAATAGCCCCAAAACAAAATCATAACCTACTATTTTTAAATTGCATGTTGTGTTTAAAACTTGTGCTATATACATGAAATAATGACAAAAAATGTAAAGAAATAAAACCTTTGTGGTACTTACAGCCAAGAAACGTCGATTAATCTAAAATACACTGAGATTTAAAACGATTTACTATCAGATGTAGCACATGGGAGGTGTCCGAAAGAAATGACAGATCAAAGATGGTGGATTATCTTTTAAAAGTACGCGCGTACGCGCCATCTTTTGATGACTTTTTGTAGTCTTAATACCAACGATAGAAAAGAGATGGCACACGTAGTTTTAAATTACGTGATTCGTATTACAATTGGATTAGACGCCTTAGCCCCGTAGACGACTTAGCCCCGGTTGACCTTACTACCTTTTTTATCTGATACTTTTTTTTAACATTATTCGTTTTTTCTTGTGTCAAATGAACGTGGCATTTAAACTTTAAAGCCTTGTCGATCTCTGTTTACTAAGGGCTTTCAATAGAGTAGAATATAATAATTAATATTACTATTGTTACGGATACGGGCAGTTGTTTACCTGCGCGCGACAGTTGCGCGTACCTTCTAGAAAAGCCCGACCCTTGTTTATGTGAATTGCGTGTTTACGTAAACAATCCAAAATAGAACGCTCCAGAAGCCGACGCGGGCCATATAAAAGGTAAACAAGCTGACAGTCAAGGCAGTTCGATCCGAGCGATCATCAAGGCGACTTCAATAGTGAGAACAAGTGATCAATAGTGATTGTGAAAGTGAACTAACGACTCGGCTACGACCTAGGACAGTGATAGTGCTCAGTGATTTGGATCTAGTGCTTAGTGTTTGGACTTAGTGATTTGTGTGAGCTAGTGTTTGTGAATAAAGTCTTCAAGAGAGTCACCAGGTCTTTCTCTCCGAATCCAACGAACCCTAGCACGTAACACTATTTATTGTGATGTGGTCTTGCAATATTACACTGAAGGATTTAGAAAAAAAAAAATTTTTAGACACATTTATTTATGTATTTTCATTATATTATATATCGTCACTGGAATGGAAAAGTCGCTAACCTCCATATAGGCAACTTTAGGAGAGAGCGTTTTAAAGTTTTAATTTTTGGAAATAAAAACACATATCTTTGCAACCCTTTAACCGATTTTGGAAATTCCAAAACCTATTGTATGGATGATTTTGTTATCATTTTTTGAAGCTAATACCTAATCTAATATCGCATTAGTTTGGAAGATAAGTGGCGCTTCAGCGAATATCAGTACTAACTTTAAAAATTTAGAGCCTGGAAAAGTCGCTAACCTCCAAAATAGAAAAGTTCAATTTCTCTGAACTACCATCACTTTATATATTGCTAACAGTGATTTTTGCTTACCGCCCATTATTGTCTCTTATCAGCTGGTATTTTATTCTTAACTTCCAAAATGAACCAACATGACCTGGTTAAATTAGCTAAAGTGTTTTAAGATATTTTAAAATGTAGTAATATAATACTAAAGTACAAGCAATTCAATTAAATAACCGTATATATTTGTATATATTATTTTAGTTTGTATTTTTAGTAATAAATTTGTGATATTAAACAACTGTTTCTTTTCTTAGCGACCTGAAAACAAATGAAATTTTTGACGAATAATTTCCTGTTTTAGTCTTGTCGTTATCAACACATTTCTCGTCAACTGATTCGTTAACAGTGCTTTTCGTAATATGCTTAGGTGACGATGGTTTTGAAGGGGTAGATGATTGATTCGTAGATGTTTCCGGTGACAATATTTTAGCATTACCACAAATCTCGTCAATTGATTCTTCATAGGCAGCTCTAGTATTTTCTTTTTGTACATGACTCTGTCTTTTGGTAACTATTTTTTCAGAAAGTAAAAAAAAACACGTGGTTATCTATACTAATATTATAAAGCGGAAGAGTTTGTTTCTTTGAACGCGCTAATCTCAGGAACTACTGATCCGATTTAAAAAAATCTTTCAGTGTTAGATAGCCCCTTTGTAGAGGAAGGCTATAGGCTATATTTTATCACGCTAAGACTAATAAAAACGAAGAAATAGAGGAAAATGTTGAAAAAACGGAACGGAAATATATTTGAAAGGGCTTATTTGAACGCGCTAATCTCAGGAACTACGGGTCCGATTTGAAAAATTCTTTCAGTGTTAGATAGTTCATTTATTGAGAAAGGCTATAGGCTATATTTTATTACGCCACAACTAATAGAAGCGAAGAAATAGAGGAAAATGTGGAAAAAATGGAGATGTTAAGAAACTACTGTAGCAATTTTTATGTAATTTGGCACACATGAAGAATAGACCACGTGAAACGATACAGGTTTCTTTTTTTGTGGAAAATGTACGGTTTCCTTGAAATTCCTAAATTACGCGGGCGAAGCCGCGCGGAACATCTATCATAATATCATAAAAGTATATTGTCCCATACAATATACTTTTATGATTTGCGCGTTAACTATTCAATCGATGTACGGAAAAAACTATAAACTAAAGTCCACGCGGACGAAGTCGCGGGCAACAGCTAGTACCTTATAATATAATTTATTAAGTCATACTTTTTTATTCAAAGAAATTTTTGAGAATAGAAGAGAAAAAAAGAGAAAAATAGTTGACAGCATAATTCCATAAAATCAAATCAAATAAAGATTTTGTAAAACATGTTCATTTATAATTTTACCTAAGGTTTGTCTTTGTTATAGTAGGGGAGGTCGCGCTCAGTTTAAAAAGTCATTTCATACCGAGCGAAAATCGTTACAATAATAGTATTCCACTAATACATAACAGCTTTGATCGTCAGCCACTTCATAATGGGTGGAATAAAAATTGAGAGCATCTCAAAGTTTTTGTTGGGAATCGTATTGAATTGACATTAAAAAGATCCCTATTCGCACCTATTAAAGGTTCATATCTAGATTATACACGTTTAGGTTCGGTAGGTGTTATTTTAGTTTTAGTATATAACAACAGATGGCGCTTTTAAAGTAAAATGTATATAATTATTCTTCACAAATATCATAACTTATATCGCTGGCTGACGGTTTTTCCACCATCGTATTAGCGACTGACGGATTTCTTTATTATTTACAAAGTAGAAACATTCACCTGTATAAATTTTGTACGGTATAAAATGACTTTATATTCAAAAAAATTTTACATGTTCAGTAACGCGACTGACGTTAAATCCCCCGTCTGCAATAAGGCTGACGGTGATTTTTTGGTTAAACATGACCTCAATAATCATCCATCAAAGTTTCATTCGGTATAAAATCACTTTTCGCAACTATTTTTTTTACAACTTTGAAATACTCTCAGTTAACATTCCACCACGGGTGCGGAGACTGACGCTGATTATATTGATTGATAAATATTAAGCTACCGCTGGACAAAAATTTGGTCGGTATAAAATGACTTAGCGAACGTTAGCACTACCTCCCCTACTATTATCATTGTAAGAGTGGAACCTTCTGAAACAAAGCTTGCGAGAAGGCTCCAGTTGTAATAGTTTAGAAAACCTTTATACTTAGTTAATTAAAATATATTAATTTTTATCTATCATATTACATATGCTCATCCATGCTAATATTATAAATGCGAAAGTGTGTCTGTCTGTCTGTCTGTCTGTTACCTCTTCACGTCTAAACCGCTGAACCGATATTGCTGAAATTTGGTATGGAGATACTTTGAGTCCCGAGAAAGGACATAGGATACTTTTTGTCCCGGAAAAATGTACGGTTTCCGCACAATAAACTTTTATGATTTGTGCGTAAACTAATCAATCGATTTTAATGAAATTTGGTATAGAGATACTTTAAGTACCGGGAAAGGACATAGAATACTTTTGTCCCGGAAATATGTACGGTTTCTGCACAATAAACTTTTATGATTTGCGCGTAAACTATTCAATCGATTATGATTTGTGTGTAAACTATTCAACCCCCCCCCCCCTCCCCTCTTGGGATAGTTTCTTACATCAAATAATGTCGCGTCATTAGTGTTGACTTTTTAATTCTTCATTTTAGGAAGAAAGTTATAAGTTAAACGTGAATTAATTCTAACATAAACTAAACATACAGTTTTCGAGTATCATATGCGGGGACTTTGCCTTCGACCCGTACTTGAGGGGGCTACGCCCCCCCAATCCCCTCCTGGGATTGTTGCTTAAATCAAAATGGTATCACGTCGTTAGTGTTTAGTTTTAATTGTCCTTTTAAGGAAGAATGTTATTTATTAAAAGTGAATTTATTCTAACCTTAACTAAACATATACTTTTTCAGTATCATTTAATTACCATGTGGGAGGCGCTTCGCTTCCCGAGTCTCCAACTTGGGGTCTGCGCCGCGGTTTTTGTGACCATAGAATGGACCAAGGGACCATAAAAAGGCAAAAATTATCAATTTCCGCTATTATACTATGTTAACGCGGACGAAGTCGCGGGCAACAGCTGGTATTAATATATTTAGTTAACCATTTTTAGGTAATTTATTAAAAAACTAACCTTCTGTCGGTGCGTCACCCGGAAAAAATAAATTTTCCCTTAAGAAAAGCTATTTTCTGGCGGTAAAAAGTAGTCTTTGTTACTCAGGTATAATGTAGCAATCTAATGGTGAAATATGTAACTTTAAAGTCGGTTTTGTAGTTTTTAAGTTTATTTATTACAAAAATACAAAGGTTTCCTCTATTTTTATGTTATTTGTATAGACTAGAGGACGCCCGCAATTCCTTTCCCGGGACTCAAGGTATCTCCATGCCAAATTTTAGCAAAATCGGTTCAGCGGTTTAAGCGTGAAGAGGTAACAGACAGACAGACACATTTTTGCAATTATAATATTAGTAACTTAGTAAGTAATAATTATTAAAGTAAGTATAGTAAGTATGGAAATATGAAAGTATGAACAGAATATTCATTTAATGTATGAAACCGATGAACGATGTTGTTCATGGGCCAGGACTATAACAGGCTACTATAACATATAATAATAAATAAATAAATAAATAATAAAATAAAATGTCTTTATTTCAGGCATAAATTTATCCATACAGATTATATAAAATATTATATAAAATTAAAATTAAAATAAAATAATGTTGACACTGTAGAGGGGTGTCCAGTCATAAAATCACTTCTTGTTCTGGTTCATGTGAACAGAGATCCACCGCGCGTACATTAAATTATTGTAGTAGTCATCAGAGATAGCCCTGAGTATCCTATTGCCAGAGCTGCGCAGTCTGTGCCAAAATGCAGCCACCCGAGATCTAATGATAGCGAAAAAGTCAGGGACTCCCGCCTCCGCAAACATACCCGAAGCACTGCAGCTTCGCGGGAGCCGCATAAGAGTTCGGTATGCATCATTATACTGAACTCTTATACGGCTCATCGACTTTTGTTTGAACGTTATGCAAAGCTGGCAGGTGTACATGCTAAGGCAATATGCCTTAAAAAGTGTGATTTTAACGTCCCTGCTGCAGTTGGCAAAACGTCGAGCGATCATGTTAGCTCTGACGGCGAGAGCCCTGCGCTCTCGCTCAATGTCAGCGTCATCCTCCAGCCGGTCAGTCAGCAGGTGACCTAGATACCGGAACTGCTTAACAACACCTGTCTCACATCCATTCAAGTACACTTTGGGTACTACCTACGGACCCCGACCAGATGCGAAAACCATGACTTCGGTTTTGGAGACATTATATTTCAGTCCATGCGCATTCGCATAATGCTCACAGACCGATAACAGTCGCCTCAATCCTTTGATTGAGGGGCTGAGGAGCACCATATCGTCTGCGTAGCTCAGGCTATTCAAACAAACGTTTCCTATATGGCAGCCGATTCTGGTGCTACTCAGCTCCTCGATCAAGCCATTCACATACACATTGAAGAGGTCCGGAGAGGTGGTCCCCCCCTTGGCGAACTCCACACTCTAGCCTATATACACTAGAGGTCGCGTCACCCCATTTCACTTAGTTAGTTTGGCCTCCGTACCAGAATCTCAACAGATCAACCACCCGCCTAGGCCCCTGTGACTTGAGCAACTTATTCCATAGAATGTCATACTTGACCAAATCAAAGGCGCGGCTCAGATCTAGAAAGCACGCATAAACAGATTACGGGACTTGTAGTGGTTTATGGTGCTTTTCAGACTGGCTATAGCGGCATCCGTCGAGAGTCCGGCACGGAAGCCAAACTGCGCGTCGTCAATTTTAATGTTCTTAAGCAGTTCCGGTTGCAACAGTCTCTCTAATATTTTGCCGACAACTGTACCTAAGGATATCGGCCGGTAGTTTGACGCAGAACTCGGGTTACCCGTTTTATTTTTGACGATAGGAGTGACTATCGTTCTCATTAGCTCCTCAGGTAAATACGAGTACCTACTTAATACAAAGATTAAATAATCGACTTAAATGTCTAGTAATTTTGTCGCTGGCCCACACTATGTGTTCGATACTGAGTCCATCGTGCCCCGGCGATTTACCACGTTTCATACTCATTATGACCTTCGAGATATCCTCTGGTGTAAATTCTATGACATCATTATTAGGACAGATCTCAGTATTAAACACATATTGCGCATCCAGAGGACTTATTCTAAATTTACGAGCAAATAATTCAGCTATCTCGGACTGTTGCTGGCAACCCTCCACCGATACAGGTAAATTCTGTTTATAGTTGAGTTTCTTAGTAGCGTTCCAAAATTTAATAAAGTTTTTATTCTTTCTATGTACAGCTAAAATATTCATTTTAATACTTACTTTTTTTATAGAGTATTTTAAGGTTTTTTCAGAAAATTGCTTATTTAAGTAAATTATTATGTTATAAAAAACCTCTTATCGATACTGTCCTCATTTTTTTGACATCATTTAAGTTTGTTTTTAAATTCTTTCCGACTTTTGCACATGTTTTTATAATCTGTACCGCTAGAGGGCTTGCCAGCAACCATCCAGCACTTAAAATAAAACCTAAATATCTCATGGCTATCTCTGACGTGGTAGTTCCAGCCTGGTATCTTCTTACCTCGTCTGTGTTCACATGAACCAGAACTTACAATTGCAGCGTTTTGTAATACGTCAATAATATGCCTATAATGTCGATCAATATTATTATATTGACTTTGTAAATGTTCACAATTAAAAACGTCTTGACAATCACATGAAAAATAATCAGGAAATATAATATCTAAATTATTATAACAAAATTCCCCATATATTAATTTGACTAGAGTTTCTCTCGCCCCATCTTACATACTTCAGGGCGTCCGGCTTGTAGGAAATGCTAGGACTTATCGTGGTTACTAAAATATCACACACTATACTTAACGGGTGGTGGTCGGACCAGAGTACGTCATGGGTGACATAGGCATCTACCACAGTATAGCATATAATGAATATGAATATGTATGTTAGTCTGTAAGGTATTTGTATTATGGGCCTAGATGCCTGAAATAAATGGTAAAATAAATAAATATAACAGGCCAGTACTCCACGCTTCTATCACTAGCTACTTACTTTAAACATTTGTGAATTGTATTGTAAGGTTGATGAAAAAAATAAAAAATAAATGAAAGGTAAGTTAATCTATATTAAATAAAATGTATTAACAAGTAAATATTTCGCACGTGTACGTGCATACATGTTTGAACGGCAAACGCGCAAGTATTTCCGTTGAACTATAAATTGTGTTTTACATCTCAATTTTTGTTCGCCCATTGAACACGGCGTATTTACTAAGTTGTGTTTAAAAATAATATTAGTCCTAACAGCATTCAAAATGGCCTTGAAGGTGAGATAGATTTTTTTAACGGCAAACGCGCAAGTATTTCCGTTCAAGGAGTCAAAAATGGCGTTTTTGTATGATGGCAGCGTTAGTTCCTTTTTTGCCACGTTCACTTATGGTTGGTTTACACGTATTAAGTAGATAAGTAGTAACTAAACTTTAACTTCCCGAAATTTGTCAAGTGACAAGCCCCGCCTGCCAACTTAACAGAAAAGAGTCAAAATTCTAATTTCCTTGTTTAGTACTTAACTAAATTTTAACTTGCTACTTGCTACTAAATTTTGTGTTTACATGCAATATATAACTTAAAACTAAGTTAAAATTTAGTTAACTACTTATCTACTTAATACGTGTAAGCCAGCCCTTAGAGCCTTGACGAAGGTGTCAAAAATGTATGGGATTTGACAGAACACATCGCTACGCAACTAAAAAAAAATGAAATACCTTCCGCAGCCTTAGGTCTACCAGAATCTGATGGCAATTTTTGACAGCAGATTTAAATTATTTTTAACAAAAAATTAAAACCGACTTCCAAGGTAAAAACAATATTAATAGCATCCTTATAATATGAACTAAAAAGTATTAAATAATTTTTCCTATCTAATATGTAGTGCCTTTTCCCGAATTCGGCTAAACTTCAACTATTTCTGTACTCAATCTTCATCATTTTGAAGTCGGTACCAGATATAGCTGAATCTTTATTTCTTTGACAGAAAATTTGAAACTTTTGGAACTGGCACCGACTTCAAAATTATGAAGATTGAGTACAGAAATAGTTGAAGTTTAGCCGAATTCGGGAAAAGGCACTACATATTAGATAGGAAAAATTATTTAATACTTTTTAGTTCATATTATAAGGATGCTATTAATATTGTTTTTACCTTGGAAGTCGGTTTTAATTTTTTGTTAAAAATAATAATTTCACTCTTTTTAGTTACCTAGTAGGTAAACTGTTAGTGCCAATTCAAATTGTATAAAAAATAGTTTCATATTGTCTTCACTAGATGTCACTGTGACGCTCCTGTGTCGCGCTATCGCTTGTACGTAGAAGTTTTATATAGGTAGTTGTAACTTGTAACAGATCTTCGTTGTGTTGTTGAAAGTTTGTAAGCAACTGACGTCTGACAACTCAACAGTGAGCTTGGTGTGAGCAGTAAGCATTGAATTGACAACATAAATCATAATATTGAGTGGTAATTGATCTCGTATAATTGTTATTAAAGGTGAACGCAGATTTGGCCGCACCGCACGCACCGCAGTCGCCGCATTCGCAATTCTTCATATTATTATGAAGTTGCGAAGACTGCGGCGCGGGTAGGTAGGTATGCGAGCTTGCCTATAACTTCATATAAAGAATTCCGAATGCGGCGACTGCGGTGCGTGCGGTGCGGCCAAATCTGCGTTCACCTTAAGTTGACCTCCGTCATAGTCCGCGAATTTATAAGTGGTCGTCGGTGGTACTGCGTATATTCTACGTATCTTATTACAATTTGTTAAGACTGATATGAGTCATACGGCATACCCCAAGGCCTAAATATCAGGTAGATAGATAAATTTAAACAATACATTTAAAAAGATCTAAGTGAACACGTGCTGCAAAATGCTCGCAGCGTGGCATCACAATAGACATAGCTACCAGTACTTCGACTGCTATGAGACTGACGAGTATTAATATCTGTCGTTTCTTTCGTGTTTCGCCAGGATAAGTTAAAGGCTGGCGCGCTGGCTGGTATAATTTAATTTTAAAAATAAGATTTTGAAATTGAATTCTGACAGTTTTTTTTGCATGTGCCAAAATATAAACAACTAAATTTGTAGGTTACGACCCTAGCGACGACTTTTGTCATAATACGTCAAACTTAAAAATATTACATCAGTTCTAAGTCGGCATACTCTATCATTCTGTCTACTCTGGCGGCATGCCGCATGCCCTGACATTCCAGTTAGAACTTGAATACGATGTTTACGTACGCGTCGCCGCGCGCCGCGCGGCGACGCCGTTGCCTCTGCGGCGCCGACCGCCGTGTATATTAAACAGCCTATAATAATTGGTGTTGTTATGTACATAATTATTATTATTGTATCCATACCTATGCCTTGTACTATTATCTATTTTGTGCCATGAGACATTGGTGACCTTAACACGACGTGGTAATGATGATGATGACGATGATGATGATGATGAATTTGAATTGCATGGTAGCATATGCTTTCTGTTCTTAAAACAACGCCGAAACTCCCAAACGTGTATCTATAAAGAGTCAGGAGTTCTCTCAGCATCTTCGAAACCATGGTATACCTTGACCCAATATTTGACTTTTTGGTAGCATATTCTTAGTATACTTCACATAAAACCAAAATCACCATATGTTTCCATATAAATTTCGAGGAGTTCCCTCGATTACTCCTGGATCCCATCATCAGGTCACCACTTTTGTGAACATGGTACCAAATTGGAGTGAAACCTAATACAACAAAACAAAAATTTCGAAAATCGGTTCACAAACGGCGGAGTAATCGTTGAACATACAAAAAAAAAAAAAAAAAAAAAAAAAAAAAAAAAAAAAAAAAAAAATCCACAGCCGAACATATAACCTCCTCGTTTTTTGGAAGTCGGTTAAAAAATATCCTTGATCATTGGACACATTTTTATATTTGCATGTTTCACACGCAAAATAAGCCGCTAAAGGAATAAAAAGGATGACAATGTTTTATTCCTATTACACCGGTATTGCTAGAGTCAATTTATTTTCTTACTTTTTGCCATCAGATTCTGGTAGACCTATAGCTACACATATCAGTTATTACTTAGCACGAAGCTAGCGACACTTGCTCATAGAAATATATAGAAACCAGTATTGTCGCTGCGACACGTCGACTGCGGTTGCTTCATGTCGCCCGCTGCCAACCGGCACCTTAAGTGTCATCGCGCTCGCGATGCGTCAAATCCCATACATTTTTCATAACTAACGTTGCTATTATACCTGGCGAATGCAATTCGACTACAGTCGGACCAAAAATTGTTGAAATTAATTAAAGTACTAACTAAAACATTTTCATAATTATTATTTTTAACAAAAAATTAAAACCGACTTCCAAGGTAAAAACAATAATAACATTAATATGAACTAAAAAGTATTAAATAATTTCTACTATCTAATAGTGCCTTTTTCCGAATTCGGCTAAACCTCAACTATTTCTGTACTCAATCTTCATAATTTTGAAGTCGGTACCAGATAGCTGAAACTTCAGTCCTCTGACAGAATATTTGAAACTTTTGGAACTGGCACCGACTTCAAAATTATGAAGATTGAGTACAGAAATAGTTGAGGTTTAGCCGAATTCGGAAAAAGGCACTATTAGATAGTAGAAATTATTTAATACTTTTTAGTTCATATTAATGTTATTATTGTTTTTACCTTGGAAGTCGGTTTTAATTTTTTGTTAAAAATAATAATAATTTCACTCTTTTTAGTTACACTAGTAGATAAACCTTCGCGTATATTTTACCTAAGTATCTTATTACAATTTTTTAAGAGTCACAACTCACACTCACAAAATAATATATTATCAGTGAAGTGAACATATTGTGCTAAGTAATTTAACAAGCGTAGCACGTAATTTAACAATTTAGCGTAGCTACTCATAATATTTAATATTATCATAATTATTGACAGCTGTTCTTGTAATAAAGAATTCAAATCGATACTTAGTGCGCCATCTATTGATTAATAAGTATAACTAATTAAAAAGACTTAATAACTTTGTTTTGTTTAAATGCTCTTTTTAAAATAACTTTATTTCAATTCTATTTGTCTATTTAAATTTTATAAAGTAGTTAATAAAGTATTCGATCTGTATATAAAGTAGTTAGTAAAGGATTCGATCTGTCGTCTGCCGCCATGCGCTGCGCGGCGGCGACGCCGTCGCCTCTACGGCGCCGACCGCCGTCATGTATTAAATAAACAGGTGTTGTTATACAGTAAGTACATAATTATTATTATTAGTATATCCATACCTATGCCTTGTACTATTATCTAGTCTGTGCCATGAGACATTGGTGACCTTAACACGACGTGGTAATGATGATGATGACGATGATGATGATGATGATTATGATGATGAATATAAATTGCATAGTAGCATATGCCTTCTGTTCTTAAAACAACGCCGAAACTCCCAAACGTGTATCTATAAGGAGTCAGGAGTTCTCTCAGCATCTTCGAAACCATGGTATACCTTGACCCAATATTTGACTTTTTGGTAGCATATTCTTAGTACGCTTCACATAAAACCAAAATCACCATATGTTTCCATATAAATTTCGAGGAGTTCCCTCGATTACTCATGGACCCCATCATCAGGTCACCACTTTTGTGAACATGGTACCAAATTGGAGTGAAACCTAATACAACAAAACAAAAATTTCGAAAATCGGTTCACAAACGGCGGAGTAATCGTTGAACATACAAAAAAAAAAAAAAAAAAAAAAAAAAAAAAAAAAAAAAATATCCACAGCCGAACATATAACCTCCTCGTTTTTTGGAAGTCGGTTAAAAATAGTAGTCATTACACTGGCGCTCTAATTTTATGACAATTTTTATGGCCAAGCTTATCAGCTTTGGCTATCGCCAAAGATCTCTAAACTTACTGATAGCAGAGTAGACAGAACCAAGGAGTAAGGAGTACCTCGACTTCAAACAAACGGGCGAATATACGCAAGTTTGGCGAGAGTGCCACTTTCCACATGCTTCACAATCACTGACCTCCATTAAACAAGTACGGTACGCTGGACCTATGATAACCTTTGAAATGACAGCTGTTTTGTGCCTATTTGAAGAGGAATCAGCGCTCCAATGCGGGGGAAGGGAACTAAATCTGACGTAATAATGACGTTTAAAAGTCGCCATATTGGCCCTGATAGCAGTAGTGGGAGTACTTGGAACTAATACTAGTTCTACCACCGTGGTGATTATATTCTCTTTGGTTTCTACAAATTCCAATAGCGTTTGAGCGGCCATTTGCAAGTTACGTCAGATTTAGTTCTCTTCCCACGCATTGAGGGCGCTGATTCCGCTTCAAATAGGCACAAAAAAACAGCTGGGTATCATCTGTCCAGCGTATTTGTATAATGGAGGTCAGTGTTCACAATGCTATGTAACGCATTAGAACTGCGCGCGCCGGCCGGTCAAACGTATCTCTTCTGAGATCGGCCTACTCGTTAGTCGTTAGTTCTGTTTACTCTGCTGATAGTATTTATAACGCTTATCCCTCAAATTTCACTTGCGGGTCGTGGTAGTATGTGAATGTGACGATCTCGTACGGCTGCAGTACTGGCGACTGGCCCTTCTTCTTCAGGTAATCGTTGATGTCGATGTGGCTGTGTTTCACGCAGACATCGAGCAACCAGTCGCAGAGATATCCAAAGTAGATGTCTCCGTCCAGGCTGACTTCGTAGTCGATTCTCACTTCCAGCGTCGTCTCCTTCGCCTGTAGTGTGGCCAGGCAGGACTGTCCCGGCTGCAACACAACTTCTTCTTCCAGTTCCGCCCCGAATGTTACTGTCCTGCTCGCGTGGTCCTCTTCTCCGTATTTCGAGGAGTGCACCAGTCTGTTGAAACCAACTAGATGCTTGATGTCGCTGCCGACTGATAAGTGTTTGATTTCGTGCCATTTCGTAGTCATAGTTTCAGTTACCTCCTTCTTTAATGATGTCTTAAAAGTATTACCAAACGATTCGCTGCGTATAGTCTTCTTGTACAGTTCCACAATTTTATCATTAGATCTTAGAACTCTCCCGGTTTTTGGTTTCAGTGTGATGAAGAGATCTCTGTAGCCTTCTGCGCTTGCGTGGTTGATGTTCACATGTTTTACTCGTTTCCACGTTAATTCCATTCTCGCGAGGTTTTCTTGAACGCTATTTTCTGTTAGTTGGAATGCTTGTAGATCGATGTCGGAAGCTTTAGCTCGGTCAGTTCCACTGACGACCACATCAGGGTTTCTGTCGTCGGAGCCCGGGACAATTTCCACTTGTATCTGCGCCGATATGAGACACGGTACTAGCAGTATCAGCGCTGTTCTGAGACTGCTCTTCATCTTGCTCGGTGGTCTCGACTGTAAGTACTTGTGAGTTGTGACTGGGACATGTTTTGACCGGTGTATTTATACTGTATGCGTTATCAGCTCAGGTCCTTTAGCCAAGACCTTTTCATTATCGCTTCTTTATAGAATCGCCGATCAAATGTATAGACGTAAGCGTTCGATAATAATATGAAGTTGACGTTCGACTCGTGTAATGTCAATTCCATACATTTTGATCGGTAATTCTATAAAGAAGCGATAAAGAAGACGTCTTGGCTAGGGGCTCTTGTGGTTTTGTTTACTAACTCGCGTATTCGATCATTGCTTGTGGTCAGTATTATATTATTTATCCACAAGACCATGGCTGTTTTGGCGTTGCCATTTTAACAGACGTATGCTGTTAAAATGGGGCCAAGTTCCTATCGGCTAATTTTGGCTTAAAAAAAGAGTTGAAATCTAACTATGAAATTGGGTATACTGATTTAGTACTAGTATATAATTACGTAGGTTCAATTTTATCTTTGCACTCGCAGTAGACACTGAGCTACAGGGGGGTCAAAAGTGCGTCGAAACGGTTCGTGTAAATATTGCACGGCATGCGCGCGGCCTGCTGGAACTTAGCCGGCGCACTCCGTGCGCTTTGATTCTTGTTCCTAATAAAAATTCCTAAATCACATACAATTTTTACTAAAACTTTTAATACTTTTAATCAACAAGGAACCCTTATAGGGTTCCTTGTTAATTACGGAACCCTAAAAAGAGTCAAAAAAACTTTACGGTGTAATATTTGTATGCGGATCTACGAATAACAAAGTAGTTTAAAGTTCACTGATGCGAATACAGCGAGTACAGCTCTTAACTTTACTTTACTTCCGGTTAGTAAATAAAATAAGGAAAAAAATATGAATTAAATATGTAAGATTGATTAAAATAAAAATATTCACGTTTTCGTCATATTCCGAGAATAAATCAAGAAAAAGTGTTATCGAAAATGAAATTGTTGAAGTTAGGTTTTTACAGGGTTAAAAGTTATCTGTCTGTTTTTCAACTTTGGACAATCTTGAGAATCAGCCAATCCCAATATTTTGCTTGTCGTGTGGCCTTGACCGTATAAGATATTAGATAAGTTACAATAGTAGAGGAGGGGAAGAGGGGATTTCGGGAGTAGCTCGAGCGTGTCAGATTAAGCTTGTATAGGCTTCCGACATGTGTCTAGTTATAATGGTATAGAAATCAGATTTCTCACGTGGTGGATTAAAAAAAAAAAATTTAGTAAGTATTGAACTGTCATCCGATCTGTCAGATTAAGATAGGGGATGTTTAGTATACCCCAAAGTAGTTTCCATAAAAAGCACTGACGATTCAAAGGTTAGGTAAGCCTGTAGCGACATTTTAAAATATAATAAGAAATAAAAAAAAACTCCCGCCAAAAAACTTTAAAAAGTAATGAAATAATATTTACTGACTTTTAGTTTATTCCTAAGAGTAGTATTATTTTAGTCCATAACTGTTGACACGGTGTGTCGGGGGACCGCCAGGCGCCAAGTAAACTACGACAACAGCGACTTTTGTATCGCCAAGTCGCTGATTGTCTCGATTCGGTTCGCTGTGAACTGACCCTTAAACTATACCTAACGTTATGTGAAATCTAACATATTGTACTTTAGCGGTCCCCCGTCACACCTTGACAACAGTTATGGACTAAAATATTACTACTCTTAGGAATAAACTTAAAGTCAGGAAATATTATTTCATTACTTTTTAAAGTTTTTTGGCGGGAGTTTTTTAAAATTTCTTAATTTAATTTTATTTCATGCTTTTTAAACTTTTGTTGGTTATAGTGCACAATATTATGCAAAGAATACCGTCTATGAATGTCCTCTTGGATGAGCCTGTCAATATGAGCCCAAACATGAAACCTCCAATTTGGGTTAATACGGAGCTCGGCTTTAGAATCCAGGTGTAAGTGTAAGTGTAAGCAGTAGCATGCAAATATTTACTGTTTATCTACGTCTTACTGATTGTCACAATTAAAATGAGCCCAAACACGAAACCTCTGCTCTATATTGGCGAGGAGCTGGGTATCCTATTGATTACCAGGTGATGCTGCAGCACCAGGCAAACATTCCATTAATGTGTATGTTATTCATAAATAGCGCGAACCAGAATGTAAAATATAAAACTCATCAAACAACTGCAAGTTGCTAACGGCCTTTCACGAACCAGACAAACCGTGATATTTCAGCAATGAGCAGGCTGATGATAATGAACTATAGCTAAGAACACTCTCGATCATGTCAGCTTTCAAACAAAAAAAACTAGATCAAAATCGGTCCACCCGTTTGGATGCTACGATGCCACAGACAGACACACAGACAGACAGACACACAGACAGACAGACAGACACGTCAAACTTAAAACACCCCTCTTTTTGGTCGGGGGTTAAAAATATAAAGCTTCATATTTTCCTAACTAAGCTTCGCAGATATTTTATTTTGCACTAAACTATATGATTTAGTCCTTGTTGTCTAAAATATAATAATAACTGAATATACTTTCTGAATATATTTTCTTTTTCAAAACTTTAAAATGGCCGCAGTTTCTGAACCCACCGCTAAAATAAAAAACGCTTTTTTTTTTAATCACTTTTACCTAATGTAAAAAACCTACTAGGCCTCCATGACGCTCGAGTGACTACAAAATTAGCACCTTCCACTCCCCTACTACAACCAGAATTAATATTGTTTCTTGATTTGAAATTTTAAATAAGACTGATTCTTAAATCTTACTATTATATTACGCGGGACCGTTATCGGCCCATGAAACTTTCAAACCTAAATTATTAGTATTTTAATGTCAGTTGAGAGTATAGTGCTTATGTTCGGTTCCCCGGCTAGAGCTAACACAGTGTCATAGTCCGTAGAGGAAAATTGTCAAAGACACAGCCATTGTTTTGGGGATAAATATAACACTGACCACAAGAAATTATTGATTACGGGAGTTCAGTGGCGGGGCAAGACCTAAATTTATGTAGGCAAGATATATTTTGCGAGGCTCCATGATGCATTAGATGAATATTTAATTATATGAATTACGAGCTTTTGCCCGCGGCTTCGCTCGCGTTAAGAAGTATTATTATGTACAAATGAAATTTATCAAAATCCTTTCTTAGCGGATGCCTACGTCCATCTACCTGCATGCCAAACAGCCCGATCCGTCCAGTAGTTTGGGCTGTGCTTTATCAAATGTGTGATTTATCAAAAATCACCATGTCAGTCAGTCACCTTTGAGTTTTATACAGGGTGTAACAAAAATAAGTGATAATAGAGAGAGTTGTAGAGAGTTCACTGTGAAAGTGAGCGCTGAAGGACCAAAATTTTTTTTCACTTTTGTATGGGGAAACTCGTGACGGGCCCTTGCCCATACAAAAATGAAAAAAAAAAAGTCTTTCAGAGCTGCCACTTTCACAGTGAACTCTCTACAAGGAACACGTGCACACCCTAAAGTATTATCACTTATTTTTGTTACACACTGTATATGTAATATGTATATAGATTATAAAAAGTTGAGTGTCAAAACTAGTAAATTCTTAAAAATTCCTCGTGGTCCAAGGGGCGTGAGGCCGTGGGCGGTGGCTAACGTCGCCCACGCCTTACGCCGCCTCTGCAGGAGTTAGTAAGCAAACACGCGTCTGAACAAATAACGCATGCAGTATAAATACACCGGTCAAAACACGTCCCAGTCACAACTCACAAGTACTTACAGTCGAGACCACCGAGCAAGATGAAGAGCAGTCTCAGAACAGCGCTGATACTGCTAGTACCGTGTCTCATATCGGCGCAGATACAAGTGGAAATTGTCCCGGGCTCCGACGACAGAAACCCTGATGTGGTCGTCAGCGGAACCGACCGAGCTAAAACTTCCGACATCGACCTACAAGCATTCCAACTTACAGAAAATAGCGTGCAAGAAAACCTCGCGAGAATGGAATTAACGTGGAAACGAGTAAAACAGGTGAATATCAACCACGCAAGCGCAGAAGGCTACAGAGATCTCTTCATCACACTGAAGTCGATGTCCGGGAGAATTTTACGAAGCAACGACAAAACGAAAACGGTTAACAAAATATATGTTCGCAACCAAGGCTTAAAGGCGAGGTCATCTAAACCCATATTGAGACGGGAGGTTACGGAAACTATGACTACGAAATGGCACGAAATTAAACACTTATCCGTGGGCAGCGATATCAAGCATCTAGTTGGCTTCAACAGACTGGTGCACTCCTCGAAATACGGAGAAGAGGACCATGCGAGCAGGACAGTAACTGTCGAGGCGGAAACCGAAGATGGGCCCATGCTGCAGCCAGGAGAGTCAGTGCAAGCGGAACTTCAAGTGAAGGAGACTACGGTCGAAGTAAGAATCGACTACGAAGTCAGCCTGGACGGAGACATCTACTTCGGATATCTCTGCGACTGGCTGTTTGGCGTCTGCGCGAAACACAGCCACATCGACATCAACGATTACCTGAAGAAGAAGGGCCAGTCGCCAGTACTGAAGCCGTACGAGATCGTCACATTCACATACTACCACGACCCGCAAGTGAAATTTGGGGAAGTCAAAAAGAATACAGTGCCAGCGGATAGTAATACCTTATATGATTTCAAATCTCAAAATATTGAACAAGTTCACGACAATGATTTGATTCACTAAAAACTGTATATTGCGACTAATAAATATCTATACTTATTATAAAACAAAGTCGCTTTTTTTCCCTCATGTCCCTTTGTTCCCTTTAATCTTTAAAACCACGCAACAGATTTTGATGATTCTTTCAGTGTTAAATAGCCCATTTATCGAGGATGGTTAAAGGCTATATTTTATCACGCTAAGACTAATAGGAGCGAGGAAATAGAGGATAATGTGAAAAAAAACGGGGAAAATTATTTGAAAGAGCTAACTTGAACGCGCTAATCTCAGAAACTACTGGTCCGATTTGAAAAATTCTTTCAGTGTTAGATAGTCTATTTATTGAGAAGGCTATATGCTATATTTTATGACGCTAAGACTAATAGGAGAATGTGGAAAAAACGGAGGAAATTATTTGAAAGGGCTTATCTCGCGAACTACTGGAGCAACTTTTATGTTATTTGGCACAGATAAGAAGTAGACCACGTGAAGGATCATAGGCTATCGATTTTGATCATTTTTTCAGTGGCTATATATTTTATACCCGTGCGACGCCGGGGCGGGTCGCTAGTATTGCTATAAAAAGTAAAACTGATTCATTAAATAATTATAGACCAATGCCTATGCCAAAACCATAGCTAAAATTTTTAAATAACTAATCATAGTCGTTTACGACTATGATGAATCTTATAATAATAATCGGCCAAGTGCGAGTCGGACTCGCGCACGAAGGGTTCCGTACCGTTATAGAGCAAAAATAGGCCAAAAATTGTGTTTTTTGTATGGGAGCCCCCCTTAATTTTTTATTTTATTTCAATATTATTAATTATTAAATTACAATAATATTTAAGGCCTTCGTGAAAGTTTCAAGTGCCTACATCTTATCATCATTGATCACGAGCAAAAAAGGCCAAAAAAAATCACGTTTCTTATATGGGAGCCCCCCTTAAATATTAATTTTATTTTTATTTTAGTATTTGTTGTTATAGCGGCACCGGAAATACGCAATCTGTGAAAATTTCAGAACTCTAGCTATAGCGGTTCTTGAGATACAGCCTGAAGACAGACAGACGGACAGACAGTGACGTGCAGAGATCATTTTAGACCTCTGTGGCTCAGTGGTGAGCGCGTTGGTAGCTCAAGCCGGGGGTCGCGGGTTCGAATATCGCCGACGGAACAAAAAGCTTTTCAATGTTCCCGGGTCTGGATGTGTATTAAATATGTGTATGATATAATAAAAATCTTAAATATATGTATAGTATAAAAGTATTAATTAATATATATTTCCGTTGTCTGGTACCTGTAACACAAGTCCTTTAGGTACTTAGCACGGGGCCAGACTGACGTGGAGTGAAGCATCCATAGATATTATATTATAATATCAAGCGGACCCCTCAGACCAATAAAAAAAGAAAGACGGAGTATTTACAGGTAATGGGGTGAAGTCGCTGTCGATCAATGTGTGCGTCACGCCTAGCATAAATACGCTAGGCGTGCGCTTGTGTGCAAAAAAATAATGTTGCCAACTCAGGGTTTCAGATTGTCAAACTCCCATCCTGTTGCAGTCTTATTAAACTACTAAGTAATGACTACAAAAGTTGCTATCAAACTAGATTGTTAATCATCATTCATTAGTAATTGCTGAATTACTAATGAATGACGAATTCATTAGTAAAAGTAAATACTTAAATATCTATATCTAATAAACTATGTGTTTCAACTAAGAACAGACAGACAGACATACATACAGACAAAAATTGTAAAGAACGTTGTTTGGTGTATGCAGTATGTATCGTATACAGATTAATATGCAAATAGTAAAAAAATCTTTCAATACTACAAACAGACACTCCAATTTTATTTATATTAATAGATTTTAAATGAATAACGAATTTTAGGTTAAAAATAAACATTTGTCAGGATAATACAGCACGTAATAATATTTTTCCCCTATTACGGGAAAAAATATCTTGCGACCAGCATGCAGCACTGGTTGAGATTCTGTGTTCCGAGACTCCCGAGTCCCGAGACAAGTTTTAAAACTAATAAATTAAATTCGTTATTTCGGTGGTAATACATAAATATTCAACTAATTACTTGTGAAACGTAATCCCACAAGGTTTCTTTTGAGCACAAGAATTGTTTTTGCACCATTTAACGATGCAGGACGGCATATTTTGATATTTCTTGACACAGATGAAAACGACATGCGCCGTCACTCGTTGAAACCGGAATGGCGGGCGGCCGGCTTCCTATGGCCGTATCGGCTTCCTATTGCCTGCCTCACCGCGTAGCATGGATGGCTCTGTCTATCTTTTTTTATTGGTCTGAGGCGGACCCATTATGTGATTATTTTCTATAATAAAGACTTTTATTCCCAAACCAAATATGCTTCCTGGCATAGCTATTCCATTATATAAAATATATGCTATGCTGGCTAGCATAGCATATTTCGGGCCTCTATCTCTTTGTTAACTGTCACGAGTGACTCTTTTCTTACCTACACTTAAATAGTGTTTAATTATTGTAATTTTATACTCCATATTTTTCCATATTTTCGATTTTTTTGTCCATATTTTATGCACATATTTTGGATTTTTTGTTACATAATTTTCCGGGACCTACTCATGACTCATGAATCATGAGCTCATGACTTATGAGTTATGACACAGAGTGGGTTGCACCAGAGGCGTGGTTAAAGTTAACGTTAAAGTTAGTGTAACCAAATAACCACACAAATTGACAGATGTATGTTGCGTTTATTTTTATAAAAGCTAGATACAGGTAATGGGATAAGGGATTGAGAATATAAAAAATTGAATTAAGTATCCGTAAAAATCGACTGGAAAAATATTTCTTATAACAACACAGTAAATTTTCACGAAAAAATTTCGATGCATGTATGAGCGGTTAAGGTTATGGTTAAATATGGCGTCCTTAACCAAAGATTTGACATTTTGCACTGAAGTTAAAGTTATAGTTAAAGTTACAGTTATAGTTAAAGTAAGTTGGTGCAACCCACCCTTAGCGATACGTTATCTCAAAATTCAAATCCCACACATTTTTAAGCCCGTCACAGACTTAGCTATAATATATTATATGTATATATATTTTTATAGCTAGGCATATTACTATACCTGTATTATATTATTTTCTATACTAAATCCACATGTCACAGAAGTATATATTATAGCTGTCGAGTGTGCGGTCACGCGAAAATTAGTAAGTAAGTATAGAAAATATATAGTAATATGCCTAGCTATAAAAATATTAATATATATTATAGCTAAGTCTGTGACGGGCTTTAACCAACTTTCAAAAATGAGGTTATTGATATCGAATTTCTTTGTCGAAATCATTTGATAATTTTTAACCCCCGACAAAAAAGAGGGGTGTTATAAGTTTGACATGTCTGTTTGTCTGTGTGTGTGTCTGTCCGTAGCATCGTAGCATCCAAACGGGTGGACCGATTTTGATCTAGTTTTTTTTTTGTTTGAAAGCTGACATGATCGATAGTATAATTCATCATTATCAACTTGCTCAGTGCTGGGATATCAGGCCGTTTATCTGGTTCATGAAAGGCCGTTAGCAACTTGCTGTCGTTTGATGAGTTTAATATTTCATTCTAGTTGACCTGGTGCTGCAGCATCACCTGGTAATCGATATCCAACTCCTCGCCAACTTAGAGCAGAGGTTTCGTGTTTGGGCTCATTTTAATTGTGAGAATCGTCAATCAGTAAGACGTAGATATTTACACGCTGCTGCTGCAGCAGTGACCTGGATTCTATAGGAGCCGAGCTTCGAACCTTATGAACACAAAGATGGAGGCTTCATTTTTGGGCTCATATTAATGACCTCATCGAAAAGGACATTGATAGATGGCAATCATGGGAATGATCCTTGATAGGAATTACTCTGCTCTATAATAGCCAACACAAATTTAAAAAGCATGAAATAAAATTAAATTAAGAAATGAAAAAAAAAACCGCCAAACAACTTAAAAAAGTAATCCATATCAATTAGAGATGTGCCGATCATGACTTTGGCCGACTAGCCGACTAGCCGAATAGTCGGCTGCAAAGAAGCCGACTAATCGGCCGACTAGTCGGCCAAGCCGATCATGGTTTTCGGAAGTTTTCATAACGCTTTTTTACTGCTGTTTCGTGGGTAAGTCGCACACGCCGCCTGCAAATCTGTCGAATCGTGTTATGTTTACTTCGCGTACATTACTTTATTTTGTTTCTATGATACATTTGATGGTTTTCATTAAATATTTCATGTACATGAAATCTCTATTTAATAATACAATACATAGGTACTTAGGTAATTTGTTGTTAAAATTATTATATTAAAAAAATGATTTCTTTACTAGTAATTTCAGAAACACTTCATTTAATTTTAAAATGTGTAACACTGATTGAGTGTGATATGAACAGTGAACACATTAATACACGATAATCAAGGTTTTTCTTTAATGTAATTTCAATAATAGCAAAAAACTAAAAAGCCGATTAGTCGGCGTTTTTTGCCGACTATTCGCCGACTAGTCGCCGACTACAAAAGTAGCCGGATAGTCGGCTTTACCGACTAGTCGGCACATCTCTAATACTAATATTATAAATGCGAAAGTGTGTCTGTCTGTCTGTTACCTCTTCACGCCCAAACCGCTAAACCGATTTTGCTGAAATTGGCATTGAGATACTTTGAGCCCCGGGAAAGGAAATAAGGCTACTTTGTATCCTGAAAAAATGTACGGTTCCCGCGCAATAAACGATTTTTGGCGCAACGGAGTTGCGTCATCTAGTGAAATAATATTTACTGACTTTAAGTTCAAATAATTCTTAAGTGTAAAGGTAAACTGTAAAATAATACTTTAATGACATAACATTATTCGAGATAATCAGCGACTTGGCGGTTGTAGGTTGTAACTTGTAGTTTACTTGGCAGTTGGCGGTCCCCCGACACACCGTTACAACAATAGTTATATTGACTGAAATATAATACTTTACAGTTTACACTTTAGAATTATTTGAACTTATAGTCAGTAAATATTATTTCATTACTTTTTTAAGTTGTTTGGCGGTTTTTTTTTTTAATTTCTTAATATAATGTGATGGGGATTATATTATAATATTTACATGACACAAAAGGCCAAACAATCTTCTAAAGTTTAATATTAAGCTTTTCGGACATCTTACGTAGTTACGTAGTAATAAAATAACAGAGAATTGTTGAGTATGAATAGAATGTATTTAATAAACTTAACAAATGAATTGTTCTTAATATAATTTTTATAGGAAATATTAACTTGCTTTACTTTTAATAACAAAAACAAAGAATAATTATATAATTAAATTAAATAACAGTCTTTCTGTAATTTTTTAACCTATAGAGTATAGCTTATTTACAATATTTAAAAACCTAGATTTTAGACGGACGTGTAAATAATCATTTTCAAACACACTTGAAAAATAACGAAAAAAAAGTCATAATTTAAATCGGTCCAGCCGTTTTCTATTCACGAACCCACTTGATCACATAAAAATTACACCAAAGTCGGCCCAGCCATCAAAATACGAGCCTAATCACACTAGAGTGGGTTGCACCAGAGGCGTGGTTAAAGTTAAAGTTAAGGTTAAAGTTATGGTTAAAGTTAAATATGGCGTCCTTTAACTTTAACTTTTACCTTAACTTTAACCTTATCTTTGACCGGAGAAATTGACAGATGACAGCTGGTCCAACAAGGTTTTAAATGAACGTGGGCGAGGGCACTGCTGGTAAAGGAGAACTGTCAAAAATGGCGTTTTTGTATGATGACAGCGTTAGTTCCTTTTTTCGCCACCTGCATTTAAAAACTTGTCGAACTCTATGGTTATGGTTAAATATGGTGTCTTGATAAGTTGATGGCGTCCATTTTTAACTTTAACCAAAGATTTGACATTTTGCATTGGGGTAAAAGTTAAAGTTACAGTTAAAGTTAGTTGGTGCAACCCACTCTAACAAAAGATTTACGAATAAGAACATTACACTAACATACACATGGATGTGTACGAAACTTTTAATTTTAGTGTGATTAGTTGATTACTAATACCATAGACAAATAATACCATGGAGTTAAGACACTTTGTCTATGCTAATACTAATCCGGCAGATGTTGTTTTTCCATACACGATGTAACAAAATAATAATATATTATGCTTGAGACCTTTGTTATTTCAGAACTTGCTTATGTCACGCCGATCTTGCGCAGAATCTCGAGACTGTGCGCCGTTTGATGTGATACATGGTTATTGCGCGGATGAAGAATAGATTCTCAGATCCACGGAATAAGCACATACATCACAAACGGCTGGGGTTTTGAAGGAATTTGGCGAAAACGTCGCATGACAGTTTTATACATGACTTTTTTTATTACTGACGAAATCTTCTTCAAATATTATTTCACGTGTAAGGTTCTGCTTATCATATTTCTTCATAACTTTCCCAAAATGTATTTGTGGGTCAAAGTATGAGGTGTATGTAACAATCTGGTACGGCCTTATAGGCGGTTGCCTGATCATCTTGAAATACTCATTGATATCTAAACCTTCATTACACCAGCAGCTTAATGCTTCGAAACTATTGTAATGATCACAGTCTTCGTACTTGAAGTGAATATCTCCGCTGAACCTCACTTGATAATTGATTCTTAATTTAAGTATCGCCTTCTTTATTTCAAGTCGTGTCGTGACGGTCTCTCCTGGTTGTAAGACAACATTCGGTGATATTCCAATATAACTTTCTTCGTTTATCGCTTTGCTAGCGTAGCTGTCTTCTCCGAATGCTGAAACGTCTTTCAGACCGCCAAAAGCAACGCCAATGTCGCCAGAAAGAGATAATCCACGTGTATCAAACCATTTCGTAGTCATTGATTCGTTAAATTTCATCACAGTTGTGTTATAAATTACTGAATGCATATTTTCATTACTGAGCACTTTTTCAGCACGTTTTACTCTTTGTTTGTCTTGTAAAAGATCTACAGATATCTGCTGTAGTGTAATTTTGAGCTTTCTTAATGTGCTATTTTTTTCATTTGCATCTTTGATTACAACATTCTCCACAATTTTGAATGTCGTCTTAGTTTCCAAATTTTCTTTCACTTCGTTTGGCGTTAGTTGCAATGTTTCTAAATCTTTATCAGTTAGTACAACACTCTGTGCTCTTGGGATGAATTTTGTTTTCCCGTTTTTGTATTTATATCCCGGTTTTACTTCGACCAGTATTTGTGCGGTAACGAGACATGGCAGTAGGAAAATTAGTACCGTTTTAAATGTTCCCACCATATTGCTTTAGTTTGCTTGTAGACTGTTACGTGAATGTCTCAATGCGTATTTATATTACACTTCTAAAAACCACGAGGATAGATAAAGTCTGCTCGCATAATAGATGTTTCATTTGTCATGTTAGTGGGTTTTCCAATATTTTTCAGGTTATGGCTTATGCTTTTAGTAAAGGGCTTGTGACGTCAATAACTTCTCCATTGAGTCACCCACCACGAACGAGTGCGTACATTAGTATATTTACAGATCGATCGCAGCTAATTAACATCTTTATGCCGTCTACGTAAAGATCAATATAGAAATTCCAGGCTGTTTTAAACGGATGATACCTCGAAAACCCCATGGTTGTTCAGCAAAGGAGCAGTTTGACCATCATTACCAAATAAGGTTGTGTAGTATTGTCATGTTTAGCGATGTGCCAACTCGATTTAACCCGAGTTAAAATGCACATAACTCGGGTTGAACTCGAATTACGTAACTCGAGATAACTTGATGGACTAGTGAATGCTTTTTTTGAATTTTTACTAGTTTATTCCCTCAGCTTCGCATTAATAGTTTAAAAATTGGAACAGACAAATTATATTCATCTGCTTCAATTCTTTTATTTTTTAAATTTCTTATTTATAATGTATTGGTAGAGTTATACTAACTAGATTAATAAAGAAAATTATAATTGTTTGAAAAAGAATCATTTATGTACTTATTAATGTATTTTTGGCTTTATTTTATTTAAGTAAAAAAAATATATTTATCTTATATATTAAACCGGTCAAGTGCGTGTCGGGCCACGCGTAATATAGGGATTCCGTAATACCGCTAGTTTTTTTTTTACTTTTTGTATGGTCAATGAATGTACATTTATAACGTGTTTTACACTACTAACAACATCATCTCAGTTACTTTCAAAGGAATTTGAATGAAAAGTTCCTTTATATTTCGCCAAATACATTTTTTTTAGTTGATCGACCATTAATCAATAACTTATGAAGTCTTCTTAGCCATGATAGTTTTCCTTTTAAATTCAGCATATTTCCTACTCCCGTGAATTTTTTCACTTTTCCAGAAGCAACCGATTAGCTAGATTAGGTAGAAGGGGGGGACACTGGACTCTAACGATTTTTTCCATTTTACAACTTAATATTTCACAAACGGATCCCTAAATTGGAAAATGATCTATGAATACTCGTAATAGTTTTAAAAAACCTATCCAACGACACCCCACACGATGGGGTGGACGCGAAAAATTTTTTCATCCCCGCTTGATGTGTGGGCATTTTCAAAAAAACGTGTACCATTGCAAAAATATGTCTATACTTTTTAAGGTGATTTATTTACCTATATTTTAATGTCATATACAAGGAAAAATATTGAACTAATGGAATAAGTTTAAAAAAAACGCCGAAAACGTTATATTATTCTGATATTATTGAAACAAAATCGAATTTTCGCCGAAAGAGATTCCGTTGTGTGACTAAATGTAAAATATAATTTAATACAAAAAATACAGCAATAAATGGATTTCTTCATTCATTTAATCTAGTGAAATGCATATTTAATTGTTTATTCAAAGAAAATATAGATAATTTCAAAGATCAACAAGAGTAGCAATTATTTTAAATCCGTAGTGTGACTTTGTGACCTACCCACTGGGTTGTTTTTCATTTTTTTACACGAGTAGTAATATTGAACATATTTAAAGAAGTTTTTGTAACACAAAAACCTTTTATTTAAACATTTTTATTATTGCACTACTTATAAAATTAGAAAATTCTTTGATTTCACAGATTTAACTTCATTAATTAGAGGGAAGAACATCTCATAATCATAAAGATGTGTTCACACGTCTACGAATCCCTAAGTTATTATAAATCTACAAATATCAATGACACAAAATTATTTTACACTTTACTGATGGAAAAGTAGTGGAAATAAAATCAAAATTATTTAAGAAATAAAACTTTTAGGTACACTTTAAATACTATATTCGTTATTGTTAACTAAAGGCGACGCCTTGATAATTTGGCTGTAGCGATATCGATTTTTCTTAGCAATGACTAAAGCTAAGAAATTAAAGTTCATTGTCAGTATTCATCATGTTGTTGTCTTTGAATTACCCATAACATAACACGATTGGTATACTTTTATAACACAGAATAATCAATCAAAAAGACCTCTGTAAAAAAAGGGATTCCTATTTTTCCAACAGAGGAGAGTGATTTAAGCTTCCAAAATTTGTACATA
The DNA here is from genome assembly GCA_905333045.1 of Lysandra bellargus. Lineage (NCBI taxonomy): Eukaryota > Metazoa > Arthropoda > Insecta > Lepidoptera > Lycaenidae > Lysandra > Lysandra bellargus. The sequence continues at coordinate 2,354,933 of HG995329.1, forward strand.
GATTGGTTCAAGCATACACTTTAATTTGTCCATAGCTTATATGAAATGTATTTTTAAATTACGACAAAAACCATTTTGTCGCTTACGCCCTTACCATTTTTTGCTGTTCCATTGCTTGTTTTCTATGAGAGGCCGACCCGGCCTAAAGTAAAACTAGCAATCAACAAAACTAAAAAACAAGAAAATTAGCAATCTAAAACATACCCTACACGGTTTTTTACTTTAACGCGGCGGCACCTTAAGAGCCCGGGTAACCCTCGAAATTCTCATACATTCGTAATACCAAAATCATTTTGTCATACGAAAATATTTAACATGTTTGAGTTATTTTTCAGTATAAAATAGTAATTACCTAGGTTCCTGAACAAAAATTAACTTCAAAATATTTAAACACTAAAAATTTTTTTTTTGTGTATAAATTTTTTTTACTAAATTTAGTACTAAATATTTAAACACTAAAAAATAGAGTAAAACACTAAAAAATATATAAATAAATAGTAAATTTACTACAAAATATTTCAACTCTAAAAAATATTTTTTAGTATTAAAATATTTTGTAGTAAATTTACTAATTATTTATAAATTTTTGAGTGTTTTACTCTATTTTTTAGTGTTTAAATATTTAGTACTAAATTTAGTAAAAAAAATTTATACACAAAAAAAAATTTTTTAGTGTTTAAATATTTTGAAGTTAATTTTTGTTCAGGAACCTAGGTAATTACTATTTTATACTGAAAAATAACTCAAACATGTTAAATATTTTCGTATGACAAAATGATTTTGGTATTACGAATGTATGAGAATTTCGAGGGTTACCCGGGCTCTTAACACATAAGTAATAAAAAGAATATATGTACGTCAATCGTACCAGTTTAAAAATCTCCAATTTTCTTAGTAAAATCTGTGAATAAAAAAAAAATATTTAAAATGTGAACTAAGCCTTATGCTTTCCGCCCGTTGTGACTTGTCCGTTCCATTATAGGTGACCATACGAAAAATCACAAATCGGAACTCACATCTACTTTCTTTTACTTTTAAAGTGTTTGTAAATAACCGATAATAGTTATCACAATTTCATTTTTTATACTAAATACTAAACGAATTTTGCAACGTGTCAACAGTAATAACAGTTGGAGAAAGTATATTAATGCTTACAAAATATGGTCACTTATCTGAACAAAGAAACCGTTTCTGAAAAACCGTCCAACCTGCGTCCGAGTCTTGTAGCAGATTTTTAACTACTAAATTCAAATTGGAGTTTCTCGATGCACAATGAAATATAGTGCTATCATTTAGTGCCGAAACATTTTGTAGTATGTTTATAAAACTAAAAAAAAAACGGTCACTAAACTCAACATTCCGGTCGGGTCGTTTTTTCATGATTATAATTATAGTTTTCAGTTAAATTATGTTAGATTTTTCAATACAATAACTATTTAGGAATCTAAAATATGTTTTTAGGCAACTTACTCTAAAAAAAATAGTTATTAACATTGAGATGTAGTTATTAAAGATTTTTTTACAACTTCTGGGAACTGGTAAGTTTAATAGTTTACGGTACATAAAAGTCCTTATAAATCTCATACTAAATAAAAATTTATACAAGCGTGAATTTATTTTAATAAAAGAAAACTTGTTTTTACTCCTACATTAAAATTACAAAATGTTAGTATGTAATTTTTTACAAATAATCTGTAGCGAAGTCAAGGGACAAGGTAAAAACCAGGGGTACAATTTTTTTTGAAAATCCCCGTGTATGGAAGGTACCATAAAAAAAATATTTTTTTAAGATTTCATGTACCATTTTGTTGCCATAATTAATATGTGCATTCATGCCAAATTACAGCTTTGTAGGTCTTATAGTCTCTGAGCAAAACCGCGGACAGACAGACAGACGGACAGACAGACGGACGGACAGACCGAAACTATAAGAGTTCCTTGTTGACTACGGAACCTTAAAAACGGATTTTCAAATGTGTTAGTCTCGCTAAAACTCGAAAACGGCTGAACGGATTGGGCTGATTTTAGTCTTAAAATATTCGTAGAAGTCCAGGGAAGGTTTTAAAGTAACATGAAGTTCACCGGGACAGCTAGTTATCAATAAAACTATGGAATTATTTAGCCAAGGCCAAGAATTATAAAACACATTCGGTTTACGAACTCCGGTCAGAGAGATTTCAACTCGAGTGACGCCCAACTCTAGTTGTCGACCATCACTAGTCTTGGGCATTTCGCAAAAATAATTTATACTTAATAAAACTTTGTACATGGGAAATCGGCTCCCTGGAAAGGATGGTAGGTGAAGGTAAATAAAAGTTTTCACTTATATAGATAAGAAAAAGAAATGTGCCTAAATTGGACCTTGTGCAAACCCCTATAGACCTTAATAAGAACTTACTTCTAATCTGTATTTGTGATTCTTAAGATAAAAACTTAATATGTATTTGCATATAAAAAGTGTCGTGTCCCTTGTTGTCTTTTCAAGAAATTGTAATATTATAATATAGATATACTAAATTATAATATTACAATTTCTTGAACAATGTGTACTTAACAGTCAAAAGCTCTGGCCTGAACATAAAATATCCAGTGCATTCTGTGTTTCCTTCTAAGCCTGAAATAGGTCACAAGGAATCGTAGCAAAGAATAGTAAAGACTGTTGCAGTTAATGAATCGACTTTTAGTAAAGCTGAATTGATAACTACGCACAATTTTTGCCACAAAAGTGATATGGTTTTATAATTTATTGTATAAATATAAGTAGATTGGTATTATGCGATAGTAAAAAAACTGAATGCGTATTTGAATCGTTTATTCTTGAAAAAATAACACGTTTAGTTTGACAAAATGTAAATTGAGCCATAATTTTATTCGGTTCTTTTAGACACTTATAAAATGATGTTAAATAATCAGTTTCAGCCACAGACATAGATCAAGATAGATACCTCATGTGTATGTACTCGGCGTGCCATATCGCGTTCCCAAACGACGAGCAATGCTCGTCTTTCGAAAGTCTGTTATTTAGTCTGCTATCGGAATCGGACGTCAATCGGAATTTTAAAAATGCCTAAATGCCTAAAAGTACCGTATTGAGATGTAGAAATTCAAATAGAAACGTTGGCCTTGATAATGGACACGTTTCTTATAATCGGTACGTCACAGTTGGTAGGAAAAAAGTGACACGCTCGTCTTCATACAAATGGAGCGACATGCGGTATCTATCTTGATCTACGTCTGTGGTTTAAGCCGAAATCACTACACATTTTTAATAGCCCGGAGGTAGTGTCTCTATATTTTATTGTTTTTCCGCAACTTTCAATTGCGGGTCGTGGTAGTAAACGTACGTCAGAATCTCGTGCGTCTCCAACACAGGCGATTGGCCGATCCTCATGAAATATTCGTTGATGTCCAAATGGTCATAATTCAGACAGATATGACCGAAAGGGCCGCAGAAGTATCCGAAGTAGATGTCTCCGTCTAGGCTCACTTCGTAGTCAATTCTTATTTCAACCGTCGTCTTCTTTACTTGTAGTTCAGCTTTTAATGACTCTCCTGGTTGTAATTCTACTTCTTCTTCTGGTTCAGCCTCCATTGTCACTTCTTTATGAGCGAAACCTTGTTGTCCGTACCTCGACGAACGCTCCAAACCATTATGGACAAGGTGGATAATATTGTTGTGCAGAGATAAGTCTCGCGTCTCAAACCATTTCGTAGTCAAACTCTCAGTAACGTCTCGTTCCACGACTAGTTCTTTAGGTGTTCTATCATTATTACGATAAGTTCTTTTTCTATATTTGACTATTTCGTCGCTGATTCGTAGAATTCTTTCGGATTTCGGTCTCAGAGTAACATAGAGATCTCTGTACCCAGCGACACTCGCGAAATTTATGTTTATTTTTCCAACCGTTTTCCATTTCAATTGCATTTTCATAAGGTTACTTTTAACAGCACTTAGGGATAGTCCAAATGTTTGGAGGTCATTGTCGGAAGCTTTAGCTCGATCGGTTCCGCTGACGACTACATCAGGGTTTCTGTCCTTGGAGCCCGGGACAATTTCCACTTGTATCTGCGCCGATATGAGACACGGCACTAACAGTATTATATTGAGAATGGTCTTCATCTTGCTCGGTGAACTTGTGGTTACGAATTCTCCGAATAGCGAGTTTATATAGTATTATCATGTACAGATAAATGCAAAGCAATTGTTTGTTACATTCGTAAGAAGGATAATAAACAATTCGAGATAAACGTAGTTAAAATTACCCCATAACCACAACTCGTATGATATGACTTTGCACGAATTTATCTGGCGTATACAGGGTAAATGTTTGTTAAGGCCATGGTAGAAGAAATCTGAAACTATAGGAGATAACGAAATCTTATATCTTTAAACAAGCAATTCTTGTATATATATATATATATATATATATTTATATATTTATATACTAGCTGTATTCAAAAAATTCAAAAAACACACATAAAATGACATTTTATGAAAATGATTCCTAGCTAGATCGATTTATCGCCCCCGAAGCCCCCTATATACTAAATTTCATGAAAATCGTTGGAGCCGATTCCGAGATTCCAATTATATATATATATATATATATATATATATATATATATATATATATACAAGAATTGCTCGTTTAAAGATATAAGATAAGATAATTGGAATCTCGGATTTGGCTCCAGCGATTTTCATGAAATTTAGTGTATCTGGGGTTTTGGGGGCAATAAATCGATCTAGCTAGGAACCATTTTTAGAAAATGTCATTTTATTCGTGTTTATCGAATACCGAGCAAAGCTCGGTCAAATAGCTAGTAATGTTGAAAGAAGTAATATTGTAGCATCTAGCAGTCACTTTCATACATTATCTAAAAATATGTTAAAGACTTTTTCCTGTACACGCTTCCCTGTGAACCTTGCAATGATTATTCTTGTTAACAAGACTAGCCAATGGTATAATCTATACATCTAATATATAAAATTCTCGTGTCACGGTGTGCGTAATTGAACCATTGTTTGTGCGACGGGATAGCGATCGACGTTGCCATGGCGACATAAGTACTTATTTAGTCATTTCAAAATATATGGGCGAAATATTTTATATTATGGCAAAGCAACGTTTGCTGGGACAGCTAGTAATATTATAAAACAAAGTCGCTTTTTCCCTCGTGTCCCTTTGTTCCCTTTAATCTTTCAAACTACGCAACGGATTTTGATGATTCTTTCAGTGTTAGATAGGCCATTTATCAAGGAAGGTTATAGGCTATATTTTATCACGCTAAGATTAATAGGAGCGGAGAAATAGAGGAAAATGTGGAAAAAACGGGGAAAATTATTTGAAAGGGCTAACTTGAACCCGCTAATCTCAGGATCTACTGGTCCGATTTGAAAAATTCTTTCAGTGTTAGATAGCCCATGTACTGAAGAAGGCTATAGGTTATATTTTATCACGCTAAGACTAATAGGAGAATGTGGAAAAAACGGGGGAAATTATTTGAAAGGGCTTATCTCGCGAACTATACTGGAACAATTTTTATGTTATTTGGCACAGGTAAGAAGCAGGCCACGTGAAGGATCATAGGCTATCGATTTTAATCATTTTTTCAGTGGTTATATATTTTTTACCCGTGCGACGCCGGGGCGGGTCGCTAGTAATTAATAATACAGAATGTGCAAATGCCAAATACAGTTCATTCGATTCCCAGCTAGGGACTTTACACTCCACACTTTTTCGGGATGAAAAAGTATCCTGTGTCCTTTCCCGTGACTCAAAGTATCTCCATAACAACAGCAAAATCGGTTCAGCGGTTTGGGCGTGAAGACAGACAGACTTTCACGTTTATAATATGAGTATGGATAATGGACACCAACTGTCGAGGAAGTTACATATTTATTTTCGATTAATCGAGTCTTAAATCTTCATATTATATTTAAGGGAGTGCCGGCTCCCAAAAATATCAGTAATGGGAACCGGCGGTAAGTATACTGCTGGCAGCCGAGATATAAAACAACGGCTGCAGGCGCTGGCACTCAAAATGGGAGGCGGTGATAATGCGTAAAGCGCTAGGTTCCAGTGCCGATACACAAATTTTAAAAAGAAATAATTATAATCTCAAATATATTCGACTTTACCGCCTTCAAAAGGTGAAGGTTAGGTAGGTACCTATTTGTTCGGCTGTGGATATTTTAGTTTTTTGTGATGCATTTTCTTAGCTTAGCTTTACCTTAGCTACCTTTTTTCAGCTCCCAAAAAGTAAGATTTTGCACCACAGCTACAGCTGTTATAAGCCCCATCGTATACTTCCGAAGGTACTGAACAGAACTTCAAATTCCTTCTACATGTTAGAGAGTTTCAGCGTTGTTTAAAGAAGCAAAGATATTGTATTATGCTACTATGCAGATCACATTTATCTGCATCATTATCACCACCATTAACCCATCAAGATTCAAGCCATATACGAGCACCAGTGATCGCGACAACAATAGAATACAATAGCATTTCCGAGAATCCCCGATCGAAGGATTCAAATATGCATCCTTACAATATGATTATTTATGACATTATTTGTACTTTTCATAGTCCTTTAGCTCAAGACTCAAGACTGATGTTTTTGATCCATTATTCTGTTATTTGACAAGCGATGTTTGCCGAATAGGCGTCGGCAGCCTATTCGGCAACCGGCGCTGGCAGCCATTACGGCAACCGGCGCCGGCAGCGGAGGCACTCCCTATATTTAATTAAATTCATTCTTCCATTAACAAAACTGTTAAATTAAAATAAAACAATCTAAAAAACATAGGGCATAGTTCTGGTCCTTGGGGTACACCCTTCAAATCCAATTTTGCAGTATCAATTCGACAATTTTGACGACCTCTGTGGCTCAAATGGGTAGAGTGTGTGGCAGCTCAAGCCGGGGGTCGCGGGTTCGAATCCCGCCGACGGAACAAAAAGTTTTTCAATGTTCCTAGGTCATCGTTGTGTATTAAATATATAAATATATAATTGGAATCTCGGAATCGGCTCCAACGATTTTCATGAAATTTAGTATATACGGGGTTTCGGGGGCGATAAATCGATCTAGCTAAGAATCATTTTCATAAAATGTCATTTTATGTGTGTTTTTTGAATTTTTTGAATACCGAGCGAAGCTCGGTCATATAGCTAGTTATGTATTATATAGTATAAAAGTATTAAATATATTTCCGTTGTCTGGTATCTGTAACACAAGTCCTAGGACTTAGCACGGGGCCAGCCTGACGTGGTGTGAAGCGTCCATAGATATTATTATTATTATTATTCAAGACATACCTAAAGTTCTAAATTTTGCTCATGATTAAGTCTACAATTTGATGACAATGGCAGCGATTAAAATATAACAATACGTATGTTAATGTTTATTTTAGTCACAAAATACTCACAAGTACTCACAATATATTTATTTTTCCTGTTGCATCCAGTATATCTAACAGGCAAAATTGAGTTTGTAGTAGGGGAGCCCAAGAGGGGATTTCGCGACATGCTCATTGCTCGAGCGTGTCAGATTAAGCTTGTATAGGCGTCCGACATGTGTAGAGATAAACTACGATAACATGGTGCGCCCCTCCAAAATTCAAAACGTTTGAAGTGCGTTGTCAAAACGTTTGAAATGCGTTGTCTTGCGCGGTCGGCTAGTTATGATTAGTTGACCAACAATTAATATTGGTAATAACTAATGAGTGACATTAAGTGAAATATTACGAGTACTGGTTGATTGGTCGAATACTTACAACTACATACAAACTCTGTCATAAGGATGTGATTACACATATTGAAACAGTAATTTGGAGGGGCGCGCCATGTTATCGTAGTTTATCTCTACTTATCATAGTATGGAAATAATAAATAAAGTAATTTTTTTTTATTGAAATGTCGTCGGATCTGTTAGATTAAGATAGGGGATGTTTAGTATACCCCAAAGAAACTTCCACATAAAGCACTGACGGTTTAAAGGTTAGGTGAGCTTACTTGTAGGGACATTAACGTTCTTATTATTTTTATGTCAGTTTTACCTAATGTATAAAACCTACTAGGTCTCCATGACGCTCGAGTGACTACACGAATAGCACTCTGGGCTCCCCTACTATAGTTGGTTCCTTCTTTGGTCTATAATTATAGATTGATGAAGTTATTTATTTGCCACACAAAACAATAGCATGACTATTGTTTTGTGTGGCTCACAAAAAGATTTCGTAACATTCTCATATTTTTAGACTATAAGTATGTCATCATTTCAACCACTTAACGAGTAAATAAAATTATATTTTAAATTCAGGTTTCTGAATTTAGGTTTCTATATTCAGACCGTTTTATAATAATATATATAATATCTATGGACGCTTCACACCACGTCAGTCTGGCCCCGTGCTAAGTACCTGAAGGACTTGTGTTACGGGTACCAGACAACGGAAATATATTTAATACTTTTATACTATACATATATTTAAGATTTTTATTATATGATACACATATTTAATACACATCCATGACCCAGGAACTTTTGAAACTTTTTGTTCCGTCGGCGGGACTCGAACCCGCGACCCCCGGCTTGAGCTACCGACGCGCTCACCACTGAGCCACAGAGGTCGTCATTTAGCAAATACATTTTCTTTATAGCTTCTTTATAGAAAGGCCGATCAAAATGTGTGGAATTGACATAAGCGTTCGATATTATGAAGTTGACGTTCGACTCATCTAATGTCAATACATACTAATATTATAAATGCAAAAGTGTGTCTGTCAGTCTGTTATCTCTTCACGCCCAAACCGCTGAACCGATTTTGCTGAAATTCGACATGGAGATACTTTGAGTCCCGGGAAAGGTCATAGGATACTCTTTGTTCCGAAAAAATGTACGGTCCCCGCGCGATAAACGAGTTTTGCATCATCTAGTTCCTTATAAATTAATCGGTGATTCGATAGAGAAGCGGTAAAGAAAACGACTTGGCTAAAGGGCCGGGTTTCTGATTTTATTTTTAATATAAAAAAACAAATATTATATACTAGCGACCCACCCCGGCGACGCACGGGTATAAAATATATAGCCACTGAAAAAATTATTAAAATCGATAGCCTATGATCCTTCACGTCTACCTTTTATCTGCGCCAAACAGTGCCGTAAATAGCCTTTTTTGCGCCCTGTGCGAGCTTCTATAACTGCGCCCTTGCGCAATGCTTTCAGGGCAAAAGGCCTCTCTGGTCTGGTCATTCTTGCGCCCCCTCAGAGTCTTCGCCCTGTGCCTGGGCACCGGTGGCACCGTCCTATTTACGGCACTGGTGTCAAATAACATAAAAATTGCTCCAGTAGTTCGCGAGATAAGCCCTTTCAAATAATGACAAAAGAATGCTCGCCGGATCAGGGTAGTCAAAGATAAAAATAAGTAATAAAAGTTTTATTTATACAAGTTTCATACATCCCTCTGTTTCAAATACACTGCATATGCAAGACAATTAAATGCATTTTTGGAAATAGCACAATTAAATACATGAAAGACAGTCTTCATTTTCAAACATTATGTCATGATTGTAAGAGAAGGGCATTTGGTACAGAACTCTGTGTAATGAGCCACCTAAGATCCCGTGGTTCATTTCTATAAAAGCAGATAGGATTAGGCTAACGACGCTCATGAGACTTCGCTCCGGGCACGTTCCACTCAATGCATTTGGATATATGATGAAAGTTTGCATGTCGCCAGATTGTAGTTTGTGTAAGAAGCGGGAAGATCTTTACCATGATTTAGTGGAGTGTGCCCGGGTGGAGTCAGAGAGGCGCAGGTTTGAGGCTGATGCGGGGGTGGCGCTGACACAGCTCGGTTGTGTGAGCGCCATTCTCGCTCAGCCGAAAGATCCTGTTTGCTGGGGGCTAGTAAACTAATTAGTATCTGTTTGCAAATTGTTAGTAATGAAGTTTATAATTTGGATGTAATTTATGAGGCTGGCATTGTCGGTTTCGACACAAGCCTAATAAATAATAAAAAAAAAAAAACCAGCACAAAAAATATTGCTTTAACACCATTTTTGTGGGAGCACGTAGGCAAAATCATAAAAATCTTTCAAACTATACCTTGGGCGTTTTAAGGTGACATGCGTGACACATAATAATTGACAATAGTTGGGAAGTTACCTAAAAAAATTAATCGATAATTTAAAAATATCGAATCACTCCGTAAAGGAATTGCAATCGAAATTATCGATTTCGTACTGATGTTTCAGAGTGGCGCCGGCGATTTAAGATGGCCGCCCTTTTTATCGATTTTATTTCGTTTCAACAGTGTCAATCTCTATTGACATAAGTTCCGTTTCATGCATCTGACATTTTTCAAATGTTTTCGTAACAATAATTTTATACTCCTATTTCACAATTAATATTTATAATTTTATATCAATAAGTTAGTATTTAGCAACTTTTCATTTTTATTCATTTACAATTATTATAGGAAACATTTATTTTTGTAGATGGAATATAATTTATTACATTTAAATTTTGTTTGTTTTCTTGTAAGTAAAAAAAAATCGTAGCAAGGAATATGAGAACTGTCACCCATATCATCTTAAAACGCACAAACTATAGCAATGTTATAAGAAATACTATTTCTTCCAATGTTAATTTGCATAAAAACTTGATAATTTCTTTAAAAACACTGCGATGTATACTATCATAATGTCTATTCATTACCTAATGAATTTTAATCTCAAATATGACAAATCATTTAAATTCAATTGTTTTATGATATGAGATGACAAAGAAATATACATATACTTGACAGAAAAACGTCATAATATTAAGTCGAATCTAACAAAATCACACTTAAAACCTTATTAAAAGTGAGATTTGATGAGATTATCATAATATTTTAGTATGAGGGCAAATGAGTTAAAAAACCCAAAACGCCTCTCGAAATTCTTTTTGCAATTTTTGAATTTTAAACTTAAAATATTTTAATGGTTTCGAAATCAGTTCTTACCATTTATAGAAAAATCTAAGTGACGTTTAAGTAACGATTAAAAAATTTGCGATTTTATATGATAAAAATAAAAATAATACATTATTTAATACATTGACTAAATGTAGTATGGAATAACTTATTTGAAGTTCCTTTTCATTTTGTTCTGAATAAAAACAAAAACTAAGCAATATCTTCTTATATATAAAATTCTCGTGTCACAATGTTAGTCAGCGAACTCCTCCGAAACGGCTTTACTGATTTTTACCTATATGCATATTCAGTAGGTCTGAGAATCGGCTACTGGGTACTTTTTATATTGATAAGTGCATTTGTTGAATAAATAATAGTAAATTATTACAACCTGAGACTGACGGCGACCATTGCTTGTACGACGGGATAGCGATCGACGTTGCCATGGCGACATACTTATTTAGTCACTTCAATAAAATTATATGGGCGAAATGCCTACTTTATATGGCAAAGAAACGTTTGCCGGGACAGCAAGTTGTGCTATAAGTCATTTCGTCACACTCAGAGAAAATAATATATCAGTGACAATTAAAAAAATTAACATACTCATTCAAACTCTTCATTTAGTCAAAGTGAATTTATCATTACATATTTCTAAAAGCGACCGTTAACCGAGCTTTGAGCGCGGCGACCGAATCTAGAAATTCCGTAACGAACAAACCTAACATCCCGCACTTCGAGCGGTGCGGCGTTGGCCGACTTCGGCACGGTGTTAGTGTGCGTGCGACTAGACGTATGCGAATTTTAATTGCATAAGTTAATAAAGAATGCTATGCAATAGTTTTACCGAGGCAGTCCCAGAGTGCCACACGTATTTATACAAGTGTAATAAGACTAAGTGATAATACTTTAGAGTTTAGGGTGTGTATGTGTTACTTGTAGAGAGTTCACTGTGAAAGTAGCAGCGCGGTAAGACCACATTTTTTCACTTTCGTATGGGCAAGCGCCCGAGCGTCTCGAGTTTTCCCATACAACAGTGAAAAAATGTGGTCTTTCAGCGCCACTACTTTCACAGTGAACTCTCTACAAGGAACACGTACACACCCTAAAGTATTATCACTCAGTTTTGTTACACCCTGTATATTTCAATTGGTAGCATTATAGCCAAAAACTTTGTTTATATTGAGATCAAAATGAATTAGAACTGCGTGTAGTATATAACAGTATATTTACATTAACTCGCGCGAGGGCCGAGCTTACGAAGACAAGAGAGTCCCTGAAAAAAAAAAAGAATTAACATTAACGATATAACAGATAACTAATACATTTTTCAACTGTATTTCACTAACTGCCACAATCAGCGATGAATATTAATTACTTAATTGTAATTAACCCATCAAACCCTACAAGGACACCGGTGACCGCGACAACAATAGAATAGCAATAGATTTCCAAGAATCTGCGATCGAAGGGTTTAGGGCTGGTTTACACGTATTGAGTAGATAAGTAGTTAATTAAATTTTAACTTAATTTTAAGTTGTTAATTGCATGTAAACACAAAGGGGAATGCCAATATTAGGCCCATAAGTGCACACATAATTGGCTATATTAAAAAAATATATATATATATTTATAGTAGTTCTACCTTGTATTCATTAATCTGTACAACTTGGCAACTTTATATAAAAAATATTAGTCACTCAACACACAAGCGGCCGGATCTGACCGCGCCATTTGTACTGCGGCTATACAAGTAAACGAATATGAACCTAGATAAAAGTGCGACAAGGCTTTATATGAATGTGGCGCTGCTCGTAAAGAAGAACTGTCAAAAATGACGTCTTTCTCTATGTACATTAACATAAAAATGTTGCCCTTACTAAAAATATTATTTTGTCAGATCATATTTATTGAAATAATATAATTTATATATTGCTATAATATGATATTTATACTTATTGTTACTTTTTGCACTGATTTCAAATAAATAAAATAAAAATAATGACCTATATATTTTTTAATATATAATTGTTTTCTTTCTAATATCGTCTGCCTTCTCATAACTTATTTTTTGTGTTCTGGCAACACCAGTTCTAAGTGTCAGACGCCGGAAAACGTTTTCTTGTTTAATTAATTGTTTTCATATTTTGTGCTGTTGAGAAAGACGTATTCTGTGATTTTGTATTTGATCTCTGTTTTACGACTATTACTATGGATACTGACTTTGGCGATTCTTCTAATGGAATTCGCTTCCGCTACTCACGACGACATTGGCGAGAACTTGGATTTGGTGATAGATGCTTCGACAGACGACCCTGGCATTCCTTCTGGATCTAGCGTTTCTGAACAGTCTTCGTCTACTGTTGTGAGTGGAGATCTTCGGTGTATAAACTGTTGTGTGAATGTGTCTAGGATGCGAAGACACACTTTAGAAATAGCTGAAGTTCGAGGTCTTATACAACGATGGCTTGGATCGCAACAGGTAAATTAAATAAATCTTATATCCATGTAAATAATAAAACACACAAAAATGCCCATTATTTTATACTACTGAGTTTATAATTAGTTACGACCTCCGTGGCGCAGTGGTGAGCGCGTCGGTAGCTCAAGCCGGAGGTCGCGGGTTCGAGTCCCGCCGACGGAACAAAAAGTTTATAAAGTTCCTGGGTCATGGATGTGTATTAAATATGTGTATCATATAATAAAAATCTTAAATATATGTATAGTATAAAAGTATTAAATATATTTCCGTTGTCTGGTACCTGTAACACAAGTCCATCAGGTACTTAGCACAGGGCCAGACTGACGTGGTGTGAAGCGTCCATAGATATTATTATTATTATTATTATTATAAAATATGATAATGTAATATACAATTCCTTTCATTTTAGGTACAAGTTTCCAGTGATAGTTTGGTGTGCCATGCATGTTGGAGCAACGCCTGGGACGAGATACGACATCCAACAAACCGTGGACCTATTGTTGGCCATGTCCATATATGTATCAGCTGTGGAATGTCACTATTAAGGAGACGTTCTCACACACTAAATACAAATTCATTGCGGGAAGCTGCTATTAGAAATATGATTGCACAGCAGATAGCACCCCGTCAGGTTTGTAATATTGTATAATAATTTTAGTAATATGTATTATATGTTATATGGTATTAATATTCTAGTACTATTATATTTAGTTTTAGAAATATTTATATTATCATAAAGTAATACTAAAGTATCATAAGTAATTCAAAACAAGTAATTTATTTGTAATGCATAATATTTTCTTTGTTTTTTAGATGCCAAGAACATGATTGCACAGCAGATAGCACCCCGTCAGGTTTGTAATATTGTATAATAATTTTAGTAATATGTATTATATGTTATATGGTATTAATATTCTAGTACTATTATATTTAGTTTTAGAAATATTTATATTATCATAAAGTAATACTAAAGTATCATAAGTAATTCAAAACAAGTAATTTATTTGTAATGCATAATATTTTCTTTGTTTTTTAGATGCCAAGAACAACATATCTCTGTCATACTTGTTGGAGAAGGACTGACAGAGCAGCCGAACAAACTACTGTCGAACAGGACCCAGAAGCAGCAAACAGTCCTCAGGAAGTATCAACAGTTAATACCTCACAAGAAGATGGGAGTTTGGGTGGTAGTAACGATATATTCTTGCCAAACTATATCAGAGCACCAAGCACACAACGCCAGTGTTTTTATCCTGGGTGCAATGGAACTGAAAGATGTTTAATACCGTCATCGCTACGTGTAAGTTTACTTTGCGACTACAATTATTATGTGCCTTCAGATTGTAGGATCTGTTCTTATCACTTGAGCAGTAACTCATGGGAATTACTTATAGAATCTATATATAATCCTATTAAAACATTTAGTTCAATACAAATTGAAGAAGTATTTTCTCTATTAAAAGAAAATATGCTTTTGCATTTGGATTTTGAAAACATACATATCATGCCAGATCATATTGTTCACTATTATCTAGGTTTTTCAAAGCAGCAATTTCAACAAATCCTTTTAGAAGTCCCAAGATTATCAGAAAAACACAGAGGAGCTTTTGCTCTTGCAGCCTATTTAATGAAGTTGCGAACAGGAGATAGTGATGAGCGCATTGCATCTTTGTTACGAGTGCCTAGAAGCACATTAGAATATTTAATGAATACAGCTCGTGAAATATTGGACCAGGACTTTGTCCCGAGGAATCTTGGCTTAAACCATATCTCGAGAGAAGATATCTCTCAAAGAAATCTTTTAATTCCGAATGGCCTTTTTGGGGGTGAAGACAGAAAACCTATTATAATTGCTGATGGAACTTATCTTTATATAGAGAAAAGCTCAAATTATCTCTATCAAAAAAGGACTTACTCACTTCACAAGTATCGTAATTTAGTAAAACCATTTTTGCTAGTATGTAGTGATGGTTATATCATCGATGTCTTTGGCCCCTACCCTGCGACAACAACTGATGCAGAAATCTTTAAACAAGAATTCACAAACGAAAATAGCCCTTGTCGACGCTTTTTCCAACCAGGGGATGTCTTTATATTGGATAGAGGCTTTAGGGACTCATTACCATTATTACGTAGTTGTGGCTATAATGTACATGTCCCTTTGTCTCTTGAAGAAGGTGAAACCCAGCTTTCAACTCGGGATGCTAACGAGACAAGGGCTGTAACGTTATGTCGCTGGGTAGTGGAGGTTGTAAATGGCATCTTTAAAACAAAATTCAAAATATTCAGACAAATATATTTCAACAGGGCTTCTAAGCACGTTATGATTGATTTTTCCGTGGCTGCTGCTCTTATTAATAAATATAGTTTAAGAGTCCAAGATAGAGAGGATGCTGCTGAAATATTAGATATAGTGAACCGAAACATAAGTAGAAATAATGATCTGGGTGATTATGTAAGAGACCAACATCTGAATAGAGTAAGAGCAGATTTTCGAAATATTACTGTGAGCAATGAAAATATTAATGAATTTCCTAGATTAAATATAAATGAATTAACGTTGATTGCATGCGGGACTTACCAATTAAAACAAGCTCGCTCCTACTATGGCGAGCATAGGAGGTTTAATGGGTGCTATCATATTGAAATATGCACAAATGTTAGAAACAGGATGGAGGGTAATATATTTGGACCTAATTCTTTTCTGTTAAGGGCAAGAATTGCTAGTCGGCATGTTAGTCGCAAAGTATACTTTGTGTATATTTTATACAGTACAATTATTACAGGCCGTGAAGCAATAAATCAGTATTACTGTAATTGTATTGCAGGCCGTCGAACGGTAGGGTGCTGTGCCCACGTAATGACTGTGTTGTGGTATTTAGGATGGGCACGGCATCAAAACAATATTTTTCCACCGGCTCAATTTTTAGATGAAGTATTGGTAGTATATAATGATGATGATTGATGAATAAATGCATAAAACTAAAATATAATATTGTTTTATTACATTGTACTCCCAGATAAATTAAAATAATTTATAAAATGACATTGCACAATATATATCATTAACTTGTGTTTATGACATACAAAAGAATGAATAACTCAAAAATGCCAAGTTTTTTTAAACCACTTCTTTTAGGAATTAGTTGTTGCCATTGCCTACTATAATTATCAGTACACTGTACAGGTGTGCACTGTGGGCCAAAATTAGTATGGAGACTTGGCATGCCCCTTTAGTAGCAAGTAGCAAGTTAAAATTTAGTAAGTACTAAACTAGATGACAATTAGAATTTAGTTACTACTTATCTACTTAATACGTGTAATGTAAGCTAGCCATAAGTGAATATATTGACATGAATCCAATACATTATCTGTCAAACACTTCATTTAATTACAGTTGGGTATTTAATATTTTAAAGCCCCATGTTAAAATATTTCTGAATCAGAGTAATACGATCAGAGACTCTGATCATATAAAATTTAGAACTTCTGTTCGTAATGCTCCTATTCGTGGAGCCCCCACGAATAGGAGATTACCTAAATCTCACGTGAGATTCTGGATATCCATAAGCTTGACTGATCTGCTTCTGATCGTTCCTTGTAAGTCAGAAGTTGTATCCGTTCTTTTATATTTCTGCCATTTCACCTGCGATTCCAAGTGGAATTAGTTTAATCTCACTTGCTGGCACGCGTTTTCTCGAATCCACGAGTCTGTTAATACCCACATCTCACGAGAGATATCCAAATCTCGCGTGAGATACCGGAGATCCAGGAGATCGATCTCACCTGCTCCTGATACTCGTTCCTCGTGAGCCAGAAGTTGCCCCCGTTCATACAATATGCTGCTGCCCCAAGATTACTTATCTTGCGTTAGATTCAAAACTCATGAGATTTGACGAATATCACGCGAGATTCTTGGTGATCCATACAATCTTACATGCTAACTCTCGTTTTTTCGAATCCACAAGTCTGTTAATGCCCACGTCTGGCGAGAGATTTCCAAAATCTAACGAGAAATTTTGGAGATTTCACGTGAAATCAATCTCACCTGCTCCTGATACTCGTTCCTCGTGAGCCAGAAGTTGTCCCTGTTCTTGCAGACCTCGGCCAACACTGCTCCTCCGATAAACACCATGTCCTTGCGACGAGGAGGATCCTCGATGCGGATCTTGAATTTCTGGAATTTACGAATGATTTTGTTAATAATTATTTTAAACTAGCTGACGCCCGCAACTCCGTCGCGCCAAAATCGCGCGAGAACCGTACATTTTTTCGGGATAAAAAGTATCCTATAGCCTTTCCCGGGACTCAAAGTATCTCCATGCCAAATTTCAGCAAAATCGGTTTAGTGGTTCAAACCACTCTCAAGCGTGAAGAGGTAACAGACAGACAGACACACTTTCGCATTTATCATATTAGTATGGATTATCGTATCATCATCGATTTATCTAAAACATAACCAAAGAAGACAATAATATTAATAAAAAGTAAGTAATATCGACGATTGCATTTAATATACTAATTTTTATAAAAATTGGCATAGACATACAGTAAATCACTAGAAAGAACATCTAGACTTATTAGTTATTTCGGTGAAATGTTTGGTTCCTGTGAGATTATACGTTTCTCGGCTCTCGTGTATAAATAAGTGGAGTGTCCTCTAAAATGAGTGTATAACATAATATAACAAAGTTGATTTTATGACTCTTATAATAAGAGCATTTGATTATAAAATGTTATGTATAATCATTCGATCATAGGTATGTAATAAGGCCATTTAGCCGAAACTTTTTCGTTTTCGCTTCGTTATAGAATCGCTGATCAAAATGTATGGAATTGACATGAGACGAGTCGAACGTCAACGTCATATTAACGAACGCTTATGTCAATTCCATACATTTTCATCGGCGATTCTATAACGAAGCGAAAACGAAAACATTTTGGCACACCCCTCTGGTCATATCTTTACTTTTTACTTAACACTAAACGTTCACAGCAAAAAACTGGCCAAAATAATGATAGGTTTTGGGAAAAAATTGGTAAATGTTAGGTGTACCACAAGTACCACACTTGGGGCCAACCTTCTTTACAATTTATACGACTGACTCCTATAATTCCTAGAGACCTAGACTTTACATGCACTTATGTATTATGACAAACATATCTTACCGCTAACTTCTCCGTGTCATTCTTTAGCACTCTCTCTAAGTACAGCTGTTTGATCTCTCTCTCCAACCGCGAGGGTAGGCCGGGGTACATGGTGGAGCCGCCAGACAGCACGATGTGCTTGTATAGCTCGTTCCTCATGTCTGTAAAAGTAGAATAGCACCTATTAGAGTTTTTAAGTTCGTGGCATTATGACTTATGAGTGGCAGGTCCGGATTTATATTTTTTATGAGCATAGGCCAGTGGCCACTTTAATTTTGCCGCCCCTATGTACGAACTCTGTCGCCATCAGACATAGATCAAGATAGATACCGCATGTCGCTCCATTTGTATGAAAACGAGCCTGTCACTTTTTTTTTCTACCACTGTAACGTACCGATGATACGAAACGTGCCAATTATCAAGGCCAACGTTTCTATTTCAATTTCTACATCTCAATACGGCACTTTTAGGCATTTAGGCATTTTTAAAATTCCGATTGACGTCCGATTCCGATAGCAGACTAGCCCCAATTTCACCAACGTCTGTTAGTGTTAACAGCTTGTTAAAATCAACGATATCAAAATACTTAGATACGGCGTATGCCGTCAAAACTGTAGCGATGTTTTTGCATGCAAAATGTGTATCGAGAAAATATTGTCGTCCTTTTTTGTCTGACAGTAGTAGCATATACTACTTTCTTTTTCGCTCATTTTACGCTTCGCTTTAATTTTTCTCTTAAAATGGAAGACAGTAAATTAAATAATTAAATCATAGTACTTACGTGTGAAATGGTACACCTTTGGCTTTATTTGTGTTCCTGGTGTTATTGCAATTTCGGAAGGCACACGACGGCATTTTGAAGTACTATCAGGGAAGTTGATTCCTATGCAGATTGCGGACCTAAGTCATGTGGTCGGCTTATGTCAATTCAATGTTAGCTGGGATCGGTCGGCTGGGTTTGACGTAACGCGACCAAATTACTTAGGTCTGCCATCTGCATAGGAATCAACTTCTCGGATAGTACATACACATGCGGTATCTATCTTGATCGATGTCTGTGATCTGCAGGCTTAGCATGTTCACAGTAGAAATGCGAAAAGAATTGAAACGCTGACAGTTTTTGAAGACAAACTGACAGATTTGCTTTGTTAATCCATCACGTTGTCTACTGATGATGATGCGACCTGCGTCACATGGTGGACAGGGTGATGATGATGCGTCACTCACCTATGTCAGCGGACTGTATGGTGTTGAACACCAGCTCGGCGATGCCCTGACCCTCCACGTTGATGAGGTGGGGCTGGAACAGCGCTTCCGGCGCCTCAAACCGCTCGCCACCCACTTTGATCACACGCCCGTCAGGTAGCTGGGGAAAAGAAAAAATTAAATGGCGTGATTTTGATGTTTATTTAATGTTAATAATAACGCCTTGTGTTAATAACGCCTCCGTGGTCCAGTGGTTAAGAACTCGACTCTTGACTCGGAGGTCGTGGGTTCGATTCCCGCGTTGGAAACATGATATTTCCAAGTTTGGTTAGGACATAATGCAGGCTGATCACCTGTTAGTCTGACAAGTAAGATGATCCATGCGTCGGATCACGGATGGGTATGTTAAGTCCTGCGCCTGATCTCTCGCCAGTCGTGTCGGTCGTCCGTCCCACTGGGTTATGAGAGTAAAGGAATAAAGAGTGCTCTTCTGTACTGCCGTGCACTAACTAAAAGGCAGCTAAGTCCAAAAAGTAATTTTCGAGAAAACGCCAAAATAAGTGGGAATTAATGTCTCTTGAAAAGTATGCTACTTAGGAACAAGGTTGCAAGTTATATATGTAGGCATAGTATTTGTGCACAATATGTGATATATTTCATTCATATTTATTTATTAAATTTTATTTTATTTCACTTTCTAACTGCAAGCTAAGCAATTTTTTTCATTTTTACATAATATCCTGCACTATAAGGCCGTTAACCATACCTTAACTGCTTTATAGCAAAGCAATTTCTTGTAGCTGCCACGTCTTGTACTTATAGTTAAAGTTGAAAAAATATAATTAGCTATAAAGCAGTTAAAGGATTTTAACAGTCTTTTAGCCTAGGTAGCTAGGCCTTGGAAGATTGACTTTGCTTACAAAAAAAGCAGTTACGGGATTTTAAATGCTTTTAAGCTCGGTAATGTTAAACATATTTTTATACTGGTTCCCCTAGTGCTTAACTAGAAGGCAGTTAAAGACATCTCGCTCGCAATTAACTGCCTTTTAAGTAAGCACTTCCGGGTAAAGAGTTGAGAAGTTAAACACTATCTTAGGAAAATCAGAACTTTATTTATTAAAAAAGAACATTTGTTAAAACTTTTTTTTACAAGTTGTATGACATAATGAGGTGGTAATGACAAATGTAATTTTTCGACCTCGAAAGCCCTCCGGAACATTGTAAAATTCATGAGAAACCATTTTTTCAGTTTTTGTAATTTTTTGCCACTAAGGACGTCATGTTTAATGGTAGAAGTCGCCAGAAATTATCTTAAAGTAGAATAAATTTGCAACAAAGGGTCTCGATAAACTGAATACTCAGTTTGCAAAATTTCCAAAAAATATTTTTTTCCAGTTTTTACAAGTTCTTGTGTATGTGGTCAATTATTGATCTATTTGATGGCATAAATTCATATAATATGTACGTTATTAAAGAAGACAAATTTTTCAACAAAGCGAGACCAATTTGGTCTATTAAAATCTGATAGTTCCCTAGCTACAGCTGTCCGAAGATGCTGAGGTGAGTAAACAAAATGGAGTACTACTTATAAAATAAGCATTATAATCATCGCCAGGTTGCCTCCAACCAGCAATGCTGCAAGATTTCACTCTCTGCGAACATACCACCAGGTGAAAAAATATTTTTTTTAATAATAATAAACCAACGATATTATTCATAATTTTGAACAGTTACGATTCTTAAATTTTTGTTGGTCTTGTTTCAGGTTCAAATGTGGCTTGGAAATAAGAAGAACCCACTCGATTGGGGCTGGATGCGGAGCACTAGAGGCCTCATTCCTCAACTGATGACGAAACCACAAGCTCCTAAGCCCCTGCTAAGCTTTGTTATACAAAGGTAGCAAAAAAGGATATGGGCGAATAGTCCATAGACGGCCGCAAATTTCATAAATTAAAAATAAACCCCTGCTAAACATGATTTCCTGCAATTCCGATTCCATCAGATGACGATTTCGACCTTCCTGAGCTGGTCCATGACGAAATGCTATCGAAGCAAGCTCCCAAAAGGTGTTCTGTTGATTTAGAGGATCATCCTTCAAGGATGTACAAGAAAAACTAATAATAAAACTCCTGTAACGACCTCAACTTCAACCGCCATATCATGCAAAGTTAACATTATGTAATTTTTATACTCTAATTATTTATTATTATAATGCTTATTTCATAAGTCCTATTTCATTTTGTTTACTCACCTCAGCAACTCTGAACAGCTGTAGCTAGGGAACTATCAGATTTTAATAGACCTAATTGTCTTGTTTTGTTGAAAAATTTGTCTTCTTTATTAACGTATAATATGAACTATGCCGTCAAATAGAACAATAACATTTTGTTGCAAGTTAGTCTACTTTAAAATAATTTCTGGTGGCTTCTACCATTAAACATGTCCTTGGTGGTAAAAAATGGCAAAAACTGAGAACTGATCAAAAATTAAATGGTATCTCATGAATTTTACAATGTTCCGGAGGGCTTTCGAGGTCGAAAAATTACATTTGTCATTACCACCTCATTACATACAACATAAAAATAACTGCATTTTAAAAAGATAAAACCGACTTCAAAATTGTACGTAATTGAGAATTAAAGTTCCCTATTTCAAAAACTACTGAACCGATTTTGATGAAACTTGCAGTATTCCCTAAGTTGAACAATACCTAGTATAATAAAAATAAGAATCATTTAGATCGAACTTGTAGTTCCGGAGATATGCGTGCACAAACATAAAAACATACTTATGTATACACTTTTGAAAATTGGCACATTTGTTCAGAAGCTGTTATAGGTTAACATATACAAAAACTGGGCAGTTCTGGAAATATTACATACATACGCGTCAAAATGATAACCTCCTTTTTTGAAGTTGGTTAAAAAATCAGATCCCGATCTGATGCAAGTGATTTTTATGGTGTGATTTCCATGGATTACCGTCCGCCACGAGCACCCGAAGTGAAAAGGAAGTATAAACTAAATTCAAACGCGAACCAAAATCACAAGCGTTTTACTGCTATTTAGTCTAGCAATGTCGCTTAGCTGCTATCTAGTGATTGATACTTAGCTAATACTAATTCAATCACTAACTTAAAAGCAGTAATTGGCATATAACTGCTTTCTAGTGTAGTTTTTCTTTATGACTGTTTTATAGTTAAGGTACGACGTTCAGATGGTTATTTGTATAATACAGCACATGAAGGTAGTTAAAGGCGCTTGGCTGCTTTTTAGCCAAGATTATCTAGATAACGTAGTTTTAGTTAAGTAAATTAAGAAAAATTAATATATATCAATTTGTCTTACAGTATCTTAGCGTCTTTCTAGAGAAGTATTGTGGCTTAGCTGCTTTTTAATTAAGGAAGTAACGAAATTTATGTGTTTTAACTGCTCAGCAATCTTCTGTATCTCTAAATCTATTAATCGTAGAAAAATGATTCTTAAACCAAAAGATAGAGCATCGAAAGTTGCACAAGACCACATTAAAAAGTGAAAAATTGCCAACTGTGGCTTAACTGCCTTTTAGTTAGTGGACGGCAGTGTACCGTACCCACTGACCTCCATTATACAAGTACGCTGGACAGATGATACCAGCTGTTTTTTGTGCCTATTTGAAGCGGAATCAGCGCCCCCAAAATCGGGGGAAGAGAACTAAATCTGACGTAACTTGCAAATGGCCGCTCAATCGTTTCTGGTAGTAGAAACCAAATAGAATATAATCACTACGGTGGTAGAAACTAGTATTAGTTCCAAGTACTCCCACTACTGCTATCAGCACCAATATGGCGACTTTTAAACGTCATGTTTACGTCAGATCCTCTTCCCTCGATTTTGGGGGCGCTGCTTCCGCTTCAAATAGGCACAAAAAACAGCTGTCATTTCAAAGGATATCATAGGTCCAGCGTTCTTGTTTATTGGAGGTCAGTGACCGTACCTGATCATTATTTATAGCTGAATTATGACTGTCTGTTTGTCACCACATAATAGCAACTCCCTCACCGGTTTCGGTGACGGTGGCCGGTTTCATTGAAACCAGGCCAGTTGCGCACGAGTAATTTTATAGTGCCCAAGTGTGTGCGCAGCACACAAGAGCACTCTCTATTCCTTCACTCTCATAACCCAGTGGGACGGAAGATCGACACGACTAGCGAGATCAGGCACAGGACTTTACATACCCATCCGACGCATGGATCATCTTACTTGTCAGACAATCAGTTGATCAGCCTGCATTGTCCTAGCCAAAATAGCATGTTTCCAATGCGGGAATTGAACCCATGACCTCCAAGTCAAAAGCCACACCCTAAACCACTGGACCACAGAGGCGTTCACCTAGAGCTGAAATATTTCTGTCTGTCTGTCACTCACCACATATGGCTCCACTAGTACGGTAGTCTCCAACGCCAGTCGTTGTTCCTGCTCCACGTCATAGCCAATGTAGCACAGCTTCTCCTTCATCATGCGGACCGTTTCGAAGTCAGCGGAGTGGTTGAAAGCGTAGCCTCGGAGGAGCAGCAACTGTATTGTTGAAAGAATGTTAAAATTATTTCAAAATCAATCTTACTTTAAGGTGTTCAAACCAAACTGACTGTGAGGGGCCGAATGTGAGCACGCTCACTGTGAGCCCCAGACCCCAACGTCAAAATAAGGCGCAGTGCAGACGACAGACTATCTGTGACGCACTTTTTAGTCTGTGGGAAATAGAACCTATGCAATTGTATGCAGTAACGCACACGACGCGCAAAAAAGTCCGCATATAATTGCATGGGTTCTATTTCCCACAGACTAAAAAGTGCGTCACAGATAGTCTGTCGTCTGCGCTGCGCCTAAACAGTATTATTCGTTCACAGTATGCTGACAATACGCTATAGCTGACATAGCAACGTAGCCAATCAGCGTCCGCGGAGCGTAGTGACGTGCTATATTAATCAGCCGCCGAATGTCCGCGCCTACGCCTAGCGTAAATCAAAATCAAAATATTTTTTATTCAGAGTAATTTTTTAACAAAAATATTTCCGAACGTCGATACTACGGTGCCTACCACCGGTTCGGGAACTATCCCGGCGAGAAGTACCGGCGTAAGAAACTCGCACAGGGCCATCTTTTACTAAAAAGATGGAAAATTATAATTTAAAACATATGTGTACAACACGGTCATATTAACCCGACGCATCGCTGGACTGCAATCGTCATCAAACCGTGCGTCTAGTTAATTTAATAACGTATTGTCCGTTAGATGTGAACAAAAAAGTGAATATGTATGGGAATACAATAAACTGCGTAACGTTCGCTTACATTCGGCGGCTGACAGTCAGTTAGTTAAACACGACCTAAAATCTCAAGAGTCTCATCCACAAAAGCAACATTATGCATTGCGCACACACTGTGGCAGTGCTCACCTTGATGAGGTACCTGGTGATGTCGCGGCCGGCTATGTCCAAGCGGCGGGTGAGGTGGGGCAGAGAGAACTCCTCGTACACCGGACAGATGTGGGTTACCCCGTCACCTTGAACAAAAAAATACAAATATTACGTAAGTCAAATCAGAGGGCGCTACTAGCATATACAGCAGCCTTTCCCAAAGTGGGCGATAACGCCCCCTCGTGGGCGCTGAATGTCTTAAGAGGGGCGGTGTGGGACCCAGAAAAAAAATGGGAGCGTTGTGTAGAGGCTTGAAGAGTAATTTTTCATCTGGATGCATTTAATTATTTTTTAATGAAATAAGGGGGCAAACGAGCAAACGGGTCACCTGATGGAAAGCAACTTCCGTCGCCGATGGACACTCGCAGCATCAGAAGAGCTGCAGGTGCGTTGCCGGCCTTTTAAGAGGGAATAGGGTAATAGGGGAGTGCACAGTGTACGGAGGAGGCGAAAAATCGGAAATTTTCTATTTTCTTCAATTTTGAATAGGCATTAGTATAATGAATGCGAGAGTAGAACACCCGTGTGTCAATTTGCAATAGTTTTGATACTACGAGCTACCAAAGTTTAGCGTTTTTTTGCGGCCCGGAAGGAAAAAATCCATATTTCTCCAAAATTTTTATATAGTAAATAAAATTTTGTATTCCACCTGAAAACCTATTAAATAAGGTATATTTCAAGCTTTTTTCCTGATCCGCCGTGTCGATATTTTAGCTACAATAAAATAATTTTCATTTTTAGGTTTTTATTTTTTTTATCCAAAACCAAACAAAATGCGCAATCGAAAATATCGACTAATTAAAGGTATACAAGCATTCTATACACACAAAAAAAAATCACCCGTGAGATCCGTTTACTAACAATTCTAAATTATAGTTTGTGCGTTTTAAGATGATATGGGTGACACATTAAAATTGACAACATTAGGGAAGTTACCTAAAAATTTTAATCGATAATTTAAAAATATCGAATTACTTCGTGAAGGAATTGCAATCGAAATTATCGATTTCGTACTGACGTTTCAGAGTGGCGCTAGCGATTTAAGATGGCCGCCCTTTTTATCGATTTGATTTCGATTCAACAGTGTCAATCTCTATTGGCATAAGTTCCGTTTCATGCATCTGACATTTTTCAAATATTTTAGTATCAATAATTGCATACTCCTATTTCACTGCTAATATTTATAATTTTATATTAATAAGTTAGCATTTAGCAACTTTTCGTTTTTATTCATTTACAGTTCTAAGAAACATTTGTTTATGTAGATGGAATATAATTTATTACATATTTTTGATTTTTTGTTTTCTTGTAAAAAAATCCGTAACAAGGAATATGAGAACTGTCACCCATATCATCTTATAACGCACAAACTATAATTTATTCCATTTACAAACTTAATTGTCAACAGGGTTATCAAACGACGCAACGCTGTATTATTTGTAGTCTTTTCGTTTTCGCGTGACCATCACTTACCTTGATTTTTTTAAATAAATACTAGAAACAATATTAAATGTTTGAAGTATTACAAACTGACATCCGATTTTTTTACCGACTTCTAAAAAAAGAGGAGGTTATATGTTTTTTATAAGACTTTTATTATAATTTTTAATTATACTCATTAAAAGCGTTTATAACTTTCATGCTATAAATGTTCATGTATTATGTAACTATTTCTATTGCATTATTGACAGCCATCCATTGAAAGACGTATGGTGGCAGCCCTAGCGTAGGATTTCACGTTTAAATATCTCCAATAGTAAACGGATCTGATGAGTAATTTTTTTTGTGCATATAGAATGCTTGTATACCTTTAATTTGTGGATATTTTCGATTGCGCGTTTTTTTTTTTTGGTTTTGAATAAAAAAAATAAAAACCTAAAAATGAAAATTATTTCATTGTAGGTAAAATATCGACTCAGCGGATCAGGAAAAAAGCTTGAAATATACCTTATTTAACAGGCTTTCAGGTGGAATACAAAATTTTATTTATTACACAAAAATTTTGGAGAAATATGGATTTTTCGCTTCCGGTCCGCAAAAAATCGCTAAACTTTGGTAGCTCGTAGCATCAAAACTATTGCGAATTGACACACGGCTGTTCTACTCTCGCATTCATTATACTAATGCCTATTCAAAATTAAAGAAAATAGAAAATTTCCGATTTTTCGTCTCCTCCGTACACTGTGGAGTGTATAGATGGGGAGGGAAGGGACTAGGGGAGGGTAGGGAAGGGAATAGGGTAGGAGATTGGGCCTCCGGTAAACTCACTCACTCGGCGAAACACAGCGCAAGCGCTGTTACACGCCGGCTTTCTGTGAGAACGTGGTATTTCTCCGGTCGAGCCGGCCCATTGGTGCCGAAGCATGGGTCTCCCACGTATAAGAGGGCGCTAAACATATTAATTTGTGCTCAAAGTGGACGGTAGACAAAATAAGTTTGGGAACCGCTGATATACAGTATACAATCCGAAAAAAAAAGCCGATACTAATTTCTAATCGAGTATGCAAAATACGATATTGCCTTTAGATTATAAAGTATAGGAACATCTGTCACTTCATTGTCAATCGCGATTCGCGGTTCATATTGCAGAAAACGATGATAATATATGACAAAATTTTTGACAGAAAGTCAATGGCCGCTACCGCCTCGATTCGCCGTGTACACTATAGCAGCAAATAGGACCGAGAATCCACTCACCAGAATCCACCACCACCCCGGAGATGAGGCCCTGCGCGTACAGCGTCAACACAGCTTGTATAGCGATATAGGCACTGTCAAAACCATACTTCTCGAACATGACCTGAAATATACATTGACTTTATTTATATTTGATTGTCGAATGTGGGAGGAACATTATTATAAAGCTGAAAATTTATTTTATTTTTCATAATCTCTGAGTTTTAGGCCGCGTTTCCACTGAAGCGGAGCGGAGCTTAGCGGTGCCCGAATTGATCAATCGTGCTATTTCAGCGGAATGACAGCGAAGCGGAGCGAAGACATGGTGATTGGTCAATTCGGCACCGCTAAGCTCCGCTCCGCGTCAGTGGAAACGCGGCCTTAATCCATGTCTAATAAAGATATTTTTATTTTATCAAGCCCCCACCAAAAAAGGGGTGTTATAAAATTAAAGTGTATGTGTGTGTGTGTGAGTGACTATCAGCATTATAGCATTAAAATGGTTGAACCCATTTTACGCTTTCATTTTATGCGAAGTTTTTCCTACGAAAGCTGACACGATCGAATGTTTTCTCTGCTATTAGTCATCATCATCAGCTCGCTCGTTAAATTTTGTAGACTATTTTCAACCCTTTATTTATACATACACTTACCATGAACTTTAACCTTTTTTTTTTTAAATTTTTATTAGCTTTAAGATTTAACACACTTTCTCATTTAATTCTTTAAGCCCCGTGAGAGCAGGTGATCGCGACAACAATAGAATACAATAGCATTTCCAAGAATCCGCGATCGAAGGATTAATATCAGTATGGATCAAATTACCTCAATGTCACAGGTTACACGGTCAAATTTTCATCAATCTGATCCATCAATCTAATTGACGGAATATTGATGGGCTTAAAAGGTTCATAATATTAAAAATACGATCAATCCATCAATCCGTGGCGTACACGATCAAATTTTCGTCAATCCGTACCGGATTGATGGATCAGATTGATGAAAATTTGATCGTGTAACCGGCGACAATCATCTTCTCCCTATTCTTGGTGGGATTCATCGGGGGTTCGGTGAGTAGTATCTTCGTCTCTTTCGGGTCTATGTACTCAGACCAAATATACAGACATCCTACTGATATTATAAATGCGAAAGTGTTTCTGTCCGTCTGTCTGTCTATCTGTCTGTTACCTCTTCACGCCCAAACCACCGAACTCTTTTGGCTTAAATTTGGTATGGAGATACTTTGAGTCCCAGGAAAGGTCATAGGATACTTGTTACCGGAAAAATGTACGGTTCCCGCGCAATTTTGGAACGGAGTTCCTTTTCGCGCGTTGCGAAAGGGGGCTAGGCCGAAAAAATTGTAACGACACTTTTTTATTAGTACGGAGTACCTGCATGTTAGGGGCACAGGGCGTTGCGCGTTGATAGTATTCCTGGGCGTCAATAGATGGCGTTTTTATTAGTACCTGCATGGTAGCGGCAGAGGGCGTTGATAGTATTCCTGTGCGTCAACTAGATGGCGTTTTTTGAGAATAAGCAGCGACGCGTTGTTAGTATTCCTGGGCATCAATAGATGGCGTTTTTTTTAATATTTTTTTGAGTATATGTATTATATGCACAGATTTTTTGAACATAAGAAATAACTCCGTTCCATTCAGGTGTCCCTTGACACTCTCAAGTTTTTTTTGAGTTGCGGGCGGGCCTTTTTTACTCGTGGGTAAAAAATATTACCTCAATCATCTTCTCCCTATTCTTGGTGGGATTCATCGGTGGTTCAGTGAGAAGTATCTTCGTCTCTTTCGGGTCTATGTTCATCTTGCTCGGACCGAATGTGTAGTCCCACACGTGGCACATGTCCTCCCAGTTTCTTACCACCTGGTGGGTAAAAAAATATATTAAAAATAGCATAATTACTATAGCTAAAATAATTTAAGGTGGCACCAGCGGTCATTGACCTTTCCAGTGTAGCAGCAAAAATGCTCGCACTGTATTTAGTTAACTTAAGAAAAAAAATTGAACTCTTTAAGACTAGCTACAGATGCATCAAAACCTCTTGGTAACTCTAGTGTAATAATCTCCAACTATTTATGAGTTCGAAATGATATAATATACTTCATATTGTATGTACGATGAAATTCGACAAGTTTTGGACAAGGGGTCAATGACCGCTACGGACAGAATTCGGCGATTTGAGAATACTTTAATTATAGTATTCCACCATTAGTTGCGTATGTACGGTAAATTATACGGCTATTGGTGAACCAAAGATTTCCTTTGGTAGGATTGGTCCTTATGGCCCAAGGATAGATTTTAGATGTGGAGCCACCGCGATTCTCGATGTAATTTTTTTTTAATTTTAGCACCTTCTGCTCTGGAGGTAAATAGAGTCTCAGTATGTATAGAGGCATTAATTATGGTAATATTCCAAGTTCGGTACCATATTCGGATGACTTAAGAATGCTTAATTCATTTTAGGACTCATATTTGCACGATAAAGATGTTAAACAACGTAAAAAGAAGAAGAAGAAGAAACATTATTTAAACGCGCTAATCTTAGTATGAGTCAGTAATTGAGCGTCCGGTTTGAAAAATTCTTTCAGTGTTAGATAGCCCATTTATCAAGGAAGGCTATAGGCTATATTTTATTACGCTAAGACTAATATAAGCGAAGAAATAAAGGAAAATGTGGAAAAAACGGGGGAAATTATTTAAATACTTATTTCACGAACTACAGGAGTATTTTTTCTGTTATTTGGCACAGATAAAAAGTAGAAACGGGAAGGAACATAGGCTATTTATTGTGGACTAATTTGTCTGTGAAATATCTAATTTACGCGGGCGAAGCAGCGCGGAACGTCTAGTAATATTATAAAGCTGAAGAGTTTGTTTGTTTCAACGCGCTAATCTCAGGAGCTACTCATCCGATTTGAAAGAATCTTTCAGTGTTTGATAGCCTAATTATCGAGGAAGGCTATAGCCTATATTTTATCACGCTAAAACCAATAGGAGCAAAGATACAGAGGAAAATATGAAAATAAAGCTGAGGAGTTTGTTGGTTAGTTTGTATGTTTGAACGCACTAATCTCAAGAACTACTGCCCCGATTTGAAAAAATCTTTCAGTGTTTGATAGCCTATTTATCGACGAAGGCTATAAGCTATATTTTATCACGCTAAGACCAATAAGAGCAAAGATACAGAGGAAAATGTAAAAAAACGGGGAAAATTATTTGAAAGGGCTAATATCTCACAGACTACTGGAGCAATTTTTATGTCATTTGACACGAATATATAGTAGACTACGTGAGACATGGTTATTAATTTGTGAAAAATATACGGTTTCCGTGAAATTTCAGATTTACGCGGACGAAGCCGCGCGGAACGTCTAGTATTATTAATATGTTTGTTGCTCCATTCATCACCATGTGTTTGGCATGCAGAATAATGCGGCTATCAGCCTCCTTATATTAATTAAGCCCTGTCAACAGCGTTTTCGTTGGTTGAAAATCATATATTCTGAATTTTTTATTTCATTTCACTTTAACTATCTTTTATCTAAATATTATTCCAAAATTGGCATTTAAACATTCGATTCAATCGAAAATGATACCAAACTCGACTATATACCTAAATCCCACGCAGTTATTGACCTCATACCTTGTTAAAGCTAAACCCCCCCCCCTTCCCCCACCTGCATGAGATATTCAGGTGGCTCCACATCATAAACCCATCTTAGGGATATAAAGATCAATCCTACCAAAGGAAATCTTTGGTTCAGCAAAAGCCGTATTCCTCGTTTTTTTTGTCTTGTACGCACACCGACTACATACTTCGGGATAAAGGTAGTCACAAGTTTAATAAATACTTGGTTATAGAATACAGATTTAGGTGTGGAAGTCGATACTTGACATTGTACGAAAAATATAGAAAAGAGAAGGAATGTTATAGATTTTAGGTCTCTTTGGTAAGATGAGGAATGTGCGGGGCGCGCAGGGACACGCTGTTTTGTATGTTATTAATTATTACTGTAAACCAAGAGCTGGCGACAGCCAAACTTTCGTCATTTTATAGAGATAAACTACGATAACATGGCACGCCCCTCCAAAATTCAAAAAGTTTGAAGTGCGTTGTCTTGCGCGGTCGGCTAGTTATGATTAGTTGACCAACAAATCTTGGTAATAAGTGACATTAACAGAAATATTACGTGCACTGTGATTGGTTGAATACTTACTACATACAAACTCTTTCATAAGGATGTGACTACACACATTGAAACAGTCATTTGGAGGGGCGCTCCATGTTATCGTAGTTTATCTCTAAAAGCTGAAAGATGTTGATAGATGCCTGTTATCTGTATACAGGATGTAACAAAACTGAGTGTTAAAACTTTAGGGTTTTTAAGTGTTCGATATAAGGTATAGAGTTCACTGTGAAAGTAGTAGTGGTGAAAGAGTTAATTTTTTTGGGATTTGTATGGACAAGCGCTCGGGCACCTTCCCCTACAAAGGTGAAAAATCGGCCAAGTGCGAGTCGGACTCGCGCACGAAGGGTTCCGTACCGGTATAGAGCGAAAGTAGACAAAAAATTGTGTTTTTGTACGGGAGCCCTCCTTAAATATATACTTTATTTTAATTTTTATTAATGAATAAAGTACAAAATATATAATTAAGGATTTTGTGAAAATTTCAAGTGCCTAGCTGTTACCATTATTAATTACGAGCGAAAATGGCCAAAGAATCACGTTTCTTCTATGGGAGCCCCCCTTAAATATTAACTTTATTTTATTTTCAGTATTTGTTGTTATAGCGGCAACAGATATACCTACACAATCTGTGAAAATTTCAGAAGTCTAGCTATAGCTGTTCTTGAGATACAACCTGGAGACAGACAGACAGACGGACGGACAGACGGACACACAACGAAGTCTTAGTTACTTAGACTTAGAACCCTAAAAAGTTAGACTTTCAGCGCTTCTACTTTCACAGTGAATTCTATAAAACATCCTAAAGTATTATCACTTAGTTTTGTCACACCCTGCGCCGATTGCCTCTCCGATTTCGCCCAATCCAGAGTCCAGACTATTGTGTGGTCTATAAGTATTATTATTAGCTTGACTTACTCCATTCTCCATGGGATAGCTGACTTCCAGCATCGACCTGAGCTGTGAAGCTTCATCGCCCACCATTAAGTCCTGAAAACATAATATATTTATTACAAAAACATAATATTTATTACTATTAATGATAGTTTAGACACTTTGTGTGATTACTCTAACGCAACAAACCTGTGTTAGATGAACAGTCTCCTATTAAATACCTCAGAAACCAGAACCACTGAGATTCTATGCAAAACAAAGGTATTACGAGATTGTTGCATTTTAAAATGTGTAGCGGAAACGACTCTTCTTACTTTAATATGTAACATATAAAAAATGTTAACAAAATTATTATCTACTGACGTTCCGCGCGGCTTCGCCCGCGTATATTAGATATTTCACAGACAAATTATTAGTCCACAAAAAAAAGCCTATGATCCTTAACGTGGTCTACTTCTTATATGTGCCAAATAACAGAAAAATTGCTCCAGTAATTCCTGAGATAAGCCCTTTCAAATAATTTCACCGTGTTTTTTCCATATTTTCCTCTATTTATTCGCTCCTATTAATCGTATCATTATAAAATATAGCATATAGCCTTTCTCGATAAATGGACTATCTAACACTGCAAGAATTTTTCAAATCGGACCAGTAGTTCCTGAGATTAGCGCGTTCAAATAAGCCTTTTCAAGTAATTTCCTCCCGTTTTTTCCACATTTTCCTCTATTTCTTCGCTCCTGTTAGTCTAACACCGAAAGAATTTTTTAAATCGGACCAGTAGTTCCTGAGATTAGCGCGTTCAAACAACCAAACAAACTAACAAACTCTTCCGCTTTATAATATTAGTATAGATTATGATTCTTAGATTGTGCGATTAAGCTATAGAAGTGTATTGTTTAGTTTGCTGCCTCTAAAAAGCATATGAGCTAAAATTTACAGCATATATTTACAAGTATAGTAAACTAAATTTTATGAGTACAAAATAATATCTGTTATGTCAGCATAATTTTTATACTGACAAGAGAATAAAGTGATCAGAAACAAGCCCAAAAAAATGTTGTCTGCTAATGTGAATGCTAATAATTGCTAAAATAAACATCTATTCTATTTCAGCAACTTAAGTTGTTCAAGCATTTTTTACCTGGACAATTTCAGGATGAAACGTCTGTACGCATGAAATTTTAATACCTTTCTTATGTTCTATTTGTTTCCAAGTATAATAAAACTTAGTTATAATTTTCTTGTTTAATACTATTTTACTGACATAGATAAGCCTTTTTAGCTTACTGAATTTTGACAACATATTCCAAAGACCAAAGAAAGTTAGTTTTAGTTTTTTACAGAACATTCACAACACAATAATTTTGTTAGTGTTAGGGATAAACAATTATGTTATCAATCAAAACAAGAATAACAGATTTTAGTTATTCAAATAATCATCAATAATTAAATAATCTTGTTACGTGGTTATTAAAAACAATATAGACCATTGACCATTCCAAATACTTAAGAGGCCGGGCTACCCTAGAAATTCTCATACATATGTAATACCAAAATCATTTTCTCATACGAAAACATTTAACATGTTTGAGTTATTTTTCAGCTTAAAATAGTAATTACCTAGTTTCCTGTACAAAAATTAACTTCAAAATATTTAAACACTAAAAAAAATTCTTTGTATAATTTTTTTTTACTAAATTTACTACAAAACATTTCAACTCTAAAAAATATTTTTTAGTATTTAAATATTTTGTAGTAAATTTACTATTTATTTATATATTATTTAGTGTTTTACTCTATTTTTTTGTGTTCAAATATTTAGTAGTAAATTTATAAAAAAAAATTATACACAAAAAAAAATTTTTTAGTGTTTAAATATTTTTAAGTTAATTTTTGTACAGGAACCTAGGTAATTACTATTTTAAGCTGAAAAATAACTCAAACATGTTAAATATTTTCGTATGAGAAAATGATTTTGGTATTACATATGTAGGAGAATTTCTAGGGTAGCCCGGCCCCTTAACATTTTCTCTGAATTTTTACAAGAATGGCAATATACATAGATCGGATAAGTCTTGACAATGGTAAAATAACTCAACAAACAGTATTTCAAACATACAAAATCAACATACACATGCTGATATTGTAAGGAAACTTACTCCAATACATATTTCCTGTAAAACAGTATTCCGTTAATACATCTGTTTATTGTTATAACTATAATTGATGTTTTCCTGTGATATGCAGTATCTTGACTACTGAGAAACACTTGGGCACATAATATAATTTCTATTACTTTTTTTTATGCAATAAGGGGGCAAACGAGCAAATGGGTCACCTGATGGAAAGCAACTTCCGTCGCCCATGGACACTCGCAGCATCAGAAGAGCTGCAGGTGCGCTGCCGGCCTTTTAAGGGGTAATAGGGGGGGGTAGGGAAGGGAAAAGTTTAGGGGATTGGGCCTCCGGTAAACTCACTCACTCGACGAAACACAACGCAAGCGCTGTTTCACGCCGGTTTTCTGTGAGGACGTGGTATTTCTCCGGTCGAGCCGGCCCATTCGTGCCGAAGCATGGCTCTCCCATGTCAAAATGTCAATATTTTCATGTTTTTATTGGAAATTTATCAAATACAGACAGCATAGATTACATTATTATTATTTTACATTTCTATGTTGTTTTTCATGGATTTTCAGTCTTACAGAATATTGTCGTCTTGTAGTCTGGTGACTTCATAATGAAGTCACAGCACGTAAAGTAACCGAGAGAAGCCTCACCTTAACATCGATATCTCCAATTTTGTTCTCCGCCCGTATTATCGGCCTGCCGACCATTGAGGGGAAGATGTGAGCGGGAAAGTTACTCCCGGCGTATCCGCATTTAACAAACTGTAATATTAGTAATGTTTCAATGATGATTCATTAACTTATCAATACAAAAACTTGGGTCAATTGAATCGATCAAAAACGTCGACTTACACCGGTGCCGTTGTCGCAAACGATGACTTTCCTTCCCTGGTCATCCATGGTCACTTTAGATTTTAATATTTGTGTAATAAAATCAAATATTTATCGAGTTTTTTAGTTTATTTTATAGATTTCACTAACTGCACCCCGCAAACAAGCGGAACAACGTTCAAGTACAAACGTCACTGTCAACTGTCAAGCTGTCTAATGTCAAAAAAACATTTGACGTTTGGGTTTTTTTTTGTAAAAAAATGTATGGCAATGACTTTAAATATGTTTTGGATAATAATGGACTGTCCACAGGGCTTCAAATAACGTTATTTTTTCATAACGTTATTGCTTCAAGGGCATAGATAACGTTATGAAAATTTAACCGATACCAGAAATAACGTTATAAATGTATTTAATAACAGTAAATATTATAACGTTATATAGGATTTATAACGGTAAATATA
Organism: Lysandra bellargus; assembly: GCA_905333045.1. Taxonomy (NCBI): domain Eukaryota; kingdom Metazoa; phylum Arthropoda; class Insecta; order Lepidoptera; family Lycaenidae; genus Lysandra; species Lysandra bellargus. The sequence goes on from HG995329.1 coordinate 2,391,379, forward strand.
TGTTCTTTGATAACGTTATAGTCCGTCAAGAAAGTCATGACAGGCGGGAAAATTTTCTAAACGTAATCACGCTTTTAAGGTGTATTTTTTCTTTGTATTTTCACAGAGAACGCTTATTACATTTTAAATATGAGTGAGATTTGATGCACCGTGCACGATCGCATACCTGATATCAGAAAATAACGTTATATTTACCGTTATTATTATAACGTTATTTTTTTGTTATGCCATAACGAAAAAATAACGTTATAATAATAACGGTAAATATAACGTTATTTTACTAGATATCGGTAAAAAAATAACGTTATCTGGCTACCATTATGAAAATAACGGTACGTAACGATATTTTTTCTGTTATTCGATAACGTTTTGAAGCCCTGACTGTCCATTGAACATAGTCTTAATGTTACGAGAAGCTTAATTAAAGTTTAAACTTTAAAGTCTTTAAACCAAAGACCTTTAAACCATTCTTGCTATTATGAACCTGACCCTGAATCCGGAGTCCTGATTTTTGATTATCTCGTTAATAATTATTAATCACATTTTTATTTCACTAACGCTAGAATACGGACCCATGTCTCAATGAGTTTAATTTGAATATAAGGGTTAATATAATGGTGAATATAATGATTCATGAATAGCATTGCATATCGTGATGTTTTATTATTATACTTATCCTGCAGCATAACATGCAAACTAGTTTCAGTCTTCGTTTTAAAATTTAAAATCAAGAGGTTTTTAATGGAGGTCTAATAAAAATTGAATAGGTTTAATGCGTTTATTTCCATAATTATGAAGTTTTTACAACATACAAACACACTACTTCTTTCTTCTTTTCCCGCCATTTTCAACCGAATGCGGCATTTTTCGCTTCCCGCCTTTTCTGTCCGCCATTTTGTTTCCCTTTCTATCCGCCATCTTGTTTTGCGGTTTTTTGTTGAATTTTTTGCCTTTCTGTCCTAATATCTTCTTGTTGTAACCCTTTATCCATCTATCTCTCTTCTCTTCCCATGCCAATTGTTTCGTGCTTGAGTTGTCAGTGTTTGAAACCGCTTGGCTTGATCCTTGTTTTTTATTTGTGGCTGTTTCCTCTAGCAGTGTCGAGAACTCTTCAGCTGAAGCGAATAGGTCTCCAAGATTGTCTTTACCTGGAAATAAAATTGTCTTGTAATTTTTTTTAAACTATTATGTCCCATTTCGTTTGTTCATAATGTCAATTAAAATAGTACTTTATAATGAACTTTACAAATTGCAATGTAACTTAACGGGTGAGCAATATTACAATAAGAATACTACGTTATTTCATTCTATGAATAATAATAAATAGTTTTTATCATTCATACATTCAAAAAATCAAAAATAGCCTATGTAATGACATAGGCTATTTTTTATCGTCATCACTCATCAATCATCATAAATAAGATATTTTCCTTATTAACAAGCGTCATTGGGCACTATATAGGTAAATATTGTTATACAAAACAAACCTTTAATCTGTAAAGTTTTCTTGCCCTTCTTCTTACCAGGAACATCGACTTGATCATCATCGTCATCACTATCTTCCAGTTGCAGTTCTAAAACAAAACAAAATCGTTGAGCCAATCTTATATTATGAAGATATTTATTAAAATGGCCGAAAAACACTTTGATGCTTTGTTTCATCTCTATTTGCAATGTTATTTTATTTCTGAGTTCAGCAATTTATTTATTTACTAGCTGACCCGACAGACGTTGTCCTGTCTTAGCGATGATTATTAAATTCGAATTGGTATAATTAAGAGAACAATAGATTAAAATGTATTATCTCCATGCCTTTAATCAAAATAGATTAAATAGTTTAAGCGAAAATCAGTTTATTGTGCGGGAACCGTACATTTTCCGGGACAAAAAGTATCCCTTGTCCTTTCCCGAGACTCAAAGTATCTCCATACCAAATTTTATCAAAATCTATTGAATAGCTTACGCGCAAATCACAAAAGTATATTGTGCAGTAACCGTACATTTTTCCGGGACAAAATGTATCCTATGTTCTTTTCCGGGACTCAAAGTATCTCTCCACCAGTTTTCAGCCAATTCGGTTCATTCGTTCTTGAGTTATAAGTAGTGTAACTAACACCACTTTCTTTTATATATATAGATTTATTCATCATATAAACAACATTTTAATACAATATGAAATAATATAAACAAAGTTTTTACAGATGAAATGTGTTCGAATGAAATGAAACATAGACTAGGGTTACAGTCAGTCTAAAAGTACATAATAAAATTCAGTAATAGGGTCCCGTTTTTATCCTTTGGGTACGAACCCTAAAAATGATCACTCCGTCAATCAAACTGGATCAGACTGATGGACTGAACCACAGACATAGATCAAGATAGATACCGCATGTGTATGTACTATCAGGGAAGTTGATTCCTATGCAGATGGCGGATCTAAGTCATGTGGTCGGCTTATGTCAATTCAATGTTAGCTGTGATCGGTCGGCTCGGTTTGTCGTAACGCGACCAAATTACTTGGGTCCGCCATCTGCATAGGAATCAACTTCTCTGATAGTACTTCGCGTGCCATATCGCGTTCCCAAACGACGAGCGATGCTCCTCTTTCGAAAGTCTGTTCTTTAGTCTGCTATCGGAATCGGACGTCAATCGGAAATTTAAAAATGCCTAAATGCGTAAAAGTGCCGTATCGAGCTGTGGAAATTCATACAGAAACTTTGACCTTAATAATGGAGACGTTTCTTATCATCGATACGTCACAGTGGTAGTAAAAAAGTGACACGCTCGTTTTCATACAAATGGAGCGACATGCGATATCTATCTTGATCTATGTCTGTGGACTGAACTAATGCCAGAGTGACCGTGTAACCCTAGTCATAGGTTACAATTTTCATCTCAATCGATTCAGAAAATTACCGTCTTCATCTCCGGAGAACGCGGGTTCATCATCATCACCCGACATGTCCAACTCGCCGTCGCTTCCATCTGAAAATATTATCTTATATATAAAAATGGATTTCCAAATGTGTTAGTCGCGCTAAAACTCGAAAACGGGCTGATTTTAGTCTTAAAATATTCGTAGAAGTCCAGGGAAGGTTTTAAAGTGACACGAAGTTCACCGGGACAGCTAGTAACATCATTAAAATCTGCTTAGGCCCAATTTCACCAACGACTGTTAAAGTTAATGTTCGATTAGTATCACGTTGCCTCTTTGGTTTTTATACGTATGAAAGAGAATACATGACATTTTAACAAGCTGTGAACACTAACAGGCGTTGGTGAAATTAGGCCTTAGCAAACTAAACCATGATAAACCCAATATACATTGTGCAGCAAAACAAAGTCATTAACTTATGAGTTTAAGGGCCTGTTTCACCGCTTCCTGATAAGGTGCCGGATAGGCTTATTTGACAGATTCTCCATACTCCATCTGTCAAGTTAAGTGGTGGATAGCCTTATCAGGAAGAGGGGAAACAGGCCCTAAGTTTTTAATATAAAATTAGGGGGAAAACGAGCAAACGGAACCTGATGGAAAGCAACTACGGTCGCCCATCAGAATCTGATGTTGCGAGTGTCAATAAACTCTTCTAAAGAGTTGCAGGTGCGTTGCCGGCCTTTAATTATGTCGTGATTTGAACTAATCATTTAAGAAAAGGCACTTTGGGGGATTTCTTATAGAAACATAGAAGTCAAAAGTAACTTTTTCAGCGCAGCTACTTTCACAGTGAACGAATCATACACACCCTAAATTATTATCACTTTGTTTCGTTACACCCTGCATAGACAGATGTTACAAAGCCTTGTATATTAAAAATACGTTGCCACTCGGGGCCCGCCGCGGTAAAGCAGCAGCATAGCATTTTTATAAACTTATGCAAATATAATTCGCATACGTCTAGTCGCACGCACACACCGCTGTGCCGATCGGAGTGGGTGGACTAACCTAACACCCCCCGTGTTAGGTTTCTTTCGTTGCCGAATTTTTAGATTCGGTCGCCGCACTCAAATCCCGCGACAAAAGCTATGCAATAGATTAATAGCTTAAAATAACTCACCATCATCACCGCTTTGATCACTCAATTCCTCATCATCAGCATCATCATCCTTCTTCTTTTTGGGTTTCTTCTGCTTGGATGCTTCTATTTCAGCGAGATAGTCCAGTTCTTCGTCTGACTCTAAAAAAAAAATAAGGAGGATAATTAGATTATAATATAAATACTGGTGTTTCCAAGCTTAATGATTGGCAAAACTTTTAACCGACTTTCAAAAAGGAGGAGTTTATAAAGAATATCTATATACATATAACGATAAAAAATAAGTATTTCTAAAATTTCAGCTTTTTTATAAAATAAGGGGGCTAACGAGCAACAGGGTCACCTGATGGAAAGCAACTACCGTCGCCCATGGACACTCGCAACATCAGAAGAGCTGCAGGTGCGTTGCCGGCCTTTTAAGAGGGAATACGCTCTCTTCTTAAAGGTTTGCAGATGGATTAGCCAGATGAAGTAGGTAAGTTATAAGGTTTGTTCAAATTGTAAATAAATAAATAAAAATAAAAATTGTTTTATTTCTGAATAGATTTTTAAAAAATACTTTCAGAACGTTGATACTACTGGTGCCTACCACCGGTTCGGGAACTATCCCGGCGAGAAGAACCGGCGTAAGAAACTCGCACGGGGTCCCACTTTTTACCAAAAAAGTGAGAAAAAAAATAATCTTTTTTAAATTAATTTTGTAAAGGAAAAAATTACAAAATGTTAAGAACCTTTATCCACTCATTCTTTTATTTAGATCTTTCGTGCCTCACCTCACGGTTCTTAGGCCGTGTTTCCACTGAAGCGGAGCGGAGCTTAGCGGTGCCCGAATTGACCAATCGTGCTATTCCAGCGGAATGACAGCGAAGCGGAGCAAAGATTTCGAGCATGGTGATTGGTCAATTCGGCACCGCTAAGCTCCTCTCCGATCCGCTTCAGTGGAAACGCGGCCTTACTTTGTGGCTTCCTGGTGGTCATGTTGTCAAAACTGTGGCTAGAACTCTTGTGCCTCATCTCACGGTTCATTCGTGGCTCATCTCACGGTTCAGACTCAGAACTTTTGTGCCTCTCATCTCATAATTCAGACTCTTTAACTTTCGTGGCTCATCTCATGTTACTTACCCTGTGGCTTGCCGGTCATGTTGTCGAGGTACTGGTCGAAGTCATCGCTGGTGACGGAGTCCGCGTCGCTGTCATCATCATCAGGCGCTGTCGACTGCCGACGACGTTGGAGGAAGCTGAAATGACAATCATAAATAAATAATCAATTATTTTTTGAAAGAAAGAATTAAAGATACATAGTTTTAAAAAAAATCTTAAGAAACGTGCTTTTTTAATTATTATTTTTTAAAGTTTAAACAATTTTTTGCATTGTCATTGGCTTTGGTCATTATCTTAGACTGGATATAAGTAAAAATCGTGTTCAAAGATTCCCTTACTAAGCTAATAGAAGTGTGTTAAAAACGTGACCCTATTGAGGGCTTCACGCGAGAGCGACATTTTTCTCGTCTCGTCTCGTTCTCGTCTCGCTTTTACGAGACGAGAAGGAGACGAGACGTTTTGGAAAATATTATCGGCAATACCGAGACCACATACAGGGCAACAAGAGACTCCCGTTTTGGGTCTCGTTAATTTTTTTAAATGAAGTTTTTATTCGAAAAATCAGAAAAGGTCTACTTAGAAAACAATTTATTTTACAAAATATAAAATTTGGTACCTAACCATCCAAACTGCATTTTATCATATAAATATGCTAGTCATAAAACATTCCTTATTCTTTATTATATTGTAGAAATAAATCATTATTTACAACTAAGCGAGACGACGAGACAACTGGTAACGAGACGAGACCGAGACTTAAACGAGACTCAATTTTTTGAGGATTGACGAGACCGAGACGAGATTTTTGTTACTCTCGCTTACTCTCGTCTCGTGTGAAGCCCTAACCCTATTACTGAGACTTCTGTGTGTCCGACCTCCAGGGGACGCGACCCACAGATTGAAGAACACTGTGCTTAATAACCTGGAGGCTTAGCCAACACGTTTTCTTTAGGATTTTTTTTATGTATGCTATTGACATTTGAATTTTTCCAGCTACTTTCACAGTGACTCATACACACCCTAAATTATTATCACTTAGTTTTGTTACACCTTGTGGTCTGTATATTCGTTTTTTTTTATTCTGTATTTTTAAAGACTTTTATACTCACTCATATAAGAACTTCTCATCAACGGGTATCCTCTTGGCGTCTTCATTCAGGTACTGTGACGATGTCACTGGCACACTCTTTATACCTGACAAAAGAAAAGAGTGAAAAATTTAGCACTAGAAGTCGCTTTACGGCGCTAAGGTCATCGACGTCATGTTTCGACCATATCCGGTTATTGACCCCAACATTGCACCTACAAGGTTATTGAAACTTCATTGTGCCGTACGAGAACCGTACATTTTGCGAGTCAACAATTATGCATACTTCCATACTATCCATTCTAATATTATAAATGCGAAAGTGTCTGTCTGTCTGTTACCTCTTCACGCTCAAACCGCTGAACCGATTTCGCTGAAATTTGGCATGGAGATACTTTGAGTCCCGGGAAAGAACATAGGATACTTTTTATCCCGAAAAAATTTACGGTTCCCGCGCAATAAACGAATTTTGGCGCAACGGAGTTGCGGGCGTCATCTAGTTCTACATAATATATTCTCTCTCAGGACTCAAAGTATTTTCACACCCATACAAAAACACTTCAGTGGATTTTGCCATAGAACTAGAACGTTAGAAAAGGCGTTCCATACAATCGTCAGCGCGAAAATGTGTCACCCTCGAGATGAGTGAGCCTCACTCTTCTGAGAGCAGTGCGCTCTAGGACGCGGTGACAGTCGGACGTGTATAATTCATTGATTACCGCGTTGTTTTTCGCAACATTTCGCACCAGAATGTCGTCGTGTGCCTTCCGACAGTGCAGTAACAACACGAGGAATACAAATAAAGCCAACGGTGTAATATTTCACACGTAATTACTAAGATTTCATTAATATTTAAATTATTGTCTTCCATTTTACGACAAAAATCAAAGCAAAGCGTAAAATGAGCGAAAGAGAAAGTAGTATATGCTTTTAGTGTAAGACAAAAAAGGACGACATTATTTTCTCGATTCTATTAAAGCGTAAAATGAGCGAAAGAGAAAGTAGTATATGCTGTTAGTGTAAGACAAAAAAGGACGACAATATTTCCTCGATACACATTTTGCATGCAAAAACATTGTAACAGTTTTGATGGGGTATGCCTTATCTAATGTATTGACATCGTTGGATTTTGCTAAAAAACGTAAAACACAGCCAGACTTTCGTATTTATATTATGGGGATAGACTTACCCTTAGCAGCATAATTCTTCCTGACGGCGAATTTCGGATGCGATCCCTTCACCTTCTTCACATCAGAGTCTTGCTGCGTCTCGCGTTTCTTGGGGTTCTTGAACACGAAGCGGTCGAGGAAACGGATACCGGCGAAATCCTTTAGCGGGTCGCCAGTGTATTGGATTATTTGGTCTGGAAATTAAGATTAAGCGATAATAGTCTCTTATACGATAGTTTTATGGTCCAGTTTACGTTGCGAAGGGCTGAATTTTTTCAATTTGCAATGTCACACAGATCTAGATCCCAGGAACCAAAGCTAGCCCGAACATGTTGCATCGTGTACGCGATGGCGTTTTTTATTTTATAAAATAACTAAGTAGCTGTCCCGGCAAACGTTGCTTTGCCATAATATAAAGTATTTCGCTCATATTATTTTATTGAAGTGACTAAATAAGTATGTCGCCATGGCAACGTCGATCGCTATCCCGTCGCACAAACAATGGTCGCCGTCAGTCTCAGGTTGTAATAATTTACTATTATTTATTCAACAAATGCACTTATCAATATATAAAGTACCCAGTAACCGATTCTCAGACCTACTGAATATGCATATAAAATTTGGTAAAAATCAGTAAAGCCGTTTCGGAGGAGTTCGTGGACTAACATTGTGACACGAGAATTTTATATATAAGATATTGGACCCTAACACTACAGTATTGCGGTTCAATTTCCAATGTCGCATAGATCAAGATTCAATTTTGGAACCTACGCAAGCCCGAGCATGTTGCATAGTGCACGCGATATTAAACTCTAACACCATTGATTTAGGGTTCATTTTCCTATATCATACAGAGTAAGCTTCAGTTTTACCAAACTAAACCAAGGCAACTCATGGCATTGCGCAACATGGAAACGATATTAGGTCCAAATGTAATTTAATTAGGGTTCAATTTCCTATGTCACCTTAATTCAAATTTACAATAACGCCACCGCCAATTCCCACCTTATCACTATAGCAATAAAGATCATATTCCCGCACCGTTAAGTAACTTCTCAGCGAACAGCCTCACAGTGGGATGATAGTGAGTACTGAGCGGTAATAACTCTACGTACGCCGAACACTGCGCCCCCGCGTAGGTTGGGTTCCGAGCAAAAGGGTTGTAGTCCGTTATCACCTGGAAACGATAATGGTGTTTATGTGGAGGGTGTTAAGGTTTATTTTAGATTGGTATAAATAGTATATCTTGATTGGTGGGGGTTACGAGATTGAAGTGGTCACGAAATTGATGGGTCACAAAATGGGTGGTAAAGAGACTGGTTTCGAGGTTGATGGGGGATGGGGGGATGCTAAAAACTAAAAGGTCACGATATTTGGGGGGGGTCACCCCATAAAAATAACAGTTCATAGACGTAAACAAAGAAAAAAAAATATAAATACAATTGAGGGTACTTTTATAATCGATTAGGCCAGTTGTCACAGTATAAGTGGTTGCAGTAGACTATGGCTGCGTCCCCATCAGACACGGCACGGCACCGTCACCGTGTTACGGCACGACGCCGCCACCGTGACACGGTACGGCGCCGTACCGTAACACGGTGCCGCGTACGGTGCACCGCGCGCCCCTATTCTGGGTGAAACTTCCGAACAAAAATTTTGTCCAAACTTAAACGAGGCACTTATTTGGAACACATAAAAATCGGCCAAGTGTGACTTAGATTCGCGCACGAAGAGTTCCGTACCATTATTACAGAGAAAAAAATTATGTTTTTTTTTTCTGGGAGCCCCCTTAGTTATTAAGTTTGTAAGTAATTTGTAATACGAATTTACCCAAAATTTCCTCTGTTTCTGTTTCTTTTTCAATCTTCGTTTTAGTAACAACAAGAGAATAATTCTTTCGCGATCCATATGCAGACAAGCAATCTCGTTCGAGCGCAAATATCGACTGACTGACTGACCGCCGTACCGTGTCACGGTGGCGGCGTCGTGCCGTAACACGGTGACGGCACCGTGCCGTGTCTGATGGGGACGCAGCCTATCCTCATACTAGACCGGTGTGTGTGTGTGTGTGTGTGTGTGTGTGTGTGTGTGTGTGTGTGTGTGTGTGTGTGTGCGTGTGTGTGTGTGTGTAAGTAGATTTGTCTGCATGCATGCATGTGTCAGAAATAGCTTAGGCTTGCTAAATAAAAGTATTGTATAAATCATAAACACCAATAAATAAAACGTAGTTTATACGTATTGTAACTACGTAATACAATTATTCACTTAGCTTTTCTTCATTTCCAATTATTAAGCTGAAAGAACTGATATTACACAAAAAGCCAAGAAGCGTTTTAACCAAATAAATACTTATCTTATAACGATCTTTGTTCGAAGTACTCAGAGCCAATTCACATTGACAGGAGGCAGAGTGACGGCTTACGACAATAGAGAGAGAGAGAGCCCCTTCCATCAGACAGCCCGCCTTAAATACTGCCATATCAAAAACAACCCCACCGCCAACATCACTCCACCCCACGTCTGACTACCAAGATTTGCATCTAATATCATAAATACAATGATTCATAGTTACAATCATCCTGAAAATCATTATAAATCAAGTATTTAATTATAACACTTTTATATTAATTTATTAACTGTACTATCTTTTGTAACAAAAGTATCATAACCGGAAACAACAATAATTATTGTCTGTTTAAAGATTAATTGACGTGTTCAAAAATAATGTTATAATATTATATTTGTTGTCCAAATATCACGAATTAATTATTAATAATAATTAGTTCAACTCACATGAATTATTGAAATATGTACTTCTCATAAGAATTTCAAGTTAATTAATAAAACAATAAGACAAAACCATTGTTACCATTATACATCATTTTATTTATGACTATTATTGAAATAATAGTCATTTATATTCATCTATATTTTGAGTAAAGCGGGTCGTACCTCACACGGCCATTCTGACGGACACTTCGTTCTCGAAGTGTTTTAATAACTTTTCTGAAAAGGAAAAATCTAAGTTCTGGAAAGTAAAAGTCAAAGTCCAAATAGTCATCGGGCTGTCATGATCAATCCCATTACCTACTGCCATGTAATGTCCAAATTGATTCATCAGTCCGATTAGGCAGTACCATTTTTGTCAAACTCATGTTTCATCATCATCACAGTAGGCTAACCAGCACAGCATTTACATCTCTCACAAACTGTCGTGTTTTGTCCCACTACATAGTGTCCAGACATCACACCAGCTTCACGGCATTAACATACCTCACACGGCCAGTCACACCTGTCATGATAGATCCATCGTTAGAATCTTACACCAGGTTGACACCTCACAAGGAAATTAAATTATTCCTCTAAGAAAATATTAATTTATGTAGCTAGAGCTCAGACCTAAAAGATTGGTCACCCAAAACAGACTATAGTCAAAATACCGAGGAATACCATCATTAGCAACTCATTTATCAAATTCTAAACAAATAATTTTAAGTTTATCACACAACTAAATGCAAATTTTAAAATAACTCATCAAAATATAATTTCTCTTGACTTTACAAAAACAGCTCGGTCATTCTGCCTCATTACCACAACTTATTGATACTGTATTTATTACTGTGTGATTATTATCAATTTGTTTTATCTATCAACACCATCTCTGTCTAGACTTTAATACCAATATAAAAGTAGTTAAACGTGGTTAACCTTCGTAATTCGTATCACTTCCTTTCCAAGATACTTTGTCAACTTACTCCTAGCCTTCATCAAATACTTCAAGGCTAAAACTAGCCAAATCGGTTTAGTGCCTCTCGAGTTTCAACAGTCTTACAGAATTATTGAAAATTCACTTTTAATTAAATAGGTTTTATAACTTCTGAAAATTCTGAAAATTGTGCCATAACAAATCCATGGATAATATCCCTTTAGTGATTAATCTATAATAAAACAAAGTAAAACCCATGTAAAACCAGTCGATTGTACTCATCGACCTGTAAAAGGCTTTTAACACAATGATTATTACAACAACCAGCAAGCGTTACATACTCCTTACTTTAATTATTTTTAAATTCGAACAGTAAAATTTGCATCTTTTACCCCAATAATTGCGAGATTATTTGTATATCGCCAATTATTTATTATAGCTCCATTAATTGTAATTAGTACCTATTGAAAATTACAATCCTGAAATGAAATTTTTGTTTGTCGAAGGCTTCTTGCTGACCATATTATAATGTCAGGAAAACTTATTTTCAATCATTGAAGCCCTTATTAAAACTGATATTCAAATTATATATATATATATATATATTTTAAAATGTATGTTGTTCTCCTTTTTAATTATAGCTCCTTATCTAACTTGCAAATTTGTAATACGATGAATAATAATATCGCTTTGCAAAACAACATCAATTTCAAATGTACCCATATTAATTACTTCACAACAGTTTTCTCTCCAAAGTACCTATATTTTCTTTACAATGGATATACAATTACAAACCCATGGTCTTATTTCCTAAAAACCTGGAAGTTGGAAACCACTCGAAACTTTTTTTTTTTTTTTTTTTTTTGGGAACCTACATTCGATTAAAATTTGGGTTCAACAACCCTTAATCTCATAAACATTATGAAGAAAATCTGAAAACCAGGTTAGGTTAACCTGACCCAAACCTAACCTAACCTAACCCAAACCTTAAGTTAGATTTAACCTAAACCTAACTTAACCCTATAACCATTAAATGAAGAGAATACCAACCCACTATTGGGATGCAGATGGCTACTGCGCCGCCCCACCGGGTGGACTACCCATTTACACCTGCCACGGATTACACAGAGACGCCTAAACACCAACAACCCATTGGAAGAACATTAATATGGACTAGAGTTGCTCTCACGGCCTTCCCAACCTCCAGCCCACAATATATAAAACAAGTACCATAGCGTGGTTCTAGATGTTCCCCCATAACCTTAGAGAAGCAAAAATAATATGTTGGATATTCTATTGTTCAAAATTATTTTCTCTATTTTTGACAATACTGGTTTTCAAGTTTCCTTGCTACACCTGATCTAACCAGAAAGAATGTTCATTATTAGCAATAAAATTGTATTATTACAGTTATTGAAGGAATTATCAGTCTCTTTTTCTCTTTACATTTACTTTTGTGGGTAAACTGATTCAACTATACTTTAGAAGATGGGTCTCCAAATACAATCCGCTATTGTCTGAACGTTGTCTAAAACAATCCGCGATCATGGCACTAAATAACTATAAAATTGTTAACACTATAAGGCCCATAAAATGTTAGGATTCGTCCTAAGATCTAGCTCCTTCACAACACATTACGTACTAATATTCTGACATTGCTCCCTGGTGTAATATTAGCACTTATTCCAGTATAATATACTTCCATTGTGTGGCACCCATACAAAACATTATAGTTATAATCTCATTTATTCAAAAATATCTATAAAGTTTCAACACTCTAAACAAAAACCTCTAAGGTGAACTGTTGAATGTTGGTGAATTATTGTGAAACACCACAATATACCTAACATACCTTTAACTGTGTCTGTTCAAATTTATCTATGTCCCTTTGATCTATACGTTACATAATAAATTATGTGTACCTGGATAAAATAGCACAGAATTGTAATAAATTCTTTTTATCCTTGTCTATTATAATACTAATGTTTTCCACCAACAAATGCAGATAAAATAAATATCAGCCCGTTTACTCAATTATTGTAAAAGTAACTCTTTATCAGAACTGCTAAAATGAATAATTTCAGTGACAATTAAAATATTGGCTTATTCAGTTACAAGCAAAACAATAGTAAAGAAAAACTTTTTATTCACAAGTTTTTATCAGATTCTCAATTACTCATATCATCACGACATTTATTTTGACTTAATCCATGAATTACTCTTTCCTGTTAAACATTCATTTTCCATAGCTTTCTAAACATTTTTTTTACGCCTTTTGATAAACTAAACAAATTAAACAAAACGAATACCACTAAAGTATTACGTACAACAACGTAATAATATTAGATCGTACAACAAGATTGCCACATCTAGTAATACGACATCTATGGCATTCTATTTTTACGCAAATTTTTACAAACTACCCTCAGTACTTGTATTTTTTTTTTTTTGAAAAATAAGTTATTTGTATTTGTAATTATAAAATAAATTACATGTTATTTGTGAAGTGATATTTTGTACCTTTATGATATTTTGTGCCAACTTAAATATTAGCCATAATCTCGTACACACAATAAGCTTACAGTTAGCGAATAAGTGTACAGTAATTGCGAGTTCTCTCATGTTATTGAATCATTGTGTCATTTGTGGAAGGAAAAAAAAAAAGTAAGTACATTTACATTAAAAAAACACTTTAAATGGTCTATAGCTATATTCTTAGAAATGTTGTAAGTTGTAAAAATAATTTTTCGGGAAGAATATTCTCAATTGACGAAAATGTAAGCAGCTTATTAACACCAATGACAGATCTATTAAAAGTGCCAAACCATGATTTATATCGCATATTCCACACTACACAAGTTAAAATAAACTTTAGCTTCCGTTAATGACATCCTTGTCCGTTACAAAACAAAATCGTTTCACGAACATATTCAGATTACGATTCAACGGAGTCAGAGTGGTACATTACAGCTTTAGTTCTCTCTCAATTTTTTAAAACAAAATTATATATTTTTAAGCAGAACAAAGATTTTCAGACACGATTTAAAAGTTATCTAGTCACCGTTTCCTATTTTCAAACCACTTTAATCAAGAGCCCTTCAGGGCCTTACCTGCCTTTTCAAGTAATTAAAAATTGCATCAGATAAATTCAAAATCCACACCTCGATATTTTTACTATACTTTAGCTCAGCCGTCTTGTTTCTTTCGTTGGTACTTGGCATCGTTATTAGATTTAGATTGATATAACTGCCTCATTGGGTTCGAAAATGCGTGTTAACCAGTTGGCATCCATTTTGTATTCGCTTATTGTTGAGTTCAAAAATATCTTTAACCAGTCGGCATCCATTTTGTTTTTGCTGGAAGGAAAAAAATGCATTAATCCAACGGCGTAAGGGCCAGACCCAATTCTGATGTCAGAAATAGCTTAGGCTTGCTAAATAAAAGTATTGTATAAATCATAAACACCAATAAATAAAACGTAGTTTATACGTATTGTAACTACGTAATACAATTATTCACTTAGCTTTTCTTCATTTCCAATTATTAAGCTGAAAGAACTGATATTACACAAAAAGCCAAGAAGCGTTTTAACCAAATAAATACTTATCTTATAACGATCTTTGTTCGAAGTACTCAGAGCCAATTCACATTGACAGGAGGCAGAGTGACGGCTTACGACAATAGAGAGAGAGAGAGCCCCTTCCATCAGACAGCCCGCCTTAAATACTGCCATATCAAAAACAACCCCACCGCCAACATCACTCCACCCCACGTCTGACTACCAAGATTTGCATCTAATATCATAAATACAATGATTCATAGTTACAATCATCCTGAAAATCATTATAAATCAAGTATTTAATTATAACACTTTTATATTAATTTATTAACTGTACTATCTTTTGTAACAAAAGTATCATAACCGGAAACAACAATAATTATTGTCTGTTTAAAGATTAATTGACGTGTTCAAAAATAATGTTATAATATTATATTTGTTGTCCAAATATCACGAATTAATTATTAATAATAATTAGTTCAACTCACATGAATTATTGAAATATGTACTTCTCATAAGAATTTCAAGTTAATTAATAAAACAATAAGACAAAACCATTGTTACCATTATACATCATTTTATTTATGACTATTATTGAAATAATAGTCATTTATATTCATCTATATTTTGAGTAAAGCGGGTCGTACCTCACACATGCATGTATGTATGTTTTTATTAGTATTCGCGAATCTCCGAAACTACTTATCTAATTTACATAATTTTTAATGCGCGAGATTGGGGGGGTGGGTCACAAATCACGATAATATTTGTGTGGGGTCATGAGATTGCAGGGGGGGGGGGACAAATAACTCACCTTATCCATATTAATGGTTTTCTTCAGCTGTATCTTCATGTCCTTATCGTCTTTATCTTCCGTCTGGTCTGTGTTAACTCTGGCATGGTACCAACCGGTGACGGCGGTTTGACGACGTTTCTTAGGTTTGATGTTCCCTTCTTCGTCCATTTTGAGATCCACGTACGCTTCTTCTTCGTCTGAAACGAGTTATCAGTTTGAAAATGGCATGTATATAAATCAATATCTGTATATTCCCTTTTTTCGATCAAAATATTTGATGCAGGCACTTCACATGGCTATAATAACGCAATAATATCATACGGACTTACAAGTTATGGTAGAACTTTCAAAAGCTATTTAGATAGAATATATACATTACAGCTAAGACTATTAAAAATAATTGTCCCAGAAAAAATAAAAAACAAACACAAAGATAACTACGATAAGCTGTTTGGTTACTGCAAAATACTGCCAATACACACAAAATTTAAATACCTAATTCTTACAGAAAATATATATAATCAAACTATTATGAAACCTGTCACAGCTAAAATACATCTACGAAAAATGACCCACAAAAAAGTAGCCACCATAGGAAGTACAAATAAATACGGAGAAAGAACAGCAGAATATATTGTTCCTAGATTATTTAACGAAATACCGAAAGATATTTTAAATAATTTAAACGAAACTAATATAAAACGTATAATGAAAACACACTATTTGGAGTGTTCACGTAGGTAATACTTTATGTAAAAATATAAATAATTTAAGTTAATACTTCCACTATACTTAACATTGTGTTCAGTACAAACATAAATTCATACAGCCTATATAATATAAAATAATAATGTGTAACATATACTATCGCCCTGTATAAGCGAGCGCAACACCGACGAGAGTCGAGACTTGTTTACAGGCAGTAGCTATGCCTATAATGCAAATGGCAACGTGTAGCTGCACACTCGTTCTGCGGGCGCATAGCGTGCGCACGCGTTGTATGAATGGGGAAAATTACAAGTACCTATTTTGAATGGCAATGCAGTGTGATTAACAGGTGAATGCTTATTTAATAAAATAATTAATTAATTGTACTAGAAGATATTATTTAGATGTAGGTTACTTAATTTTCCATTGTAGCGTTACTTATAATTTACATCCCGTGAAGCTGTGTTAGCACAAGCCCAGTATGGGCTTTTTAACACTGATATTTGTTAACTGCTTATTCATTGTTGTGTATTAATAAATAATAAATAAAATTTGTATTTGCTATTGGCTATTTGTTGTATTTGCCAACATTATTGACGAATACGCAAACAAGCAAATATAGGCAAATACGACTTTCCACACACATGGACACACACATGGACGTCAAATACCAAACTTTTAATTGATTTTGTTTACTTGCCTATTTGACTCCTTTGATGTGCTTCAAAAACC
The DNA here is from genome assembly GCA_905333045.1 of Lysandra bellargus. NCBI lineage: Eukaryota > Metazoa > Arthropoda > Insecta > Lepidoptera > Lycaenidae > Lysandra > Lysandra bellargus. Next base: position 2,408,271 of record HG995329.1, read on the forward strand.
GACAAAGATATGGATACGTGTGTTTGGTGTTGGTCATATTTGTCAAATAGGCAAATAAGGCCAATATTTTTCAAACATACCGTCTACACATGGTGATTGTTTGGCAAATACATCAAATACGCAAATACAAATAGCCATGTGAAGTGCCTCCATGAAAGTTTCACCAAAAATACTGACTTGCACACTAATTGTGCACACTAAATAATGCGAATTAAATATACTATTTAAAGTTATTTGCAAAACTGTTTTACTGAACGAATAACTATTATTTAAATAGCATATCTAACAATTCCTTAGTTCAACAAACATACTATAACTTTTTAAAGGAAAACCATCACTTAAATTAATTTTAGAACATCATTTATTCTAAATATAACCCAATTTAATCTGCTATATTCATATAATTAAGAACACAAAAAAAACATCAAGTGCTAACTTAACATGGACTAAACTTTGGCACACTGAATGATAACTCAGTTTATAAACAATAATAAACAATCGGCAAAGAGCGAGTCGGATTCACGAACAAAGGGTTCCTTACCGATATATTGCTTAGCTTAGGAATTGCACTCTAGGGGTTGACAAGCTACTAAAGAAAAAAAAAAAAGAAAAATACAACTGGCTTCAATTATGAGTCGGTCTACTTCTAGGTGGTTCACAAAAAATAACCACGACTAACTAACCCAATCAAGTCGTATTGGGCCAACATTGCTATTAATTATATAAGAATCATTAATAAATTATTAACCAGTAGTGAATTTTGATAATTTTTCTTAATTTTTATCAAGGACCTTGAATGATATAGTTTTGGAATGATAAAATCTTTCACCATATCTCATCATAATTACTAAAAATCTTTGTCGCTAACACAGAAAGTCGCTAACATTGAGATGTATGGAGTTGACACCGCAACGCAATGTTTGGTCACATTCAACATAAGCTACATAGCCGCAGTGCACTTAGTCGCACGCGAGCTCTTCTACACGCCAGACGTACAACAATAAAAAACAAACACAAAAAAGTCACAAAAATGCCTAGTTATGGGTTAAGAGCCCGTCCTCTCTTTTCTACGGCTCTCTTCACACTCACGCCCGTCTTTCATATGCCAGGTGAAAAAGGACGATCGCCAAGTTAGCGGGCAGATAGAGGTTTTCTGTTTTTAAAGGGTTTTTTTATATTGAAGTGGGCGAAATCGGCAGAATTTCGTATACGGACTCTTAAGACATTGCAAAAATTATTGGAATAATTTTTACTGGGCCGCCCGCGCTGGGCCTACACAGCGTAGGGAGGCGTCCCCCGGGTGGCGGATGGGGGGAGGTCGGTAGCACAGCCTAGCTAGCTACCCGGCTAAGTCATACTGACTCGCCGACCAACGTAGGATGCGGTCCTCCAGCATTCTGGGGGTTGTGCGGCGGGTTAACACCCCGCCCACGGAAAAATCACAAGTTCAGAAACCGACTAAGATAAATAAACAATCTGATCCAAATACCGATGACCCTTGGCGAAGATATACGGACTTTCGATTAGCCTCATGGAATGTACGTTCTGTTTAGACCCGGTGCTATCTACCAAGTAAATAAGGAGATGAATAGATATGGCGTATGTATAGCAGCCCTCCAAGAAGTAAGATGGCCTAGCAAAGGTAAATGTAACATAGATAATACCTCAACTTTGTTTTACGGCGGGAGTGAATTTGGATGTCATACACGCGGCACGGGCTTTATAGTTGCAAATAGGCTATTAGGGAACGTGATTCGTTTTGAAGTAATATCTGACAGAATCTCAACTCTTCGTATTAGAAGTAAATTCTTTAACATCTCTTTAATCAACGTCTATGCCCCTTCCGAAGTAGCTGACGAGAACGAAAAGGATGAATTTTATGAACTCCTCGACTTAGTTTACGATCAGTTACCAAGGTATGATACAAAAATTATGTTGGGCGATTTTAACGCTAAGATTGGACGGGAGGTTATTTTTGCACCAACCATTGGGATGCATAGCAAACACGAACAATCTAACGACAATGGCCTACGACTAATAAGTTTTGCATCATCCAAAAATATTGTTATAAATAGCACTATGCTTCCACATAAAGATATATATAAGGGCACTTGGAAATCACCAGATGGAAAAACTGTCAACCAAATCGATCACGCTCTTATAGAAGGAAGACGAAAAAATACTATCCAAGATGTAAGATCCTACCGTGGTGCCGACTGTGATAGCGAACACTACATGTTGGGTATTAAAATAAAAGCTAAAATTACGACATACAAAAATAAAAACTCTCACAACAACTTAGGAATAAATACAGAAAGTCTCAAGAATGGTGCTATAAGAAAAACATTTCAAATTGAATTAAAAAACACATTTAACGATTTGATTGTAGAGGATATTGATGAGGACACAAATATAGATAATATTTGGACAACAACAAGAGATACCATCAAAGAAGTTGCACTAAAAACGCTCGGACGCAAGACCAGGAAAAAAAGGAAAGCTTGGTGGAACGAAGATTGCGAAAAAAATTATTGAAGAAAAAAGGAAATATAAAATTTTGGCAGAACAGAATAGTAAATTTTTAGACAATTTTAAAGAATTAAAATCAGAATCAAGAAGAATAATAAGAAGAGCAAAAAGAAATCACCTAGATAGTAAAGTTAGAAATATAAATACCCTGTGGCGAGCAAACGAATCACGGAAATTCTACCAGGAGCTGAGATCTTTTAAGAGGGGCTACCAACCTAGCTCTCAAAATATGCTCTTAGATGATAGTGGCAATCTTATAACAGATATCACGGACATCAAAAATGCTTGGAACAATTACTTTAAACATCTGCTGAATTGTCCCCCACCTCATATTGTGTTACCACGCACAACCAGTGACAACCACGCCGAATTGGAACCTCTATCTTTTAGGGAAGTCCGACAAGCAATTATGAAGCTCAAAAATAACAAGGCTCCCGGGATAGACGGCATACCATCTGAAATATGGAAGTATGGGGGAGAGACCATACAGCTAAGATTATTTCACATGATAAGTAAGATCTGGCAAGAAGGGAAACAACCAGAAGAGTGGAACACAGGCGTTATATGTCCGATCCATAAAAAGGGATGTAAGAAGAGGTGCACAAATTATCGCGGAATAGCTCTTTTGCCAACGGCGTACAAGGTCTTATCATATGTGTTGCTTAAAAGGCTAGAACCTCATGCGGAACGAATCATCAGCGATTATCAGTGTGGGTTTCGGCAAAACCGCAGCACAATCGATCAGATCTTCCTTCGGAAACAACTTATGGAAAAACGTTGGGAATACGCCCAAAGCATACACGCGTTATTTGTCGATTTTAAAAAAGCCTATGACAGCATTGACCGTAATTCGTTATACACGATCTTAAGGAACTTCAACATCCCTAAGAAACTAGTTGACATGATAATAGTCGCCACTAAGGAAAGCAAAATGAGAGTGAGGGTTGCTAAAGAGCTTACGAACGAGTTCGCGGTGGTCACAGGACTTAAGCAAGGAGATGCACTGTCACCTGTGCTTTTCAATTTAGTTCTGGAATATGTCCTCAAAGAAGTGATTGCACTAGACGTAGGGCTACAACTGAATGGGAAACATAGGTTGATAGGATATGCCGACGACCTGGCATTACTGGGCGAAACTCCAGAGGAAGTCGCCAGCGCGGCCGAAGTCTTAGAAAACGAAGCCCTTAAGGTAGGCCTAAGTATAAACCGCGAGAAAACAGAATACCTCCACATTAAACGCTATAAAAATACGCGCACAAAACGAGAAGACCTGAATGTGAGAGGGACTTCTTATAAAGGGACGGACAAATTTAAATACCATTACCGACACCAACACGAGACAGGAGGAAATAAACATCCGCATCCAAAACACCTTACGATGCAGCGCGGCATATGAAGTGTTAGCGTCCAATCTCCTAAGTAGAAAAAGTAAGATCGCCATTTACAAGTCTGTAATAAGACCAATACTAATGTACAGATGCGAGACCTGGACGCTCACACTGGATGAAGAGAATAAACTACTGGTAGCCGAAAGAAAAATCCTTCGCAAGATCTTGGGCCCGGTGAAGACAGACGACGGAGGAACTAGAATCCGAACCAACGCCGAAGTTGAAGACCTCATGGCTGAGCCCAATATTATTGGCGTAACAAAAGCCCAGCGACACCGATGGCTCGGTCATGTTGCAAGAATGGGAGAGGATCGTGCCACTAAAAAGGCGTTCCTTGGGCGTCCGATCGGGCGACGACCTGTCGGCCGCCCACGGTACCGGTGGCTAGATGTCGTGGAGTCGGACCTGCGCGATCTTCAAGTCACAGAGTGGCAAGAAACTGCGCAAGACCGCGACAAGTGGCGCAAACTCGTGTCGGAGGCCAAGATCCACTTTGGGTCGCTGAGCCATCGTAGTAAGTAAGTAATTTTTAGTGGAGTATCACATCAAAATGCAACGGAATAACATTTCATCGGTATTAGCATTCTTATTTAATTATTTTCAATTAAAATACGAACATTAAATTACTAGGTAAAGACGCGCGCCATTTGCATTGTCATAGAGTAGTAGATTCAGAGTGGAATGTAGGTAGAATACTGATCTATGATAAGACGCCGATGAATGAACTCAATGAAGTACTCACGTAGACGAGTTTGTATTTTGGTAATATTTAAAATATTACGTATATTATACATGCTACATTATAATAATTTTATTATTGTAATTGAAAATATTTAAGTACTTAATATAAATAAAATAACTGGCTATAGTGGACTGTGGATCCATACTTAATTGTATAAATTTTATTAAATAGTAATTTTTATTTTTATTTCATCCATTTACTCAAATAGATTCTGCATTCATTCGAGTATAGGCATAAAACTGTGTCACTTCTGCGGTACTAATCTATAGCCATCACCGCCCCGCCTCTCACCCCGCTCATGCCTCAAGTGTGACATGTTTTTTTTTTTTTCTTATTTATTAGGCTTGTGTCGAAACCGACAATGCCAGCCTCATAAATTACATCCAAATTATAAACTTCATTACTAACAATTTGCAAACAGATACTAATTAGCTCTACACTTAATAAAATTTAAATACAAATTTACTAGCCCCCAGCAAACAGGATCTTTCGGCTGAGCGAGAATGGTGCTCACACAACCGAGTTGTGTCAGCGCCACCCCCGCATCAGCCTCAAACCTGTGTTGGCAATAGCAACTCCATGCATCTCAATGGTCGCTAAAGAGTAAAGAGCGAGCGCAAAGGAGTGAGTGCGGCGTTAGACGAGGAGGCCCCAACATGTTTTTCAGTAAAACAGAGAAACAAAAAGAAAATAAAGTTAGGTTAAAAATATTTTAGTTGCACGATTTATCAATTTGTAGACTTGTTTTGATAATAGAAATTTATTTTATTGTGGTGCACCTTTCGATATCGTTTTTAGAAATTCCGTTGTAAGATTGTCCAATTTAGAGTGCAAGTTAGTATTTTTGACAAACAATTTACTACAAAAACCGGCCAAGTGCGAGTTGAACTCGCCACTGAAGTGTTCCGCAGCAGCAATAAGGTTTATTTCTTTAAAATTAAAAGGTTTTTGATTTATTTTTATATTTTAGTTGATTTAATGAAAGTTAAATTAAGGTTTACCGTTTATGACGTATAAAAAAAACTACTTGATAGATCTCGTTCAAACCAATTTTCGTTGGTAGTTTTTATAGTAATGTACATCATATATTTTTTTTAGAATTATCATGCCCCTACTTTAGAAGTTAGAGGGGGGGGACACACATTTTATTACTTTGGAAGAGTCTCTCTCGCAAACTATTCAGATTAGAAAAAAATGATGTTAGAAACCTCAATATGATTTTTGAAGACCCATCCATAGATACCCCACACGCAGACAGACAGACAGACAGACAGACAGACAGACAGACAGACAGGCAGACAGACAGACAGGCAGACAGACAGACAGGCAGACAGACAGGCAGACAGACAGACAGACAGACAGACAGACAGGCAGACAGACAGACAGACATGACGAATCTATAAGGGTTCCGTTTTTTGCCATTTTGGCTACGGAACCCTAAAAAAGTCCGGGACACACTATACCTATCTATGTCGAGTGAGGTACAACAACCATTTTTTTATTTAAAAATCTTGATTTTTTGGACTACATTTAAACGCATTTATTTTACTCATGCTATTAATCTTTAGCAAAATAAATTATTTCATCACTAAGTACAGTTTACTTAGATAATATTTGGTCTTTGAATGATTAAAATTGGATGTTTGGTTTAGAATTTATGGCGAAATTAAAATATTGCGATTTACGCCCGTTTCGAAGTGGGCGCGTCCAAGGCTGGGTGCGCTCGCGGGCGCGGGAGGGGACTGGGGAGTTTAGAATTTAGATCTATGAGTACTTAGTAGTAGTAGTAGATCTATGAGTAATCAAACAAACAAACAAACAAAGTTTATCTCTTTATACTAGCTATATGACCGAGAAGCTCGGTATTCAAAAAATTTAAAAACACACATAAAATGACATTTTATGAAAATGATTCCTAGCTAGATCGATTTATCGCCCCCGAAACCCCCTATATACTAAATTTCATGAAAATCGTTGGAGCCGATTCCGAGATTCCAATTATATATATATATATATATATATATATATATATATATATATATATGTCGACGTCCGACGACCTCCGTGGCGCAGTGGTGAGCACGTTGAGCTCAAGCCGGAGGTCGCGGGTTCGAGTCCCACCGACGGAACAAAAAGTTTATAAAGTTCCCGGGTCATGGATGTATATTAAATATGTGTATCATATAATAAAAATTTTAAATATATGTATAGTATAAAAGTATTACAGTCGGGGCATTTTAATAGGCCACATTTGACATATGTCAGATTAATCTCCATAGTGAGGTGAGCTGCGTAAAAACATCGACCAAAACGAATAAATCGATACGGACTTGAAATAAAATATTCAAATTTTATACGTTTTAAACAAACTCCTGTCCCATTATTACTTTTTCTTTTGCAAATTCAAGGAGCAAAATAAGACAAGTACATGATTTACAAAAAAAATGCATTTATTCGTTTGAATTATAAAAACTGTTAAATGTAGTATTATCATTATTCATTTCACATAAATATGTGTTACTTTTCACAACGTGGTTATTAATTTATGGGGATATTTCGTTACAAGTAATCAATGCATCGATACTATTTATTCGCTTCCAATTTTTAGGGTAACTTCCCTAGAGTTTAAAAAGAAAAAAGGTCAGCTAACGTAACATTGTAACGACGTGCAATTATTAAGATCAGAATTTGTTTATTACGTTTAGAATTGTTTATCAGTAAAAGCAAATCGTTAAATAATTCGTATCGGTCATATTTACAATAAATATGTAATCGTCATTGAAAAAAGTTAGTCAATTGTGCAGTTATAACAAAACGAAAATATTTATTTTTTATGTACGTCGCTATAAGGTTACCTGGTACAATTTTGATGAACTGTCAAATGTGGCCTATTAAAATGTCCCGACTATAAATATATTTCCGTTGTCTGGTACCCGTAACACAAGTCCTTCAGGTACTTAGCACGGGGCCAGACTGACGTGGTGTGAAGCGTCCATAGATATTATTATATTATTTATTATTATTATATATATAAAAGAATTGCTCGTTTAAAGATATAAGATAGTAAGTATAGATTAAAAACTACTGAATCCATTTTAATCATTTATTCAGTGCGTGACATAGGCTATAATATATTTTATACCCGTGCGAAGCCGGGGCGGATCGCTAGTAATCGATAAGGCTATCACCACATGTATACTGTAATTATGTATCTTAAGAACTTTTTTTGAATAGATTCGATTCTGTAAATGTAAGTCTGATAGATATTTTAGTATCGTCAGCGTAAAGATAAAAACGCGAATGGACAAAGCAGGACGACACATCATTCAACCTCAAATCGAGTTTGAGGTTGAGACTTGAGGTTGAGGTTGAGGTTAAGTAAACTTCCCTTTTTTTTAATATTCCTCCCCCCGAACAGTTTCAGGGCTCGTATTATGCTTTTGTTTTACATTTTTTCATACCTTCCTCTTGAATCACTATCTATTAAAAGAAACCGCATCAAAATCCGTTGCGTAGTTTTAAAGATTAAAAGGAACAAAGGGACATGAGGACAGAAAAAGCGACTTTTACCTTTTACTTTATTTACTTTATACCCTTACTAGTTTTTGCCCTCGGCTTCGCTCGCGTTGATAAGTATTATTATTTATTATATACAAACTTTCATCTCCTATTTTAACCCCTTGGGGTTGGAATTTATAAAAATCCTTTCTTAGCGGATGCCTACGTCATAACATCTGCCTGCATGCAAAATTACAGCCCGATCCGTCCAGTGGTTTGGGCTGTGCGTTGATAGATCACCATGTCAGTCAGTCACCTTTGAGTTTTATATATATAGATTTACCTTATTCTTATTTATCTAATCCTATACTTATTTACCACGTACCTAATAACAGATCTCTCTTATCACCCCGCAGCAGATCAATCTTCTTCGTCTCTTTAACTTCATCTTCTGTGTTCGTCTTGTCTACTTCTGTCACGGAATCTTCTAGAACTTCGTTATCCTCTTCTTTCGGTTCAGACTCTGCTGGTACGTCTTTAATCTCCTGTAAATAAAAATTTACTTTACATTAATTTTTTTTACTTTAAATTTATTGTTACAATCTATACTAATATTATAAAGCGGAAGAGTTTGTTTGTTTGAACGCGCTAATCTCAGGAACTACTGGTCCGATTTTAAAACTCCTTTCAGTGTTAGATATTTTATCACGCTACACTAATAGGAGCGAAGAAATAGAGGAAAATGTAGAAAAAAACGGGGGAAATTATTTGAAAGGGCTTATCTCGCGAACTACTGGAGCAATTTTTCTGTTATTTGGTACAGATAAGAAGTAGACCACGTGAAGAATTTTTTGTGGACTAATTTGTCTGTGAAATATCAATTTACGCGGGCGAAGCCGCTCGGAACGTTTAGTAAGTAATATTTTCTGATAAGTCCGTTAAACTAAAAATTATTTAGTTATAATAATTATTTTAAATAAATTCGCCTTCTGCTCAGGACTTTGCGTTATATTCCCTATTTAATTTTTTTGGGAGTGAAGAGGTAATAGACAGACAGACACACTTTCGCATTTATAATATTAGTATGGCTGGATTATACTTAAATAATACCCAAAAAATAAAACTCTGAATATTACTTCCTTCGACAACCTCTGTTGCTCAGTTGGTGGGCTGTTGGTAGCTCAAGCCGGGGGTCGCGGGTTCGAATCCCGCCGACGGAACAAAAAGTTTTCTAAGTTCCTGGGTCATGGATGTGTATTAAATATGTATCATATAATAAAAATCTTTAATATATGTAATATGTATAGTATAAAAGTATTAAATATATTTCCGTTGTCTGGTACCCGTAACACAAGTCCTTCAGGTACTTAGCACGGGGACAGACTGACGTGGTGTGAAGCGTCCATAGATATTATATTATTACTAGCTGTCCCGGCAAGCGTTGCTTTGCCATAATATATTTCCCATATTATTTTATAATATGTAGATATAAAGTACCCAGTAACCGATTCTCAGACCTACTGAATATGCATAAAAAATTTGGTAAAAATCAGTAAAGCCGTTTCGGAGGAGTTCGTGGACTAACATTGTGACACGAGAATTTTATATATAAGATTACTTACATCTTTTACTTCTCGTTGTGTCCACACAAGTTTGATCGCGTCTTTTTTGTCGCTTGTCTTCAAAACCTGTAAAAATTAAATTATGAGGATATGGAGTCCAATTTAACAACTTAACGAGTTTTTTTTTAGCCGCTAGTGCGCGCCCGGTCGCGAATTTACAAAGGCTATATATTAGAGTGAAAGCGCAAACTGAACTAAGGGGTGTGCCAAAATGTTTTCGTTTTCGCTTCGTTATAGAATCGCCGATGAAAATGTATGGAATTGACATAAGCGTTCGTTAATATGACGTTGACATTCGACTCGTCTTATGTCAATTCCATACATTTTCATCGTCGATTCTATAACGAAGCGAAAACGAAAACATTTTGGCACACCCCCCTGGTATAGCTTTTGTTAGACAAAAACTTGACAAAACTCTTATCTATTTTAGTACAGAAAATGACCGAGATCGCCTAGACTTTGTTAGCTAAATTGTTTCTAACATTGCAGCAACATATTATGCTATTCAATTTGATACCGATATGGTAAATACATCGTCATTATTAGCTTTAAAAATATGTAGGTGGATAGTTACATGAAAATTGTTATTATTTTAATGTTGCAGTAATGAAATTACTTACTCGTTTCTATTCTGTATTTAAGTGACAAAAAATACTACTTAATTAACTAACGAACTTTAATTTATAGGTAAGAAACAGGTATGTACATAACTACACACTTGTTGAGAGTTCAAAATATAATTATAAAACTATCTTAGATAAATGATTGGTCTTTGATCTGGCTGATCATTTATAGCTAAGAAAACTATAATATTTTTTCTAGCGTAGTTAGGTACCTCTAATGTAAAATACAAAACGCAGATAATCATTTTTATCACGATTAGTTTAGTATTTTTACAATTTAAACGTAGTTGGTAACAGTCAGTCTTATTTAAAAGTATGCTGTACGAGTATGGCACGCTCGCGATAAACAAATATTATGGCGGTGCGCCTCTACTCGACTAGGTTTTGTAAGTGCATTTTTATTTGAAAATATCAAGGCAAAAAGCTAATCCATTTGAGTCAATTTTTTTACTGAGATAGAATAGGTATTGTCGAGTAATATGCATAAACAAAAGCTCATCTATTAGAGTCTGACTCGTGACTCTAAACGGTATAGCCTTTGTAAATACGCCGCCCGGTCTGGTACCCGACCCCGCGCCGCGCCGCCGCGCCGCTCGCTTGACAGCCCTAGCAGATTATAGCAAGCGAGACGCCAGACAGTTATTGTACTATGAACGCTAAGCGCAATGCAAAAGGTTGAAATTAGGTTGTTTTCATGTGTTGTTGTGAGACATGCATGTTACTTGTATTAATTATCGAAACAGCTTACTTCTCAGAAGTAATGTCAATTGTGTGCTTTATGCTCTGGACTTAAGGATGAATTTGTTATGTTCAATTTTGGTGACATTGGTGACCCTGATGTGGTAATGATGATGATGATGATGAATGTAATTTGCATAGTAGCATATGCTTTCAGTTCTTAAAACAGCGCCTAAGCCCCCAAACTTGTATCTATAAGGAATCCGGAGTTCTCTTAGTATCTTCGGAACCATGGTATACCTCGGTGCAAAATCTTGCGTTTTGGTAGCATATGCTTAGGATGCTTCTCATAAAACCAAAATCACCATATGTTTCCATATAAATTTCGAGGAGTTCCCTCGATTACTCATGGATCCCATCATCAGGTCACCACTTTTGTGAACATGGTACCAAATTGGAGTGAAACCTAATACAACAAAACAAAAATTTCGAAAATCGGTTGACAAACGGCGGAGTAATCGTTGAACATACAAAAAAATAAAAAAATATCCTCAGCCGAACATATAACCTCCTCGTTTTTTGGAAGTCGGTTAAAAATAGTATGAGCAGCGCAGGCGCGTGCGACGGAGCGCGGACGCGGGCGACGGACTATCACACGCGCGGCGGACGGCGCGGGCACACGGCGCGGGCGCACGCTTTTCGCAATAGACGTTGTTTCCGTTGACGCCTTTTTGCCAAATAATAAATTAGTAAATAATACATGGTAATCTACTGGACACAACTGTACACGCTAGAGATAAAAATTATACTAGCAGCGCTAAATGAGATGGGCGCACGCGACGGTCCCGCGTCCGCGTCCGCCCGTGTTTTAGCGTTGGCCCTAACACCCCCCTAACGTCTAACCATCGTCAAACGTCTTTTCAGTTCGGCCGGCTTCGGCACGGTGTTTGTGTGCTCGCGACTAGACATTATCTTTACCGCGGCAGTCCGAGAGTGCAACACGTATCTCACCTGCGATATCAGGAACAGCATGCCGCAAGCCTGCGCGGGGCTGAAGTAACAGCACAGCTGCAGCAGCCGCTTGACGAACGCGGTCACTCGGTGTATATCGCCGTCCCTCTTCAGCGACTTGTACACGAGCGAGAAGAGGAGAGCGGAGTGCGTCGTGTTGAATATGTCAGGGGTTGAGAGCTTACGGTATAGGGCTGTGTAGTATCTGTGAAATAATTAAAAATGGTGGTTAGGGTCAAGCGGATAAACGGATTTTTATATAAAATATCCTGTGTCCTTTCTCAGGACTCAAAGTTACTCCATAGTCCATACTCATCAAAACATGTCCATTCAGACATTAATTAAAACGACGAAGCGACTTGCTTTATTAATGAAACAGTTTTATGCACGGTTACAGTCGACAAGTCTGTCGTGTTGTTGTCAACAGTCTGTCGTGTTGCTGTCGACATTCTGTCATGTTGATGACGACAGCATGTCGTATTGTTTGAAAGCTAACTATAACTAACCTATCAGCAGAACTCTGCGATGTTTCGCTAACCAAATGCAGGGCACTAGATGGACTAGTATATTATAACGCCGCTATATTATGATCAGCAGTCGACAATCAATCGTGTTGCTGTCAATAGCTTGTCGTGTTGCTGTCGAAAGTCTGTCGCGTTGCTGTCGTCAGTATGTCGTTCTGCCTGAAAGCTTCTACTAACCTATAAGCAGATCCCTGCGAGGCATCACTAACGAGATGTAACAGCGCTAGCGCGTGTACAGCTTCTCTTAGTGGTGCTAGATGGACGAATCTATGTAATGCTGCTATATGGTCAGCTGTCGACAGCCTGTCGCGTTGCTGTCGACTTTCTGTCTTATTACTGTCGCTAGTCTGAGGTGTTGCTGTAGTGTTGCTGTCGACAGTCTGTCGTGTTGCTGTCGAAATATCTAAAGACTTATACTAACCTGTCAGCAGAACCCTGCGAGGCGTCGCTAACCAAATGTAACAGCGCTAACGCGTGTACAGCTACTCCCAGCGGCGCTAGATGGACCAATCTATGCAGGGCAGCTATATGATCTGCTGTCGATAATCTGTCGTGTTCCGCATAAGGGTAAGCACGTTTGACGCCGGTCAGTATAGCCGACATGAGGCGCGAGTCGATTTCACCCTGGAAAATTTGTTAATGAAATTATAATGAGTGTATAAACTGCATAAGTTAGAAATAAGAATGAAAGAATATTTATTATAAGTTGACTTTCTGGGCAATTTTATACATTTATCGTGCGGGAATCGTACATTTTTCTAGGATAAAAAGTATCCTATGTCCTTTCCCGGAACTCAAAGTATCTCTACAACAAATTTCAGCAAAATCGGTTCAGGGGTTTGGGCGTGAAGATGTAACAGACAGGCACACTTTTGCATTTATAATATTAGTATGGATTAAAAATTGCCATTTACCACAATAAAACTCTGGAGCAAATTGTCACCAGCAGTATTTCCGGACCAATACGATCTGCAAACCCTCATTAAGGCAGGGATCAATCTCAATCCAAAACGATAACCTTGCACACAACCAAAGACCAAGCGTATACGCATCGCAATAAGATTCATTTTCGCTTAGCATAAAACTGTAGTTACTAGGAGCGAATCTTCTCTATTTTTCATGTTTTTTTTAAATATCTTTGGAAATAAATATTAAGAAACAAAATTGTTTGGTTAAATATATTTCAGGGCGATTCCGCTACAGACAGCCCTTAACGAGAATTTTTAAAATGAGACATTAATTACATTTTTTAATTGGAATATACGTAAGAAGATATGTATTTACTAACAAAACAACTTTTATCGGTAAAAAATGAAATTCTAATAATTTAGAGCGTTTTTAAGCAATATCATCTAAGGAAAATAGCATATATTTCAAATTAATGTTTAGTTGTGGTATAGTTATACAGCAATATGTCGAAATATTTTGTATAACTTACACTATTCAATCGTTTTTAGTGATTTAGACGATTAATTTTGTCAGGCCAATAAACAACTGAAAATAAAAAAAAACTTCAATTTGATGCAGTTTTATTACAAACTTATTAGTGGAATTATATATTCCATATCGAAAATTTTAAAATTTGTTAAAGAATTACGATTTAATTCACCTTTAAGAGATTTGAGAATTTTGATGTTGCACCCGCGATCGTAAAATGGTTAATAATTTCTAGTACTTATTACTATAATTACTTTTATCTAGTTACATAGTTTCTTTGTTTTATGCTATTTTGAAATATAGGCAAGTTATTTTGTAAATGTTTCGCAATAACCAGTATTCACATATGAACTCATTACAGTTCTTAATGGAGGGTCAATTTGGTGGCACCGGCGATGGCACTTCAGACCTGTTTGTGGCCCTTCATACATTTGATGGAGGTTTTCATTTATAAATCATTGTTAAACTACTTAAAATGTATCCCTTCAAGGGATATTTTATTAATAAATATGCTTCATTTTGGCTGTAGGAAGCTTTAATACTTCAGTCGGAATTTCCAGGAATTGCTATTGTATTCTATTGTTGTCGCGATCACCGGTGCTCGCGCGGGGCCTGAAGGATTAAGTGTGTCAAACTGTTGCACCCGCGATTATGGAATCGGCCTTTAATATAGATTTACTAACAATTTATTCAAATAAAATGTATAATTATCCTAGTTAATATTTATATTTCGATGAATTAGATTTTTGTCGCAGGTGAGTTTGTAAATTAATTACAGCCAGTGAACTTTAAACTACAGGAAGAGTAACTCCGTCAAAAAAAGTGCACCAAAAGGCTACAAAATGTGACACGAATACATGTATACTTTATGCATGTGTTCGGGTCACATTTTTCGTGTATATATACACGAGTGACATTCAACCAGGTTGACATGATAATTATTGTCAAACTCATTTTACAATTTGTTTACTTACTTTTTACGTAGCTTTTTACAAAATTTTCGTTGTTAAAATGCCTAAATGCCCTGTGAAATGGTGTAGAAGTCATACAGATACGACTTTTAATACAGGAATAACCTTTCAAGTTTCATCAGTAAGTGAATTTTTTAAAATTATGCTTAGGTAAAGTTCTTGTATTTTTTCCGACCCATAAACATACCCAAAAAGATGGTTTATTTAAGTTGGATGCCAGGGTATTTGCGTAAAATTAAGCTGGTATCTTTGTGTTTGTCTTATTAAGTTTACATGTTATTGTAAAAATGCAATAATCAAAAAATAATATAATTACAAAATTTTTACAAAGTCGCCATGGACAGTGTTATGCAAGATGTAACAATTTAATCATAATTCATAAACGAGGGTCTGACTGACATCAGTATGGAGTATCTTATTTTTATAATGGCGTTCGTAAGTTCGTTTAGTAAGAAACGAACCGAATTGGATGCCGAACCAGATTACTCGTTTATGTAGCATACACTTTAAGGTGCAGTGGTTGTTGCAACTACGTAAAATGGGTTTTTTAAATAATGTTTTTTGTAAAGTAAATGTCATTATTTAAGTATAAAAAAGTACAGTTTTAAAATTGAGAAAATTTCCTATACGCAAAGGTATATCAGTACACAATTTGAAAAATTCTGCTCGATAGAAAAAAATCTCAAAGATGACTCTTATAACGCTGTTTTTCATAATTAAATCATTTTATGGCTAAACTACACACTTTCTAGAAAAAACAAAAGATGTAGCACATTTGTCATGACCTAACCTAAACGATTTGATATATTTGATTTGTGTAATACTAAAAACAAAAGGTTTTTTCTCCTATTTTCTATTATCAAGGCACGCGGCGAGCGCGTAAACGCCACTGTACAAGGCGCGCTGATATGAATGTTATTTTAATGTGCTTTACGTCGATATTCGTACTGACAGACATCGACCTGCTAATTTTAGGGACTACTGGGCCTTAATAGTCATGATATATTTTGTATGAGTAATGACCGAAAATTAAAGAGATTACGAAAATCTGCATTTGCACCGTAAGTTTTTTATTTCAATTCTGTAATAATTCTGTAATAATTTAGCACATAGATTTTGTCTAGGTGCTCTGGATAGTTTTAAATTCGTCCGAGTCGTACAAGGTTTGTTCAAAATTATTATATATTATTATTATCGATGACTTAAGGATCAGAGGAAAATGTTTGATTTTAAAATAATTATTATGTACTCCTTTCTTCGTGTTAGTAGATATGTTTGGTGTATACTGCATAATGGCATCCGCTTTTGACAATTATTGTCCACGGCTTTGTTTCATAACTGTGACAGTGACAATAACCGCCCAGGCTGTCGTCCAGCGCGCAATATTATGATACGTTACCTGGGAAACGACCTTGGCGAGAATCTGAATTGTCATATTTTAGTGTTCGAAAAGGAGCCAAATTTATAACGGTTGAAGTATGGGAGTTACGTTTCCTGTAGTTTTGTTATTCGCAGATTACAGCCAAAGTATAACGTTTTATAAAAATGTTTATGGTTTAAAGTCTTTTAAATATTGTGTTTTATATCTCATATTTTTTTACATTTCGTTATTATATTGGAACTAGGTAAAGCGGGAGTCACGGAATAACAAATTGGGGTTTATGCCCGCCTTAAGGGAGCGTATTCTTAAAAGGTCGGCATCGCACCTGATTCAAATGTGGCGTTCCATGGGCGACGGTAGTTGCTTTCCATCAGGTGACCCGTTTGCTCGTTTGACTCCTTATTTCATATCAACTGACCTTCTTAATAGAAGCCTTGAAGAACGAGAAGTATATCCGTATGAGGTTCTCTGCGATGCGCGCGTCGTCTTTGCCGAGATAGAACTGGTTGAGGAAGCAAACACCGTAGTATTGAGCTCGGGGTGAGATGTTGTTTCTGGAATAGAAGTAGGAATGTAATTAGAATTAGAAAAAAAAGTAGACGTAGAATTAGAATTAGAAAAAGGTGTGTCTAAACACACTAGGCTGAATTACGCCGGCGTAATTTCCGCCGCAAATGTCAAACGCATACAAAACGCGACGTAATAGTGTGTCACCCCCACAGGTCACCCCTCTTATTCGGCCCGTATTTTGTATGCAATTTAAATGCGGCGTAAACGCGGCGAATTCTTTGTTCTCTTGAACAAAGAATATTAGCTATGGGTTCACCTTTAAGTCATTTGATGGCCGAAATATTTATGGACGATTTTGAACAAAGAAATATCGTCGTTAATAAAAGTATTTTATATTACTTTAGATATGTAGATGATTGTTTTCTTTGTTGGACGGGTACACAGAGACAACTGGACGTATTTGTTAAAGAACTAAATAAAAAACATATTAAAATTAAATTCAAATTAGAATGTGAAGATAATAACACCCTAAATTTTCTCGATTTATCTATTACTAGAGTTAATAATAAACACAGTTTTGGAATCTTTCGCAAGCCGACATATACTAATACTACTATTCATGCATCGTCATGTCATCCTTGGCAACACAAACTCGCGGCCTTTCATAGTTACATTCATAGATTATTATCGATCCCTCTTAGTAAAGATAATTATCAAAATGAGCTTAATATCATTTTCCAAATTGCGATATCCAACGGTCCAAAAATTATAAATAATATTTTGAAAAATAAAAACAAGAAAGAACTGGTTAAGTTTTTGTACGCAGGTTCTATTGATAAGGAGATAGTTAGATATAAGTCCAGTTTGACCTACATGGGAGAGGTATCTGCACGCTTATTCAAAATAATGAAAAACAACGATATGCATGTCGCATTCAGGACAAATAACACTTTAAAACATCATTTGTGTCATAACAAAGACCGGATTGATAAAAAATATCAGTCCGGTGTCTATAAGATCGATTGTTCTGAATGCGATAGTGTATACGTGGGTCAAACTGGACGCAGCTTTGAGACTCGGTATAAAGAACATATCGCGGCTTATAGGAATGGTCGTCCTGATAAGTCACATTTTGCTAAACATCCTTTAGATAGTAATCATACCGTTCCCGATGGCCATTCCTATAAAGTTTTACATAAATGCGATAAAGGCTTTCGGCTGAGCGTGTTGGAACAATTAGAGATCATTAAAGAAAAGAAAAATAACAGATTTGCATTGTTGAATGACCAAACTTGCTTGACTACGTCACCGTTTATTAATATGTTCGGGGGTACTAGTGAGGGTAGTGGGGGTAGTGGGGATAGTAGTAGTAGCGGGGCTCGATAGGGTATAAAAGGCGGTGTTTTGGCCGGTGGCGACACTTAACGGACGTTGTTCGTAGAGTCCACATCCTGAGGATGCTCCGGTGTTGGGGCGAAACGCGCGTCGAGGTTTTCAACCTGCATGGTGGTGAGGGGCCTTGCACGGATTTGCCAACATTATTGCTTGTGTGGTGGTGGTGTTTGCAAGTTCTTGCATGCGAGTGTACGCATAGGCAGTGTGGGAGGAGGGAGGTGCTGTACGCATGCCTATGCGTACACTCACTAATTTACTTAAAGGTGGAAGTTTATTTCGCGGAATATTGCTAAAAATAATAACAAACTAAATTTTAAACGCGGCGGAATTTACGCCGGCGTAATTCAGCCTAGTGTGTTTAGACCCTTAGACTTAGAAAAAAAGTAGACGTACAATTAGAATTGAAATTAGAATTTAAAAAAAGTTGAATTAGAACTAAAAATGGAAATAAACATAGAAATATCATATTATGTAATTGTAAATTTATGTAAGAATATTATTTTTTAACAAAAAATTGAACCCGACTTCCAAGGAAAAAAACAAAATTCTTAAAATGGCCTAAAAAGTATGAAATAATTCTTATTCTTCATTAGTGCCTTTTTCAAAATTCGACTAAATAGCAACGAATTCTGTACTCAATTTTCATTCGTTTGAAGTCGGTACCAGCCCAGAACTGAGATACTTGACATAGAACTTAGCCAGTACCGACTTCAAAAGAATGAAAATTGAGTACAGAATTCGTTGCTATTTAGTCGAATTTTGAAAAATGCACTACTGAAGAATAAGAATTATTTCATACTTTTTAGGCCATTTTAAGAATTTTGTTTTTTCCTTGGAAGTCGGGTTCAATTTTTTGTTAAAAAATAATAATTTCACTCTTTTTAGTTATATACAAGACAAGGCTTTATGCGTAGATAACCACTACGAATACTAAGTATCCTTAATATTATAATACTGTAAGTGAAATTGTGGTAAATGCTTGCAGTTATCTAAGCGATGCTGCAATTTCCAAACTTTTATCTTTAAAGGTTCATGAGTTCTGTTCAGTGTCTTTGGACCAAGAGGCACCTTCGTATGAAATTTCTCTTATTCGTAACTTAAGTGTAAGTTACTAGAAACAACATTTTAACCACTATGAGTGTTTTAATAAATTTCAAGGATTTCCCTCGATTGCTCATAGATCCCATCATCAGTTCACCACTTTCATAATTGTTATACGAAATTAAGATTATATTATCCTATACAAAAACACGAGAATTTTGAAAATCGGTCCACAAACAGCGAAACAATCATCAAAAACATCTGCTTCGATGCAAAATATCATGAAAAGTACCAATAATTGGGTCATAATGTGATGACCCATGGTATAATTATACTTGTGATGATGATGATCAATCAAATTGATGTGTTGGCTTATGCTTTCAGTTGTTTAAGCAACGGCGAAATCCCCGAACCTGTATCTATAAGGATTCGATTCCTCATGGATCCCATCAACAAGTCACCACTTTTGTGAACATGGTACCAAATTCGGATTCAACCCTGTACAACAACAAAAGAATCATGAAAATCGGTCCACAAACGGCATAGTTATGGTTGAACATACAAAAAAAAATATACAGACGAACATATAACCTCCTCCTTTTTGGAAGTCGGTTAAAAAAGAGAAATGATTTATTTGCTAAAAATAGCTCATTACGACGCGATGTTCCAATTAGATGCCAAAATCTATCTTAAAGTACAAGTTAGAAACCGGCTACATGAAGCGGCAGCAGACGACATGTCGTCGCGACACTACTGGTTTCAATGTATTTCTATGAAAAGTGTCGCTAGCTTCGTGTCGCCAGCTGCGGAGGGTATTTCATAGAAATACATAGAAACCAATAGTGTCGCGACGACACGTCGTCTGCCGCCGCTTCATGTCGCCCGCTGCCAACCGCCACCTTTATTTTTCTTGCGCACACACTTCGGCAATGAGCCCCGCAGGGCTATCACGTAAAAATAGCGATCAACAATCCACTAGCAATAATGGCACGAGCGATTGCTGGGTGTCATAAATGTCACAAACAATGGTGTCATGTACAGTGATCGATTGCGATCGTATTGCTTTGACTGATACGTGATACGAAATTGCGATTTTGGAGCAATAATCGCTATCGCATTGCTCTCGCACGATACGTGATACGGGGGCCGGTGTATTACCTGAACAGCATCTTCTCTATCTCGGCCAACACGACGGCCTTCATGTTGGGATGATTGTAGAGCAGCTGGCAAAGGTGGTATATCACCTTGGACGACACGCCCTGGCTGGGGTCACCGAGCTTATTGATTATGTTGGTTAGCAGCATCTGGGGAAAGAGTGGTTTGGTAATACCATAAAATGTGGAAGTAAGGCTTCTTATAGACGAACGGCACTTAGCGACGCGTGCCCGACAAGTGCCGTTCGTTTGTAATCATGCGGAATTTACGCCGCGTAACTTCGGCCTAATGTGATTATTCTGAAAAGTGGCACATTGGCACGTTGATAAGGCAGGGTTCGCCATCCCTGGCCTATGCATTCTAAATTAAGAGAAATCAAGCCTACATAAAAGCTAACAATTTACATGAAATATTAATAAATCACTGCTAAGCCAATTAATTTACATGGACTCCCGCCTACAATTGTCTAGTCTCACGTGGACCCCTGGGGGTCCAGCTAAACTTGGGAATTAATGATCTAGAATCTAGATTCTAGATCATACCTCTGGATATAACATCTTATGAGGTGTCATTTGAGAGACACATGAATCTACTGGCACTAGAACATACCTTCCCTCTCTGGATATAACATCTTATGAGGTGTCATTTGAGAGACACATAAATCTACTGGCACTAGATCATACTTTCTCTCTCTGGATATAACATCTTATGAGGTGTCATTTGAGAGGCACATGAATCTACTGGCACTAGAACATACCTTCCCTCTCTGGATATAACATCTTGTGAGGTGTCATTTGAGAGACACATGAATCTACTGGCACTAGAACATACCTTCCCTCTCTGGATATAACATCTTATGAGGTGTCATTTGAGAGACACATAAACCTACTGTCACTAAAACATACCTTCTCTCTCTGTATATATCGCAGTCATCTAGTTCAATCTGCGATTCGATTGAATGCCTAGCGTATTCATTGAATGATTCCGTTCAATTGAATGACTAAAGGACAACTCGTCAAAACGTTGACTGTGACGTTTAACGTCTTGACTAAAAGCCAAGACAGTGAAGTCGTTAAATGGGATTTTATAAATATTTTTAAGTAGCCGTTAGCGGCGTAATAATAAGTAAATTCGTGTGGATTTACTTATCATATTATTTTATTACAAGTTACGTACGTTAAAAGTAAATTTAATCGAAAAAATATCACCACAGTGCTATCAGCTGTGTGAGCTGTTTGACGCCATATTTGTTTTCGTGATTAACGTTCGGCCGAGTCATTCAATTGAATGGTGTCATTTAATGAACGCGCTAGTCATTCAAACAAATCGCAGATTAAACCAGATGACTGCGACATATATAACATCTTATGAGGTGTCATTTGTGAGACACAAAAGCCTACTGTCACTAAAACATACCTTCCCTCTCTGGATATAACATCTTATGAGGTGTCATTTGTGAGACACAAAAGCCTACTGTCACTAAAACATATCTTCCCTCTCTGGATATAACATCTTATGAGGTGTCATTTGTGAGACACAAAAGCCTACTGTCACTAAAACATATCTTCCCTCTCTGGATATAACATCTTATGAGGTGTCATTTGTGAGACACAAAAGCCTACTGTCACTAAAACATATCTTCCCTCTCTGGATATAACATCTTATGAGGTGTCATTTGTGAGACACAAAAGCCTACTGTCACTAAAACATATCTTCCCTCTCTGGATATAACATCTTATGAGGTGTCATTTGAGAGACACAAACCTACTGTCACTAGATCATACCTTCTCTCTCTCCGGATGATGCATCAGCAGGTATGACATGGCACTGACGGCTTTCTCCTTGTTAGACTCCACTGAGTCATGAGCGAACTTGTTGAGTGCCTCGACGTATGCTGTAATATAATGTGGTATTTATTATAAACTTACACATTTAATAATTACATTACAAGGACATTAAAAGTTACACGCACTGTAAAACTCTGGAACAAACTGTCACCAGCGGTATTTCCGGACCTATAAGACCTGCATTCAAGAAGAGAGCGTATTCCCTCTTAAAAGGGCGACGGTAGTTGCTTACCATCAGGTGACCCATTTGCTCGTTTACTTAGTAATAATAAATAGTAATAAAAAAAAACATTTTGCTCACACCTCCATTATACAAGTACGCTGGACTAATGATACCCAGCTGTATTTTGTGCCTATTTGAAGCGGAATCCGCGCCCCCAATGCGGGGGAAGAGAACTAAATCTGACGTAACTTGCAAATGGCCGCACAATCGCTATTGGTTGTAGACACTGTAGAAACTAGTATTAGTTCCAAGTACTCCCATTACTGCTATCAGCGCCAATATGGCGAGTTTCAAACGTCATTTTTACGTCAGATTTAGTTCTCTTCCCCCCATTGGGAGCGCTGACTCCGCTTCAAATAGGCACAAAAATAGCTGTCATTTCAAAGGGTTTCTTTTGTAATTAGTTATAGTTGCGTGTGTACGGTAAATTATACGGCTATTGCTGAACCAAAGATTTCCTTTGGTAGGATTGGTCCTTATGGCCCAAGGATGGATTTAAGATGTAGAGCCACCGCGATTTTTGATGTAATTTTTTTTTAATTTTAGCAGCATCTGCTCTGGAGGAAAATAGAGTCTCAATCTGTATATAGGCATTAATTATGGTAATATTCCAAGTTCGGTACCATATTCGGATGACTTAAGAATGCTTAATTCATTTTAGAACTCATATTTGCACGATAAAGATGTTAAACAACGTAAAAAGAAGAAGAAGAAGAAGCATTATTTAAACACGCTAATCTTAGTATGAGTCAGTAATTACTGGTCCGATTTGAAAAATTCTTTCAGTGTTAGATAGCCCATTTATCAAGGAAGGCTATAGGCTATATTTTATTACGTTAAGACTAATATAAGCGAAGAAATAGAGGAAAATGTGGAAAAAACGGGGGATATTATTTGAAAGGGCTTATTTAGCGAACTTCTGGAGTAATTTTTCTGTTATTTGGCACAGATAAAAAGTAGGAACGTGAAGGATTATAGGCTATTTATTGTGGACTAATTTGTCTGTGAAATATCTAATATACACGGGCGAAGCAGCGCGGAACGTCTAGTAATATTATAAAGCTGAAGAGTTGTTTGTTTGAACGCGCTAATCTCAGGAGCTACTCATCCGATTTAAAAGAATCTTTCAGTGTTTGATAGCCTATTTATCGTGAAAGACTATAACTTATATCACGCTAAGACCAATAGGAGCAAAGTTACAGAGGAAAATGTGAAAATAAAGCTGAAGAGTTTGTTGGTTAGTTTGTTTGAACGCAACTCAAGAACTACTGGCCCGATTTGAAAAAATCTTTCAGTGTTTGATAGCCTATTTATCGAGGAAGCCTATGAGCTATATTTTATCACACTAAGACTAATAAGAGCAAAGATACAGAGGAAATTGTAAAAAAACGGGGAAAATTATTTGAAAGGGCTAATATACTACTAGAGTAATTTTTATGTTATTTGACACGAATATATAGTAGACTACGTGAGACATGGGTTATTAATTTGTGAAAAATATAAGGTTTCCGTGAAATTTCAGATTTACGCGGACGAAGTCGCGCGGAACGTCTAGTATTAATAATATGTTTATTGCTCCATTCATCACCATGTCTTTGGGATGCTGAATAATGCTGCTTTCAGCCTCCTTATATTAATTAAGCCCTGTCAACAGCGTTTTCATTGGTTGAAAATAATATATTCAAAATTTTTTATTTTATTTATTTTACTATCTTTTATCTACATATTATTCCAAAATTGGCATTTAAACATTCGATTCAATCGAAAATGATACCAAACTCGACTATATACCTAAATCCCACGCAGTTATTGACCTCATACCTTGTTAAAGCTAAAAAAAAACCCCTCCCCCACCTGCATGAAATATTCAGGTGGCTCCACATCGTAAACCCATCTTAGGGATATAAAGATCAATCCTACCAAAGGAAATCTTTGGTTCAGCAAAAGCCGTATTCCTCGTGTTTTTTTGTCTTGTACGCACACGACTATTAGTAAGATTGTCGAATAAAAGGTTATTATTATTATTACTCCCACTACTGCTATCAGCGCCAATACGGCGACTTTTAAACGTCATGTTTACGTCAGATTTAGTTCTCTTCCCCGCATTGGGGCGCTGATTCCGCTTCAAATAGGCACAAAAAACAGCTGTCATTTCAAAGGGTCATACGTCCAGGGTACTTGTATAATGGAGGTCAGTTAATTTGATACACAATATTATAAAGGAGTTTGTGTTCGTGAATTTGTATGTGTGTTACTTCTTCACGCTTAAACTACTAAAGCGTGTTCGGTATAATTTGGCACGGCGATAGGGCACATTTTTTTGACAACCTGTGTGGCTCAGTGGTGAGCGCGTTGTTAGCTCAAGCCGGGGGTCCCGCCGACGGAACAAAAAGTTTTCAATGTTCCCGGGTCTGGATGTGTATTAAATATGTGTATGATATAATAAAAATCTTAAATATGGATATGTATAGTATAAAAGTGTTAAATATATATCCGTTGTCGGGTACCTGTAACACAAGTCCTTTAGGTGCTTAGCACAGGGCCAGACTGACGTGGTGTGAAGCGTCCATAGATATTATTATTATTATTATTTTACTGCGCAAAAATATCTTATCTCCATGGGAAAATAGATGAACTTAGAGTATTCATAAAATACGCATTTTAATTATGTAATTTATCTCCTGTAAATACGCGATTTACTTTCACTAAAAAGCGGCAAGTAACACAGCGGGGCACAGCTAGTAACAGAATAAAATAACTCACTTCCATTTTATTTATTTTTCATAAAGAAGGCAGATCACTGTAGCCCAGATGTCACTGCGACCCATGAGGATCTGTTGTGACTCCTTCGCACTAGAGTATCATCCCCAACCCAATACTGCTCATAAATTGAACGATATGGTCTGGGTTGGTGCCACGAATTTCCTCTGTGTCGACGATGGTGCCTGTTCCTGCTCTGTAACAGAGCAGGACAGTCGAGGAGAAGGTGAATAGGTACTTACTTCCATACAACTCCTTCAACTGATCCTCATAGTACCACAATTTGAGTACACTCCGCCTCGCCTGCCTGTTGCCGGACGTCATCTCGTCGATATGCCCCAGTGGATGCTGCTCAAAGGTCCGGAGTTTGGTGTCCGGGATGAGTAGCTCTGATATGAGCAGCTCGGAGAGGGCATCTAGAGTATTATTGGGATTAAATATGACTTATCATCATTTTTTATTTTATTTATTTAAGCTATTGCATAGCTTTTATCTGGCTTTGAACGCGAAGACCGAATCAAGAAATTCCGTAACGAAAAAAAAGACGGGTTGCACTCCGGGAGTGCCGGCAGAAGTGAAAACTTGATTATTAACGTTGTGCATTTTTTAACCCATTTTTATCGAATTTTTAAATTAATCGAAACCCTTACAATCAATTCGAGTTCGAGTTCGACACAAAACACTACTCTCCAACCGTCTTACGGTTTTTCCTTGGTTTTTCGATCAGCACGAGAATCTGACGCGAGTTTCACAGTTTTTACCCATCCCACAAATGTGCTAGCGGCGTTGAGCACAATAAGTTTTCACTTCAAAAACCTAACATTCGTCTAACGTCGTTTTAGTCCGGCAGACTTCGTCACTGTGTTTGTGTGCGTGCGAATAGGCGTTTGCGGATTATGATTGCATAAGTGGATGAAATGCTATGCAATATCTTTACCGCGGTAGTCCCCGAGTGCCACAGGTATGTTTTGGTACAAGAAAAAACTAAGGGAGATCGCAGGACTTTTTGTGTGATCGAGTCTGCGGCGCACTGCGCCCATACATTCTGCAGGGCGCGGCCATGCAGAATGTATGTGCGCCGCAGACTCGATCACACAAAAAGTCTGTCGTCTGCGATCTCCCTTAAAGTGGCTTTTGGATCTTTGCCGCGAGCGACCGCGACTGACGAAAATTCAAACGAAATGCCACTTTATGACATAGGCGATAGGTTTCATTTTACTCTACCTCTAGCTCATACGCTGCCGCCGGCGGCAGCGTGGTTCGCCACGCAAATGTCATTAAGAAGCGCTTACACGGGCAACAATTGCGGCAATAATTGCCCAGCGACACGAATGGACCGATCTGGAGCAATTAGTGGAGCAATTTCAATAAATCGCGACAACTATTTCGGCGATATTTCATATCGCTCAATGTCGCCGATACGAATTGACGAATATGACAGTATCGAATATGACGAATATGACAGACTCGTGTATGACAGTACTGTCTAGTAACTAGTTGATGAAGTTGCGCTATATCGCTCAATTGTATTGCGATATATTGCGCAATATTGCTGCTTGTTGCTGCTTGTTGCCGAAAATTGCTTAATGTAGTCGTGACGTCAAAGTTGACGAGAATTTACTGGAGTAGAACAATTTTAGTTGCCCGTATAAGCGTAACTTTAGAAGATGACACCTATATTCTTTCTTATATATTATGAATTTATGACATATCATAATTATAAGTCCTAAAGTTTCATTTTATTTGAATTTTTACCTGTCGCGGTCGCTCACGGCAAAATCAAAATAGTTTTATTTCTGGATAAATTTAAAGGTACAATTCCGTGCATCGCGACAGTCGTAAGCCGCGCGCGGCCTACGACTGTCGTCAGCCGCTCGCGACAATAGACATTGTATGAAAATGCATGGCACCGCTTCGAGGCCCGCGACAAATGCGCGCGGCTTACGACAGTCATCGGCCGCGCGCGTCTGTCGCGGGCCTCGGAAGCGGTGCCCCGTGCCATACGTTTTCATACAATGACTATTGTCGCGAGCGGCCGACGACAGTCATAGGCCGCACGTGGCTTACGACTGTCGCGGCGCACGGAATTGTACCTTAAAATATTTTCAGAATGTCCTACATGATGCCTACCACCGGTTGCAAAGATCCAAAAGCCACCTTTAGGTAATAATATTTCGAAACTCATCTATCATTTCCTGTCTTTTGTTATTTGTGGCAATTTTTACATTATTCTCTGTTAGGGCCGCGCCGCACCGGAATGGCAGCGGCGCGGCGAGCACTTTCAGTGTCATATGATTTTAAACTTTAACTTCATTATTGTAATACATAGTATCGCTTGTGAAATCGCGCCACGCCATGAGCAGCGACGGGTGGCCGTAGACTTCTCAAGCAATACTATGTACAATAATGAAGATAAAGTTTAAAATCATTTGACAATGAAAGTGCTCGCCGCGCCGCGCGCCGCTGCCATTCCGGTGTAGCGCGGCCCTTAGGCCCGTATAGAATAGTCAGTACTCAAGATGCATCTCGGTCTCAAGACACGGTTCAGGCTCTGTGATTGGTTGGCTGTCAAAATTTGGACCAATCACAGAGCCGAACCGCGTCTTGAGACCGGGTCACATCTTGAGTACTGACTATTTATACGGGCCTAAGTATTATGATAAAAAAACTTACCTATTATAACAACACCATCCTTCTTCTTAGCTGGCTTCACATTGTTTATAAGATTTCTCAAAGCTGTTAAGTTGTATATTGGATTATCCTGAAAAAGAATATAGTTCATTAATTGGATTCATTGCTGTGTGGATGGAAATGGATGGAAATAGCTGAAGATAGAGAAAAGTGGCATTCCTTGGAGGAGGCCTTCACCTGCGGAGGGATCCTTTCAAGCCAAACAAGAGAGAACTGAACTCAAAGCTTACTTTACTTTATAATAATAATAGTAAAAAAATAAAAAAATAAAATAATAATAATAATGTAGATAATAATATAATAATATCTATGGACGCTTCACACCACGTCAATCTGGCCCCGTGTTAAGTACGTGAAGGACTTGTGTTACAGGTACCAGACAACAGATATATATTCAATACTTTTATACTATACATATATTTAAGATTTTTATTATATGATACACATATTTAATACACATCCATGACCCAGGAACTTTGAAAACTTTTTGTTCCGTCGGCGGGATTCGACCCCGCGACCCCCGGCTTGAGCTACCGACAGCCCACAAAGATACACAGAAGACAGTACATGTTAGAATAATTGTAATACTTACATGTTAGAATTATTGTCATTTTGTTTTGTTTAGTTTATTAGTTTTTCTTCTACATTAGATAATATGTGTAAGTAATGTTAACCTAAAAATTTGTAAATTTGCAAGGAATAAAAGGCTTTTTTTATTTTATTTTTATTATTGCCATTGCTATAATGCTAACATCACTTTAAAGTTAAAAAAAGTCAACGTTAGGGTAAATATAAAACCCTTAAAAAGACCAGAGTATGAGAAATCACAAGTAACTACAAAAGAAAGTGAAGACATACATACATGTTTGTGCATATTTCTTGGAATGTTTTTAAAAATTAAATAAAAATTGTTATATTTCTGAATAGATTTGAATCAAATGCTTTCAGAATATCATATATGTTGCCATTTACTTGCCATTTGGTTAACATAGTGTTAATTCATATACTTTACGTGGGAGAGTCATTCTTCGGCACAAATGGGCCGGTTCGACCGGAGAAATACCACGTTCTCACAGAAAAGCAGCGTGAAACAGCGCTTGCGCTGTGTTTCGCCGAGTGAGTGAGTTTACCGGAGGCCCAATCCCTTACCCTATTCCCTTCCCTTCCCATCCCTATCCTCCCCTATTACCCTATTCCCTCTTAAAAGGCCAGCTACGCACCTGCAGCTCTTGTGATGCTGCGAGTGTCCATGAGCGACGGAAGTTGCTTTCCATCAGGTGACCCGTTTGCTTGTTTGCCCCCTTATTTCATTTAAAAAAAAAACTTTGTCCATTTACCACTCACCTGTATCAATATAGTGGCTGCAGCAACTCTATCTCCGATTGTTCCTTTGGACAGCAGCGTGCGAGCCCATTGCTGATCTGATGATCCACTTTTACTGGATTCTGAAAAGGATTAAGTATATACCATAAGTCAGCGGTCGACAACGCGCGGCCCGTGGGCCGCATGCGGTCCGCGAACGTCTTACTTGCGGCCCGTGAATGTTTCGTGAATAATTAGTTATGTGTAATGTGTATCTAAAACAATGTTTTCTAATACTGCCAGTAGTTATCGCCACTTAAGTACGTAGCTATTTGTGCCATTTTTAAAAATAGTACATTACGCCCCAAGGGAGGAAAGTATGACATTTCAACACGCGCGATATTGTCATTATTATTGGTGACAAAAGAGTCGGTTGAAGTGTCATACTATCCTCCCGTGGCGCGTATAGAACTTTTCATCATACAAGGTACCGAAAGTTTAATGACAATTGACATCGTACTATGATATTCTATTATAAAAAAGGACATTGTATATAAGACAAACGAATATGGTTTAAATCGTCTCGTTATGGGGTCCGGGCTGGATTATTCAGCTACCCACTATGTTGCATAACACAGTTCAATTAAAACAAAAGCGTCAACGTAAGTGGTGTGTTCAATGGCACTTGTGATTGGATTTGTCTCACCAGTGCCACCAACGCAATTGGTGCGTTTATTGTATTTAGAGAGGTTTTCGTTATTTATTGCATTATTTAATATATAAAATACGTTAAACAATGTATTTTAAGTTAGAAAAAACAAAAAAATCAAGTGGCACCACCGGTATGTTACAGGTGGATTGGTGGCATTGAATGGGTTAAGAAATAAAATGAGACATACAGTATAATTATGTAAGAGCCTATGCTGTCCTATTGCTGGGTCAAGGCCTCCCGCAATGATCAAATTGTACAAAATAAATTAACAGAGTATAACAAAATTCTTTGCTTTCTTACATTTCTCATCCATATTAAGACACCTCACATACAAACAAAACAATAAAAGCATTATTTTTGCCACTATTGTAAAAGACTACTAACTACTAAAGCGGGAAGCGAACCCACAACCTCCAAGTCAAGAGCTACGCTCTAGACCAGGGGTCACCAAATGGCGGACCGCGGTCCGCATCCGGACCGCTGACTTATTGTGTGCGGACCAAGTATGTTCGAAGATGAAAATAATTTCGGTCTCGACATACGGTACTGATTCGTTAAAAATAATTTCGGTCTCGACATAGGTACTAATGAACGTTAGGTACCAACAAAAATTGACACTTTTCTCATTGATACTAATAAATTTGTAATTTCCTTAACTACATTTGTTTAATTTTTTTAAATGTGCGGACTGTGAAGGTCATTTTATTTCTTAAAACGGACCCCGAGCGAAACTAATTGGTGACCCCTGCTCTAGACCACTAGAAACATTATATTATATTACTGAACAAATAACTTTGCACCAAAGCAGTTGCCCAAAACTTTTTTGCAAAGAATTTTGATCATTGTGTGGAAACCTCACACACAAGTTTTTAACCCTTTCTTTGTTGTAAAACTATTTAGAAGTTTATGTAAGATAGAGTTATAGACAGACACACTTTTGCCTTTAATTTTACTATATAGCACCGTCACTTGACGCATCGCTGGGATGCAAAATGCATTCTAGGGATGCGTCAAGTTGACGTGACCATGTTATAATATCTTATTACAATTTGTTAAGAGACATACTAACAAATATCAGGTAGATAATTTTGTTATTTAACATGCCGGCTCCCTAATAACGTCATCAATGATCAAACCATGCGTCTAGTTAATTTGACCGTGTTATACTTACTCGTTTCATAAGCAAGTGTGTCCCCATGTAACGCACTGCTGGCTTCTTTCTTGAGTTCTTCTATCTTTTCTTGTGACACTGTGTTAGTTGACGATGGCTCTTCTGGCATCTGAAAATGTTATAAAAAATACTTTTGGTGCTTTTACAATAAGAACTACATACATAGAATGTTTGACAGGCTTAAGCCTAGATCTCTGACTTGGTGGTATTTTCAGTCAATCCAAAGAACACTGTTTTAGTCACCAGATCAGCATAGTGGCCCTGATATATCACAGGTTTAATATTGACT
The DNA here is from genome assembly GCA_905333045.1 of Lysandra bellargus. Classification (NCBI taxonomy): domain Eukaryota; kingdom Metazoa; phylum Arthropoda; class Insecta; order Lepidoptera; family Lycaenidae; genus Lysandra; species Lysandra bellargus. The sequence goes on from HG995329.1 coordinate 2,439,771, forward strand.
TACTAATGAGCTAAACAATACAACGTAAATAATTACATATGTGGAATCTTATATAGCCACTGAAAGCTTTGAAAACATAATATTGGTTGATGTCAAATTACTTCAACTTTCCAGTGCCTGTTTCTTTTGTAGCCAAGTTGATAATAAAAGTATCTGAATGCTACCTTTCCATGATGTTGGTGCATGAATAACATGATGGACCAACACAAACATTTCATAAGCGAAGAACATGTGTGTAATTCGTCTATATTTCTCCAGGATCAACGTTGATTGTGTAATGTGCTATAGAGACATTCGCAATCATTGTGGCATTCAAATACTGTTACCTGCTGATACCACTTCTTCTTATCTTCATACTCCAAAGTTTCCGCAAAATGTTTGGCAATGCCATAACCCTTCTTTTGATCCTCATTTTTGTCGACACGATCGAAATTTGTGTACGCCTCGTCCACCAATATATTCTCCTCGAACCTTTTATGCTTCATTTTAGTTAAATTTCACTTTAACATTTAGTTTTATTAATTTTAAAGACCTTTATTTTGGTTTCACACGGAACACACGTGAATTTTTGGGAAATGTGACATTCACGTGACATTTGTGATTTGACAACCATTTGTCATTTCATAACTTGACACTTTTATTTTTAAGCCTACGTAGCCTACGCACTAGTTTTATTGCCTATTGCCTAGGCCTACTGCACTTATTGTGATTATTTATATTTGTATAATTTGAATCTAATATTATTATGATTTAATAAGATGTTCGTCATCGAACGTACTATCGTCAAATTTTATATAATAATATCCTTTCTAATTAAAACAGGCGGCAACTTGCACTTGCCATCAGGCATCGGTTTGCTCGTTTGCCCACTTAGTTATATTATATCTAGGTTTGCACTGGTACAGTCATCTATTTCATAGAAAAAATATTATTCCATGTACATATTTAAAACAAATCTTCGAAAGTTCTGCCATATTTGCATAACACATTTTCGTTTTCCCGGTACCTAACCTTGACACAGAGTTGAATGTTGATGCGTTTACTCCCAGGTGGCGTTGTAAATAAAGCTTTCGACATTACATTCTAAAATCAACTTTAACTTAAGCTAATAAAGGTGGTTATTACAACAACGCAATGCCCTTTACCGTACAACGCGCCCAACAAGTTTTGCCACGCAACGCGGAAAAAGTCTCTGGTGTATTTTCACTTAAAATATGACTCAGATTGCTTGTAAAATGTAAACGACAAAATAAATGGAATGTTTATCTCCCGAAGTTGTTATTTAATGAATAAACTGATGTCTTACAACAATAGAAAAAGATTTTTCTCAATATTTTTCGACTATCGCGACAAGATATAAACATATTCGAATCGTTCTCTTTGTTGACATTGGTACGTCATACAGTTGTATCGTGATCGGTGCCGCCGACTCTCGTCTTTTTAACGCTTATTATCAAGTTTTTACATATAAAATAAACACTTATCTAAAACTGTGAACATATTTGTGACTTTGTGCTCCCTCGGGGCACATTTATGTGATTGTGTATGAACAAAATGGACGGGTAAACCAGTGCCGTGACAAATACTATTTTTAGATCGCCAAAGGCGCGGTAACTTCATTTCGTGTTATAAATCCTAAAGAGAACGTTAGAGACATTCATATTTGTTAATATATTGCGCTTCAGTAGTATACAATTGGAGAATATTGTTAAATTTAACATTATTTTGGTATTGTGCCGCCTAAACAAGTTTGACATTTCAATTTCCATGTAAACACACATTGACAGCTTGCATGTGTGCGTAGTGATGTGAAATTCTTGCGTTTATCGATTACCAAGATAATTTCAAGGACACATGATTTAACTAAACTTTAGCTCTGTTATACGACAATATGGATTCTATTTTGGGCGGTAAAAGCACAGACACTCGCGATTCGACTGGCTCGAATCCGCTGTACATGGCCGATAATTTAGAATTGCCAGACGACACATTTCGTATGAGTTTAAACTACATAACTATTGTCGGCGAGAATGTTACTATCGGGGAGCGGAATTCTTCAATTGATACGGTCAAAGTACCATCAACGCTAGGAGAGCCTATGACACCTTGTACGCCTCTGATAGACCCAATAACACCTTCGTTGCCTCTGGAAGGCCTCATGACTCCATGTAATACTCCTGTGACTGGCCCAGTAACACCTGAAAACACTATGGAAGGCATTATACCGTCTAACACAGAAAATATACCCTCTACCTCGACTGTGGAGGGCACAGAAATACTTAAAAGTAGTACAGAGAAACAGGAACCATCCAAACTTAACTCGGATGTTCCGAAACCACCTGTAGAGCGGGAAAACTCTGAAATGTCACCACGTGATCGTTCCCCGCCAATTTTAGATACTCCAAAGCGTTGCGAAGACAAACATAACTTACTAAAACTGTCCCTGACTAAAACAATAGACGATGGCTTCGTCAAACCATCGCCTGTGTCAGAGGCCATGTCTCCCGCAAAAATGCTTCAATTCGAAGTAGATTATGCACACAGCTCTACACCGACTATGAAAAGAGCGATAATAGATTTCGATTTGCTGGATAAAAACAAAAACAAGGATTACTTTGATGATGAAACTAAGCAAATGATGGAAGAAAGTGGCGGAAACGTTGCGTACAAAGAAACTCCTGTGATTGTAAAGGCCGACACTGTACGACATGAAATAGAATATGGTGAGTATCTAAATTTAATATTAACACCCCTTACTATGGTTAAGATATTTATGCAATAAGCAGGGAATAACTAGGTAATAGTGCGCTGTCTTTGTCTATCGTGCGGCGTTGCCAGTATGCCAGAAAAAGATAAGTAGACCTTGTACATTGTATATGTTACGCTCAAAGACCGAAATCGCTCAGTGAGCGAAAAAATAGCTCACAACGCGTTGTGGTCATAGTGAAACAGCCACGACGCGAAATTCGCGTTGTGGCGTGGACGCGAACCTGGAACTTGGCGCTGTGATATCTAGCTTGTCCCGCTGGGCCAACAAGACGCCGACGTAACGTAAGTGTCGATATCTTGCTACTCGAAGTTGGTAGTGAGGTGACACTTGTAGTAATTACTATTGTTTTTACGTAACATTTTTAAATTTTTATTTTTTTTATAAAATGTAGAGGTCCGATAGCAGTAAAAATACAATAAAAGTACTTTGGTGATATATTCAAGTAGAACTTTGTTCTTTGCATAGGTCGATTTGAAAGAAATACATCGAAATAACTTCAGGTTACAGTCGAAAAAGTTTGTTTCTATTTATAGAGATTCGGAAGCGAGGGTTAAGGGGTTAAGGATAGTTGAACGTGACAACGTCATACGTTGTCACGTTCAACTATCGTCAGTAAACCGACTTTACAGACAACCGACTTTTTAAAAGATAAAACGGACTTAAAAATTGTACGAAATTGAGAATTAAATTCCCTATCTCAAAAACTACTAAACCTATTTTGATGAAACTTGCAGAAGTCTCCCAAGTTAAGCAATACCTATATAGTACAACAAAAAAAATTTAAATCGGACTTGCAGTTTCGGAGATATGTGAACACAAACATAAAAACATACATACATTTCTGAAATTTTGCACATTTGTTCAGATGGTGATATAGACGTATATGTTAATATACGAAAACTGGGCTGTTCTGGAAATATTACATACATACGCGTCGAATTGATAGCCTCCTCTTTTTTAGTCGGTCAAAAATAATGTACCTACTCCAAAGAATGGTCAATGGTACAAAGTTTGTTCAAACGCATCGGAACACGATCAAACGGCGCGTCAAACACAACAAAAATATGAAATTTCATCAAACGAGCTTCAAACACGTAAATGTTTGACAAACCGTTCAAACTAGCTTTGTAAACGATCAAAATGGTTTGAGTCAAACCAAAATTTACGTGTTTGAGTCAAACCGTTTGATCGTCTCGGGGGCCCTTTATATTTGACTTACCACGCGTACGGTACTACAAAATATTTTTTCTTTTACTGTCACTGCTTAACGTGTTTATCATTTTTATTTATAAAAATCCATAGTTCCATACTATCCATACTAATATTATAATTACTGTCTGTCTGTCTGGCGCAACGTGTTATTGTTTGTTGTTGTTTTTTTTTTTTAATATAAGTAATCTGATCTTAATAAATAATAATAATAATTGTAGTACGCGTGGTAATTCAAATATAATCTTCCATACCTATCTATGGACGATTAATCAATCAAGAACAAATCAAGAAAAACGAATAACATATCAGCCACGACACGAATTTCGCGTTATAGTCTTTTTGTGATTGCCAGAACGCGTCGTGGGCGTTTTCATTAGAGCCACAACTCGAATTTCGCGTCGTGGCTGTTTCACTGTGACCACAACGCGTTGTGAGCTATTTTTTCGCTCACTGAGCGATTTCGGTCTTTGAGCGTAACATAATATATAAACAATTTAATTAAAGGGTTATAGTACGTAATTGCAATTGCAACTGTAGCTGTGTACTATCAACATCATGCTTGCATCATCAACATCATGCGGCCAAAGGTAAGCTTTTACGTATTAATTTTCGTCTTCTGAAACAAGATGGCGCGAGTTATTAACTTTTGAAGCTATCCTAGTTTGAACATCTATTGTATTTCTGTTTATTTACTACATTAATCTATAACTTTTGAAGCATTAATACGAGCTAGAAAGTTTTGAAAATGATATTTAAATACTGTTTCATTTAAAATTTACCATCAATGACTAATGGAATTAAAGAAGAAAAAGGATTATGAAATAGAAATATGATAGACAAGATGACGCTCTGTTGTGCCAAATTCGTTTATTGCGCGGGAACCGTACATTTTCCGGCATAAAAATATTATATGTCCTTTCCTTTTTTGCAAGAATCCCCAGTCCCCACAACAACTTTCTGCAAAATCGGTTCAGCGGTTTGGGCGTGAAAAGGTAACAGACAGACACACTTTTGCATTTATAATATTAGTGTGTATGGCGCCACATTCGCGAGGAAGCTCTGTAGACTATGAAAAAAGGTTGCCATGGAGTTTTTCCTTTTAGAGCGGGCCTTTTAGCCGGTCCCGTTGGGAATTTCCGTTCCGGATAGGAAAATGGTGTCAAACCAGTCATTGACCTTACATAAAATATCTATTTAGTGTTTTCGATTTTGCAGTATTATCGATGATATAAGCTTTCACACACTGTGCCTTTTTCTGTTCGTCAAGGGCATGCGTTATAGCGCAGTCTACAGCGCAAACGTGACAAACAAACATGAGGCATGCCCGCTACGCTTGCCCGCGACGCATGTCCTCTGACCGTATCCAAAACTTTCGTTTTGTTACTAAAAATGACAGTTGGCGTTGCGTTCGTCGACGCATTCAATTATTGAATGTGCCAAAACGAAAGTTGAAAGAAGATGACGAAAATTGAAGACGAAAGCGCATAGTGTGGACATAGCTATAAGAAGTTGTAAGTACATGTTTTTTTTAAAACAATGTTAAAAATTATAAAATGTATTTTTACTTTCATAAAAAGTAGATAATGCTCGCAACTCCGCTGCAGGGCTGAAACAGGTTTATAGCGCGGAAACCGTACATATTTTGCGATAAAGTTACTTAATGTAGCCGTCTCAAATCTGTTACCTATTCATACAGAACTGGTTTTTGGATTTGAATTGTACATTTTTCATGACTAAAATTATCCATATCCATGCTAAATGTCTTTTTAGGGTTCCGTACCCAAAAGGTAAAAACGGGACCCTATTACTGAGACTTCGATGTCTGTCCGTCTGTCCGTCTGTCCGTCTGTCTGTCTGTCCGTCTGTATCCAGGCTGTAACTCAAGAACGGTAATAGCTAGAGAGTTGAAATTTTTACAGATTATGTATTTCTGTTGCCGCTATAACAACAAATACAAAAAACGAAATAAATTCAATATTTAAGGCGGGCTCCCATACAACAAACGTGATTTTTCAAACATTTTTTGCTCGGTATCAATGATGACAACAAGTAGGCACTTGAAATTTTCACAAAAACCTTAGTTATGTGTCTACTTTAATAATTAATAATAATATTTAAATAAAATAATAATTTAAGGGGGGCTCCCATACAAAAAATGCAATGTTTGGCCTATTTTTGCTCTATAACGGTACGGAACCCTTCGTGCGCGAGTCCGACTCGCACTTGGCCGATTTTTACAACTTAATACTTCAGTCGGAATTTCCAGGAATTCCTATTGTATTATATTGTTGTCGCGATCACCGGTGCTCGCGCGGGGCCTGAAGGATTAACGAATCTCCATGTAACGATTCTGTGGCAAGTGGTAATTCGCAGACACACTTTCGCATTTATTTTATGAAAAATAGATAGTTACTAATTTTATCATCCAATCTAATAAAATTGAATTACTTGCTGGAATTTTGCATATCAAAGAATCATAAACGATTAATATTAATTAATTTATTTGTGGCCTAATTTCTAATCGTCTATTCCTGCAGACGCAAGTGACTAATGTTCTCTAAGAACCGCAGAGGCTATGCAGTTTGGGCGTATGCTAAAAATTTAAGAGCCTGCTATCAAAAATATCAAAGCACGCTAGCCCCGCCTACACACCCCGCTTTCCTTCAATCGTAATAATTATAATGATTCCATGAATCGTGCTCCCGAGCATTGTGCTGTGCGCTGCAGCTAATAGTGAACAATGTCGCGTAACAACGGTTCCCGCATTATAGCACGAAAGTAAAGGTCGTAAGTCCCAAAACTGTTTTTGATGATTACTTAAAAATTAAATACAATACATACTAATATTTCCTTTAGCCATTATTTATTTTTATAAATTGTGTGATTGTATTATAGTGCAAGAGTAGAATACAATCACACACTTTATACAACTAGTGCAAGTTATTTAATGATAGTCTTCTTTCTTATATATAAAAATGGATTTTCAAATGTGTTAGTCGCGCTAAAACTCTAAAACGGCTGAAAGGATTAGGCTGATTTTAGTCTTAAAATATTCGTAGAAGTCCAGGGAAGGTTTTAAAGTGACACGAAGTTCACCGGGACGGCTAGTTGATCAATAGGTAAGTGTAACAGATATTTGCTGAAAAGCCCAGAAATATTAATAATTTAGAAAAATATATCCAGTCAAAATAAGTGAATCGTGTTTTCCGTTAGGAAAATATCAGATAAATATACAATGATTAAATAAATCTCAATTTCATTTAAGTCAAATGTCAATCGTCTTCCGGGATCGCAATACTTATTAGAGAATACAGCAAAATTTGGCAGCCCGCTCTTAAAACCCAACTGAAAATATTAATAGGCACTCTTTTTCAGTCAGCCACAGTATTTTCGTGTGCCAAGTTATATAAGGAATCAATACATCTAGTGGTAAAACTAGTTCTAAGGTCACCTAATATACTTTAAAAGACATTTTAACAACAAAATAACCTCTAATCTTTACGACAGCGCAATTTTAATAATGTGAAAAAGACAAAGTCGACGGATATTCATTCCAAAAGAAAAAACAGTGTTTTTTATTTAATATTAAATTACTCAAATGTCTCAAGTCTTGACTATCTGCCTAATAAAAATATTTCTTAATCAAATTACTATTTACAGATGCCTATAGTTTATTAGGTAATTGGGTCGTTAGAAGATTGTAATTGTTCTACTTAAAAATTAAAACATACAACTTCATACATAGGTTCTAATTTGTAAGTTTGAAGTTGAACACTTCAAAATATATTGCACGAAAAATTCAACTCAATATAATAATAATTAAGAATAAAAAATACCGACGCGTCAAGCGAAAGAAAGCTAAAGTAAATTAATGAAGTAGATAAGTCTCGTAAGATATTTTTATAAAGAAATAAATAAATATCAAACAATTAATAAAAATTAATAACTTAGGCTACTCATCATTGCCGCAATAGGGTGGTCTTGCGTCAAATTTCAACTTTGATACTTTGCTATTTTTTTTAATTTTAATATAGATCCAAATCATTTCCTATTTTATTAAAAATTGAAATGAAATAAATACACGAGCAAAAACTTTTTTGCTCCGTGAATAAATATCACAAAACATAGAAATAATATCATATAACACATTAATTGACATGTCAATGAACGAATGACCAGTTCAAAACCACAGTTTACGTTGTGATTTGTGGTTATACATATACTACTAGATGATGCCCGCAACTCCGTTGTGCCAAAACTTATTCATCGCGCTGGAACCGTACATTTTTTCGGGATAAAAAGTATCCTATATCCTTTCCCGGAACTCAAAGTATCTCCATACCATATTTCAGCGAAATCCATTCAGCGGTTCGGGCGTGAAGAGGTAACAGACTGACAGACACACTTTCGCATTTATAATAAGTACTAGCGACCCGCCCCGGCGTCGCACGGGTATAAAATATATAGCCACTGAATAAATGATTAAAATCGACAGCCTATGATCCTTCACGTGGTATACTTCTTATACATATTTTGTGCCAAATAACATAAAAATTGCTCCAGTAGTTCGCGAGATAAGCCATTTCAAATAATTTCCCCCGTTTTTTCCACATTCTCCTATTAGTCTTAGGGTGATAAAATATAGCCTATAGCCTTCCTCAATAAATGGGCTATCTAACACTGAAAAAATCATCAAAATCCGTTGCGTAGTTTTAAAGATTAAAGGGAACAAAGGAACATGAGGGAAAAAAGCGACTTTGTTTTATAATATGAATAGATAGAAGATGTATATTATAGATGTCTTTTGTGCATAAAATTAAATCTCAATGAAAAAAAAAACACCAATTCGTACAGGAATAATTAATTTTGAATTTCGAACGCCAATATTTTTTAACAATTTATAGATGACGAAACATAATGTACCTAAAGCCCTCCATTCAAGACAATCTTTCTAAATTCTACAAAAGTATAAGAAAACAATAATATCATAATAACAATAAATTGTTACAAATATATAGTTATTATTTAGATTTACTTAACAACTAATTGAAACGATAATATAATAGGCTTCATAAGTTGCAATTTCGATTGTAAATCTAGATAATTTACAAATAGAATGAGATCGCTTTATCGTGAATGGTGGCTTTATTTCATAAGCAAAAGAGTATTTACTCAAATGAGGTCTAATGGCTGGCGTACACGTATTAAGTGGATAAGTAGTTAACTAAATTTTACTTAATTTTAATTTATCAATTGCATGTAAACACAAATTTAGTAGCAAGTAGCATGTTCAAATTTAGTGAAGTAATTATAAAGTCATAAGTTAAAATTTAGTTGACTACTTATCTACTTAATACGTGTAAACCAGCCATAACTTACATGGCAAAAATAGAGTACACAGATTATGTCTATTGTGGCAAAAAGCAGTGATTGGCGCCTCTAACTCCCTGCGTCGCTGCAAGCCGCTGCTAAACGCTGTAAAGCGCTGTAGACTCTTCATGCTTTTTAAAGACTTTTAAGGATAAATTTCAACAAACTATGAATTACATCTTCCATAAAATACATCAAATAATAATGATGCGAATTTTCGAGCAGATTGGACTAAGGAATCGAGTTGTCCCATACTAACTTCATCCCCCCTTTTCACAACCTTAGGAGAGGAATTTCTAAAAATCCCTTCTTATCGCACGCCTACGTTGTACGAAGAACACTCCCTCCAAATTTCAAGTATTTACGGTCACTGGTTTAGGCCGTGGCGTGATTCCATTTTCATGTCATTCAGGACAAAGCCTTTTATATAATGATATAGACTAATTGTTGCCCGCGACTTCGTCCGCGTGGACTTCCGTTTATATCGCGTGGTGTCAACAAAATTGGTGTCAAATTTAAAAGCTTTTTAAAACCCTGGTACCCCTTAAATCAAAATACCCAAAAACAGTTGTGCATTGTGCACATCATATTTCATTTTTTTAATTAAACTTTATTAATACCATATTTTAAAGCTTATTATTTAAATAGCCATTAGACAACTTTAGCTTCACCCATAAACTATTTATCATTGGTAAGTTTAAGGTTACGTCACAGCATAAATAAAGTACTGAGTAGTGAGTTATTTATCAATGTGTATATAACGATCGAAAGAATCGAAAAACGTAACTCAACATGGTACCACCTCTTATAGAAAGACGTATGAGTAGCTTGCTAGCGCGATGTAGGCGACTCTTAGCGCCATCTGTTATTAATTTTTGGAACTAACTTAATTGGAACAAATTTACGCATAAACACCCTCTTACAATCCCCTTTTCCAGTTAAAAAGTAGCCTATGTCCTTTCTCGGGTTTTAGACTATCTGTGTACAAAATTTCATTACAATCGGTTCAGGAGTTTTGGCGTGAAAGCGAGCCAGACAGACAGAGTTACTTTTGCATTTATAATATTAGTATAGATGGATGCGAGTTAAAAACATGTTTACTGATGATGTTTGTGTACAAATACTTTGTTTAATTATGATACGTTTTAAAATCACTTATTATTATTGTGTGCATATATATATATATATATATATATATATATATATATATATATATATATATATATATATTTCTGATGGCAATAAACTACTATTATTATTATTATTTGTCTCAATCATATAATTTATTTTTAAACTAGATGTTTGCTGTAGGTAGAGGTTTTTACAATCAAGTATCTTTCGCTATCTAACGTCTTGAACAATGCTGAATCATTCAGCAGATAACCTTATAGGAGAACAAAATTCTTTGTATTTTTAGGTTTTTGTTTCCTTAATCCAATCCTTACTTATTAAAAAAACTATTTGTTTTCCGCTGTTTCGGTTTCGTGCAAAATTTGAAATTCTATCCACCCTTAGGGGTGAATTTTTGAAAGACACTATAAAAGTGGATGCCTGCATCATAAAAAGGAAACGTGCAAATCTTTACTAGCTCTGAGTTTGATATATGCGTTTTACGCAAAAAAAATATTAACAGACGAACACGATATAACCTTTTTGAAAGTCGGTTAAAAATTAAGCCCAAGTTGAAGCATTGCCTGCTTATTCTCTACAACAAACTCAAAAACTGCATTTTTCTAGCGGTTATGACTTATGAGTTATGAGTAATTATGAACTTAAGTCATAATATGACCTATTGAGTATTGACAAGGTAGTTACTGTCTTAGCCGCAGCCCGCAAGCAAAAGCTAAGTATTGACATCGTTGGTCATAATATGAAAACCTGTTTGAGTTAGGAAAGGTCGTTATGTCAATGCCTTTGAAAATTATAATAATATTATAAAACAAAACAAAATATGTGTAAAAATTGTTGCTAAACGGTGCTAACAGCTAAACCTAATATTGAAAGGTTGGTAAATGTTAAGATTAAAGGTTTTATCACAAACAACTAAGAAGCATTATTTGCTAGTCAATCAATTTTAATCAACCGACTTCCAAAAAGGAGGAGGTTATATGTTCGTCTGTTTTATATTTTATAATTATTTCAAGAAATCATAAGTTTCATAAGTCATAACTCAAGAATAAGAGAAAGAGATGTAAATAGTTTTGTAAGGAAAGAAATATAAGTCATAGTGCTATTGTCTCGTTCTATCTTATCGATAAGCAATAACTTTGTCTCTTTTTGTTTACGAAAATGAAACTGTGAGCGTGTAGTATAGGCAAAATCCTAAGAAACTACATAACGGTTAAATTTCAATCATCTAAATTAACTCCTTAATTGTCTTTTCTAGTCGTATTAATGTCTAATTAGTAATTAGTAATTATCGATGTCACTCGGTAAAATAAAATTTTGGACCCTGTTATTTTTTTCAGTTACTACTTAACTTTTTGAATATTAATTTACTGAGGTTATTAGTTTGCTATTTTAATAAAAATCTCTCAAACTAAAATTCGACAAACCGTTTAAGCGTTTAGCGTGCTCGCTGCTCGGTGCTAAACATAATTTACATACACTCAAAACACAACTTTTCCTTCATCACAGAATTATATAATAAATATAAAACAGCATAAAACGTAATAAAAAAAAAAAACAAAATATCAAATAATATAAAATATCTAATACTTGTTACTTAATCATAATTCATAACTTATGAAATCAAAACAGTTACTAGTCTGAGAATCTGACACAATAAACTATCGATATTAAAAATCGATAAAAATGCCGTTGCGGTCCACCCTAATTTTGACATTAAATAATATTTGGCGGTGCAGTGATGCCAGATTGGGGGTAATCCCCCCAAATTTGGGGGTTTTTCTAGGTGATGGGGGGACAATTGGGGGGAAAAAATATTGGGGCGGATTGTTGGAGGAAAAAATTTAAGCTTGGGGGATTTTGGGGGATTCGCGAGTTTTAATTAAGACCGATAATCTTGAAAAACTCGATAAAATATCTGTATTGCAAATAAATATTTTATTTTTAATAAATTATTACACGTTCTATTAGCTTGGGAGTTGGGCTGTATCATGTATGTATGTACGGAATCGTTGAGCATGATTTTTATCTCTCGCCAGTAGTCTAATTAATTCGAAACTTTGCATACGTACTGCCAAATGCCAATGCAATAATTTTAGTTTTTTCAGACTATTATGTATTTATTTCAGAATTGAAAAGAAAAACTTGGGCTAAAAATTATACTTACATAATATTATACTTCCGTTCGTCATTTCTATTTGTTAATTTTGTACTTATTACCTATTTAATAATGAATAAAACTTGTTATGATTTTTGGGGGGATTTATCCTTAAATCCCGTATTTTGGGGCGATTTCGGGGAACACTTGGGGAGAAACCAAGATGACCGTCTGGCAACACTGTGGCGGTGCACAGCAGCTGTCAAATAGAAGATTTTAATCTTGTCGTTTCGAAAATGCTAAAAAAATACGGTATTCGGTTAGTTTATAGCAATGTTTATAGTTAAATTGGAGTTATAATCGAGCGTTTTATCTGCGGCTCTGGCGTGTGCCCGCTGGCCTCGTAACTCGGAGTGGGGGCGCCCCACTACGTTCACGTCGCTTCGACGTCGCGTTTCTATTTTGCGTTTTTTTTTTTTAATTCATTTCAGTCCGCATCACGCTCGGCGCGGCCTCGCACCGCTCTGTCTAAAGTAGGATAAAAAACCAAATTGCAGTGTACAGCATAAAGTAGGGACGCGAGTGAAGTGTGTTATTGTGGTGTATTACGTGACGAAAAGGCTGTGATTTGTATAAAATAGCATAAGTGAGTTCTGACAGGCAGTGTATAACCCGGGGGAATCGAGGAGACGGCGCGGCGGTTGCGAAACACCTCGCGCGACGGGATTTTCGATTCAGTCGGGTTGCAGCGCCCTCTGCAAAGAATAAAGAATGATACGTGTCGTGTTTACTTTCTCGCTCGATATCTGAAAGCGCTGGTAACTCATGGTAAGAGCCTACCATGGCGTCTGAAGCCATGAGCGTGCCTGACAAGAAACCCGAGCACGAGTCAGGTTACTACGAGGGTAGCGACAGGGAGGGGAGTATGGAGTGCGGATGCCCGTCTCCGGTGAGCTCCAGAAACTCCTCGCACTCCAACAGGCACAGCCGGAAGCTGGTGAACGGGGCACCGAAGGTGGTACCCGTGAAAATGCCGGAGAAGGTAGAGGAACCTCCCAAACCGGGGCCGAGCAAGCGGAGCAGCTCTGTGGAGCTGATAGGAGGCTCCGTTCCACCACCGGCCAGGGATTCCATAGACTGGAACCTCGTGGAGGCCAGCAAAATTAGGAAACGATGGAAAGGTTGGTTTCAATTATTTGTAATGACATGGCATTTTTTGGGTGTATTAATATTCATAAAAGTAAATTAAATGGAAGTATAATTCCAAGTGTTCATGCCTAGTATCTTAGGGGTTTTGCCAGTTTATCTTGTTTATAGCATTGTTTGTTAACTTATAAAATTAGCTAATTAATCCTTTGGTCTGGGATTCTAGGAAATGCTATTATTCTATTGTTCTCACGATCACCGGTGCTCGTACGGGGCTTGATGGGTAAAAGTAGCACTATTGTATCTGTAAGGGCTCTCATCAAAAACCTTAGAAACCAGACTCCAGGCTTTAGAAATTATGAGGTCAAGACTCATTTAGCTTGGCGCTTGCTAAACTTTATTTAGATTTTGAGTTAAATTACTCATTGACTTTATTTTTTAATAAAAATTAAAAGCTATAATTTAGGTTACAAAATAACCCCTATAAGAAAATATAAGGGCAAGATTTATTACCTTTCCTGTATAGCTTGGTGCTTGCTAAACTTGGTTTAGATTTTGAGTTAAATTACTCATTGACTTTATTTTTTAGTAAAAATTAAAACCTATAATTTAGGTTACAAAATAACCCCTTTAAGAAAATATAAGGGCAAGATTTGTTACCTTTCGATTTTAAGTTTAGATTTTAAGTTAAATTACACATTGACATTTGACATTCTTGTTTAATAAAAATTCAAAGCTATAATTTAGGTTACAACTTTTAAATCTTTAAATTTTGTAAATCTAAATAGGTTACAAAATAACCCCTTTAAGAAAATATAAGGGCAAGATTTCCTGTAAAATCTTTATGGTTTTATCTGGATTTAAATTATGAATTTAATGATGCTACAATGTGTTAGGTTATGTCAGGAAATCGAAGGTTATTAACCCATCAATCCCCAAGCGGCAGCCGGCTGCCACATAACAATTGAAATCTATTGTGCCTGCGATACCATTTTTACTTAGAATAATAATATTTCAGATTATGATTAGACATCGGTGTCAGTTTGCCCTTTGGCAAAGGCCTCCCCTAGACTTCGCCCCGTTTGTCTGTCTGTGGCCGTACTCTGCCATAATGCTCCGGCCATTTTTTTAAAGTCATCTTCCCATCTCTTTCTTGGGCGTCCTTTCTTTTTACTGTCCCGAGGATACCACATTGTTATATCTTTTGACCATTTATTTCTCCTGTTTCTTATCATATGGCCTGCCCAGCTCCATTTAAGTTTCTTTACAGTGTATGTGACATCAATGAGTTTTGTTTTCTTTCTAATTTCTGTTAGTTTATTTTTGTCCCTTAGCTTGATGTTCAGAATACTTCTTCCCATTCTACTTTGACAAACTTTGAGTGTTTTGTGTTCTTTCTTTGTAAGAGCCCAAGTTTGTGCGCCATAAGTCAGGCATGGCTGTATATGACATGAATCATTGTCTTTCATAGGTATATGTGGATTTTTAAGTACTTCCTTCCTTCCTTCGAAATAAAATATAATGATCCTAAATGGTGTTATAACCTAACTTATAGCAGTAAATCAAAGTGTATAATTCACAATCTTGCGAGGCTATATTATTTTTATAAAGGCAAAGGTTTTCTTATAATATTACAGTCGAAACCGTTTAAATGGCGACATCGTTTAGAACAACATACATTTTGACTGTATTATCTTTTTACTGATTATGAATTTGTCTGTTAACTTATGAAGACAAGTAACAATGATATTATGGATGCTGTTAAGCATATTTTGTGTATCTTCCCACAAAAAAAATTATGTATTTAGTTCAGAGTTATAAATTAAGCATAAATGCTCTCAATCTTTAGATCATTTAGAACAAGACTGCATAATTACAAGTCAACCAAAAAAATGGGTTAATAACTTAATATTTACATCAGTAACCATTTGTATGCTTTAGACCAGCCTTTCCCAAAGTGGACGATAATGCCCCTTTGTGGGCGCTGAAGGTCTAAAGGACACCCATTAAAAAATGGAGAGGCTTGGGGGGTGATTTATTTCATTTGGATGCGTTAAGTATAATTGAAATAATGGGGTGTGCTAAAACATGCTTTTTTTTTTCTCAAACAAGACATTAGACAATATAAACTTATTGTCTAATGCCCACTTGTAACCCATGCTTTAGATATAGCCAGTTAATAATTATGTTTGCACAGAAATTACTTTAATCCTTTGATCGCCGATTTTGAAAATCTTTTGTTATCGCTGCCCACTTGGGCCTTACGGGGCTTGATGGGTTAAATTACTATGAGTCCAGGAAGAAACATACATATACATAGAAGGATTGTTTCTTAAGTCCTAGGAAAGGAATATAAGATTATCTTATGTCATAAAAATGTATGATTTCTAATATGGTCTACAAATTTCTTTCCCAACAAAGTTGTAGGAAAAATCTATTTTCATCCAAATCTGCTTAAGAGATTTTCCTTATAGAATCTTATCAACCCCCATAAGGACACCGGCGACTGTGACAACAATAGAATAACAATAGATTTTCAAGAATCCACATCAATAACATCTATCCATATATTAGCAATAGAATAATAATAATAGCTCCCACAATGGTTTCGGTGACGGTGGCCGGTTTCATTGAAACCAGGCCAACTACGCAAGAGTAATTTCATAGTGCCCAAGTTTATGTGCAGCACACAAGAGCACTCTCTATTCCTTTACTCTCATAACCCAGTGGGACGTAAGACCGATACACCAGCGAGAGATCAAGCGCAGGACCGACTTTTAACATGCCCATCCGACGCATGGATCATCTTACTTGTCAGACAATCAGGTGATCAGCCTGCACTGTCCTAACCAAACTTGGAAATACCATGTTTCTAACGCGGAGACGAACCCACAACCTCCAGGTCAAGAGCCGCGCTCTCTACCACTAGACCACGGAGGCTTTCAAGCCATAGAATCATACACATCTTACAGCCGTATGAATAAAAACTTAGTGAGTTAACCCTCGCTAAGTTTTTATTCATACGGCCGTTATTCTATACACTTTCATACATGTTTTGTGCAATTGCAACAAAGATCCCTGACATTTGGATGATTTAATACATTGTGTGCCAAAAACCTAATTTCATACAATTTGTGATCTCAGGGCCTACTTGAAAGATTTAATGAATAGATATTTAGTTTCATAGGTCTGTAATTTAAAAAGTCTGGGGTTATATTCAAATTATTGTCTGATTCTATTAATCCTTCAGGCCCCGCGCGAGCACCGGTGATCGCGACAACAATAGAATACAATATCAATTTCTGGAAATTCCGACTGAAGTATTAATTGTGATTTTCCTGAGGAAAAAAACAGCTATCTTATGTTCTTTCTCGGTACTTAATTTGTGTACTACAAATTAAATACTGATACCATATAGACCAGGGGTTCCCAAACTTATTTTGTCTACTGTCCACTTTGAGAACAAATTATGTTTTAGTGGCCCCCCATTGTTTCAACTTAAAATGCATCCAGAGGAAATGAAATTACAAACCACCCCCTAAACCTCTACACAAAGCCCCTCTTTTTCTGGGTCCCACACCCGTTTAGACCTTCAGCGCCCATAAGGGGGCGTTTTTGCCCACTTTTGAGAAAGACTGATATATATAGTTGTTATAGTATATAATTGTGTAGATCTTTTTATTTTATTTATGGGTCTGGGTTTTTTCTTTAAATATTGTCCATCTCTGGGATTAATTTACCTGAGCAGAAAGTCATCTAGTGGTAGTTAAAGGGACCAGTTTAGCAAGACTGCCGAGTGCCGGATGATGATGATGTTGTACGTTTTTTCCTTCTGAAATATTATAGGGCCATTGTTTCATGATGAAAATATTTGTACAAACATATTGTCATATCATGTTGTTTACAATATTGACATCAACAATTCCTTATCAATGCCATACAACTTGTTAAATATTATATGGTCTCACAGAAAAGTGATGTGAAGAAATATGGGATTCGTAGATTTTTAGGGCAGTGTTTTTCAACATGTAGGTCGCGATCTCCTGGGGAGCGCAAAATATTTTTTTCATACATCATAGAGTATTAGGTTAAGGCAGGGATCAATCTCAATCCAAAACGATAACCATGCACACAACCAAAGACCAAGCGTATACGCATCGCAATAAGATTCATTTTAGCTTAGCATAAAACTGTAGTTGAGTGATTCTTCAAAAATGATTCTCCGCGTAACTTTCGTAGGTTCACTCATAACATAAATGAGTGTAATGTTACAAAACTAACTTACTATTATTTATTTATTATATTATTTATTTATTTATTTATTATATTATTTCGTGGGCTCACTCATTTATGAGTGAACCCACGAAAGTTACGCGACTCAGTTACTAGGAGCGGATCTTCTCTATTTTTCATGTTTTTTTAAAATATCTTTGGAAATAAATATTAAGAAACAAAATTGTTCGGTTCAGGATATTTTAATATAGATTTACTAACAATTTATTCAAATAAAATGTATAATTATCCTAGTTAATACTTATGTTTCCATGAATTAGATTTTTGTCAGAGGTGAGTTTGTAAATTAATTACAGCCAAAGTATTACGTTTTATAAAAATGTTTATGGTTTAAAGTATTTTAAATATTATGCTTTATATCTCATATTTTTTACATTTCGTTATTATATTGGAACTACAACTCGGGCGAATTAACTTGACACCTGGCTTAAATTTTACCCCTCCCTCGCTTCCCCGCGCAGCGCCCCGCTCTCGTCGTACGCGTCCAGTAGCGTTAGCATATCTGTTACCGTTACACGTGTGTTATTGAGTTTGCGTTTCGGAGTTATTTTTTAGTAGTTAATTGTTATTGTTTTTGGATTTTTGTTGAGTTTTGTTGTGTTATTTGTTACGTTTTTTACGGCGGGAAAATTTTACAATTTTTTTCACATGTGAAGCACAATTATTAGTAATTATTATTACATAATTTGGCATTAAATTTGATAAGCAATACAAAATAGACATTACTGGTCAGTCTCATGTAGTGGATTAGTGATTTTAATAACGTTATTGCGTTGAGTGGTATGAAGTAGCTACTCACGGAATATATTAATATGAAGCTAGATACAAATTATCGGACGCATCCATAAACCTCGTATTCCTGCTTGGGAACCCTTGGGCGAAACCTACTCGTACTTGGCCGAATAATTGCATAAAATACTGTGGTTAGTGTAGCCCTATAAAAATAACTAGTTCCGGTAACGTTATTTTTTTGAATTAACTTAAAATAAAAAAAACTTTTTTTGCACTCAGTACTTTAGAGAAACGTCAATTGAACCAGGTGTCAAGTTAATTTGCCCGAGTTATAGGTAAACCGGGAGTCACGGAATAACAAACGGCGAAACACAGCGCTTGCGCTGTTTCACGCCGGTTTTCTGTGAGGTCGGGGTATTTCTCCGGTCGAGCCGGCACATTTGTGCCGAAGCATGGCTCTCCCACGGACAATTTGTAATTTTTTTGCAATATTTAACATTTTTAATGGGGTTTAATATTGATTATAATATATATAATATGTAGATTGTACATGTTTCTACTCATTCAGCAAAAAATAGTTTTTTGTAAGAGATTACAAAACCACACAAAGATACATATTTTGTATAATATATTTGTGAGTAGCATATCTGCTTATTATTTTGGAATATAAATTATAAAGAAATAGTGAAATATCTAATATGGCACCAAAGAGATATATATTTAAGTTACACAGTTGTTACTATGCAAAGTTTTAGATAAAATACAAGGCTACTACCACAGGCAGTGGGATATCAAATTTCGTTCTTATTGCTATGGCGATAAGGTTGAATAATAGTAACAATTATATAACCATAAAAGTTAGCTTTATGCTACAGTGAAGTTACTTTAATCCTATTAATTGATATGTCCCTTGTATTTTTCACATGTAAATATTTTTAGTCCTATTTGTACCGAATAAAGCTTTTTCCTTGTCCATAGATCCATATTATGAAATATAAATAAATAAATTTTGTTTGTCTTTTTTTTAAGTCTATAGTTGAGAACGGTTGGACTAATTGACTAATTTTAGTTTTAAAACGTTTGTGGAAGTCCAGGGAAGGTTTAATATTAGGAGAAAAATGATACGAAGTTCATCTAGTAAAATAATATGGAATGGCCATACACGTTACTGTCTACCAGAGAGGGCGACCTGTGCAGGTATGCCTGCGCAGGTAGACCGGAATGTCTATGGTAAGGGGCCGTTCATAAAATATGTTTGCATACAAGGGGGGGTTTGCCGAGTGTGACAAGATGTGACAAGGGGGGACAGGGGGTCTACGGCAGCGTTACGTTCGCCGTTCATTAAAAAAATTACTGAGTATTCATTCTCGCGACTTTTTTTTTCAAAAATTTGTGTATTATCAATCAAAATTTATCATGTTTAGTAGTCCATTGAAATGTTACAATTTTAGGACCGAATATTGCATTTATTAGAGGACGCAATTTTATTTTCGGAATATGTTGATAAAATCCCCCTAATCCCCCTGATCTCATGAAATTAATTTTCTGCAGATGCAAAGGAAACTGTGAAGGCATGCGTGCCTGCAGAAAAGCAGACCTAAAATGCTCTACAGTATGCCTACTATTCTGTAAAGCTTTTCAGACCTGCTTTTCTGCAGCCACAGTCTGCAGTATGCCTACTACACTACATAAATATATGCAAATTGCAAACTATATCATAGTATGCCTACTATACTAGTCTGCACATGCCTACTTACTTATACTATAAAGCATTTCAGGCCTGCTTTTCTGCAGCCACACATGGTTCCACAGTTTCCTTTGTTTCTGCAGAAAATTAATTTCATGGGACTGGGGGATCTTTTTCTCAAAAGATCATCTACAAGGTTGGTCTAAGGTATTTTTTTTGTAAAATGTGTTAAACAAAGTTAAAAAGTGATAATAAACCTTTTAAAAAAATTCACTTTTTTGCTTATAACTTTTTAAATTTTTAATTTAGGGTAAAAAGTTATATAAACATATTTGTAGGCAAAATAATTTGCAACAAATTATGTTCTTACAAATTTTTTGTAAGACGTATAGATTCTGAGATATCGCGAAAATAGTTTTTTCAGGATGGCGGCCGGGGGACAAGAGTGGCAACCCCACAAACTTGAGGTTAAGCTTCTATTGAGCCTCCCAACATATTCCAAAAATAAAATTGCGTCCTCTAATAAATGCAAAGCAAATGTAACATTTCAATGGACTATAGGGGGCGGGGGCTTGGTTTTGTGACGAAATATTCACAGGGGGGTCACAGAAAGCGTGACACAGCGTGTGACAACCGGGGGTGACTTATTTTATGAACGGCCCCTAATAAACCTGTGCAGTTTTTTGGACCTGCGCAGGCGACCGGCGTTCTTTCGACTGACCTGTATCATTTGTGTATATCTAATAACTGCATAAACGCTACGGTCTACCGGTAACCAGAGGTAACCTGTGTAGTTGTGCCTGCGCAGGTGACCTCTGGTACTGGTACTGGTAGACCATAGTGTTTATGCAGTCATTAGAGATGCACAAATGATACAGGGGTGTACTATTTATACTCTGATTAGGGATCATAAAAAAATTCACCCATTAACTTTAATTTCATATTATTTGGAAAACATACAGTGAAATAAGTTAAACCAAGTTTTTTGATTACAGAACCCTAAAACTAAACCCTAACCAGCTGTTTTTTTGTATATTTGTAGATTAATACATTGTTACATAATTTAAAAGTAACCTTGTCCTACAAATAAAACAATCCATATTTTAGGACCATCATGTCAAAGTGTCCTTTCTATCTCTGTTAGCTACCACCACTTTCGAGATTTTTCGAAAATAAAAATGTTATTTGCCTTATCAAAATGTAGCTACTCACAAAAAATTAGCTTGTTAGTAATCACAAAAAAAATTGTTCTAGGGCTCCCGTATCTTGTTAGTAATCACAAAAAAATTGTTCTAGGGCTCCCGTACTATTAGGAGAACGAAGCAAATATCTAAAGTACCCATGACATGATTTAACATAACGTTTTCTCTACTTTCCAGTGAATCTGAATGGTGCTACCAAAGTGGATATTACACATTTCGACCTGCTCAAAGTCCTGGGAACGGGAGGTAAGTTGTTTTAATTCTTTATTTTATTTTTATTTATTTGGAAAACATACAGTGTTTATTTAATGTATAAAATCTAGACACCATTTACACTTTTTCACATATTTTAGACTTTTATACATATTTATTTTGTCCAAGCCAGAAAGTGGGGAGTATGTTTTAAAAAAATGTTATAATTATACATTTTTTTGGCATGCTCTGGAGCATTGATTCTTAAATTTTTTCTTAAATTCTAAAATAAATGAAACAACCCCAAAACCCAAAATTCCAATTTTGTTATCATATTTGATTTAACTTTTTCTTGTGTATGTTAACCGTTAATTATTTTTTGTGTAAAGCGTTACTTTATTTTACCAAATCTAAAATTATGTTTAACTTTAGATTCTGATTATAACAAACAATAAATTTTATGGTGACTTTTGTCGTGTAATTAGTTAAGGATAACTAATTAAAAAAATGTACCAATTAGTGTCAATGTCCTTTGTATTGTTAAATTAAAACTCTGTTACCTCTACATTAGTCTTCTATTATTGATCATAATTTTTTAACACTATATTATGCACTCGCCTTTTACTACAAATATTTTACACTAGAAGTTCCGCGCGGCTTCGCCCGCTTAGGAATTTCACGGAAACCGTACATTTTTCCGCAAAGAATAACCTATGTCCCTTCACGTGGTCTATTCTTCATGTGTGCCAAATAACCCAAAAATTGCTCCAGTAGTTCTTAAGATAATAAGCAATTTCAAATAATTTCCCCCGTTTTTTCCACATTTTCCTCTATTTATTAGCTCTTATTAGTCTTAACGTAATAAAATATAGCCTATAGCCTTCCACTATAAATGGGCTATCTAACACTGAAATAATTTTTCAAATCGGACCAGTACTTCCTGAGATTAGCATGTTCAAATAAGTCCTTTCAAATATATTTCCGTTACTTTTTTTCAACATTTTCCTCTATTTCTTCGCTTTTATTAGTCTTAGCGTGATAAAATATAGCCTATAGCCTACCTCTACAAAGGGGCTATCTAACACTGAAAGATTTTTAAAATCGGACCAGTAGTTCCTGAGATTAGCGCGTTCAAACAAACAAACAAACTCTTCCGCTTTATAATATTAGTATTAATATAGATAGGTGCTATTGTAGGTATGTTGTCTTTGACTGACATAATATTGTGACGTTTCCAATGTGCCAGACAGTGAGTGACAAGCAGACCTTTTACACTTTGCTGCTACGAATAATAAAAACTAAGGAAGAGTAACTCCGTCAAAAAACATGCTCCAAAATACTTGTCAAAAAAGTGTACCTTAGGTTCACTTTTCATACATTTGCAATATTTAGGTGACCTTGAGCGATATAAAGGCTGACGTTACATGACAGTTCGAATGGAACCAAATTTAAAACTGTATTAGTATGGGAGTTACGTTTCCTTAGGTTTTATTATTCGTAGCTTTGCTGATATATTTTTGTTCCTGCATCATTGGGTGCCATTAAGAAGAAGAAGAAATATTTTTGTTTTTACAGTTTTTCGTTCGAGTTGTATGTATGTACTTATTTAAATACATAATATACATATCGGCGTGCGCGTTTAACTTGTCTATTGGCAACTTATTTTGAGATAAGTTTTATAATGTATGTTATCTGTTGGAGCGGCCAGTACGTCCGGATGGGGTTTTGAGTGACGCTGTCTAACTGACGATGGACTTTTGAGAGGTGACAACCATCACCTGCAAAATATCTAGAATTATTATGAATGTTGGAAGGAACGGTGTATGCTCCCAAACCCATCGGCTCCAAATCTGACGATATCTGGTTAATCACGTTCAGTGTAGATGACTAATATACGCTCACAATCTTGGAGGATGGATGCAATGTTATTCCATGGCCATTGAATCAGTTTCAATATACCGCTCGACGATCCGATATACATATTATATCCGATATATATTTTTTTTAATTTTTGATATTTTCAAAATTACATACAAATTTCATACTCTGATATGTTTTTTTCGTAATAGTTGAATCGAAATAATTTGTATGTCTGATTATTGGAAGATAGGGAAGTAAAATTAAACTCATTTATTTATTATTGATATTCAAAGTTTTCAAATAAAGTAAAAATGAACGATAGATACTTTTGAGTAACAATTTTTTTTAATGAAATAAGGGGGCAAACGAGCAAACGGGTCACCTGATGGAAAGCAACTTCCGTCGCCCATGGACACTCGCAGCATCAGAAGAGCTGCAGGTGCGTTGCCGGCCTTTTAAGAGGGAATAGGGTAATAGAGGAGGGTAGGGAAGGATACAGGGGAGGGTAGGGAAGGAAATAGGGAAAAGGATAGGGGATTGGGCCTCCGGTAAACTCACTCACTCGGCGAAACACAGCGCAAGTGCTGTTTCACGCTGGTTTTCTGTGAGCCCGTGGTATTTCTCCGGTCGAGCTGGCCCATTCGTGCCGAAGCATGGCTCTCCCACGTTAAGTCTTAAATTCATTTTTTTAAAAAGTGTATTAATTTTATCAGTCGAATAAACTTAACACATGGTATAAATGGTATACAAATAGTATAATAACAAACAAGGAATTTTCTTCCGAAAAACAGGGGGTCACGTGGGTGTCATAAGCCTAAGTTACAAGCCACGTCGACGGCTGTGATTAGTTAATGTCGTGTCAAATAGCAAGTTCTTGATGACCTAGGCTTTTCACAAGCCTTTTCACTTTCGGAAAATAAGACCTGTGTATTTAGACTACGACTTGATGTAAGATTTTTTACATTTAAAACATTGTTTTACATATTTATAATATCAATAATATCAATTTTGATATATTATTATATCAAGCATAAATATCAATTGATATTATATATGATTCATGGTATATATCCGATATATTATATATCAATTGATATACTTATAGGTATATCATGCGAACCCTGAGCTTTTGTATACGCATTTGTATTTTTTATAATAAAACTTCTTATTTACAATACTTACTATATATATTTATACTACTCTATATACAAATACTACGAATACATAAAATGTAGAACAGGTTTTAATAAAACACATTATTGTGACAACCCTAAAGCAATGACGAATACCTACACAAAAGCGGCATTTCGCACGACTTCAAAGGCGTTGGACCACTGTAGTTATTTATACTGTGATAATAGTGTGATTTGATTCATTTGCGAAACAATTGAATATTATTTCTGACCATTATTTGCTTAAAATACGAAGTTATTTCAGTCTGCTTAATGTTGACTGGTGAAGTTGATAACTGCCAATGACCTTGAGAAATCGCATATCTCTCATCACTCTCGCACCACTGTCGGTAGCGTGGATAGGTACATTTTTCGTTTGTTAGAGGAAAAAAATTTATGGGAAATCTAGATATCAGAACCGAAAATTAAATCTTACAAGCTTTGGATTTTTGTAAAAGGTATCAAATAAACAAATTTTTAAAGCATAGCTTAGTATATTATTTTAGTTAGAACTGTTTTAAGTTCCTGGAAGATGTGACTTGGTATTATTTTTCATCCAGCAAGAGTACATTATTTTATATTATTTAAAATAAAGAAGCTTTTCCAAATATAGTCGAAAATTACAATATATTTTTTGTGCCAATCAATGAAATACATACGTCTAGAAAACTGCACAAAGATGTCGAATTGGCAGCTGTCTTCGCCTTAATCTGTGCCGTTACTACTGCAATTTTACACTAATACAACTTTACTTTGTTATTATTATAATACTCCGTACAATTAGTTATTATAGTATTGTAATTTTACACTATTATAACTTTTTCGCTATTATTATAATACCCTGTATTTTTCCTCTATTTCTTCGGTCTTATAAGTTTTAGCGTGATAAAATAAAGCCTTTCTCGATGAATGGGCTATCTAACACTGAAATAATTTTTCAAATCGGACCTGTAGTTCCTGAGATTAGCGCGTTCAAACTATTACTAAATAAGCATTTCATATAATTTTCCCCGTTTTTTCCACATTTTCCTCTATTTCTTCGCTCCTATTAGTCTTAGCGTGATAAAATATAGCTTATAGCCTTCCTCGATAAATGGGCTATATAACACTGAATTTTTCAAATTGGACCAGTATTTCCTGAGATTAGCGCGTTCAAACAAACAAACTAACAAACTCTTCCGCTTTATAAAATTAGTAATAGATACTGTACTCGAGGAAACATGGCGGTAGCGGTCACTGACTCTCTTTCAAAAACTTGTCATTTTCTATACAAACCGCGATTGACAATGAAGTGTCAGATGTTGGAGGGAGGGAACAGGGAGTCAATGATCGCTACCGGCATGTTTCGCCGAGTACAGTATAGTTTGTATTATTTTACTTACTAACTAGACGATAGTTACATTGAACCTTCGGTGCCCCATCCCACCCCATAGTACCCCAGCTGTTCACGCATCACATCAAGGTCGTTGAACCCGCACGTGGTCTGAGGACATCCGGCCTCTACCCCCATAGTGTGTGGGACTGTCCCGTTAAGAGTATCCAGTAAATGGTAATCTTTATACCAATTTTAAAACGACGCTTTAAAATTGGTATAAAGATTTTTGACGACCTCTGTGGCTCAGTGGTGAGCGCGTTGGTAGCTCAAGCCGGGGATCGCGGGTTCGAATCCCGCCGACGGAACAAAAAGTTTTCAATGTTCCCGGGTCTGGATGTATATTAAATATGTGTATAATATAATAAAAATCTTAAATATTATAATATGTATAGTATAAAAGTATTAAATATATTTTCGTTGTCTGGTACTTGTAACACAAGTCCTTAGGTACTTAGCACGGGGCCAGACTGACGTGGTGTGAAGCGTGCATAGATATTATTATTATTATAAAAAGGATAACTTTAACAAAAAAAAACCATACCAACCAAAAACCAAACCAACCAAAAAATATATTTTTCAAAATCGGTGGTTCACAAACGGCGAAGTTATTCTCGAACCAAACATACAAAATTATTACTGCAATGTTGTCACGCTAGACGGCAGCACCAGCATAAAATAAATAAAAATAAAAAATAATTTATTTTCAGACAAAAACGTCCATATTTTAAATAATTTTGTGTCAATAATAATAATAATAATATCTATGGACGCTTTACACCACGTCAGTCTGGCGCCGTGGTAAGTCCTTGAAGGACTTGTGTTACAGGTGCCAGACAACGGAAATAAAATAAATAAAAATAAAAAATAATTTATTTTCAGACAAAGAAGTTTATATTTTAAATAATTTTGTGACAATAATAATAATAATATCTATGGACGCTTTACACCACGTCAGTCTGGCCCCGTGGTAAGTACCTGAAGGACTTGTGTTACAGGTACCAGACAACGGAAATATATTTAATACTTTTATACTATACTAGCTGTCCCGGCAAACGTTGTTTTGTCCATATTATTTTATTACATTGACTAAAATATAAGTATGGTGTCCACAGTCGTCCGACCTGGCTCACTTAGGCATTTTCAAATATTTAAGAAAATAATTGAATGCGCCAATACGACAGTTTTTTTTATGAAATAAGGGGGCAAACGAGCAAACGGGTCACCTGATGGAAAGCAACTTCCGTCGCCCATGGACACTCGCAGCATCAAAAGAGCTGCAGGTGCGTTGCCGGCCTTTTAGGAGGGAATAGGGTAATAGGGGAGGGTAGGGATGCGAAGGGAAGGGAATAGGGGAGGGTAGGGAAGGGAATAGGGTAGGGAATTGGGCCTCCGGTAAACTCACTCACTCGGCGAAACACAGCGCAAGCGCTGTTTCACGCCGGTTTTCTGTGAGAACGTGGTATTTCTCCGGTCGAGCCGGCCCATTCGTGCCGAAGCACGGCTCTCCCACGTATAAAATTGAGTTGAATGAAAGAAGATGACGAAAATTGAAGATGAAAGTGCACAGTTTGGAGTGTGGACACTGGACCTAGCTATGTAGATCAACTCCCCTCTCGGCTCTCGCACGCGCACCCCCGCCTTGATGATGCCCACTTCGCAACCGCGGGCCGTGCAGTAGAAATCGTAATGTTTTAATGTCGCCATAACTTCAAAACCAAACGTCCAATTTTAGTCATTCAAAGACCAAATATTATCTACATAAACTGTACTTATTGACAAAATAATTTATTTTGATAAGGATTAATAGCATGAGTATCCGAAAAAATTCAAGATTTTTTAAATAAAAAAATGGTTGGTGTGCCTCACTCGACATAGGTATAGTGTGTCGCGGACTTTTTTGTAGATATTTATAAGATCTACAACTAATTAGAACATTTTATGGTTCTATCTTTTATAGTTTAGGCACCGTACGCAAAATAAGTAACTTTTTAATATATTTTTTTCCGAAAAACTCAAATATCTTAAGAAAACCAATTTTTTCCAATATAAAATGTAGCCTATGTTACTCGTGGATAATGTAGCTTTCGAATGGTGAAAGAATTTTTAAAATCGGTCCAGTAGTTTTTGAGCCTATTCATTACAATTATACAAACAAAGTTTACCTCTTTATAATATTAGTATAGACATATATTTAAGATTTTTATTATATGATACACATATTTAATACACATCCATTACCCAGGAATTTTGAAAAAACTTTTTTTGTTCCGTAAGCGGGATTCGAACCCGCGACCCCCGGTTTGAGCTACCAACGCGCTCACCACTGAGCCACAGAGGTCGTCAAAAATATATACTAACAAATAATAAAATTATATACTAACAAATATTCAAAATGTAGGTCATCTGCTACCCTGACATGTAGGCTGTAGCTCAGTGAGTCTGCGAAGGAGTGCAGAGTCAAAACAAAAATAGCATATACAGTAAACAAAAAGTTTTGTTTGACGTTTGACAACGTTGCTGTCAATATTCTAATATGACGTGTGCAAGTGATGCAACATGTCGGATTTCGGTCAGATTGTTTACTGCATGAGCAAGTAGCTCCCTCTGCTAGGTTTTTGTAATATGTATTCCTCATTTATAATTTTTAGGAAGAAATCGTATAACTATATGGCAAACTTAAGGAAAGCGTTGTCTCTTAATAAAAGTCACAGGTTGTTTATCCTTAAGGCCATCCCCCGAGCAAAGGACCTTGACAATACATTCGACGCGTTGCCGAAATCGCACAAAAATCCACATTTTTATTTATTATTATTATCTTAGTTCAAAATTGATCTAAAAACAATTTAAAACGGGGAATATGTAGTTAATGAAATTATCTATCTATTGTCGTGTGTTTCGAATAAACGTAATTTGTAAATACTAGGGAGATGCTGAAAGTATCCTTCAATTTTAATAAATTGGTATTACTTTGGAAGCTAATATCATGAGTAAAATAAACAAAATAGAAAATTTAAGACTGGGAAAGGAATGTTGATATACTTACTGATGTTTACTACAATTGCTGTATCTATACTAATATTATAATTGGGAAGAGTTTGTTTGTTTGTTTGAACGCGCTAATCTCAGGAACTACTGGTCTGATTTGAAAAATTCTTTTACTGTTGGATAGCCCATTTATCGAGGAAGGATATAGGCTATATTTTATTGCGCTAAGACTAATAGGAGCGAAGAAATAGAGGAAAATGTGGAAAAAAAACGGGATAAATTATATGAAGGGGCTTATTTGAACGCGCTAATCTCAGGAACTACTGGTCCGATTTGAAAAATTATTTCAGTGTTAAATAGCCTATTGATCTAGAAAGGCTATAGGCTATATTTTATCACGCTAAGACTAACAGGAGCGAAGAAATAGAGGGATATGTGGAAAAACGGGGGAAATTATATGAAAGGGCTTATTTGAACGCGCTAATCTCAGGAACTACTGGTCCGATTTGAAAAATTCTTTCAGTATTAGATAGCCCATTTATTGAGAAAGGCTATAAGCTATATTTTATCACGTTAAAACTAATTGGAGCTAAGAAATAGAGAAACATGTGAAAAAAACGGGGGAAATTATATGAAATTGCTTATTATCTTAAGATCTGCTGGAGCAATTTTCATGTTATTTGTCAAACATGAAGAATGGATCACGTTAAGAGACAGGCTATTTTTTGCGTAAAAATATACAGTTGCGTGAAATTCCTAAATTACGCAAGCGAAGCCGCGCGGAACACCTATATATATAATAAATCGTAGGAATGTCAATTCTGTATATTTAATATTTTTGTACAATAAATAATACTTGGGATGCGTCATTTGATCTACTATGCTAATGCGGACGAAGTCGCGGGCAACAGCTAGTTTTATTATAACTTTGTAGCTTTCAAATTATGAGTTTATAAGGCTCTAAATAGGTAAATTACGGAATCTCCGTAGGGGAAGGGCCTTAAGGTGACCTTGCCTTACCTCTCGGAGACCTTTTCACTAGAGGTGATATTTTGACCTTTAATTCACGTGTTTGAAGTATTTATAAACTTCTGTTTACTCGTTATTGGTGACTGTAAATAGAACGTTTAGGGTTAAGAAAAGGAAGCCGTTTCAGGGTTAAGATGGAAATATGTTTGTTTATTGCTGAGTTTTAACTTTTGGTATATACACAAGTCATTAACATTTTGTAATTTCACTAGTTTATAAATTAACACCTCCATCGTGGATATCGCAGACACATTAGATTTTCAATTTTTAAGCGGCAGCCGGCTGCCCCTTGGGGATTGATAGGTTAAAAAGATTTTGAGCTAAGTTTGCACGTTAAGGCAATGCAGGCTGATCACCTTATTGTCTGACAAGTAAGATGATCCATGCGTCGGATGGGCATATGCCCATTTTTATATAAAAAGTCGGTCCTGCGCTTGATCTCTCGCCGGTCGTGTTGGTCTGCCGTCCCACTGGGTTATGAGAGTAAATGAATAGAGAGTGCTCTTGTGTACTGCGCACACTCTTGGTCACTATAAAATAACTCCAGCTTAACTGGCCTTGTTTCAATGAAACCGATCACCGAAACGGATGTGGGAGTTCTTGTATATCTTATATCTTTAAACGAGCAATTCTTGTATATATATATATATATATATATATATATATATATATATATATTCTTCAAGTCCATCGTCAGTTAGACAGCATCACTCAAAACCCCATCCGGACGTACTGGCCGCTCCAACAGATAACATAAATAAAACTTATCTCAAAATAAGTTGCCAATAGACAAGTTAATCGCGCACGCCGATATATATATATATATATATATATATATATATATATATATATATATATATATATAATTGGAATCTCGGAATCGGCTCCAACGATTTTCATGAAATTTAGTATATTAGGGGTTTTCGGGGGCGATAAATCGATCTAGCTAGGAACCATTTTCATAAAATGTCAAATTATGTGTGTTTTTTTACTTTTTTGAATACGGTCATATAGCTAGTTTATGTATTATGTTGGCAAGGATTCCTTTTTTGTGCATTTTCGTGTCGTCACTCGATGCATTACTTCACCACGGCACTCAACAGATGTGAGCATTTCGTCTACCATCTGGCTTTTATCAGCCCACGCATGGCGTAGCTGTTATCACTTATCACCAAAAACCTGTTGCTTGGTGCGAATTCGTAGTCTAGACTCTAGATGTTACTGAATTAGGTTTGGGAATGGATTCAAGTTATTTTTTAACGTGGGAGAGCCATGCTTCGGCACGAATGGGCCGTCTCGACCGGAGAAATACCACGTTCTCACAGAAAACCGGCGTGAAACAGCGCTTGCGCTATGTTTCGGCGAGTGAGTGAGTTTACCGGAGGCCCAATCCCCTACCCTTCCCATCCCTACCCTCCCCTATTACCCTATTCCCTCTTAAAAGGCCGGCAACGCACCTGCGGCTCTTCTGATGCTGCGGGTGTCCATGGCCGACGGAAGTTGCTTTCCATCAGGTGACCCGTTTGCTCGTGTAGAGCCTGTCTAATTATACCTAACAAAAAGAAGAATGGTATTCTCAATAACGTCAAGAGATATTTCATAAAAATATCATTTTATAGTATGGAAACAACTGAATCGAATATCATATGAACATCTAGGCTGCTTTTAATTAGCCGTT
Source organism: Lysandra bellargus (assembly GCA_905333045.1). Lineage (NCBI taxonomy): Eukaryota > Metazoa > Arthropoda > Insecta > Lepidoptera > Lycaenidae > Lysandra > Lysandra bellargus. The sequence goes on from HG995329.1 coordinate 2,471,700, forward strand.
TAGTTGTTATACAGCTAGACATAGGCTACTAAAGGTCAGGCAGTTCCCGCAAGGCCGCTGATGCGTGGAATAGGGTGGTCATACAGTGTGGAGATTGGTGACTTACTACCTGTTCTGTTATGGGCTCCTGGTATTTCCTGCCTTAGTCAATATCCATAATCCAGCCTAACATTATAGCTCCCTTTTGTAAAACTCTTCATTGTTGTTTAGTGCTCTGATAGTTCTTTCATTTCAATTTCAGGTCTATCATGTCAAACTGCTGTCATATGTCACGATATAGCTGTCATGTGTCACGAATCACGATAATATGTCTAACTTTGTTACTTCATACCTTTATGAAGAAACAAAGATAGACATATTATCCATATGGAAACCCATCATCAACCACTTTGACATTGGCATCTCACTAAGGAGCCATTTTTAAAATAGAAGAAGAAGAAGACACGATAGACCTGACGGCTACATTGCAAGTCGCAACACCTCGTGGCAAAAGAATTTCAATAACCCTCATTGCGTTATGCTATCCTAGTACTAAATTCTGGCTCGGTTAACCCCTTGTGATCTGATCTCCTTTATCTTGATTGTAACTGACTTGTAACAACTATCAGGGTATCAGAAATTGAAAATATAATGAAGACAGTTAATAATAAAATCATATTTCAACTTATGAAATACCAGGAGCGCAGAGTAAGCGAGGAGGTTACCGTACATGGCTAGAACTCGGTGACTAGCGGAAGTGGGCCGGTTCGATCCAATTTAGTCTTTAACTCGATTAATTAGGGTTGATTATCGCATCAGCTGCTGCTGTTGATGCCTTTTTATGTGTTCCGCGTACCATACCAGAGTATTCGTAAACGGTTATCATAAGACATAGGAGTAGAAAGATTTTTTTTATTGATATTTCGCAAGAATCACTCTGCATTGAGTCTTTCCGAAGAAGGTCTTGGGGAAAACATATAGGGAAATAAAGTTTGTTTTGTCAAGGTGGTATACAGGATGTCCCAAAACTCAACGATAATCTGGGACCGGATGAATGGCCAAGTTATACCAGTTCCGTGAAAAATAAAATAAAAATTCCATATCACTCAGTTCAGCGATAATAGACAATTTTGTAAAAAAGTCGAAATTCGTCACCCTTGGTCGCATTTTCAAGTCCTGTGATCACCAATGTCACAATTTCGCTGTGATTTTTTTAATTTCGAGATCTTCATTAACGATGCTATTGATCGCAACTACGAATTAATGCAAAAAACATTGTTAATTTAATAATTTTGTATCTTGATTGTTCTGATAGATCGACAGACAGTTCGAAAAAAATACAAAATCTATCAGAACTTCGCCAAAAAATTGCTGCAGCGTCAGAAGAAATAAATTCAAGAAATTTGGCACGACTGGTGCAAAGGTCTTTTGTAAGGCGTTGCAGAGCCTGTATTCGTGCCGGAGGCAAACAATTCGAACATTTATTGTAGTTTAAGGAGAATAATTTAATAAAAAGTTTTACGACGGTTCCTTCATTGTTTTATTAATTATTATTATGTTTTTTTACAGTAAGATTGGTTATTAACTGACTGAATTACCTCTTTACTAAAAATAATAATTTGATTTAAGACCAGAAACAAAAAATAACAAATTTTAGTAACAAAAATTCCCAATCTTGAGTTGTTCAAAATAAGCTCAATTTGGAAAAAATGAGAAATAAAAATTTTAGTAGCAAGAAAAGTGGCTAGTGTTGCATAATTTTTAAATCTTGATTAAATGCGCCATCTTTTGAAATAACTTGCCAAGGGTAGTGTAGTACATTTTTTTTTCAAAATGAAGTGTCAAAGTTAACTAACAATATTTTTGTGAACCACGACTCCCTAAAACTTAACTTATTTTATTAAATTAACAATGTTTTTTACATTAATTCGTAGTTGCGATTAATAGCATCGTTAATAAAGATCTCGAAATCAAAAAAATCACAGCGAAATTGTGACATTGGTGATCACAGGACTTGAAAATGCGACCAAGGGTGTCGAATTTCGACTTTTTTACAAAATTGTCTATTATCGCTGAACTGAGTGATATGGAATTTTTATTTTATTTTTCACGGAACTGGTATAACTTGGCCATTCATCCGGTCCCAGATTATCGTTGAGTTTTGGGACATCCTGTATAATAGGAAGTACAGATTCTAGAAATGCACATTCGACTGCGCCTAGGTGTCTAAACACACTAGGCTGAATTACGCCGGCGTAGTTTATGTGGCCGAAATTACGTTCAGCCGCTTACGTATGATGCGACACACTATAAATTATTACGCGAAGAGCCGAAATTTCGCGGCGTAATTTCCGTTGCGGAACGCGCGCGTAAAGGTATGATTCGGATCAAGGCAGCATGCAGCGGGTCGCCGCGACCCGCGACCCAAACAGCCACTGCTCACTATGAAGTTGTATGGAGGACTAAACAATCACGGCGACCCGCGTCGCGAGACAGAGAGACCGGTCGCCGCGTAAAATAGCATACCGATGTCCGCGACCCGCGACCCGAGACTGTCGCCAAGCCACTGCTTTGTATGTGTTTATATGGACATTACCGCGACGCGCGACACGAGACCGGTGGGCGTGGCGCGGCTAATTTCGATGAGCGCGACCCTGTCGCGTCGATAGCAGTACCGCGACAGCCGCAGGGCAGCTGTGGTAGATATTCTATCTAGAAACACGCCGATGGGTTATTAATCATATCGAAACCGAAAATAAAATTTTTCGTAGGTATAATATAAGCCATGGAGGTATCAATGTAGGTATGAACTATAATATTATTATAACAGCAACTTCTCTCATAGTAATCTATACTTCCATACTAATATTATAAAATGCGAAAGTATCTCTCTGTCTGTCTGTCACGCTTTCACGCCAAAACAACTGAGCCGATTGTAATGAAATTTTGTACACAGATAGTCTAGAGCCTGAGAAAGGACATAATCTACTTTTTAACTGGAAAAGGGGGTTGGAAGGGGGGTAACGGGGGACAGGTCAAAGGTTATACAAAGCTTTGGGAATTGTGTTTATTAGATGGATTCTGAATTTTTCCTCATTACACATTAAGTGACGTGCAATCATATGAGCATCCCTCTTCGACCCGCGACGTAAAAATAGGGTCAACCTTTCTCCTCTTTTCCGGAAATGATAAAAAATACAAAATAATTTCGTCATCCTCTTCATCTGCTAACAGTTTTTGGATAAGTCCCTGCCATAATATTGTAAAATATTATTAATATATTTATTATTTTTAATTAATATATCACAATTATTGTTTTGTTTACACTCGTAGTTATGGTGGGAAAATGGTCAAAGCTTCTGTCTGCGCACAATATCACAAAATTGTAGATCGCAACATAGTTTGAAATGCTACCTAGTTACGTAGTTAATAATGTTGCATTTTGTTCAAATTTACGCGGCGCACTTGCATGCCGCGGGTCTCTGCGGCAAGCGACGCTGGCCACGTGATTATTATAATACTACTTAATGACTTAGACAAAAATGATAGCTATAAATTATAATCATGTCAATAAAGTATCATTTTAATTAAATTTTTGTCGGTCGCGGCTACGCGGTCGCGGACATTGGTAAGCTATTTGCTGCTCCGCAGCAAGCGACCGGTAGCTTACGCGTGACGCCGTACGCTTGCCTTGCAGATCCGAATGGTACCTTAAGTGAGTATTTAAAATTCTCAGATGTAATGTGTGCGTTAACGCTTTGGAGATAAGGTTGGATTTCCTATGTTCGGTTTTGATAATTCCGTCGCGTATAGTGTGTTGCTATACAAAACATTACCGCCGAATCGCTGCCGAACTTTAAGCTCGACTCGGCTCGCGTTCCGCCCATATTTTGTATGGATTTGAAACGCGGCGGAATTTACGTCGGCGTAATTCAGCCTAGTGTGATTAGACCCCAATGCTTATATTGCGGGCAAATACGTTGGGCAATGAATAAGGCTGCGTTTCCACCAAAGATGTGTTGCGACTTGCGAGATGTGTTTTTGAGAACCAATAGAAATCGCTTCATTGGCGTGAGCTTGCCATGAGGGACCCATCACGTGCGCGCCTCGTGTCACCGTGAAAGTCCGTGACACCGTAGATCTACGTTGTGGAGTGTAGACTGTAGAGTAGAACTTTGTTACTCGACTACGAAGCAAAAAGGAGAGTAATTTTTAACGGGAAGGACAGAGGGAGGGATGTTAAAAGTTTTACGTGTCTGTGTGTTTGTCTGTCTGTGTGTGTGGTATCCAAATAGGTAGACTAGTTTTGATCTAGTTTTTAGGATCCCCTACTCAATGGGTAGAAAGGACCCAATTTCTTAGAATTTCCTGTCCGTCCGTCTGTCACCAGGCTGTATCTTATATGTCCATGTAAGTCCAGTTTTTGGTAGCCAACGATACCGTTATGAGTTGGCGAAGGATTAGTGACGTCATTGGACACATTGTGACGTCATAATATTGGTGGTTTTGTGACGTCAAAGCCAAGCGCATAGCACAGCCTTTCCCAAAGTGGGCGATAGCGCCCCCTTGTGGGCGCTGAAGGTCTGAAGGCGGTGTGGGACAGTGGGACCCAGAAAAAATGGGGGCGTTGTGTAGAGTCTTGGGGGTGTGTAATTTCATTTCATCCGAATGCATTTTAAAATATGCATTTCAAATTGAAACAATGGGGGGCGCTAAAACATAATATTGTGTTGTCAAAGTGGGCAGTAAACAAAAAAAATTTGGGAACCCCTGCCCTAGAACAATATTTTACTAGTAGGTTTCTGAACCTTATTCAGGGATCGTGCAGGAACTATAGGTTTGACGTGCAGTTAATAATTAATCGATTTTGAGTTTATATATTGGCGACCTCTTTTTGGTCACTAGTCACTTTTAAACCCACATTTTTTTTGCTGATTTTTTTTAATCGTCTATTGTAAAGAACATGACTGCATTCATAACTTAATACATTTTTTGTGGGTTAGTACGCCAATGCTTAACAACGTCCGTTTGTTGTGTATTTCTACATGTAACATAATAATGGTACATTTTATTATTGCTGTCAATCTCAGTTCTAAATGGTTCTACGATCTAAGGGGGCGTCCACCAATTACGTGAGGTGTTTAGGGGGAGGGGGGGTCGAGTCAAATTTCATCTAATCTCACGTTGGGGAGAGGGGGGGGGGTCTCGGCAAATCTCACGTAATTTTTTCTCAACAAAATAATACTATTTTGGTCCATTTCATCCAGATTGCACGTATGCTTAAGATTTAATCGTGAGCGTAATCGTTATATGATTAAGATCATTCACAAATTAGTTCGAAAGAAAAGCTACGGGGGGGTTGAATAAAATCTCACAAAATCTCACCTGGGGTCAAAAAATTAAAAAAAGGCTGCGTCCCCATCAGACACGGCACGGCGCCGTCACTGTGTTACGGCACGACGCCGCCACCGTGACACGGTACGGCGCCGTACCGTAACACGGTGCCGCGTACGGTGCACCGCGCGCCCCTATTCTGGGTGAAACTTCCGAACAAAATTTTTGTCCAAACTTGAACGAGGCACTTATTTGGAACACATAAAAATCGGCCAAGTGCGACTTAGATTCGCGCACGAAGGGTTCCGTACCATTATTATAGAGAAAAATAACCAAAAAATTATGTTTTTTCTCTGGGAGCCCCCTTAATTATTATGTTTGTAAGTAATTTGTAATACGAATTTACCCAAAATTTCCTCTGTTTCTGTTTCTTTTTCAATCTTCGTTTTAGTAACAACAAGAGAATAATTCTTTCGTGATCCATATGCAGACAAGCAATCTCGTTCGAGCGCAAATATCGAATGAATAGGGACGCACCGTATGCGGCACCGTGTTACGGTACGGCGCCGTACCGTGTCACGGTGGCGGCGTCGTGCCGTGTCTGATGGGGACGCAGCCTAAGTGCTAACCACAATGCTCGTGGTTGTAGATAATAAAGTTTGATAACTCTATTTGAAAGAAACCAATAAATCTATAAAGTATAAACTGTTTGTGGGCACAAAAACACGTGTAAATCGTATGTTTTCCGTGGCAAAATGTAACCTATGTCCTTTCCGCCGTGAACTCTATGTCCTTTCATTAAAATCGGTTTTAAATGCTTTAAAAATTAATATTCATGATATATTGGTTTACTTTTAATTAAGTAATGTCAGCGAAATTGATTTTTATTTTTTAGGTGGTTATGAGTAGGTATACGTTTTACTGATTATTATTATATTACTAGATGACGCCCGCAACTTCGTTGCGCCAAAATTCGTTTATCGCGGGAGAACCATACATTTTTCCGGGATAATAACTATCCTATGTCCTTTCTCCGTTCTCGGGACTCAAAGTATCTCCATGCCTTTCACCAAAATCGGTTCAGCGGTTCGAGCGTGAAGAGGTAACAGACAGACTGACAGACAGAAACACTTTCGCATTTATAATATTAGTATGGATAGTATGGATTAATCCTTCGATCGCGGATTCTTGGAAATCTATTGTTATTCTATTGTTGTCGCGGTCACCGGTGTCCTTATGGGGCTTGATGGGTTAATTATTATCTGTAGTCTCTCTGGGGCTAATAACGCAACACCACAGAATAGCAACACGTAGGTCCGCCATTCAATCAATCAATCAAATCAATTTCTCTTGATGGTACAATTTTCTGACTTGTCTCGTGGCTCGGGCTATATTTTTGAGAATTTCGGAACGTGATATGAAGCACGTAATGACTAAGCGATAAGTGATGAAATATTGAAGTAAGCGATTTCATATTTAATTCCTCTAGATTCGTGTGGAAATTGGAATTTTCTAGAATAGTTAGGGAACGTATCGGTAATACCGGAACCTTTGTAGCTTTATTTTTCCTGATATTGCTGTAAATCAGGTGTTTAATCTGAAGAAATATTTATTTATTTATTTGCTATGAACAGCCGACAAAAGTTACAATTATACATACATTATATTGACAAGGTTTAAACATTGATCATGGTTATTGCACTTTTAATTAAAGGCTATTACATCTTGCTATTAAATCGGCTACAATTTTTTTTAAAAAATTGTTAAATGTTAAAAAATGTTAAGATAGTATAAATTGTTAATAAAATTAAACTAAATTACATTGAATTAAGAAAATTACATTAAATTAAATCAAATTCAAATAAAAGAAATATCAAGTCATACAAAATAACATTAAATTAAACATAAAAAATAATAATAAAAATAAAAATTACATAAAATGAAATCAACCTAAAATAAATCCAATTAAATTAGCCTAGCTAGACCAAATATAAATCAAATTCAAATAGAAGAAATATCAAGTCATACCAAATTACATTAAATTAAACATAAAAAATAATAATAAACATAAAAATTACATAAAATGAAATCAACCTAAAATAAATCAAATTAAATTAACCTAGACCAAATACATTTAAAATCTAATAAAATATATTGCATTAAAATGTTGTACATACATATTTTATCAATTCAGAATAATAATAACAATGATAATAGCAACAACGAAATAACATGTTTATACTCTTTTGCTCAATATAATAATAATAATCATAAAAACTATAATATAATATACAACGAATTATATAATATATATAATATAATATAAATAAATATAATATATAATATAAATAATATAATATAAAAACTATAATATAATATAAAACTATAAATAGATGTAATTAGTAATTTTCATACCTTCGGTTCAGCTTTTTAGTGTCTAACTCTAAACACACTAGGCCAGTGTTCCCCAACCTCTTTTTCATGCGGGCCACAAACATGTTTTGGTCTTGGTGTCGCGGTCGCGGGCCGCAACAAAAATTTTGTAGGGTTAAAAAACAACATTCTTCAAACTTAACGATTTAAAAGTGGAAAAAATTTAACGTCTATCACGTTGAGTTTACGTTATTTTGCCGGTGGGCGTGAATTTCAAAATTGTTTAACATCACGCGGGCCACAAATAAAGTCTCGGCGGGCCGCGGGTTGGGGATAGCGGCACTAGGCCGAAGTTACGCGGCGTAAATTCCGCATGATTACGCCCGCAATATATTTTAAATTGCCGACGACACACTATTCCGTCGCGTTCCGTCCGTATTTTGTATGCGTTTGACATTGCGAACGTAATTTACGCCGCGTAACTTCGGCCTAGTGTGTTTAGACACTTAAGCGTGAAGAGGTCGCGGGACCGACAGACACAATAATAATTCTACTAATACCACAGAATATACATATATTAGTAGTACCAACTATTTACTAGATGACGCCCGCAAAATCGTAGTGCCGAAATTAGCATAATGCGCGGGAACCGTACATATTACACAACAAAAACTATCCTAGCTTTCCAATCTTTCAAAGTATCCCGAAGTATCTCCAAAACTTTATCAAAATCGGTTCAGCCGTTTGAACGTGAAGAGTACACAGACGCACATTTAGATTTACAATAATAGTATTTCACGCCGGTTTTCTCCGAGGCCTTACTCCAATTTTAATTAGGGATAATTAACACAAACTCGTCAGAGTTACTAGGGTCACATGACGGCGTAGGAGCTCGCGCGGACGCGGCGACGGGTCGTTGAACCCCGAAAGCGTAGCGGTGCCCGCCGCGCGGGGTAACGACCCGCGCGTCCTTCCCACCACTGACCTCATGTGCACCTGGTGGTTTGCGATTTGAATATGCTCTGTTTTTTGAGGGGATTTGTGACAAATTGTGACGTAGTAAACTTGTATAATGATCTAGATAAGTGGTTCCCAACCTTTTTAGAGCTGTTACCCCTATGGCCTGTTAGAGAATCTGACTTCACCCAAGCAAACAAACTGACAAACTCTTCCGCATTATAATATTAGTATAGAATTATAGATACTAGACTGGTTTTATGTAAGGCACAAGTATTTTAGGGCAAACTCGTGCCGAAGCATCCATCAGCAGTTACAACTCTTTATAACATTATCCTTTATAACGATATACTCCCTATGACGTTGAAGTGAGCCCAACTTGGTTGGTTTGCATTAAGAAGGCGACTAACCCAAAATTGTCGATTTTATAAATCATTTTTGTACTTGATAATAAGCCCCGAATCGTTTAATTTTCTAAACATAGATACTACATTATATTTCCAAGAATTCAATCTGAGCGAAAACACGGTATCGTAAAATTTTCTCGATAGAAAAAAATCACAAAGATGCCTCTAACTTTGACGATTTTTTTCGTATATTGCCAAAACCATGCAGTAAACTGAGTTAATATTTTTACACATCATATAAAATTCTATCACCGAGGGTTCGACCTAGCGGATTTTTAATATTCTCTATATTTTTTTAGATATTTAAGAAAAACCACATTGGTGCTTCACCGCTAGATTTGTCTCGCCTCTCAGTCGCCACTCGCCAACAGTCGCGTTCGCGCGCCTGAGGAGAGGACGTACTTCCTTTGCCTTTACTCCGAATTGAGAAAATATTTAATCGAAATTCGAAACCATGAGAAACAAATAAAAATTAAATAAACACACTAAAAGCTGCAAAGGTTTTACAGGAGAAAACGGGAGCCGATGAATAATTGTAGACGGCTTTTTAATTTAATACAAAATATGTTTATTTGTTTACAAATATGATAATATTATCATGACAAATAATTTGTCAAACCCATATGTTGCGGCCGCACATGCGTAGTGCTTCATGCTTGAGACGATACCATTGGACGATCTGCGTGTATCGTCCAATAGTATCGTCTCATAGCACGACGCTTCATGACGATAGACGAATCAGCGGTCGCGGCAATAGAGATTGAAAAAATAAATCGGCTTTAAAATCGATATAGTTTTGACAAAAACTAGTGTATGACAACGATTTGAAAATCGATTTGGTTTCAATGAATGTCGTACTCGATACTAGGGAAATATCGAATAAATTTCTTCGGATAACGCTATGGTCTTGAAATGATAAGATTAAATTATCAAACAGTGATAACATTATAATATTATATGCAAAATTCACTACCTCGACCATTCGCTTGATAATAAATATTATTAATAAGAGTATGAACAAAGGTGACGGCACATATTTTATGAAAGGATTTAGAAGAGTACCTACATAATATACCTACTATATAATATTATATTATAAGGTCTTTTATTGCCGTTGGTCCGCACACAATGAGTCGGCGGTCCGGATGCGGACCGCGGTCCGCCATTTGGTGACCCCTGGTATAGTGTATACTACAGTTTAAAAAAATGTGTAATTATAATTATTATTATTTTTAACAAAAAATTAAAACCGACTTCCAAGGTAAAAACAATAATAACATTAATATGAACTAAAAAGTATTAAATAATTTTTACTATCTAATGGTGCCTTTTTCCGAATTCGGCTAAACCTCAACTATTTCTGTATTCAATCTTCATTATTTTGAAGTCGGTACCAGATAGCTGAATCTTCAGTCCTCTGACAGAATATTTGAAACTTTTGGAACTGGCACCGACTTCAAAATTATGAAGATTGAATACAGAAATAGTTGAGGTTTAGCCGAATTCGGAAAAAGGCACCATTAGATAGTAAAAATTATTTAATACTTTTTAGTTCATATTAATGTTATTATTGTTTTTACCTTGGAAGTCGGTTTTAATTTTTTGTTAAAAATAATAATAATTTCACTCTTTTTAGTTACACTAGTAGGTAAACCTTCGCGTATATTTTACGTATCTTATTACAATTTGTCAAGAGTCACAACTCACACTCACAAAATCATAGAAGTGAACATATTGTGCTAAGTAATTTAACAATTTTAATGCTTCAAGCCCCAAGCGGTCACCGGCGATTGAGATAACAATAGAAAGGCTATTGTGTCTCGTTTTTCCACGATCGAAGGATCTATCAGATAAAAAATTGTATAAACTTGCATAGGATGTAGCGTAGCTACTCATAATATTTAATATTATCATAATTATTGACAGCTCTGTTCTTGTAAAGCGCTTATTCCACTTATCCTAGCTAGGAAGTCCTAGCTAGGATCCTAGCTTTCTAAATGTTATTCCACTTGACTAAATTTTTTCCGATTTAGGATCCTAGCTAGGATCCTAGCTTCTAAATGTTATTCCACTTGACTAAATTTTTTAGGACCCTAGCTAGGACTTCCTAGCTAGGATAAGTGGAATAAGCGCTTAATCAAGAATTCAAATCGATACTTAGTGCGCCATCTATCGATTAATAAGTATAACTGATTAAAAAGACACTTAATGACTTTGTTTTGTGTAAATGCTTTTTTTAAAATAACTTTATTTTAATTCTATTTGTCTATTTAAATTTTATAAAGTAATTAGTAAAGTATTCGATCTGTTGTCTGCCGCCACGCGCCACGCGGCGCGGCGGCGCGGCGACGCCGTCGCCTCTGCGGCGCCGACCGCCATGTATTAAACAAACAGGTGTTGTTATACAGTACATAATTATTATTATTAGTATATCCATACCTATGCCTTGTACTATTATTAATTCTGTGCCATGAGACATTGGTGACCTTAATGATGATGATGACGATGATGATGATGATTATGATGATGAATATGAATTGCATAGTAGCATATGCTTTCTGTTCTTAAAACAACGCCGAAACTCCCGAACGTGTATCTATAAGGGGTCAGGAGTTCTCTCAGCATCTTCGAAACCATGGTATACTTTGACCCAATATTTGACTTTTTGGTAGCATATTCTTAGTACACTTCACATAAAACCAAAATCACCATATGTTTCCATATAAATTTCGAGGAGTTCCCTCGATTACTCATGGATCCCATCATCAGGTCACCACTTTTGTGAACATGGTACCAAATTGGAGTGAAACCTAATACAACAAAACAAAAATTTCGAAAATCGGTTCACAAACGGCGGAGTAATCGTTGAACATACAAAAATAAAAAAAAAATAAAAAAAAAAAATATCCACAGCCGAACATATAACCTCCTCGTTTTTTGGAAGTCGGTTAAAAACTAGAAAAATAACCCGACCGCTCTTAAAATTGCAATAAAACAAGATCTTACCAAGGTCAACTTCTAAACGGAGTTTTTAGTTTTTAATTAATTTAAATAATCGCACGTAAAAATTATTCTATGCATATTAAATATTGGTATTTAGACTATAATATTCTAGCTGTTTCCTGCGACTTCGTCCGAGTTTGAGTTAGAACTTAGTTGGGCCCCCGATAACTTAGGTAATCTCATATTTTAACCCATCAAGCCCCATAAGGACACCGGTGACCGCGACAACAATAGAATAACAATAGATTTCCAAGAATCCGCGATCGAAGGATTAAATGCGGAAGTACTGTCTGTCTTCTTGTCATTTAAATCGGCTTAGCCGTTTCAGCGTAAAGAGGTAATAGACAGTCAGACAGACAGACAGACTGACAGATTTATAGTATTACTAGCTGTTGCCCGCGACTTCGTCCGCGTGGACCTCAGTTTATAGCGCGCGGTGTCAACAAAATTTGTGTCAAATTTAAAAGCTTTTTAAAACCCTGGTACCTACCCCTAAATCAAAATACTCAAAAACAGCTGTGCAGTGTGCACAAAATATATAGTTTTTTTTTAATTAAACTTTATTTAGCGGGGCCATTGGCCATTACGCAACTTTAGCTTTACCCATAAACTATTTATCATTGGTAGGTTTAAGGTTACGTCACTGCAATCTGCAATCTATAAAAAATAATAAAATAAAATAAGTTTATTTCTCCCACAACAAGTACATTGAGTAAGTAAAACAAAATTTAAAAAAATAAGACATGTACATTTAAATACTTGCAGTGTGCGAGACAGGAGCCCTAACTTGGTTACCCTGTGCCTTACATCTGCATAGACAAAGTCAGTATTTTATATTAGTATTATTATATCAGTAATCAGTATTACTATTTACTACTCAGTGTAGTGAGTTATACTTAAGAGCCCGTCCTCTCTTTTCTACTGCTCTCTTCACACTCACGCCCGTCTTTCATATGCCAGGTGAAATGATGATCACCAAGTTAGCGGGCAGATAGAGGTTTTCTGTTTTTAAAGGGTTTTTTATATTGAAGTGGTAAAAAGTAATTCCAACACTTTATAGACGACTTTCTCAACAGTACATTGTATTTTTTTCATACCGTTAAGACGTCAATACAATCCATAAACAGGTGATATTCTAAACCTTTTACAGCAAAAATCACAAAACTGTCGCGGGTTTGAGTTGGATTATTTAAAGATACTTAAAAAAAAATCTAGCTCCAACACTATATTATAATTGAAATGATCTTACATGTTGTGCATTAAAACTTATAGAAATACTGTATTTTAACTGTTAAATCACGTCTGTTAAATGAGCGAAATCGGCAAAATTTCGTATACGGACTCTTAATAACGTGTGTACCAATCGAAAAATCGAAAACTTGATTTAACATGGTACCACCTCTTATAGAAAGACTTATGAGCAAGCGATACCGCGATGTGGGTGACTCTTAGCGCCGTCTGTTATGAATTTTTGGAACTAACTTATTTTTAACAAATTTACGCATTTTCACCCCCTTACAACCCCTTTTTCCAGTTAAAAAGTAGCCTATCATCTCCTTATATATATATATATATATATATATATATATATATATATATATAGTCCTTTCTCAGGCTTTAGGCTATCTGTGTACAAAATTTCATTACAATCGGTTCAGTAGTTTTGGCGTGAAAGCGAGACAGACAGATAGACAGACAGACAGAGATATTTTCGCATTTATAATATTAGTATAGATTAGTATAGACTAGATGACGCCCGCAACTCAGTTGCGTCAAAATTAGTTTATCGCGCTGGAGCCGTACATTTTTCCGGGACATAAAGTATCCTATGTCTTTTCCCGGGACTTAAAGTATCTCGATATCAAATTTCAGCAAAATCGGTTCAGCACTTTGTGCATGAAAAGGTAACAGACAGACAGACAGACACACAGACAGACACACTTTCGCTTTTATAATATTAAGTATGGATAGACTATGGATGGATAATGGATATGGAAGTATGGATGGATTTTCTGTGAAAATCTCCAGTAACTCGATAATCAAATGTCGCAGTGAGGCAGGTCGGCCAGGTGGGTCGTTTTTTGCGGGGCAGATGGTCCGTGGCCCGGTCGCCTACCTCAGATGCGCTTCCGGTGCTGGAAGTTATGGGTTTTGGCCTTTGGGTTTGGCGAAAGTTGGTCGCTTTTGTAATTATTGCACAATCTATACTGCCATGACTTAATACATTGTTTTGTTTAGGTTATGCAGAATTAAATGGCTTGGAGAAATTCGATGTTAGGCTAGTTGACCTAATTTTTTTCTTCATGTTAATCGCTTCTTAATCGTTCATTTTCACCAAAAATAACTAATATTTCAATATTTTAAACAGTAGAAACCCATAAAAATGTTTATTGAAAAACATGCCTTTTAAATGGCGCCGAAAACTCTGTCCGCCATAGACCATAGTCAATAGTGAATAGTGTGACGTCATATTTTTTGTATTTTATACTTTCTTTATTGAAAAATTATTTATAAAGCTAAACGTACCAGTCAAACAGTGCCAAAAAATTAGGAAAGAATTTAGAAATCATTTGCAATGTTGAAAACTTTTTGAGAAAAGCTTTGGCCATTTCATATCCCAACCACAATAAATGGAGATATTATTTAAAACTGATGTTTTATTTGAACTTTTCAAGAAAATATATTTTACAAATCTTACTAGGCTTATTCTTATTATTTATGTACAAATAAACTTACATAACGAGCGCGATAAATAAAAGATACTAAGTTACTAGTGTGATGACGTCACATGACACATCCAAATCGGAAGTACCGCAAAAGCGTTTTCGTCAGTACAAATCATATTTTCATAACTTCATATTTTCAAATCGACATTTATCAATCAATAAGCTTTTATTTGATGATAAGGGTGAAATACGGTTTCCCAGGCCAAGTTCCACTAGAAATATGCATTAGTTCCATGAAATTGAATATAGGTCAAGTAGCCTATTCCCTATAATATTATAAATGCTAAAGTGTGTATGTCTGTCTGCAACCTCTCCACGCCCAATTCACTTGACCGATTTTGCTGAAAATTCATATGGAGATGCTTTGAGTCCCGGGAAAGGACATTGATACTTTTTATCCAAGTTAAATAATTTCATACAACGGATTCTTAATTGTGGCCCGTTCGGCGCGTGCGTACTGCGTGCTGATAAATGTACGATAAGGAATTTGTTGGCATCGTCTTGTCGAAAGACCGTCAGACGGACAGGGCAAAATAATAAGTGTTCATTTTAGGGGGCGTCCACAAATTACGGGTGTTTAGGTTAGGAGGGGATCGAGTCAAATCTCATCTAATCCCACGTTGGGGAGAAGGGGGGTTTTCGGCAAATCTCCCGTAATTTTTTTCTCAACAAAATAATACTATTTTGGTTCATTTCATCCAGATTGTACGTATGCTTCAGATTTTATAGTAAGCGTACTGCGTAATCGTTATACGATTAAGATCATTCACAAATTCGTTCGAAAGAAAATAAACTGACTGTCAAACTAAACGTTTACGTAAGAACATTTTGAAAAATCTCACGTAAGATTTGTGGGGGGTTGAATAAAGTCTCACGAAATCTCACCAGGGGGGAGGGAGGGGTCAAAAAATTCAGAAAAACACCTCACGTAATTTGAGGACGCCCACTTACCTCATAAAGATACCTAAAAACTAGAATTAGTAATAGGCTGATGATGATAATGAACCCAAACTTCGCAATACAAGACGCGCAATAACCACGCGTGTGCCCGGGTCGTTAGCTCCTACAGACGTATGCGTTCCTGGTACATTGAAACGTAAAGCCACGTGGAGCGAGCGCGCTCAGATTTAATGATTAGTTAAGTTTAATTTAATGAAGGGACAGAAAGGGACGCCACGGGTGTTACATCAAAATAAGGGCCATTTTGGTAGTGTTTGAGGCAGTTTTAACATTTCAAGTATTAATTAATGTTTTTTAGGGTTCCGTACCCAAAGGGTAAAAACGGGACCCTGTTCATGAGATTTCGAGACATCTCTGTCCGTCTGTCTGTCTCCAGGCTGTATCTCAAGAACCGTTATAGCTAGAATTCTGAAATTTTCACAAATTGTGTATTTCCGGTGCCGCTATAACAACAAATACTAAAATAAAAATAAAATTAATATTTAAGGGGGGCTCCCATACAACAAACGTGATTTTTTTGGCCTTTTTTGCTCGTAATCAATAATGATAAGAGGTAGGCACTTGAAACTTTCACGAAGGCCTTAAATATAATTGTACTTTAATAATTAATAATAATATTTAAATCAAATAAAAAATTAAGGGGGCTCCCATACAAAAAACACATTTTTTGGCCCTTTTTTTGCTCTATAACGGTACGGAACCCTTCGTGCGCGAGTCCGACTCGCGCTTGGCCGATTATTTCAATTGTCACATGCAATGGCATCTATACTAATATTTTGTAATATAGGAAAGAATTTATTCCAAAATGTGTCCGTCTATTACCTCAATGCAGAAGTCGTTGAACCGATTTTGATGAAAACTTTGAGTTCAGAGAAAAAACGTAAAAATAAAAAAAGCTTTTAATGCCCTAAAATGTAGAGTAACCGTGTTAATCGTGATAAACGAATGTTGGTGGAACGAAGTCGCTAGTCTTATTACAAAATATTTAGGGCCTGTTTCACCACTTCCTGATAAGTGCCGGATAGGCTATCCACCACTTAATTTGCGAGATAGAGGGCCTGTTTCACCGCTTCCTGATAAGGCTATCCACCACTTAACTTGACACATAGAGTATGGAGAATCTGTCAAATAAGCCTATCGGGAAGCGGTGAAACAGGCCCAGAGTATGAAGAATCTGTCAAATAAGTTTTGAATAGCCTATCCGGCACTTTATCAGGAAGTGGTAAAACAGCCCCTCAATATTGCCAAAAAGGCCATTAAATACTGCTCATCCTAAACCAAATCTACAACTCAATAGCTTTGAAGCCATAAGATGCGTCAGGTATGCACACCTGTGCTACTGACCGTTCACAGTTCATTTACCTCCCACACGTCCTTATGCCAATGGCATAAGGTTCAGTTTTAGATGAACACACCTGTGCTACATGTTCATAGTTAATTTACCTCGCATACGTCCTTATGCAGACCTCTTAAGGTTCAGTTTGAGATTAAAGATAAAATTATGTCGAATGGAATGTGCTCTCAGCAGATGGTCGACTTTCTGCATTTTTATGTTGTACTGGTCCATGATTAGTTGCAGACTGCAGTTAGCCTGTTCGCGTTAAGAAAGTTGTATTAAGCATAGAATTATAACTTTTAGAAGAGGCATTCCATACAATCGTCAGCGCGAAAATGTGTCACCATCGAAATGAGTGAGCTCACTCATCTGAGAGCAGTGTGCCTGGACGCGGTGACAGTCGGAAGTGCTTAATTCATTGATTACCGCGTTGTTTTTCGATACATTTCGCTCCAGAATGCCGTCATGTTCCTTCCGACAGTGCAGTAACAACACGAGAAATACAAATATGGCTATATATTTTGTATTCCTCGCTTATATTTGGCTCAAGGTACATTTCACACGTAAATACTAAGATTTAATTAATTATTAAAAAATATTGTCGAGAAAAATCAAAGCGAATCGTAAAATGAGCGAAAGAGAAAGTAGTATAATATATGCTATTACTATTAGACAAAAAAGGACGACAATATTTTCTAGATTCGATTAAAACGTAAATTGAGCGAAAGAGAAAGTAGTATATGCTATTACTGTTAGACAAAAAAGGACGACAATATTTTCTCGATACCTACACATTTTGCATGCAAAAACATTGCTACAATTTTGATGGCGTACCGCGTATGCCATATCTAAGTATTGACATCGTTGGTATTAAGTATAGTCTGTTGACCTTTCTTGTTAGGAATTCCCGGGACTCTTGGTATCTCTATTCCAAATTTCAACAAAATCGGTAGCGTTTTGGGCGTGAAGAGGTAGTAGTGAAGAGGTGGTAACAGATAGACACACTTTCGCCTTATTATTAGTGTTATTATTATTTCGTACGGAAATACTTTCGTATTTTGTACGGAAATATTTTTTAAAGTCGGTTAAAAACGACTGTGTACGTAGTATAAATATTTTTACGTAGTATGTAACTTATTGAAAAGATACGATTATATACAAATGTGAAAGACAACCTGTCTGAACTTCAGGACGCGTACTCACTTGAGGACACGACCTCAGACAGTGCGTAGACCTCAGCTTTGTGTAAGGACATAGTATTTTGTTGTATTGATCTAGGTTTTGTCTGTGTCATGACCTCAAAAGTGCGTAGACCTTACAATAAACTTTCAAAAAGGACACTGTCTGCTTGTATCGATGTACGAGTAGGCCTGGTTTAGAGCGTGGCTCTTGAGTCTTGACTCGGAGGTCGTGGTTCGATTCCCGCGTTGGAAACATGTTATTTCCAAGTTTGGTTAGGACAATGTAGGCTGGTCACCTGATTGTCTGGCAAGTAAGATGATCCATGCGTCGGATAAGCATGTAAAAAGTCGGTCCTGGGCCTGATCTCTCGCCAGTCGTGTTGGTCTTCCGTCCCACTGGGTTATGAGAGTAAAGGAATAGATAGTGCTCTGTAAATCGGTGTGGGAGTTGTTAGTAGTGTAGTTTGTCTAGATTCTAGAACTAGACTTCTAGACAGATTACAGACCTATGTGTTTCTTTTCAGGCTTCATTTGACACTGCGTCAAGGTCTCAAATCTCATTAACCTTATGACCTTAATGTGCGTACATACTACATACCCTACTATTGCCTCCCAAAAAGGACATTGTTCATATTATCTAGGAATTCAGTGTTACTTTGACTCTTGAACCTAGGGTCATAACGACCCTATGACCTCAAAAGTGCGTAGACCTTACAATTTAGTCTCCCAAAAAGGACACTGTCTGGTCATATCGATCTAGGTCGGTAGTCTGTCTGGAAGTCTAGGACTTTAGGGTTCCTTTGACCCTTGTACTTGAGACAATGACCCTATGACCTTAAAGTGCGTGGACCTCTAAATTCTAGAAGGTTCGAAGTCTGTTTGACGTTTTATTAATATACATCGATGATATCGCTATTTGATGTTAGGTATAATATTTTACTGTGATTTGTGATGCTTTGATATTATAATGACTTCAGTGAGCTTACTAGACGACTATAGAGCTCGTGGTAAGCCGGGGGTGGATGGGCATTAAACATACAAAAGTACTAGATGTTCCGCGCGGCTTCGCCCGCGTAAATTAGACGGGACAAATTAGTCCACAAAAATAGCCTATAATCCTTCACGTGGTCTACTTCTTATCTGACCCAAATCACACAAAAATTGCTCTAGTAGTTCGTGAATCGTGATTATGATTATTATGATCTTTTAAATAATTTCCCCCGTTTTTTTCTACATTTTCCTCTACTTCTTCGCTCCTATTAGTCTTAGAGTGATAAAATATAGCCTATAGCCTTCCTCGATAAATGAACTATCTAACACTGAAAGAATTTTACAAATCGGACGAGTAGTTCCTGAGATTAGCGCGTTCAAACAAACAAACAAACTAACTCTTCCGCTTTATAATATTAAGTATAGATTAAAACATGTATTTCCGTTGTCTGTTGATTGTTACCCGTAGGTTGAACACAGTTCCTTCAGGTACTTATCACGGGGCCAGACTGATGTGGTATGAAGCGTCCATAGATATTATTATTACGTAGTCCCCACGTCAGATAAAATAGCTTATTTTCGTAGCTCTCCCCAATGTTGCCCGATTAGAATGTCACACGTGTGACTTTAGGGGAGGGGGCCAGGCCCCCTCGTTGTTTATCTCCAACTAGCAACAGACTAGTTATAGCCACGATTAAACTACCATTGTCTTAACCAGACCAGTAGCTAATAGACGAAAAAAAAAATACGTTTCGAGCGGCTCTGATCGCGTTAAAAAATTAGCGGGAACCGTACATTTTTCTACCTTCATTAAAATATAATAATAATTATTATAATTTAATGAAGGTAGAAAAATGTATATATACATATGTATATAAATTATAATAATAATAACTTTATTGGCGTAGAAAATGGAGATTACAACTAATGTTTCTAAAAATGTACAAATCACAGATTACAAAATTACAATCTCGCGTCACTGCTGGGTGAAGCACTGTTACCCTTGATACCTTGAAAAACCAGGACCCCTCTAAAAATTTGTGACGTATACTTCTAAATTTAAAGTTAAGTAATTATTAATATGTTAATTGTCGTAAGCGCTCAGGTGCTCATGTTGGTTGTAATAAACTGCGCCAATTCTGATAAAACTCGGCCGATATGTAAATAGGGGGCATCGACTCCGCGAGGAAGACCCATTCATTATGTTTCGTACGCGTCGACGTTAATAATTAACCGATTTGCGAAAAAGGAGGAGGTTCTTTTTTTCTATGGCAAGCGTTTTTGGGTTAATTTTGAGAAATGATTCTTCATCTAATATACACTTATAATACACTATAAACTTGTAAACATTCTGAATGACGCCTGCAACTCCGTTTTGCCAAAATTCGTTTATCGCACGGAAACCGTACCTTTTTCCGGGATATATCCTATGTCATTTCGCTGAGCTCAAAGTATCTCCTTACCGAATTTCAGCAAAAACGGTTTAGGGGTTTGGGTGTGAAAAAGTAACAGACAGACAGATAGACAGCGAGAAAGACACTTATATACTATAGCATAATATATAGTCACAACTCACACCTAATAGAACTTAATGAATTATTTAAAGTTACTGTAAACTGTAAAGCAATTTCTAATTTCTTTAGAAATATTGCACGATATTTCGTGTATTCTATTTGTCTCAAATGATTCATTTATCAGTCGTTCATCACCTGATACGTGGTTTGTTGAACTTGAATCGTGATAACTGATAACGTAATGTTGCAAAATAACAACAAATAACGTGTATACTAGAACTGAGATTACCCATATCTACTCATTGAAATATTTGCACAGAGAATATACCAGTTTTGCCAGTCTTCATTTTGATACACCGCTCAAGCTAAATCTAGCTGTTCGGAATGTCAAACAATTATACAAATATACATACATAGTACATACTCTCTAAAACAATAACCATCCTTCTGGCGCAGTAGGCAAAAGAAGTTTAATTTCCTTTGCCCGTTTCTTCTGGAATGTCCAACAATATTCTAATAATGTTACTTTTGTCCACAGCGTACGGCAAGGTGTTCCTGGTGAAGAAGCGGTGTGGCATCGACGAGGGGAAACTCTACGCGATGAAGGTGCTGAAGAAGGCGTCGATAGTCCAGAAGCTGAAGACGGCGGAGCACACGCGGACAGAGAGACAGGTGAGAGAGCAGAGACTAGACAGATAGAGAAAGTTGTAGACACGTTGAGGACAGCAGAGCAGACGCGAGAAGTGGGGCTAGTAAGACAGCAAGCAATGGACAAACTAAATACAGCAGAGCAGATGCGGCAAGTAGAACAGGTGAGTCAATAGACAATAGAACGGAGACCAATAGACACAGCGTACGGTAAAGTGTTCCTGATGAAGAAGCGATGTGGCATCGACGAGGGGAATCTCTACGCGATGAAGGTGCTGAAGAAGGCGTAGATAGTCCAAAAGCTGAAGACGGCGGAGCACACGCGGACAGAGAGACAGGTGAGGGAGTAGACAATAGATACTAGACAGAGAAATAAGTGAAGCTGGTAAAACAGTAGGCAAAGGACGGGCATAGCAGGTAGTAGAAAAGCTAAATATGGCAGAATTTAATATGTGGGTAGAGAGACAGGTAAGAGAGTAGACAGCTGACAGTAGATAGATCTAGAAGGTTGTAGACAAGGTGAAGACGGCGGACCACATGCGGGAAGTGAGGCTAGTAAGACAGCAAGCAATAGACAAACTAAAGACAGCTGGGCAGATGCGGAGTGTGAATCTGATGAACAGTAGGTACAAGATGGGCATAGAAGGTTGTAGAGAGGACTGGAGTGACTGAGTGCGTGCGGTGCAATCAACCATCCTTAGGACTAAGGGTCCTAAGTATGGTTAGATATATAATGCGTATTTTCGTAATAATGTTACGCTCAAAGACCGAAAACGCTCAGTGAGCGAAAAAATGGCTCACAACGCGTTGTGGTCATAGTGAAATGGCCACGACGCGTTCTGGTAATCGAGAAAAGCCATGACGCGTTCTGAGCATTTAAAAACAGCCACGACGCGAATTCGTGCTGTGGGCTATGGCCCTAATGAAAACGGCCTCGACGCGTTCTGAAACCAAGCCAGTTACGCAGGAGTAATTTTATAGCGCCCAAGTGTGTGCGCAATACACAAGAGCACTCTGGTTTCAATGAAACTGGTTTGTTGTTGTGTAGAGTGTTCTTGTGTATTGCGTACACACTTGGGCACTATTAAATAATTCCTGCGTAACTAGCCTGGTTTCATTAAAACCAGAGTGCTCTTGTGTATTGCGCACACTTGGGCACTATTAAATTACTCCCGTGGCCGTTTTCATTAGGGCCACAACACGAATTCGCGTCGTGGCTGTTTTTAAATGCTCAGAATGCGTCGTGGCTTTTCTCGATTACCAGAACGCGTCGTGACCGTTTTCATTAGGGCCACGACGCGAATTTCGACGCGTCCGATTCACTATAACCACAACGCGTTGTGAGCCATTTTTTCGCTCACTGAGCCTTTTCGGTCTTTGAGCGTAACAATAATACAACTTAGGACATGTTAACGAAAAGATGAAGATTTAATATTATTAATAGACTAACAACACTACTTATCAAAAAGGTAAAATTATAACGTCACAGATGGTTGATGTAACTTGCCATAGCGACCGACAATCGAAATATGCATGTAGCAACTCCGGTGTTGTAAGTGTCCATTCACGGACTCTATTTCTTACCATCAGATGACCCTGTTTGTCTGAAGTTCTAAGTCCATAGGCGGTGGATAATTTCTACCATTAGATCATATAATCTGTCTGAAGTGTGCTCTAATATTCAATTTTGTTTCCTCAGGTCCTGGAGGCGGTTCGCGCTTGTCCGTTTCTGGTGACGCTGCACTACGCGTTCCAGACGGACGCCAAGCTACATCTCATACTCGGTGAGTGATTCGCTGTACAGGTAGGTTTGCCAGGTCGATAAGCCGGACAAAGCAGTCAGCTTAGCCGGACATTTTGGTAACCTAGTGGTTTGGTTGCCTGACTGTGACCGGCTTCATCCGGACGCCTGGCAACCCTATATACAGGCCGTGCAACTTTAAAATCGCTTGTCGTAACTGGAGGGCGCAATCGGTGTTATATTCCGGGATAAAATCCATAAATCTATACCAAATATCAGCAAAGTCGGTTCAGCGGTTTGACCGTGAAGAAGTAACAAACAAACAGACATGCTTTCGCATTTATAAAATTAAAAGCGGAAGAGTTTGTTTGTTTGAACGCGCTAATCTCAGGAAGTACTGGTCCGATTTAAAAAATTATTTCAGTGTTAGATAGCCCATTTATCGAGGAAGGCTATAGAGTATAGGCTATAAAATTATCACCCTAAGACAAATAGAAGCGAAGAAACAGAGGAAAATGTGGAAAAAACCGGGACAATTATTTGAAGGCGCTTATCTCGCGAACTTTTGGATAAATTAAATTATTTGGCACACATGTAGAGTAGACCACGTGAAGGTACATTGGCTATTTTTTTGCGTGAAAACGTACGGTTTCCGTAAAAGTCCTGATTTATGCGGGTGAAGTCGCGCGGAACGTCTAGTCATTAATATTTGCCCAGTAATTTCACCGCCTATTCATTGCAAACTCGAAACAAACACTAATACTATAGAGGTACTTTAGGTGACCTAGGTACCTAACTAGTAAACAAGTAAAAGTGTTTTACTGACGCGGCACACGTGGACGTATTGTTTTGGAGAGTTTGCACGTGTGTTTGGACTTGAAGTGGGTTTGGCGTAAGGTTAGAGAGGAAGCGGGGAAATGAAAGTTAGGTTAATGCTATTATTAAGGTGGCGTTAGCGACCGCGACCGACAAAAATTCTAATACACTAGAATCTAGATGTTCCGCGTGGCTTCGCCCGCGTAATTTAGAAATTTCACGGAAACCGAAATTTTACGCAAATGTCTTAAAATAGCCAAAAAATAGCCCATGTCCCTTCACGTGGTATATTCTTCATGTGTGCCAAATAACATAAAAATTGCTCTAGTAGAGTTTAAGATAATAAGCAATTTCAAATAATTTCCCCCGTTTTTTCAACATTTTCCTCTATTTCTTCGCTCCTATAAGTCTTAGCGTGATAAAATATAGCCTATAGCCTTCCTCGATAAATGTGCTATCTAACATTGAAAGAATTTTTCAAATCGGATCAGTAGTTCCTGAGATTAGCGCGTTCAAACAAACATCATAGATTACTATACTTTTTTACCTAGGCTGTAAGTTTCATTTTGCTCTATGCCACTACAAAGCAATGTCGGTAGAAAATGAAACCTATAGCGGATAGCCTAGGATCTAGGTCATTGAAGGGCATTTTTGTATATTTTTTTTGTCGCCTGTCGGTCGCGTTCGCTTGTCGCGTTGATCGGAAAGGTATATATAGTTTATAAGTACATACTTTAGGTAACCTATAGTTTGTTCGTTTTATGATGATATGCGTGACACATTATAATTGACAATAGTAGGGAAGTTACCTAAAAAAATTAATCGAATAATTTAAAAATATCGAATCACCTCGTAAAGGAATTGCAATCGAAATTATCGATTTCGTACTGATGTTTCAGAGTGACGCCGGCGATTTAAGATGGCCGCCCTTTTTTATCGATTTGATTTCGATTCAACTGTGTCAATCTCTATTGACATAAGTTCCGTTTCATGCATCTGACATTTTTCAAATATTTTCGTAACAATAATTTTATACTCCTATTTCAAAGTTAATATTTATAATTTTATATCAATAAGTTAGCATTTAGCAACTTTTCATTTTTATTCATTTACAATTACAGGAAACATTTATTTTTGTAGATGGAATATAATTTATTACATACTGATTTTTTTTTGTTTTCTTGTAAAAAAATCCGTAGCAAGGAATATGAGAACTGTCACCCATATCATCTTAGAACGAACAAACTATAGGTAATAAACTAACTAGGTAAAAGTGTTTTACTGACAAGGCACACGTGGACGAATTGTTTGCACGTGCGTTTGGACTTTAGTGGGTTTGGCGTAAGGTTAGAGAGAAAGCGGGGGATTTAAAGTTGTGATGATGATAATATAATGGGAGTTGGGACGTGGTTTATGAAAGTTCAAAGTAACTGCCGCAGTCATAGAGAATTAACCCATTAATTCCGAAGCGTAAGCGTGTAAGCGTAAGCGTGTAATAAAAAATGTTAAAAAATAAAATAAATAATTAATTACGTAAATTAATGAAGATTTTGACATAATCTTTATCATTATATAAAAGGCTTTGTCCTGAATGGCCGAAACCAGTAATTGTAGATACTTGAAATTTGGAGGGAGTATTCTTCGTATGACGTAGGCGTGCGATAAGAAGGGATTGTATAGTTAATTGTATAGAAAATGACAAGTTTTTGACAGGGAGTCAATGACCGCTACCGCCATGTTTCGCCGAGTACAGTATAGGAAACGTGAAGGTATTTCTATGCCTTTGAACATCCTCTGAGACACAGAACTGTAGTAGATGAATATATACGTGGGAGAGCCATGCTTCGGCACGAATGGGCCGGCTCGACCGGAGAAATACCACATTCTCACAGAAAACCGGCGTGAAACAGCGCTTGCGCTGTGTTTCGCCGAGTGAGTGAGTTTACCGGAGGCTCAATCCCCTACCCTATTCTCTTCCCTTCCCTCCCCTATTCCCTTCCCTTCCCATCCCTACCCTGTTACCCTATTCCCTCTTAAAAGGCTGGCAACCCTCCTGCGGCTCTTCTGATGCTGCGGGTGTCCATGGGCGACGGAAGTTGCTTTCCATCAGGTGACCCGTTTGCTCGTTTGCCCCCTTATTTCATTTAAAAAAAAAGTACACTGTGATAAACGACAACACAGATTACCAAAAGCCAAAATCAATTCGCCGACGTGTAATTCAGACAGACATTAGCGATTCGAGGTGAGGGTAGGTCAGGGTCTGCCTCTTCACCCCCTCCCCTTCTCCTCCCTCGCCGTCTGTCTCGGACATGCGTCAGTGTGGGTGAAATGAGGGGGAGGAGTGAATATAATGTGGATTATTACGATTGCGTGGGTGCTGGGACAAAGTTGATGATTTAAGACGGTTCTCTGACGGTTTTTTGATTGGCGAGCCGGCCCGTTCGTGTTGAGGTTTTGATACGACGTCTTTAAAAGTCTTATAAGTACTAACGTTACAAATGGGAAATTCTGTATATTTCTTTTTCACGCTGAAACCGTTAAATTGATTTTTAACCGACTTCAGAAAAGGAGGTTATCAATTCGACGCGTATGTAATATGTATATAATATTTCCAGAACTGCCCAATTTTCGTATTATATTATGTTAGTCTATATCAGCGTCTGAACAAATGAGCCAAAGCAAATTTAATTAAATAAAAAAATAATAATTTCAAAAGTGTATGTATCTAAGTTTTTATGTTTATGCTCGCATATCTCTGGAACTACCATACCGATTTCAGTAATAATTTTTTTGTTGAACTAGGTATTGTTCAACTTAGGGAATAGTGCAAGTTTCGTCGAAATCGGTTCAATAGTTTTGGAGAGGGTTAATTCTCAATCACGTACAATTTTGAAGTCGGTTTTATCTTTTTAAAATACAGTTATGAATTATGATATATTGAGTATAGTTTGAGACTTGGGAAAGGACAAAGGTGAGCTTATATGCCACAAAAAGTACGGATTCTGCGCTACATAATATGAATTTTTACGCTACGCAGGCAACATCTAGTGCAGAGGTTCCCAAACTTTTATTTCTCATAGACCACTTTAAACATTTTGCTGGATCCGGTGGACCCCACAGCTACAAAGGCCGGTCTAAATAGCGTATTCATCCAACAGTTGGTCCTTTAATTTTTTGTATTCTAAAGTTTGACTCACAAGTCACAGTACAAGGAACCAATAACCTTCACTTACGAGTGGTAAAAAGTATTCGCAAATATTTTCTTGTTTGTAGCTAGCACAAAAATTACCACACTTTTACTTATTTGTAAATCTCCTTGCTCTGTAATATTTAAGCTGCTATTAATATAATATTGTCTGCCTATATTAATAAGAGAAGTCAAATCGGGTCACCTAATTTTTATAGACCCCCCCGTTAACGACTCGTGGACCCCCATGGTACCCCCGTGGACCACTTTGGGAATCAATGATCTAGTGCAATAATTACTTTTATTCTTGATGCGGAATTATCGAATACAACTTAGATGAAAGCAAGATAGATTTTAGATTCAATTTAAACCCCAAATGTATTCGCTTTCGACCCTCATCAAGTTTTTTGGGGGTCTGTTAAAACAAAAGAAGTGGAGTGGTTACAGAAAAATCGATATGTTAGGGTAGGTTATATATATATATATATATATATATATATATATATATATATATATGTTAGTTTAGGTTTCAAATACGTAGGGGTAGTAAAATACTGTACTCAACTCAAGTACTTAAAGATTTGGGATGATTAAATAATTTACCAATTCAAGTATATATTTGAATGGCACATAATATTAGAATGGACAGAAGAATAGCCTAGGGAAATTTATTTATGTACAATCATTTCAGTATTTTTCTCTCTACTATAATTTGAGATTGCACCTACCAATTACCATGCCCTGTTAAGGCCGTCCCACGAGCAAACGACCTTGGCCATACATTTGCCGCGTTGCCGAGCGCGGCAAAACCCTATTATTTTTACTTAAGTGGGCGACTAACCCAAAATTGACGATTTTATAATTTCATTTTTATACTTAAAAATAAGTCCCAAATTGTTTCATTTTCTAAAATTAAATACTACATCATATTTCCAAGAGTTCAATCTGAGCAAAAACACGATATCTTAAAATTTTCTTGATAGAAAAAAATCACAAAGATGCATCTGATTTTCACGAATTTTTCATTTATTGTCATAACCGTGCATTGAACTAAGTTAATATTTTAACACATTGTATAAAATTCTATCATTGAGAGACCGATCTAGCGGATTTTTAAAATGTTGTATATTTATCGCGTTATTGAGAAAAATAATAATTTAGCGATGAATCCGCGTCGTCCTTTTCACTTGGCATATGAAAGACGGGCGTGAGTGTGAAGAGAGAAGGACGATGTTTGATTTTTTGCATTAGTCGCCCTCTTAACTTACTTCAAAATTGTCCTAAAAAAAATTAAAACGGGGAATATATTGTAGTTTATGATATTGTCGATCTATTGGCATGTGTTTCAAATAAAAGTAATTTGTAAATGCTAAGGAGATGCTGAATGTATGCTTGAATTTTAATAAATTGGTATCACTTTGGAAGCTCCTATCATGAGTATAATAAACAAAAATAGAAAATTTAAAACGGGGAAAGGAATGTTAATATACTGAAGATTATTGCTGTATTTTTATTATAACTTTGTAGCTTTCAGATTATGAGTTTATAAGGTTTTAAATAAGGTAAATTACGGAATCTCCGGAGGGAACGCCCTTAATTTCATCCACTTATTACAAAGCAAAGTCATAATAATTATTATTATACTTTAGGCAGTGTATGTGTTCTTTGTATGGAGTTCACTGTAAAAGTAGCAATGCCGTAGGAGTCACTTTTAGCATATTAATTTTCAGCGCTGCTACTTTCACATTGAATTCTATTTAAGAGTCACATACACATTACACACGCTAAAGTATTGTCACTTTTTTACACCCTTTATCTATCTATATCTATACATATTATAAAACAAAGTCGCTTTTTAGGGTTCCGTAGTCAACAAGGAACCCTTATAGTTTCGGCCTGTTCGTCTGTCTGTCCGCGGTTTTTCTCAGAGACTATATGACCTACAAAGCTGTGATTTGGCATGAATGCACATATTAATGATGCCAACAAAATGGTACATAAAATATTAAATAAATTTTTTTTTTAATGTTACCTCCCCTACACATCAAGCGGGGTTGAATTTTTTTTTCGCGCCCACCCCATCGTATGGGGTGTCGTTGAATAGGTTTTTTAAAAATATTATGAGTATTCATAGATCGTTTTCCGATTTAGGGATCCGTTTGTGAAATATTAAGTTTTAAAGTGGAAAAAATCGTTAGAGTCCAGTGTCCCCCCCTTCTACCAGCTAAACGGTAGTTTCTGGAAATCTGAAAAAAATTTCCTTTAAAAGCAACTGAGATGATGTTGTTAGTTGTAGGGAGAATGATGAGAGAGAGAGAGAGAGAATGATGAGAATGAAGAGATGAAGTAGAAAAAAATCCTTTAAAAGCAACTGAGATGATGTTGTTAGTAGTGTAAAACACGTTATAAAATAATTATTTACATTCATTGACCATACACAAATTTAAAAAAAAATGCGGTACTACGGAACCCTATATTGCGCGGGCTCGACATGCACTTGGCTGGTTTTAATTTTTTCCCTCATGTCCCTTTGTTCCCTTTAATCTTTAAAACTAGGCAACGGATTTTGATAATTCTTTCAGTGTTAGAAAGCTCATTTATCGAGGAAGGCTGTAGGCTATATTTTATCACGCTAAGACTAATAGGAGCGAAGAAATAGAGGAAAATGTGGAAAAAACGGGGGAAATTATTTGAAAGGGCTTATCTCGCGAACTACTGAAGCAATTTTTATGTTATTTAGCACAGATAAGAAGTAGACCACGTGAAGGATTATAGGCTATCGATTTTAATCATTTTTTCAGTGGCTATATATTTATACCCGTGCGACGCCGGGGCGGGTCGCTAGTATAGCTATATGATAGCCCCACTCAGAATTGTGGCACTATTTGGTCCATCGGCTCCATCCACATACTCCACCTCCGCGCCATTCACCACTCTCGTGCTGATTCATCCATCCACATCTAACGTCCACCTTCGTCCCCAGACTACGTGGCCGGCGGCGAGCTGTTCACTCATCTCTACCAACGGGAGCATTTTCAAGAGAGCGAAGTCAGGATATACATCGCGGAGATCATCCTGGCGTTGGAGCAGTTGCATAGGGTGAGTTGGACTGTCCGTACCTTTCTTTAGAAGGGGTTTTTCTATATCACCTTTTTAGATTGGTTAAAAGAAAGTTCTCTTTTGTAAAGCGGTTACACTTACACCCAAAAAGGTTAATGTATAAATTCTGTATAACAGCTTAGGAAAGCGTCTTGCTCTGGCTGCTTTTCGAGCGATTTTCTCCTTTTGTAAAGAAGCAAAAAATCGGTCAAAAACAGCAGAAATCTTGGCATACTCGCTGGTGTAAATGCCCAGTTAGCTTACTATGCCCAACTTTGTTTTGAGAAGTAATTTTGAAACCTACTAATGTAATCCTGATTTACAGACGATGCGACATTATTCCTACGCTAAAATGTGTCTTCAAAGCTGACTCTAGTCTCTCTTCCTCAGCTCGGCATCATCTATCGCGACATCAAGTTGGAGAATATTCTCCTGGACGCCGAAGGCCACATAGTGCTGACCGACTTCGGTCTCTCCAAGGAGTTCTGCGGGGGGGAGAACAGAGCGTACAGTTTCTGCGGAACCATCGAGTATATGGCGCCCGAGGTGGTGCGCAGCGGCAGCCAGGGACACGATATCGTGAGTAGACCAGTATACTAGCGAATAAGTAGTAGACCATAGTAATTGATAAGGTTACTTACTTAGGTGAATACTTAGCATGGCATTACGTATTGCTAAATGGCATTTCTGAGTATAAGATACTCGTAAGTAGATTAGTAGACCATAATAATGATAAAGGTGGTACTAAAACAGCTAAATGGTAGCCAAAAACACAATATCGTGAGTAGACCAGTAGATTAGTGAGTGAATAAGTAGAAGACCATAGTAATTATTGATAAGGCTGACTGATGATACTTCGCACGTTGCGGGTCCCAAGACAGTTTTAGCATGTCCCTCGGGCTCCCTGAGATCATATCAAAGGGTTTTCGTGGTTGGATACCGCTGTCGATCCTGGCGACACAGGAGATACAGTGGTGGGAATGTGTGGTGGGCCAAAGCCCGTTAAAAAAATACGATTTTGTGAACAGACCATAAGTAGATGATGATTGATAATTAAGAAAATTAGCTGGTGCCAAGACGTGTCAAACACAATATCGTAAGTAGACCAATAGACTAGTAGACGAATAGAGAATAGACCATAATTTTAGTTGATAAGGTGGTGCAAAATGTCGTAAAAGAAAGACTCCTTTTGACGCTAGACCTTTATCCTTTATCTCAACTTCTTGGAATTTACTGAAATGATTATGAATTCATTGCTCGAAGAAATGCTTGTGAGGAACACCAAAAATACTCTGATTCACCAATTAAGTTTTCCCTTGAAATGTTTTTTTGGTGTTCCGCCATCTTGGAAATTAATAATCGAAGGATAAACGAAGCAACATGTGACTTTAAATTGTAGAATCCAGGTACTCATGAATTCTTTCAAGCAATAAATGTCATTGTGTGTTTACGCAAAACTAAAATAGCCGAAGACGAGGAATTCTAGTGTCACCTTGCTGAAATTAGAGTAGGCGAGATATATTTAGAACGTGCGTGTGAGCGAGACGGGTATAGTTGAATGGGTTATGCGTTGCTAGGCGACGGATTCTGAAAATGAGATCGTTCGAAGAGGTTTCACCTGTGAATTGTGATGGGATCGTTGGAGAACCAACCTTCGGCACCAATGCCCTACTACCATCAGGTGATCTGTCTGATCGATTCCTGATTCATGAAGACGTGAGTGGAGGAACCACACAAGTGACATTTGCAACATACGAACAATTACCCATTTGAAGCCAAAATATAAATTATGTATTACTATTATACTTAATCGGCCACTCGATATTATATTGATTTATTTACATAAATATATATTTTTTATTTATATTGAACACTTTCGTATATATACTTACTTATTACTTACACTAAATCTCAATGTTATTTTATATAATTCATTATTTATTACAATTATTTTGCGAATTATTTTATTTAATTATTGTAAGTATGTATTTATTTACTTATTTATTTCTGATGGGTACTGCTTGTTGTCTGTCAGTCGCTCGACAACTGCTCAGGATCCACAGAATACCAGGGTTCACAGGATAACCTATACCGTGATCATAGCCTGAGTGTAATCCTTTTCGACGGTATATTCGCATCGCACTGCCTTACACTACTACGACCTAGTGTTGCTACACTAGTTCATTTTAAGTTCTTTATGTTCTTATTATTATTATCATTTTTTTTTTTCTTTTTTTTTTGCCTTTTATTGTTTGTAGAACTTTACTTTGTTTGTTTTTAATGTTTCATATATATTATGTATTTCAGTGTAGTGTGCTGTGAATGTGTGTTAAATAAATGTTTTATTATTATTATTATTATTATTAATTTGAACAAACCTTGTAACTTATCTACTTCATCACCTGGCTCATATATCTGGTTACCATAAAATCCATTTGAAATAATTTTTCAGGCCCTAAAACCTCAATTTATACAAAAAACTGGCAATTTTTTACTGTAAGTAACTTATTTGGTTCTTCCACTCACGTCTTCAAATCTTCTCTGTATTTTTTACCTTCATTACTTCTAAATTAATTGAAATATTTTTAACGTGATGATGACCTTGTATTTTAGTCTCATGGTGCCTCCAAAAAATGTTTGTGTGAAAAATTATTTAATTAATATTATGTTATTTAAATCGCCATCTTATTTGTATAATTACTTAATTATATTTCTTTCCTTGTATTTTGTGCAAAAACGCTCGAAGGAAGCTTCTAGGCAGGTTAAGAATTATGAAAAATGGCCTAAAATCATAAAATGGCCTATAATCGTAAATGAAAGTTACGAGAGTGAAAGAATAGAGAGTGCTATTGTGTATTTGGCACACACTTGGGCACTCGCAGTTGCGTAACTGGCCTGGTTTCAATTTAACCTGTGACTGTCACCGAAACCGGTGTGGGCTATCGTAATTGTCATTGGACTAGGTTCTGAACGTTTCAACTAGTATTGCTTCGTTTTCTTTTGCAATCAGGCGATATACAGCTCGTTTAGTAGGTTCCAATGCAACCTCAATAGCATCTACTAGTACAGCGCAGCCTAAAAGTATAACCGTAATTGTTATTGCTATAATAACTATAGCCTAGGCTCTTGCACTTTCCAACTCTTGTACTCGTTTGACTCTACTATCAGGTAATACACAGCTCGTTTGGTTGGTTCCTAATTCCAATGCAACCTCAATAGCATCTACTAGTACAGCTGATAAACAGCGCAGCCTAAAGCTATAACCGTAATTGTTATTGCTATAATATACTATAGCCTAGGAGGCGTTTCGAGTAATGCTCGTTCGCTTTTACTATCAGGAGAAACACAGCTCATTTGGTTGGTTCCAATGCAACCTCAATAGCATCTAGTAGTACAGCTGATAAGGCCGCAACTGGGTCATGGGTGCCGGGCGGCGCGCGCGTTTAAAACGTCACTTTCACCGTTGAGGGGGGGAGACGAAGAAACATAGCTGTGCTGCTTTGTGACGCTGTTTCAGAACAGCGTCACAAAGCAGCACAGCCTACGAATAATAAAACCTAAGGAAACGTAACTCCCATACTAATACAGTTTTAAATTTGGCTCCATTCGAACTGTCATGTAACGTCAGCCTTTATACCGCTCAAGGTCACCTAAATATTGCAAATGTACGAAAAGTGAACCTAAGGTACACTTTTTTGACAAGTATTTTGGAGCATGTTTTTTGACGGAGTTACTCCTCCTTAGTTTTTATTATTCGTAGAGCACAGCTATGTTTCTGTCCACCATGGCCTATGGTACCTCTTAAACCGGTTTAAGGGGTACCAAAGGCCATGGTGGACTACGCTGACTGTGATGCAGTCGTTAGCGTGATATCTATGATGATAGGGACGAATAAGAGATATTTTAACACGATTGCTCGCTGCGTCGCTGTTCTGACGGTTTATGAGACTTTTTGTCAAACGTCGAATAAAACGTTTTGTTTATCTGTCTATGCTGATGCTGATGCTACACTCGAGCGTGAAATTTCAGTAATAGGCGCCGGTAAGAGGGTCAAATTAAAAAAAAACGGGTTGCACTCCGGGAGTGCCGGCAGAGGTGAAAACTTGATTATTAACGTTGTGCATTTTTTAACCCATTTTTTATGAAAATCGATTATTAAAAAATCCATTTTTTTAATTAATCGAAACCCTTATTCGAGTTCGAGTTCGACACAAACACTACTCTCCAACCGTCTTACGGTTTTTCGATCAGCACGAGAATCTGACGCGAGTTTCACAGTTTTTACCCATCCCACAAAAGTGCTCAACGCCGCAACGCCGCTAAAGAAGTTTTCACTTCAAAAAAAAAAAACAATCTGATTGACGGAATATTGATGGTTATAAAAACTAAAAAGTTCATATTAAAAATATGATCAATCCATCAATCCGTGGGTTAGACGCTCAAATTTTTGTCAATCTTTACCGGATGGATCAGATTGATGAAAATTTGGCCGTCTTACCTGTGTCTTATAATTATTATAATTATTATATAGCGGTCATACGTATGAGAGTTACTACTACTATTGGTATTCTGTGCTATTGTGAAGCTGTCTATAGCATAATTGAAGACATGAGTGGAAGAACCAGGTGAGCAACAGTAAAAAAAATATCGTTTTTATGTGTAGCCAGATATGTTAGCCAGATAATGAACTAGATAAGTTACAAGATTTGTTAAAATTATAAAGGAAAATATGAGTAATTGTCATTATGTTATAAAATTTAAGTTAACTGGTTCTTCCACTCACGTCTTCAATTATTATGCTCGTTGGTAATTTGTTTTGAATAATCTTCACCTACACCTTGCAAAATTTCATAGGTCCAACAACTCTGGTAGTTTTGTTCATGAATAAGATATTTATTTGGTCATTGTTGTAAATGCAAATGTCTGATTAATGCAATGTTCGCACATTTACAATTCAAATGTACTCAACGATGGCTACGGAACTGAATATGAAGTTAAAAACAGAGTATCAACCGATGCCTGTTATCGTGGGATGCTGTATTTAGACTTTATTGATAAGACGCATGTGATTGATAGGTCTACTGCAGACCAAACCTTAGAGCAGTGCTAGAAACTAAATATTTCTTAGTTCTGACGTAGGAGAGCCATGCTTCGGTATGATTGGGCCGGATCGACCGGAGAAATACCACTAACTCACAGAAAATCTATTACCTATTACCCTATTCCCTCTTAAAAGGCCGGCAACGCACCTGCAGCTCTTCTGATGCTGCGAGTGTCCATGGGCGACGGAAGTTGCTTTTAATCAGGTGACCTATTTGCTCGAATGCCCCCTAATTTCATTTAAAAAAATCGTATACTGTCATCAAATATAAAGGAGGACCCTTGGGGATTAACGGAGGATCAAAAATTGCCTGCCAGGAATATTTTTCAGTAAGCGGGTACTCGGCATGAATATGCCAGCTTTTATTGTAATTACGATAATTATGGTGTTCTTGGTGATGACGATGACGATGATGATGATGATAATCCAAAACTGGCCATTCAAAACTCCGAATCATGAGAACCGTGGAATTCCCCGAGTGAAAGTGAGTGTGCCTTTCTATACGCCACAAGTAAAAATTCGTTGTGCCACCAAATATTCGCGTGAGCCTCTACGTGGGCCAAAATATGGGCCAGTACAAGCGAAATTCATAGAAAACTACATGACCCGGTGCACTTCGTGTCACTTCCTTCCTAATATAAACCTTCCCTGCGAACATTTCAAGGCTAAAATTAGCCAAATCTGTTCGACCGTTCTCGAGTTTTAGAAAGACTAACAAAATTTGAAAATCAATAGATATGTCGCAGTCATCTGGTTTAATCTGCGATTTGATTGAATGACTAGCGCATCTATTGAATGGCACCATTCAATTGAATGACTAAAGGACAACTCGTCAAGACGTTGACTGTGACGTTTAACGTTTTGACTAAAGGTCATTATAGTGAAGTCATTAAATGGGATGCTATAATTTTAAGTAGCCGTTGACGGGGTAGTAATAGGTAAATCCACGCTGTCATATTATTTATTGCAAATAAATCACTTAAAAGCAAATTTAATCGACAAAATATCAACACAGTGCTATCAGCTGTGCGATCTATTTGACGCCATCGGCCATATTTGTTTTAGTGACTAGTAGCGCCGCAGTGGGAAAAAAGTGAAATACGTTCAATTACATGACTGATTTCATGTCCGCTATCTTCAAAGAGCTATATTACAAATCGCTTACTAGTTGGACGTTGAGATAAGATCGTTCAATCGACGGTCGGCCGAGTCATTCAATTGAATGCTGTCATTCAATGAATACGCTAGTTATTCAATCGAATCGCAGATTGAACCAGATGACTGCAACAGATATATTGCCCCCATGATCGATTGTGCTTATTGACTTCGCAATCATCGTCCATCGTGGTCTAGTTAGAGAGTGGCCTTGGTAAGTCATCATTGTCTATGACGTTGGGCATCTTTAAATTATGTATTTACAAAAGACACGTCATTAAAATAGTGATGTGATCCATAAGTTAATATTGTAAATCTGAAAGTGTGTCTGTCGGTCTGTCCGCCTGTCTGTCCATATGTCTGTCTGACCATATGTTTGTCTGTCTGTTACCTCTTTACGCTCAAACCACTGGACCAATTTTGCTGAAATTTGATATGGAGATATTTTGAGTCCCGGGAAAGGACATAGTATACCATTTATCCCGGATAAACGAATTTTGAAAAAAATTAAAATTTGCACCGAAATTTTGTGCAGGTGTTAAATTCTAATGTGATAAATTAATATGCAACGAAATAAAAATACAAAGCATAATGCAATATGGCGGTCGACAACGCCATTTTGTTTTTAATGTTGTAAATTAAACGAAAGAGTTATTTGATAGCAGACATGTAACACACCAGAATAACCTTGTAAATTATTACTTCACAATTAAGTGAATAATGAAGATTTTCTTTTTGTTTTTATGAATCTGATTCTATTTCATCAAGATTTTTTTATTTACTTAAATTACTACAGAAACAGTAGTATATTATGAAGGCCATGAAGCATTTAAAAAAAATAGCTGGATGATATTATTATTTACTAACAAACTAACGCTACTAAAAGTAGGATACCTTCAAACGCAGGTTTTCTCTATCATGTGAGAAAAGACTTAAAAACTAATTATATTTAAAGAGGCATTTAAGTAGCTGTTGATGATGATTAATTATTGTTAGTACCTCTACAATTTTGCGCGAATCTCACGATCAGTGAAGTGAAAGCCGTTTTAAGTAGAGCGGAACTTAAATCACAATTGACAAACGCAAGAACCTAACAAAGAAAGGTTATTAATATCGTTTATTCTATATTTAATTTCGCATTGATACCCGCCCCGTCCGACGTGCGGCGGCGGAATGAGGTCGCGCGTTCCAATTTTGAAATTCGGCTTTCACTGACATTTATATTTTTTTTATGCGGCTATCGATGATAGGCTATGATATCGATTTGTGCGGGCTACTCCTGAAAGATTTCGGTATTTAGGCCATCTAATCTAGCGAGAATTCTAAGTACATTAGTTATGGCTAGGATCGGTTTCGTGTCGAACCTAAATTCGGTGTAGTCGAAAGGTCGCATTAAGGAGGTCGAGGCCGCATTCCTAAAATTGTAAATTAA
Organism: Lysandra bellargus; assembly: GCA_905333045.1. Classification (NCBI taxonomy): domain Eukaryota; kingdom Metazoa; phylum Arthropoda; class Insecta; order Lepidoptera; family Lycaenidae; genus Lysandra; species Lysandra bellargus. The sequence continues at coordinate 2,509,639 of HG995329.1, forward strand.
TTGTGACTAATTATTTATACGGCTGAGTTTTGCGTGTTGGTAGTGAAGATGAAAAGAATTGAGACAGTAACAAACTCGCAAATGCTACTGAAAAGTTAGTAAATGGTTGTAAAGGTTATTTGATTTTCCTCAGAAACAAAATATTAATACTGTCAAGTATACAGTATACACGCCATAGATATACAATGACTTGTCCTCGACTTAGACAGTTTACTTTACTAACGTATCAGACAAAGACAAAGTATTGTACAAATATATCGTCTGTGTATATTGATCTTTATATCAGTAAACTGTCAAAGGGACATTGCAACATCATCTCGTTAAAAATCTGTTAATTGAGCTGAAGTTTTTTTACCGTAACAGTGCAACTTATTAAAAAAACTTAATGAAGTAACAGCAATCGAACCATTAGACCTGATCGAAGCTGTCGATGGTTCAGCGAAACTCGATCCGTCGCGGTTACGTAAAGTGAAAACAATCTGGTTATGCCGCTGAGGAACTAATGAAAGTACCGCGGCCGCCATTTTGTTCAGTTGAAGATAAATTCAAGGATAAGAATGGCTTGAGGTCTTGATAGAAGATAAAACTTTGCCTATGAACTCGCGCGCTTTAAAGATAATCCCTAGGGAAACTCCTTTTAGGGCAAAAAGAAGGTTATGTTATGTGTGAATTACATTATTAATTTCTGCCATGCTAAGTTCCATCAAAATCTATTTAGTAGTTTTTACGTGAGAGACAAAACTGTCCATCCAGGAATACATCACAAACGTTTAAAATACATAGTAGGCTGTCAGCGCCCCTAAAGGCTATTTTTGGGATTTTCAAGGGCTTTCGATTCATAGAACCATAGTTATTACGTACAATCTACATAAGACTTAACTGTTATTTCCAAATACAAATAGTGAATACATACAACCGTAGTTGTCGTGATAAGGAATTGTTTACATATTATCCACTGAGGTCGGCTATTTGCGTCAAGAGCGCGGGCTTTCGCAAGGTCCTGTCTTAGTTCCTTTTTTATTCTTGTATAAAATTAAAATACGTATGAATTTTTTCTTGTGTAATATAGCACTCAACACGATAAAACTTAGAACTCAAGAAACTAGTGAATTGTCAACGAAATGTCCTTCATATTTGCCAGTAATAGGAATCATTCAATGTCTATGGTATTTTTGTTAGGAAATTACATAATAATAATTATTATTATGATATTTTCCGTAAAATAAAGAGATTTTAGTTGCCTCAGGCCCTCTCTTTACACGTTAACTAGAATTGTGCTAGAACTGTGTGCATTGCACAATGTTTGTGTACTGAGTGGGTAAGCGGGACGGAGTATGAAGGTTAGTAATTACATTCGTAGACTTGAGTCAACTTATGACCCAAGACACCTTTATAACTTTTCCCTAATATTCGTGAACGGCTATCCAAACATTGGATGGATATTGATCACTGCGTTTCTTAATTCCTGACCGGTCATGGAAATTTTAAGGCCAAACTTTACGGATTTAAACTAGTAGCATCACCCATGTGCGAGTGCTCGGCCGAAGGCAACATGTTTGAACAAACCGCGCATCATGTTCTCTGGGAGTGCAGTCTCTGGCAGGACGAAAGAACTACTATGCTAAACAACCTATTCTGTACATCTGGAGTCGCATACTACGGTGATCTCGTGGACAGCGCTAGGAACTTCCGTGCCTTCAAGCGTTTTTGTCACAATTATTATTGGCAACAGTCAAACACAATAAACTCCAATATTAACCTAGCTTTAGCTTAGGAGTCACAATTATTAACCTTATTTCCATGGTGCTCCCCCTTAAGTTCTTTGACTTTCGGTCATTGCAACTTCGTGCTGTCTCCCGCTTTTATGGGGAGGGAAATTGGAATCTTCCTACTCCTCCTATTTTCTTCTGATTAATTTCGTTGCGGGTCCCAAGACAGTTTTAGCATGTCCATCGGGCTCCCTGAGATCATATCAAAGGGTTTTCGTGGTTGGATACCGCTGTCGATCCTGGCGACACAGGAGATACAGTGGTGGGAATGTGTGGTAGGCCAAAGCCCGTTTATGACCCAAGAGGACCGTACATTTTACCATTATTATTGGATCATAACTAAGGTGATAACTAATCACCCATTAGAACCGTACGTTTTGCCGTAGTTCTGGATTATTCCTGCGAATAATCAAGGTGATACTCAAATAATTTATAATAACCCATAAGGACCGTACACGTTTTACCACGGCATTATAGTGTACTGATGTTTTCTGTTAACTCAAAGATTTTATCTTAACACCAAACACGAGTATACTCGATAACAGTAAAAGTAGTTTTATTACGACGAAAGTAGTTTAATACTTTTTAAAATAGCCACGTCGATTGAGGTCCAGGTATTACAGCAATTAAACGCTCCTTTATCGCAAGTACTACCTTATTTATGGTTTCATAAGGTTTATAATTATAGCATCGTGTTGACTTATACCCTTTGTTATATTATGCTTGTGACTTCGTGGTATAGCCGCCAAACCGCGCTTTCGCGCCGCCGCATATAATATCTCCAGCCTTATCTAGTTTTGTCGTGACGTTTCTTTGTAGTAAAACGTAGTTTACGTATCAAATCAAGAGTCTCATTGTGATTTATGACGTAGCTACAAGCGTAAACATCAGTTGTTAACTCTTTATTGACTTTTATTATTGAAACGTCATCAGAGTCATTTTTGATTTCAGTCTCGCCATTGTCTTTAATTTTAGCGTCATCGTCATTTGTAGTTCTAAAAGGCTCTTTTGACGTCACCATTTTGTAAAGTGTAGAAGCTCTTTCACAAAGAAGGGGCATATTTTGTGCGGAGCCTGGCCTTGTACCATGAAACTGTTTTGAGACTCAAACAATCGGACGAGAATGCTGCGTCCTACTTTAACAAACGTGAAATGACGTTGTTAGAGCAGGACGTGGCATTCTCGTCCGATTGTTTGAGTCTCAAAACAGTTTCGTAGTGTGTCTCCTGTACCCACCGCTAGCACGTTGATTGATATGTTAAATCTTAAAAAGGTCTGTAGATGTTGCGTTCTCGTCATTCTCATTATCTACCGATTTTTAACTATTATGGACCCACTTAAATATTTTAATCTTTTATTACGAAAATCATAACCCTCTTAACACAGTCAAGTAAGAATTAACGATGAAATTATTCCTGTCATTGAATACTCAACTTGCTAAACCGCGCCCCGCGTAAGTGGGTCAAAGGCGAGGAAACACGGTACGCTCGTTGTCTTTGGACAATGTATTTTATGAATTATGATTTAGTAGATGCCCGCGGCTTGAACGAAACTAGTTTGTCGCGCGGGCATAAAAAGTATCCTATGTCATTACTCCTTTCCCGGGACGCAAAGTTCTCCTGGATACCTAATTTCAGCAAAATTGGTTCGACGATTTGGGCGTGAAGAGGGTCACCTCTTGCGAATTGAAACGTTTTCACGTGCAAGCCGCTGAACCGCTTTTGCCTAAAGTTAAGGAGATACTTTGAGTCCCGGGAAAGGACATATTATATTATGATACTTTGTATCTCGAAAAACTGTACGGTTCCTGCGCGATAAATTAATCTTGGTGCAACGATGTTGCGGGCGTCAGAGTATATTAGTAATATGTCCATTGACTTTGGCAAAACATACTTTAAGGTAAACCTTGGAACTTGGTCATCTAGCTCATGTGTCTAGCAATACATGGATTGTTTTTTGAAGTGAAAACTTCTTTAGCGGCGTTGAGCACTTTTGTGGGATGGGTAAAAACTGTGAAACTCGCGTCAGATTCTCGTGCTGATCGAAACACCTTGGAAAAACCGTAAGACGGTTGTAGAGTAGTGTTTTGTGTCGAACTCGAACTCGAATTGAATGTAAGGGTTTCGATTAATTAAAAAAATATTTTTTTTTTAATAATCGATTTTCATAAAAATTGGGTTAAAAAAATGCACAACGTTAACAATCAAGTTTTCACTTCTGCCGGCACTCCCGGAGTGCAACCAGTCTTTTTATTTGAAATAATTTTCCCGTACCTACAAGTCTATTCATGAAAAACCTACTAATAGGGGTATTCATGCAAAAAAGACAGTTTCCAAAATTTTAGTTACCCACTTCACCCACTCATGTAGGAAGTTACTAAAGAGTAAAGAGTTTGCTTCTCAACCCTCGCCACCAAATTGCACACTTCCGAAACTCGACCTTACAGTGTTCGACATTGACCCGCTGGCCCAGTCCTTAATGCCTATGTGACCTACTGCGTTATGGAATGGGTTAGTAATTTAGTTTGCTTCTTCGTCTTCTTTTATTATGGTGACCTTTTATATTTTTGCCAATGTCTGTTTTTGAAGGCTTTGCCTATCTCAATTCCTTAATTGCTAATGTGACCTACTGCGTTATGGAATGGGTTAGTAATTTTTCTTTTTTTTTTTGGGTTCCGTACCCTAAAGGCTAAAATCCCTATTAGTAAGACTTTGATGTCTGTCCGTCTATCTCCTGGCTGTGTCTCAAAAACGGTAATAGCTGGAGTTAAAATTTTCACATATTATGTAATACTAGACGTTCCGGCGGCTTCGCCCGCGTAAATTAGATATTTCACAGACAAATTAGTCCACAAAAAATAGCCTATGACCCTCCACGTGGTTTACATCTTATCTGACCCAAATTACAGAAAAATTGCTCTAGTAGTTCGTGAGATAAGCCCTTTCAAATAATTTCCCCCGTTTTTTCCACATTTTTCTCTATTTCTTCTCTTCTATTAGTCTTAGCGTGATAAAATATAGACTATAGCCTTCCTCGATAAATAGGCTATCTAACACTGAAATAATTTTTTAAATCGGATCAGTAGTTCCTAAGATAAGCGCGTTCAAACAAACAAACAATCAAACAAACAAACTCTTCCGCTTTATAATATTAGTATAGATGTAAAACTGTATCCTCAATGCTTATATGACCTACTGCTGCATTATGGAGTGGGTTAGTAATTTTGTTTACTTCTTCGTATTTTGTTATGGTGGTATTTGTGGCTTTCCAATGCCTATGTGACCTACTGCCTTATGAAATGGGCTGGTGATTTTGTTTGCTTTTCTTCTTCCTTCTTTTATTATGGTGACCTTAGTGGTTTGCCAATGCCTATGTGACCTACTGCCTTATGAAATGGGCTGGTGATTTTGTTTGCTTTTCTTCTTCCTTCTTTTATTATGGTAACTTTAGCGGTTTGCCAATGCCTATGTGACCTACTGCCTTATGAAATGGGTTTGTGATTTTGTTTTTTCTTCTTCCTTCTTTTATTATGGTGACCCTAGTGGTTTGCCAATGTCTATGTGACCTACTGAGTTGTGGATTGGTGATTTTGTTAGCTTTTTCTCCTCCTTCTGTGGTGGCCTAAGTAATTTCTCAGTGTCTGAGGCATTTGTCGTTGAAGGCATTACCAGCAGGGCTAGCATAACAACAGTAGAAATGGGAAAGAATTGGCATACTGACAGATTTTATCGACAAAATGGCGGATTTCCATTGTCTAACTGTCACTTTGTCTATTCTTCCGTAGAAAGAAACCGTTTCTATGGTGACCATGCTACGCCTCTATGCTAAGTTGTTATTATTGTTCTCTTGATTTTGTCTTCATCGTTTCACGTTTTTTTAATATTCTTCTTTTATATTTCTCCTTGGCATTGTAGTTTTTAACCTTGGTATCTATGTTATCGTATTGATTGTGTATACAGACGACCTTAAATCAATAAAATTTGTTAACCGATTGTATAAGTTTCAATGTCGTGTTTTAAAAAAAAACTGTCTTAAATTGTTGATGGTCTTTTTTTTTCTTCATTGCTTGCCTAGGTTGCTAGTATTGAGTCTGGACTATTTTTAAACGTGTCTTTTATATAATTTTCCTAAAATTCAAGTATTTAACCTGTTTCTTCATAAATTATCTCTACTTCTAAATTTAAATCTATGTAAAAACATGCTAGGTTTGTTTTTATTTGTTTTATTAAATCACAAACAACGCATTTGACCTTTAAAAAACCATTTGTCACTTTCAAATTGACCTTTAAAAAAATCTTCCCGATCTGTCACTTTCAAATTTCGAACGCGAGCGGCCATCTTGCCCGCGTAATGTAGCGGTGCACGTAATCGGTTTCGCCGCTCGTAACGGATGACACAAGGAGTTACGGTACTACAGTCCGAGCATGTTATGTCGGGCCGTAGAGTGAAGCTGAACTCGCACTGACGTAGAGCAGGCGCTGGGTAGGGAGATTATGCAAAATATGAAGACTGCGTTTTGTGTAAAAGCATGCAAATTATGATACTGAATTTTGCCAGGAGTCGTTAGGCATACATTAGACGGTAGGTTTTACCATAGTCATGACTGTGACTTATGGATAACCTACCGTGTAAGAGCGTGACTGACGGTTGCATGAAGCTGATTGATGAAAATCTGGATATTTTGATTTTTGCTTCATGCAACCATCAATCACGAATTTTGACTGAGTTTTGTCACATGTGACAAAATTGGAAAAAAAATAAAAACGTATACCTTTGAAAATTTTGGCTTTGACTAACATAAAACTGTAGAGAATTGAGGGACCGTCTAATACCATTCGTCAGTCCATCAGTCACCATCAGTCAAACATAATTCATGACTGACGAAATTGACTGACGCTTGCATGCCCGTGTAATGGATGCCTTATAGTGTCCATTTGTTGTTTACAAAAAAAATAATATGGACCAATGTCCAATACGTCTCTTGGCAACATTCCGTATCATTATCTGAAATTCTGTATGCTTTTCTGAATTCAAATCCATTTACAGAATGGGGTCCTCACCATTTGCATACTCAACTCTACAAAACAACCGTTCTAACGGACCAGGCTGTAATATTTCAGGCAAAACGCATAGCATTGACAGATTTTCAGTCCAGTATACTACCAGAATGTGCTTGCTATAGCACTATTGATACAAAGGGATGGCAGAAGAAACACCGCACAAACGCAAATCCGCCGCATGCCTGACACAAAGTGCGATAATTCAGAAAACATTTTTCAAGCTACTTGAGCAGATTTTTGCGTTCCGACTCGGCCTTGCGACCCGTCATAGCGTGCGCGAACATTAGTGGGGCAGCGACTTTCAACGCGCACCGCTCGGGTAACATCGGATGACTTCGGAAATATCACAGTACAACACAAAAGCCACCGTATATTTAAATGTTAAGGTTGAATTTCGTATCCTAATGAGTGTCTTCGTGGATACTTCCTGTCAGTTTAATTGGAACTTCATCTCGTTCATTATAAGGTTGGTTTTTGAAGAGTAGCATCAAAGCAACTGAACCGGATCTAAACTCTATGCAATTTAGTAAAAGTTTTGCATGGGAATGTTTTTTTTTTTATTATTCGTGTTACGGTATTCTTCGCCTCTTTTCTTGTTTTTTTTTAAAAATAGAATACAGTTTAATATATTTTAAGAGGAAGAGAACATTGTTGGAACAGGTTATACCTTCTGAGTTCTGAGGTTTTGGAAATAACTAGATGACGCCCGCTCTCCTTTGCGCTAAAATTCGTTTATTTAAGAAGCGTACACTTTTCCGGGATAAAAAAAATCTTATGTCCTTTCCCGGTACTCAAAGTATCTCCATACTAAATTTCAGCGTAATCGGTTCAGCGGTTTGGATGTGGAAAGGTAACAGACAGATCGCTGAACTGATTTTGCTGAGGTATGGAGATACTTTAATTAGGGCATATGAAGCCATCAATCTCGGAAAAATGTACGGTTCCCGCGCGATAAGCTAATTTTGGCGCAACCTAACTTACTCTGGGTATCACATACATAGTATAAAACAAAGTCGCTTTATTTGTCCTCATGTCCCTTTGTTCCCTTTAATCTTTAAAACTACGCAACGGATTTTGGTGCGGTTTTCTTTAATAGATTAGAGTGATCATGAAATAGTGAAGAAATACTATTATTTTTGAGGTTACTGGAAGAGGAACTTCTCAAAATCTTCGTCTTGATGATCTATTATAGGAATTCGAGCATTTCCTCGATCTTTCTGTTGGTTTAAAATTCAATTTGTTATTATTTTTAGCAATATTCCGCGAAAAAAACTTCCACCTTTAAGTAAATGAGTGAGTGCACGCATAGGCATGCGTACAGCACCTCCCTCCTCCCACACTGCCTATGCAAAATAATAACAAATTGAATTTTAAGCTATGGATTTCCGCAAAGTAACGCCTGATTGAATTTTAAGCTATGGATTTCCGCAAAGTAACGCCTGATTCTATTAACTTTCTGTTGGTTCTCGATGTTGCCTCAATTCTCAGTCCATTCTGCTCTGTGATTTTACACCTTTACATTGAGTTTACAGTTTGTCCGTTAGTGAAAGTTTAAAAGTGAAACTGCGATGGAGGTGGTGTTGTTTTTTTTGGCAACTAAAGTAGCAGTTTTTGCCATCAAAATTTTTGAAAACTAAAGCAGTGGGATTTGCCACCAACTTTTTTGGTAAACTGAAGCGGTGATATTTGCCATTAATTTTTTGGAAACTAAAGCAGTGGGATTTGCCATCTGTTTTTTTGGAAACTGAAGCAGTGGGATTTGCCACCAACTTTTTTGGTAAACTGAAGCGGTGGTATTTGCCATTAATTTTTTGGAAACTAAAGCAGTGGGATTTGCCATCAATTTTTTTGGAAACTGAAGCGGTGGTATTTGCCATTAATTTTTTGGAAACTAAAGCAGTGGGATTTGCCACCAATGCCACCACCTTTTTTGGAAGCTAAAGCGATGGGATTTGCCATTAACTTTTTTTGGATAAAAAGGTAATGGACAAGTAATGCTGATGACTTTGGTATTTTGGGCGATATTTCGTTGTAGGGCAAATTTGAACTAGATCACAGCTTTTTGGGCTATGAGACTAGCACATGGAGTTTTGGAAAGTAAGTCATTTTAGGTGTGTCGCACCTAAAATGACTTACTTTACACAACTTTACAGCTTAGTCATTATTCATTAGTGGTTTGAACCATCAAAGCTCAAATTACTAGCTAGTAGCTAGTCACATACACAAAACATTATAAAATGTAAACATTAGTATGAAATGGCTAGATTCGTGGTTAAGAGTCATTTAAAAGTATTAGTATGATTTTCGCCATGGCATGGCGATGTCTCCCGGGTGGATTAAAAATAGAAGTTTTATTCGCGACCTGATAACGGTACATTCCGTCTCGAATAATGGCCCAATGCCTGCCATACACGCTACGGTCCACCGGAGAAGTCCACCTGTGCAGATATCCCTGCGCAGGTAGACCGGAATGTGTGTGGGAATAGACCTGTCACCTGTGCAGTTTTTTGGAACTGCCTAAGCGACCGGCGCAAAATCTATTCCTACACACATTCCGGTCTACCTGCGCAGGCATGCACAGGTGGACCTCTCCGGTAGACCATAGCGTGTATGGCTTACATTAGTCAAGACTCAAGAGCCAGCGATAGACTCGTCATTTTATAAAAGCTGAAAGTTTACCTGTACATGACCCCTATAAAGGTGAGAACGATCAGCAACTATGGAGTTTCGGTAGCGGTCACTTTAGGAGTTCCGGTGCTGAAGGTCTACCAGCAGAGCTAGCATAACAGTAGACGTAGGAAATAATCAATATACTGACATATTTTATCGACAAAATGGCGGATTTCCATTGTCTAACTTTGTCCTGTCTAACTGTCACTTTGTCGATTCTTCCGCAGAAAGAAACCGTTTCTATGGTGAGTGGTGACTGCTCAATTTTTTTTCTCATTTTATTTGGAATAACTGTAGGAATCTCGTCTTATACTGTCGGATATTTTTGACAGTTGCTTCCCACTTCCAGACCACCTCAAAGTCTAAGATTTTTAAAGTTTTTTTTTTTATAAAATAAGAGGGCAAACGAGCAAACGGGTCACCTGATGAAAAGCAACTACCATCGCCCATGGACACTCGCAACATCAGAAGTGCTGCAGGTGCGTTGCCGGCCTTTTAAGAGGGAATACGCTCTCTTCTTGAAGGTTTGCAGGTCGTATAGGTCCGGAAATACTGCTGGTGACAGTTCGTTCCAGACTTAGATGTCTGTTGGCACAAACATTCAGAAAAAGTATATCTTTCAGCGCTGCTACTTTCACAGTGAACTCTATATACAAGGGACACTTCACACCTCATGTTTTTTAATTAAAAGCAGCTTTTCATTTAAATTTTGCTAGAAACGTTGCTAAAACACTTATTTTCATAAAATTAGCGCTACCTTTGGCAAGGTACAGTATATCAAGGTTATACAAATTATTGTAAACTCGACTTTAATACCATATAAATAAGGTAGGTTTTCACCTAAACTTAATATCTATTTACGAATAGAGTACGTTTTCGCCTGCAGCACTTTACACAAATTGCGGTTAAGAGATCGATTTAAAAGGAACTCTAGCTCAATACAAATAAAGTACATTTTTGCTTACACCACGTCTTAAACATCCAGAAAGTGGTTAAATTAAAATCAACCCTTACCATCATTATGAACTATAACGTCATACTAATAAAGTACTATTTCGCATACACTAAACCTTAAACCTCGAGGCTAAATGATTAAATTAAAAGCAACTTTACTGTCATACAAATATAGTACAAATTAAATTACACCACGTCGGAACTCGTACACATAGATATTAAGACCGCTTAGTAAAAATCTACTCTATCATTAAAGAAATAAACTACATTTTCGCCTACGCTAAATCTTATACCTTGAGGGTAAATAATTAAATTAAAAGCAACTCTATCGTCATACAAACAAGGTACATTTTCGCCTACATATAATCTTAAGCCTCGAATCAAAATAATCAAATTAAAAACAACTCTATCCCCATACAAATAAGGAACACTATAGCATGTGGGTCTCCGAGGCCGCGGAACGGGGTCAGTAGGTCAGTGGGTCCCGCGACCGGTCCGCGAACCGTGAACTTGATAGCGCACAAGGTTCGAATCCCGTTGGACTGAAGAAAAATTATTAAAGTATCGAGAAAATAAAGTATGGCACTCGGGGACTGCCGCGGTAAAGCTATAGCATAGCATTTTTTATCACCTAATGCAATCATAATTCGTCTGGTCGCACGCACACAAACACCGTGCCGAAGTATGGGAGTGTTAGGTTTTTTCGTTACGGATTTTCTTGATTTTTTTCAAAGCCTGCGGTAAAAGCTATGCAAAAGCTTAAAAATTTGGGGTGAAAGAAAGAAAATAACTCAGGAAATAAAGAATCAAGTGTTGCTTAGGAGCAGAAATATTATTATTCTTCTAGAATATGATGCCCGCAACTCCGTTGCGCCAAAATTCGTTTATCGCGCGGGAACCATACATTTAACCTGGATAAAAAGTATATTATGTCCTTTCCCGGGACTTATCTGCGTACCAAATTACAGCAAAATTGGTTCAGCGTTTTAGGCGTGAAGAGATAACAGACAGACGGACAGACACACTATTGAATTTATATTATTAGTATGGATAATTCGTGTTTTCTGATGGACAGATCAGAAAGATAGACAACGAAGTCTCAGTAATAGAGTCACGTTGTTCTTTTCAATCAGGTCACCCGTTTGCTCGTTTGCCCCCCTATTTTAAATTACTTCAAACAGTAGCTACAATGTTTCACAGTAAAATCAGTCAGAAGTTGGTAACAATGAGTATTGCACAAGGTAGGTTGTCGCTTACACAATTATTGTGGCGCAATGGTAGATATAGAGAGCGGTAGACATGGCCACCGCTGTGTCTGGTATAGGCCACGCACGACATAAAGATCTGTCGTCTGAAATGGATGCGAAAGGCTTCGTTGTAGGTGTAGAGAGCGGTAGAATCGGCCAACCGCTGTCTCAGGTATAGGCAACGCACGATTTATTGATCGCTCGGTTGAAATGGATGCGGAAGGCTTCGTTGTAGGTGTAGGGACTAGAGAACGATATACACATTATACGGCCAATTGGTATCTAAGATATAGGCCACGTACGATTTAAAGATCGCTCGACTGAAATAAAGTGGAAGGCGTAATTGTAGATGTAGAGACTAGAAAACGATATACACATTACACGGCCAATCGGTGTCTAAGATATAGGCCACGTATGATTTAAAGATCGCTCGACTGAAATGGAAGCTGAAAGCGCAGTAGTATTGTGTTATGCTAATAACTGCAATCTTCACGCTACTAAAAGCATGACCAGCATTAGGGTGGGTTTCCACTGACGCGGAGCCGGGCGGAGAGGAGCTTTGCGGTGCCCGAATTGACCAATCGTGCTTATCCATTGAAGTGGAGCGAAGATTTCGAGCATGGTGATTGGTATTTGACCAGTATTTAAATGTTTTGTTCGACGTTTGACAACATTTCTGTCAATATTCTGATATGACGTGTGCGACATGTCGGATTGTGGTCCGATTATTTACTGTATCTGCTAGTGGCGCCCTCTACTCCTACCTCTGCGTAATATTGCCTATTTCATACATTATAATAATATTATGACATCTCTCTAACCACATCAAGTCATGTCTATAACTCTCTATGTCTACGCCAACTCGATGGTATCGATTCTGGCACGATTTCTGGCTCTATGACGAATGGATTCGAATCGCCGTGGTAATCGGGTAATGGGGTTGGGAAATCCACCATGGATGGTGGGATTTGGTGGTGGACTGTGGTGGGCTGTGGTAAACTTCAAGGTTTATAGCAATAAAACCTTACATTTCCGCACGATTATCCTGTTTTTTCCCGTCTTTACAAGTTCCTCCAATTTTAGCAAAATCGGTTCAGCGGTTTGGGCGTGAAGAGGTAACAGACAGATAGACACACTTTCGCATTTATAATACTAGTATGGGAGTATGGATTATGAGTCCTCGATAAAGCCAAAAACTTGAGAGGTGTCAAGAGACACCCGGATGGAACGAAGTTATAAAAAACGCCATCTAGTTGACGCCCAAGAATACTATCAACGCCCTCTGCCCCTACTATGCAGGTACTAATAAAAAAGTGTCGTTACAACTTTTTCCGTCTAGCCCCCTTTTGCAACGCGCGATAAGGAACTTCGTTCTTACTTCCCAGCACCTACTCTATCTAGCGTTTGCCTAAAGCTGTACGATACACCTAGCTGTTGACTATGCATCAGTGTTGGTGTAACCAGCGCCCCATTCCATTTGTCTATAGAGGTCACTCGGCCAAGTATTGTTCCGATTCTAATAGTGGCCATATTGGCTCGCTGGTGCCGCGGTGGTGTGTCGCCAAGCCAAAATAATACCTCCCACACCGGTTTCGGTGACGGTGGCCGGTTTCATTGAAACCATCTTATAGTGTGGTGTATCCACAATAAGCGCCACATTCCTGCATCGCGCTATCGAAGTTTTCTAAGTACGTGGGTCGATACGACAGCTGAAACCAATCCACGTGATTGGCTTCGGCTTCGGCCTGACCGAGCATAAAACCTCGCTCGGTCGGAAGATCTTCCTTTGTGGCCTCTACGCATATAGTTCCCGCAATGTTTGCAGTGTCCAGCTGTACGCAGTAAATGACAGTTGAAAGTGGCGCTAGCTGCAGCAAATGAAATAAATTATTACTGGAATATAAATTATTACTAGAATCACTAAGTTAATACCAATATGTTTTGAAAAATATAACCTAAAATAGCTGAAATAAAAGTTGCTAAATGATTTAAAATTTACCTTGTTGCTACTGTAGCGCCACCTTAGTTTAGCTTTAGTTTCACCCTAATTTAACGCATTTCCGGGGACACTTTTTACATACAGAGATATTCATCCTAGATCTACACTCCATAGTTTGCAGTACACGTCTAGACTCTAGAGAACTCTATTCCGTCGATTCTAATCCGTCGATCACCAATTCCTGAAAATCTTTTGTTATCGCCCATATAAGTCATAAGTCATAACCCAGTGGGACGGTTATAGACCGACACGACTGGCGAGAGATCAGGCGCAGGACTTTACATGCCCATCCGACGCATGGATCATCTTACTTGGTGACCGGGTGATCAGGTGACCGCTGACCAGACGGCATTTATCTAAATAAACTTGGAAATCGGGAATCGATCCCACGAACTCCTAAAGCCAAGATCTGACCACCAACTACTGGGCACTGAACCACAGAGGTTTTTAATGTGTGTTATAGAAAACGTTGCAAACGACCTTGCACGATTATTCTGTGAAACATTGCCGTGCGGCAGCCAATGTCAAACGTATTTGCACAATTATTTCGGCCACTCAAACGCCACTCAACTTGAGAGTCTCTTATGTGTAACAAAACTAAGTGATAATACTTTAGGGTGTGTATGTGTTCCTTTTCTAGAGTTCACTGTGAAAGTGGCAGCGATAAAAGAGCAATTTTTTGTGATTTGAATGGGCAAATTACGCTGGGGCTCTTGCCCATACAAATCACAAAAAAATCGTCCAAGTGCGAGTCGGACTTGCGCACGAAGAGTTCCGTACCGCTATAGAGCAAAAATAGGCCAAAAATAGTTTTTTATATGGGAGCCCCCCTTAAATTTTTATTTTGTTAAGATATTATTATTATTTATTAAGGTACACGTATATTTAAGATTTTTGTGAAAATTTCAAGTGCCTACCTGTTGCTATTTCGAGCAAAAAAGGCCGAAAAAATCACGTTTGTTGTATGGCAGCCCTCCCTTAAATATTAATATTATTTTGTTTTTAGTATTTGTTGTTATAGCGGCAACATATATACACAATCTGTGAAAATTTCAGAAGCCTAGCTATAGCGGTTCTTGAAATACAGACAGACGGACAGACAACGAAGTCTTAGTAATAGGGTCCCGTTTTTACCCTTTGGGTACGGAACCCTAAAAATTGCTTTTTCAGAGCTCCTGCTTTCACTGTGAATTCTATAGAAAAGGAGCACATAAACACACAGTATAATCAGTTATCACTTAGTTTTGTTACATACATGAAGGCCTAGATAATGAGGAAGCAAAATCTCACCTTGAAAAATAATCGCCGATTTTAATGCTTTACAATCTACCTTATTAATTATGTTGGTTTGTTAAAATTTCAGACCTTCCATTTCAGTAGATCCTGTAGATTTTTCTAGAAAAAACTACGCCACTAACTTAATTTAAACTTTATGCTTATTGTACTTAATAAATGTGATTTTCCAGTAACGCGATGTTCTTGGCATGGACGAGGTTTTAATAAGGCCACGTTCTAGAAATTGCTAGAAGGAATGTTCATTAGGGAATAGGGATCTTGAGAAATCTTACGCCTCGAATGACGTTTTACTTCTTTTAACCGACTTCCAAAAAGGAGGAGGTTATTGTTATTACTTATTGTATAGCCAAATACATAATATTATAATAATAACTGATAACTCCCACACCGGTTTCGGTGACGGTTCCCGATTTCATTGAAACCAAGGCCAGTTACGCAGGAGTAATTTTATAGTGCCCAAGTGTGTGCGCAGTACACAAGAGCACTCTCTATTCCTTTTACTCTCATAAGTCATAACTCATAACACAGTGGGACGGACGACCGACACGACTGGCGAGAGATAAGGCGCAGGACCGACTTTTTTAACTGACTAGCTGACTCACTTGTCAGACAATCAGGTGATCAGCCTGTATTGTCCTAACCAAACTTGGAAATAACATGTTTCCAACGCGGGAATCGAACCCACGACCTCCGAGTCAAGAGCCGAGCTCTGAACCACTGGACCACGAGCCAAATACATGACATAACGGTGGCCACACACCATCCTTCCTATCGTCCAATCGGCATGACGCTACCCATTGGATTTGGACGATAGGAAGGATGGTGTATGGCCACCATTAGACATTGAATTTCTCATAGAGACATTGAAGTCAAAAGTAATTATTTCAGCGCTGCTACTTTCACAGTGAACTTTATACAGGCGACTCATACACATTTTAAAGTATTATCATTTATCAATTTGTTTTGTTACAACATGTATACATAAAGTACTGCTAATAGAATTTCTAATACTAATACCAACAATGACAGATTTCAGGGACAAACTGACAGATCTCTGGGACCAACCCATTGATTTTAGAATATCTCTATCTCTCTATTACTCTAGAACAGGGGTTCCCAACCTGGAGGCAATTACCCCCGCGAGGGTAAAATAGCTATTGTAAGGGGTTTCTCTAATAGGCCATTATAGGGGTAACAGCTCTAAAAAGGTTGGGAACCACTGCACTAGAAACTCTTCTTTCCTAAAAGATGCTTTCTTCTAGAAGTATCTGTATACAAACAGACTGGCACAGCTGATAACCGGTTAGCGATAGTGATACGAGAAAATCAGTGCTAGGGCTGCCACCAACGAGATTTTTAAAAATTTTTTTTTTGTTGACCTTAAAGGCTTGGATTGTATTATTATAATGGAGAGGTAATAAAAACGTTGTTGTTTAAAGATATACTGTATATTAAAAAATCATAAAAATTGGTCGAACCTTTTTGCTGGGATTTTGCTAAGTTTATGTGACACGAATCAGGATATTTAATAAGATTTTGTGTAATAAATATAGCGTTGTTTCTCAGAAGTCAGAAAAAAATTTACGGAACTACTTTAATATCCATACTAATATTATAAATAAAATATGCGGAAGTGTGTCTGTCTGTCTGTCTGTTACCTCTTCACGCGTAAACCGCTGAACCGATTTGCAGTGCATGAAGATACTTTGAGTCCCGGGAAAGGACATAGGACACTTTTTATCCCGGGAAAAAAAACGGTTCCCGCGCGATGTACGATTTTTGGCGCAACGGAGTTGCTAGCGTCATCTAGTTATTTACATAAATATTTAAAAAAATTGAATGCTATTGTCAAGTTGAAGTGTTTCAAAAATTGTTTCAAAATTATCGTCAATTTAAAAATAAATTGTTGCTAAGTACACGTGTTAAGGAAACGTAGGATTTAATTATATACACTTTCACTGCAAAATTTCGCCCAGTTATAAATATAAACGCGTTGAAACACTTTCATTTGCGAATTTTTATTAATGCATTTATTTTGTGTATGTCATATTGATATATCTGTTCTAGTGGTTGCATAAAAACTGTTATGTTAGTCTATACCAGAGGTTCCCAAACTTTTTTCTCATTGTATCATGTATGTTAGTCTATACCTGAGGTTCCCAAACTTTTTTTTCTCTGCTTCTGCTTTGAACAGTTCAAGGCCACGCGACGTATTCATCCAACAGTTGCACATTTACTTTTTTGTATTGTAAGTTTGACTCACAAGTCACAATTCACAGTACAAGGAACCAATAAGCTTCCACTTCGGAGTGGTAAAAAGTAAACGCAAATATTTTCTTGTTTTGTAGGTATTTAACACAAAAATTACCACACTTTTACTTATGTTTAAATCTCCTCGCCCTGTAATATTTAATGTGCTAATATAGTATTGTTTGCCTATATTCATAGGACGACTTGACTTAGTCGCGTCACCTAATTTTTATAGACCCCCGTTAACGACTCGTGGACCCCCATTTTTCTTCACGCAAGCGTAGACCCCTGTCGGGATCCCGTGGACCCCTGGGGGTTCACCTGGACCACTTTGGGAATCAATGGTCTATACTTTGTAATATTACCAATCAAAAACGCCACTGAACATATTTTGTCTTGACTTCTCTGGTATTTCAGATGGCATGTCAATTACGTAAAACATAATTAAAAACGTGGATGATGTAGATATAGCTAGAATTCATCATCTAGATTCTAGCTCATACAAAAGATCCACATTTTTTATTCTAAATTATTTTTCCAGTCCTAGCCTCCATTTTTTCAGTTTATTCAAAAAACGTCAATTTTCAATTTTTTTGTTAAATAGACACCCATTTAACATCCACTTACATCTTTAATTTTGTTATAACTATCGATAAAAGCTCTTTTAGCACGCTTTTTTTTTTGCTGTATTTATTTTATAAAAAACTAGCTTGTGCCACCCCTACTCTGTCCTTCCTTGTAACGTAGCAACTAGCAAGGTTGGCGGTGCGGAAGCGTTGCTCGGCTATCCTCGGCCGTCTTCGGCTATCGTCGGCTAGACTCGGCATTGAGAGACCATCTGTTTGAGAAATGGGACAGCTATTATGGTCACTCGATTGGTTTGCGCGATAATGTACCTTATGTTGTTGTTATAAAGGTTATATTAAAGAGGTGATGTTGTACACGTGGCCTGGGCTACTTTAAGAGATATTATGGAGTACTTGAAACCTTTTATACCAGGTAACTGAAAATACAGTGATTTTTAGGGTTCCGTAGTTTTAATTGTCGACGGCGCGGGCGTATACCTAAGACCTACATAATTTATTACACTCACGTTAAGGTTAGCCACCATACTCCATAGCAAGCTTTCTACGGAAGAATAGACAAAGCGACAGATTAAGAAAAAATATCGGTCATATCCTACCAGAAATATGAAATTGTAGATGGATTTATGGGGCGAATTCACAAGTTTTCATGAAAGTATTATATACTAGATGATGCCCGCAACTCCGTTGCGCCAAAACTCGTTTATCGCGCGGGAACCGTACATTTTTCCGGGACAAAAACTATCCTATGTCCTTTCTCGGGACTCAAAGTATCTCCATGCCAAATTTCAGCAAAATCGGTTCAGCGATTTGAGCGTGAAGAGGTAACAGACAGACAGACAGACAGACAGACAGATAGAAAAACAGACACACAGATAGACAGACAGACACACTTTCGCATTTATAATAATACATATATTTAATATAATAATACATATATTTAATATAATATATATATTTAAGATTTTTATTATATGATACACATATTTAATACACATCCATGACCCAGGAACTTATAAACTTTTTTGTTCCGTCGGCGGGACTCGAACCCGCAACCTCCGGCTTGAGCTACCGACGCGTCGGTCGTCTCACCACTGCGCCACGGAGGTCGTCGAATTAAGTATTAAGTATATTAATTATGGATATGGATGCGATGAGGTTTAAATTACACCTATAGTTTAAATTATTTTGACGGAACCCCAATGATTATACCACAGAACGTACCGCTCAACGTTCTGAAAACATTTGATTCAAATTTATTCAGAAATAAAACGATTTTTATTTTATTTTTTTATTTGAACCCCCTTTGAGACGGACAGCCAGCAGTCATTGTAGTAGGGTCCCGTTTTCAGAGAGCTTCTTACGCCGGTTCTTCTCGCTGGGGTAGTTCCCGAACCGGTGGTAGGCATCAGGTAGACATTCTGAAAAAAATTGATTCAAATTTACTTAGAAATAAAACATTTTTTATTTTATTTTTTTATTTTACCCATTGGGTAGGGAACCCTTAGTGAAATTTTATATAAATTTTCTCTCCCACCTCGATTCATGACTAACAACTTTCTCTTTCTTTCCAGGCCGTGGACTGGTGGTCAGTCGGAGTGCTCACCTACGAGCTGCTCACTGGAGCCTCTCCCTTCACAGTGGAGGGGGAGAAGAACACCCAGCAGGAGATCACCAAGCGGATAGTGAGGTGCTCCTACCCCGTGCCCAACGACGTCAGCCCGGAGGTCCAGGACTTCATCAAGAGGTGAGGGATATTCCAGGTGTAGTCAGCTGACAGTGGAGCGGGGGAACACCCAGCAGGAGATCACCGAGCGGATAGTGAGGTGCTCCTACCCCGTGCCCAACGACGTCAGCCCGGAGGTCCAGGACTTCATCAAGAGGTGAGGGATATTCCAGGTGTAGTCAGCTGACAGTGGAGCGGGGGAACATCCAGCAGGAGATCACCGAGCGGATAGTGAGGTGCTCCTACCCCGTGCCCAACGACGTCAGCCCGGAGGTCCAGGACTTCATCAAGAGGTGAGGGATATTCCAGGTGTAGTCAGCTGACAGTGGAGCGGGGGAACACCCAGCAGGAGATCACCGAGCGGATAGTGAGGTGCTCCTACCCCGTGCCCAACGACGTCAGCCCGGAGGTCCAGGACTTCATCAAGAGGTGAGGGATATTCCAGGTGTAGTCAGCTGACAGTGGAGCGGGGGAACACCCAGCAGGAGATCACCGAGCGGATAGTGAGGTGCTCCTACCCCGTGCCCAACGACGTCAGCCCGGAGGTCCAGGACTTCATCAAGAGGTGAGGGATATTCCAGGTGTAGTCAGCTGACAGTGAAGCGGGGGAACACCCAGCAGGAGATCACCGAGCGGATAGTGAGGTGCTCCTACCCCGTGCCCAACGACGTCAGCCCGGAGTTCCAGGACTTCATCAAGAGGTGAGTTCCAGAAGTTGCAAGTCTGCTGTGACAAATATCACAAGGTAAGCATGGCTAGATTTACCTAGAAGCTGGCAGCAGCTCAGAACTTCATCGAGGGGTGAGGAATATTCTAGATGTAAAAGTTTAAAGTAATCTGCTGTGAGGTGAATGAAAACGTAAGTGAGCCGATTCAGCAAGATGTAAAAATATAGCTGAAAGTGCTAAAATATTTTGCCAAAAAACCCTTTCAAATCTGCTGTGATTGTGAGGAATTTCTTATGCTACTTTTACTCTTTTGCACTTTTATATTTTTATAATTTTATAAAATTTATATTATTCTCTCTTAACCCATTAATCCCCAAGCGGCAGCCGGCTGCCGCATAACAAATGAAAATCTATTGTGTCTGCGATACCCACGATGGAGGTGCTACAACCATTTCTTTCTATTTTCAGACTGCTGGTGAAAGATCCGCGTCGGCGTCTCGGCGGTGGTGAGGGTGATGCTGAGGAGCTGAAGAGGCATCCGTTCTTCCAGGTGAGTGATATTACGAATTGGGGGTCGATTCTAGTACCTTGGATCTCGTGCTAAAAGATTACATGAAATCAGGGCCGGATTTTGTCGCCGGTTACACGGTCAAATTTTCATCAATCTGATCCATCAATCTGGTAAAGATTGACGAAAATTTGATCGTGTACGCCACGGATTGATGGATTGATCGTATTTTTAATATGAACTTTTTAAACCCATCAATATTCCATCCAATGTTCCACCTTACCTACCTTAGACGCTTTTTACGGGCTTTGGCCCACCACTGTATCTCCTGTGTCGCCAGGATGGACAGCGGTATCCAAACACGATAACCCTTTGATATGAACTCAAGGAGCCCGAGGGATATGCTTGAACTGTCTTTGGACCCGCAATCAGAAGAAAATAGGAGGAGTGCGAAGTGATCCAAAACTTTCTCTCTCTAACGACTGGAAGGCAACGAAGCGGCTCGTATCGGCTCCATGTAATACTTTAACCATTTAGCTCTTATATCTCTCTGAATCTAAATGATTAATTTACCTCTCTTTTTCAGAACCTCGACTGGAAGGCGGTCGAACGGCGCGAGGTGCCCGCCCCTTTCGTCCCGCCGCTCTCCCACGCGGCCGACACGTGCAACTTCGCCGACGAGTTCACCAAGATGCCGCCCACTGACTCGCCGGCACACGCGCCCAAACACCACGACAAGCTGTTCCTGGGTAAGTAAGACAGACGTAGTGACAGAGCGAGAAGGAGATAGAGTTCACCAAGATGCCGCTCACTGACTCGCCGGCGCACGCGCCCAAACACCACGACAAGCTGTTCCTGGGTAAGTGAGACAAACGTAGTGACAAAGCGAGAAGGAGATAGAGTTCACCAAGATGCCGCCCACTGACTCGCCGGCGCACGCGCCCAAACACTACGACAAGCTAGAGATGGAGGGAGATGAAGATAGCTGCAGAGGAAACAGCGTTGGCGAGAGCTTGTAGTCGTGACGACACAAATGTTTCTGGGTAAGTGAGCTAGACTCAGCGCGAGAAAGAGACGGAGATGTAGTGACAGTACAGTCACAAGTTTGTAGGAGATTTAGAACAATAGAGCTAGGGAGAGAGAAATCAAGAGCCGACATAGATGGGTATTGCCAACGATGTCAATACTTGGATATGGCATACGCCATCAAAACTGTAGCAATGTTTTTGCATGCAAAATGTGTATCGAGAAAATATTGTCGTCCTTTTTTGTCTTACGGTAATAGCTTATACTACTTTCTCTTTCGTTCATGGTATTGCACAGTGAGCGTGACGCTGCCAACCTTGCCAGTGCAGTAAAAAATAATGAAGTCACATTGCACTATCTATGCGTTGAGGTTATTTACTTCACAGAAACATTTGAACTAAAAATATTGCTTAGATAATATTAATTAAATCCAATGGGGTCACATGAGTATTCTTATGCTGTAACGCCCTGTAAAAGGTAAGTAAAAAAGTAAAGTTTGGACCCAGATAAAAACTTTGCATTTAGGCCCAATTTCACCTGACGACTGTTAAGGCCCTGACAACTGCCAATGACCTTGAGGTTTCGCATGTCTCGCATCACTCTCGCACCACTGTCGATTTTCATGCGAGAGAGACAGAGATGTGAAATGTTCACTCGGTAGCGTGGATACATTTTTCGTTTGTTAGAGGAAAAAATTAATATTATGGGAAATCTAGATGTCAGAACCGAAAATTAAATCTTACAAGCTTTGGATTTTTGTAAAAGGCATCAAATAAACAAATTTTTAAAAAGTATAACTTGTATATTATTTTAGTTAGAACTGTTTAAAGTTCCTGGAAGATGTGACTTTGGTTTTTTTTTTCATCCAGTAGGAATACATTATTTTATTATTTAAAATAAAGAAGCTTTTTCAAATATAATCAAAAATCACATTATATATATATATATATATATATATATATATATATTTTTTTTTTTTTTTTTGTGCCAATCAATGAAATACATAAGTCTAGAAACTGCACAAAGATGTCGAATTGGCAGCTGTCTTCGCCTTAAAGTAAATGCTCGGAGTATCACGGCATCTTTTTCGTTTTTCGTAAAAATAAAAGAAACGAAGATGACATTTTAACAAGCTGGTAACAGCAAGTGACGTTAATGAAATTACCTTTAATCTAAAATTCTATGTATCCACTTCTAATAAAAGTATTTCTTCGTTCCAGGCTACTCCTACGTCGCTCCGAGTATACTGTTCTCCGAGAATGTGATATCCGACCAGTTCTGGATGCAAGCGACGGCAGAGTTGAAAGACAACCTCAAAGGATGGGTGGCCAAGGTCAGTAAACCAATCCATAATATTATAAATGTAAAAGTGTGTCTGTCTGTTTGATAGATATGGAGATACTTTGAGTGCCGGGGAGGGGCATAGGATAGTTTTTATCCCGTAAAAATGTGCGGTTCCAGCGTGATGAACGAATTTTTGACGGAGTTGCAGGCATCATCTAGTAAAAAAGTATCTATGCAAAAAATCTGTGAGTAATTATGCAAATGCATTAGTAAAAACTTTTCTTAGGCACATAGATCTTCTCGTGTGAATCATTTAGAAAAAAAAATATTTTATTTATAAGGTTACTTTTTATTTTCTAGGACTCGCCGTTCTTCCAAAAGTACGCGGTGGATCTCAGCTCGCCGACGCTCGGGGACGGCTCGTACGCGGTCTGCCGGAAGTGTATAGAGCGCGACACCGGCAGGGAGTTTGCCGTCAAGGTAAGGAGCAGGATAATTCCGGTCAGGGCTATTTTGGACAGGCTAATTACGGACAGGGTAAGTTCAGACTGGGTATTATACGCAGGGTAATTCAGGTTAATTCAAGTTAACCCCTTGCGTTCTCTCATACTCGGTCTGATGCAAGTGTGTAGAGCTAAATAAGGGTAGTCACGGGATAATTTGCCGTCACGGGAAGGGTAATCAGGGTAGTTTCGGACAGGGTAATTGTCTAATTCCGGATAATTAATTCTGCGTTCGGCACATTTGTAAACACAAATTATAAATGCCGTATCAATGTCAGGCTAATCATACCCTAAAATATTTTTAATTTGTAAAAAAGCCTCCAGCTCCCACGGATTAAGTTTAAGTTATTTATAACAAGTAATAACTGGTTACTGTTTTACTATCCACAGATAATATCTACCCAAAAGAAGGACGTGCGACTCGAAGTGGAACTGCTGAGGCTGTGCCAGGGGTGTCCCTTCGTTGTCACACTTCATGAGGTCATACATGACACGGTAAGTTTTAAGGCAATTATCGACTTTATTACGTTAGAAATAAGGCGAGTAATCACCATCTGAATAATGACATCTGACAATGGTATTGTCTTAACCAAACTTTGAACCATTTCCTTTTTTCTTACGCAAACGTCTACGTCCGAGGAGGCTAACTCTTGACAGGCTTCTTGACTCGTCTGAGCCAAGAACCAAGCTCTAAATCACTTTTTTCAAAGCTGGTCACTTGGCCACAAGACACAGGCTGTGGTGATCTTTGCCCAGCGGTCAGGATGTATGCGGCTTGTATTGATTTATATTTATATTTACATTTTAATTTTCTTTTTAAACATGCTATGTAGTCCAGAATATCTGGACTACATAGTATGTTTTATTTGTTGATTGTAGATTTTTAATTAATTAGTATTGAATACCTATAAGGACGGCATTATCGTTTCTAAATGATAAAGTCCTTTTTTGTCTATTTTTTGTCTAGATTAAAAAATATATTTTTCGCAGGCGTTCACGTACATCGTGACGGAGCTGATATCAGGCGGCGAGCTGTCTCGAGCGCTGCTCGCTTCACCAGCCGGCATCGGCGAGCGAGCCGCGCGCCGGCTGATGGCGCAGCTGGCGTTCGCCGTGCGCCACATGCACGCGCGCCGCGTCGTCCACCGCGACATCAAGCCCGAGGTGAGTGCGAGCGGGACGCTGATAGTGTGGAAGCGAGATCGCACTAGGCTGCACCGGAATTACGTCGAGCCCGAGCTGAGTGCTAGCGGCATTTTCTAGCACTAAGCGGGCTGATGATGATGAACTTTAGCTGACAAATGAACATGTTTATCCTTTTATTTTTATTAATGTTTGCCTAAAATGTCACTTCAAACATGTTTTTGACACACTTCGCCCAGTATAAATTATAATAAAGCATTTTTTATCTTTCAGAACATCCTGCTAACTAGCTCGCGGGTGACGGAGGCTCGTGTGAAGGTGGTGGACTTTGGGTTCGCGCGCCGACTGCCGGACGAGGACCGCGCGCGTATGATGACGCCGTGCTTCAGGTGAGTTCCTGTCATCATCAGTGATTGAATATTACTACCATTTACAAAAAAACTTTTGACAAAAAAAGAAAAAAAGATTTTGAAGTGGAAAAGTCGCTGTAAAATATTATTTAATAGTTTTGTCACTCTGTAAAGCTATCGAAGTGCTTTTTTCCACATCGAATATAAGTGTCGTGTCATAAAGTGGCATTATATTTAATTTCTGTCGGTCGTGGTTACCCGCCGCAAAGATCGGAATGTCACTTTAGAGTTTTGAATTGGGGATTGTTTTTAATTATATTATAGTCACATTATTATGTACAGTAGTTCAAGAAAATTAGCTGAAAATTTGGCAAAATCAAAGTACAACTTTTATCTATGATATTGAATGTACTGTCACTTCTTGGTGGAAATTCATGTTCACCTGATGATGATTTATTCGAAACCAGTCGTGTATTTAATAATTTTGTAATAGATATATTAAAATAAAGTGGAATAAGTGCAAGAAAAGTGCATAATTATTAAATTCAACTTTTATCTATCAGTATATGTCAATTAGTAGGGGGAGGGTAGATAAAATTTAACTTTATGTGTCTAACCACACTAGGCTGAATTACGCCGGCGTAAATTCCGCCGCAAATGTCAAACGCATACAAAATACGGCGGAATAGTGTGTCGTCTCGCGATCCGCCCGTATTTTGTATGAGTTTAAAACGCGGCGTAAACGCGGCGGAATTTACGCCGGCGTAATTCAGCCTAGTGTGTTTAGACACTATAACCTACATATCCTGATAGATAAAAGTTGTACTTTAATTTTTCCAAATTTTCCATACATTTGAATTTAATTGTCTTGAACTACACTAAAAATCAGGGTAAGTTCGCAACAGGAGAAGTCCGGAACTTGCCTAGTTTCCGAACTTACCCTGTTCCTAACTTACCCTGATCCGAATTTACCCTGACAACCTTACGTACACTATATTTTAATAACATTTTTCTCTATTTCCAGTCTCCCGTACGCCGCTCCCGAAGTTGTATCGCGCGCGCGCGGCGCCGGCGCGGGCTACGGCGCCGCCTGCGACATGTGGAGCTTGGGCGTTATATTCGTGAGTTTATCAATCAAATACAGATCTAATAGGTCAGTGTTTCCCAACTTTTTTAGCTATGGACCACTAGGAAGTCAGAGTAAGACATAAGAACGTATCTGTTATTGTAGCATTTTGTATACCGGGTGTAAAGTACCCCGCAAACAATCAAATTTGTTTGACAAACATGTTTGATGTAATTTACGTTTTCATCAAACAGCAGCGCAGACGATTAAACGTGCATCAAACACGTTTGTCAAACAATTATTCTACGGTTTGAGATCATGAGATTTTGTTTGACAAACAGCGGAACACTTTCAAACACGTTTGTCAAACGTTACACAAATCCAAATTGTCTTCAAACAGGTCAAACACGTAGTTTGTTTGACAAACGCTTCAAACAAAGCTGTACACTATCAAACTGTTTGACAAACACGTAAAATTTGACAAACAATTTGATTGTTTGCGGGGTACTTAACAAAAGCAAGTGATAATACTTTAGGGTGTGTATGTGTCCCATATAGAGTTCACTGTGAAAGTAGCAGCGCTGAAAGGGCAATTTTTTTGGATTTGTATGAGAAACGACAGTAATAATAATTAGTCCGGTCAATCGAGTTCCTACTGAACTATAATTTTACAGAATCCAATAAGTCCGTTAATGGGATAGCCGGTTAATAAAATGCACGGACTTATCTTAAATTGATTTCATTTACATCGGCAAAAAGGGCCAAGCGTGAGTCAAGTTATTATTTTATACTAGATGACGCCCGCAACTTCGTTACGCCAAAATTCGATTATCGCGCGGGAACCGTACATTTTTCCGGGATAAAAAGTAGCCTGTGTCCTTTCTCGGGACTCAGAGTATCTCCATACCAAATTTCAGCAAAATCGGTTCAGCGGTTTGGCCGTGAAGAGGTAACAGACAGACAGACACACTTTCGCATTTATAATATTAGTATGGATGGCATTAATGTCTGACCTTGATGCCTTGTTTCAGTACTGGATGCTGTGTGGGCGGGCGCCGTTCCAGCCGACGTCCAAGCGCGAGCCGGTCACCGCGTTCATGGATCGCATTAGGGCGGGCAGCTTCAGTGTCGATGGTCAGTATTATTTGGTAACGAGCAAACGCTCACCTGATAACCAAACGCCAACTCCACACGGGGACAAGGCAATTATGGAGTATAAAAAATCTGAACGTTTGGTACAGTCGAGCATTTTGGGACTTTATGCGTTACAATTTTTTTTTATGAAATAAGGGGGCAAACAAGCAAACGGGTCACCTGATAGTAAGCAACTTCCATCGCCCATGGACACTCGCAGTATCAGAATAGCTGCAGGTGCGTTGCCGGCCTTTTAAGAGGGAATAGGGTAATAGGGGAGGGTAGGGATGGGAAGGGAAGGGAATAGGGGAGGGTAGGGAAGGGAATAGGGTAGGGGATTGGGCCTCCAGTAAACTCGCTCACTCGGCGTGAAACAGCGCTTTTTTTCTGTTACAACGTGGTATTTCTCCGGTCGAGCCGGCCCATTCGTTCCGAAGCATGGCTCTCCCATGTTTAAGGAGTAAGCATAGGAGTTTTTGCCTTGATGAGATAAGAATGTTTCTGATATCAATATGAAACTTACTATATGCCCTTGAGCAAGGCCGCTGAAGGGAATAATGAGATGATTTGATGCTGCTCATAGAAGTTTTCAGTTAGCACTAAAACACCTTGACGTAAGTCCTAGAACAATCGGGGTCCCCTAGAATATTTTCATTATTATTACTATCAAGCAAATTTTTTCTGAGTAGCTTCATTTTGATAAGACAAACAACATTTTTGTCTGCGAAAAATCTGGAAAGTGGTAGCTTTAAACGGAGATATAAAAAATTTCATACTTTGATTGATTTGATTGATATTTTTTGAGGATGTTTTCTGTAATTTTCCAAGTAAAAGTAGTAAAAGATGGCCCTGTGCGAGTTTCTTACGCCGGTTCTTCTCGCCGGGGTAGTTCCCGAACCGGTGGTAGGCACCAGTGTAGTCTCGACGTTCAGAGAATATTTGAAAAAAATTATTCGGAATAAAAAAAATTGAGTTTAGTTGAGTTATGGATTGTTCTAACTTCTCTTTGTAGCACAATGTTACTTTTTAAATTATATAACTAATAACCTATCAATATACAAAAAAATCTGCTGGTTAGGTATGGTTCCGTTTTAGGATTCTGTAATCAACAAAACTTGGTTGACTGACCAAAATGATCTAAAATTTTGTTTTTAGGTTCCGGCTGGGAGAACATCAGCTCCGCCACCAAGAGGCTGGTGACTGGGCTGCTGGCCGTGGAGCCCTCGCAGCGGCTGACCGTCAGCGAGCTGCTGGCGGCGCTGGGGCTCACCAGCGAGGAGGAGCACAACTTCAGACTAGCGGTGAGTTGATGAAGGGGGGGGGGGGGCATTATATAGGCCGCAGCTCGAGAAGCCAGTGTATGGTCTATTGTCTATGGAGCTGGCTGACTAGCGAGGGGGGGGTGCGTATGTTTTGGGCCTGTTAGAGTAGCGAGGAGCACACCTTTAGTACACCCCTTTTAACCTAACGATTAGCCAGCGGCTTCGAGGTAGACGTACACGCAGCGAATAAGTTCGGTACGTACGTGTCCGTCTACGTGCACTTACCTACGAGATAGCAGCATTCTGTACTTCTAGGACTGCAACTGCAAACACGCGATGAAAACGCGAGTTGTCTTGATCCACAGCATTGTGAATGCGTATAGCTATGTCCACATTATGCAATTTCATCTTCAATTTTCGTCATCTTCTTTTTATTCAACTTTCATTTGGCATATTCAATAATTGCATGCGTCAAAATCCACCCGCATTGAAAGAAAAGTGTCGTAGCGAGCGCTACGATTTTAACGCGCGTCACGGGCATGCCTCACGTTCGTTGTTGACTGCGCTATAACGCATGCCCTTGTTGAACAAAAAAGAGGCACAATGTGGATAAAGCTTATGATTATTTCGACTCAATCGCTGCGAACAAAAGTATCTAAGTAATTCGTTTATTCATAATATTCTTTTACCTTCCAGGATATGACCAAAGCGGAGCTGTACAAGCGGCGTTACAAGAACAAGCAGCGAATGTCCACCGGATCCGAACCTGGGACTTCACAGACAGAAGATAAGGAGGTATCTCTATTAGATACTATTAGTAACCTCACCAGTCGCCTCAACAATAAGAACTCCATAGACAATGATGTTGAACTCATCAACGCTACGATGAAGTCACCAGAAGATATGGAGGATGATGATATACCATCTGTGAAACCGGTTGAGAAGACATATGCCAAGAACCGGTCCAAGCTAGACGATTATATCTATATAGAAAGCAGCCAAGGCCTAGAAGGTACCGAGGTAGCGTTCCCGAAGGCGACTAGAAAAACTAGATCTAAATCGCCGGTCCCGAGTAACGAAGGAAGATTGATACACGGTCATCGAAGAAGAATACTCCGAAAAAGAGTCCGGTCAAACGGGGTAGAGGAAGACCGAGAAAGGTGCCAGAGGAAAAAAATACTAATGAGTCGATAGAGAATGATAAGACAATTGTTACCCGAGCCACCAGGAAACGGAAGCACGAAGAGACTGTGACTCCGGTGCTGAGAGAGAAAGGACAGAACGGGAGACAGAGTAGAAAGAGCAGTGAAGTAGAGAAACGTAAGGTGGTCAAAGCGAAACGGAATATACCAAAACCGGAGCCAGAACCTCAAAATGTTAGAATCACTAGATCGAGACGGAGACGAATGGAGATCTCTCTCTCACCGTCTGAGATCAAGAATGTAGTACCAAATCTATCTATCGAATCTGACAAACGAGTCAAGTCCGTAGAGAGTACCAAATCAACCAAAAATAAGAAGATAAAAAAGACGAAACCCAAAGCTAAGAAAAACCCCGTCCGTGTGACCCGCGCTAGAAACAGAAGGTGAATACGTTCCTAAGTGTTGCTAGCAGTAAAAACAGTTCAGTGTTGCTAGCGGTGAAAAGACAAATAGTGATTTGCTTCGTCTAGTGTAGTGAAAGAAATTATTTATTCAAAGAGTAAGTTATATACACTATAGTGTTTCGAGTTTCGAAATTTTTCGTTTTCGTCTTCGATGAGTTAATTTTTCTTTACCATTAGCGATAATTTTTTGGTTATTTAGATATTTAAATGTAGCTTAATGAGTGGGTGAGAAATTTTATGAGTTTTTGTCTCTATTTAGTTCAATGGCGCTTACGGATGATCAGCGATTTAGTTGTTACTTGTAGCTTGTGCTATTCTCGGCTAAAAAAACCTGATAAAATGTAAAAAAAAAGACGGGTTGCACATCGGGAGTGCCGGCAGAAGTGAAAACTTGATTATTAACGTTGTGCATTATTTTTTTAACCCATTTTTTTATGAAAATCGAATTTTTAACCCATTTTTTATGAAAATCGATTTTTAAAAAATCGATTTATTTTAATTAATCGAAACCTTTGACAATCGATTAAAAAATATCGACAATCGAAAAAAAAACAATCGATTGTTCGATTAATCGATTTCGATGTTACAACACTACTCTCCAACCGTCTTACGGTTTTTCCAAGGTTTTTCGATCAGCACGAGAATCTGACGCGAGTTTCACAGTTTTTACCCATCCCACAAAAGTGCTCAACGCCGCTAAAGAAGTTTTCACTTCGAAAATGGCGCATACACTATTACTGAGGCTACACGCACACACATGCGTCTAAATACGCTACTTTGCGTTATCTTTCGTGGTCAACTAGCAATAGCGTAAAGCGTTGTTTATGCGTGAATGAACAACTTTGTTGTTTGTAAAACTCTGTCCATAATTATTTCGGTCTGAGGTTGTCTCTTTCATTTTTGATATATGTGAAAGAGAAGGCATGATATCTTAAAATAGGATTAATAACGCAACTTGGCACATGTAGTAAAAGTTGGCAAAGATTGCGGCCCTGCTCATAAAATATACAATAAAATGGGACGCGTTAAAGTCAACTTATAACATGATAAATGAAAGTATACAATGCTCAAAATATTTATGGTATAAATATGATTTTAAGAGTTATAAAATGTGTGCGAGAAGTGACACTTTCTTAATTGTTCTTCTTTAAAATTCTGTATTATGAAATCACTTCACATTGGCTTATGAATTATGGCAGACAAATACAGGTGATCTTGGACATTGTTCTTACCGTTGATAGCCATGCAAATCATAGTGGCAATTGTGGTTTTCTCTTATGGCTAGAGATGGACGTTAATGTATATGTATAATGCCCAAAGCCATCTTACATACAGATAGATAAATCCCCATTAGCATCAAAAATGCCCAGGCCATTTAGCCGAAACTTTTTCGTTTTCGCTTCGTTATAGAATCGCCGATCAAAATGTATGGAATTGACAAGACGAGTCGAACGTCAACGTCATATTAACGAACGCTTATGTCAATTCCATACATTTTCATCGGCGATTCTATAACGAAGCGAAAACGAAAACATTTTGGCACACCCCCCAGGCATTACTCCATCTATAATCATGCGACCCATGAGTCACAATAAATCCTCATAGGTCGCAGTGACGTCAAGGCTATAGCGACCTGCCTTCTTAAAAAAATCTATTTCATGGCTGAGTGTAAAGGAGCTTTTATATCATTTCAAAATTTCTATCTATGACAACTAAATGCTGGGTTGTGTCCGTTTGCGCGTGTGTGTATATTTGGTATAGTTTGTAATAGGCTAAATTTGTAAATTTGTTTTTTCTTCTCTTGTAATCGGTATATTAACCTTCCATGCGTTTTAGTTCTTGTCCAGAATACGTAAAATACGCGCGAAATATGATCAAAAATGACGTGTTTTCAATTTTCAAATATGGCAACACTGATGGCAAATACTTTAGGTCCATTTAAAAATAAAACATGTCATTCGCGCGTAAGCTGCGTCATCTGAACTAGATGTTTCGGTAAGAGTGCCAAAGGATGTATGTTGAATTCTTTAGAAATTAAATCCCTTAGTTTAAAAGAAAAAAAAAACTATATTTTGCAAATTGTTTCGTTCTTACATCGTTGCTAAGCGCTTTTACCAAATAAAGTGTGTAAATATAGTTAGATTAGTACAAAATCGGTGGCAGATTGAATATTATTAAAATAATCTCAGCGCCATTTGTAATTGGGCATATCATTGGTGTTTGAACATGTCACTGTTGATTCACAGTGGTTTGAGCTGCATCGGGTACTAGATGTTTCTTTCACTCTTACTCCGCATTTTATTTCTCTTTTTAGCTTTTTTTAATGTGGCAACGTTTCCAATCGTGCTTTTTTAAGATTTCGATTTGACACATTGTTTTTTTAATAATTTATTTTTAAATCGGCTGTACATTCTCGTATTCGATGTTGCCAGCTTCATTGAACTTATATAGCAATAAATTCTATAAAAAAATACGTATAAATTGACTTGTTATGTCTTCAATTACAAATTTCAAAAGTACCTGTGGTATTATCGTTTGTGTAAGTGCAGAGATGTGACTTGAAATTTTATTTGATTGATTTGGTCAATGAGTTGACGTTTGCCGTTTATAATATTACCTATGTAATATGTATATATTATAACATACATTGTTTTATGTAATTTTTCATGTACTTATGTAATTTATCATGTTTCCCAATTAACTTACTCTCAATTTTTTCTAGACAATGTATTTTGTTACTATAAAATTAAAATGAAAGCTAAATTAATATGTAATTGTATAAAAATATTGCACAACGATATTTTATAAACATATGTCCGTTGATTAAAAAAAATATATATAGCATCTGATCAACTCGTTGACCTTTTATAAAATTATAAAAATTATATGTTTCATGTAAAAAATGTATCATCCTTTCCTGTCCCTGGAATGTTACTTGCCAATTTGAAGGTGTTTAGAATTACGAGAAGTAATAAACTATCTTCAATATTTGTCGGGTACATTTAAAATTGGGAGGGACCGTAGACTATATTGTCTATGAAATTACAGTCTATGGTATGGACTAACAAAGTCACAAGCCAATAATGCTACGGTCATGCTGTCGAATATTCGCGTTGTATTTTCGCCCTTTTCCGAATTTTACAGTCATAACTTCAGTTTAATTACATTTACTACTATTTACACCCCTTTCTTTCATTCTCAGTCAGTTAAAACAGAATTAGTTTCTGTTATAATTTTACATGATTGCTGTTAAGCATTTGTGTATTATCAGTCATGTTCTTTAGACTTTAGATCAGTGGTCCCCAACCTTTTTTTCACGCGGGCCACAAACATGTTTTGGTCTTGGTGTCGCGGGCCGCAACATATATTTTTAGGGCTAAAAAATAACATTCTTCAAAATTAAGGATTTAAAAGTGGAAAAAAATTCACGACTATCATGACGACTTTACATTATTTTGCCGGTGGACGTGAATTTCAAAATGGTTTAACATAACGCGGGCCACGCGGGCCGCGGGTTTCGGATAGCTGCTTTAGATCATATAGAACAAGAGTGCATCCACAACCCAACAAAAATATTTTTTGTGGGTTGATATAGATATGCTTAACAGCAACCATAAATATCTATGTGTGCTAGATTTTTTTTTTACCTATATCCGCGTTTTTTAGACAAAGTGGCCATAGCGTAAGGAAATTATGAATTTCCAAGCTTAAAATAGCCTTTCATCACATATGTGGTATTAAAAAAGTGCACTTAACAATTGTACCAAAAGAAAAATATATAATTTTATAATAACTGTTAGACGGTGTTATGGATTTTGTAATGAGAATCGATGGATGTTGGATTGTAATAAATATACCATTTTAACTTTATGTAATGTTTTATTCTCCTGTAGTGTGTATTTGTATTAAATATCTAAGCGACCCTGCCTCAAAACTCAAATCATTGTCTGCTGTATTAAAAGTGTGGAAAATACACACTTTAAATCTCGTTTTATCAGTTAATACCTCTAATAAACATGGTACACCTAAAATACTTGCAGCTTGCTGATACACGGCAAAGAAAGGACTACTAAATAGGTACGTAAAGTAAAACCCTTTTTTAAATTCTTCCTAGCTACATAGCTAGCTAGCTATTAAAAATACACAGCCGAACTTATAGCCTTCTTTTTAGTGATCGGTAAAAAAATAAATTGAATAAAGTTTCATAATAATATGTATATGTCAATGAATAAAGCTGTTTATTCTTCTGTGTCTATCTATACATATAATAATCTATACATATTACATATAATAAAACTGTAGAAATGAAAATTCCGTACATTAAAGATATTAAAAAAAATAATAAGCGAGGGCCGGGGGTATCACTACATCGCTATAGAAGCCAAAAATGTGGTTAGTTTTTTTGTCTGTCTGTCTGTATGTTTGTTCCACTATCACACGAAAACCACTGATCCGATTTGAATGCGGTTTTCGCAGATATATTTGTCTTCTTCCAACTTAACATGGTGTATAAAAAAATTTCCCTCCACCCCTCCAAGGGGACAAAAGAGGGGGTCAGATTTTGTATCAAACTTTTTCTTTAAGGACTTACCTCATATTATTAACTGTGTTTTTCAATTTAACATCTGGTGTATAAAATTTTCCCCCCACCCCTCTTAGGGGACAAAAGAGGGGCTAAGATTTTGTATCAACTGATGAAGTAGCTAAATACTTTAAATGGCAAAACAACGTTTGCCGGGACAGCTAGTAACTGATAAAGTTGACAAACGTGTTTGGGAAGTATTTAATGGAAGTATCATCAGGGCCGTCTCTAGCCCATGTGGCGCCCGTGTGCAAATATTACACAGTACAGACTACAGAGTACAATTACAGTCTTTTCCGGCCGCTTAAGGGTGATCGAGGACCAGTGCAATTCCCAGTAAAATTTTCAGGTGGTGAGAAAACCTTTAGCCTTTAGTCCCCTAAGCAGCTTTAGCTCTCCGAAGTAGCCTTTAGTCCCCTAAGCAGCTTTAGCTCTCCGAAGCAGCCTTTAGTTCCTTGAGCAGCCTTTAGTCCCCTAAGCAGCCTTAGCTCTCCAAAGCAACCTTAGCTCTCCGAAGTAGCCTTAGCTCTCCGAAGTAGCCTTTAGTCCCCTAAGCAGCTTTAGCTCTCCGAAGTAGCCTTTAGTTCCCTAAGCAGCCTTTAGTCCCCTAAGCAGCCTTAGCTCTCCGAAGCAGCCTTTAGTTCCCTAAGCAGCCTTTAGTCCCCTAAGCAGCCTTAGCTCTCCGAAGCAGCCTTAGCTCTCCGAAGTAGCCTTTAGTTCCCTAAGCAGCCTTTAGTCCCCTAAGCAGCCTTTAGTTCCCTAAGCAGCCTTAGCACACCGAAGCAGCCTTTAGTTTCCTAAGCAGCTTTTAGTCCCCTAAGCAGCCTTAGCTCTCCGAAGTAGCCTTTAGTTCCCTAAGCAACCTTTAATCCCCTAAGCAGCCTTTAATCCCCTAAGCAGCTTTAGCTCTCCGAAGTAGCCTTTAGTTCCCTAAACAGCCTTTAGCTCTCCGAAGTAGCCTTTAGTCCCCTAAGCAGCCTTAGCTCTCCGAAGCAGCCTTAGCTCTCCAAAGCAGCTTTAGCTCTCCGAAGTAGCCTTTAGTTCCCTAAGTTTAGCTATATCGGCTGCTTATTAGGGCCGGTATAAATATTTAGTATTCAAGATGCATT
Organism: Lysandra bellargus; assembly: GCA_905333045.1. NCBI lineage: Eukaryota > Metazoa > Arthropoda > Insecta > Lepidoptera > Lycaenidae > Lysandra > Lysandra bellargus. The sequence continues at coordinate 2,545,435 of HG995329.1, forward strand.
TCGGTCTCAAGATGCGGCTCGGCTCTGTGATTGGTCCAAATTTTGACAGCCAACCAATCACAGAGCCTGAACCGTGTCTTGAGACCGAGATGCATTTTGAGTACTGACTATTTATACCGGCCTAAGTGTTCTTTACGCTTGGTTGGTGCTTGGGCAGTGGGGCTCCGTTGTGAGGGGCGCTCGGCGCCCCTAGGACCGCGGCGCCCGTGTGCAACGCACACCCTGCACCTAAGGGAAAGACGCCCCTGCTGTATCATACGTCCAATACGTCTATGACTAAACTGTTATTTTGCTTTGTATGGTCATAAATAATATTCAACTTTCACTAGAAAAAGTGGCTATTAAAAATAATGATACAACGTATGTACACTATACGTCATTAATCATGATTCATCACATTCACAAACTATAATTATGTTATTAATATACCTGAAAAGGTTTAATGGAGGCACTTCACATGGCTATTTGTATTTGCGTATTTGATGTATTTGCCAAACAATCACCACGTGTAGCCGGTATGTTTGACAAATATTGGCCTTATTTGCCTATTTGACAAATATGACCAATTCCAAATACACGTATCCGCACCTTTCTCGGTTTTTGACGCACATCAAAGGAGTCAAATATACAAGTAAACAAAATCAAGTAAAAAGTTTGGTAATTTGACGTCCTTGTGTGGAAGGTCGTATTTGCCTTTAATTGCTTTTTGCGTATTCGTCAATAATGTTGCCAAATACAACAAATAGCCAATAGCAAATACGTTTTGTAAAGGCTAAAAAATTATCTCACGTATTGGAATTACATATATTAATACTATCCTCCATTAATTTATCAAATTCTGAAACGATGAATCACACACAAAGACCCTCAGGCCTCAGGGCTCAGAATAAAAAAGGGCGTTACTTCTTTTGTCATTGGGCGTTACCTATTAAAATCCATAAAATTGGCAGCACTGACTTGCGATGACTGTCCACTGACGTAAGAACATTTAGTCTGTGGTGTCAGATGTCAAGTGGAGATGTCGACTGTCGAGTTTGTTGTAGAAAAAAATAATTAATTTGTCGACGTTTTTCAGTTTTAATTATGTGAATAATAAGATGAAAGTGTAAATAAATATTAAATTAGTGCACGCTAGTTATTATGGCGCATAGTGGTGGTGTGTTGAGTTCGGATATATCGCGTAGAAACCCTCAAGATGAGTACGAGCTCATACAGAGAATTGGCTCAGGCACCTATGGGGATGTGTACAAGGTAGGGGGCCATAAAAGTATATTTTTTATCTTTTTTACTATCGTCCACCTCTTATTTTGGTAACTGGTGCGATGACGATGTCGCGAAATTAGTCCATAACGGTATTTCGAACCGTCGCGTGCATACTGTATGATTTGCTCGGAACAATTTGGCTCGCTACGATGAGTGTTATAACTCACATTGGGTCCTTTCTGGCATATTTTTAATTAACAACATGACCTTGGCACTCGATGATTATTTAAACAGATGGACAAGAGCAATTTCTTTGTCATCATTCTGAATTTTTTTCCCAATTTAAATTTCTACTAATTACCTTACAATTTCACAACATTGTTTTAGTTTAAATTAAACAATACATACATACTTAACACATTTAAAACCTGTCTTTTGTCTGTAGATAGTAGTACACATAAAAAGTTTAATTTGTTGAAGTGGTAATGAAATAACAATTTTAAAATGATACACATTTAAAAATTGTGTATTTTGATATAAAATATTTCAGAATCTAAAACTATATTTTGATAGAACTTTTACTTATCAATTATCATACACACAAGGAGAAAGTTATATCGTCTACATCAATTTCAGATTTATATTAATACTTCAGTCGGAATTTCCAGGAATTGCTATTGTATTCTATTGTTGTCGCGATCACCGGTGCTCGCGCGGGGCCTGAAGGATTAATGTCAAAATGGCCCCAAAAAAAACACATACCTAGTAGGCTTCTCACAACACTTCTTTTCTCAACATGTCATGTCTATACATCTAATTTTGATTTTAATAATTAATAATAAATAATTTATGAGTAAAAAACAAACTATTGGTAATTGGTAGTGTAAAATAATTTAATTTTTAATTAACAAAATGGCTTTTAATAATGTCCTACTCGGAATCTCTAGAAGATTTCAAATCTAAGTTAATGACTCATTTATCTGTATTATGCAATAGCGTAGTCGCTGTTGATTCATAAAACCTTCTTTTCTATTTCATAGTTCATAAAAAAAAAGTACTATAAATAAGAGAGCCGTTCATACTTAGTTGTGACACTATGCGTTTAGTTATTTCATTAAAATAAAGACCTGTTTTACATAAACCCATGCACCTAAGCAGTTTTAAATCAGCAGATCTTTGTCATGGAAAAAAGTTTACATAGTATGCCATTTACTATCCTCTCAACCAGTTCATTGCAGTTCTTTAACCTATCTGAAATTAAGAAGTAATGTTGAGTAGTTTGGTTTTAAGTCCACTCTGTACCTACATACCATTTTTGTGCATTGTTAAAACTAACTATGCCAATACAGAGACTAAAGGTGCCGGTTGGCAGAGGGCGACATGGAGCGGCGGCAGACGACGTGTCGTCGCGACACTACTGGGGGGTGAGCCAAAATGTTTTCGTTTTCGCTTCGTTATAGAATCGCCGATCAAAATGTATGGAATTGACATAAGCGTTCGTTAATATGACGTTCACATTCGACTTGTCTTATGTCAATTCCATACATTTTGATCGGCGATTCTATAACGAAGCAAAACGAAAAAGTTTCGGCTAAATGGCCTGGTTTCTATGTATGTGTCGCTACTCACTAGCTGCGCAGGGTATTTCATACAAATACATAGAAACCAGTAGTGTCGTGACGACACGTCGTCTGCTGCCGCTTCTGGTAACCAGCTTCCGACTTGTACCTTAAAAATGTTTTCTGCCATACCTAATAATATCATATTATGTAACAAACATATATCTTATTGTATTTACAATTTTATCTACAGATAAAAATTGATTCATGTTTATTCTTGTTAAAAATATTGTTATCACTTATCACCATAGATCAGGATGGCAGTTCTTGTTTTGTAATGGTTGCTTATGTTATGTTACACCTATAATAACATTAAGAAAATCTTATTTTCTCCTTATAAGGCACAAACGTGACATGATAAAGATATTTTAGATAAATATGATAATGACCTACAGCAGTGGTTCTCAAACTTTTTTGGCGGCCACTTTTATGAAGTAATATTTTTGACAGACTCTCAAAAAAATTGTTTTGTCTTTGAATGAATTGTCTTCCTGCTGGTGTCTGACGAGTGATGACATTTCTAAAAACATTTTATGTTTGTGGTGCCCCTTTAGGGCCTTTGCGTAGCCCCATGGCCCCGTGAAGCACACTATGAGAAGATCAGTGACCAACAAGGACATTTTTAATTAAATTATCATGGACTAGCTGTTGCCCGCGACTTTGTTCGCGTTAGCATAGTAGATCACATCCCAAGTATTATTTATTGTACAAAAATATTCAATGTACAGAATTTACTTTCCTACGATTTTATTATATAAGTACAGATGTTCCGCGCGGCATCACTTGCGTAATTTAGGAATTTCACGCAACTATAAATTTTTCCGCAAAAAATAGCCTATGTCCCTTCACCTGGTCTATTCTTCATGTTTGCCAAATAACATAAAAATTGCTCCAGTAGTTCTTAAGATAATAAGCAAGTTCATATAATTTCCCCCGTTTTCCCACATTTTTCTCTATTTTTCACTCCAATTAGTTTTAGCGTAATAAAATATAGCTTATAGCCTTCCTCGATAAATGGGTTATCTAACACTGAAATAATTTTTCAAATCGGACCAGTAGTTCCTGAGATTAGCACGTTCGAAGAAGCCCTTTCATATAATTTCTCCCGTTTTTCCCCATTTTCCTCTATTTCTTCGCTTCTATTAGTCTTAGCGTAATAAAATGTAGCCTATAGCCTTCCTCAATTGATGGGCTATCTAACACTAAAAGAATTTTTCAAATCGCACCAGTAGTTCCTGAGATTAGCGCGTTCAAATAAGCCCTTTCATATAATTTCCCTCGTTTTTCCCACATTTTCCTCTATTTCTTCGTTCCTATTAGTCTTAGTGTGATAAAATATAGCCTATAGCCTTCCTCAACTAATGGGCTATCTAACACTGAAATAATTTTTCAAATCGCACCAGTAGTTCCTGAGATTAGCGCGTTCAAATAAGCCCTTTCATATAATTTCCCTCGTTTTTTCCACATTTTCCTCTATTTCTTCGTTCCTATTAGTCTTAGCGTGATAAAATATAGCCTATAGCCTTCCTTGATAAATGGGCTATCCAACAGTAAAATAATTTTTCAAATGGGACCAGTTGTTCCTGAGATTAGCGCGTTCAAACAAACAAACAAACAAACTCTTCCCAATTATAATATTAGTATAGATGATCTTATAACTTATTGTCTTGGGGTGTGAATGCAGTTACTCAAAATGACGCGTAAGTGAGTACAGCGGGGCTAAAATGGTCGCTTTGGAGAATCATATAATTAATCATAATATGATTAATTTTCAAACTCCACTTTGCGTGCAATTCATATAGTGATTCGCTTACATCAATGATGATTGGTCTCTCGCGCGGCGACCAATCATTAATCGAAGCGAATCACTTTTAAACTCCACTTTGCGTGCAATTCATATAGTGATTCGCTTACATCAATGATTGATCTCGCGCGCGGCGACCGAGACAGATTTTCGCATTTATAATATTAGTATGGATTTCGCCGATCGGGAATCGAACTGGCATTGGCTAGAGTCTAGACACTTTCCCCAATGTGTGGGTGCCTGACTAGACGCGAGCCAGACTATTATGTAAGCAGTTAAACTTTTGATGTATCATTTAACTGATGTCTAGAAACGGGTTATAAACTTATAAATTATAATCCTTATCTCCATATTAATATTATCTCCTCTGTGGCTCAATTGGAGTGTGTGGCTCAAGCCGGGGGTCGCAGGTTCGAATCCCGCCGACGGAACAAAAAAGTTTTTCAATGTTCCCGGGTCTGGATGTGTATTAAATATGTGTATAATATAATAAAAATCTTAAATATATGTATGGTATAAAAAGTATTAAATATATTTCCGTTGTCTGGTACCTGTAACACGAGTCCTTCAGTACCTTAAGCACGGGGCCAGACTGACGTGGTGTGAAGCGTCCATAGATATTATTATTATTATTATTATTGATATTGTATAGAGTTTTCTATTCTCCTTTGTTAGGGTTTGTTCCAAAGTTGCGGGCTTATTATTTTTATTATAAACGCGAAAGTGTGCGTAGAAAAAGAAAGAAAGAAAGAAAATTTTATTTTCAATACACTCAAGACACAATTATAATATTATAATTTATTTATAATCCATACTTCCATACTAATATTATAAATGCGAAAGTGTGTCTGTCTGTCTGTTACCTCTTCACGCCCAAACCGCTGGACCGATTTTGCTGAAATTTGGTATGGAGATACCTTGGGTCCCGGGAAAGGACATAGGATACTTTTCATCCCGGAAAAATGTACGGTTCCCGCGCGATAAACAAAATTTTGGCGCAACGGAGTTGCGGGCATCATCTGTACATATAAACAGGAGTAGACAAACTAGTAATACAGGGTGTAACAAAAGTAAGTGATAATACTTTAGGCTGCGTCCCCATCAGACACGGCACGGTGCCGTCACCGTGTTACGGCACGACGCCGCCACCGTGACACGGTACGGCGCCGCACCGTGTCACGGTGCCGCGTACGGTGCGTCCCTATTCAGTCGATATTTGCGCTCGAACGAGATTCCTTGTCTGCATAATATGGATTGCGAAAGAATAATTATTCTCTTGTTGTTACTAAAACGAAGATTGAAAAAGAAACATAAACAGAGGAAATTTTGGGTAAATTCGTATTACAAATTACTTACAAACATAATAATTAAGGGGGCTCCCAGAGAAAAAACATAATTTTTTGGTTATTTTTCTCTATAATAATGGTTCAGAACCCTTCGTGAGCGAATCTAAGTCGCACTTGGTCGATTTTTATGTGTTCCAAATAAGTGCCTCGTTTAAGTTTGGACAAAATTTCTGTTCGGAAGTTTCACCCAGAATACGGGCGCGCGGTGCACCGTACGCGGCACCGTGTTACGGTACGGCGCCGTACCGTGTCACGGTGGCGGCGTCGTGCCGTAACACGGTGACGGCGCCGTGCCGTGTCTGATGGGGACGCAGCCTTAGGGTGTTTGTGTCCCGTAAATAGAGCTTACTGTGAAAGTAGCAGCGCTGAAAGCGAAAAAGTTTGTTTGCCCCAGCGACATGAGTTTGCCCATACAAATCACAATTATTTTTTTCAGCACTGCTATTTTCACAGTGAGCTCTATACAGACACATACACACCCTAAAATATTATCACTTACTTTTGTTATGTATGTCTGTCTGTCTGTTACCTCTTCATGCTCAAACCACTGAAGCCATGTACAATTCCCGCGCGTTAAACGAATTTTCTCGTGAATTTAAATGCCAAATTGAGCCTGTCTTAGTTGCCTCTCGGTATGTAGATAGGAATGACATAAAATTAAAATTTTTGTCCCCAAAAATGTACGCTTCCGGAGTTTTGGCTCAAAGGTGTTGCGGGCGTAATCTAGTGTAATAAGTTTTTTTATGTAATAAGGGGGCAAAAGCAACTTCCGTCGCCCATGGACACTCGCAGCATCAGAAGAGCTGCAGGTGCGTTGTCGGCCTTTTAAGAGGGAATAGGGTAATAGGGGAGGGTAGGGAAGGAAATAGGGGAGGGTCCTCCGGTTGCCATAGTTTGAAACTATGTTCCACATATTATCAGGCGAGGCGATGCTCGTTTACATAAAAACAGCGGAACCGCCGTAACAATGACAATACAATAATTGTATGTTGATTGTGTGATTTGATGATAGTCAAGTTTATGTTTTACTAGATGACGCCCAGCAACTCTGTTGCGCCAAAATCCGTTTATCGCGCGGGAACCGTACATTTTTCCGGGATAAAAAGTATCCTATGTCCTTTACCCCGCTTAAAGTATCTCCATGCCAAACAGCAAAATCGGTTCAGCGGTTTGAGCGTGAAGAGGTAACAGACAGACAGACGGACACACTTTCGCATTTATAATATTAGTATGGATAGCAGCCATTCTCAAAGTGTGCTACATAGAGCCCTGGGGCTCTGCTCAGACCTTGTAGAGGTCCACGAGCGATACAAATATTGTTTTCAGAAATGTCATCAGAAACCACTAGACCATGACTATGGAGACAATTCATTCAAAGACAAAACATCCTTTGTGGGTCAAAAATGGCACTTCTTAATACCTCGATCGTAGAAATCGCAGACACAATAGATTTTCAATTGTTATGCGACAGCCGGGTGCCGCTTGGGGATTGATGAGCTTAAAGGGGTTCCGCCACCAAAAAAGTTTGAGAACCACTGGCGTACTTAATCCAGAATTAACTTTGTTTGATTACAAGTTGCGCAAATCCATGCCAAGTTATGTAAGTAGTGGGTTTTGGCAAGGCCTTGGACATGAGCCGCGTTGGCCAAGTGGAAATAATGGAAAACGAAATTGAACTTATGCTTAGGGAGATTTCATGATTACTAGCTAACCGAGCTGTGTGAGGGCTCGCGTCGCCCCACCTTGACTGACTGATGATGACGCATCTACATATAAATAAAAACAACTATGTTAAAGCACAAATCAATAGGCGTGATAGTTTGTCCGTAAAGTGTACCACAAAATGTACAGGCTGTGGGATATAGTACTGATTAAATGTTATAACATTTTGACATAAATTTTCTGACAAACTCTTCATTAAGTTAAACTTAATTTAACACAAAACTTGATGACGCCGTTGCCTCGAAATTATTTTATCGTGCGGGCCTATGCCCTTTCCTGGGACTTAAAGTATCTCCATATCAAACTTCATTAAAATCGGTTTAGCGATTTAAGCAAGAAGAGTTAATTGCAGAATTACAGACAGACAGATAGACATACTTTCGCATTTGGAACGAAGTTCCTTATCGCGCGTTGCGAAAGGGGGCTAGACGAAAAGTTGTAACGACACAAAAGTGTCGTGTGTCGCGTCACACACGAAAGTGTGTCGCGTGTTTCTCTTTCTGTTTCTCTGGCTCTCCGTCCCTTGATACCTCCCAAGTTTTTTATAATATTAGTATGGATTTAACTTTGGAGTCACGAGCCACGCTCTTAAGCCACAAGCGTCAATAAACATGCTTGTCATCACGTTTGCCAATCTGTAGAATGTCGACGTCGAACATGGGCGATTATAGACGAATGTCTCGTCTACTAATAACTCCCACACCGGTTTCAATGACGATGGCCGGTTTGATTGAAATTAGGCCAGTTAATGCAGGAGTAATTTTATAGTGCCCAAGTGTGTGCGTAGTACATAAGAGCACTCTCTATTCCTTTACTCTCATAACCCACACGACTGGCGAGAGATCAGGCGCAGGACTTTACATGCCCAACCGACGTATGGATCATCTTACTTGTCAGACAGTCAGGTGATCAGCCTGCATTGTCCTAACTCCTAACCAAACTTGGAAATAAAACGTTTCCAACGCGGGAATCGTACCCACGACCTTCGAGTCAAGAGCTGCCGCGCTCAACCAACCACGCAGGCGTCTCGTCTACGCGTCGAGATGGATTCGTGAATCGTGCATTTTCTACATAGATTGGTATCGACTATCGAATGATTTATGTAATCATGTAAATCGACTTTCGTTTTTAACGAGAGAAATGTGATTGTCATGTGCTATCTGTCGTGACGGTGTGTTGTTGTGTGTGTTTTTTGCTGAACTAGCTGACCCGACGAACGTTGTTTTGTCATATACCAGTGTTTCCCAATCTTTTTGAGCCACGGACCCCTAGGAAATAAGAACTCAAGCACACAACACAAGCCTCAATAAAAAAAAAAAACGGATTATGTAAGGTCCAGAGGGACCAGAGATGACACCGCGGATTCCAAAGAAAGGGGCGCCGAGTGCGGACAGCCAGCGGTTCCTTAGTAATTTTTATTTATAATTTGTAGATTGTGTTATCATTCAGTCAAGGTTTGGTTACTATTAACCTATCAACTCCCAAGCCATGGTCGAATTCGACCGCGATAACTATAGATTTCCTAGAATCCGCGATCGAGGGATTAAAATATAAAAAAAACTTGAGAGGTGTCAAAGGAAACCCGAATGGAACGAAGTTAATTCATTAGTTAAAAAAATCTGTACATAATATACTTCAAAAAATTAAAAAATCGCCATCTATTGACGCACAGGAATACTATCAACGCGTAACGCCTTCTGCCCCTAACATGCAGGTACTAATAAAAAAGTGTCGTTACAAAGTGTCGTTTTTTTCGGCCTAGCCCCCTTTCGCAACGCGCGAAAAGGAACTCCGTTCCAAAAACTGCTTTAAAGATCAGGCAGAAAAACGACGCGAAGTGCGAACCCCCACAAAGCTCGGCTTTTAGCTAGTATGGATTAACGTTGTGCAGTGACTAGCGAGTCATCGTTTTAGCAAACACTCAGCGACAGTACACGCGATGTGAAATTGCGTTTATTAAATAATCGCTCGAGTTGAGCGTGCGTTGACACTGGTGTAATGATGTGAGATCATCTCATTACTGATTGCTGATGGATCATTGATCGTAGTAACGTGGTCCAGTAGCATGGGCGCCCGGCAGAAATAATTTCCAAGGGGTGCAGATTTTGGTTTTCTTTCTTTTTACTTTTCACGAACAACAGTGACTGTGTATTTACATCAACATAATAAATACATTTAGTGTCGAAACATCACGAACTATCTTTGTACGGCATGGTAATAGGGTTACAAAATCTTTTGTAATCCTATTTATTTCAATAATTCCTGTTGATCCCGAGATTCCCAAGGGGTGCAAGTGACACCTGGCACCCCCCTGCCGGCGCTCATGTCCAGTAGTTGAGTTGCTCTTGATTTTGCAGGTTGTAGGTTCGATTCCCTCTGTCTGCGAGACGCGGACAATCGTTGGTAGAGTTGTGATAGGTTGATATCGTGCTTGGAACTAGGGTTGCCAGGCGTCCGGATGAAGCCGGACACAGTCAGGCTTTTTGATTGCGTGTCCGGCCAAAATTAAGAGGAGTTCGGCTTTTGTAGAGCTTTGAATCAATAAATTTACATGAAAATCTACTAATTTTAGAATGTTTTACACCTAATAGGTAAAGTGTAAAATTGTATGTTAAATTGTTTTGATAAAACAGAAACTTACGAACGTATTTAAAGTTTAGATTCTAAGTACTGGATAGCAGGACAATTTTGCGCAAATGTGCGGCCAAAATGGCTGCTTTGTCCGGCTTTTTGGCCTAGCGACCTGGCAACCCTACTTGGAACGATGCGTAAGCAGGGAGTGGAGCACCATGGGCGTTTTAGCGGGTAGTTCCTCGTAGTGTTGGGTAGGACATGAATTTTATACGAGGATGTAAGAGGTGCCACTTTTTCGTACTGAGCCGGTACAGTGTCCCACTTCAAAAGAGGCGAGGCCGCGAAGCGTTTGAGGCGTAGCAGTACGTTTGACGTGCCGCTACATGTGAGCCGTCTTGAGGCGTGAACTTATATTTATCTATTTTTCCCCTAAAAATATATAAATATACATTCATGATTAAGAAATAATATACTGTAATATAATATGTTTCAAAATATTTTTATTAAGTTAATATTTCGTCTTCATCTAAAGATTCAGATTTTTTGAAATCATACTAGGTACATGTTGACATTTAATAAATTTAACATTTTATTGGATGGATTAAATGTTACACAAGATCCATGTAAATCGGACACTAAATTAAAAAAAATTAAAGAGTCCAAAAAATCCCTGAAAATGCCCCTAAAAAATTGAGACCACCGCGACAATCATTTTGAAGCGGTACATGTTATGTTACATTTCACCGTCTTGTCCCGGACAATTGTAATGCCTCTTGTAAGTCCTACCCAACACTAGTTCCTCGGAGAGTCCCATATACCCCGATCCGAGGATGCGCAAAGCATTTCCCCATGGTAAAAGAGGGCTCGATTCCCGCTGCCGAAGTTTGGTTTTGAGTTTATGACATTGCAGGTCGATCTGATTGTCTGACAAGATGATCCATGCGTTGGATGGGTATTACTGTGCCTGATCTCTCGTCATTCGTGTCACTTGGACACTCCCTTACTTTCATACAGGAATATCCTGTTGTATAATAACAATAATAATATAATAATATCTATGGACGCTTCACACCACGTTAGTCTGGCTCCGTGGTAAGTACCTAAAGGACTTGTGTTACAGGTACCAGACAACGGAAATATATTTAATATTTTCATACTATATGTATATATTTAAGATTTTTATTATATGATACACATATTTAATACACATCCATGACCCAGGAACTTCATAAACTTTTGTTCCGTCGGCGGGACTCGAACCCGCGACCTCCGGCTTGAGCTACCAACGCGCTCACCACTGCGCCACGGAGGTCGTCAAAGGAGGTATTACGCACGGCACTTGGGCATTACAAAGACTGATTAGCACAGAAATCGGCATAGCTATATCCTCAAAATAATATCCTATTAATTATTTTTAACAAAAAATTAAAACCGACTTCCAAGGTAAAAACAATAATAACATTAATATGAACTAAAAAGTATTAAATAATTTCTACTATCTAATAGTGCCTTTTTCCGAATTCGGCTAAACCTCAACTATTTCTGTACTCAATCTTCATAATTTTGAAGTCGGTACCAGATAGCTGAAACTTCAGATATTTGAAACTTTTGGAACTGGCACCGACTTCAAAATTATGAAGATTGAGTACAGAAATAGTTGAGGTTTAGCCGAATTCGGAAAAAGGCACTATTAGATAGTAGAAATTATTTAATACTTTTTAGTTCATATTAATGTTATTATTGTTTTTACCTTGGAAGTCGGTTTTAATTTTTTGTTAAAAATAATAATAATTTCACTCTTTTTAGCTACACTAGTAGATAAACCTTCGCGTATATTTTACCTAAGTATCTTATTACAATTTGTTAAGAGTCACAACTCACACTCACAAAATAATATATTATCAGTGAAGTGAACATATTGTGCTAAGTAATTTAACAATTTTAATGCTTCAAGCCCCAAGCGGTCACCGGCGATTGCGATAACAATAGAAAGGCTATTGTGTCTCGTTTTTCCACGATCGAAGGATCTATCAGATAAAAAATTGTATAAACTTGCATAGGATGTAGCGTAGCTACTCATAATATTTAATATTATCATAATTATTGACAGCTGTTCTTGTAATAAAGAATTCAAATCGATACTTAGTGCGCCATCTATCGATTAATAAGTATAACTAATTAAAAAGACTCAATGACTTTGTTTTGTTTAAATGCTCTTTTTAAAATAACTTTATTTCAATTCTATTTGTCTATTTAAATTTTATAAAGTAGTTAATAAAGTATTCGATCTGTATATAAAGTAGTTAGTAAAGGATTCGATCTGTCGTCTGCCGCCATGCGCCGCGCGGCGGCGACGCCGTCGCCTCTACGGCGCCGACCGCCGTCATGTATTAAATAAACAGGTGTTGTTATACAGTAAGAACATAATTATTATTATTAGTATATCCATACCTATGCCTTGTACTATTATCTAGTCTGTGCCATGAGACATTGGTGACCTTAACACGACGTGGTAATGATGATGATGACGATGATGATGATGATGATGATGATGATTATGATGATGAATATAAATTGCATAGTAGCATATGCCTTCTGTTCTTAAAACAACGCCGAAACTCCCAAACGTGTATCTATAAGGAGTCAGGAGTTCTCTCAGCATCTTCGAAACCATGGTATACCTTGACCCAATATTTGACTTTTTGGTAGCATATTCTTAGTACGCTTCACATAAAACCAAAATCACCATATGTTTCCATATAAATTTCGAGGAGTTCCCTCGATTACTCATAGATCCCATCATCAGGTCACCACTTTTGTGAACATGGTACCAAATTGGAGTGAAACCTAATACAACAAAACAAAAATTTCGAAAATCGGTTCACAAACGGCGGAGTAATCGTTGAACATACAAAAAAAAAAAAAAAAAAAAAAAAAAAAAAAAAAAAAAAAAAAAAAAAAAAAATATCCACAGCCGAACATATAACCTCCTCGTTTTTTGGAAGTCGGTTAAAAAGGTCAATACAGGTCATAGTCATTGCTAATGACTAACCAATGTTTACTTTAAAACTTAGTCGAGTCTGTGAAGAAAATAGAACACTTGGAAAGCTATAATGATGGATAATAAGATGCTCTTTAGATGATTTAGGAGTTTCCAAACTTTTATTAGAGCACCAAAAGGAACCCAAGAAAACTATCTCACAAGAATCAAGTTAGAATCTGTCTTTCTGTTTTTCTGTCTGTAACCTTTTTACGCTTAGGGTCTGATTCACCACTTAGGAATAGGCTATTCACAACTTTTTTGATAGATTCTCCACACTTCATCTGTCAAGTGTGGATAGCTTATTCGCCACTTATCAGGAAGCGGTGAAATAGGCACTTAAACTGCTAAATCGAATACTCATTTCTGATAAAGTGCCGAATAGGTTATTCACAACTTTTTTGGCAGATTCTCCACACTTCATCTGTCAAGTTAAGTGGTGGATAGCCTATTCGCCACTTATCAGGAAGTGGTGAAATAGGCACTTAAACTGCTAAATCGAATACTTATTTCTGATAAAGTGCCGAATAGGTTATTCACAACTTTTTGACAGATTCTTCATACTTCATCTGTCAAGTTAAGTGGTGGATAGCCTATTTGCCACTTATCAGGAACTGGTGAAACAGGCCCTTAAACTGCTAAACCGAATACTTATCAAGGGCTTCATACCCTTGCCGCCTTGTTGAGTAATCGCTCCAGCGGTTGCGGTGAAAAGGCAACAGACTAACAGATAGATTGTGACACTTAGCACGGTGCTATACAGACTTAGTGTGAAGGTTCAGCCTTTACATAAAAATAAAGTCGTTTTTTTTTCCCTCATGTCCCTTTGTTCCCTTTAATCTTTAAAACCACGCAACGGATTTTGATGATTCCTTCAGTGTTAGATAGCCCATTTATCGAGGAAGGCTATAGGCTATATTTTATCACGCTTAGACTAATAGCAGCGAAGAAATAGAGGAAAATGTGGAAAAAACGGGGAAAATTATTTGAAAGGGCTAACTTAAACGCGCTAATCTCAGGAACTGCTGGTCCGATTTGAAAAATTCTTTCAGTGTTAGATAGCCCATCCCCTACCCTATTCCCTTCTCTACCCTCCCCTATTCCCTTCCCATCCCTACCCTCCCCAATTACCCTATTCCCTCTTAAAAGGCCGGCAACGCACCTGCAGCTCTTCTGATGCTGCGAGTGTCCATGGGCGACGGAAGTTGCTTTCCATCAGGTGACCCGTTTGCTCGTTTGCCCCCTTATTACATAAAAAAAGAAGTTTGTAGCTTTGTTAGTGGCTTGGACAGTTTAAGAAACCATGTAATTCGTGAACCCAAAGACAGTTTGCGAAGGTCGCTTTAATGACTAGTGCCCTTCAGGCTAAAGGTTCTCTATAACTGAGAAGTATAGTTATGACTTATGATTGCCCTAAGAGTTAGTTTTGAGTTGTCGTTCAAAATTGAACTTTATGCACTACATAATAAGATAGACGTTTCATTGCAGTTATCTAGGAATGTAAGTCTAAATCGGCAGATAGTAACTGTAGATTTTCCTTCTGTATTGCGCACAGACTTGGGCACTATAAAAATAAGAAGGACCAACGCTCTTGCTGAGATTTAAATGAAATTTAATCAAAATGAAATGTAGCCAGCTACTGGTATTTAAACCAAGTAAGACTTAATTTATTTCTTTTTAAATCAGACAGCTGGTGTTTTTTACGAATATGGCAGCACATGTTACTAACAAGAGCCGTGCATGTGGTTAAATGACGTCAGACAAAAATTAAGTGTCGCCGCACATGGGCCACACGCGACAGCCACAAACGCGGTTTTGAGCTAGTCTATTGGTCGTTAAGGTGACGCCGCGTTAAAGTAAGAAACCGTGTTGGATATGTTTTAGATTTCTTGTTTTCTATGAGAAATCCGGCCCTTCTCATAGAAAACACGCAATGGCACAGCAAAAAATGGAAAGGGCGTAGCGACAAAATGGTTTTTGTCGCGTAATTTAATAAAAACCATAAATACATTTCATATATTATAAGCTATGGGCGAATAAAGTGTACCTATGCTTGAACCAATCTATGTACAAATTTTGGAAGCCTTAATCACTCTCCTGTGTTGGCAAAATAGGAATCCTTTTTTTACAGATGTCTTTTTGATTAATTATTCTGTGTTATAAAAGTTGACCAATCGTGTTATGCTATGGGTAATTCAAAGACAAAGACATGATGAATACTGACAATGAACTTTAGTTTCTTAGCTTTAGTCATTGCTGAGAAAAATCGATATCGCTACATCCAAATTATCAAGGCGTCGCCGTGAATTGTTGTAGCGTGTGGCGGCCACCGGCCTCAAAAATGTATCAAAACTACAGGAAACATGCCGGTAGCGGCGTTTTGTGGTTGTGGCCGGTGTCCCGTGTGCGGCAGCCCTATAAACCAACAATTCTCATAGTGTGCTCTGAAGTCCGCTTAGGGCTCCGAAAAAACCTTGTAGAGAAAATTGTTTCTAGAAATATTGTCATCAGAAACCAGCGCGGCGACAATTCATTCGAAGACAAAACATTCCTTTTTTTTGGGAGTCTTTTTTGAACTTAACAAATTAAGGGTGGGTGGCACTAGTTCTATAACTTTAACTATAACAAAATGTCAAATGAACTGTCAAATCTTTAGTTACAGTCAATAATGGATGTCATATTTGACGATAACCTTTTTATTTTATTTGAATTTAGAATTTGAATATTTTATAGGAGTCCATCAAAAGGGTTCCGCCACCAAAAAGTTTGGGAACCGCTGGATGAAAGTTAAAACATATCGCTAATTTTCCCCTTTTTTTCCACATTTTCCTTTATTTCTTCGCTCCTATTAGTCTTAGTGTGATAAAATATAGCCTATAGCCTTCCTCGATAAATGGGCTATCTAACACTGAAAGAATCATCAAAATCCGTTACGTAGTTTTAAAGATTAAAGGGAACAAAGGGACATGAGGAAAAAAACCGTCCAAGTGCGTGTCGGGCCACGCGCAATATAGGGTTCCGTAATACCGCTAGTTTTCTTTTATAATTTTTGTGTGGTCATTGAATGTACATTTATAACATGTTTTACACTACTAACAACATCATCTCAGTTATTTTCAAAGGAATTTGAACGAAAAGTTCCTTTATACTTCGCCGAATACATTTTTTTTAGTTGATCGACTATTACTCAATAACTTATGAAGTCTTCTTAGCCGTGATAGTTTTCCTTTTAAATTCAGCATATTTTCTACTCCCGTGATTTTTTTTAACATTTCCAGAAGCAACCGTTTAGCTGGTAGAAGGGGGGGGGACACTGGGACTGTAACGATTTTTTTTATTTTAAAACTTAATATTTCACAAACGGATCCCTAAATCGGAAAATGATCTATGATACTCGGAATAGTTTTGAAAAACCTATCCAACGACACCCCACACGATGGGGTGGACGCGAAAAAAAATTTCATCCCCGCTTGATGTGTATGGAAGGTACCATAAAAAATATTTTGTTGCCATCATTAATATGTGCATTCATGCCAAATTACAGCTTTGTAGGTCCTATAGTCTCTGAGCAAAACCGCGCACAGACATACAGACGGACAGACAGACGGACGGACAGACCGAAACTATAAGGGTTCCTTGTTGACTACGGAACCCTAAAAAGCGACTTTGTTTTATAATATGTATAGAATAGATGCAAAAGTGTGTCTGTCTGTTACCTCTTCACGCCCGAACCCCTGAACCGATTTTACTGAAGTTCGGTATGGAGATACTTTGACTTTTAAGCGACGGGAAAGGTCTAAGGATACTTTTTTACCCGGAAAAATGTATGGACGTAAGCGATTTACGAATTTTACCGCATCGGACTTTGCGGCTCCGCAAAATTTTTACTTGGTGTTAAAAATAGGCTCTAAATTACCATATTGGATTTTTAGTTCCTAAAGTTTCTTAAATCTAGATTATTATAGGAACGCTAGACTAACGTGACTTCTAGCAATTATACGTATGACCTATAAACTAGACCAGAGTTTCCCAACTAGTAGGGCACAGTAGGAATCTTGAATACTATAGTTAGGACAATTTAAGGTGGCACCAGCCGCAGGTCATTAACCTTTCTTTAGGCTGTAAAGTTTCGGGAAACAAAAGTGTGCCATAAAACTATTCAGACGCATGCAAGCATATTTTAAATCCGCGAGTTTGGGAAACCCTGTTGACTATCGTTGGTTGCTTGTACAACCTAATCGATATTTTAAAGTTTTCATAAACTACCAAGCCAACTAGTACTTAAGTAACTTAGTATTATACATGTATGTAACATGCTAAACGATTCCCGCAACTCCGTTGCTTTTTTAAATTCTTATTCGCGCTGTTTCGGATCCGTTTCCGGGATAAAGAGTATCCTATGTCCTTTCTCGGGACTCAATGTATCTCCATACCAAATTTCAGCAAAATCGGTTCAGCGGTTTTTGCGTGAAGAGGTAATAAACAGACAAACAGACAGACTTTCGCATTTATAATATTAGTATGGATTTCGCCAATCGGGAATCGAACCGGCGTTGACTAGACGCTTTCCCCACTCCTGTGTCTGACTAGACTCCAGCCAGACTATTATGTAAGCAATCAGTTCAGCGGTTTGGGCGTAAGAAGGACAGCAAACGGACAGACAGACACACTTTCGCATTTTAGAAGGAAGTTCCTTATCGTGCGTTTTGAAAGCTAGACGGAAAAAGTTGTAACGAGACGACACAAAAGTGTCGGCCGACATTTTTTAGTACCTGCGAAGTAGTAGCAGAGGGCGTTGATAGTATTCCTGTGCGTCAACTAGATGGCGTTTTATAATATCAGTATAGATTAAAAAATACTATTTTCAGGCGAAGCGTCTCAACGGCAACAACGAACTCGCAGCCATTAAGGTGATCAAGCTGGAGCCGGGTGATGATTTCGCCATCATCCAACAAGAGATCCTGATGATGAGGGACTGTAGACATCCCAACGTGGTAGCCTACTACGGCAGCTACCTGCGGCGGGACAAGCTGTGGATCTCCATGGAGTACTGCGGCGGGGGCAGTTTGCAGGTGAGCGGGGTGATGAGAGCACCCCGGTGATGATGGGGCTCTACAGCGCACAGGTGTTGATGAGGCGCCAGAGCTATACTACTGCAAGTGTGTGATGATCATAGGGTTTGTAGATATCACACTACAGGTGGTTGATAATGGGGTCTGTTGATACCCCACTGCAGTTATACGTGACAATGGGAGACTACATACACCTTTTGGCTTTAAGCATTATTTTCTGCTACTAGCTGCAATAAGAAAATATAAAATTGTATAGCAAACACTGCCCTACAAATAGCATCTGCTAAAAATGTTATTTTTCTTTTAAAGACATATTTGAGCCCAACCCACTCATACAAAACCACGTCCTGTTACAGGACATCTACCACGTGACAGGTCCGCTGACGGAGCTCCAGATCGCGTACATGTGCCGGGAGACCCTCACCGGGCTGAGCTACCTGCACAGCATGGGGAAGATGCACAGGTACTGTTGTTTTTTAGGATCCCACCTCAGGACGATCTTAGCCAAACTGGTTTTTTGATGAAAAGCGTATACTAGATGGCACCCGAAATCGCCCGGGAACCGTACATTTGTACGGAATAAAAAGCATCCTATGTTCTTTCCCGGGACTGTTCACGAGGTGCAACAAAACTAAGTGATAATACTTTAGGGTGAGTAAAGGACTTAACTTTCTTTTTACTTTTGTATGGAAAAATTCATGACGGGCCGTTGCCAAACTATGCCAAAAATGTCTTTTTCAGCGCTGCTACTTTCGCAGTGAACTTATTACAGAGGACTCATGTCTCATACGCACCCAAAAGTATTATCACTTAGTTTTGTTACATGTTGTACGTTTTCATAAAGCCGCCATTCCACCGCGGCGCTCGTTTTTATTACTTTAACTACGTCAATTCGTGCGTAGCGTGTCCGAGGGTTGCAGTGGACACAGTCATGCATATATTTTCTTGCAAATCGAAGCTTGATGCACGTGCGTAGTCTCTCCGTGCGCTGCGGTGGACTGGCGGCTTTAATTACATGTAGCTGTTTTAAAATGTATGTTTGTATGTTACAGGGACATCAAAGGCGCGAACATCCTACTGACTGAGTGCGGAGACGTCAAGTTGGCTGACTTCGGCGTGTCAGCTCAGATAACGGCTACCATCAACAAGAGAAAGTCCTTTATTGGGACTCCGTATTGGATGGCGCCAGAGGTATGTGTTTTACTGGAGTGTGCTTAGAGCTGCGATGCTGTGCTTTAAAAATGTAGGTACTATCATCAAGATAAAGTCCTATATTGGGACTCCGTATTGGATGGCGCCAGAGGTATGTGTTTTACTGGAGTGTGCTTAGAGCTGCGATGCTGTGCTTTAAAAATGTAGGTACTATCATCAAGATAAAGTCCTTTATTGGGACTCCGTATTGGATGGCGCCAGAGGTATGTGTTTTACTGGAGTGTGCTTAGAGCTGCGATGCTGTGCTTTAAAAATGTAGGTACTATCATCAAGATAAAGTCCTATATTGGGACTCCGTATTGGATGGCGCCAGAGGTATGTGTTTTACTGGAGTGTGCTTAGAGCTGCGATGCTGTGCTTTAAAAATGTAGGTACTATCATCAAGATAAAGTCCTATATTGGGCCGCCAGTCCTAAATTAGATGGCGCTAGACTCTAGAGCGTTATAAGAGGGTGCTTAGGAATACGCTGCTGCTTTAAATAATGAGATACCAACAACAGGAGGAAGACCTATATTGGGACTCCGTGTTGTATGTATTGTAATGATGTGCTATAATTGTGCCAGTGGATGAGTAGGTGCGTTAATAAATTTAGATACTATCAACAAGAGGTGGTCCTTTATTGGGACCCATATTGAATGAGCCGGAGTTATGTGTTATACTAGAAGCTTCGTAAGTGCCTGAGGTATATACTGCGTACTGCAAGAAGCTAGTGAACAGTAAAAAATCTGCCAAGTGCGAGTCGGACTCGCGCACGAAGGGTTCCGTACCGGTATAGACCGAAAGTAGACAAAAAATTGTGTTTTTTGTATGGGAGCCTCCTTAAATATTTACTTTATTTTAATTTTATTATTAATTAATAAAGTACAAATATAATTAAGGATTTTGTGAAAATTTCAAGTGCCTAGCTGTTACCATTATTGATTACGAGCTAAAAAGGCCAAAAAAATCACGTTTCTTGTATGGGAGCCCCCTCTTAAATACTGATTTTATTTTATTTTTAGTATTTGTTGCCGCTATAAAGCGGCAACAGATATACACAATCTGTGAAAATTTCAGAAGTCTAGCTAAAGCCGTTCTTGAGTTACAGCCTGGAGACAGACAGACAGACAGACGGACAGGCAACGAAGTCTTAGTAATAGGGTCCCGTTTTTACCCTTTGGATACGGAACCCTAAAAAAGAAAAAAGTAAACCTGTGTATTGCGCACACATAAGGTCCCTAAAATATAACTCATTTCATTGAACCGTTTAAAAATCAGTCGCCAACATTAAAACTCTATGAGAGAGCTATTAAAAAAGTTAAGCCGGTTCTCTGTGTGCCCTTAGTCGATACACAGGCTGACCCATTTGTGCTGAAGTTTTATAAGTTTCGTCATTTATTTCAGGTGGCAGCAGTAGAGAGGAAGGGTGGCTACAACCAGCTGTGTGACATATGGGCGTGCGGTATTACAGCTATAGGTGAGAATATACAACCATAATTTAATAATATAGATCAGAAAGTATGTCTGTCTGTTACCTCACGCCTAAACCGGTGAACCGAATTTGATCAAATTGGGTGTGCCGATACTTTGAGTCCCGGCAAAAGACAGATGAGACTTTCGATCCCGTCAAAATGTACGGCAGACGGCTCCCGCGCGACAAACGTATTAGTGGCATTTGCCTAGTTTACTGTAAAAAACTATAATATCAAACTGGTAAAATTAATATAGAAATTTAGTGCCTACATATTATTATTATAGAGGTTAAGAAAAAAACTAATCTTGTGTATAAAATTCTCGTGTCACAATGTTAGGCCGTGTGCTCCTCCGAAACGGCTTTACTGATTTCAACCAAATTTTATATGCATATTCAGTGGGTCTGAGAATCGACTACTGGGTACTTTGATAAGTGCATTTGTTGAATAAATGATAGTAAATTATTACATCTCGAGACTGACGCCGACCATTGTTTGTGCGACGCGACGGGATAGCGATCGACGTTGCCATGGCGACATACTTATTTAGTCACCTCAATAAAATAATATGGGCGAAATAGGTACTTTATATTATGGCAAAGCAACGTTTGACAGGACAGCTAGTTTCAAATATAATAATTTAAACTGCTGTTTTAATTGATCTTGTACTCAGCTGATTACAAAACTTTTGCATTGTTACTCAGCTAGTTATTGTCTGTGGAACTGCAACTCTGACTGAAAAGGTCAGTGACCTAAACTGTGAGATTAATGACCCTTTTTTTTCTTTTTCCAGAGCTAGCGGAACTCCAACCGCCGATGTTCGAGCTGCACCCCATGAGGGTTCTCTTTCTCATGTCAAAATCGGGGTTCAAGCCGCCTTCACTGAGGGACAAGGAGCGCTGGTCGCCGCTGTTCCACGCGTTCCTCAAGTTGGCGCTCACCAAGAACCCCAAGAAGCGGCCGACGGCTGATAAACTGCTGCAGGTGAGGTGATGATGATGATGAATATGGGGTGAAAAATGACTAATAGGGAATGTGAATAAAAATATACTATAACGCAAAATAATATGCGACCTCTGTGCCTAAGTTGGTGAGCGCGTTGGTACCTCAAGCAGGGGGTCGCAGGTTCGAATAAAAAAAAGTTTTTGGTGTTTCTGGGTCATGGATGCGTGTTAAATATTTGTATCATATATTAAAAATCTTAAATATGTACCCCCTTACTAATAAACGTTGTATAAGCTTTGAATAGTTATACAGTGTTTTGTTCCTGTCACACAAGTGACATTTTTAATTGGATTGAAGAAGACAAAACACTGTATAACTATTCAAAGCTTATACAGCGTTTAGTAAGGGGGATACTGTGTAGTATAAAAGTTATTTAAATGTTTCCGTTGTCTGGTATCCGTAACACAAGTCTCTCAGGTACTTAGCACGGGGCCAGACTGACGTGGTGTAAAGCGTCCATGGATATTATTATTATTGCTTAACGTAAAATAATATTATATTGAAAGATATATTATAAACCGCGTGGTTTTTCTCGCGTTAAGTAATTCTTCGTAATGTGTTAAAAAAATACAGAGGTGTTGCCTCGATTCCTCAGGATACTAATTACAATACATAACTTTTATATAAAACGTATAATATGTTTGTCTGAATGTTTCAGCACGCGTTCTTCCAACAAGACATGAACAAGCGTCTGGCGGTGGACCTGCTGCACAAGTACTCCAACCCTCCCACACACTGCGCCGCTGATGATGATGAAACGGTAAGAGAGAGAGAGAGTATCTTGATTCTAGTTACTAGAGAGATGACATGGGACGAGAGAATGTACCGTGACTACTGACTAGAGATATGATACGGTAAGAGAGAGTATGATATATCGTGACTAGAGAGATGAGTTGGTAAGAGAGAATGTATCGTAACTAGAGAGGCGATACGGTAAGAGATAATGTATTGTGACTAGAGGGACGACACGGAAACAGAGAACGATATATTGTGACCAGATGATACGGTAAGAAAGAGAACTTATCGTTACTAGAGAGACGTAACGTTAAGAGAGAGACCGATATATTGTAGCTAAAGAGACGATACAGTAAGAGAGAGAACAATATAATATCGTGACTAGAGAGACGACAGGGTAAGAAGGAGAACGTATCGTGACTAGAGTGACGAGTCAGCAAGAAAGGGAACTATATGTCGTGGCTATATTGGTGACCCAATAAGAGAGAGATTGATATAATTATGTCGTGACTAGTTATGGAAAATCTTCGCCATCTTTTAAGATGGCTAAACGCCCGAGCATTTTTGGCGCTTTTACGTATTCAGCTATACAATGTGTCCCAACACCCAGTGTCCGAGCCTTTCATGTTACGATGTATGGCATATTTCATCGACTAATTGGCTATCATTTTTTTTCGGGTTCTCATCTTTGTTTTTTTTTTTTTGCATTGAGTTTGGTTGGTTTATTTATTGTAATGTTGTTGTACAGGGTGTATCTGACGTGCCGCAGCGCATCGCGTCCCGGCACACGGGGCGCGGGCGGCGCGTCGTCGGCGACCGCCCCGCCGCTGCCCCCCGCCCGCGCTCGCTGCACACGCACGCCGACCCACGGTGAGTCACACACACACACTCACACACACGCGCGAATTAAATACTCGGTCGAGGTTTTGACTTAAAAAAAATAATTTTATTTCAGACCAACAGAGTTCTTACTACTAATTTAACAATCGAAAGAATCCCTTAACTAACTTAAGTCTATGTTTTTATATAACTAAAGTGCTGATGAGGTGTTTGTCAGCTGTTCCACTTAGGAAGAGCTGACAAAGCTGATCTGGGCAGGGCTGCCACTCTTAACTCGCGCACACACACCCAAACACAAACTTCTGCTTAGTCGTATCCTCGTGGCTGAGGGACGTGACCACCAATGTTTGCTTTCCGGAATAGGGCTCTCCACTTTTCTCTGTTTTTGGCCTGATGCAGTACCTCGTGGAACGTGCAGTCAGCAGCCTTAACGGTCGCCGTCTGTCCTGTCGTAGCTATTCTGCCTGTGCCTCTTTTCCCCTATAATCGCCCAGCTGGTATGAGACGCTTATGAGGCGCGTATGTGTGTGTGTCACACACACACACTCACACACTCACGCGCATGCATACGCAAACAAATACACACACACCCTTCACAGAGTATAGAGACTTCAAATTCATATCACAGGCGTTTTGCAAGAAAGCAATCGTGAACATCTCACTATTCTTTTAACAGAAACCAGAGGTTTTGCATTTGTAATTTGTAGTCCATTCTTGCATCAAGTTAATTTTAATTTCTATGGATATTTCCCATTGAGTATAACATCAGTTTGTGACGGAGATGTCACTGACATAATTTTAAATATAATTTCGACTTTTGACCTTCAGCCTTATGGAAGAGACGCGAGAGTGCCGTCGCACCGGCGCGTACGACGACTCGCCGATCATCGACCTCGACGCAGACGACGACCTGACCTCCGGCTCGAAGGTCATCTCGTTCGCCGAGGTTGAAGGTCGCGGGGACACGGTGAAGCGGAACGGTGAGTGATGATGATGGTGATGATGACGATGATGATGATTGACCTGTCCTCCGGCTCGAAGACCATCTCGTTCGCCGAGTTCGAAGGTCGCGGGGACACGGTGTAGCGGAACGGTGAGTGGTGATGATGAATGAGTACTATGATGATGAGTGATATGAACTGACCTTTGGCTCGAGGGGTATCTCGTTCGCCGAGGTCGAAGGTCACGGGGACACGGAGAAGAGGTGAGTAATGATGATGAATGAGTGATAATTAATGAGTGGTTATGAATTATGAATGAGTGATTGTCCACACCTCTAGCTCGTCATGGGGACGCGGTGAAGCGGAATGGTGAGTGGTGATGATGAATGAGTGATTTGACGTTTAAAAAAGTTGTCTTGGTATTTTAAAAAAATACAATGTGCTTGAAATTGCTAACAACTACGTTGATACCGTACATTTTACTGACATAAAACTTTGACAGAACTCTAAGTATCGAAAAACCTAATTTCAGCTAAATGGGTTGTGCTAGTTTAAGGGTCCGTATACGAAATTTGCCGATTTCGCTGATTTAACAGACGTGATTTAACAGTTAAAATACAGTATTTCTATAAGTTTTAATGCACAACATGTAAGATCATTTCAATTATAATCTAATGTTGGAGCTAGTTTTTTTTAAAGTATTTTTAAATAATCCAACTCAAACCCGCGACAGTTTTGTGATTTTTGCTGTAAAAGGTTTAGAATATCACCTGTTTGTGGATTGTATTGACGTCTTAACGGTATGAAAAAAATACAATGTTCTGTTGAGAAAGTCGTCTATAAAATGTTGGAATTACTTTTTACCACTTTAATATGAAATAGTTGAGTAAAAAAATATGTAACTCGGCAAAATTTTAGACAAAATGGGCAAAGAATTGCTGTTAATTTCGGCAACTTGGAGTTGTAATTCATAAAAAGAAAACGACAGAAATAATCTATATATATAAAAATGGATTTTCAAATGTGTCAGTCGCGCTAAAACTCGAAAACGGCTGAACGGATTGGGCTGATTTTAGTCTTAAAATATTCGTAGAAGTCCAGGGAAGGTTTTAAAGTGACCTGTGACACGAAGTTCACCGGGACAGCTAGTCTATAGATAAAATTCTATCCAATTCGAGAATAAAAAAAAAACTAATAAAACTAAAGAAAATAAAAAAAAACAAATTGTGCCAAAAACACGATTCAAAAGAACCTAAATCTCACATTATATTACTCGCCGCAAGGCTCGAGTCAGCTTTCCGCGCTTAAATATATTTTAAATCTAATAATTAATATATATATATATTTAAGTCTATTAAGGGGAAAAAACCTAATAATATTTCTGTAGCGAACCTTTGCAGTTTCGGCAAAATCGGCAAAATTTTGTATACGGACTCTTAACGTGAAAATATACTCTTAACATATAAATTGACAAAAAGACAGACTCGCATTTATAACGGTATTATTTACATGATGAGTAGGTAAGTCTGCGATTCTCTATGATCTATCTATCAGGTATCTCACCGCTCGTTTATTTCCAGTGTACTCCCGTCAGGCTTCGGAGCCGTGGAGCGTGTCATCCCTCATGACGTGCCCCAAACACAACCCCAACGATCTCACAGACACCGGAACTACGGAGAAGTGAGTATTTGAGGGGGGGATTGAGTTTTGGCTGAAAAAGTGGGTTTTTGAGAGGAGAGGAGGGATTTTTGGGTGAAATTGTGGGTATTTGAGTAGGGTGGGGTTGATTTTTGGGTAAATAGTGAGTTTGGGGGGGGGGATTGATTTTTGGGTAAAATAATGGGAATGCTATTGGAAAGAAATTGACGAAATATCTTAAATAAAGATACGATAAAATCTAAATAATACTACAGATATTGATGAAACTCGGTAAGAGAAAAATATCTCAGGTAATTTGCTGAAATGTCAAAAACATCGATAAAATCGACATCCATCGACATAATTTTATGATACGCTATAAGATATCGATATCGCTAATACTTGATGGAGTGACAAAATGTCGATAAAATTCGAGAAAGAAAATTCTAAAACATCGATATCCATTTACTGTCAAATACATGTTTATGAGCTGTCAAATATTTATGTGTTGTCAAAATTGTCTGGGTGATATATCGATATCGACTATTAATGTGTTGTAGAGCGTGGTGTCGGGTGGTAACCGGCGACGACATATTGCGTATGAGTCTGAGGTACGCGCGACTGTCGGCCGTATTGTGTGCGGCATAAGTGTGCGCTTGCTTTAGATTGGATGACGGGCACTTTTTAAACGAATAGCAAAAAAGTCCCACATTTTTGTGGCGGATAGGAACATATATTTTATGATATGTCACATTACTCGGTTGTGTTGCAATGTGGCATATATGTCACATTGCCCTGTTGCGTCGCTGCGGATGTTATGCATATTTTAATGTTATGTCACATTGCTAAGTTGCGTTGCGATGTGACATATTTATATGAAATGTGCATTTTTATGATATGCCACTTTACTATGTTTGCGTTGACGCTGCGGTTTTACATATTCTTTATGTTATGTCACATTGCTCTTTTGCGGTGCGTCACTACGATGTTTCACATAATATATGATATGCCACATTTGGCATAATATCATTGTTTTGATGGGGACACAGTTTTGACGGAACGACGGACAAGATATAAAGAAGATAAAAATGAATGATCCTCTGCGCTATTACCGTCTTGTACGTCGTCGCAACTGCAACGCGGCTATGTGGCGTGTGATTGCTGTTGTTATGCTGCAACACACAGAAGGAGAAATGTGACCTTGCTTTAAAACGCAAATAGGCTAAAAAGAAATACAACCGCAACTATGACAATGTGACAGTCGCGTTGCGATTGGATCTATGCAATCTGACCCTAAGATGTTGTGATTTGTTTAAAAAGTGCTCAAACGAGTGTTTGCCCAATCTAAATCGAAATATTCGAAATAACTGCAAAGCTTTTTCAATTTTTTTCTGACATGTTTTTTATAAAAAAGTTTTCAAAATTTTGACGACATTTTTAGTTTTTTACATAACTCTAAAAATACATTAAGTTTTTTTACTTACTAATAAAATAATTTATATTTTTGCTCCTAACTCCTAGCCCTTATAGTGTGTAGTATATTTTTACTGTATTTGTAGTACTTTTATACTAAACTATGTTAGTAATTTAAAATATTATTTTAGTATTCCTTAACATTTACTTAAATGCATGATTTTATTCCTACAGTAAAAACTTAAAATGCCTGAAGTAATATTAGTTTATTGCCTGTCCTTTGTCCTCGCATGTTTATATATTATGTCTTGCTATATTCTCTTTCGCTCGAAACCAATTTTGACAAAGAGCGAGAGAGAAAAATATACTTCATAGTTATTTATTATGAACCTATATCTACTTTATAGATTTTATACTTTAGTTTACACACATAATATGTATACCCAAAATATTAAAATGGCTTAATATTGATCCTTTACTATTTTAATACCACAGAAAAAATATTTATCCTTTTCCGTTTAATCTCACAGTAAATATATACTTAATGTTATAATAAATATTTTAAATTCACTCCAAATCATGAGATTATTATTTTGACTAGTTTTAATAAGCATAAAACTTTTAAAAAATCATATAATTAACCTATAATTTAGGACTATTTTCATGTTATTCTTGCAGTTATTTCAAGTCGGTGTTAAGCAGTGTTCGGTGTAAAGCGAAAAATATTGGACGTTGTGTGTGCATGGTTTTATGTTTGTTTGGCTTTCGACAACACACACGGAACATACATAGTGTAAATAAAAATATACATGTTAGGACTGTAAAAACAAAAATAAGTAAATAAGCAGATATAGATAAAAATGTAGATGCCATAAAAAGTACGTATGCCAAAAAGTACAAGGCATGTCACTTGGCGTTAAAAGTATGAGTCAATAAGGCAGAGACACTTTGTTGTCACATAGCGTTCATGGTTTGCTCTCATAATATTGACGTTTGCACCTTTAAAAAATAATTTTAAAAGTTATAATGTCAAATTTGTGACGTTTAAACTTTTTAATTTGAGTTTAAAAAGATCAAACGTCAAAATTATGACATTGAAGCTGAAATTTCATGAAAGTTAGGCGATTTATTGTGTAAGTAGGAATTAAAAACCCGAGTTTTTAATTTCCGAATTTCCGAAAATTCTCAAAAAAGTAAGAAGAAGGGGCAGGCGAATAGGAAATAGGAATGCCACTTGGTATTTTCAGTTATTTGAGGTGTGTCTCTTGTTTTAGGAGCCTCTTGCAATATATTGACGAAGAGCTAATGCTAAGGTAAACAGAGACACTTGCATGTATGTGATTTTATATGTAGATTATCGGAAAAATAAAAAAGTTAACGACTCCAATGAAACTTGTTCTATTTTTTATTTTTATTTTGATATACTCTTTTCGTAATTCCAATCAATATTTGTGTTCAATTCATTTTAGTTTCTTTTCTAAATGTAAAAAAAATATTTGAACTTCGCAGATATTATTTTAAGATTTTTTTTTAATATGTATATTTTTAATTAAACATATTTCAAATAAATAGGAGATCTGATTTACACCGGATAAATTAAGTAACTTAATACTAACTTTATAAACAATTTATACAAAATAAACTATGATGTTGTCATACACAACATCATAGTTTATTTCTAAAGTTTTTCTTCTCATCTCCGCCTAAAACAAAGCGGTTTTTAAATGGAACAAAGTGATGGAGTCGATTTATTTTTCCGATGTTTTTTTTGTAGTTTATTTTCGTTCACTTTGCAGCATGTCTTCTTGTTGTAATTTTCCTGTATTTAAATAACTGAGTGGTGATTTGGGATTTGTTTTCTAAAATGTAGGTATTTCTAATGCTGGGTTTATATGCGGCTGCGGGAACGCGCGATTTGTCGGCTAAACCGCGAGATCATTAGCAAGTGTATTCATGCTTTGGATTACAACGATTTATTTAAGGGCCAACCCACACGTACCACAATCACACCACGTGGTCGGGCGTATATTTCGTATTGTAAATGAACTGGACTATTCACACGTAGCACATTTTGCAGTCTTTGTCGACCACTTGTTTGATACTGACCACACCGCAACCACAACGTTGCGTCGATGCAACGACAGTGCGCGCACACCGCCCGCGCTCGCCCCCCTCCGTTTCATTGACTTTCGTACGTAACCACATCGCAATCACTGGCGACAACGCAACCACGTCGGCATTTTGTCGGTACCACAACGCAACTACAAAAAGCTGCAGCGACGCCATTCACACGTAATCACTGCTTGACGGCATTTTATTTATTTATTTGTGTCAGAGATCTTGGCCCATATTATAAATACCTTATAGACTAACATACATACAATTATACTAAAACTAACACTAGACACGTATTGTCTACGCGACGTGCGACGTGTTCGGGAGTCGTCCTCGGAACCTCCTGTAGACGATTTTGTCTTTGCAACGTGGTGTGGTTGTGGTACGTGTGGGTTGGCCCTAAATGTCATTTACATACAATTGCTTGTGATATCGCGGTGTAGCCGCCAAACCGCGCGTTCACGCGGACGCACATAAATCCATCCTTACCCTTATTGTAGGTATTGCTACAATCCAACTCCCTTACGAATAAAAATATCTACACTCCCTGTAGCTAATAAAGATATTCAGGGTGCGTTTCCACTGACGCGGAGCGGAGCGGGAAGAAGCTTACGGTGCCCGAATTGACCAATCGTGCTATCCCAGCGGAATTACAGCGAAGATTTCGAGCATGGTGATTGGTCAATTCGGCACCGCTAAGCTCCTCTCCGCTCCGCTACGCGTCAGTGGAAACGCGGCCTTAGGCAGCGTATTATTCAAGATCCGCCGTATTTGTCAGTCATGTCAGTCATTTGATAAGTCATATGACAGGCAAATAAAAGCAGACCTTGCATAGTTATTCGCTGTGTAAATATTTTATTAGTAAGGCGGAAAGATATATTATACAGTTATAGTTATACAATATTTTGTCTTGAGAGTTGAATAGTGGCTTGAGAGACAAGGGTATAATACTGTACAACTACATAATATAATGTTTGTATATATCGCAACTCGCAGCCAACTGGTTTAAATAGCCGTTCAATCAAACAGCTAGCCCTTTGACTAAACAACGCCATTCAATCACAGGCCTAGCTTTTTAATTGAATATTTAAGTCGCTCAAAACGTTCAACACTACAGCTGATTCAAAAGCCGCCGTTTGATTGAATTAGTTCAGCGCTCACCACCGCGGCGCTAGGTGCGTTTAGTTTACAAAATGGCGTCAACTATGCCGGTGTTTGTGATTGTTTCGAGGTAATATTTTTCGGAAAAAAAGAACTAAATATACGTAAATCTCCCAAGAAATTACAAAAAGTTTTCCTATTCCGTCAAATTACATAATTAACTAATGGTCACCTTAGTTAATTTGCCATTCAACCGGTTGGCTAAGCGTCGTCTAGCTGTAGTGTTGAACGTTGTTATTGAATGGCGTTGTTCAGTCAAAGGGCTAGCTGTTTGATTTAACGTCTATTTTAACCAGTGCTGCTACATATACATGATGGATATTTTTATGTTATATTTTTATTAGTTAAAAATCCAAACTGCTTTAAAGTTTTCATACTTATTAAAAATATTATCACAAACATCATATTTCACAAACATTTTGTTTCATTAAATATTAAAACACCAAGATGCTATAGAACGGATATTTTTAAGATTGCCATTAAAATTGGGCTTTATTTATCACAAAAGAAGATACAAGTTTCAAATTTCTTGCGGTTCTTGCGTGGTAAATAAAGTTTAAAGTTGAATCGCGATTTTAAAAACGCTGTGTCGTGTCTTAGTGTGTACTGACCCTAAGCTTCATTATCGTTTTTACTTGCACTAAGCTATTAATTATTACAAATTAAATAAAATAATATATATCGCAGTCCAACTCCATTTTAAAACCCAATTTGAAAATATCTTTTAAAATATCATATTTTAATTATATTTTTACAGAAACTTGTTTCCAAAATTGTTGTCTGCACAAAAAGGTCGAAAGCATTGTAATAAATACTTAAAATACTTTAAAAATTACATTATAAACAAAAGCATATAATAAAGTAGTTTTGATACCACGCTTAGGTAATATTTGGCCTTCTTTATTAATTAGGCATGGGAATAACATACGCAAAAATAACAAAACTTTTCAAAATTTGATGACTAATGAAAAAAAAACAATTTAGCATATACGTGTCCAGCTATCTTTCTCTGTTTCGAAAGACAGAGATAGAGATAGCTTTTAAAGTGTTTACCATGCTGTAAGAAAAACTGATTGGATTTTTTGATTCGCTGACTAATGAAACGAGCATGAATATTTCCATGCCTTCTCTAAATCTTGTGTAACTAACCAGCTTACTATAGTCCGGTCACAGAAAATGTAGAATTTCGGTCATTGGCTACTTGTCCATTTCGATCAATAGCGTTATCGTTAGAGGAAACGAGATAGCTTGAGTGAGTAACAGAGACGAACGATAGGCCAATGACCGAATTTCGTTTTCGTTGACAGGATTGTAACATCGTATATTTGACGTATAATAATTAATAAATACTTTTTCAGGGCGACGTTACCTCTTACAGCTGAAAATGCTGGCCACTCCCAAAACTCGGCTTTGGCCATGCACGACCAACATTTAAGCCAATGCATACAACTAAAGCAGAACTTCTTAAATACATCGTCTGCAAACATATACCAAAGCATCACATCTAACTACCAACCTGCCGTATCTAACTCGACAGTATCGATCGACGATCCGCTCTGTCGGAAGCTCGACGAACGAGATCTTCTGTTCGTCGATCACGATGACGAAAAACGAAACACAAATTGCGAATGCGGCTTATGTCCGAAACCGGAAGTAAAAGATAATAACACCCTAAGTGATCTACAGCGATCTGTAGCTAACTCGTGCTCCTGCGACGCTTGTAATTCCAACGGTGATATTCTAAGCTATTATAGACATTGTTCAAATCAGAATGCAGATACAGGTATAATATATTGTGATACATGCAAGAAGCAAAAGATATCCGTATCTAATTTTAGGGCGCTCCAAATAGCTAATCGACTACGTATAGATGATGAGAAGGTAGAAAACGGGGATTTAGAAGATGATATATGTAGGAAAATAGACATGAGTCTGGATATGGACGAAGATAGAGATAAGAGCGAAAGAAAGAGAAAGCATGAGAACAATTCGGGTATAGATTTGAATCAGTTCTGTCAGTGTGAGTTGGAGAAGAGGAAAACTTCGTCGGTGGATGAAATATTCAAGATGGTGGAAGATAAGGACGCGCCGAAGGAGTTGGACGTGGATGAGGCTAAGACTAGTCAGAGGCAGAGGAGCTTGTCGGATAGTCAGAGGGATAAAGCGAAGGTTGAGAGTGATGGTAAGTTTGTTTCAATTTAACTATTTTAGTGCAGCATCCATTAAATCAGTATAGATCAGTTAACTAAAAGTGGCACGTTCACAGTGCTTACACTTATGCAATTTCACTATACAGTATGTTTAAAAATATTATATGTTTGCATCATGATAAAAATTATCGTGTATGCCATCGTACATCGTACGTACGCACAAAATTATTGTGTGTGTACGATAATTAGCCTACGGTTCCGAACGCTGGCCGCCCGCCGATCACACGTTACCGACTTGTAACATCACGCTGTATTTATAAACAGTAGCATAAGAAAAACAATAACTGTCCCCTTCACGCTCATAAGATAGACCACGCGCGAGAGAGACGGGCAGACTTTTTATTATGCGTATGCAGTACGACGTCACGCCACGCGCTTATTCACAGACACTACACAAGCGCAATGTTTAAATGTGTTGATCGTGCCAGCTCTTGTTAATTGACCTGTAAGTTGGTGGCTTCTATTAAACTACAAAAGGTATTCTTTTGAAAGTTCTGAAGACATTAGAATTCAGTAGTTTGATAGCACAAAATGATTTGGTAGTAGACCTGTGCGTCGCTGCAACGCAATACATAACAAAGCAATTTACAATAGATTATAGAGGACATGAGTGAATTATTTGACAACGTACTTAGCGGCACGGAATCTTGGCCAAACTCATAATATGCAATAACACTTTTTTAAGCGGTTCTAACGTGGATCTTATCGTGTAGGTGGGTAGAAAAAATGGTCACGTTAATCTCAAGAGGGTAATTCACTAATTTGAAGTGCATATTGGTCTGTGTTTTAAAGTTTAGTTAAATCGTGTCATTTATCCGGCGAAGTCGCAGTTTTGAATTGTGCTCTGAACATTTTGAATTTTAATTTGACAAAGATTTTTGTTGTTATTGTGGTTAATAAACACCTAAGAACCCCTTAGGATTCATAAAAATGCCTTTATCACCAAGTCAGGTAGCGCAGGCAGTAGCTTTAGTGGAACAGGGGATGACTCATCGTGAAGTGGCTACTATCCTAAACGTGCCGCGTTCCTCGATGCAATATGCACTAAAACGATATCAAGAGACTGGCCGCTACACCCGAAGACCAGGTAGTGGTGGTGTACGATGCACATCAGCTCGTGATGACCGCTTTATTGTGTTAGAGATTTCAAGAAATCGCTTCCTGACCGCAGTCGAGATCCGTCAGCGCCTTCAAATCTCCAGAGGTGTGAATGTTAGCGAGCGTACGGTGAGAAGACGTATGGAGGAAGTTAATTTGAGGGCAAGAAGACCAGCCCGTGGTCCACAGCTTCACCCTCAGCACAGAGTAGCTCGACTTCACTTTGCCCGCGAACACGCTAACTGGACTTATGAGCAATGGGCAAAGGTTTTGTTTACTGACGAGTGCAGGATCGCTTTAAATGCACCTGATGGTCGACAACGTGTCTGGAGAAGGAAAGGCGAACGTTATTTGGCGATAACAACCACTCCGACGGTCAGTTTTGGCGGAGGCTCTATAATGGTATGGGGTGGCGTGAGTTCTGATGCTCGTACGGAATTGGTCATCGTTAATAACGCCTTAAATGCGACTCGGTACGTCGCGGAAATTCTCGAAGAACATGTTGTGCCCTTTGGAGGGTTCATTGGTTATGAACAATTCATTTTAATGCATGATAATGCCCGTCCACATGTCGCACGCATAGTAAATGAGTACCTTCAAGAGGCTGGTATTCAAAAATTGCAGTGGCCAGCTCGCAGCCCGGACTTAAATCCGATAGAACACATATGGGATAAGCTGAAACGAGCAATAAAATCATCATCGAACCCACCACAAACCATTAACCAGCTTCGAGATGCTGCACTGAGAGCGTGGCGCGACTTATCACAAGTCGATATCAAGAACGTCATCCAAAGCATGCCAGACCGAATGCAGGCGGTTATAAGGGCTAGAGGAGGTAACACGCGCTATTAAAAAGGACAGAAAGCGACAAAAAATCGAACAATTTTAAATTCGTAGTGTTTTAAACTTAAGTGTTAAATTTTGTGTAAACGTGTTTTTTTGCATAAACTTCATTATCAATTTAAAAAACCTTTAACTGTGAGAAAAAGTGATCAGGAACGTTAACTGGATAGACTCAGATCTTAATTAATCAAAATTTGTAGAGCTAAGTGCAAAAAAAAGACAGTTATCACATCTTTTGTACTTGGCCAAGTTTCCGTGCCGGTGAGTTTAGAATTCACATTTTATATATCAAATCATATTCTCGGTCCTAAAGGCCCTATATGCAAAAAAGACAGTTTTCAAATTGTTACCAAGTACCAACCCACTTTTTTCACTGATATCTTCAATCCAGAATCAGTAAGCCCTCTGTTTGTTTTTTCTTACTACAAAAGGGTATTGTAAGTCCCTATTTATGTAAAAAACGTTATCCACCTATGCCTCCAATAGTGAGCAATCACTTCTAAAATTCGTGATACAACGCATCTCTTAATAATTCCAGCGCTAACCACGCCCCCCGTGCCGCCGCGGCGGTCTCGCGGGCGGCGCGCGCGGACCCCGCCTCGCCCCGCCCCCAACGGGTTACCGCCCACGCCTAAAGTGCATATGGGCGCGTGCTTCTCTAAGGTGAGGATAATTGTTACGTTATATAATACAGGCCATAGCCTATATAGGTTGTAACAAAACAAGGTTCGTATCCAACGAAGGGCCGCTCGAATTGTTGACTGCTATAGTGTTTCAAACAGCTTGGACCCCTTGCAATTACGCCGAGATGTAGCTTCACTCTGCATCCTCTATCGGTTGTGTCACGGGGAGTGCTCTGAGGAATTGTTCGGAATCATACCACCTGCAACTTTTCGCCATCGCCCCACGCGAAAAACTTCCTCATCACCTTGATGAGTGGCAGTCTTCCACGGTGCGCTTTTCGCGTAACTTTCTGCCGCGCACTGTAAAACTCTGGAACGAACTGTCACCAGCAGTATTTCCGGGCCTGTACGACCTGCAAACCTTCAAGAAGAGAGCGTATTCCCTCTTAAAAGGCCGGCAACGCACCTGCAGCTCTTCTGATGTTGCGAGTGTCCATGAGCGATGGTAGTTGCTTTCCATCAGGTAACAATATTACTTTAGCGTGTGTATGGGTCCCATGACCCACGTGTAGAATTCATTTTTTTTGTATGGTCAAAATATAAATAAAGTAACTTTCTCAGAGCTGCTGCTTTTACGGTGAGCTCTAAACAGTAGACCCATATACGTTACACACCCTAAAGTAATATAACCTTGTTTTATTACAACCTGTGGAGTAGACTGAGTAGACCACAGGTCTGTCTTGTCAAAAAATAAAGTTGCTAGCTACATTACAGAGCACATTTTGAGAAAGACTGCTCTAACCACTAAGAAAAATCCAACGATACTTCTCCATATCGAAGGCGACAAACCATTTGGACTTTAGAACGTGTCACACACGAAAAACGTAACCCACTTTCTGACGCAGTCGTTCTTGCGATAAAGACACGCCACAAACAATAATCCACATACTCACAGAATGTCAACGATTTGCCAAGAAGCGTGTGTGTGAACAAAGACTTGGCCTAGAAATAAGCGAAGAAAACATTAGACTAATCCTAGACATTGATAAAACGAGAAGATTATTCATGGAGTACGCTGAGAGTGTATACAGAGGGATGGCGAAGGAAAATGGCTCCAGACTGTAAAAAAAATACTTAAAAGGAAAAAAAATATATTTTAAGAGAAAGAAACAATATTCAAGAAAAAATGGTGCTGCAATTTAATAGCAGCAGGTTAAAAATTATATGAAAAAAAAGACAGTCGGATAAAACTCACGTGTCAATCAATCAATCGTTTATTTGCAGGTTTTCAACGGCTGTCCGCTGCGGATAAACTGCACGGCCTCCTGGATACACCCCGACTCGAGAGACCAACACATACTTATAGGTAAATACCATCGAAGAGTTCATAAAGCCGGGTCCAGACGAGTGTAACCTGTAATGTAATTCACCGTGTAATGTAACACGAATAGGCTACTTGACCTATATTCAATTTCATTGAACAAATGCATATTTCTAGTAGAACTTGGCCTAGGAAACCGTATTTCACCCTTATCATCAAATAAAAGCTTATGATTGATAAATAAAGTCGATTTTAAAAAATGATTTTATGAAAATAGGTTTTGCGGTACTTCCGATTTGGATGTGACGTCATCCTCACAGTAATTTAATATCTTTTATTTATCACCCTCGTTATATGTAAGTTTATCTGTACATAAATAATAAGAATAAGCCTAGAAAGATTTGTGAAATATATTTTATTGAATAATTAGCTTGAAAAGTTTTATATATTATCTCTATTTATTGTAGACGGGAAATGAAATGGCCAAAACTTTTCTCCAAAAGTTTTCAACATTACAAATGATTTCTAATTTCTTATTTAATTATTTTATAATTTTTGGGCACTTTTAGACTCGTACATTTAGCACATTAAAAATATTCAATAAAGAGCTTAAAATACAAAGCGTATGATGTCACACTATGGCGGACAGTATTTTCGGCGCCATTTAAAAGGCATGTTTTTCAATCAACATTTTTATGGGTTTCTACTGAGTAAAATATTAAAATATTAGTTTTTTTTTTTTGTGAAAATGAATGATTAAGAAGCGATTAGCATGAAGAAAAAAAATAGGTCAAGTAGCCTATTCTACGTGTGGACGGCACTACGAGCGTTACATGTAACGCTCGGGGCTTATCCATCGGCTGTCGGTTTTCGCGCGAGCACAAAGGCTCGTTTGGACAATTCGCTTTGAGTTCGTGTGCCGTCGACACTGTTGACGCTAAATTACACATAATATTACATTACACGTTACACTCGTCTGGACACGGCTCTAGCAAATGGCGGACCGACGTAATATGGTCGCATTATGTTAAACCCAGCAGACAGCAGACCGCAGACCACGCCCAAGTCTGAGTTTCCACCAGAGATTAAGATATTAAGATCCAATAGCATCGCCGCGCTGAGCGAGGTCATAGCAAGCTCACGTCAATGATGCGATTCTATTGGTTCTCAAAAATACATTCCTCGCAACACACCTCTAGATTCTCTAGTGGAAACGCAGCCTAATGCTAAGTAAAGATAAACTACGATAACATGGCGCGCCCCTCCAAATTACTGTTTCAATGTGTGTAGTCACATCCTCACGAAAGAGTTTGTATGTAGTAAGTATTCAACCAATTAACCAGTACTCGTAATATATCACTTATTACCAAAATTTGTTGGTCAACTAATAATAACTAGCCTACCGCGCAAGACAACGCACTTCAAACGTTTTGAATTTTGGAGGGGCACGCCATGTTATCGTAGTTGATCTCCACTCACATACGGTTTTGCTCGATCGAGCAATAACGTCGAGCAAAACCCGCGGCTCGGGCTTTCGTCCACACTTCAGCATTGCTCGATAGTTTTACTCTAAATCGATATACTTATTTCATTCCATCAATCCGGCTCGATCCGGTTCCATCAATCCTTCGAGCGGCTCGATGCGAGCCTTCGAGCTGTGAGTTTTGCGGCCCACACAGTAATTATTACTCGATTTGGAGTAAAACTATCGAGCAAAACCGTATTTGAGCACTTAGCATAAAGGTGAACTTTCAAAGCGAGCGTCTATAGCAGGGGTCACCAATTAATTTCGCTCGGGGTCCGTTTTAAGAAATAAAATGCCCTTCGCGGTCCGCACATTAAAAAAAAATTAAACAAAATAATATATAATTAAGGAAATTGCACATTTATTTGTATCAATGAGAAAAGTGACAATTTTTGTTGGTAATGTTCATCAGTATGTCGAGACTGAAATTAATTTTTAACAAAGTACAACTTCGAACATGCTTGGTCCGCACACAATGGTTCGGCGGCCCGGATGCGGACCGTGGTCCGCAATTTGGTGACCCCTGGTCTATAGCGTCAGTGACGCTGCGTCTGTGAGAATGAGGGTATTTAAAATATATTTGCCACCAGGTGCCGCTATGTAGCCGTAGTATCGTGTCAAATAGGCATATTATCGTGACACATGACAGCTATATCGTGACAAATGACAGCTGTTTGACATGATAGGCCCGGCTACATAGCGGCACCTGGTGGCAGATAGGATATCAAACACCCTTATTGGCGTCGTGCACAGCAGCTCTGGATTTATGTACAGGCAGAATAGGCCATGGCCTATGGACCGCAGTGTCCTATGGCGTCCTAGGGGCAGTGTCCTAGGATGGCGGCAGAGTTCATACATAGGGGCGGCAAAGTCTTTTTTGACAAGCTGCAAGACACAGATATGCTATACGATATCTAGCTCTTACCTGTATCTAATCATCTTTCTCTCTCCCCCAGGCGCTGAAGAGGGCATCTACACTCTCAACCTCAACGAGCTACACGAGACCGCCATGGACCAGCTCTGTCCGCGCCGCACCGTGTGGATGCACGTCATCAAAGACGTGCTCATGTCTCTCTCTGGTGCGTGCTCTCTCTCGCACACACACACACACACACACTATTGTACAGCACACTTCAGCCACATAAAAAATCAGCTGTATAAGATTAATAACCTGCTCAACTTTATTAGTTTTTTGAAGCTTTAGCTTAATTCTAACATTGGAACTCCCAGGAACCTTGCAGAAACTGTAGGTGGCAGCATAATACATTTGCACAATATAAATGATTAATTTGAAGTTTCGAATTGGCGACACCAGTTCGCAGCACCATAGCTGCGCCCGTTCCCTTATAGCTTTAGTTAAGTTTTAGTTTTTGACTATTGTAACTATATCATTATTTCTTCCAGGCAAAACCCCTTGCCTATATCGTCACGAGCTGCTAGTACTGTCCGGTAGCGGTCGCGGCGGGCGCGGGGGGCGGTCACTCCGCGTGTTACCGCCCCGCCTCCTGCCGAGACGACTCGCGCCGACCACGAGAGTACCGGATACTAGAGGTGCGTGATAGTGACCTGATAGTGACTAGATGGCGCCACTACAATGTTGCCGACATAACAATATTTTCCGAATAAATATGGCATCTCTAGAACGTTACCAACACCAATATTTGCAAAATAATTGCCTATACATTTCACATTACACTTCAATATTTGTCAATCACAGATGTCGCCACAATGTTGCCAATATAATTACAGATGGCGCCACTTTAGTGGTGCCAAAACAACAATATTTTTCGAATTGCAAAGGGCACCACTTACATGATACAGATGGCGCCACTAGTCACTACGGTGCTGGCCAACATAAGAATAATTTCCAAGTAAACATGGAGCCGCTGCTTTGCTGCCAACATAACAATATACGCCAATCACAGATGGTTATTCTCTTCCGCAGGTTGCACGCGGTGCGCGGTCGCCCGCAACCCGTACAACGGCTACAAGTACCTGTGTGGCGCGACGCCGGCCGGCCTCTTCCTCATGCAGTGGTACGACCCGCTACGGAAGTTCATGCTGCTCAAGGTGAGAGGCTCTCGAGTTGAGAGCTGCTGTAGTTGAGAGTTGCTTAGATATAACAAGCTTATGCCTTTCGAATCATAGCCACTCATCTGTCAAACGCCCAAAATGAGCGTCGTAATGCGACCTAATATACAGTAAGCCAGCTTATATTGTTTCTCTTCTTATTTCACTTCTTACAACGTAAACAATAAAACAGAGATGCAAATAAATTTGTGTGAGTGTCATGTTCTAAAATCTGATAGAAATTGATAATATTCGTTTAAACCAGATGTTCCCAAACTCCTTTGTTTCGTGGCCCACTTCTAAGGTGTTGGAGTATACTGCGGACCCCCTGAAGCATCCCCCCCCTACAAAATACTAATCCATGAGACTTGCTATTATTTTAAGTAACAGTCGCTGTGCTTTTTCAACATTGGCATTATATTTTTAAATATACGCGTTAGGATTGCAAAGACAAATTAAGTATACATGTTCTTGAGAGCTGCTCATGGTAATAGTGGGGTGTGTCTTAAGTTAAGAGGTGCTTAAGTTGGGAGCTTCGTTAAATGATTGACGAACTCCTCTCGGCCGACAAAATAAATAATAATACCACGGCTTCATAGAAAGGCATCGCTCATAATCTTATATTGTGTCCGGCATGGGTCAATTTTGACCCACCACTCCGTAGGCTAGTATTAAAACCATCAGTTATTTAAATAAATTGTACACTGTACGTTTTATTAAACAATAACATTCCCTCGTTCGCGGATTCTTGGAATTCTATTGTTATCGCGATCGCATGCGACCGCTTGGGGCTTGAGGGAATAAAGGCAGGGATTAATCTCAATCCAAAACGATAACCTTGCACAGTGCACACAACCAAAGCGTATACGCATCGCAATAAGATTCATTTTAGCTTAGCATAAAACTGTAGTTACTAGGGGCGGATCTTCTCTATTTTTCATGTTTTTTTTTTTAATATCTTTGAAAATAAATATTAAGAAACAAAATTGTTCGGTTCAGAAGATTTTAATATAGATTTACTAACAATTTATTCAAATAAAATGTATAATTATCCTAGTTAATACTTATATTTCGATGAATTAGATTTTTGTCGGAGGTGAGTTTGTGAATTAATTACAGCTAAAGTATTACGTTTTATAAAAATGTTTATAGTTTAAAGTCTTTTATATATTATGCTTTATTATATTGAATTTTTTTTTGATTTCGTTATTATATTGAAACTAGGTAAACCGGGAGTCACGGAATAACAAATTAGGGTTTATCCTCGCCTTAAGCCAACGGCTAAATTCTACAAAATTTTAGACAACCTACATTTTTTACTTTTTCTCTCTTCTCCACAGAACATAGAATGCGTGCTACCATCACCGCTACTGGCGTTCGAGTTGATAATCACGCCGGAGCTGGAGTACCCGCTGCTGTGTGTGGGCGTCAGCAGGAAGCCGCTCCGGCTGAACCTGATCAACATCAACTCGGGTGAGTGAGTCAGCGGTGACCCGCTGCCCGCTGCCGGCCTGTCGAGCTTATAATCACGCCGGAGCTGGAGTACCCGTTGCTGTGTGTGGGCATCAGCAGGAAGCCGCTCCGGCTGAACCTGATCAACATCAACTCGGGTGAGTGTGGGTCAACCGTGACCCGCTGCCGGCGTTCGAGCTGCTCGTGGTGTGGGTCAGTTTTGACCCTTCGCAGACCTATACAATGTGTCCCAACATCAGTGTCCGATACTTTAATGTTATGATACATGACATTTTTATCGATGAAATGGGTCTTATTTTTTTCTCTCTCTCTCACGGTTGCAAAATGGTAGTCATTTTATTTTTTACTCGGGCTCAAAGTCATGGAGCAGGGTCGCTTGCCCATGCAAATAACAAAATAATGCTTCTTATTCAGAGCTGCTACCTTCACAGTGTACTCCATAATATAAGGGATTATGTTACACGTCTATATCCCCTACGTTACAGGAGCTAACTGGTTCCAATCTGAAGAATTAGAACTAGTGGCTGGCGCGTCCAACACGGTGGTGCCGCGGCCTGAGCGGCTACATACGTTGAGAGCGGTTCACCAGTTGAGCGAGGACGCTGTAAGTATACGCCGGTTATGTGGGAGGCCGTGGGTGTTATATAGTCAAAAGCGTGAGACTTGCCACGGAACTTTATAATTCTGTATGTCGATAGTTTTGAACCTCGTCTCTCTCTTATAATAACTACTAAATGACACTCAACTCCGGACCAAGATTCGTTTATCGTGCGGGAACCGTACATTTTTCCGGGATAAAAGTATCCAAGTATTTTCCCGGGACTCATAGTATCTCCATACCAAACAGCAAAATCGGTTCATCGGTTTGGGCGTGAAGAGGACACACTATCGCGTTTATAAAATTATTATATTTAGGTGTATTGTTTTTTTCTCCAGGTACTAGTATGTCACGAGAACGTAGTGGACATAATCGGTGTATTACCGGACCGGCCGCCCGCGCGCCGCGCCGCTCTCCCCACCCGGATACAGTTCGACTTCCACGTCGATAGCGTCAGTGAGTATAACGTTACTGCGATAAAAACAAGAAATAATGACACATACGTAATGTAAAAAAAGAGATAAGGACACCCACACGTATGCATAATTTACGTACACACGTACGCAAGCCCATGCGCAAACAAAACACACACGCACACAAATGTTAACATCTAAGGTCTAAGTCTACTGGAATATGATAGTGTTATAAAGAACAAAAAAAAGACACACATATAATCCTAAAAAGAAATAATAAGCACCGAACGCACACAGACGCGTGGGCGTGGAGAGATAATAGACACACAGACAGTCACACTTTATGATATTAGCATAGTATAGAATATAGATTTATTATAATGATTTTTACGTCTAACTTTCAGTATGTCTCGCGGACTCCGTGCTGGCGTTCCACCGTCACGGCGTGCAGGGCCGCTCGCTGCGCAGCGCCGGCGCCGGCGTCACGCAGGAGATCACCGACACGTCGCGCGTCTACCGCCTGCTGGGCCACGACAAGTGAGTGTGTCACGCTGTATGTCACGTGGTGTATGTGACAAAAAGTAGTGGGTCAGACCTGACCCACTGAGGTAGTAAATTGTAAAGTTGGGTCAAAACCGATCCAACCTACAATTGTAGAGCTATAAACGAAATAAAACAGCGTCACAGATGACCACAGATGCGTCTACGGCTTGCCGGCACGACAAGTAAGTGAACAATATTATAATTTATAGTTATCAAACAAGTCACCGTCACCGAAACCAATGTGGGGAGAATCGGAGAAGTGGCTTCACAGAACCGGGTAAGGCTGTGTTTTTGTGTGTATTTTACGCGGCGTTGTCACGGCGTGTATGTGACCCTGTAAGAGCAGTGGGTAAGAAATGATACACCGACTGCCGCACTCAGGGACGAATTACTTAACTGTAATTTATTTATGTATTTGTTCAGGTACAGACAACAGAAAAATACAATTACAAAAAAATACAAAATTGAAATAACATCACAATAGTGTTTTAGAGAAAAATAATCTTCTGACTTGAAACATGATATTGTTGTTCCAAATCGTTTATCATTGTATGTCAATACCTTTATTAAAACATCATCTTTAATATTTCAGGGTGGTGGTACTCGAATCACATACGCTTCACAACAATACCATGTCGGGAGAAGAAGGTAATGATCTATACATATTGGCCGGACACGAAGCTTCCTATTGAAGAGTGGGTCGGGATTGTCCCACTGAGGTATCTTTGAGAGTTAACTAGAAGTAAATTTGGGTCGAAACGGACCTGTAGAGCTTAACCGAGGTAAACTATGAAAATTATAAATTGGGTCAAAATTATCCCGTAGAGGTAAAGAGTAGAGGTAAAACTTACTAGGATTATTTACCCCATGCAATGCAGAAGTAATTTTCGATTTAAATAAAAATATATGTTTTACTCAACATACGATCTAAAACCAGTGATGACCCACCTTGATTATAACATACAAAAGTTGATAGTGTTCTCGTAAAACACTAATACCATTTTTATTGATCACTTAAATGATTGAAAGTGAACATAAAAATAGTGTCGATGCAAAAGATGAAATACTCATACTATTGAAGCCAAAGATAAGGGCGAAAAAGCAATAGACAAAAGA
Source organism: Lysandra bellargus (assembly GCA_905333045.1). Lineage (NCBI taxonomy): Eukaryota > Metazoa > Arthropoda > Insecta > Lepidoptera > Lycaenidae > Lysandra > Lysandra bellargus. The sequence goes on from HG995329.1 coordinate 2,590,160, forward strand.
AGCAAGAAATAGGTCTCGAAGTGTCATGAAGTGTCATTTGATGTGAAATGTAAGTAAATATTTAATATAAAATATTTATAGTTCTTGAGTTGTGATTACATAGAGGAATTATTGTATATTGAAACTGTCGAAAGTGGTATCATACATTGGTAACTGGGAATATAAGGGAATGGGTCAAAAGTGACCCATGAAATATTGATATTTTATTCTAACAGATAACTATGGTTCGATGAATCTTATATTTGGAGTGTGGGTCAAAATAGACCCATCTTAAAAAAAAATAACAATTGCGAGCAGCATATAAAATTAAAAAGAAAAAAAATGTTTTATTTTATGACTATGTGATAATTTTAGTGTGGCAATACTAGCGTTTTGCGAGTGCTGCCATATGTAAAAAATGTTACTGCCATTTCCATTCCGTGGATTGTGAAGCAATAATTTTCTGATAATCCGTTAGTAAGGTATGGTTTTTGTTCCATCAAAAGATTTTGACAAATCAAATCTAGTCTTTTACCCCTTAGGGTGAAGCCAAACGAGCGTAATTTGAGGGTTGTGAGTCGCAGAATTTCGGTCGCGTAAATATCTTTTCATACAAATCATGACTCACAAAATTACGCTCGTGTGAATCAAACAGAACTTTTGTATGAAACTGAATGCAGCAGAAATTCTGCGACTAACAAATTACGCTCGTTTGGCTTCACCCTTAGACTCACGGCAGGCGACTGCGACCGACAAAAATTCAAATAAAAAACCGCTTTATGACCTACAATAGGCTACAAGTTTCATTTTGCTGTACGCCACTACAAAGCAGCGGCGGCAATCGCTAGACCGATGTCGGTAGAAAATTAAATCTAGGTCACAAAGTAGCATTTTATTTGAATTTCTGTCGGTCGCGGTCAGTGGCCACGTTGATCGAAACGATACCTTAATCCTTCGATCGTAGATTCTTGAAAATCTATTGTTATTCTATTGTTGTCGCGGTCACCGGTGCCCTTATGGGGCTTGATGGGTTAAGGCGCTATATTGAAAGTTATTTTACCGCAAGGGCAATTTTATACTTAATTTGTATGACTATAAAGTCGTGAATACGCTGCGGCCAGAAGCTATCGGCTCGCTCGGAAAACATGCGAAAAACGTAATTTTAATTATTTAAAAAATAACTAGGGGCATTTAAGCAAAATGCTTCTATACGATTTTGAGTTGCAAAGGTGTCTATCAATTAGACTAATTTCCTACAATACATCTATTTTCGTTTAAAAATAATCTTCAAATTTCGTATTTTTAAGAGGTCATTTCGATCGAGAAATGTACCGAGGCAAAATACATTAATCGTGTTTCTAGTTCTTCTCAAACCTAGATAAGGCTATGAAGATATCTATCTCATTACCAGATTTGTAACATTTCTGAGGGTCCTATAGTATTACGTCAAAAAGGACAGTTTTTTTCAATAAAGCGCCTTAAGTTAATCTGTATTTACGGACAACTTAATAACATATAACACCATTTATTTCATTTTGTCAAAATCTTTTGATTGAACAGTAATGTATTAATTAATAATTTATTAAATACTAATAAAATAAAATAAAAAATACAGCTTAGATTTCGATCAATATCCAAGTAAAGTAACCAAAACTAATATTTTGAATAGAAATAGTTTTAGGACAAATAGACAGCATGATAAAAAATAACTTTAAAAAGTAGCTTGAGAAAAAAAAAGGAGAGTACAAAACTTATTTTTTTATTTGTGCTATATAGATGCCAATTTCAAATTCTTGTAAATGGCACAGTCGTGCCAATTTTTGGCAGATTTTTTTTAAGTAGGCAACATTTTTTAAATAGCAATAACTGTAGTTAAAATATAATTGTCTCGATATGTACTACAAAAGGAATTTTAATACCTGCTGCCTTACTCCCGAAACTGATATCAACTTGATACGAGTCTGATTTCGATTTCGTTTTTGATGTCATTGTAATGCGTAGGAATTCCGGAACAAAATCGTATCAAAATCGAGATGTTGCCATGGCGTCTTGTCAACGTCGTTATAGCAACGTCGATTGTTATAAAGTAGGAGAAGGTTATATCGAAAAATAACGAAAAATATGAAATAATATTCGTGTTTTTTCGTCATACCATAAAAATACATAATATCTTTAGAAACTTTAGATAGATGTGCCCATTTTCTACTTTAGTGGGTTTAAAATGGTTATTTTCGTTAAGGAACATCTTGACATTAAACAAATATGTAAATTCTCTTTTGTAGTTACACTTAACATTGTCATACATATTCTAGTATTTGTAAAATTTGTATCCCTGCATGCCGACATTAAAAATTAGTTTATATTTGGAAAATAATGGTCCGTCCTACGCACCTACAAATGGAGATGTTGTTGAGATTCCTGGAAGATAATCCAGTAATCGCAAAAGGGTACATGCGGGCGAGCCAAGCTAAGCACGATACCAAACTTAAATGGGACCGTATAACTATAGAGCTTAACTCCATTGGAAGTGCCATCAATCACATTAAAAATGCTTGCAGACGAGCCATATTATTATATTAAAATAATAATGAACTAATAATTATTATCAATAAAAAATGAAACGACACCACACCAATCGATACCCTAGTGACCCTAAAAACGTTTAAAATACCTAACTCGGCAACAATAGATCTCAATCGATGTCGATGCCTCTGTTGCTACCGTGAAATTTGACGTTTGAAAACGATCTGTAAGTCGATTCTCAGACAATTTTGTCTGTCGCGAGCACCTAAGATTTCGATTTGGCGAATGTTTCGATGCTGATTAGTTCCAAATTGAGCCGCAGCTCGATCGTGCGCTAGCATAGCTGTCAGGAATAGCAAAATCCATTGAGGTTGAATTAGTTTCAAACCGATCCGCAGCACGATCGTGCGCTATTTTAGATGTCTAAAGTGTCAAAAACCGTTGAAATCGAAAATCGAAATCGATATCAGTTCCGGGAGTAAGGCCCCTGTTTTATAATTTTTACTGTCATTTGGCTTGAACATACCCCCTAACGCCTCTAGTCAACCAACGCTGCGAACCGCGAAACAGCGGCGAACCGATTTACTGTCTCATCCGCCACACGACAATGCGTTATGGTCGATTTACACGGGTGACTAACGGGTCGATTTTAGTCGCCCGGCACGTCACCAGTCGAATCGCCACCCCATTTTCACATTCTACAAAAATCGCCCCTGTGACTAGTGCCGACAAACTATGTATTTGCAGCATGCGATTGCTTGCGACTGAGCGTTTGCACGGTCGATTTTTAGTCACCAGCCGCATGCGGCCATTGGCCGCACGACTTTGGGGCTTGCGACTTTAGCCGCATGCGGCGTAGTCGAATAATTGCCATTTACACGGTCGATTTTCGCCGTGCGGCGGCGGCGTAAATCGTGCGGCTTTAGTCACCCATGTAAATCGACCATTATATTGCATCTCGCTCTATTCCTGTTTCGCATTGGTTTCGCAGATATTTCGCAGATAGATGGACTAGAAGCGTAAATAAAAAATATATCAAGATGCTTATGTAGCTGTCTTTTTCTGACATACTGGAAAAGTCATTTGACAGAGTAAGATAGCAATATGTTTTAAAGAGGTATAGGTTGTCTCTGTCACTCGATGTAAAATTAGAAAGAGGATGCTCTATACTTACACATAACAAAACAGGCCTTTAAAATATCTAGAAAAAGACATTTACCTTATACATAATATTATTATTATACCTGATTACTAATAAAGATATTATAACACAATATAACAATTTGTAACAAAACTAAGTGATAATACTTTAAGGTATGAGTCCCTTGTATCGAGTTCACTGTGAAAGTAGCAGCGCTAAAAGAGTTTTTTTATGAAATAAGGGGGCAAACGAGCAAACGGGTCACCTGATGGAAAACAACTTCCGTCGCCCATGGACACTCGCAGCATCAGAAGAGCTGCAAGTGCGTTGCCGGCCTTTTAAGAGGGAATAGGGTAATAGGGGAGGGTAGGGATGGGAAGGGAAGGGAATAGCGGAGGGTAGGGAAGGTAAACTCACTCACTCGGTTTTCTGTGAGAACGTGGTGTTTCTCCGGTCGAGCCGGCCCATTCGTGCCGAAGCATGACTCTCCCACGTATAAAGTACCTATATTACTTTTGTATGGGCAAACTACTGGGAGCGCTTGCCCATACAAATCAAAAAAAGAAATGCTACTTCAGCGCTGCTACTTTCACAGTCAACTGTAAAAACTGTGGAACAAACTGTCACCAGCAGTATTTCCGGACCTATAAGACCTGCATTCAAGAAGAGAGTGTATTCCCTCTTAAAAGGCCGGCAACGCACCAGCAGCTTTTCTGATGTTGCGAGTGTCCATGGGCGGCGGTAGTTGCTTTCCATCAGGTGGCCCGTTTGCTCGTTTGCCCCCTTATTTCATAAAACAACAAGGGTCACATACACAGCCTTTAGTATTCGCTTTGTTTAGTTTCACCCTGTAGACAAATAAAAGCATACCTTGTAAAATTATACGCCTAGATATCTTTATTAGTAAAAGGCATAGAATAGGTTTTTTGAATTAATGCTTATGTATTTTATGTAAATAAAAAAATATTCCAAATAGCATATAGTCAATTGTATATTACCGATAGTGATAATTTTTTATTAATTTAATTTTTCTTAGCAATCTCGACGGACTGTTTATTTATAATGCGATTAGGAAAATAAAACCTTTGCTTTGTTATCATTGCTTAGAAAAGCAAAAAAAAATACAATTATTCTTGTGAGATATCTAAATGATATAACATTTGTAGCCTAGAATAAATATGGGTAAAGACTAAAGAGCCATAAAAATCTATTTTTGCCATCAAAAATCCATACTTCCATACTAATATTATGCGAATGTGTGTCTGTCTGTCTGTTACCTCTTCACGCTCAAACCGCTGAACCGATTTTGCTGAAATTTGGCATAGAGGACATAGGATACTTTTTATCCCGGAAAAATGTACGATTCCTGCGCGATAAACGATTATTGGCACAACGAAGTTGTGGGCGTCATCTAGTGCCCAACAAATGTCTAAAATGCCCGGACCTTTACCCATCTTTAGACCCAAGTGCTTGCAATGCTAGGACCATATTTTTGAAGTGTTGCTACAGTAAAAAATTAAACATAGTACTCATTGCATGTTCTGTTTTAATCTATAGCCCAAAGCGCTTGTAAAAAGGCCCATTCATTATCCTGAATTGCAGTCCGCCGTGCAGGCCTGCAACATCATTCACTATCCTGCATAAGGCGGAGGACTGCACGGTGGCCTATGCAAGATAGTGAATGGTGTTGCAGGCCTGCACGGCGGATTGCAATGCAGGATAGTGAATGGGTCCATTTTATGTTGAAAAAGTATTGCTACAGTGAAAAATGAAGCAAGTTTTTATTTTCCTAGTCAAAGTATTTTCCAACATGAGTATTTAAGAGATGTGTCAGTTGATCCAGTGTTTTTATGAGATTAAATATCGAACACAGAATCACAATAAGGAATTTGTAATGTTACCATGTAAAACTAACAGCACAAAATATAAATAACACTTATTGTTAAGCTAGATCTATTTTGCTGGCGATTGTATATTCTGGCTGAAGAAATTGTAGCCAAGATCTGGGATTTTTTAACTTATGAATAATATTAAATTTACTCTATAACTAACTTTTGTTGCTATCTTTATCTTATACGTTGTAAAAAAACAATGACAATAGCACCATGAAGCATAAAGTAAATATTCTATTATTAAAAAACTCGGTATTTAAATATGCTTTATTATATTGTATTAAAAATAAAAAAAAAATATGAAACATAATTTTTTTCACATTAGACCTGGTAAATGAAGTAGAAATAATAATATTATTTAAATTGTTTTGTGAAAAAAAAGAATGGAATTTGTTTATTTACACACCCTAAAACAATATTATTTTAATTTTGAATTTAAATTTAAAATACTTATATGGATTTGCAAAAAATAAGAATTTAATTGGTTTATTTTACACGCCTTAAGGACCCCCGAGACGATCAAACGGTTTGACTCGAACACGTAAATTTTGGTTTGACTCAAACCATTTTGATCGTTTACAAAGCTAGTTTGAACGGTTTGTCAAACATTTACGTGTTTGAAGCTCGTTTGATGAAATTTCATATTTTTGTTGTGTTTGACGCGCCGTTTGATCGTGTTCCGATGCGTTTGAACAAACTTTATACCATTCTTTGGAGTAGGTACATTATTTTTAACCGACTTAAAAAGAGGAGGTTATGAATTCGATGCGTATGTATGTAATATTTCCAGAACTGCCCAGTTTTCGTATATAATGTTAGTCTATATCAGCATCTGAACAAATGTGCAAAATTTCAAAAGTGTATGTATGTTTTTATGTTTGTGTTCACATATCCCCGGAACTACAAGACCGATTTAAATATTTTTTGTTGTACTATAATAGGTATTGTTTAACTTGGGAGACTTTTGCAAGTTTCATCAAAATAGGTTTAGTAGTTTTTGAGATACGGAATTTAATTCTCAATTTCGTACAATTTTTAAGTCGGTAATATCTTTTAAAAAATAATATTTATTCGTCATAAGACGTGTACTCCACAGCGAGTATTGAACCAAACTGCGTTCAAACAAACCGTTCACACCGTTATCAAACGGTTTCAATCAAATCAAACACGTAAGGTTTGAATCAAACCGTTTGATCGTCTCGGAGGCCCTTTACAAATTTGTTAATGTAATGACGCCATTTTTAAGTGTTTTTTGACAGATAAGTGTTCAAGATGGTGGATGGATTCTTTATATTTTGAAAAGAGTAGGTACTGTATAAAACTTTTTTTGCAGTAAGCATTGAGTAAGCATGTTAAAATTATACATTTTATTTATTATATCTTTTGGTTGTATCAGATCTTGGCAACTCAAGAAACGCCATAAGACTGTAAATAAGAAATATACTTAGACAAATTAAATATTAATGTCGCCCCACACTTATTTATTTATATTTAACACTGGAGTTATTTTATTTCTGTAATAAACTTTTATTTTCTATTATTTTGTTTATTTTTAAACCTGTGTGGATAGTTATAAAACAAGTTGGTTTTTATCTAGGTACCTTCTTATAAAGCATAACAGCGTTTTAAAGCTTTTCTGATATATTCTATAACCTGGTCACTGAACGCGTAAAAATGTGTTAATTGACCTATACTTTTCTCTTTCATTCACACACGAAAATATCGCTATCTCTTTCTTATCGCATATCTATGGAAACAAGATAGCTAGATCGTGTGCAAGTGAGGGATAAAATAGAGAAGTCAATAGCCATTCTACGTGTTCTGTAGCCATACTATAGCAAATCTTTGCTAGCTATTTCTTTTTTTCTTTATTTAAAAATTTGCCAAATCGAGTGTGGCAAATAGACTGACCAAGGCTGTTTGATTTATTTAAAAAATATATAAAATTAGGTCGTTCATGAGTTTATTAATGTTTACAAATTAGTGATAGTTTTCAGAATATAATAGTTATAATAAGTAACTAAGGTAAACTCAGAAACACCAAAATAAGTGTATGTCAGTCGGTATTCGTATGAATGTTAGATTTAAAAATACAATGGAACAGCTTCCTTTAGTATTTTTAAGTTAAAAAAACATAGAAACTTAAAAGATTTTTTCCAAAAAAATTAAGTATGTATTTGTTTCCTATAACCAACACTTAGTAGATTTAAAATTATATTGTTTGATTTAAAGTTGTCTGAAATATTTTTAATCTATTTTAATCCTTCGATCGGGGATTCTTGGAAATGCTATTGTATTCTACGAGCTATTGCCCGCGGCTTCGCTCGCGTGAAGTATTATTAAAAACAAACTTTCATCCCCTATTTTAAAACAAAAGGAACCTTTTCCATTGTTTGTTAGGCGATAAGATTAAAGACAATCTGTCAAATTAAAAGCATAAAATGCTCAATCTACAAAGATCTTGTGATCAGCTTCTTGCATTTAAATTAGTAGTAAAAAAAAAAACTTTAAACTCTAGTAATTATATCATTCAGAGTTATTTTTACCTCTGACAAAACTATGCCGATACAAAGCATTGAAACTGAGGTAAAAAACTCTGTTCTCCTTACTAATTTAAATATTTACAGAACAAATAACTATGGAAGTTCAGCTTGTCTCTGTCTAGCATAATATTGGGAATGTAACAAAACAGACAACGACAGCAAACTTTGAATATGTAGTAATATAGTCTGTCAAGAAAGTGAAGAAATTAAAATGTGGCAACATCATAGTGTCATCCCTTTCAAATCAATCTAAGAAAAAAGGGATGACACTACGATGTTGCCACTTTTTAATTTCTCAACTTCTTTGACAGACTATACACTCTGTAAATATCCTAATTAGTAGGTATATGTATAGTCTTTCCGATTCTCTCTATTCTTATAAATGTAATCAAAGAAATAGATTATAGTTTTGTGAAATAAATATTAGAAATATTTTTTTCATTCCGAGGGTAGTTTAATTTTTGGGTTGTAAATATCTAGCGTAGGTGACTGTCAAGAGATTACTGTTATCGTAAATTGTTTTTGAACAAATTTTATTCCCAAATAAAATTATAAAGTAACACTCGTTTATATTTTGAACTACCTTCCCCAGTAATAATAAAAAAAAACATAATTGAAGACATGAGTGGAAGAAGCAGGTAAGTAACAGTGAAAAAAATGCCGTTTTTTGCATAATTGGAGGCTTTAGGGCCGGAAAAAGATTTGAAATAAAAAAAATGCGGATTTTATTTACAGCCAGGTGAAGTAGGTAGTAGGAAGCATACCAGCCAGGCTGGCCAGCGGTGGCGCAGGAGCGAGCACAATGGAATACCATGGGGGAGGTTTATGCCTAGCAGTGGGACAGCATGGCTAGGTAAGTTACAGGATTTGTTTAAATTACAGGGAAAAAATTATTAATTCTTCATATTATGTCAAAATATTCCTTATCTGGTTCTTCCACTCACATCTTTAATTCTGACTAATGAAAAACACTGTGTATCCAGACACTAAAATAATATGATTTGTCCTACTCTAATATTTAGGAAAAGTGTCTGGAGTCTGGACAGACATACAGGCCGGTTGTAGACTTGTAGTTGAAGCATACATGGGCACCGGCAGAAATAATTTCCAAGGGGTGCAGATTTTATTTTTTTCATACAAACAACAGTGACTGTCTATTTACGTCAACAGAATACATTTAGTGCCGTATACGAACTCACTTAGTACGGCATGGTAATAGGGTTAGGAAATCTTTTGTAACCCTATTTATTTCAATAATTCCTGTTGATCCCGAGATTCCCAAGGGGTGCAAGTGCACCAACTGGCACTCCCTTGCCAGCGCCCATGGAAGTATAAGAGCAATTCTAATTATGAATCGCTATAGTATTTCCACAGGTTTGGGGTAGTGATATTTTTCTTAGGGTCATACACAAAATATTTAAATCAAGAGTTGGAAATCCAAAACTGTTTTATTGTTTAACTTCCATCCACGGATGGAACATGCAAAACTCTTTTATTTTAAATGCATCAATACCAATAAACTTCTTTATAAGATGAAATGTTAAAAAATAAAAATTTGTTACAAATTATGTACACTTTATTAAAATGAAAAAATACAGCTAAATCACATTGTTATTTCATTCCAGGTACATTAACAACTCACATTCAGTATAAATAATTCATGGGATTCAATAGCCTTAAATATTATGCTGATGTACTGGATAAACTATCTTAAAACTCAAAATGATAACTTTATTATGGCTCGGCCATGTTGAATTAAGAATACCAGCCAAATCTCAAGATATTCGGACAATGTCATAAATGAATTTGCTAGTTTACCGGTTAATTGTTGTTGTTGCGTGCCTTACTTAGTGAAAATATTTGAGTTGATGCTAGTGTCTCGGGTCAGAGGCACTGAGTTAGTTTACTAGGACAATGTGCAAATTGGTCACAATTAGCATACAATAATTGATACATTTTAAACATTTAACATACTGAAGTCATATATTGTTAAAACACCAAAAACTTGCCGCTTGCTGTACAAATTATAGTTTTTTACACTTGTTTAAGAGTTCATCACTTAATACATTCATTCATCATCAATTATCTCCATAACTTCGTCATCATCTTTCTTTTTTCCGGCAGTTTTTTTCGCTGATGCCATTTGTTTGTATAGCTCCAAAGATTCCTTCAAAGGCTCCACAAACCTCTCGAATTCGATGTCTGCAAGCGCTTCAATAACATCCTGGCCGGTAAGAGCCTTCCTTTTGTTGTTTTTGACGATATTCGTAGCGGCAGATGTGATATACAAGACGAACACGGAAGCCGCTTTCGCTAGGCCAGTTCTCGCTTCTTTTGAGATCGCCACACCGTCGGGTAAAGCTTCTTTCACTATTCTCGTGACGACGGTCATCGGCAGATTCAGATCCTCCAATTTCTCAGCCATTTTATGTGTGGAAATTAAGTTAATTAACAGAAATAGAGAAACAATTTTCGAAAACCGCCAAACTTGAGCATGCGATTTTGACAGTGATTTGCATTGACACTTGACATTGACGTTTCTATTTTTTTATATTAGAATGTAGTAGTAAGTAGTAGTAGTAAAGTAAAGGTTTTATGGAAATAAGTAACGATATTAGATTAGTTAAAGGTCTACCAGAATCCAGGGCTTCATACAGGGCTTCATAACGTTATCGAATAACAGAAAAAATATCGTATAATAATAACGGTACGTCGTTATTTTCATAATGGTAGCCAGATAACGTTATTTTTTAACGATATTTAGTAAAATGACGTAATATTTACCGTTATTATTATAACGATATTTTTTTGTTATGTATTAACGAAAAAATGCAGTTATAATAATAACGGTAAATGTAAAGTTATTTTCTGGTATCAGGTATGCGATCGTGCACGGTGCACTAAATCTCACTCGCAGCCCACATTTTTGCGAGATTTGTGTGAAAATACAAAGAAAAAAATACACCTTATAAGCGTGATTACTGATTACGTTTAGAAAATTTTCCCGCCTGTCATGACTTTCTTGACGGACTATAACGTTATCAAAGAACATATATTTACCCTTATAAATCCTATATAACGTTATAACATTAACCGTTATTAATATCAATTTTTAACGTTATTTTTAATATCGGGTAAATTTTCATAACGTTATCTATGCCCTTGAAGCAGTAACGTTATGAAAAAATAACGTTATTTGAAGCCCTGCCAGAATCTGTTGGCAATTTTTGACAGCAGATTTTTTGAAAATATCCTTGAATTGGTTAAATTTTTATATTTTCATGTTTCACACACAAAATAAGCCGCTAAAGGAATAAAAAAGGATGAAAATGTTTTATTCCTATTATCCCGGTGTTGCAACATAGTCAATTTATTTTCTCACTTTTTGCCATCAGATTCTGGTAGACCTATACCTATCAATGTCGGCTGCAGTAGTCGGCTGAGTTTTATGTAGCCTGTAGGTAGGCCATGGGCCATGGCTCTGGCAGTGGCCACTGGCCGCTGGAGTAGGCCACTTTATTTCCGCCGCTCCATGTAATCTGCCGCCCCCCAAGGACGCCCTTCCTTAGGCCACTATACGGCCTATTTATAATTAATCCAAAGCTGCGATTCTGTGAAGATCTTATCCGACCAAAGAGCCCATTCATGCCAACGCATGATTCTTTTGAAGATGTTTTGAAGTGATTTTCAAGAGCCATAGAACAATTACAGTTTTCTCTTTTTTTATATTAAAATATCATAGGTATTCTCAAACTCACCTTTGTAATTCGTGTTCTTTCTAATATTTTAACATAAACATAATCATAATAATAAACTAGATGACTAATGAAAACTGGCTTACCGCGTGGGAACCGTGCATTTTCCGGGAAGTATTGTGGGATATCTATGGTGGGGACACATGTATCGAACATAGATACCTACATAACGTCACACAAATGTATAATAAATCATAATATTGTGTCCCCAGTCCCAACACTATCTCCATAGGTATCAAATTTCAGCAAAATCGGTTCAGCGTTTAGGGCATGAAGAGGTAACAGACAGACAGACACACTTTCGCGTTTATAATATTAGTATGGATATAGATATGAAAGTGTGACTTTAGATCTGACGTCGCGTCTGTCTATTACGTTACCTCTTCAGGCTTATACGGCTGAATCAATTTTGATGAAAATTGTATGGACATACTTTGAGAGACAGGAAAAGACAGGATAGGTTTTGTTGCCGTAACAGAGTAGTGGGCATCATAAAAAGTAAATCATAATAATTATTCATACTTTGAACCTTGAAAATATATTTCAAAGAACTTCCAAAAACTAATAAGTGTGTAAAATTTAAGCGCGTAAAAAATAGGCGAGTGACGCTGCAGACCCCAATTTTAAAAGTCGATGACCTTAAATTGTGACTAAACAACATTAGTAAAGCTATCACTTTGTAAAGTGTTATTTCGCTTTGCGAAAACTCCGTGCTGACGCCATTTTGGAAATGCATGGCCCTTTGGCATGGCCCCATTGCGCTTTTTCGGTATGTTTTGGTAGATTTTCCACTTTTTGGTAGTTTTAAAGTTTGGGAGTTTTTGGGAGATTTTGCCATGATAAAATGTTTTTTCCGCGGACAGGTAATGTATTAATACATTATGTATTAATACATCCAGTTATTGCAAATAATCAAATTGCTTTAATTAAAGTAAAACATGGAGAAAAGATCTGTTGATTATTTGCAATAACTGGATATAATAATATTTTGATAAAACTTAACGAATGGAGGAGTAGTACCTAAATGGTTTTTAACAGGGAAAAGTGTGAGATACCCGCTTTCATTTATTATACGTATAATATAAATTCTAGAATCTAGCCCGGAGCGCCTATTAAAATTTAAAGTACACATCATTAACTGACTTCCAAAAAGGAGGAGGTTACAATATGTTCGGCTGTGGATGTATATTTTATTATTTTTAATTATTTTTTAGATATAATGTACCTAGTTACCTACCAAGTACCAAGTATAATAAATGTACGGAAATGCTCTAAATATAATGTCATCATTTGAAAAATGCAAGTAAATCTCGAGAGCGGACCAGGTGTGATTTGTGAAGGAAATCACAAATTCTCTCACGCATAGTTCTGCGTGCTTGAAGATGAGAAAATAAACAGACATAATGATAACGATATCAATCATTGCAAGCTGCGAGCTTGTTACGTTGTATACAGCGTAGTATACAGTTTACATCCTCTTTGGCTGCGAGGAAGATTTTTTTTTTAAAGTTACGTAAGTATAAAAAAATAAGTTTAAAAAATACCTCCACTATAAATGCACGTGATTACATAATTAATCCTTCAGGCCCCGCGCGAGCACCGGTGATCGCGACAACAATAGAATACAATAGCAATTCCTGGAAATTCCGACTGAAGTAGGTTCTATTTAACTAAAAAATTTTCCGGGATAAAAACTCAGACTAATAAAAAAAGAAAGACGGAGTATTTACAGGTAATGGGGTGAAGTCGCTGTCGATCAATGTGTGCGTCACACCTAGCATAAATACGCTAGGCGTGCGCTTGTGTGCAAAAAAATAATGTTGCCAACTCAGGGTTTCAGATTGTCAAACTCCCATCCTATTGCAGTCTTATTAAACTACTAAGTAATGACTACAAAAGTTGCTATCAAACTAGATTATTAATCATCATTCATTAGTAATTGCTGAATAAAGTAAATACTTAAATATCTATATCTAATAAATTATGTGTTTCAACTAAGAACAGACAGACAGACAGACAGACATACATACAGACAAAAATTGTAAAGAATATTGTTTGGTGTATTCAGTATGTATCGTATACAGATTAATATGCAAATAGTAAAAAATCTTTCAATACTACAAACAGACACTCCAATTTTATTTATATTAATAGATTTTAAATGAATAACGAATTTTAGGTTAAACATAAACATTTGTCAGGATAATACAGCACGTAATATTTTATTATTATGGGGAAAAATATCTTGCGACCAGCATGCAGCACTCTTTGAGGTTCTGTGTTCCGAGACTCCCGAGACAATTTTTAAAACTAATAAATTAAATTCGTTATTTCGGTGGTAATACATAAATATTCAACTAATTACTTGTGAAACGTAATCCCACAAGGTTTCTTTTGAGCACAAGAATTGTTTTTGCACCATTTAACGATGCAGGACGGCATATTTTGATATTTCTTGACACAGATGAAAACGACATGCGCCGTCACTCGTTGAAACCGGAATGGCGGGCGGCCGGCTTCCTATGACCGTATCGGCTTCCTATTGCCTGCCTCACCGCGTAGCATGGATGGCTCTGTCTATCTTTTTTTATTGGTCTGAGGATAAAAATAAAAAATAAAAATATAAAAAAGTACTTATCTTATGTCCGTTCTCGGGACTCAAAGTATCTCCATACCAAATTTCAGGAAAACGGTCTATGGAAGTATGGATTATCATCATATTATTAATATTGTTCCTGATAACCACGTGCGTCCATAGTAAATATTAAATAGTAAGTAAATAACTTTAAAACAGGAAGAATAAAATGAGTAGAAAAATTAAGTTAAGGAAGGGCAACCGCCAACCGGTTATGGTTTTCCGTTTTCCTGTCATTGTTATGCCCGCTGTACACTCTTATGTCGGCTGTACACTCTCGCCGAGACACAGCGAGGCGGCCCGAGTGCGAGAGTGTAAATGGCTGCGCTCGCCTCGTCTCGCCTGTCTCGGACCCTCTCGGTCCGGTGTCGGTATTTTGTACCCGAGACAAAGGGCCTCGCGAGGAAAGCGAGTGCATTACTGTACACTCTTGCGTTTTTCACTACTAGTCGCGCCGCTAGACAGTGCAGAACAGAAAAATAACAATAATAAACGTCATTATAAGTCATTATCTGTGAGAAATAAAATTAAATATTATTATAGACCTTTGGATTACAATAATATCTTTCGATGCAATGGTAAATGGTGATCATTGATCGTAGATACGTTTCCGCCATTTTTAGAAAAATAATGGTCCATCTTCTCTGAGTTCATAACTACGATTGAACTAAGCGAGAATGTACATGATCGCACTCGGGTCTCGGGCAAGGGGCTCTCGCACGAGACTCTCGCCCGAGAGCTCTCGGCGAGAGTGTACAGCCGACATTACGAAGTAACTAGTTCTTGATCTGTGGTACACTCTCACCGAGAGCTCTCGGGCGAGAGTCCCGTGCGAGAGCACCTTGCCCGAGTGCGATCATGTACATTCTCGCTTAGTTCAATCGCAGTTATGAACTCAGAGAAGATGGACCATTATTTTTTCTAAAAATGGCGAAAACGTATCTACGATCAATGATCATCATTCACCATTGCATCGAAAGATATCATTGTAATCCAAAGATCTATAATAATATTTAATTTTATTTCTCACAGTTAATGACTTATAATGACGTTTATTATTGTTATTTTTCTGTTCTGCACTGTCTAGCGGCGCGACTAGTAGTGAAAAACGCGAGAGTGTACAGTAATGCGCTCGCTTTCCTCGCGAGGCCCTTTCGTCTCGGGCGCAAAATACCGACACCGGATTTGGAGGGTCCGAGACAGGTGAGACGAAGCGAGCGCACCCATTTACACTCTCGCACTCGGACCGCCTCGCTGTGTCTCGGCGAGAGTGTACAGCCGACATCAAATGTCAGTGCGGCATTCACATCGATGTGGAAGAGACGTTTTTCGCGCGTTCTATCGATTTTATAACATTGACTGTGTTATTATGGTGTTTTCGCTTGAAAACATTAATTATACATAACAACCTTGGACTTTGTGGTGTGGTTCAGATAAAGTAGCGGCTGTTTTATTTTCGGTAAGCATTAAGCATAAAATTATGTTAGGTGCTTCATGTTTTTATTAGTATTTATTTTGTGGATCGTAAAACTTTAAGGCTGTCATGCACATTGCAGTCTGCATTATTGACTCAAATAGAAAAAAAAAACTCAAATTCAAAAACCGAATTTTTTGCTTTGAAATTTCGAATTTTCGGTAAAACTTAAGCACTTGTCCTACTTAATAATTTATTATTAAGCGTATTTTTCTGGTTTATTTTAGCTATTTATTGTATTTATATTGTTTTGATTTGGTTTCCATACTTACACAAAAAAAATCTTTTTTTGGTCGCAAAATAATTAGGTACGTCTAATGTTTTTATTACAAGTCCAAAGATCATTCCGTCGTTGCGTGAATAAACGAAATAAAAAAAAATAACCACAGCCAGCACGTCTTTAACGTTTACGTAATATGGTTCGAAAGATAAGAAATAAGAATCAATTATTTTTGCGGTTGTTGAAATAATACGAACGAGCTTGGTTAAACTTTAATATTTTTATTGCCCACTGTTTACTTAAAGGAACTGGAAATGTGTACTTATTTTGTATTGCATACTAATAAGATAACTTTAATGGCTTTGGCTTGTTTTACTAATTCTTTAGCTACAAAACATGTCATAGTTTATAGTGTGTACTAGTCATAACTCATAAGTCACAACTCACAAGTCACAAATTATATTATAAAAATACGAAGTTCTACGGAAGTTATGGTAGGTGTTTTGAAACCTACGTTAAAATTGGGGAAACGGCGGGACGGGGGGAGGAGGGGGGGAGGGGTAAATCACCGCCCTGTACCAACATCACAACAAGAAGTCCCCCAGTTTTGGAGCTACTCACCTTTGAAATTCGGAATTGTGAGGTTACGACTTATTCTATTCTCGGCAATACGGAGTGTTTCTCGGAGATACCTCTCGCTAGGCTGTTGTGAGTGGAGAACCCCCCCCCCCCCCCCCCGAAGTTATACTTTTGAACGTATGGTCGGCAAAAAAAAAAATAAGCCATTTTTTGGGTTGCTATTTTTATTGTACAGACTATAACTAGGTAAGTACCTACTTAACTAATAATTATTGCTAGTTTTGAACCACCTATTATTTGGTGTAAGGGCCAACCCACACGTACCACAACCACACGACAACCACAACCACACCAGAACCACACCACGTGGTCGGGCGTATATTTCGTATTGTAAATGATTAATGAACTGGACCATTCAAACGTACCACATTTTGCAGTCGTTGTCGACCACTTGTCAGATAACTTGTCAAACGCAACCACGGCCGACCACATCGCAACCACAACGTTGCGTCGATGCAACGACAGTGCGCGCACATCGCCCGCGCTCTTCCCCCCCTCCGTTTCATTGACTTTCGTACGTAACCAGTAACCACATCGCAACCACTGGCGACAACGCAACCACGTCGGCATTTTGTCGGTACCACAACGCAACTACAAAAAGCTGCAGCGACATCATTCACACGTAACCACTGCTTGACGACATTTTGTCGTTGCGATGTCGTGTGGTTGTGGTACGCCGTACGTGTGGGTTGGCCCTAATGAAACGCAGTGCAGTATTATAATCCGTGCAAGTTTTTACAAGGACATGATGTCTTCAATCGAGGGGATCGTAATTATCGTCCTCTGCGCCCCTTAGACAAAGTATATTTCGTTAAAAACGATGACGAAATTCGTTATCAAAATATATGCGGTTTGACCTAAGAGTCCGTATACGAAATTTTGCCGATTTCGCTCATTAAACAGACGTGATTTAACAGTTAAAGTATTTCTATAAGTTTTAATGCACAACATGTAAGATCATTTCAATTATAATCTAATGTTTGAGCTAGATTTTTTATTTTTTTTTAAGTATCTTTAAATAATCCAACTCAAACCCGCGACAGTTTTGTGGTTTTTGCTGTGAAAGGTTTAGAATATCACCTGTTTATTGATTGTATTGACGTCTTTTAGGCTGGTTTTATTGTAGAGCGTTTGGCAGCGCCGTTGGAGCGCGCGCGTTCCAAGACGAAGAAAACGTACGGACGAACGGCGCTGCTCAAGCGCGCGACTCTGAAACGCAACTACTACCCCCATACATCTTCGAACGCGTGGCGCTCCAACGGCGCTGCCGAAACGCTTAACGATAAAACCAGCCACGGTATGAAAAAAATACAATGTACTGTTGAGAAAGTCGTCTATACAATGTTGGAATTACTTTTTACCACTTTAATATGAAAAAAACCCTTTAAAAAACAGAAAACCTCTATCTGCCCGCTAACTTGGCGATCGTCCTTTTTCACCTGGCATATGAAAGACGGGCGAGAGTGTGAAGAGAGCAGTAGAAAAGAGAGTACGGGCTCTTAAGTCATCGCTAAATGACATTTCACAGACGAAGACTAATGTCAAATCCCATACATTTTGATAACGAATTTCGTCATATGTTGCCATTGCTAATTCGCCTGTTAATAATATTATTATTAATTCTAAAGTGTGTCTGTTTGTATTCTACATCTTCATGCCTAAACCGATTTTGCTGAAATTTGGTATATGGAGATACTTTGAGTCCCGAAAAACGACAAAGGTTCCCGCGCGAATTTTTGGGCGGACGGAGTTAAGGGGCCGGGCTACCCTCGAAATTCTCATACATACGTAATACCGAAATCATTTTCTCATACGAAAATATTTAACATGTTTGAGTTATTTTTCAGCTTAAAATAGTAATTACCTAGGTTCCTGTACAAAAATAAACTTCAAAATATAGAAACACTAAAAAAAAATTTTTGTGTATAAATTTTTTTTACTAAATTTACTACTAAATATTTAAACACTAAAAATAGAGTAAAACACTAAATTAAAACCGACTTCGAAGGTAAAAACAATATTAATAGCATCCTTATAATATGAACTAAAAAGTATTAAATAATTTTTCCTATCTAATATGTAGTGCCTTTTCCCGAATTCGGCTAAACCTCAACTATTTCTGTACTCAATCTTCATCATTTTGAAGTCGGTGCCGCGGAACGTCTAGTAATATTATAAAGCTGAAGAGTTGTTTGTTTGAAGCTACTTATCAGATTTGAAAGAATATTTCAGTGTTTGATAGCCTATTTATCGTGAAAGGCTATAACCTATATTTTATCACGCTAAGACCAATAGGAGCAAAGTTACAGAGGAAAATGTGAAAATAAAGCTGAAGAGTTTGTTGGTTAGTTTGTTTGAACGCACTTATCTCAAGAACTACTGGCCCGATTTGAAAAAATCTTTCAGTGTTTGATAGCCTATTTATCGAGGAAGCCTATGAGCTATATTTTATCACACTAAGACTAATAAGAGCAAAGATACAGAGGAAAATGTAAAAAAACGGGGAAATTTACTTGAAAGGGCTAATATCTCACAGACTACTAGAGCAATTTTAATGTTAATTGACACTAATATATAGTAGACTACGTGAGACATGGGTTATTAATTTGTAAAAAATATACGGTTTCCGTGAAATTTCAGATTTACGCGGACGAAGTTTAGACGATTAATAATATGTTTATTGCTCCATTCATCGCCATGTCTTTGGCATGCTGAATAATGCTGCTATCAGCCTCCTTATATTAATTAAGCCCTGTCAACAGCGTTTTCGTTGGTTGAAAATAATATATTCTAATTTTTTTATTTTATTTATTTTTACTATCTTTAATCTAAATATTATTCCAAAATTGGCATTTAAACATTCGATTCAATCGAAAATGATACCAAACTCGACTATATACCTAAATCCCACGCAGTTATTGACCTCATACCTTGTTAAAGCTAAAACCCCCCCCCCCCCCCCCCACCTGCATGAAATATTCAGGTGGCTCCACATCATAAACTCATCTTAGGGATACAAAGATCAATCCTACCAAAGGAAATCTTTGGTTCAGCAAAAGCCGTATTCCTCGTTTTTTTGTCTTGTACGCACACGACTATAGGTAATTACTATTTTAAGCTGAAAAATGACTCAAACATGTTAAATATTTTCGTATGAGAAAATGATTTTGGTATTACGTATGTATGAGAATTTCGAGGGTAACCCGGGCTCTTAAGGGCGTCATCTAGCATTATAATTTATATTATTATAATTTATAGCCTGTTTAAAAATTAAAAAGAGCATTACCCTACGATTTTAAATATTATGTCGCATGCTTTGGCTCCCCTATATGACCCAATTAAGGGGTCGCCAGTCTGTCGCTCGTAGTTGGCCACCTTCCATAAATGGTAATGGTTTCAATACGAGCTTCAATGAAAAAAATGTACTACTTAAATATGAGAAGACAAAATATATTATGTTGGTAGCTTTTTTATATAATTTTAACTTTTTTACTAATAAATTAATATTGTTTATAACTATAAAAGCCGTAATATTTTTGTTAGTAATTTGTGAAACATTATTTTTACTAGTTAAAAAAATATTCTGTTTCATATTACTTAATAAAAAGAAAAACACGAGAAAAAGGCAAAACTGTAAAACAATTTTAAAAAACCCGACTTCAAAATCACAAAAACTACTGAACATAATATTTTGATGTAAATACCTGTAGGCCTAATACGAAATCCTCATACGAAACCGTTTTGAGACTCAAACAATCGGACTAGAATGCCGCGTCCTGCTCTAACAACGTCATTTCACGTTTGTTAGAGAAGGACGCAACATTTTGTACGATTGAGTCTCAAAACCGTATCATGGATCATGGTACGGACTACGGGCCCTGGCCTTATTCCCTAAATTGATGAAAAAGGATATTATAAGGGCGAAAAATTTTTATAATAATAATAATAATAATTTTTGACGTTGTACACTAAAAAGAAACGATTATAAAAGTTATAATTTATAAATATTATAGAAAAGGGTTTTTCTAGTTACAGATTGCATCGAAATGTAAAGAATAGAAGGAAGAATTTGATGTTGAATAGCCAAACGTTTACCATAGTAGGTAAACGTTAGTTAATTTAAACAATGATTTAAATAATGCATGTACAGATTTGTATGTAAATGTGTGTATCGCGCGGAACCGACAGTTGTTAAAGGAGAATTCCTTATGGTTATTTAAATATGAAATTTTTTAGTATAATAACGATTAAGACGCTGATAACTGCCAATGACCGGGAGGATTCTCATGTCTCGCGTCACTCTCGCACCTGTGTCGATTTTCATGCGAGAGACAGAGATGTGAAATGTTCACTCGGTAGCGTGGATACATTTTTCGTTTGTTAGAGGAAAAAATAAATATTATGGGAAATCTAGATGTCAGAACCGAAAATTAAATCTTACAAGCTTTGGATTTTTGTAAAAGGTATCAAATAAACAAAATTTTAAAAATATAGCTTGTATATTATTTTAGTTAGAACTGTTTAAAGTTCCTGGAAGATATATATATATATATATATATATATATATATATATATATATATATATATATATATATATATATATATATATATATATATATATATATATATATATATATATATATATAAACGTCTAGAAAACTGCACAAAGATGTCGAATTGGCAGCTGTCTTCGCCTTAAAATCAATTTGAGTTAAAAATTATCTAACATTGTATTAAAAAGTGTTAGGTGCGTGCTACTCCCACTGCCTAAAAACATTATACCACGATAATCGTGCATTTTTCTGTGACAAAAAGTATCCTATGTCCTACCCCGTTCTCTACTCTATGACTATGCTAAACTTCATCAAAATCGGCAAAGTAGTTTCGAAGCCTAACCATTTGATACAAACAAGAGTAACGTAAATGCATGTAAATATTATTAATACAATTTTGTCTTGTATAAAGCATTACCTATGTATAGGTGTAAAACAAAACTTCCACATGAATTGAAGTTAATTGTTCTGACCTCTGAATTCCGAATTTAATTCGTGAATCAATTTTGAATTGGGTGAATTTTGTACAGCGTCATCCATACTAATATTATGTCTGTCTGTCTGTCTGTTACCTCTTCACGCCTAAACCGCTGAACCAACAAAATCGGTTTAGCGGTTCAGCTGTATGAAGATACTTTAAGTCCCCGGAAATAAGGGCATAGGAAAATTTTTATCCTGGAAAAATGTACTGTTCCCGCGCGATAAACGAATTTTGGCGCAACTTAGTCAACGGAGTTGCGGTCGTTTATCTAGTTGTTAATATTTTTTTGCTAACCCTACGTTTTTAATTTTAATCTATACTTACTAATATTATAAGGCGGAAGAGTTTGTTTGTTTGAACGCGCTAATCTCAGGAACTACTGGTCCGATTTGAAAAATTCTTTCAGTGTTACATATCCCATTTATCGAGGAAGGCTATATTTTATCACGCTAAGACTAATAGGAGCGAAGAAATAGAGGAAAATGTGGAAAAAACGGGGGAAATTATATGAAATTGCTTATTTAGTAATAGTTTGAACGCGCTAATCTCAGGAACTACTAGTCCGATTTGAAAAATTCTTTCAGTGTTAGATTATATTTTATCACGCTAAGACTAATAGGAGCGAAGAAATAGAGGAAAATGTGGAAAAAACGGGGGAAATTATATGAAATTGCTTATTTAGTAATAGTTTGAACGCGCTAATCTCAGGAACTACTGGTCCGATTTGAAAAATTATTTCAGTTAAATTTATCGAGGAAGGCTATAGGCAACATTTTATCACGCTAAGACTAATAGGAGCGAAGAAATAGAGGAAAATGTGGAAAACGGGGAAATTATATGAAAAATTGCTTATTATCTTAAGAAACTACTGGAGCAATTTTATGTTATTTGGCACACATGAAGAATAGACCACGTGACAGGACATAGGTTTCTTTTTTTGCGGAAAATTGTATGGTTTCCGTGACATTCTTAAATTAGGCGGGCGAAGCCGCGCGGATCATCTAGTACGTCATTCAGTGAATTTAGGCTATAAACCTTAGATATTAAGTCTAATTTACAATACAAAATAATAGCAATTTTGTTTCATAAAACTTTTCGTTATATCCTAATTTGCCAAGTGCGAACCGGGAACATAATATTTTCGTGGTTCTCCAAGCTAGTCCATACAAATATTATAAATTACGAAAGTGTGTCTCTCTGTTACCTCATCACCGATTTTGCCGAAATTTAGCACGAAGATACTTTGGGCCCTGGGTTCTTAACATAGCATACTTTTTATCCCGGAAAAATGTGCGATTCCCGCGAGATACACGAATTTTGGCGCTATGGACTTGCGGGCGTCATCTAAACTATATCAGTAACAAGTAAGAGGTTTATGAAGGGGACTAAAGAACCCTAATTCATACTTCAATAGCTGTCATTATGCCGTACCCTGTGACGTCATAATAGCGTCATGGTGACGTCAGAATGACGCCATGGTCTGAAGGTCGGTAGTCGGGCTTATGTAGTTAATTACTTAGATAAAGTTAAAAAATTAATTGTACTAAATAACGATAAGTTAAAATATAGCTATATATTGGACGGTAACGCATTGAAATTAGTGATACCACTAATTTCCACTAAAAATTGCGCCCTTTGAGTTTATTAGCGTAAAAGAATCACTAATTTAATTTTCTGTTTATATTCTGATATATACACGATTTAAGTAGATGCCAATTTTGTTTACTTCCACCTTACGAAATCATTTCAAATTATTACATCGTTTTGACATTTTAACCATTAATTCATCCATTGCCAATTATGGCCGGTTTTCATTATTCCAATAGTAATCCAGCGTTGGATTGGATCACTGGATTGAATTAATGTTAACCCACTATTAACGGTGATGCATTTTGTTCCAGTCACCATTAAACGAATCAAACATAAAATTAGTAGCAATAAAAATCTATTGTTTCGGCTTGACTCATGCCATCTAAAAATATAGACCTTCAGAATGGTTTTATGATCTATTTTATGTTCTATTATAGTCTATGAGATGATTGTGCTAATTGCGAGGTTATCTGATTAATGATTATAAAGAGACGACTGTTTAAAAAAAAAAAGGTTTATGCTATGGGATGACTATGTTAATTGCATGGCTATCATAGACAGGAGTTTTACAAGGTCGTAGTTAATGTTGTGTTAATTTTTTGCTTATTTTAATGAAATACTATGTAAATTAGTAGATGTCTATGTCATTTGTTTTTAGTATTTTATATAAAGCTTCCATTTACAAATCTATTGAGATAAATTACAGTAAAAAAATATATTATTCGCTGAATCAGACCAGTTGCATAAATACTCCGTACCTACACGTAATTAGTACGTTGTTTATTTCATTGTCTATTTAATTGACGTATTTTTATTTATACTAGTCCACCATTATAAAAATTAACCTATTTAGAAATAAATATTTTGATTTTAATGGGGTCTTGTGTTGGGGTCACTTCCATTCTTATTCTGGTTTTGGACTATGGACTATTTTTCAGCTTTTCTTGTTGCGTGTCTCATATTATTATTATCATTTATCATTCACTAGCGACCCGCCCCGGCGTCGCACGGGTATAAAATATATAGCCAGTAGCCACTGAAAGATGATCAAAATCGATAGCCTATGATCCTTCACGTGATCTATTTCTTATCTGTGCCAAATAACATAAAAATTGCTCCAGTAGTTCGCGAGATAAGCCCTTTCAAATAATTTCCCCCGTTTTTCCACATTTTCCTATTAGTCTTAGCGTGATAAAATATAGCCTATAGCCTTCCTTAATAAATGGGTTATCTAACACTGAAAGAATTTTTCAAATCGGACTAGTAGTTCCTGAGATTAGCGCGTTCAAATTAGCCCTTTCAAATAATTTTCCCCGTTTTTTCCACATTTTCCTCTATTTCTTCGCTCCTATTAGTCTTAGCGCGATAAAATATAGCCTATAACCATCCTCGATAAATGGGCTATCTAACACTGAAAGAATCATCAAAATCCGTTGCGTAGTTTTAAATATTAAAGGGAACAAAGGGACATGAGGGAAAAAAAAACGACTTTGTTTTATAATATGTATAGATTATTATAACAATCTTATACGTAAACCAACTTAGAGTTTCCGAAGTTGAAACCAACTTTGATGACTTCATTTATTTTTGATGCTATCTATGAAATTTTTACTATGAATAGAAAAATGCGCCTTTATGACTATAGCTACCATCTTACGTTTAAGCCACTCAACCGATTTTGACGAAAATTTATACGAAGATAATATTAGCCGCGGGAAAATAAAGGGTTATAGTTTATTGGTCTGGTCTATACAGACGAACTGCAATCCAGCAGTTCGAATGCAGTTGACACGACTGCAATAGAACTGCAAACCATAATTATCAACTACATTCAAACTGCACTTGAAATGCAATTTGCGGTTGGATTGCAGTTGAAATGTGGCCCGTCTGTATATACCCTAAATCCCAACAAAATATTGTATGTTTTCCTTGTGATGGACAAAATATCCCAGAGCAACAAAATGACGTAAACATCTGAACATAAAACAATATTTAAGATAATAATGTGAATTTAGTACAATATGTATGTTCAAAATACAACAAGAATTATTCATGATCTAAAAATAACAATAAGGTTTCTTGCTCATCACTTAATGACTTGTAATTAGTAAGCGATGATTTGAGGCCGATTTAGGAGGCTCTTAAATATTGTAGTTATATTTGAGTATCCATACTAATGTTTAAATGCGAAAGTATGTCTGTCTTAAATTTAACAAAACTTATTTATACCTATGAATCGATTTTGCTGAAACCTGGTAAGTGGTATGGGGATACTTTAAGTCCCGGGAAAGGATATATGATACTTTTTATCCTGGAAAAATGTACGGTCCTTGATGATAAAAGAGATTACGTGAAACCTCTTGATGATGATGCTCGTGTCTAGTGTTGTCCGGGACAAGACGGCAAAATGTAAGAGCGGCTCAGCATTATAACCTGTACCGGCTTCAAAATGATTGTCGCGGTGGTCTGAATTTTTTAGAATTTAGAGGTATTTTCAGGGATTTTTTGACTCTTTAATTTTTTAAATTTATTGTCCAATTTACATTAAATCGAAATGATGGATCTTGTGTAACATTTAATTCATCCAATAAAATGTTAAATTTATTCAATGTCAACATGTAGCTATATTATGATTTCAAAAAATCTGAATCTTTTGTTGAAGACGTAATAATAATAACTTTTAATAAAAAGATTTTGAAACATATAATATTATATTACTGTATTTTATTTATTTATTTTATTTTACTATTTATTGCACACATACATTTTTAACACGAAATATACACAGAAGAAAAGCGACACAACAGGTACTGCTTATCTCTACAGAAATTTCTTCCAGCAGTTCTACGGAGAGAAATGTGATGGGAAATATGAGAGATGCACAGATAAATTTTTGAAATCTGCCTACATAGTAATATACATACAATAAAAATTATAATAGTTAATTTTGTATATTATGTATATTATTTCTAAATCATTATGAATTTATATTTATATATTTTTTAGGGGGAAAATATATAAGTAAATATAAATTCACTCCTCAAGACGTCTCACATGTCGCGGCACGTCAAACGTACTGCTACGATTCAAAATTTCAAACGCCTCGCTTCGCGTAGTGTATATGTCGCAGGGAAAAGAAGATATCAGGGATATCCCGAAATCCCTAGGGATATCACGAAATCGCGGAAGATACCGAATATTCTCGTTTATTACGTCTTCTTACTAAACAAATCTAGTGAAATGTCAGTAAAGCGGATACCGCCGAATAAAAATCGAGCTACGCATTTCTCTCGCTCGCTCTAGTACCCACACGGGCACTAGTGGAAGTGAAACAAATGCGTCGCTCGAGCTGGCGCGGCTCGTGTGATTTTAGTCGTCGAATTATTACGCTACAGGTAGCACGCGCGCACGTCGCATCGCATGCCCGTTTCATATATAATATTTTGTTGACTATTTTGCGTTTATTAGTATACAAGGTAACTGTGACAATGAATGAAGAAGAATTTGTACCCAGCACCAGTAGAGAAACACGTTCAGAGCAGAAAAAAGAGTTTGTTTGTAAAGAAGATTTTGATCTTGACATTTCACTAGATTTAGTTTAGTGAAATGACATATCACTAGATTTGTTTAGTAAGAAGACGTAAGAAACAAGAATATTCGGTATCTTCCGCGATTTCGTGATATCCCTAGGGATATCGGGATATCCCTGATATCTTCTTTTCCCTGCGACATATATATTCTTTGACACTGTACCGGCTCAGTACGAAAAAGTCGGTACCAGATGAATCTTCTGTTCTCTGACAGAATATTTGAAACTTTTGGAACTGGCACCGACTTCAAAATTATGAAGATTGAGTACAGAAATAGTCGAGTTTTAGCCGAATTCGGAAAAAGGCACTATTAGATAGGAATAATAATTATTTAATACTTTTTAGTTCATATTATAAGGATGTTATTATTGTTTTACCTTGGAAGTCGGTTTTAATTTTTTGTTAAAAATAATAATTTCACTCTTTTTACTTACCTAGTAAGCAAACGCGTACTATACGTAGAATAATACTCCTGTATACCGGGTGCAATTAAACCTTCCTGCCAAATTTTTTCCAGGGCTTAGATATCATTAGGAGAGTCCATTTAACCAAAAAAAAAATTGAGTGTTATTTTTTTTTCAATGACATATTTTATTCCATTTAAAATCGTTGCAGAATGGTCATTCGCGGCGCGGGGTAATGACCGGGGGTGACGCGGGTGGAGGCGCGCGCGCGGGGTCACGTCACGCGCGGCCGACGCATTGTGTCCATTAATTGTAGTATTTTTTAGGATAACTTCCGGAAGCTATTTCTCAACATTTTAGTACTGAGTGATCATAAAACAAAAAATACGTGTACTTTTATTTTTATCAAGGATCAATATATCAAAATTTGGCAGGAAGGTTTAATTGCACCCTGTATTATTCTACGTATCTTATTACAGTCACACTTACAAAATATTATAATATCAGCGGGGCTAAAATGGTCGCTTTGTTGAATCATGATATGAATCATAATATGATTCAATTCTTTAAAATCGTAAAATGCAACTCTGCTTGCAATTCATTTCTGTATTTTTGTACTGATTTGACATTTGTCAGTTTGACAGTTTTGACAATTCATTTGCTGAATTGATTGAGAGGAATTGCTAAATGTTACCATTTTAGCCCCGCTGCTGCAGCCTGCAGATAATTTTAAACAATACATTTAAAAAAATCGAAGTGAACACGTGTGACGTGCTCGACTTGTCGCACATGCAGCGCACATAGTACCTCCGTGAGTAATTTGTATTCTGTGCATAGTACCCGGCCCGCGCCCGCGCCGCCGCGCCGCTTGCTTGACAGCCCTGACAGATATGCGATGCGATGCGTTATTATACTATGAACGCTAAACGCAATGCAAAAGGTTGAAATTAGGTTGTTTTCCAGAATATCTCGGCGAAGTGAAACAGAATGTTACATTATCGAAGCAACTTTAACTTCTCAGGAGTAATGTCAAATGTGTGCCTTATGCTCTGGAGATAAGGTTGAATTTGGTGACATTGGTGACCCTGACGTGGTAATAATGATGATGATGATGATGATGAATGTAATTTGCATAGTAGCGTATGCTTTCAGTTCTTAAAACAGCGCCTAAACTGCCAAACTTGTATCTATAAGGAATCCGGAGTTTTCTTAGTAGCTTCGGAACCATAGTATACCTCGGTGCAAAATCTTGCGTTTTGGTAGCATATGCTTCTCATAAAACCAAAATCACCATATGTTTCCATATAAATTTCGAGGAGTTCCCTCGATTACTCATGGATCCCATCATCAGGTCACCACTTTTGTAAACATCGTACCAAATTGGAGTGAAACCTAATACAACAAAATAAAAATTTCGAAAATCGGTTCACAAACGACGGAGTAATCGTTGAACATACAAAAAAAAACCACAGCCGAACATATAACCTCCTCGTTTTTTGGAAGTCGGTTAAAAAGTGACACCTCTTACATCCTCGTATAAAATTCGTGTTCTACCCAACACTACTCGTGTCATTCAACACAACCTGTTCATAAAAACCTTGTTTAATCTACTGCTCTAGATTTAGTCCAGTCTCATATTTTCTCTTTATGACATTTACGATTGGCGACGTTTAATAATAAAATTATAAGCAAAAGAATTCCTTGTTGCTGTCAAACTTTTAAAAATGCAAATGATAACTATATCTATACTTATTATAAAACAAAGTCGCTTTTTTTCCTCATGTCCCTTTGTTCCCTTTAATCTTTGACGTGGGAGAGCCATGCTTCGGCACGAATGTGCCGGCTCGACCGGAGAAATACCACGTCCTCACAGAAAACCGACGTGAAACAGCGCTTGCGCTGTGTTTCGCCGAGTGAGTGAGTTTACCGGAGGCCCAATCCCCTACCCTTTTCCCTTCCCTACCCTTCCCTATTTCCTTCCCTACCCTCCCCTATTACCCCTTAAAAGGCCGGCAACGCACCTGCAGCTCTTCTGATGCTGCGAGTGTCCATGGGCGACGGAAGTTGCTTTCCATCAGGTGACCCGTTTAATCGTTTGCCCCCTTATTGCATAAAAAAAAAACTTTAAAATTACGCAACGGATTTTGGTGATTCTTTCAGTGTTAGATAGCCCATTTATCGAGGAAGGTATATTTTATTACGCTAAGACTAATAGGAGCGAAAAAATAGAGGAAAATGTGGAAAAAAACGGGGAAAATTATTTGAAAGGGCTAACTTGAACGCGCTAATCTCATAGAACTACTGGTCCAATTTTAAAAATTATTTCAATGTTAGATAGTTTATTGAGGAAGGCTATAGGCTATATTTTATCACGCTAAGACTAATAGGAGAATTTGAAAAAAACGGGGGAAATTATTTGAAAAGGCTTATCTCGCGAACTACTGGAGCAATTTTTATGTTATTTGGCACAGATAAGAAGTAGACCACCTGAAGGATCATAGGCTATCGGTTTTGATCATTTTTTCAGTGGCTATATATTTTATACCCGTGCGTCGCCGGGGCGGGTCGCTAGTAATAATTATAAAGTTAACACTTTTAGAACGTCTACATGAGACCTACCACCTCATTGTGATCTTTATTGATAAAGAAAACTACAAAAAAATAATAGACAAAACAAACCAAAATAAAGCAAATACCTAGTCTTGCCATAAATACTGATACAAAGAAAAACGTTTTTTTTTCTGTTGCAAATAAATTTTATTACTTTTACAGTGTATTAGTTTAATACATAAATATAAAACAATTTGAAATATTAAAAGCTTATTTAAATTGGCCTTCGTTGGCTACAATAACGTCCTTTAAACATTGTGGCCAGTTATCATTAGAAACACGGACTCTTTCCATGGGAAAATTCTTCACTGCCAGTCGTATGGATTGTCGTAGAGACTTCAAATTATCACGGCATTTACTCTCTCTAAAACTGACCAAAAATCATAATTCAGTGGATTAAGATCGGGACTAGACGACGACCAGTCTTCAGCTCTGATGATGTCCGAAACGTTCGTTTCCAACCAAGACCAAACCGACTGAACTTTATGACCCGCGCCTCGAGCCTTGTTGGAAGGACCATTCTTGGTTATTGAACTTGATGTTGAACCTTAGAACTTCAAGCATAAATAAAACCATTTTTTTTTGTTAAAGTGTTACTTAATTGTAAAAAAAAAAACTCATCCGTAAACAATCATTTTTTGTGACCTCCCTTTGCGTACCGCTTCAGTAGTTGTTTCAATTTAACCACCCTTTCTTTTTTAAATTATCAGTTAGGAAATAACCAGTACGTCTCTTGTAGGCTGAAAGTCCTAAGTCATCATTTAAAATACGCGACATGGTTCTAGGTGCCATCTTTATCTCGTGAGATAAAATCTTTTACTTTCGAACCGATTTTTTTCAAATTCTTTCCCTTATTGCTTTAACCGCCTTTTTCGTACGAACACTGCGTGGACTGCCAGATATTTTTCTGCCACAAGCAGAGGAGGTCTCATTGTACTAATTAATGGCCCGGTACATAAACATTTTACTAATACCAAGCGTATGGAGAGTTTTAAAAATGACATTGGACTCCATACCTACTTTGTGTGATGCAATTACAGCGATTTGGTTCTTTTGATCACCCCACTCTATTTCAGTGTCGCAAAATATTGTAAAATACATTGGCGCCAAAACGAGAAAACACAATAAAAAATCGTATAAAAATTACAGAATCCAAATTCAAATGTAATATTTTGTTTATTTTTACTAGTAACAGTATTTATGGCCAGACTAAGTATATTAATAAATCAGGAACTGAATCATTTAAATATTCGAAGATGTTACTGCCTTTAAAATACTATATCAAAATTGGTCTATCCGTTTCGCTAAAAAAACTATCGAACAAGTTTTCAGCATTTATTCATAAAATATATCAAAATCGATCTACCCGTTTTGATGTTATGATGCCACGGGCAGACATATACATAGACAGCTTGTAGACAGGGCCCCATTTTCGGATAAGTAATTGACATTTAAGTGACGTAACAGCAAGGTGTGTGAAAGCATTCCAAGGACTCAGGCGACGTTACGCCATGTATGTCGCCTCGATTACAATAATTACAGTTGTTTTTAATAAACTTACTATAATTTAAGTGGTTTAGGCCGTTTTGTGTGTCATGCGAATTTGGTAACAAGATTTTTTAATTCATATAACTTACCAATATAAAAAATATATGAAACAGTGTCACTAGTAACATTGAAATTTACATCGTTGTGTCCTGGACTATTATTGAGCGTGAGCTGTCGTTTTTTTTTTTAAATAACTGACTTTGTGGCCCCTAGACAAAATCACTAAATCTTGGCCTCTACAATAATATCAAAGATAATATACCAAATTACAAATGATATTTAAATTACCAAACATTTTCTGAGTTTGAATGTTACAAAAACTTGTACATCGTAAGTCGTAACTCGTAAGTAATTTAGTTATTTATAATGATAGCACAAACAGGAAATTAACTTAGTTTCCTCAACTGGTTATGTGATAAAGATTTAATTGTGACCTTCCAAGTTCTAACTATACTTATCTGTAGCTAATATACTTATTACTTAATCATTATACTACTAATGCGTAAAGTCTACCAAAGCTATTTGTGTCACTAGATGACGCCCGCATTTCCGTTGCACCTAAATTCGTTTATCGCGTGGGAACCGTACATTTTTCCTAGATTAAAATTATCCTACGTCCTGCCCCGGGGCTCAAAGTATCTTTACACCAGATTTCAGCATAATCGGTTTAGCGGTTTGAGCGTGAAGAGGTAACAGACAGTTTCGCATTTATATTACATATAAGGAATTAGGAAAAAGGACAAGTGTGTTTGTTTGTCACCTCTTTAGGCTCAAAACAATCCTATTCCTTGTCAGGGAGTCTGGTCTGAAAGTCACCATACCGAATTTCATAGAAATTGGTTCACTAACTGAAGCATGTGGTACCATGTACACTTTCTGAAAACGTTAGTTTCAAATTTATTCAGAAATAAAACAATTTTTATTTTATTTTTATTTTCATGCATGATATAAAATTTGGTGATAAAATTAAATTTTTGATAGTGTTTAATAGAATAGAACATGCTCTAAAGTGTCTAAAACCATTTCAAAATAGTTTATTATCATATGAACTTGAATTTTAAGCAGAAACTTGACAGATTCTGTGCTATATGATTCAGTTCTCCAGCGACTAGCGTAGCGTACGTACGCGTTGTGCAAAAAACAAGTGAGTTTTTAAAACTAATTGTAGTTAACTGATGTAGTGCATGATAAAATGTAATCTTCAACTGTGTTCAAAGTGTGTGAAATAATAAAATGTGGAGTAATTTGTTTTTAAATTAAGAATTGCAAAACTATAGCTCTGCCGGCGAATTTAAAATAAGAATGTTTTGAATTAGTTTTTGAGAAATCTTTTCCTTGATTCTATCCTACGTTTGAATTTTGATTCTTTTTACATTCTTGTATTTTTTTAATTTAGATACGAACTAGCTGCTACGGTCATTTAATGTAATAAATATTGAATGTTTCATACCGCAATATTTGTAGTGTACAAAAGTTTATTTAAATCCTATTTATTCTAAATTAGCAGCAATCCATTCTCTCCACTCCATTAAATCTCCGATTTTTTTCCTGAAAATCGTTTTTTTTTTTTTTTGGTAAATGCAGTTGCAACAATCTGGATCATACAGTTAAACACATTATCTAATTCTCTGAATTGTGAATCTAAATTTGAAATATCCTCATAGGTAATCATTCCAGCTGTTTATTTTATGATGATCTATGTTGCTTATTTCATTCAAGCAGCGATATCGCACCACGCTTGGAAAGAAAGGCGCGTGAAGGTCAATGCCAAAGATTACTCATCGCAACCTTCCCGCGACTTTAAAGTTTATCGTATTGTATAATAAAATTTGTAACTTAATTATAATTTACGAGCCTTTGCCCGCGGCTTCGCTCGCGTTAAGAAGTATTATTATATACAAAACGGGTGGGAATTTATCAAAATCCTTTCTTAGCGGATGCCTACGTCATAACACCTACCTGCATGCCAAATTTCAGCCCGATCCGTCCAGTGGTTTGGGCTGTGCGTTGATAGATCACCATGTCAGTCAGTCACGATTGAGTTTTTGTGTTATCTATCTATATATAGACTAGCTGTTGCCCGCGACTTCGTCCGCGTTAACATAGTATAATAAAAAAGATGGAAGTTTTCCCCTTTTTGTAGATCCTTATACAAAGGGTAAAAACGGGACCTTATTTAAGCAAACGTCAAACGCAAACGTCAATAATCTTTCATGTTCATGTATGTCTTATAAATGATAAAAACCGATTTATTAAAATTCAAGCATACATTCAGCATCTCCTTAGTATTGCCAAATATTTGAAACATACGCCAATAGATCGACAATATCATAAACTACATATTCCACGTTTTAATTTTTTTTAGGTCAATTTTGAACTAACATAAGTATAAAAATAGGGTTTTGGTGTGATCTCGGCGACGCGGCAAATGTATGGTCAAGGTCGTTTGCTCTGAGGATGGCCTTAATCAAATGACACTCGAAAACAAAGTATAATAATATGTTTAGTTTAGGTCAGAATAAATTCGCTTTGAATTAATAACTTTGTACAGAATTAACTTTCCTACGATTTTATTATAATATGTATAGATTTATATCAGGCTACGTAACATTGGCAACAGCTGGTAGGCACTTGACAATATATGACTGCAAAATACTCAATTATTTGTTCGTCTTAATTTATTCGTTCCAATAGGTACAAGGTATCATACAAACTTTTTAACCCCAATTTCATGTTTCTAACTAAAGAAATGACGGACTTTCATACAAACTTTCAACCCCTATTTCACCCCCTTCGGGGTAAAATTTTCAAAATTCCTTCCTTAGTGGGTGTCTACTTCATAAAACAACCCTACTCACCAAATTTCGTGGCTGTAACTTTAACAGTTTTTGCTCAGCGATGATGAATCAGTCAGTCAGTCAATCAGGACTTGTAATTTTATATATATAGATAGATAGATAACACAAAAAATGTTAAAAAATCGGCCAAGTGCGAGTTGGACTCGCGCACGAAGGGTTCCGTACCGTTAGAGAGCAAAAATAGGCCAAAATTGTGTTTTTTGTAAATTTTTATTTTATTTTAATATTATTATTAATTATTGACGTAGAAATACATTAAGGGCCTTTGTGAAAATATCATGTGCCTACCTGTTGCCATTACTGATATAGCACAAAAAACCGAGTTGGACTCGACCATGAAGGGTTCCGCAGCAGCAATAAGGTTTATTTCTATAAAATTAACAGGTTTTTGATTTATTTTTATATTTTAGTTGATTTAATGAAAGTTAAATTAAGGTTTACCATTTATGACGTATAAAAAAAAACTACTTGTAAGATCTCGTTCAAACCAATTTTCGTTGGTAGTTTTTATAATAATGTACATCATATATTTTTTTTAGAATTACTATAAATTACTTATATATAATTACTATAAATACTTTAGAAGTTAGAGGGGGGACACACATTTTACCACTTTGGAAGAGTCTCTCTCGCAAACTATTCAGATTAGAAAAAAATGATATTAGAAACCTCAATATGACGTTTAAAGACCTATCCATAGATACCCTATATGCATAGGTAAGACGAAAAAAAAATTTATTTGTTTCAGTTGTACCTATGGGGACCCCTAAAGTTTTTAATATTTTTTCCATTTTTGTATCAAAATCTTAATGCGGTTCACAGACTACATCTACTCACCAAGTTTCAATAGTATAGCTCTTATAGTTTCGGAGAAAAGTGGCTGTGACATACGGACAGACAGACAGACATGACGAATCTATAAGGGTTCCGCTTTTTGCCGTTTTGGCTACGGAACCCTAAAAAGGCCGAAAAAAATCACGTTTGTTGTATGGGAGCCACCCTTAAATATTAATTTTATTTTGTTTTTAGTATTTGCTGTTATAGTGGCAACCGAAATACACAATCTGTGATAATTTCAGAAATCTAGCTATAGCGGTTCTTGAGTTACAGCCTGGAGACAGACAGACGGACGGACGGACAGACGTCGAAGTCTTAGTAATAGGGTCTCGCTTTTACCCTTTGGGTACGGAACCCTAAAAAGAAAAAAAAAGTTTTGTTGTACTTAGTGCCTTAGTTTTTCGGTCACCTCTTAGAATATAATCGAATGAATTTGAAAAAATATATTCCAAAGATGACACAAAATTTATAGATACTATCTAATATCTATTCAGAATTTCGTATTTTTATGTAGGTTTATTGTTTTAACTTAATTGTTGTTTACATTTAGATCAACCTGAATGTGAACAGACTTAGTCACTATGACCTCGTGTGATTGTGATTAAGTCATCGCGAGCTACATTGCTTATTGACTATTGAGTTATTAATAATATTGACGGGTTCATCATCATCATCATCGTCATCATCATTGACATCTCCATCATCACCATCATCACTACGATGATAAATGTATCCGACGCTATATTATGTCATCCGACGTTTATCGTACGGGACCGAAGATTTTACCAGGTTTTTTTTATGAAATAAGGGGGCAAACGAGCAAACGGGTCACCTGATGGAAAACAACTTCCGTCGCCCATGGACGCGCGGTGCGTTGCCGGCCTTTTAAGAGGTAATAGGGGAGGGAAGGGAAGGGAATAGGGTAGGGGATTGGGATTTGGTCCTCCGGTAAACTGACTCACTCGGCGAAACACAGCGCAAGCGCTGTTTCACGCCGGTTTTCTGTGAGAACGTGGTATTTCTCCGGTCGAGCCGGCACATTTGTGCCGAAGCATGGCTCTCCCACATATAAAATATATATAAAATAGGATATAAAGTTTCCTATGTCCTTTCTCGGGACTTCAAGTATCTCCATACCAAATTTCAGCAAAATCGGTTTAGCTGTTTGAGCGTGAAGAGGTAACAGACAGACAAACTTTCTCATTTATAATATTAGCATCTATTAATACAAGCTCTGCATCCGACCTTGTCTATATTACATCATCGGTTCGTTCGATAAACACTGTTTTGATAATGTTTTGTATATTTATACAATTCTATTGAGGGATATCTCGGCCTTGTAAAAAACAAACTGAAAACAACTTTGTTTGAAACTTGACCCACGTGCCGAAGCATGGCTCTCCCACGAGGGCCATGCTTCGGCACGAATAGGCCGGCTCGACCGGAGAAATACCACGGGCTCACAGAAAACCGGCGTGAAACAGCGCTTGCGCTGAGTTTACCGGAGGCCCAATCCCCTACCCTTTTCCCTTCCCTACCCTCCCCTATTTCCTTCCCTACCCTTCCCTATTACCCTATTCCCTCTTAAAAGGCCGGCAACGCACCTGCAGCTCTTCTGATGCTGCGAGTGTCCATGGGCGACGGAAGTTGCTTTCCATCAGGTGACCCGTTTGCTCGTTTGCCCCCGTTTATTTCATTTTAAAAAACCCGTTCGTTGAAATACCTGATTTCAAAAAACAAAAAATGAATTCAAATGGATGGATTCAGAAAATCTGCAATTTGATAACGACTAGCGCGTTCATTGAATGACTAAAGGCGAACAGTGAACACGTCGAGTTGTTGACTGTAAATTATATGGTTTCATTCATTGAATTCGCTAGTCATTCAATGAAATAGCAGATTCCTATAGCCAAATCCAATTTGACGTAATACTTTTGTCTTCGTAAAGGCTACTTTTGGGTATGGCAAGAAGTTTCGAGTTACCCCGGTTTTTTTGTTCGTACGTGCTCAATCGTGTCTAAAAAATAATAGCAAAAAAAAAGAATAAATTTGTTAAATGCTTGTCGCGTAGCAAAGTGCATCAACCGCAAAATGCGAAATTTGTAAACATTGAAATTAGTTGTGGTTATGGTTTTCCTTTACGATTAGATAACTGAAGTTTGCAAAAAAGCTAAATTTTAATTATATGTAGTAATAAATATTAAATAGGTAATCCTTGCAATTAAAAGAAAAAAACTCATGATTATAAAACCATTATTAATTAATAAGTAATTACCATATTTGGTGTTATGTATGT
Source organism: Lysandra bellargus (assembly GCA_905333045.1). Lineage (NCBI taxonomy): Eukaryota > Metazoa > Arthropoda > Insecta > Lepidoptera > Lycaenidae > Lysandra > Lysandra bellargus. The sequence continues at coordinate 2,627,728 of HG995329.1, forward strand.
ACGTAAATCATTTTAATGAATGTAAAAATTTATCTTAGATTTGCAATTCTAATTTTATTGCAAGGTAATTTCTAATCATAATTTAATTGTTTTTTTTTTCTTTACAGTGCTCAAATAATGCTGATTCACGAGGACGTCCGAAACGAACGACCACAGTAGAAGCGCGCGAAATTCGAAAATAGAACAGGAGATGCAATAGAAAGAGAGAGACAGATATAAAAACTCCGTGTCAAAAGTGCGAGAGAGACTAATAGAGCGCGCGGAATTTAAAATGCAAATATACCGATAGAAAGAGACAGATATTGAAACTCAAAAGCGCGCGAAATTCGAATTGAATGCAAATATAGAACGGGACGGCGATACGGCTCCGTTTAAAAATAGAACGTTCTGAAATAGAAAAAAATGCCCTCACCGGCCAGTAGCGAGGCGGGCGCCGTCTGGTGGCATACACCATGGAAAACCATGGCTGATCTAGCCGAGGCAGTCGACGATCTGATATGCAGCTTCGATTATATGGACACAGCTATGGATAACCTAGTGATGCTGATATTTATCTGGATTTTGTTCTCGATAGTGATAATAGGGATCGCGAAATGGTTGTACAAGAGGTACGCGAAAGTAGAAGCGGAAAAGCCAAAAGAAAATGTGGTGGTACCAGAGAAAAAGGTTGTGGCGGAAGTGGAAGTGAAGAAGACGGCGGCTTTCAAACCGTCGAAGCCTTCCGGTTTCGTACCACCCACTCCGCCGAATAAGAAGCGGATGGGACGGATGTCTCCGGGCCCTGAGCAGCTGACTCTGAAGAAGCATCAGAGCATAATAATACCGACGTGTACGGGTCCCGACGGAGCGAGCGTGCAGTGGGTGAATGATCTGCTGGTGTGGTTATATAATGACCTTGTGATTGTGAATGAGTTAGTGCAGCAATGGATTGTGTCTATGAACGACTTCTCGAAGACGTCCGTGGAGGAGGTGAGTTCTTTCCATTTTCTGATTGTTTTTGCCAGCTGATTTAACTGTTACTTTCGTCAGCATTAGAATGTCTTCCGTTATAAAAAAACTCTTATGCTATGTTCCTGTTATTAAAAAAAGTTATTTTATCAGCACCAAGATTTCCGGGATCATCTTTTTCTCTCTTTTTGACCTTAGCTCGCTTAATTTGTCAGTTCATTAAAGTGATTTAAATTAGGAACGAGCTATCAACTGTCAATCTTGACGTCAACTTGGCTGAATGTGTGGCCATGCCGCGGCCTCAAAGTTTTGCGCGAATATTTTTAATTCCGGAACGTTATGGTCGATCCAATTTGATATCTATCCCACGGGAATAAAGTTTGAATTTGGTTGGGGTTAATATACAAAAGATTTGGGTCAAGACCATCGATTACGGTGCAAAGCACATGGCCGACGCTATAACATTTATATCACTTGTTTATTACGTGTTTATAAAGAACTTGATTTTGCCCGCAACTCCATTTCTGTAGGATCCCTTCAATGTCTTATTATACTAATACGAAGGATTCTACAGTAACCGTAAAAGTATTTTGGATGGAATAAAATATTTCCTGCCTAAAATGTACAGTATTGCCGTATGATAATTCAATCGGGAACGGCTTCTCTACTGTGGTGGCCAAATGAAAAACGTCTAGGTACTATAGCGGGGGTCGAGATAAAACGCGATTTCCGGCCAGCCTTTTTCCTATTTAACTGTGTCCTAATATTTCCCCCAGTTCTTCTTGTCTTCAATTTTTCATCTTGTCCATGTTAACCGGAGGCTGGCTCGTTCACGGTTCACCTATAACTTAGACCTTTTTAAGTAGTTTTTGCTTAAAACTTTTTTTCCTTTTCATTCATTAATCCTCGATCTACTTTAGGTATAGCTTCAGCTATTTTACGTGTATTTTTTAAATATCTAGAAAACCATGATGACTGTAGCCGAGGTCGAAAAAGAAAAAAAAAAGCGATTTCGTAGTATATCGCTAACTTTTTTTAACTTTATTTTATTTTCATAAGTTTTTCTAGATTCCCTTTTTTTACTGTCTGGAATTTCATTTGACACTGAATTACATTTGTTATAAAAAAATCAAAATGTAAAAAAATACATTATCTAAACATACATAAGGAATATAAATTGTCCTAGCTTAGACCCCTGTAGTACGCCTATAGGATAAATCTAGATTAATATATTACTACAATATTTTCACGCTAGAGGCAGCACCAGCATAGACAGTAAAAAAAAAGTTTTTTGTGCGACGTTTGACAACGTTTCTGTCAATATTCTGCTATGACGTGTTCAGAGATTGACAAACAGACGCAGTTATTAGTAGATATGGATTTGTTACGGCTTTCACTTTCCTAGCCAATGCAATACATTCTTTATCGATAGGCAGTAAATAAACAATAAATAATTGATCAATTAAAATGCAAGAATTGTTTTGGCAACCATACTTATTTATAGCTGCCAAAGAAAAATAAATCTTCTATCGCCGTAATAAAATTCGATTTCGTCTGCGCGTGTGTAATTATTTGATCGTCACTTGAAAATGGACTCTCGATTATTGTGCTAGGATTGAAATTCGTCTGGCTTAAGACTTGAGTCATCTTTGCGTAGAATGTTTGGTTGTGTAAGAACATTTTTGTGTGTTACTGCATCGTCTTCTATATATGTTATTCAGTTCGCCATATCTGGCTTCGCAGCAGTCGAGTAAAAAGACATATCTGCTTCCTAAGCTATCGATGTTGTATGTGTACGTATATAATGTTTTATTCAGAATGAATCTTTACTAAATATTTCAAGTATAACTACTTACTTGAATACAACAGAATATATCATAATTTTAATAAGCTGTTGTATGTCTATACATAGATATAATATTATGGACAATTTGTTTTATTTAGAATGAATCTTTACAAAATGTTTTATCTACTTACTGAAATAACAGATTAAATATTATCATAATTCATAACATTACATCCAGTTTGCGTACTTTTAGACTCTCAAATTTTAAGGGAGAGAGATATATCAATAGATAGGTCTAGAATGACTAGTCAAACATATATATTTGTGGATTGTGATAACTAGAGTCATATTAAAAATATTAAAAAGCATTTTTAAACTATACCCATAAAAACTATTCTGCATTTTCTTTCCTATTTTAATGTTTGTAAGGGCAATAATCTTTTAATGACTATTTTTATTGGCCCCAAGCATTCTAATGTTCTGAATTCGGGCATTTGGCCAAAATAATGCCATGAACTTTCAAAGTTATATGTGCTAAAGTAATAGTTGACATTTTTGGTAAGTACTAGTTTTACTCTAAATTTTAGACTTTATTAGTTGAGAAATTGTGTTTTATTTGTCTGAGGATTTTGTTAAATATTATAGCATTAGAAAGAAATGTAAGTATAAGAAAACCAAACAAACCAATGCTATCTTCTTTATTTGCTTCCAAAGTTTCACCATAGACCGGACTCCAACCTGAAGGCGCCAATGCTGAGCGTGTTGCCACCAAGCTCGTTCCCCAAAAAGTGCGGGGCCACGATTCCCCCCGCGCGGACCTCCCTTTCCCTTCTCAACACCACTCTCAGTATTGCCAACTTCAAGTTAGTATTGACAATATAAAATATCCATAAAATTACTCTCTTTAAAATATCTATCCTTACATATTTTAAATACTTTAGAATATCTATTCTTACATTCGATTTAAAATACTTTAAAATATCTATTCTTACATTCGCCCATCCTGACAAAAGTGCATGCCCCCATGCACTGCATGACCTCCTATAAATTATTTGATCGGAAATTCAGATGTAAACCCATCCATTCTTACAACCGAGTCACCCATCAAACAACATGCAAAGCATTTTGGTAGCCAGGGAACGAACCCATCCATTCTCGCAACCTGGGAACCAAGACGACTCCCCGTGAACCCATCCATTCTCACGGGAAAGTCTATGCTCTACATACTTGCCTTAAATATATTGTTTGTAAACCCATCCATTCTTACAAACGAGGCGCCTTGCCTAATAAAACAACTTCAGTAAAAATTACATGTTAGATCTGATAAGTTAAATTAAAACAACCGACTTATCTACTATCATAGCCCTACTATATACTACTATCCTATCCTAACACACTATCATTCATCGATATCTGATATTTGACTATCAGCTGCATCGGATTCATTTACTTCGAGTGCAGCGACATTGACCCAAGGCAACATTCGATCGGCCGCAACGGTTGTCTGCCGCTTATTCTTAGTCCCGGTCAGACCTGGTATAGCCGCGACTCTATATCTATCGTTGCCTAAAACTGAAACGACACGGTACGGCCCTATAAAAGCTGGTAAAAGCTTCTTACTTTTTCCATCATTAGAAAACGCAGTTTTGGTTAACTTAACTAATTCTCCTTCAGCGTATATTTTAGCCGGTTTTTAATCTATTTTTATCGTACCTTTGTTTTTGTTTTTCCTGCTCTGTATCTATAGCTATTTTTGCTTGTTCTCTGGCAGAGATTAAATCCCTCTCCTCGTGAGTCTCATGTATGATATCATTAAGCATGGGGTTTATTTAACTACTAATTTTTATTCCAAACATTAGCTCGAAGGGCGTCTTACCAGTTGTCTTCTGCAAAGTATTATTTAAGCCCCACTGAACTTTACCTACCGATTTATCCCAGTCCCTCTCATCCATATTTAGATTCTGAGCCGTTAGCGATTGTAATATGGTACGATTATACCTCTCTACTTGCCCATTAGATCGTGGGCTGGCTACAGCATTGAGAACATGTTTAACACCCTTATCGAGGCAAAATCTTTTAAATGTGTGCGAAGTGAAACATGATCCTCTGTCACTAATTAACCGATCCGGAACACGAAAAGTATAAAAAATATCTTCTAGAACGCGAATCGCACTCTGACTTTTAGTATTTCGGACTGCCTTAGTAAATACAAATTTAGTAAAAACTGTCGACGATTACAAACAGGTAAGAATTTCCGCGCTTTGATCTGACAGAGGGTCCAAGGTGATCTACATGTAAGGTATGAAAGGGAATTCCTTGTTTCTCAATCGGATGTAAGTGACCTTCCGTGGTAGAGCCATTATTTTTGCTGTAAGCACATTCAATGCACGCACTCACGTATTTCTTTACAAACTTTGACATCTTAGGAAACCAGTAAGCTTTCTTTATTCTTTCTAATGTTTTCTCTACCCCGAAATGTCCTATTTCATCGTAATTTAACCGACAGAGTTGCCACCTTGCACCCTTTGGAACTACCCAACGAATATTATTTCGATCACCATCCAAATATCGATATAAGCGATTGTCTTTTATAAGAAAATTATCTTTAATATATTTGAGGCCGTCTACGTCTATTTCGGATACTAATATGTTACGAATCCTATTTAACTCTTCGTCTCCTAACTGTAACGTATGCAACCAATCTTCGCTCGTTATATTCATAACTGAAGGATAACCATCGAATTCTGTGAACGTTCCGTCGTCGGCTATCGCATTGCGGGACAACGCATCTACATGAGCCATTTTAGTGCCTGGGCGATATTCAACTGAACATTGATATTCCTGCATCAGAAGCCACCAACGCGCAATCCGTGGAAGAATATCTCTCTTTGAAAACGTAGACCTAAGAGCACTACAGTCCGTTACGACCTTAAACTGCTGCCCTAGCAAATAAACTCTGAATTTTTTTTAAAGAGCATACTACTGCCAAGGTCTCCAGCTCATAGGCATGAAAGGTCATTTCTTCGGGAGAAGTCTTTCGACTGTAATATGCTACGGGCTTAAAAACATTATCATGAGACCTCTGCAGTAGTACGCCCCCAATCCCTAGCTTGCTAGCGTCGGTGTGTAGTTCAGTGTCCGCCGCGGGATCATAAATAGCAAGTACGGGCCTATTCACCAGCTTGTCTTTAAGAACTCGAGACGCCTTATCTTGTTCCTCAGACCAAGACCAAGCTGCGTTTTTCGATAATAACTTTGTCAAAGGATAAGCATGAGTAGCAAAGTTCCTTATAAACTTTCTAAAGTAGCCGACGAGGCCTAAGAATTGCCGCACTGTGTGTTGGTCCGTGGGACAAGAAAAATCAACTACACATTGGATTTTTTTTATTGCCTGGCCTAATACCCGCGAAACTTATCTCATAGCCCAAATAATCAATTTTATCCATAAGAAATTCGCATTTTGACATATTCAAAGTAAGATTAGCATCCTCTAACAACTTTATGATAATCTTTGATAGATTCGCCTACACGGACATCGTTTTCATTAAATTTTCTATTGTCCACTGGATTTTGAAAAGAGGCATTGACCTGGTTCACAACTTTAACTCTCAAACCCCGACTAAGAATCATTCCATCTGTTATTATTGCGCGAGATCAACAGGAGTCACAAATAGTTTTACAAAACCATGCTTTACAGGATATAGGGCCCCTAAAACTAATAATTGATGCAAAGGTTTACCGATAACTTTACTCTCTATTAAAATTTCGCAAGGATTGGGTAAATTTACTTTAGCGTTCACACATGTCAGACCGTAGATATTCACGAATGCAACTGATACTACTTCTATAGGGGCTTCGCTTTGTATTTCCGAATCTATGAAAGGCATTTCTTCACAAACGTTTATAAAGTTTAAACTATCCGCGGTTTTGTACACAATGACATGTGATTGCTCTGTGAATGTTTGACCAATGAGCAAGGGCAATTCCAAATATTTATCCTCCACTACATGGCAAGTTACATTTGCACTAACCCCATCAATAATCAAATGTACTAAGACGGTACCTACAGTATGAACTAATTCACTCCCAAATCCCTTAAGAACGGTTGAACATTTATCTATTTGCAACCCCAATTTTAAAGCTTGCGATTGTTTGATCAGCGAGACTTCGCTGCCAAAGTCTATATATTTGGTCGGCACAGTATTTATAGTAACTATTTTAAAGAATTTTGAATTCGGATCCGCATTAGATATACACATAGTCTTACGAACGACATTTTTGTTATTATCTTTATTAACATTTACAAAACAATTTTCAGTCTTATGCCCCATTCTATCACATTTTCTGCATTTTACAATAGGCTGAGGGGATTTTAAGAACGGGTGCCCCTTTTGATGACAATTATAGCATAGGATTTCGCTGCTTGAACCCGAATACGGCTTTCCCGCTTGCTTGTTAACAGTATTGTTTACGACACTACCGACATTCCCTTTTAGCCTAAATTTGTAGTTTTGTTTATCAAACGTCAATGTGGATTCTTTGTTGCTCATTAAAAATTGTAACAATTGTTCGGGTTGTGTACAACGAAGAGTTAAAGCGCTCGACTTCATGGTCCTATCAGTTAACCCGTGTATAATACAATCTACCCCATTACGACCTAGAATGTTGCACTGATTCAATAACGCTTGTTTTTCATAAAAATATACTTCAATAGGTTCGCCAAATCTACTTTTTCTTTTTAACATGTCTTCCAGGGCTTGGTCATAGTTTTGTTCAGAAGGAAACGCATTCAACAATATATTTTGCCACTCAACCCAGCTAAACAATATTGTCGGCAGGCTCTCATACCAAACTTTGGCCAAACCCTGAAGCTTTTGCATAGCAAAATGGACTGTTGTTTTATCGTCCCATCCATAGATGGTAGCACACTCATTTACTTTCTTAATCCAAACATCAACGCGTTGGTTTTTAGAAGTAGGGTCAAAATCAGACAAAATATTTTTATGGTTTGAAGATTGAGTGGGAAACGACGTTGACTGCTGACGTTGACGGTAGATTTTTAATGGAATTTAAAATATTTACTACATCTTTAACAGAAAAAGTTGGAGATGAGGACCTATTTAAAGGCTGATCTAATCTTTCTGTCCTAGTTTTGTTCTCCTCAGTTAAAATAATATTAGTGGTATGTGAACTACGCTCGCGCCTACAAGAAGTGCTCTCGCGATGTCTAGGGTATGTTCAGAAAATGTTTTACATTTCCCTAAGTCTCGCTGACAATTCACGTTTACCCGCATGCGGCTTAACTCGCGACCCATGTCGCGGCTGAGGTCGCGCAGCTGCATGTGGTCCCTCTCCATCTCGCAGAGTCTGTCGTCTCCGCGATGACGGCTGCGGTCGCGCACCCTGCTCCGTCGGCCCGCGAAGTCGCCGTCGTCCCCGCGAAGTCGGCTGCGGTCGCGCGCCCTACTCCGTCGGCCCGCGAAGTCGCCGTCGTCCTCGCGAAGTCGGCTGCGATCGCGCGCCCTGCTCCGTCGGCCCGCGAAGTCGCCGTCGTCCCCGCGAAGTCGGCTGCGGTCGCGCACCCTGCTCCGTTGCCCCTCGAAGTCGCCGTCGCAGCGCGTGCGGCTGCGGCTGCGTCGGGGCCCGTCGCTGGCGCCGGATGCACGATGCTCTGGCCGCTCTGGAGTCACGAGGCGACGCGAATGTGACTTATCTCGCTGCATGTTTTCTGAAACTCGAAACCGGAAACATATGTACCTCTGTCTAGCTATCTATAGTAACATTATCTTGCAGAAAAGTTGTTGTCCCAAGTATAAATTAGCAAAGCTGTGATTAAAACTAATAATTCAATACATAAATAAAAATAACTTTTACTACGTTACTCTTATTAAACTGAATATATTCACAGAAATCTCCATGTTTTTTTTTTTTTAATAACTAGAATTTATAAGTAACAAATAAACTATTAGATGACGTAAATACATAATTATTATAGTCTTATATTTGAAACCAAATACCAAATCGGTGGTCAGAATACTTTAATCCTTCGATCGGAGATTCTCGGAAATGCTATTGTATTCTATTGTTGTCGTATTTGGCACTGGTCTGTGAACCCTTTAACAAAACACACCGAGAAAACAATACTCCTTTATACACTCCCACGCAGCAGGTCAGAAATGCGCGCCAAGTGGACCACTCTTGAAGTCATCACAAAAAATGGTTTATGTTCACACTTAAAATATCGGCTCACAGTTCACACTAATGTCTCGGCGTCATTATTTGCATCTCTTTTCCACTGTCTACGTTGCCGGAAGTGTATCAAGGAGAGAAACAACATATTAAGCTGGCTTACATTATTGTTTACATATTTGTATTAAGTCGTATAACGTATTACGATACCAATTTTGGGCGTCTTGATAGACGAAAGGCTAGATATTGAAATAATAACAGCCATTGATAAAGTATGACGGTTATGTCAGTATGTCTGGTCTCTGGTCATACTTACCATTCTTTATAGTTTATAAACATACTAATGCAAAAATGTAATTAATATTCGAAATGATAAAAAAAAATCAATTAGCCGTAGCTATAATATACTGTTATTAGGAATTGGTATTCTCAAAAGTAAAGTATAATATACCAACTGCAATAATTCGCTATGTAAGAAATTTAAGCTTTTTTTTTTGTACAGCCATACATACAAATTTTGTAATAATTATACTATTATTGACTAAAAATATCTTAGTTTCAATTACGTAATAAATATGATTTAAAAGGCGATGGCACATCCCACTTCTGAAGTATAAGAAAACCAAACAAACCAATGCTATCTTCTTTATTTGCTTCCAAAGTTTCACCATAGACCGGACTCCAACCTGAAGGCGCCAATGCTGAGCGTGTTGCCACCAAGCTCGTTCCCCAAAAAGTGCGGGGCCACGATTCCCCCCGCGCGGACCTCCCTTTCCCTTCTCAACACCACTCTCAGTATTGCCAACTTCAAGTTAGTATTGACAATATAAAATATCCATAAAATTACTCTCTTTAAAATATCTATCCTTACATATTTTAAATACTTTAGAATATCTATTCTTACATTCGATTTAAAATACTTTAAAATATCTATTCTTACATAATGAATTATAGAAATTGTAATTCTCAGAAATAGAACACATTTTTTACGTTTTGGGTAGGTTTACAATCACAACTTTATCAATACTTTTTAAATTACGTTTATAGGAGTAATATTTATAATTAAATATTATTTATCTAAGTTTAAGAAAAAAGCATTTCGTGGGTTATGGCATTTTTGCTTTTCACCGCACATTAAAGTTCTCACATTTTTTTTCGTCATTTTTTCGACCCTTAAAAGCGAGTGAATTTATAATAACATGTATTTTAAACTTCGTAGAGATCAACTACGATAACTTGGCGCGCCCCTTCAAATAGCTATGTCCACATTATCCGCTTTCGTCTTCAATTTTCGTCATCTTCTTTCATTCAACTTCCGTTTTGGCGCATTCATAATTGAATGCGTCAAAGAACGGTCAGAGGGCATGCGTCGCGGGCATGCCTCACGTTCGCTGTTGACTGCGCTATAACGCATGCCCTTGACGAACAGAAAAGGGCACATTGTGGACAAAGCTAATTACTGTTTCAATGTATGTAATCACATCCATTTGTATATAATATGTAGTAAGTATTTAACCAACCAACCAGTACTCGTAATATTTCACTTAATGTCACTTATTACCAAGATTTGTTGGTCAACTAATCTTAACTAGCCGACCGCGCAAGACAACGCACTTCAAACGTTTTGACAACGCACTTCAAACGTTTTGAATTTTGGAGCTGCGCGATATTATCGTAGTTTATCTCTATCCACTTTTTATCTCCTTTCCTCCTTGTTTATTTTCGGCGTCATGACGTCATAATATTACGTCATCTATCACCATGACATCACTGCTCACTGCACTTCAGAGCGAGGTCATCTTTTGACTGTGAATAATGCCTGTATTATGTCATGGTTTTTTGCACATATCAATGTAGACGAGTGTCTGTCTGTCTGTTGACTCACATTCAAAAGACTACAAACCGATTTTAATGAACCAGTTTTAATGATAACTCATAACCTACTAAATGAACCGGAAAACTTCCCCCCCAATAGTATAAATCACATAAACCTTCCCTGGACATCCACGAGTATTTCAACACTAAAATTAGTCAAATCGGTTCAGCCGTTCTCGAGTTTTAGGGAGACATACAAAATTAAAAAAATCTTTTTATTTACGTGTTTAAGGAGAATATACTGTAATTCCCGGAAACTGTCAAAAATTCTTTCTCCGGTTTCATAATAATATTATCTATAGGTCAGTCATTAAAGCCAAAACCCGAAAGAAATTAGTAACTTGATAAAATTTTAGGGGGTTGTTAAAGAAGGTGAATAACTTACCGTGTGATTTTGCAGCGTTCTGGGGTGTACGGAAAGGGTTGAAAAGGTGTGAAAAAGGTTTTTTGTTAATAACATTGCGTAAAAAATTAGTAACACGCTGCAAATTTAGAATTAGGTTGTTCTTGCCGTTTTGTAACGTGCATTAAATTTGCAGCGTTTTGCAATACACGGAACATTGTTTATTATTAAAAAACAATGAAATTTGTTATTAACAAGGGTAAAAAATGTAGTAACACGCTGCAAATTTATACTTAAGTTGTTTTTACCGTTTTCTAACGTATATCAAATTTACAGCAATTTAATAATAAACAATGTTCCGTATGTCGCAAAACGCTGCAAAATTAATCCTTCAGGCCCCGCGCGAGCACCGGTGATCGCGACAACAATAGAATACAATAGCAATTCCTGGAAATTCCGACTGAAGTATTAATACTTCAGTCGGAATTTAATTTAATTTTAATTTAAAATAATTTAATTTAATTTTTTAATACACTTTACAAAACGGTAAGAACAACTTAATTCTAAATTTACACCGAGTTAGGTACTAATATTTTTTTACCCCTGTTATTAACAAATTTTATTGTTTTTTAATAATAAACAATGTTCCGTATGTTGCGAAACGCTGCAAATTTAATACACGTTACAAAACAGTAAGAACAACCTAATTCCAAATTTGCAGCGTGTTACTAATTTTTAACGCAATGTTATTAACAAAAAACAAAAAATAAGGGGCGCCGGCAACGTGTACGCGTCGACGGGTGCTTCTCTGATTGGGTCCTTCTTTAGGATGGGGTTCCTAAAGGTGGTATACTTTCTCCCCTTTTATTTTCCTTATTTATTAATTTATTAGTTTATATAATTAGCAGTGCACACCATTTATATGCTGATGATTTCCAGCTATATAGACAAGAAACAATTGAAAATCTCTCTACTGCCATCGATGCTTTAAACCGGGATCTTGTTGCTATAAACACCTGGTCTGCTAATTTCGGACTGTCGGTTAATGCGGCTAAGTGTCAGGCCATTTTAATCGGAAGTCCGAGAGTTCTAAGAAGAGTCGACACTAGATCTATTCCACCGCTAATGTTTAACAGTAGTATTATACCCTATAGCTCTTGTGTTAAGGAGCTCGGTTTACACATCGACGCTAACTTAGACTGGCATACACAAATTGCTAGCGTCAGTAATAAAGTCACATACTCTTTGCGAGCATTATACCGACTCAAAAATTTCTTACCATCGTGTATAAAATTGATGCTTGTTCAGACTCTTATACTCCCAATAATTGATTACTGCGACGTTTGCTATCTTGATCTTAATGCGGACCTCCTTAACAAACTAGATCGTCTCCTGAATAACTGCATCAGATTTGTTTTCAGCCTCCGCAAGTACGATCACGTCTCTTCCTACCGCTCAAAATTACGCTGGCTCCCAGTTCGCCAACGCCGAGCCCAGCGGGCAGTGTGCATGCTCTATTCCATACTATACTCCCCCTCCGCTCCCAGCTACCTAACTCCTCATTTCGAATACCTAGGCAGCAACCATGACAGAAATCTCCGTTCCACCAATAATTTACGTCTCCAATGTCCTCCCCATAGTTCCACTCCCGTCCACTCTTCCTTTCATGTTCAATCAATTCTCCTTTGGAATTCACTTCCAAAAGAAATTAGGATGTCCAAAACTAAAGAATTGTTTAAACGTAAAGTTCATGAACATTACCTTAAATCATTAACTAAATGAGACAACAAAATCGATATTATTTAGTTATTTTATCTATCTATAATCTATGTAATATATATTACTATTATTTTTTCATATTCTATATTTAGTAGTTTATTTTATACATATTTATACATAATATTGTGTAAGTATATATTTTAAATATATTTGTATGTATATTGTATGTATTATATTTATTTTATTTTGAATTAAGTATATATTAAGATGATGTACCTATATATTTATTTATATTATCATATTGTTAATTACAAAATATTTTAATCCCTCTGTCCTCTAAATGTTTGCATCTACCTCACTATCTCTGCAACACCCTAAGGTTTGGCTGGAAGAAAATGCCACAAGGCATTAAGCCCGCCTTTGTGCTACAATGTGCAAAAAGTTTTTAAATAAATAAATAAATAAAAAACCTTTTCACCCCTTTTCAACCCTTTCCGTACACCCCAGAACGCTGCAAAATCACACGGTAAGTTATTTTACCTTCTTTAACAACCCCCTAAAATTTTATCAAGTTACTAATTTCTTTCGGGTTTTGGCTTTAATGACTGGCCTACTCGGTACATAGAAGAAGATGTAATGTGGTAACAGACATACAATCGCATTATATTTATTTATAACATAAGTAAGGAGTAAGGACTTCACATGAACATAAATATAATATAAGTAATAAGTGTCTAAATACATTAGGCTGAATTACGCCGGCGTAAATTCCGCCGCAAGTGTCAAACGCATTCAAAATACGGACGGAACGCGACAGAATAGTGTGTCGTCTCTCGCGTTCCGCCCGTATTTTGTATGAGTTTGAAACACGGCGTAAGCGCGGCGGAATTTACGCCGGCGTAATTCAGCCTCGTGTGTTTAGAGCCTTTGAAACGCGGCGTAAGCGCGGCGGAATTTACGCCGGCGTATTTCAGCCTAGTGTGTTTAGAGCCTTTGAAACGCGGCGTAAACGCGGCGGAATTTAAGCCGGCGTAATTCAGCCTAGTGTGTTTCGATACGACTACGAATAAAGACTTTCACAATTTACAATATCAGTATACTTTTCACACATAACCGGATAAAATTGATAAGATACTGATAAGCGCTTGACGAAAGTAAACAAGTGTGAGAAATATGTCAATATGGCTTCCCAGAATATAGGTCAAGAAAGTTTAGCTGTCCAAATATTTTCACAAAAGTTGAACGAAAGATCGACAGTAATTCATTACTTAACTAGTAACTAGATTAATACGTATATCGCGCGGGAACCGTACATTTTTCCGGGATAAAAGTATCCTATGTCCTTTCCCGGGACTCAAAGTATCTCCATGCCAAATTTCAGCAAAATCGGTTCAGCGGTTTGGGCGTGAAGAGGTAACAGACAGATAGACAGACACACTTTTGCAATTATAATATTAGTATGGATGTAATGTAAACAATAAACATGTAAGTACATGCTGTTTCCTCAGACCAATTATTTAATTTACACATGTTTACTCAGATTTAATTTAACTTTTTTACCAAATTGTACATGTTGTTTACTCGGAACATAGAAAACTTTTTATTTGGTCTGAGATTGTTTTAAAAATCGACCAAGTGCAAATCGAACTCTCGCCGAAGGGTTCCGTACCGGTACGGAGTAAAAGTAGGCTAAAAATTGTGTTTTTTGTATGGGAGCCCGCCTTAAATTTTTATTTTATTTTAATATTATTATTAATTTATATTAAAGTACACATAATAGGGTCATTTTCATTTACACATGTAAAAGTGTGATAGCATGATAATTTTTTTTTCGTTATAATTGAATGTCAAAAAATATTATTATAAGATGGTATTCAACTAAATTTACCCCAGCAAGCATGTTTTAGATTATTATTAAATCAGCACAATTTTTTTTAAGGTTTATGTAACCAAATGTCACGCAACGTGTGTGCGAAACCCAGATTTACGCATTTTCGACCTTGTATCTTTGTAACATACGGTTCACGGGTACTTTTGTTACTTTTTCCATCTTCTTAGATATTTACTTTGTCTAAAAAAAGTAATATCAATTTCAAAACAAATATTTTTTTATGATGGTCTTGCAAATTTTGTGATTGACTTTGGGGGTCACAAACATGACCGTTTTTGTTTTCCCCATAACTTTAGTACATTTTAAATTTTTTTCTATTAACAGCACTTCTCTGAATATCACTTGACTGCTATTTATAATCGGCCTTTTTCGTTGGAGCTTAAGTTTTTGCATGAAGCTAAGATTATTTAATTTCTGTGTCTGCTTCAACTTTGTAAAGCATAACGCGTCAACGACGTGATGGTGTACGATATCCATTTCGATTTTTAATATAAAGTTTGGTATAGTAATCAATATGCCTCTTTATAGATATCAACAGTCATGGATGTATTTTAGGTAATGTTTTGCTAGACATGTTCAAATAATGTCACAGACGTGGTGTTCTTAAACGTGGCTCGGTCTGTCTGTCTCCAGGCTTTATCTCAAGAACTGCTGTAGCTAGACTTCTGAACTTTTTACAGATTATGTATTTCTGTTGCCGCTATAACACATACTAAAAACAAAATAAAATTATTATTTAAGTGGGGCTCCAGTACAACAAACGTGATTTTTTTGGCCATTTTTGTTCGATATCAAAAATGGCAACAGGTAGGCACATGAAATTTTCACAAATTCTTTAATTATATGTGCACTTTATTAATTAATAATATTATTAAAATAAAATAAGATATTAAGGGGGCTCTCATACAAAAAACACAATTTTTGGCTTATTTTCGCTCTATTATGGTACGGAACCCTTTGTGCGCGAGACCGACTCGTACTTGGCCGATTTTTTAAATAAAAGTTTAATGATCAGACATTTAACTAACCGACTTCCAAAAAACGAGGAGGTTATATGTTCGGCTGTGGATATATATATATATATATATATATATATATATATATATATATATATATATATATATATATATATATATATATATATATATATATATATATATATATATATATATATTTTGTATGTTCAACGATTACTCCGCCGTTTGTGAACCGATTTTCGAAATTTTTATTTTGTTGTATTAGGTTTCACTCCAATTTGGTACCATGTTCACAAAACCTGATGATGGGATCCAGGAGTAATCGAGGGGACTCCTCGAAATTTATATGGAAACATATGGTGATTTTGGTTTTATGTGAAGTGTACTAAGAATATGCTACCAAAAAGTCAAATATTGGGTCAAGGTATACCATGGTTTCGAAGATGCTGAGAGAACTCCTGACTCTTTATAGATACACGTTTGGGAGTTTCGGCGTTGTTTTAAGAACAGAAAGCATATGCTACCATGCAATTCAAATTCATCGTCATCATCATCGTCATCATCATCATTACCACGTCGTGTTAAGGTCACCAATGTCTCATGGCACAAAATAGATAATAGTACAAGGCATAGGTATGAATACAATAATAATAATTATATACATAACACCAATTATAGGCTGTTTAATATACACGGCGGTCGGCGCCGCAGAGGCAACGGCGTCGCCGCGCGGCGCGGCGCGAGCGTAAACATCGTATTCAAGTTCTAACCGGAATGTCAGGGCATGCGGCATGCCGCGCTGCGAGCATTTTTCAGCACGTGTTCACTTAGATTTTTTTAAATGTATTGTTTAAATGTATCTATCTACCTGATATTTGGGCCTTGGGGTATGCCGTATGACTCTTAACAGTCTTAACAAATTGTAATAAGATACGTGGAATATACGCAGTACCACCGACGACCACTTATAAATTCGCGGACTACGACGGAGGTCAACTTAATAACAATTATACGAGATCAATTACCACTCAATATTATGATTTATGCTGTCAATTCAATGCTCACTGCTCACACCAAGCGGTAAGCTCACTGTTGAGTTGTCAGTTGCTTACAAACTTTCAACAACACGACAGAAATCTGTTACAAGTTACAACTACCTATATAAAACTTCTACGTACAAGCGATAGCGCGACACAGGAGCGCCTCAGTGACATCTAGTGAAGACAATATGAAACTATTTTTTTATACAATTTGAATTGGCACTAACAGTTTACCTACTAGGTAACTAAAAAGAGTGAAATTATTATTTTTAACAAAAAATTAAAACCGACTTCCAAGGTAAAAACAATATTAATAGCATCCTTATAATATGAACTAAAAAGTATTAAATAATTTTTCCTATCTAATATGTAGTGCCTTTTCCCGAATTCGGCTAAACCTCAACTATTTCTGTACTCAATCTTCATAATTTTGAAGTCGGTGCCAGAAACCTGTCAAAGAAATAAAGATTCAGCTATATCTGGTACCGACTTTTTGATTTAAGATTGAGTACAGAAATAGTTGAGGTTTAGCCGAATTCGGGAAAAGGCACTACATATTAGATAGGAAAAATTATTTAATACTTTTTAGTTCATATTATAAGGATAGGTACTATTAATATTGTTTTTACCTTGGAAGTCGGTTTTAATTTTTTGTTAATTTTATCTACATTCACTACAGTAGATTCATAGAAAATGTCACAAACATAGATGTAATTATCCCAGACGTGGGTACTACATTTTTTAAATTAAGTTATCTAGCAAAGTATGCACTTCTAAGCTTGACCACTCATACTTAAATACTTCAAATTAACCCCTTAACATATTTTAACCATAAAACATATCAAATCTAAAATCAGTCATTTTAACACTTAAAATGAAAATGACCCAATATATCAAAAGTATGTGTGAAAAAAATCAAGCCCCTTCCTCTTAACATTATTGATATAGAGCGAAAAAGGCCGAAAAAAATCACGTTTGTTGTATGGGAATTGGGAGCCCCCCTTAAATATTAATTTTCTTTTGTTTTCAGTATTTGTTGTTATAGCGGCAACAGATATACACAATCTGTAAAAATTTCAAAAGTCTAGCTATAGCGGTTCTTGAGATACAGCCTGGTGACAGACAGACGGACAGACAACGAAGTCTTAGTAATAGGGTCCCGTTTTTACCCTTCGGGTACGGAATCCTAAAAATGAACAATAACCTTTAGGCTTCTTTCATCAACCTAAAACATAATTAACCAGCCTAAAACATAATTAACCAGCCAGAACATAATTAATCAACCTCAAACATAATTTTTGTGGATATTGCATAGCTTTTATCGCGAGTTTGAGTGCGGCGACCGATTCAAGAAATTCCGTAACGAAAATAAACCTAACTCATCGGCTAACGTCGTTTCAGTTCGGCAGATTTAGGCACGGTGTTTGTGTGCGTGCGACTAATGACTATAGACGTATGCGTGTAGACCATCCATAGTTTTACCGCGGCAGTCCGCGAGTGCCAACCCTATTTTTATATTTTTAGGGTTCCGTACCCAAGGGTAAAAACGGGACCCTATTACTGAGACTTTGATGTCTGTCCGTCTGTCTGTCCGTGTGGCTGTCCGTCTGTCTGTCCATCTCCAGGCTGTATCTCAAGAACCACTATAGCAGCTAGACTTCTGAAATTTTCACAGATTGTGTATATCTGTTGCCGCTATAACAACAAATACTAAAAACAAAATAAAATTAATATTTAAGGAGGACTCCCATACAACAAACGTGACTTTTTTGTCTTTTTTTGCTCGTAAACAATAATGGCAACAGCTAGACGCTTTAAATTTTCACAAAATCCTCAATTATATTTGTTATTTAATTATTACTAATAAAATTTAAATAAAATAAATATTTAAGGGGGGCTCCCATGCAAGAAACACAATTTTTGCCTATTTTTGCTCTATAACGTGCGCGAGTCCACTCGCACTTGGCCGATTTTTAAACAAGATTACAGTATGTTTACACATATTAATGTGATATATATCCGCAACGCACCTGCGAGCTCTCGGTGCTGCAGACCTTTCACCCCAGTGCCGAGACTCAGTCTAGTGTTGCGACAGATAAACTAGATGCAACTTTATCCGCTTTTGTAATATCGTCTGGACATGAAAGTTTCAACAGTTGATAAATATTTTCAATCATTTCATCATGCTAATATTATTGATGTGAGCCCTAGAACATTTTTTATGTGATTAGGTACTACCGAGCTAATTTTGTGAGTAGCTACATTTTGATAAGACAAACAACTTTTTTATCTGCGAAAAATCTTGAAAGTGGTAGCTAACAGAGATAGAAAGAATTTCATACTTTGATTTGATGGTCCTAAAATATGGATTGTTTTTATTGTAGGACAAATTTAATTATATAACTATTAAACCTACCAATATACAAAAAATCAGTTGGTTAGGGTTCCGTTTTAGGGTTCTGTAATCAACAAAACTTGGTTGACTACGGTACCCTAAAACGGAACCCTAACCAGTTGATTTTTTGTATAATATTTGTAGGTTAATAGTTATAGTATAATTTAAGAGTAATATTGTCCTACAAATAGAACAATCCATATTTTAGGACCTTCAAATCAACTATCGAGTATGAAATCCTTTCTACATCCTATCCTACCTATCACTTTCAAGATTTTTCGCAGATAAAAAAGTTGTTTGTCTTATCAAAATGTAGCTACTCACAAAAAATTTGCTTGTTAGTAATCACAAAAAAATTTGTTCTAGGGCTCCCGTACTATGATGCTTAAGAGCCCGGGTTACCCTCGAAATTCTCATACATACGTAATACCAAAATCATTTTGTCATACGAAAATATTTAACATGTTTGAGTTATTTTTCAGCTTAAAATAGTAATTACCTAGGTTCCTGAACAAAAATTAACTTCAAAATATTTAAACACTAAAAAAAAATTTTTTGTGTATAAATTTATTTTACTAAATTTACTACTAAATATTTAAACACTAAAAAATAAAGTAAAACAAAATTTTTTTGTGTATAAATTTATTTTACTAAATTTACTACTAAATATTTAAACACTAAAAAATAGAGTAAAACACTAAAAATATATATAAATAAATAGTAAATTTACTACAAAATACTTAAATACTAAAAAATATTTTTTAGAGTTGAAATATTTTGTAGTAAATTTAATATTTATGTATATATTTTTAGTGTTTTTCTCTATTTTTTAGTGTTTAAATATTTAGTAGTAAATTTAGTAAAAAAAATATATACACAAAATTTTTTTGTTTAGTGTTTAAATATTTTGAAGTTAATTTTTGTACAGAAACCTAGGTAATTACTATTTTAAGCTGAAAAATAACTCAAACATGTTAAATATTTTCGTATGAGAAAATGATTTTGGTATTACGTATGTATGAGAATTTCGAGGGTAACCCGGGCTCTTAAGTCTGTCCGTTACCCCTGTACCCATTTTGATAAAACGGTAAGCTGCTCTCCCATCTCCTTAAAGAACATAAGAAGACGTGAGTGGAAGAATCGAACAAGTTTCGTAACCTTCATAACCAAGCTAATATATCTGGCTACACATATAATCCATAGTTTTTCTATTTCAAATAATTTTTCCGGCCCTAAAGCCTCCATTTATGCAAAAAAACGGGAAATTTTTTCATGTTACTCACCTTATTCTTCCACACACGTATGAATTATTTTTGTAGTAGAATAGATTTATTTATTGCGAATTTGTGTCCGTCTGTCAGTTACCTCTTAAACCTAATACCACAGTGTAAATAGTTATTTACACTGTGCTAATACGCTGAACCGTTTTGATTAAAATTATCAAGATAAAATATAGGAATAAGAATAACATTTTGAAGGTAAGGTATGGTCATTGACCTGACACTGCAATACAGCCAATTTTCCTAAATAAGAACGTAATCTTATGAATTGATTTCTCAACATATGCAATTATAATTCGCATACGTCTAGTCGCACAAACGCGAACACCGTGCCGAAGGTGGGGTGTGTTAGGTTTTTTTCGTTACGGAATTTCTTAATTCGGTCGCTGCACTCAAAGCGCGTAAAAGCTATGCAATATAGCCTAATTACCGAAAACCACATAGTTACTGTAGTCACCAGGAATCTACATCGCCTTCATTGCGTGTTTCTAATGTTTACGTGTATTGATCCCACACTCTGGCACTATGCCAGAACTGTGCGTGTGCCAGAAATAACGCGATAGAGCGAATTCGGATTTGTTTGTATGTGTAAAACCACGTTGCTGGCCCTCGGTGTTAGTATAGAAATGGTCAATAAAAAGGCCAAGTGCGAGTCAGAGCGAAGGGTTCCGTAAATCCGCACAATACGCTGAAAACCTTTTTGAATTAAGAATATTACGCAAAGTTCGGAGCAGAGGGCGTTACTAGCACATACAGTAAATAATCCGACCACAATCCTACATGTTGCACACGTCATCAGTATATTTACAGAAACGTTGTCAAACGTCGAACTAAACTGTTTTTTTACTGTCTATGCTGGTGCCAGTAGTGTGTTTTCGCGGATTCTGGATCACGATTCTGGGTCCACCCCTCCCCCGCTCGCGGCTCGCAAACTTTCTCGATCACTTTTTGTCGGTTCGAGTGGCGACGTCGCCTAAAAAAAAAAAAGAGTTTGGTGTCAAAATAGGGTCTTTCAACCATGCCCGTTCGATATATGCGAACCGTTTCTGCGTATTTGCACTAGTTTCAAAGTTAGCTTTTGTGTTTAACCCTCATTATCTACTATCGCCACGCTCCATTGTTCCTTCATAATTACAATCGCATTGTTATGCTCGCCTCGGTGTCCTATTGTTCGTAATGACTACCTGGGCTTATCGCTTACGTCACCTTAATTTCTTACAAGATTTTAAATAAATATGAATGATAATTAACTAATGAATTATTGTGAATTAAAAGTACCTAATAATTAATTATGTAGGTCACCCGATCATTCGATGGACTTCGTAAACATACGACGACGCGGCGCGCAAACTGAGTCTTTTTTTTAACAATATAATTAAAGGTAAGGTTAAAATAAAACTTTGGTTTACTTTCAAACAAATTATTTATTTCGTTTTACATACCACAGTTCATAAACAAGATTTAAACATTTTATTCAAAAACATATCATTTTTAAGTGTGTCACTACCAAATTCAGTCTGAAACTCTGACAATGACTTGTTATGAAACTTGTATAACAAGTACATTAAACAGTACTCTCCACACACAGAAGTCCAATCATTTTGTAGCCTGATAGTGATGTGGCGACCCACAATTCGCCTAACATTCCTGCATCGCGCTATCGAAGTTTTCTAAGCGCGGCGGTATATATAAGACAGCTGAAATGTATCACGTGGGCTTCGGCCTCACCGAGCATACCACCTCGCTCGGTCGGAAGATCTTCCTTTGTGGCGACCACACCCTGTTCCCACATTGGTGACCCCGACGTGATTCCCACAGTATTATAACGCCATTTCCTTGCATTTCTATTCAAAAACATCTTGTGCATTCCCGTAGGGAAGCGACCATATGTATCAAAATATTCACCGATGCCATGTTTGTCTATGTGAATAGCTACCCAGTGAGATCCTGGTTTTGAGTCCGGGTCCAAATTGCTTATAAGATATGTAGGAGTCGTAATATGCATTGGCAATCGATTCGCGGCATATACGCTATTTTTTAGACTTGGATGAATCTTTTTTAAGTATGATTTTAGTTGTAAAGTATCCATTATTCGTTAAAAAAATCTATCATATGATTCACACACAAGTGAAATAAATAAGGTAAGACAATCTTATTTAACATGCAATTGACTGGGGTTTTTAATAAAAATGAAAGCACATAAGCAATTTGGACCCGGACTCAAAACCAGGATCTCACTGGGTAGCTATTCACATAGACAAACATGGCATCGGTGAATATTTTGATACATATGGTCGCTTCCCTACGGGAATGCACAAAATGTTTTTGAATAGAAATGCAAGGAAATGGCGTTATAATACTATCAGGCTACAAAATGATTGGACTTCTGTGTGTGGAGAGTACTGTTTAATGTACTTGTTATACAAGTTTCATAACAAGTCATTGTCAGAGTTTCAGACTGAATTTGGTAGTGACACACTTAAAAATGATATGTTTTTGAATAAATAAATAATTTGTTTGAAAGTAAACCAAAGTTTTTTTTTAACCTTAGCTTTAATTATATTGTTAAAAAAAGACACAGTTTGCGCGCCGCGTCGTCGTATGTTTACGAAGTCCATCGAATGATCGGGTGACCTACATAATTAATTTTTAGGTACTTTTAATTTGC
The DNA here is from genome assembly GCA_905333045.1 of Lysandra bellargus. Taxonomy (NCBI): domain Eukaryota; kingdom Metazoa; phylum Arthropoda; class Insecta; order Lepidoptera; family Lycaenidae; genus Lysandra; species Lysandra bellargus. Next base: position 2,650,839 of record HG995329.1, read on the forward strand.
AATAATTCATTAGTTAATTATCATTCATATTTATTTAAAATCTTATAAGAAATTAAGGTGACATAAGCGATAAGCCCAGGTAGTCATTACGAACAATAGGACACCGAGGCGAGCATAACAATGCAATAAGTAGCGATTGTAATTATGAAGGAACAATGGAGCGTGGTGATAGTAGATAATGAGGGTTAAACACAAAAGCTAACTTTGAAACTAGTGCAAATACGCAGAAACGAATCGCATATATCGAACGGGCATGATTGGAAACCCCTATTTTGACACCAAACGTTTTTTTTTTAGGCGACGTCGCCACTCGAACCGAAAAAAAGTGATCGAGAAAGTTTGCGAGCCGCGAGCGGGGGAGGGGTGGACCAAGAATCGTGATCCACAATCCGCGAAAACACACTACTGGTGCTGCCTCCAGCGGGAAAACATTGCTTCCCGTCTCGCAAAGTATCACCATACAAAACTTTTTCAAAATCGGTTTAGACGTTTAATTGTGAATAATAATGAACAGACAGGCCGACAAACAGACATGCTTTCGCATTAACAATATTTAGGTAATCAGTAATGGTAATGATAACAACTTGTATTGATAGGATGAAACAATAATCTCTGTAATATTATTACAAACTAGATGACACCCGCGACCCCGTTTCTCCAAAATTCCTTTATCTCGCGGGAACCGTACATTTTTGCGGGTTAAAAACTACCCTATGCCAAACAGCAAAATCGGTTCAGCGGTTTGAGCGTGAAAAGTTAACAGAAAGACAGACAAAATTTTGCATATTAGTGAGGAATAAGGATAACAATTTGTATAACATGACAACATAATGTCTGTAATATTACAAATTGTTCTGAGAGTCACAATAACAATATGGCCTTGAGTACAACACAGCGAAGAAAATCAATTTCTTGTAATTTATTAACTTATGTCGGTTATCAGAAATGGCCTTGATATTTTATGTGTGAGGCAAAATATCAAGCCTATGTCACAAGCCACGAAATGTGTCGCTAGTCCATTGAAATGTTACTAGCGACTAAACCGGTCGTTCGCGCGGTGCTGCGACTAAACCGCTCGTTCGCGCGGTGTGGCAACAAAAGCGAACGAGCTCGCGCGGTGTTGCGGCAAACTGCTCGTTCGCGCGGTGTGGCGACGAAACCGCTCGTTCGCGCGGTGTTGCGACGAAACCGCTCGTTCTCGCAATGTTGCGACCAAACCGCTCGTTCGCGCGGTGTGGCGACGAAACCGCTCGTTCGCGCCGTGTTGCAGCAAACTGCTCGTTCGTGCGGTGTAGCGACCAAACCGCTCGTTCTCGCGGTGTAGCTACGCAACCGCTCGTTCGCGCGGTACTGTGGCAACAAAACCGCTCGTTCGCGCGATGTGGCGACGAAACCGCTCGTTCGCGCCGTGTTGCGGCAAACTGCTCGTTCGCGCGGTGTAGCGACCAAACCGCTCGTTCTCGCGGTGTAGCTACGCAACCGCTCGTTCGCGCGGTGTTGCGATGAAACCGCTCGTTCTCGCGGTATGGCGACCAAACCGCTCGTTCGCGCGGTGTTGCGAATAAAGAAATAATAAGAAAATAACTCACATTTAAAGCTGTTTATTAAAAATAATACAAAAAATCTGGATTATCCGGATAATCCGGATTTGAGGATGAAAAAATCCGTAAATCCGGATTTTTCTAAAAATCCGTTTTTTTGCAATCCCTAAATGTTACATTTGCTTTGCATTTATTAAAGGACGCAATTTTATTTTTGGAATATGTTGAGGGGAGCATATTATTTGGACAAAAATTATTTCGGTTTCACTTTTTTCAAACTAAACCACCACCACCACCACCACCAACTAAATTAATAAGTATTGAATAAGTGCCTAAAGAGTAAAGAGTGTGTTTTAACCGAATTAAAAAAAAAAAGAAAAAATGTTCGGCATCTTATTTTTGATGCGCCAAATTAAATAATTAATGAAAAGGGTATCTCTAGTCTCTACTAGAAGTAAATAGTTTTTTAGTATTCATTCAGATTTTTTTTTTATGAAATAAGGGGACAAACAAGCAAACGGGTCACCTGATGGATAGCAACTTCCGTCGCCCATGGACACTCGCAGCATCAGAAGAGATGCAGGTGCGTTGCCCGCCTTTTAAGAGGGAATATGGTAATATGGGAGGGTAGGGATGGGAGGGGAAGGGAATAGGGGAGGGAAGGGAAGGGAATAGGGTAGGGGATTGGGCCTCCGGTAAACTCACTCACTCGGCGGAACACAGCGCAAGCGCTGTTTCACGCCGGTTTTCTGTGAGAACGTGGTATTTCTCCGGTCGAGCCGGCCCATTCGTGCCGAAGCATGGCTCTCCCACGTATAATTACACAAAAATGTATTATATGTTTTAAACTTTTAACTAATTAACTTGTCAGTTATCAGTAACCAGCAGCAATCTCTAATAACGTTAATACATTATTAAAATATTTTCATATCTATAAATGTACTAATTAAACTGTAAAACATTAAAAACAACGTTGATAATATTAGTGATATTATTATGATAACCTTACGGTGTTATGATCGTATTTGCCGCCATTAATTTCAAATTAATTCTGACATGGCGCCAATAAGTCGACAGAATATGGCGGGAACATAGGGCTGCCAAATACAGACGCCCTAATTGCTAATAAAATCTTTAAATACTATTTCCTTAATATACCACGTGTGAAATGTTTACTTTCCAACAAAAAAAAAAGGATCATTAAAATTGGTTAACGAACGGTGAAGATATACGCGAAGTAACATGAAATAGCTTTATATAGAATAGTAAGTAATACTATTGTATTTTTTGACAAATTTTTATTATATTAAGTATTTTATTTAAACTTATGTACATAATTTCAACTTTAAAATTTTAATTTAATTTTTTATTGCTAAATCATATTTAAATGTACTTATTGTAATTTTAATGTAACGACTATAATGATAATGTAAGAAATTTTCAAATGATAAGGGTCGCAGAGGCCTGAAATAAATGATTATATTATTTATTATAATATTAATAATATTATACGGTCGAATTAAAAAACAACCTCCTTTTTTAAGTCGGTCTTTTATTATTAAAAAAATAATATGCTTAAGTACTATGTATTGTGATTGTCTTCTACAATAGGTAGAAAAAGTATTTGATGGACAAGAACAAAATATTGTTTATCGCAACCACTGATTAACTTTTTAGGGTTCCGTACCCAAAGGGTAAAAACGTGACCCTATTACTGAGACTTCGATGTCTGTCCGTCCGTCTGTCTGTCTCCAGGCTGTAACTCAAGAACCGCTGTAGCTAGACTTCTGAAATTTACACAGATTATGTATTTCTGGTGCCGCTATAACAACAAATACTAAAAACAAAATAAAGTTAATATTTAAGGGGGCTCCCATACAACAAACGTTATTTTTTTGGTCTCTTTGGCCCGTGATTCATAATAGCAATATATAGACACTTGAAATTTTCACTAAACCCTCATTTATATGTGTACATTAATATTCAATTATAAAATTAAAATAAAATAAATAATTAAGGGGGGCTCCCATACAAAAAATACAAATTTTCCTTATTTTCGCTCTATAACGGTGCGGAACCCTTCGTGCGCGAATCCGACTCGCACTTGGGCGATTTTTTATTAGTCAAGGAAAAATGTTTCAGAAATCTTTGCCTCATTGCAATAATTGTGCTAAAAAACAAAATTAGCAATAAAACTTTGAGGTCATTCACCTTGAACTGCTACACAGTTGATTACTGAATATACTTACATGATATATTTTTTTTAACACATATTATACGGTCTAATAATAAAACGTTTAAGGCTAAATAACTAGTAAATACTAGCTTTTTTATTATTATATGTCTATTTATTATTCTTATTTTTGCTTTCTACTGCTACAAGTGCTACAACCAAAAGAAGCCTTCCCTTTTCGGAATATCAGTGTTGTTTTGGCGTGTCCAGTATTATGAATTATCGACCGTTTCAAACGATTCGATTCCTGGTTTTCCCCTTTTTAGGGTTCCGTAACCAAAATGGCAAAAAACGGAACCCTTATAGATTCGTCATGTCTGTCTGTCTGTCTGTCCGTCCGTATGTCACAGCCACTTTTCTCCGAAACTATAAGAGCTATACTATTGAAACTTGGTAAGTAGATGTAGTCTGTGAACCGCATTAAGATTTCGATACAAAAATGGAAAAATTATTAAAAATTTTAGGGGTCCCCATAGATACAACTGAAACAAAAAAAAATTTTTTTTAACCTACGCGTATAAGATATCTATGGAAAGGTCTTCAAAAATCATATTGAGGTTTCTAATATCATTTTTTTCTAATCTGATTAGTTTGCGAGAGAGACTCTTCCAAAGTGGTAAAATGTGTGTCACCCCCTCTAACTTCTAAAGTAGAGGCATGATAATTCTAAAAAAAATATATGATGTACATTACTATAAAAACTACCAACGAAAATTGGTTTGAACGAGATCTATCAAGTAGTTTTTTTTATACGTCATAAATGGTAAACCTAAATTTAACTTTCATTAAATCAACTAAAATATAAAAATAAATCAAAAACCTTTTAATTTTATAGAAATAAACCTTATTGCTGCTGCGGAACCCTTCAGTGGCGAGTCCAACTCGCACTTGGCCGGTTTTTAACCCTACTATAGTGTATTCTATAATTACAAGGGACACATTCGCACCCTAATGCAGCTGTCCCCAACCCGCGGCCCGCGTGATGTTAAACCATTTTGAAATTTACGCCCACCGGCGAAATAATGTAAAGTGGTCGTGAAAGACGTGAAATTTTTCCACTTTTAAATCGTTAATTTTGAAGAACGTTATTTTTTAACCCTTAAAATTTTTTGTTGCGGCCCGTGACACTAAGACCAAGACCTGTTTGTGGCCCGTATGAAAAAAAGGTTGGGGACCACGGCCCTAATGTATTATCGCTGACAGTGACGGATTAAGACTACTGGATGCCCTACGCATTCCGTGCCTATCCATAATATGTCAACTAGAATCGGTCTTTAAACCTTACCGCCTAAAAATAAAGGTTTTTCTCCTAGAAACTTTTTTTGATGTGGTTTTTGTGACGAGAGATTGAGATGTAATGCCCTAAAGACGGATTTTTTTTGTGCATCTTTTGGTGCCCCCTCAGACGTGATGCCCTAGCCCCTAGGGCCTAGGCAATTGCTTAATTTGATTAAGGGTTACTCCGTAACTGACCACTGAGTTTTGTTCCACTTTGTAAAAATACATCTAATATATAAAATTCTCATGTCACAGACCAAAGTGTTTGTGCGCGAACTCCTCCAAAACGGCTCAATGGATTTTAATGTTTGTAGCTACATTCGTTAGGCCTGAGAATAGGTTTTTATCTACTTTTTATATTGATACTAGTTAGAAATAATTTATTTAGCAAAACAACATTTGCCGGAGCCGTGAAGCCGTAAGCTAGTAATAATGTGAAATAATAAAATTCTATCTTTTTTCAGCAAGGCATAGGCGTGGAGCTGGTGCGAGCGCTGGACAGCCACCCGCCTACCATTTCCAACGTGTTCTGCGAATGTGACTCCAAGGATGACGTGGTTAGTAACGCTGAATAATAAATGGTGTCACCATTATATTTATGGCATATACAGGGTGCAATTAAACCTTCCTGCCAAATTTTTTCCAGGGCTTAGGTATCATTAGGAGAATCCATAGAACCAAAAAAAATTGGGTGTTATTTTTTTGTTAATGACATATTTTATCCCATTTAAAATCGTTGCAGAATGCTCACTCGCGGCGGCGGGTATGATCGGGGGTGACGCGGGACGAGGCGCGCGCGCGGGGGCACGTCACGCGCGGCTGACGCGTAGTGTCCATTAATTGTAGTGTTTTTTAGGATAACTGTCGGAGGCTATTTCTCATCATTTTAGTACTGAGTGATTATAAAAGAAAAAAATACGTGTACTTTTATTTTCATCAAGGATCAATATATCAAAATTTGGCAGGAAGGTTTAATTGCACCCTGTAGTTGACTAAACATAAGCCACGATAACTTCGGTAGCGTAACAAAACTGGGAAAACTCGTACGCTTGGGCCCTTGCCCATACAAAAGTGAAAAAATTGGTCTCTCAGCGCTGCTGCTTTCGACAGTGAACTATACAAGGAACACATTGCACACGTCACACCCTAAAGTATTATCACTTAGTTTTATTACACCCTGTATAAGAAGTCGTCAATTGACACGTCACTTGGACGCAATGTTTAGCCTTCGCCATCGAAATGCCACATTTTGCCTTTGCCATCGAAATCTCACATATCGCCTTCGCCATGGTTTGGCAAATGCATCTTGGGGGTTAGTCAAGACGAATTCGCAATCGCTTCGTTATAGAATCGCCGATGAAAATGTATGGAATTGACATAAGCGTTCGTTAATATGACGTTGACGTTCGACTCGTCTTATGTCAATTCCATACATTTTGATCGGCGATTCTATAACGAAGTGATTACGAATTCGTCTTGACTAACCCCCCTTGACTCTTCAATAAAGGGGGTTTTTGTCGATACATAGTTTAGCTGCTTTCAGACTACGATATGGAAGGCAGTTGGACTAAGCACCATTGCTTATTGTATGTTGCCAGCATCCTTACTGTATTTTTCTAGGATAAAATCTATCACTAGACTCAAAGTATAAAATGCGTACCAGATTTCAACGAGGTTCAATAATCAATGGCTTCAGCGTGGCGATTTACCAGACAAGCTTTCTATTTTGTATTATTACCGTAGGGAGTAGGGACTACTAAGGATTATGTATGACTAGATGACGCCCGCAAATTCGTTTATCGTGCGGAACCGTACATTTTTCCAGGATAAAAACTATCCTATGTCCTTTCTCGGGAGTCGGGACTCAAAGTATCAATTCAGCGGTTCGAGCGTGAAGAGGTAACAGACAGACAGACAGACAGAAAGACACACTTTCGCATTTATAATATTAGTATGGATACGGAAACTGTATGGATTGTTAAGCATTTTCCTGTAATTTTCAGACCATAACCTGTGACTGCGAGGCGACTCCAGCCTTCCAGTTGAAGGCGTTTAGTCAGAGAGGAGAGAAGGTGGAAGTATCCCACTACAGAGTCAATGTTAACAGGTGAGTTGGATATTTGATTTTTTCGTTAAGTATATATTATATAAATACCATACTAGACGTTTCGTGCGGCTTCGTCCACCTTGTAGCGGATTTGGGTAGAGCTCAGAGTAAATCACACGGTGAAGGTGATTATGACAATGAACGATTTATTCAAGATTCTCACGGCTTATATACAGAATTACGAAAATTAATTCCAACGGCGAACGCCAGGGAGCGCTGCATATGGAATATGGAATCTGCAGAAACATTTTTCAGTTAGAAAGCTGTCTTTGTTGTTCCCCGTGGTCGCTGGTCTAATAGCTGTGCTAAATTATTATAGGTAAGACTTGGTCCAGTAGTTAGTGGCATTAGCAAGTTCAGAGTTCAAACAAACGATTTTTCATCTTTATGTCATCAGTATATGCATATATGTAGATGATATTATTCTTAGAGCACATTTCACAAACTTATCAAGTCATCATATTATATAACTTAATCGGGTTTCTCTCTGCCGCTGATTATAACGCAACCATAAAACTACAAAATTCGTTAAACGCGTGGGAACCGTATATTTTATAGGATAAAAAGTATACTATGACCCAAAGTATTTGAATACCAATTTCAGCAAAATCGGTTTTAAGCCACTGGCTTAGATGTGCAGAGGTAACAGACAGACATACAGACAGACTGATACACTTTCGCATTTATAATATTACTATGTATTTACCTGAATATTTTGTAAAGTAACATCTTATTTTCACTACCATACTTTTGCAAATTAACGTTTTTGTTAACTTCCTCATCATCATGACTCCAGGTTCCGGGCCCGCCTCCACGTGGTGTGCATCACGGAGAAGCTGTGCGGCGAGCTGAAGTGTGACGGCTGGCCGGAGGTGAAGGTGGCGCTGGCGCCGGTCGGCCCGCTTCGGCCGAACAGCGCCGAGTCCGACCTGCAGCAGAGTGTCAGGTGAGAGCTGTTTAATCTGCAGCAGAGTGTCAGGTTAGAGCTGTTTAATCTGCAGCAGAGTGTCAGGTGAGAGCTGTTTAATCTGCAGCAGAGTGTCAGGTGAGAGCTGTTTAATCTGCAACAGTGTCAGGTGAGAGCTGTTTAATGTGCAGCAGAGTGTCAGGTAAAAGCTGTTTAATCTGCAGCAGAGTGTCAGGTGATAGCTGTTTAATGTGCAGCAGAGTGTCAGGTAAAAGCTGTTTAATCTGCAGCAGAGTGTCAGGTGATAGCTGTTTAATCTGCAGCAGAGTGTCAGGTGAGAGCTGTTTAATCTGCAGCAGAGTGTCAGGTGAGAGCTGTTTAATGTGCAGCAGAGTGTCAGGTAAAAGCTGTTTAATCTGCAGCAGAGTGTCAGGTGATAGCTGTTTAATGTGCAGCAGAGTGTCAGGTAAAAGCTGTTTAATCTGCAGCAGAGTGTCAGGTGATAGCTGTTTAATCTGCAGCAGAGTGTCAGGTGAGAGCTGTTTAATGTGCAGCAGAGTGTCAGGTAAAAGCTGTTTAATCTGCAGCAGAGTGTCAGGTGATAGCTGTTTAATGTGCAGCAGAGTGTCAGGTAAAAGCTGTTTAATCTGCAGCAGAGTGTCAGGTGATAGCTGTTTAATCTGCAGCAGAGTGTCAGGTGAGAGCTGTTTAATCTGCAGCAGAGTGTCAGGTGATAGCTGTTTAATCTGCAGCAGAGTGTCAGGTGAGAGCTGTTTAATCTGCAGCAGAGTGTCAGGTGAGAGCTGTTTAATGTGCAGCAGAGTGTCAGGTAAAAGCTGTTTAATCTGCAGCAGAGTGTCAGGTGATAGCTGTTTAATGTGCAGCAGAGTGTCAGGTAAAAGCTGTTTAATCTGCAGCAGAGTGTCAGGTGATAGCTGTTTAATCTGCAGCAGAGTGTCAGGTGAGAGCTGTTTAATGTGCAGCAGAGTGTCAGGTAAAAGCTGTTTAATCTGCAGCAGAGTGTCAGGTGATAGCTGTTTAATGTGCAGCAGAGTGTCAGGTAAAAGCTGTTTAATCTGCAGCAGAGTGTCAGGTGATATCTGTTTAATCTGCAGCAGAGTGTCAGGTGAGAGCTGTTTAATCTGCAGCAGAGTGTCAGGTGAGAGCTGTTTAATCTGCAGCAGAGTGTCAGGTGAGAGCTGTTTAATCTGCAGCAGAGTGTCAGGTGAGAGCTGTTTAATCTGCAGCAGAGTGTCAGGTGAGAGCTGTTTAATGTGCAGCAGAGTGTCAGGTAAAAGCTGTTTAATCTGCAGCAGAGTGTCAGGTGAGAGCTGTTTAATCTGCAGCAGAATGTCAGGTGAAAGCTGTTTAATCTGCAGCAGAGTGTCAGGTGAGAGCTGTTTAATCTGCAGCAGAGTGTCAGGTGAGAGCTGTTTAATCTGCAGCAGAGTGTCAGGTATATGACGACCAAGGGCGCAGTTCTTCATAACGACTTTTGTGGCTCAGGTTACGTGTGATGCCCCAAGATGGAGGTTGCCGGTTTGAAACTAGTCGCCAGAAAAACAATACCTGGGTCATGATAAGAATCTTAAATGTACAGTATTCAATTAAATAGGTTTTAAATTATAAAACAACCAAAAAGGTAGCTATTTAATTTCACTCTTTACTTTGATTTTTGCATGAAATATAAAGACTTTTAGACAGAAGAAAATTTGAAAAATCTACGACAAATAAAGCTGAGAATGTCAGTGACCTCGCACTACCACAAAGGGGATTGAAAAACCGGAGGTTCCGGGGGAGACTGCGGAACGAAGCGTCGAGTCACGTCGCCGGCAAAAATTAGTGACAGTGTTAGTTTATAAGTGAATATAAAATATGTATGTAAGTTTATAAGGTAAATATATTATTAATATGTATGTTAGATTTAAGGTATTTGTTATACGGGCCTCCGATGCCCGAAATAAAGATGATTTGATTTGATTTGAAATTACGTTCAACCGTTTGACTGTGTGAGGTTATACAATAATTTCTTCTTGTGTGTGTCATTTGTACTTGCTCTTGTGTTTAGCCATAAGTTTTCCCATAAAATAAAATACCCGTCTCAGACCCCATTTTTTACATATTTTTTTCTCCTGCTTAAAATATTTTACTAAACATAACCTTATTCTATTCCAGTGACATAGTAGTGAGCGCTCTCCGCAACTCGAAGCTGGCTTTCAACCTGTCGGCGTACCCCACCTGCCCGAGACTGCGGAGATACGAACCCCAACCAGAGAGACGACTGCCTCTGCATTATGATTCCATGGTATGTTAAACTGATCGCACATAGTACTTTTTAGGTGAACGCAGATTTGGCCGCATCGCACGCACCGCAGTCGCCGCATTCGGAATTCTTTATATGAAGTTATAGGCAAGCTCGCATACCTACCTACCCGCGCCGCAGTCTTCGCAACTTCATAATAATATGAAGAATTGCGAATGCGGCGACTGCGGTGCGTGCGGTGCGGCCAAATCTGCGTTCACCTTTTTATTTATTCATTTAGGCACATCAACAATATAAACACATACATTTTAATTAACATTAAATAGGTAAAAGCTAGTGTTTACATCACTTATTCAGGTTGTAACAAAACTAAGTGATGATACTTTAGGATGTGTATGTCTTCCTAGAGAGTTCATTGTAAAAGTGGCAGCGCTGAAAGACAAATTTTTGGAGTTTACTACTTATGAATCGATTTTCATATATAAGGCGCCCGGTATGAGAAAAATCCGAGGGGTAAAACCTACTAACAAGTAACGAAAATGTGTCACGTTTTTGGTGCGCACCTTTAGTGCGCAACTTTCTAATTTGGCTGTGAGTGTATTAAGACCATAAAGGTAATATACCTATCGGAATATTATATTTTATTATTATATAATTATATAATTATATATTATATTTTGTCACTAAAATTTGGTCTTTCAGCGCTACTACTTTCACAGTGAACCCTTTATAAGGAACACATACACACCCTATAGCAGTGTTCCCCAAACTTGTCGGGACCGCGACCCATCTACAAGAAAGTTTAAAGTTAAAAGTTTAAGACAAAAAAGCAGCGGTATGTTGCTGCCACAGCATTTACCCGTTAATTCCTATCGTACTTCACCACCATATCATCATCGTCAGCCTACTGACGCTGCTGGACCTTTTCTAAAGCTCGTCACCACACCCATTTCAAGAAACGTACGTAAGTACGACAACCGTCTTGTAGTTTCAGGACCCACCCAAAATCTACCCGCGACCCACCAGTGGGTCACGACCCACACTTTGGGAAATACTGCCCTATAGTATGTTCACTTAGTTTTGTTACACCTTGTAGATATGCACAACGTTTTAGATAAACTTCAATTAAACTTCAATTAAAAATTAAGTTAATAACTAATAATTTTAGTACATAAAATTAAAAAAAGGTATGCAAATTATTTTAAAAAGTAATCTACCATCTACTAGTACGCGCCGCGTACACGAAATGCGGCGCGTACGGTGCGGACGAATGTGCGAGATTTCACAGCATTTCATACAACGAATTCTAAAGTGCGGTGGCCGGTTAGTACGGCGCGTGCGTGCTGATAAATGTGCGATCACCTTTATAGACCATTTATCTTGGCTTAGAGATTATCACATAAATTCTCATTATTCAATACACAATTAAAAACGACAAAAATTAGATAAGGTTCAATAGAGTCGAAGCGCATCGAAGCGAAGTATCAAAACTGAACATAGCAAATCCAACCTTAACTCCAAAGCGTTAACGCACACATTACATCTGAGAATTTTAAAAAGCGCGCGCGTTGGTCGCTTCTGCGCGAATTCGCGCGCATGCGCCCGACCAACGCTGGTTAATACCGCAGTAGTAAAGTGTGCGTTACGTTCTGGAGTTAAGGTTGAATTTTCTGTGTAGAGTTTTTAGGAATTCGCTTCGCTGCGCTTCGACTCTGCTCTATTATAAATTGACCCCATGAATGAAGTTGCGAAGATCAACGACCTCACATTATTACACAGCTGTTTTCAATTGTCTCTTGCGGAACCCTAAAATACTAACCATATTAAAACTATAGTTTTATTGTTTTAAACAGCTGATTTTGTTTATCACTTCCAGGTAACTCCAGACCGCCTATACACGTCAACACCAAACTCCACCATCACGGGGACCCAGCTGCTCAACGACAAACGACTGTTGGTCAAAATTGTGGCTGCTAAGGATCTAGGAGGTATGTTGGAGTAAAATATTTCGGTGAATTTGCACTTCGGTGATAGTTCTTTCATTTCGGTGACATCGATTATTGAAATACTACGTAGTTCGTTTGTTAAATATTTAATTTTTATGTCATCACTCTTGTAAATTAATAGAAAATTTCAGTAAGAACTCGAAAAAAAGGGCACCGAAATGAAAAAAAAGTGGATATAATATGTTGAAATTCTCCCAGTGACCGTTCGAATATAAAATAAAACAATATACGAATTTAGCGCAAAGGAGTTGCGGGCGTCATCTAGATAGGTATAAAACTTTGAGCAGCTGAGGTCATTGACCTTGCAAAAATCTTTATTAAAAACAAATTGTAGGTACACAATTATATTTATATTTTAATAATATTATATCAGTTTAAATTTTATTAATACTTATTTAGCTGCTTAATATCAATCAATATTTAAAAATAAATTAATCATTAAGAGGTAATACATCAAATACGTTAAAAAATACATTAACTACTAATTGTAGGTTATTTAATTAGTACGGATGCTAAAGTTCATCGCCTATTCCAGGTAAATCGGGCTGCGTGGCTCCCTACTGTGTAGTGGAGATGGACGAACCCCCCCAGAAAAACCAGACAGCGTTCAAGAAGGATACCACCAGCCCCGTGTGGGAGGAGCACTTCCTGTTGTGAGTATAACAGGGTCACACCTAAAAGGGAAGGAAGAGGGATCGACGAAGTGTGAGTTGTGACAAGGAGGAGGGAGGGGTCCTGAGTTCTGTGACGTCACATCCATACTTCCATACTAATATTATAAATGCGAAAGTGTGTCTGTCTGTCTGTCTGTCTGTTACATCTCAGGCCCGAACCGCTGAACCGATTTTGCTGAAATTTGATATGGAGATACTTTAAGTCCCGGGAAAGGACATCGGATACATTTTATCCCGGAAAAATGTACGGTTCTCGCGCGATAAACTAATTTTAGCGCAACGGAGTTGCGGGCGTCATCTAGTATAAGATAAGATTAGTAAAAGGGTTTAATATTTATTCATGTATTTTCAGCGACCTGTCACAACAAACGGCGGAGTTACTGTTCGAGGTGTATGACCGCACCGGACCACCTTCACCCGGCGGCGCCCAGTCACAACACAGGTAAATATTACCGATTTTAATAAAAACACAAACTATTCGTTTGTCTGTCAAAATTACGCTTATAGTATAGATAGAGGGCGAGCGCTACAAGACTGCTATATCCTAAAATTTCAAAACGTTTGAGTTCTCTGCTATTGCTAATAGGAGATTTGAAATAAAAGACTAGACAATAGACCTAAAAAGCGAAGAGGACATTATAATATGTAACACATTTATATTTCTCATCTCTCACTCCTAAACAGCTGCTCAAAGTCTTTTAACGACTAGCGACTCCATTAAGAAAGAACAGTTTATTAATGCTATGAAGACTAAGGGTGAAGCGAAACGAGCGTAATTTGTGAGTTGTGAGTCGCAGAATTTTTGCCGGCAGAAATTCTGCTGCATTCGGTTTCATACAAAAGTCCTGTTTGATTCACACGAGCATAATTTTGTGAGTTATGATTTTTATGAAAAGATATTTACGCGACCGAAATTCCGCGACTCACAACTCACAAATTACGCTCGTTTGGATTCACCCTAAATATCTAACTGTAATTGATTAGATTAACCGTTAACATATGGTATTATTTGCATGTTTTAATGTAGATGTTGTCTTAACTAATGTAATTTACCATTCTATCCCAGGTTCCTAGGTCTCGGTCTAGTTGGCATAGACGAGCTACTCGCGGCGCCGTCGCAACGGCAACAGATCGGCCTGCAGACGCGACCTATGGAGGACCATGACGTGAGCGGTAGCCTCACTGTCGAGGTAGGATGTTCTAGAAAATGGTAGTACCTTCTACATGAATTCCTCTATGTATTAGTGAAAACCGCATTAAGATATGACATGTAGTTCAAAAGATATAAGCGAACATATAAAGATAGCGTGTTTTGGTGTTCAGTGACGTTATTGGCAGGCTTACTGTCGAGGTAGTATGTTCTAGAAGATAATGTAGGGGTTCATGTAAGAGGTACCTCTTACATGAACCCCTGTGTATTGGTAAGAACCACATGTGATTGCGGTTCTTCACGATGGGCCAGCGTAGTGGACCATTACGATGGGCCAGCGTGGGGAGGACGTAGTGGCGTAGGATGGCCGATAGCGCCAGCGATGGCCGTGGAATGGCGGCGGTGTCGGTTTTTCGACCGCACATCAAAGGCTGATGGCCCAGCGATGGCGATACGCCTCTACACGTTGGCGATACGACAGTCGGCGCCTGACCGCGGTCGAGTGAGGACGTCGTAATACGTATTACAATTTACGAATTTCATTCAAAATGACGAGTACGTGATCTCATAATGAATGAAAATATAATAATATTATGATAAAGGCGAAAGTTTGTATGGATGTATGGATGTTTGTTACTCTTTTACTCAAAAACTACTGAACGGATTTTAATGAAACTTTACAATAATATTATTATAGCTTTTACATTATATACATAACTCCTGACTTTTTAAAGATACAAGTTTGGGAGTTTCGGCGTTGTTTTAAGAATGGAAAGGATATTAATATGCCATTATTACATTCATCATTATCATCATCATCAATACAATAAACCATTATTTTAATTTTAGTCTCGAAACAATTATTCCTAGAATTCAAGAGAAGGTTCATATTAGGAGGGAGGTGATACGAAGTTCACCGGGTCATCTGGTGAGGTCATAAATCATTTAAAATGCACGTTTTGCATTGCCGTAACGGCTAATGCTTACACGTCCATCTTGAACGACGTTTAGATCAGTGGCGTGCACAAGATTTTGACATTGGTAATGCAGCGATATCGGTTCAGTAGTTTTGGTGTGAAAGCAAAACAGACAGACAAACGGACAAAAAGAGATATTTTCGCATAAATTATAATAATAGTGTGGATATAAATTAAAAACTATGTTTTCTAAACTATTAGTATAATTACGTTGTTATGAAGAAATAAAAAACGCCATCTGTTGTCACACGTTGGAACTACAATGAGAGTTTATTTCATCGATGTTTCCATGGAAATATACCAATCACCATACAACATAATATTGTGCGCTAAGCTAAAATAAATAAAAACGCCATCTATTGTTACGTATTAGAAATACAATGTGAATTCATTTTCATCGATTTTTCCATGGAAATTAGATAATATATTTTTGCCTCATCAAAATGTAGCCCATGGCTCTCTCAGGCTCTAGACTAATCGTGTACTTTTGTACACGATTAGTCTAGAGCCAATTCATTTTATTACAATCGGTTCATTAGTTTTGGCGTGAAAGCGAGACAGATAGACAGAGATACTTTCGCATTTAATATTAAGTATATGTTATAAAATACTTAACAAAATAATTAATTAGTATAAATATGGATAACTTTTAACATGAAACTTTCGGGTGGGGTTACTTATATTTCCTTATTGTTTTGTTGCTGGTTTAACTGTTGTAACTCAGGTACACACCAACCTTTAGACACAAATCACAATTATAATCTTTTCACTGAATGATAATTGTGAAAAATTGTTATTTTTAATTTTTAATATACACAACTTTTTAACACAAACCTCAGTCAAATAACATTTTTAAGAAATCAAAAACGCACTTATTATAGAAAATCAGTAATAAACTGTTATATGTACAAACTTCAAAATATTATGTTGAAATAAAAAAATTTAGGAAACCACTAATATACCTATTGGCGCAAACAAAAAAAGTATTCTCATCACACGAAAAAGCAATGCCCAATGGCCTCCCAAAACAAAACATTTCTGCTATGTGAACAATTATAATTTATAAACCTTACAAAACAAATGTGAATTATTACATTTCCGTTTATTATTTTTACTCGGATTATAGGAAACGAACATAATATCCGATTATTCCCGAACGTCGCGCCGCGCCGGTGCTCGCCTGACGCCTCAGCTACTGCGGCAGTACTTCGCCAATGATATAGCATGTCTGTGTGCGTGTGCGAACTGTTCACGGACACAAAAATCTTTACGCACACATGACCCCAGAGCCTGCCGCAAGAGATCTGCTTGCCTTGACCTTGAGCCATGCCGTTCGCGCGTATACCTTACCTAATGTTTAATTTATCGCAAATTGATTGTTGCTATTTTATAAATGTAGGCGTTTTAAATGTGTTCATTTTTTCTATTATATTTTTTACTATTAATATTTAATAATTAACGTCATGAGTCATCTAAAACGTACGAAAGTTAAATTAAAATATGTGTATGGCAAGTCATGCATTAGGTAAGCACTGCATTTCTGCCTTCATGATGTGCACGCCCATGGTTTAGATCACAACTGATCACGGCCATCATGTAGAATCGTTGCGACCACTGCATGGCCATCGCATGCACCATTCGATCCCCTAGCGCTGGCCCATCTTGTAGAGCTGGCATGATATGTAGTGTAATTCAAAAGATATAAGCAAACGTACAAAGAAAGACCGTCGAGATATGGTGCTTAAGACCAAAACACGTTTTCTGTGTATGTTCTACGGCGTTCTAGAAGATACTAATATTTTTTTACACTCTTTGTATTGATGAACCGTATCGTGATATGTGGCGTTGTTCCAAAGATGTTTGTAAGCGAACATACAAATCTTGTTTTAATAATGACGATAGTGGAGGCGTTACTATCAAATTTGGTTCAGCTTTTTAGGGTTCCGTGCCCAAAGGGCAAAAACGGGACCCTATTACTGAGACTTCGATGTCTGTCCGTCTGTCTGTCTCCAGGCTGTATCTCAAAAACTGCTATAGCTAGACTTCTGAAATTTTTACAGATGGTGTATTTCTGTTGCCGCTATAACAACAAATACTAAAAACAAAATAAAATTAACAATTAAGGGGGGGCTCCCATACAACAAACAACAGCCTTTTTTGCTCGATTTCAATAATGGTAACTATTAGACACTTGAAATTTTCAAAAAATCCTTGATTGTATGTGTTCTTTAATAGATAATAATAATATTAAAATAAAATAAAAAATTGATGGGGGTTCCCATACAGAAAACAAATTTTTTTGCCTATTTTTGCTCTTTATCGGTACGGAATCCTTCGTGCGCGAGTCCGACTCGCACTTGGCCGATTATTTACGTTCGCGGATAACTTCGTAATTTATGAACCTATTTTGATGTTTCTTTATAATGTTAAGAGGACATTTTAAATGTGCTCTTGTCAGAAACTACTGAGTACAGTCGTTCTTTTTCATCAAAATTATGTTTGAATCATCCTTTAGTTCCTCTTCATCGAGGGTGCAGACATCCCAGATATCGGCTCCAAACCGCTCAAGATCAAGGAGAGTCTCCGCACCGCCACGCCACACGGCTATACAACCACTACCAAGACCACCTTCCAGCAGAACGGTGAGTTTTGTCCTTTCCTGGGACTTGGGATATTAAGTTTAATTAAAACCGGTTCAGCGATTTTAGCGTAAAGAAGAAAGTTCACAGAAAAAAAAGAGAACGGTGAGTTGTATGAAAAATGTCCTTTCCTGGGACTCAAAAATTTTCCATATCGAATTTAGTGGTTTAAGGGTAAAAGATAGGCTAAGAGACAGACAATAATCGTTGTATTAATGATGATTATGGTCATGATGATGACGGCGATGATGATAATGACGAAAATGACGATAATGATGACAATAATAATGACGAAGATGATGATATAACAATAACAATGATGATACAGGTGTAGTGGATAACAATAATGATGACGCTAATAACGTAAGAGTAAGAGGCAAAAGGCTGAGTCCATTTTTGTAGTGGTTTAGGTGACGAAGACAATATAATAATGACGATAATTATGACGACAGTAATGATAATAGTTATGATTCAGTTGTAGCTGACAGTAATAATAAAAATAATGATACAGGTGTAGCAGGCAATAGGCTGACGGATTCTATTAATTGTAGCGGTGTTGTTGAGGATGATGATGATAATAATGAAGATAATGATAACAATGATAATGAAGCGGATGATAATGATAATAATAATGATGATTGTCCAGGTGCTGTCCAGGGTGATAGGCTAACGGAGTCGGCGCTGCGTGAACTCGAGCTGAGCCCGGCCGGCGCCGCCAACAAATCCACACTGATCATACACTCCGTGCAGCGGGTGAGTAGGAGGGAGAGAGAGTTGTACTCAGAGAGCGTTAGGCTCAATTATTTATACCGCGGAATGGATTATTTATACGTTTTGCAACCAAACTTTACCACAACAAACTTTATGTCAACAGTATAACACACAAATTGAATACAATCCGATACGCACGTCAAATTTTTTGGCTCGCATTTAATTTGTATGACATAAAATTCATTAGAGATAAACTACGATAACATGGCGTGCCCCTCCAAATTGCTGTTTCAATGTGTGTAATCACATCCCTATGAAAGAGTTTATATGTAGTAAGTATTCAACCAATCACAGTATACGTAATATTTCACTTAATGTCACTTATTACCAAGATTTGTTAGTCAACCAATCATAACTAGCCGACCGCGCAAGACAACGCACTTCAAATGTTATCGTAGTTTATCTCTACGCCATGTACAGTTTCGTGGCAAAAAGTCGCCTCCGTTCCATTTCGCAGTGGTATAAATTGAACCGATTTAGTTTGTCCTCTGTAAGGTTTAAGAATCTAAATTCTACACTCCAACACTTTGCCAAATTCTACCAAACTTTATATTCGTACAAATACATAGTACATGATCTACATATAGTATACTAAATACATACATACATTCATGAGTGTGTTTTCTTTTTTTGCATGCGTGTGGAAACGTAGGAGCCAACAAAATCGATAAAGGTGAGTTTTGTTTGAACATTATTGACTAATTCAATAACTCGTCCTCAATGTTAGTCTCGTGCGTACATCTGAATTGCGCCCTTAAGAGCCCGGGCTACCCTCGAAATTCTCATACGTAATACCAAAATCATTTTCTCATACGAAAATATTTAACATGTTTGAGTTATGTTTCAGCTTAAAATATTAATTTACTACAAAATATTTCAACTCTAAAAAATATTTTTTAGTATTTAAATATTTTGTAGTAAATTTACTATTTATTTATATATTTTTTAGTGTTTTACTCTATTTTTTAGTGTTTAAATATTTTGAAGTTAATTTTTGTTTAGGAACCTAGGTAATTACTATTTTAAGCTGAAAAATAACTCAAACATGTTAAATACTTTCGTATGACAAAATGATTTTGGTATTGCGTATGTATGAGAATTTCGAGGGTAACCCGGGCTCTTAAGTCATGAATTGTGTATACAGCATGATCCAGTTTTGATATTGTTTTTTCTTTGTGTTTAATTTATATTTGGAAGTATGCGGTATTTTTAAAAAAGTCGTTCTAAAATGTATTGTAATGATTTCATTGTTTATTTCTAACTTAAAAAAATCATATTTCGAAATTCAAAATAAGTAAAAAATAAAATATATTTTATATTGAATGGTGTACATTTATATTATCATGATATTATCAATACAGCAACTTCCAAACGTGTGTGCCCCTACTAACAAATACCTTCTGAAGGTGGAAATAACCGACTCTGGCAAGTTCATCGAAGTGGAAAGAGATGCTCAAGAAGTCCAAAAGAAAGGGACAGATTCAGAGCAGATAGAAGATAAGATGTTCGAAAAGCCGAAAACACCAACTCAGTCTCCCGCCAAAAGCGTGAGGATAAAAGAAAATGGCGCCAAAGTTAACGGCGACAGCGAAAAGGTAGTTGCATGGTTTTTGTGTTACACCCTGTATATAGATTATTAACATTTCGGTTATTTTAAAAAAGGTTTTATAAAGATAGCACACATACTCTTTTTCTTACTGTAAGAAATGAAAATGAAACAATAATAACAATTCAGGTTATGAGTTATGACTTATGACTAAAGCAACAAGTCTTTTATAGTGTGAAAAGATAAGATGTAAGAATAATAACTAAATTGCACCCTTAAAATGCACAATTTGTATGCCACAACCACAGGCACACGTACCCAGCCACACCCACACATTGCAATAACCTCAAACGGAACATCAAATGAACTTAATAGAAAATATTTTTTGAACGTCGATCACAATGATACTACAATGAGAGCCTATAAATCTGGCCATAGACATTTTCATACTAAATTCATATCCGCAATACACGGATGCTCGAGCAGTTCTTGAGCGGTCGGTGCAAACAACGCGACCGCTCTAGAGCAGTCGGTCCCGACTGCAACTTGCGGTCCGTCTATGGCCAATCTAAGCCCGGCCATCTTCCATATCCGGCCGCATTTTGCAGTTGGTCCTTTGCAACTTGCGGTCCGTCTTTGGCCAGTCTAACGGTTACAGAAAAGGCTTAAGTAGCAGAAAATTGTAAAATGAAAAATATTTCGTCAGCAGCAAGGCGACTACGTCAACAATCAAGAGCCCCCGCCACCAGAACCGGCGCCCCGACAGAAGAAACGACGAGACTTCTTTGGGACCATCAAAAGAAGGTAGGCAGAATTATACCTAGCTATACGGTAAAGTGAGAAATGTGTTTTGGCATTAATGGGTTGGTTATAGTGGATAAATACTTTACAGAAAACCAGTGAGCCAACCAAAACATTTTAAATACGATGCTTGCGTTGTAATATATTATTATGTTTAATAGCTAAAATTTTTAAATGTCATGCTAGCCTTTAATAGGCAAGAATGAAAAACAAGCACTAATTCTAGCTATGTTTCGTTACGTTGTCAAGTAGCGAGAGAGTTTCTGACAGAATACAGATAGCGAGAGAGTTTTTTAGAGGAGACACTAGGGCCGTTTTCCATACAAACGTTGTCCCCCGTTTCCTCCTTAGATAATGCCGGTAGAGTTAGATTTTTTTTCCTGAATATCGATGGCCACTATTAGAATGTCCCTATGTTTTCTTTCTTTTCATAATTAATTATTAAAAAAGATATAAACGTTCAAAAATCCAAAAAATGGAAAGATTTTCCGCTGTGTTCAAACATTAAAAAAAAATTTGGCTATAGATTATACAAAAAAATAAAACACAACTTAAGCCTTGCTTGAATTTTTAATGAAAAAAGTACTCAAATCGGTAAAGTTTTGGAGAAAAAATCACGGGACAGCGAATCGTTAATTTTCTGTTCTTTTATTAGATCAAGCTGCAGATATGCTATATTCAACAGGAGTGACAAGATAGATCAACGTGCTATAGGGATATTTTATTAATATCTACTTATATGTTATTCCAGGCTCGGTCGGTCCCGCACTCGGGGACAGTCCCTCGAGCTGTCCTCAGACCAGGAGGTCGACCAGCACATACGAAGCGTCAGCGCCGAGAGGAACAACCATGGTGAGTGTCATGACTTCCATTATACCAGTCCATACTAATATTAGAAATGCAGACAAACATACAGACTTTTGCATAGTTATAACATTTGTAAGGATGTAACATGAACGCAAAGTACGCTGTTTATAGATCTTTTTTTAATATTTGTGATAAATAGTTAATAGAATCAGGCGTTACTTTGCGGAAATCCATAGCTTAAAATTTAGTTTGTTGTAGTTGCTTGTGTGGTGGTGGTGTTTGCAAGTTCTTGCATGCGAGTGTACGCATAGGCAGTGTGGGAGGAGGGAGGTGCTGTACGCATGCCTATGCGTGCACTCACTCATTTACTTAAAGGTGGAAGTTTTTTTTTTTCGCGGAATATTGCTAAAAATAATAACAAACTAAATTTTAATTTGTGATAAACTTAAAAAAGTCGTGGACTAAAAATATATATCCTAAAATTGTCTTAGGTCCAATTTCATCAACGACTGTTAAGTTAATGTTCGAATTGAAATTGGGTCTTAGCTTTTAAAAAGATGGCAAAGACTTGACTTGTCCACGTAAACGTTCGCTTATGTTAGCATTAAAATAGTTAATAATAAATAGTGCTAACAAAGCAAACCGTTTAAAATCCTCGGACTAATTATTAACATAGTACCACAGTATAAATAACTACAGTGGTCCAACGCCTTTGAAGTCGTGCGAAATGCCGCTTTTGTGTAGGTATTCGTCATTGCTTCAGGGTTGTCACAATAATGTGTTTTATTAAAACCTGTTCTACATTTTATGTATTCGTAGTATTTGTATGTAGAGTAGTATAAATATATATAGTAAGTATTGTAAATAAGGAGTTTTATTATAAAAAATACAAATGCGTATACAAAAGCTCAGGGTTCGCATGATATACCTATAAGTATATCAATTGATATATAATATATCGGATATATATCATGAATATATTTATGCTTGATATAATAATATATCAAAATTTATATTTAAAAATGTAAAATAATGTTTTAAATGTAAAAAATCTTACATCAAGTCGTAGTCTAAATACACAGGTCTTATTTTCCGAGAGTTTCACAAGCCTAGGTCATCAAGAACTGGCTATTTGACACGACATTAACTAATCACAGCCGTCGACGTGGCTTGTAACTCAGGCTTATGACACCCACGTGACCCGCTGTTTGTCGGAAGAAAATTCCTTGTTTGTTATTATACTATTTTTATACCATTTATACCATGTGTTAAGTTAATTCGACTGATAAAATTAATACACTTTTTTTCTTCTGGTTAAAAAAATGAATTTAAGACTTAACGTGGGAGAGCCATGCTTCGGCACGAATGGGCCAGCTCGACCGGAGAAATACCACGGGCTCACAGAAAACCAGCGTGAAATAGCGCTTGCGCTGTGTTTCGCCGAGTGAATGAGTTTACCGGAGGCCCAATCCCCTATCCTTTTCCCTATTTCCTTCCCTACCCTCCCCTGTTTCCTTCCCTACCCTTCTCTATTACCCTATTCCCTCTTAAAAGGCCGGCAACGCACCTGCAGCTCTTCTGATGCTGCGAGTGTCCATGGGCGACGGAAGTTGCTTTCCATCAGGTGACCCGTTTGCTCGTTTGCCCCCTTATTTCATTTAAAAAAATTGATACTCAAAAGTATCTATCGTTGATTTTTACTTTATTTGAAAACTTTGAATATCAATAATAAATAAATGAGTTTAATTTTACTTCCCTATCTTCAAATTATCAGACATGCAAATTATTTCGATCCAACTATTACGAAAAAACATATCAGAGTATGAAATTTGTATGTAGTTTTGAAAATATCAAAATTTAAAAAAAAAGAAAATATCGGATATAATATGTATATTATGTATTTAAATAAGTACATACATACAGCTCAAACGAAACACTGTCGGTCGCAAACCACTTAAAATAATAAAATTAAAAAGCGTCAACCCCGGCTGACGTGTACCGAACGAGTGTATGGCAGTTCGGTATCGATACCGCGTCTCTCTCACCCCGCACGCCCCACACGATTGCTCTGTCTAGACGTGTTCGTTGGACCACTGTAGTTATTTACACTGTGATAGTACCATGTGAAAGGACGTTTTTTAACGCCTACTCGATAATATTTTCCAGACAAAGCCGTATCACTGCCCAACCGAAACGTATACTCCGCCGGCGCGTCGCCCGCGCAGTCCGGAGACGAGTCGAGGACATCGAGAAGGTATGCTTCGTTAACATTTCATAAAGATTTCATTGACATATCAGAGCACCTAGCCATGACGTTTTCTTTATTGCTTCTTTATGGAATAAAAAGTATCGCCTGAAATGACATAACATGAGTCGAATGTTGACTTTATTTTATCGAATGTTTATGTCAATACGTGTCAATTTTGAGCGGAGACTATAACGAAGGGATAATTACAATGTCTTGGCTAAAGGGTACATAATCATGTCTTAGATACTACACTTGTCTACGTCCTATAGCTATATCAAAATATCGTCAGTGTATTTCAAATCTCTCCAACCATTGATTTAGAGTTCGTGTTTCGTCAAATACATGTCACTTTCTATCATCTTAGAAAATCATTTAAATCATGATATTATGTGATTGTTTGTTAAAGTCAAAAGTTACTCGTTATTAATGATAACGATTACGAATCTTATCTTATGGTTTTTGTCAATATAATGATCTTTTTACCATAAAGTCTGTTATATTTTTATATCGATGATTTATTTACATTGTCAAAAAATTACCTTTACTTTTGAAAGGTATATGAAAATGTTTTGTGATGACGTCTATGCTTTCCATACTCTTATTTTAAGCACGGCAAGACAACATTATAACCGAATATATTAACGTTATACACTAAATGCAGCTTAATAACGCCAAATAATGCCGTCTTGCTATCTATTATTTTATAGTTGGCACTAAATGTATATTTTTCTCTCTTTCAATCTGGCAACACTCACGCTGGGGATAAACGCACTCTGCAATCTGGTAACATTGGTTTTTCATACTAAATATTTCTATCTCGCTGTACAAATACGCTTTAAACTTTTTTTGCTTTTACATTTGTCTTGTGAACTGTTGTTTTCAATTTTTTCATATTTACAACAACTTTACATAATTTTTAATGAACTAATGACATTTCAATAATTTGACATAACCTAAAATTAATATATTTTTCAAAAAAAATCGCATCTACCCCCAAATCTAAACAATAGGTCTTCTCTTAGCGAGGTATCTGGGTTTAGTACGGCGTCCGCCCGGACTTTTATCCACGAAGCATCAACTCTAGTGTTAGAGACCATTGAGGCTGGCATCAAGAAACATTACCTGGTGCCGCTAACAGTCGCTCAAAGATCGAGGTGGAGGAGAAAAGGCGTGAAACTGCACATATACAGCGAGCACACATTCATCGCTAAACATCTTAGCGGGTAAGTTGATTTTTGGTAACATATTAAAGATTCAAGTGGTCATTCTTTCACGTCTTTTACCTGTTAGTTTTATAATGTCAACCTTTAATGAATGAATGTCAAAGAGTAATCGGCGAATTGAGGCGCATATCTTCATATATAATAATAATATCATATCTACACCACACCACGTCAGTCTGGCCTCGTGCTAAGTACCTGAAGGACTATAGAATGTCAACATTTTTGTAAATTTCTTTGCCTCGTTAATTTGATTATAGTTTAATATCAGGGTTTCTCAAAGCATATTATTCCTGTGTAGTCTGTACAGAGGGTAAACCGACGGGTTTCGCGGTAAGACTTAAGTGATTGCGCTCGATGGGCACCTGCACCATGCGGTACATACGGCACGAGAATGATATAGAGTCATAATAAATATTAGGTTAAATTGTCCAGGGAGAAATGTCTAGTTTCCCTCTTATTTGGAAATTTCACAGAGGTTCGTGCAGCCAAGTTTGTAACAGTTTGTTTTGTTTGCCCTTTAAACATTCAGAAAATAATAAATTCCAGTGGCACCGTGTGCGAGGTGTGCAACAAGACGATAGCGCGGCGGCTCGGCAAGCAGGGCTACGAGTGCCGCGACTGCCAGCTCAAGTGCCACAAGCACTGCCACGTGAAGGTCGCCGTCACCTGCCCCCACTCCACCGTGCATAATATGGAGCTGTAAGTGCCATTTATAATTTACCTGTTGGTTATGATTTACCTGTCGTTCACGACATGTCATTACCATTTTACCTGCCGTTAACGACTTGTCATTTACATGTTACCTGTCGTTTACTCGACGTTACCTGTCACTTACAAGTTACCTGTCACTTACATGTTCTTCTTCTTCATCTTTGGCGTAAGCCTCCCCGTTTAGGAGTTGCCAGACCTGTGACTTATGTTTCCTGTCACTTAGGATTTACTTGTAATTTTAATTTTCCTTACCATATTTTATACGCTGCCCGTCATTTAATTGAAGTTACTTTACCCATTTTTTTAATACTTCAACAATTTACTGAATTGTAAATTGTGATAGATCTTGTCAAGTTCTCAAGATTAATCATTTATCCTTGTCAACTCATTATTATCTTTTACTTAACTATCTAGTCAGTAATTAAAATATTTTATTTACTTACTCAATACCCATTTCATATGTCACTATCCTATAACATTTACAGATTTTAATGTAACGTACCTAAGTCTAGTTGTCAATTTTCTTACCTTTTAACAAGATTTACACGAATAAGGCTGTTTAGTGATGACTGTAGATTTATATCTGATCTCAAAAATAAATGACAAATTCTTTATTGGCTGTACATATTATTCGTCTTCCTTTTGTCAAAATCACATTGTAATGTA
This sequence comes from Lysandra bellargus, assembly GCA_905333045.1. Taxonomy (NCBI): domain Eukaryota; kingdom Metazoa; phylum Arthropoda; class Insecta; order Lepidoptera; family Lycaenidae; genus Lysandra; species Lysandra bellargus. The sequence goes on from HG995329.1 coordinate 2,677,387, forward strand.
TGCAAAAATACAAAACTATTGCAAAAATTTTAAGTTATTTTATTTATCGTATCGTATCGTACATAAAATATACAGCCCATAAATTAAGTATTTTCTTTAACTGCCTCCTTAAGATTACCTGCCTCTCAAGATTTCAAATGGTAACCTGTAGAGTTAGACTTAGATCTCCATTCAGCATTTAGAGTTAGAATTTAGCTTTTCCATAACCTAATCAAGATATTCATGTCATTGGTAAGTATTATTATTAATGTTTTATGGTCATGAGGCTCAAAGTTTTTTTTTGACATGGCAAAAATTTAATAAAATAAAAAATATGTGTATAATTATATTTTTTAATTTTGGATGTGAATGTAAACTTTGAGTCTTGTATAGCTAAATATACTCAATTTTTAATTATTAATATTAAAACTCATTTAGTACTCATGCTTATGTTACGAGACTCAAATTGAAGGAATAAATTTTCTATTACACAGATTTACACTGTTATAACTTATAAGTTATACAATTTATAACTTATTTAGTCATTTAATGTCTCTCATACAGAAGTTTGTTGATATCCTCAAACTGAAACCACAAAAAATATATATAAAAATTAAGTCTCGTAAAGCTAATCGTTAATTTTCGCTGTAATGCTTATATTTATATATTTTTCAACGCTGCCAAGGTCCCATTCCCATAGCTTTGGAAATGGAAGGTATTTGTAGTTTTTTTTTTTATTATCATTTCATTAAAAAAATTAAAACCACGGCGCTTAAATTCAACACTTGATTCCTTCCAGTTTCCACGTTTTTTCTTGTGCATAGGTTTCATGTCAATATCATTAATTATTATCTGTAAAATATTGTCATCTTTTGCAAAAATTGTCAGAAGATCAAGGGTAAATGTCAAATGACATTTACTGTTGATGACTAGAGAATTTTTCATGTCATCTAGTCTCTAGATAATATATTTTAAACAATTCAGCCAATAACAGCTTTTTATAATTACCTAAGCCAAATGTTATATCTTCACAGAAGTCACAGTAGCACATTATTTTTATTAATATTGCTTTCTATAAATAATCATCCGCTTTCAAAATTAAAAATAAAATATTGTAATTTTTAGTCAATTAGTTAATAAAAATGTGATTTTCTAGATCCATGCTCCCAGTTTTAAATGAATAAACAAGCTAAGCGAGAAGACTGCAAGAAAAAAATACAAAAAAAAATCGAGTTACACAGGTCCTTTAAAAATAATGAAGTCTGTAGTCGCCGTTTTTAATGTTTGGCTTCGCATGGTTTGTTGTTTGTCGCTTGATATAGTCCTGTCACTGAACGCTTGGAAATTCGGTCATTTACCTGTTACTACTTGTCTTTATCACTCTCACAGTCCTCACAAAATTGCGGTAATATAATATTACTACTATTAATAGGGTATTATATTACTGTAATATGCTAGAGGTAACATCAGCGCAGTCAGTAAACAAAAAGTTTTGTCCGACGTATGACAACGTTTCAATCAATATTTTCGTCGGATAATTTACTGTACGTGCTAATAGCGCCCTCTGCTCCGAACTTTGCGTAATATTTCCAATTTTGAGTATCATTGAAAGAGATAAAATTAAATTGTCCAGTAACCGAATTTCTCAGTGTGACTGGAATATTAGGTCCACACAGTCTACTATTTTTTTATTATTATTTTAAATCCTTACTTTTTTCTGTCTAGACAAAAACAACTTATTTTAAATTTAGCCTAATTCAATAAAAAAAAATACAAAAAATGCCTGAAACGTCAGGTCACTCTGAGACGAGACAAGAGGTCAAATTCATTGGATGAAAATTACGTGCTGCCCCTCGCTGCGCAACAGTGGTGCTGTAATAAATTATGTATCTTGTTGCATAAAAAATAAAGTTCCATTTTTAATCACTATATTGAAAAAAAACGTCTCAATGTGACCGACCCTAATACTCTAGCAAGTTTACTTTATAATTATTGCTTGTGTTGACTGTTGTTACTTGTTTGTATGCATGAAAGCACTTTGCTATTTTAGTTTTCTGACTTGTGACAATTTTTATCTTTTTTTATGGTCGTGTTCGTCTCATTTTATCGCGTATCTCAAATCATATTGTCATGTCATTTACCCACTGACCTCCATTATACAAGTACGCTGGACTGATGATACCCTTTGAAATGACAGCTATTTTTTGTGCCTATTTGAACTCGTATTTAAAGCGGAATTAGCGCCCCCAATGCGGGGGAAGAGAACTAAATCTTACGTAAACATGACGATAAAAGTCGCCATATTGGCGCTGATAGCAGTAGTAGGAGTACTTGGAACTAATACTAGTTTCTACAACTAATGGCGACTAAGCGGCCATTTGCAAGTTACGTCAGATTTAGTTCTCTTCCCCCGCGTTAGAGGCGCGGATTCCGCTTCAAATAGGCACAAAAAAAAGTTAGGTATCTTAATATTTCCAGCGTACTTGTATAATGGAGGTCAGTGCATTTAGCCAAATATAAACAATTTGTCACATGACTTGATACTGACATGCTCAATAAAAGATTTGTGCCATAAAAAATAAGACGAACACGGCTTAAAAAATTAGAAAAAATATAAGTTAAATAAATATAAAGACATGATACACACAAGTCTATATTAATAAATGTAATAAAATTATAATCAAAGCTGCTTTTAAAAAATGTGTTGTTTTTTCAAAATGGCCTGCCTTTTTGTTGCATGGTGTTGCCATTGTTATAAGCAGTAAGCTAGTCAATTTTTTTGTTAATTAATGTATTTTTTTCTCATTTCAGGGCTTACATCTCTTCACCCTACACGGATAAAAACATAAGAATGTTGTGATAAAGCTTTGCACAAACTATTTACAAAAAATAAGTACAATCTGTACTAAGGCTTTTTTACAATGACGGTCTCAGTCTTTTTCGTTTTTTTGTCACCTGTTGAAAAAAAAGTTTTTTATTTTATTTTATGAGCTGGTAACACGTTGGCTCAAAAATGTGGCTAGAGGCGAAAAAGATGGAGACCATAGACTGTAAGTTTCAAATAAAAACTAAACTAAGTTATAGAGGGCGCTACTAGTATGCACAATACTTAACACTTTAAGCTACTAGCGCCCTCTGTCATTCTACGGCATCCAGAATATACCCTATTAGAGTAGTAGAAAACAATAATTTATGAAACTTTCGACTATAATAATTTTTTTTGGTATTTTCAATTCTTTAAACTGTCTATTTTATGGTAATTCTGTTAGTTAAAACAAATCACTTAATACTTTTTGTATATTCCAATATTTTTTCGTTTTAAAGACTTATGATTTTTTTTTGGTCTTACTACTCTTAAAGGTATTTTCTCGATGTTCAACCGCTTCGAATATTGGCGTTAGTGTTTAGGATTCGCTAGAACCCACCTTTAGTAAGCGTTACGTTACCATTTTCTTAAAAACAAGGACGCTACCTCGATTTTGAAGGTGACTTTCCGATCTTTGCCGCAAGCGACCGCGACCGACAAAACTTCAAATAAAATGCCACTTTACGACATAGGTTTCATTTTCTACCGACATTGGTCTAGCGCAGGGGTTCCTAAAATTATTTTGTCTAGTATTACTTTGAGAATAAATTATTTTAGCGCCCCCATTTTTTCACCTACTTTATACTTAAAAACCACTATAACTTCAAATTAAATTAATTTATTATTTTGAGCTATAATAGAAAAAATCACTCCCAAGCCTCTACACAAGGCCCCCTTTTTGGGTCTCTTACCTTCTTCTTTAGGCCTACAGCTCCCCCAAGGGGGCGTTATCGCCCACTTTGGGAAAGGCTGGTCTAGGGACTCATGCAGCCGGTGATTTGTAGTGGCGTAGAGCAAATGAATCCTACAGCCTTTGTAATAGTGGCATTTTATTTCAATAATTTTTGTCGGTCGCTGTCGCACTAACTGTTTGGAACAGGACCTTTAGACAATATTTTAGTTACCATATTTATTTTAAATTCTCAATCTTTGACTTATAAACTTATGGACTTGACAAAACTGTGTAAAAATTAAAGATGTACTTACTTACAACTATGTTAAAAACATCACAAAATAGTTTATAAGAGGTCTAATTTCTTTGATAATTTTATAATCCGTAAGTGTCACCACTCACCTGTACTATAAAAATGTATAACTCTTTATGTAAAGAAATTTTATTTATTAAATTAATACTTGTTAAGTTTTATTAGTATTTAGATATTTATGTTTCTGTCTCTCTTATTTCTCGAAATATTTTATATATACTGTGGACTCGAATAATATAGACATAGAGCTCGACAAGACTTTAAAATTTAAATGAATGTGGCGCAAAAATGAACTAACGCTGCCATCATACGAAAACGCCACTTTTGGCATGTTTTGACAGTTCTCCTTTACTAGCAGCGCCCCCGCCCACGTTAATTTAAAGCAACCTTTCCCAAAGTGGGCGATAACGCCCCGTTGTGGGCGCTCAAGATCTGAAGGGGGGCGATGTGGGACCCAGAAAAAAAATGAGGGCGTTATGTAGAGGCTTGGGGGGTGATTTATTTCATCAGGATGCATTTTAAATTGAAACAATGGGGGCGCCTAAATATAATTTGTTCTTAAAGGGAGACAAAATAAGTTTGAAAACCTCTGATTTAAAGCCTTGTCGCACTTTAACACTTAAGATTTAACATGACAAGATGGCGATAGTTCAAGATAAGATTTTGCGCCAAAAGGGGATACCAATAAAAAAATATTTTTTTCAACCATTTTTTTTTTTAGTTTTAAGTGCTATAGCACAAATTGATGTTGTAATGTGCAATAAAAATAAAACACGCTTTAAGCTTCTATTAATTAGAAACTAAGCTGTATTTTATTTGTTTCATGAAATTTATGAAGCTATGTAAGATGACGTTTATATGTTAAAAAAAATCAAAATATGACCGACGTTCGAAACTTTAAAACTTTCCGATAAATTAAAAAAAAATGTAAACTTGCTACTCAACAATTTATTTTAAGCTCAAAATGATTGTAATCGTGCAGAATATTTTATAAATGTTGGTATTGTTTTATTTCTGTAATTTTATTTCGTCATATTAAAATGTCTTTTTTATTTCTGTCTTTTATTCCATAACTAGTAGGCACCAGTGCAGTGTAGTTATCTTCGTTCGACGTTCAAAGAATATTTGAAAAAAATTATTCTGAATAAAAAAAATTGAGTTTGAGTTTTTTTTAACAGTACTGTTGTACTAAATAAAATATTTTTAACGTCCTTTAGTCAATGTGGAACATTTTTGCCAAATTATATCGCTAGATATCGCGATCATTATCCTCTTCGTTATAAAAAGAATATAATAAGAAGTGTTTGCTTTACATATTTTCGACCTACCCACTAATTCTAAGATTTTTCTTGTAACTAGGGGTAGTTACAAGAAAAATCTTAGAATTAGTAGGTAGGTCGATTATTGGGGGCAATATTTTTTGTGAATTGACAAATTATTAAATGGTAACCCATTTGTTTTATAAACTATAAAGTACCAGGAGCGGAGTATGAAGAGGTGTTTGCGTTAATTTTTTTTCGACCTACCCGCTAAATCTAAGATTTTTCTTGTGACTACCCCCAATATTTTGTTTCAATTCTTGTGACTTATTTAATAGGTGTAGCCCATTTGTATTTTAAACGATGAAGTACCAGGAGCGCAAAACGTATGAAGAGGTGTTTGCGTTCAATTTTTACAACCCACCCACTAATTCTAAGATTTTTCTTGTGACTACCCCCTTTTCTTGTCCTCTTCCCGGACTCAAAGTGTCAATCTTCAACAAAATTGGTTTAGCGGTTTGGGCGTGCAGATGTACAGTACATTTTCCAGGGTAAAAGTATCCTATGTCCTTTTCCGCTACATGATCCTCTTTGATCGTAAAACCTCCTTATCGTTTTTGACACACTCGCAACTCTTTTATAAAATAAGGGGGAGCAAACGGGTCACCTGATGGAAAGCAACTACCGTCGCCCATGGACACTCGCAACATCAGAAGAGCTGCAAGTTAAGAGGGAATACGCTAAGGTTCACAAGTCGCATAGGTCTGGAAATACTGCTGGTGACAGTTACTTAGAAAGGCAATGAATAAAACATCGTTTAATATCACTTACTGTTCATTTATTGACTCCAGTATATAATATATTTACATATACAACGAAAAGCACTCAGATACCGCGAAAGCTATAGTGTACTACAGGCAACGTATATTAAAATCGCGGGCTCAAAGTTTTATGAAAAAGTATAAATATAAAAAATGCGCGCTAATAAAAAATATGGGTATATTTTTTCAGTTCGACTCGACAGGGACTAAAATGATTCGCATTTATATAAATATCTATTTAAATAAACCAATCCTGTTTAAATTATTACGAATTTCCACCGAACGCATAGGATAAAAAATGAGGTTACGAAGTTTCACCGGTAGATGGCGATCATCCGTAAATCGTGCGGTCGTTACTTAACTTTTATAATATTTTTTTCGGAATGTGATTTGTTTTTACAAATTCAACTTCAGCCCGCGAGAAACATGGCAGTGAGTTAAATAATCAAAACTACAGCGTCCATATTCTTTCGATAATATTTTTACATAGCAGTAATACAGAACAAGTACATTTGGTATATGTGAATCTATTTTCTTAATTTAATTTTATACATCAGAGTAACATATGCAGTACTTTTTGTAAAGAATATTACGAGGAAAGCCAAGATTCAATAAATAAGCAAAGAAAAAAGAAACGGAAAAAAAATGTTGCAATCACAAAAAATATAATTCAATACTATTTACATTGGACTACGAAATTGTTCGAAATATACCACATGGTAACCCTAAAAGGTCGTTGTTAATAATTGTTACACGCTGATTACATACAAATCTAGTCCAGTTGTGTCAATGACAAAAATTGTCAAATTAAAAAAATGTCAACTCATAAAAATAATGAAAAATACAGCGTACATATCATTTGCGCAATCAAATACTTAGGAACTCAATCGTCTGCACTTATAATTCTCAACTTCGGCCAAAATAGTAAGACAATCTTTGCGACCAATACAAAGTTATAAAATTAAAAAGTAATAACGTCACACTCATTTGACAGGTGTCAAAAAGTTCATCTCACTATTTTGGCGGGATTTCTACATAAAGCTGAATATAAAGTTTCAATATAACAATCATTACATTTTAAAAATATTAATAGTGTCTCTATAGTGTCTCGCAAAAAAGTTTTTGGTCTTATGAGAAATTGTGCAAAGAGCAAATAGAAAAGGAATGTGCAAAGTATGAGAAAATTGGCTTAAAACACCCACAATTTGACTCTTTTATTTACTCTCTTACTAATAAAATATTCACAGAGAATAACTAAAGATCTGTAGCTCTACCATGAGTTTAAAAACTATAGTTTTTGTCGATACTCGATACCGATTAGGTAAATTTTTAGTACCTATGGCGATTTTAGTTCCGCAAGTGACCGCTAGAAGGCGCTGTAAAATTTGCCATACTAAAAATTTACGTAGTCGGTATCGAGTACCTATTGATAAAAACTATAGCTTTAACCGATTCGTTGCCACCTTCATTTTCACGAATTCTTACCACAGGCCAAGCAGTTTGTTCGACGACGCGCCATAAGCGTCATCGGCCCTGCTAAACGATGACGCCCCACGTGCGTCATTGGCCACTGGTTGTGTTTTATGCACATTTAGACTAAGGAATTGTAATTACAGTATAATAAATTAGTTTTAACGTGTTTTTAACAACGCTTTTATGCCGCGCCTGGCGCGTCATCGGCCTCACTGAATCTTTTTAAATGACGCGCTGGGCGCGGCAGTGGCCACGAATCGGTTAAACTCATGGTAGAGCTACAGGTCTACTGCTTGAACTTGTCTGGCCATGGGCGTAGCCAGGATTCTATATAGGGGAGGCATAGGTCTTTGGGGGTGGGAGGGCGGGCAGGGCAGATTAAGAAAATCCTAAACTTCGAATCTCACAATATTCCCCTCTCCCCGCAACTCTCTGCAGCCCCCCCTGCCCGTACCTCGCTACGCAAAGAATAGTAAAATGTGTTTAAACTTTATTAGTAAGAGAGATACGAGTATTTCTTAGCAAAATTAACAAAGCCAAACCACTAGTCACAAAATTCCATACAAATGTTGATATTTTAAGTTTTGTGACCTCCTATTTAGACCATAGATGAGTATGTACTTCATTTTACACATAAGGGCGTTATTAAAGTAGCTTTTAGATCACTATCAACTCAAAAAAGTCCAATTTAAAAAGTCCACTAACTCGTAGTATTTAGATTAGGTCTAAGTACTTAGTCTGGACTAAATTTAGGCAGTAAAATCTAGATTTGCGCATGGCAGTGCAGTAGCCAAGAAAAAAATTCTATAAAACGCTTAGAGCCTTAAGCATAACCTAGTTAGCCCAATCTTTGACATGTGTGAGACCAAATATAAAAAAAAATCAACTTAAATTTGGTTAGATTATAATTAATACTATCTTACATTAATATATCACTAATGTATATGAGATCGGTTCATATGTAAGCACCCAATTCAAAATATAACATACGGATAACGGCTGCCTTTATAAAGTAGTATGTTTAGTTTAGTAGTAGTATCATTGCATCGTTTTATACGAAAAAAAATGTTTTGACAGCTGTCAGTCAAAACTGAACTGTCAAGTGGTGATAAACTTCATTTTGTCGTTTTAACGCTTTACATTAATATAAGAATCGCTTGGTGCGTGAAAATCTTTAAACTGTCACTCGAAAGTATCTAGATTCACTAGCGGCTCACCAAGCACCAAAACAACCTTTGACTGTGAAGGGATTGAAACGTCAAAATGAAGCTCATTACTCCTTCTTCTTTTTAATAATATTTAACTAAGTGATTTGCCAATGTCAAAACTGTTGAACCGACCTCTATAACATATGAATTAAAAATAAAATATCACACAAATATACTGGATTATATGGCGATGAACATAAAACCCGCTTGAGTAAAGACAGGGACTAAAACAAAGTTTGAAACATCAATTTGACATTACCACTTACTGATAAAAAGTGTTTACAGACGTTATAATTCTATGTTACGTCCTTGTCTTTCAAGAGACTATTCTTACAAGTCAAACAAGGTCAAACTATATCTTTTTTAACGTAGTCATTTGGTCGAATCTGCTATTTGATTGAATGATTAGCGAATTCACAGTTAAAGTCTTGACGAGTTGGCGTTTAGTTATACTTCAAACGTTACAGTTTACAAGACGAGTTAAGTCATCAAATAAAATGGTTTCATTCAACGAATTCGCTAGTCATTCAATCAAATAGCAAATTTAACCAGATGCCTGCGACACACTGTGTATCTTTTTATTAGTAAGGGAGTAAATTTGTCTCAATCCCAATCTTTATTAACAAGTGATCTATTTGAACTTACTTTTTAGTAAAGATTTAACAGTACCTTTTTCTCTTAGCTTAATCTCAGGATGGTGTAAAAAAAGTAAGTCCAAAAACAATTATTTGTACACCACAAATGCTCGTGAATTGCTAGCACATGCTAGTAGCTTGAGGTAATGCTAGCAGTCTGCTAGCGAAGCGCTCGACGCTTCCATTAAAATGACCATAGACAATTGCCCTTTATTGACCATAGACAATTTTTTATTACATTTTTTTTAATTTAAACGGCACATAAATGCGTAAAATCCCGGAGTAACTAAAAGCACCAGTACAAAAATTTTCAATGTGCGACCCAAAACGCGGGTTGTAATTGTAAAAATGTAAAATTTCCAAAAAAAATGGTTTCCATAGGCCGGGCCCGATTGGAATGCTGTGTCAGTCAGTGTTGCGAGTGCGAAAAAATGTGTGTGACCAACAATATAAATACATTAATAATTATCAAATAAATGTTTTTATTTTGTTTCTGAAATTTAAATCGGTTCATTTAATTAGGCTACTTGCTCGGTATTCCATATCTTTACCTAGATTTATTTTATTACTAAAAATATATTGGAATTATAATAAATTGTGATTATAAAAATCATCAATTATTATAAATTTTCATTTGCTGAAATTATTTGCATTAACCGTTATTAAAAAAAAGTTACTTTCGCTGTATGTGAAAAAAAAATATGGCACCATTTTTTACGTTGGTCACACTCACATTCCATGGTATACTTAACAACTAAAACGTGTATACGGTCCGTAACATATAACTATGTTGTGATATATTTTGTATATAGGCTTCTTATCGGATGACATTTGACGCTTAAATCTAGTTTGGCCTACTTGCATTAAAAAAAACTGCTAAAGAAATAACATTGCAACACTTGACTTTCTTTTTTCATAAATGTCATTAAAACTTTTTTTTGTTGTGTGGCAAAATTGGCCAAAACTTGACTGTGGATGTATAATTGTACTATAAATGCATTTAAGTGCTTTGCTTAGCGTGTTGTAAAACTTATTATTATGGAAGACCGTAAGGGTAATAGAATTCAAATGCCATCCGATGAGAAACCTTGTGTATATGACAATAAGGTACTTAGTTTCTATTGATATCACACAGATTATAAAAGTTGACGCGGCGTTCGCCGATATTGTCTATAGCAATGTCAGTGCCGGACGACACGGCGAGAAAAAAGTATAAATGTCAAAATGACTTAACAAAACTGTCAAATTGACTTCGATAATCTGTGTCACGATAATAAATACAGTTATACTAGATACATTTTAACGCTAGTCGATTATTACATATTGACTCCTCGCTGATGATTTTCAAATAGAGAACTCCGATTAATTCAAAATTCGAAGCCATAGACAACACTTTTTTTCTATTCAAAAACCACCAGAGACGCCTATCCTAGACATATACTCGAATAAATATATATTTAAGTATAAAATTAAAAAAGAAACAACTTTATGCTTCATATAACGTCTAGCGTCTGGCAACACTGCCCAATAAATAATAGTACTAGCAATACATAAGTTCCTCCTCGCGTAGACTAGTAGCACTCGGTGATCTTACCTGCGGGCGAACTCCGTCTTTATGGCTGTGGAAATAAAAGTTATATTTCAATAACTGTGTAACATTGTAGCATGAATTTGCTCAGTACAGTTATAGTATACTTAAATTTTAAATCCATATTATTATCCATACTAATATTAAAAATGCGAAAGTGTGTGTCTGTCCGTCTGTCTGTCTATCTGTTACCTCTTCACGCTCAAGCCCCTGAACCGATTTTGCTGAAATTTGGTATGGAGATACAAAGGACATGGAAAGGCGAAGTCCAAAGAGTCATAATATTATGTTGGGAAATTTTATAAACATCCTGACATCCCGAATCCTGATATTAATGTCAGGATTTGGGATCATCATCACAATATCAGATAGCATCTGCAGGCATGCCACACCTTATCACGTCAGCACACGGTTCAAATCATCTTATCGCCCGTGCACTAACACCAGTCTGCCACAGCAATACCCCACCTACCCCGCTGCCACTGCAAAATGCGCCTTATCACCTGACCACAGGATTGAAATCATCTTGACACAGCTGCATCCACTCTATCACCTACCCCGCTGCCACTGTAAAATGCACCTTATCACCGCCACACAGGGTTAAACTCACCGTCCAGTATCTCTCGCTTCATCTGCGCGACCTGCGTCCGCAGCTCCCGTAGGACGTCTTGTTTGAAGGCGTCCCACTCCGCGGCGGACACGCAGCCCTCTGCCGCAGCGACGGTACCGTTTACTTGCTGAAATGAGATAATAATGTATTAGGTACAGTAAAAAAAATTGGTACCTTTTATCGCGAACTTTGAGCGCGGTGAGTGGCGACCAAATCAAGAAATTCCGTAACGAAAGACACCTAACACTCGTCTAAGTTTGGCAAACTTCGGCTCAGTGTTTGTGTGCGTGCGACTATACATGGGTGTAGACTAGTGCTCATGTATTGTAAGATAATAACAATATTTTAAACAATATTAACTTCTCATTTACTAAGCGAAAGAAAAAAAAATGTTTTACTATCGGTCACCACGCTCAAAAAGCCTAAAAAATAATGCATAAATATAATAAATAAATAATAATAATAATTGCATAAGTGGATAAAAAATTATGCAATAACTTAACCGCGCCGTCCCCAAGCCACACGTATTTAGCATATATTTGTGTTACTATAGGTCTACCAGAAACTGATGGCAAATTTTGACAGCAGATTTTCAAAAAATATCCTTGATCATTGGATAAATTTATATATTTGCATGTTTCACACACAGAATCAGCCGATATAAGGAAAAAAAAGATCATAATGTTTTATTCCAATTACCCCGGTATTGCTAGAGTCAATTAACTTTCTCACTTTTTGCCATCAGATTCTGGTAGACCTATACACTCTATACAGGGTGCAATTAAACCTTCCTGCCAAATTTTTTCCAGGGCTTAGGTATCGTTGCAGAACGGTCACTCGTGGCGCAAGGGAATGAGCGGGGGTGACGCGGGGGGAGGCGCGCGCGGAGCACGTCACGCGCGGGCGATGAGTCGTGTCCATTAATTGTAGTGTTTTTTAGGATAACTTTCGGAAGCTATTTCTCAACATTTTAATACTGAGTGATTATAAAAGAAAAAATACGTGTACTTTTATTTTTAACAAGGATCAATATATCAAAATTTGTCAAGAAGGATTAATTGCATCCTGTATAATATCATAGTACGTATTTCGCCCATCTATGCTTTATAATGTTACGGAATCCGATTTATCTCATTACCTTGAGTATGGTCTCCTCGCTAGCGGAGCCGAACCGCTTGCGCACGGCGCGCGGCGACGCCGGCTGCTGCTGTGGCGACTCCGAGTTCGCTGCAAATTACATCAAAATGATTTCGTCAAAATCTGCGTCTATGCGTGAAATGGTAAAAATGTAACTAACATAGAGTTTAGGGTGGCTCCGAGGTCGCCGGAAATTACATTAAAATCTGTTCAGCATATATTTGAAGTAGTTAAAAAATATACACGGAGTTTAGGGTGACTCTGAGTTGACTGGGAATTACATCAAAATTTTATGCGTGAAGTAGTTTCAAAGATCCATACTTCAATACTAATATTATGAATGCGAAAGTGTGTCTGTCTGTCTGTCTGTCTGTTACCTTTTCACGCCCAAACCGCTGAACCGATTTTGCTGAAATTTGGCATGGAGATACTTTGAGTCCGGGGAAAGTACGGTTCCCGCACGATAATCGAATTTTGGCGTAACGGAGTTGCGGGCGTCATCTAGTACTGTATATTTGTGACTACTTTTACAGACTAGCAAACTTTTGCAGTTATAATAATTAATAGGATGTGATATTTCTATGTCCTGACAAAACACAGAGGGATTTTTAAGTTTGACATATTTGTTATAAATTATAATAGACATTGAAATCTACTAAGCAATATTATATTGAATAATAATATAGTGCATACGGCAATGCATATAATAAGCGTTTTCATAAAAAGCATAATATCAGCATTATAAAACAGTTATTAACATAAAAAATATTTTTACAAAGCTTTTTGCTACATTATTATATAATAATGTGTATGCATTTACTGACATTGAAAAGCATTTTTAGAGCATAAATATTATTCAATTTAATTTGTACACTCCCCTATATTTAGTAATTAATTTTAAAATGTACCCCATGTGTTATTAACTTATCATATAAACTTCACTTTAACGCCTCCGTGGTCTAGTGGTATAAAGCGCGGCTCTCGACTCGGAGGTCGTGGATTCGATTCCTGCGTTGGAAACATGTTATTTCCAAGTTTGGTTAGGACAATGCAGTCTGATCACCAGATTGTCTGACAAGTAAGATGATCCATGCGCCGGAGGGGCATGTAAAAAGTCGGACCTGCGCCTGATCTCTCGCCAGTCGTGTCGGTCTTCCGTCCCACCGGGTTATGAGAATGAAGGAATAAAGAGTCCTCTTGTGTACTGCGTACACACTTGGGCACTATAAAATTACTCCTGCGTTGCTGGCCTGGTTTCAATGAAACCGGCCACCGTCACCGAAACCGGTGTGGGAGCTATTATTATAAATTTCAAATCACCCCCGCTTATCACATAATTTATTTTAATATCCCCATGAGAACACTATTAAATAGTGTTCTCATGGGGATATTAAAATAAATTATGTGATAATAAAAATTTTTAATAACCCAGTTTATTTATTTACGAACAGTCTCCGTGTATTATTGCTACAATAATGAATTTAAATCAACTCACTAACCATCAGAAGACTCGCGTATTTGTATGAACACACAATATATTAGAGATAAATTACGATAACATGGCGCGCCCCTCCAAAATTCAAAACGTTTGAAGTGCGTTGTCAAAACGTTTGAAGTGCGTTGTCTTGCGCGGTCGGCTAGTTATGATTAGTTAACCAACAAATCTTGGTAATAAGTGACATTAAGTGAAATATTACGTGTACTGTGATTGGTTGAATACTTACTACATACAAACTCTTTCATAAGGATGTGACTACACACATTGAAACAGTAATTTGGAGGGGCGCGCCATAATATCGTAGTTTATCTCTACCATGCTTATTCAGCTTTACCCCATGTTTACTACTATATTTTGGATTACTCCATTTTTAGCCGATATATTTTAAATTTCCCCATCTATATTCTATACATATTCACTTCACGTTTACAGCCACGTTTCAAATACCCTACTTTTAACTGATATATTCAGATTAACCCCTTTTTCACTCATATTTTAATAACCCCTCTTTTTGCTGACATTATTTTGAATTACACTATTTAATAAACCCATTTTTAACCGACGCATTTTGAAACTACACCATTTATTCAAATTAACCCCACTTTTTTGTCATGTTTCAAATTAACCCCTTTCCTGGATTACCCCTTTTATAATAAAAAGCAACATAGCATTACATGTAGCGGCACCATTACATGATGCGGCGAGGCGGTGCGGCAGCGTCGCTGATCTCTCCCAGGTCTTCATGGGGGTGTTGTTGACAGAATTGTCCGCTGATGACTCCTGGAAGATAGATAAATATTAAATATTTTATTAGTACATTACTAAGTGTTAGTGCACATCGCAACGCGGCGGTGCATTTTTACCCGACTACAGCGAAGTGAAGTGGAGATTTGTAATTAAGTACTATAGAGCAACGGTAGGCAACAGGCGGACCGCGGTCCGCACAAAAGTCGAATCTCAGACCGCGAAATATTGTAATGTATTTTATACCAAGTACCAAATTATACATAGACAAGGTATACGTAATACCTTTATTAATTAAAATAATATATTTAAGCTACATAGGACAAGTGTTTTTTTATGGACTTCGTTAAAATTTTCCCACAGCATCCGGACCCGACCTAAAATTATTTGCCGACTCCTGCTATAGAGGATAGTGTATATCTGGTTCACTCATAACTTCAAAATCTTAATATGACAAATGAGCTATTGTTTGAAGGCTCTTGGTCGTCTGCTGGTTATAGGCTATATGACATCACGTTAAAATCCTAAAGCGCCCTCCAGGAGATATCAAAAGTAAGAAAGATAAAAAGATATAAAAATTATCTTAACGGTGTCATCATCATGTCGAAATATAGTTTTTAAAGAATAGATCAAAGCAGTATTATTAATATCGTATTATATCTAAGGGTATGTGCCCACCTCAGCGCGATCCAAATGCGCGCGGCGTCTTGCCAGCGTGCGCTGCATCTCGTGCATCATGCAGTGCAGAGTTCCGCGCGCGCCACCGCTGCCGCCTGATGATGATGAGCCGCCCGAGTGCTCGCCACCCGGCGGGGACGCCGCCTCGGTGGCGCCGCTCGCGGGGATTACGGCGGCCTGGAATATGAGAAAATTCTGAATAATTTATTACTTTCTAGACCCGCCAATAAAAAGGGGTTACAATTAGTATCTGTCTGTCTATTTCGTTATTAGTTATTTACCCTTTTGTTTGGTGTGCACTCATATATGTTTTTTTACCACGGAAAAAAAGATTTTATTCAATAGTTCAATAAAACTGTATTGTATGGATAAATAATGACAAGGGTTTCGAATAAAAAGGGGCATTTCTGAATAAATAGGGGTTTTTCTAAATAAAGACGTAGTCTTACCCGCTGCTCGCTCTACAGTCTCGCCTGCTGTAGCGTGCGTAATCGGCGGGCTGGTACTTTGTGTTTCATTCAAATGGGTGTATCCGAAAAGGGGGCTTTTCTGATTAAAAGATTTTTAAACAGTAGTGATTTAGCCTTACCCGCTGCTGCCTCTTCAGTCTAGCCTGTTGCAGCTGTGCGGCGAAGCCCGATTCTGCGGCGGGCTGCGGGGGTGGAGGCGGTGGGGGCGGTCCGGCCGCGGGGGCAGGTGTAGGGGTAGGGGCGGGGGCGGCCGCACCAGGGGGCGGCGGCGGGGGCGGAGGCGCGGGAGCTGGTGTGGGCGCGGCTGGCGGTTGCTGTTGCTGGAATAATGAGAGTTTTTGTTAGAAAATGTCCATAAAGAGAAATGTCAATGTGAAAATCTTTTGTTTTTTAGTTTTAATACTCTTGTTTTTTTCTTTCGTCATAATATCTTGTGGTGTAATGGTCAAAAAAGGCCGGAACTGATTTGACTCATTTAGTCTTAAAATATTCAGGTAAAGTAGTGAGAAAATACGAAATCACTGCGCCTATATCAAATCAATAATTGTTATTCAGTTATTTTTTTTACAAAATTCTTTCTGAATGTGAATATAATCTCACTTATTCAGATTTACCCCATATACCGACATAATAATATATGAATTACCCCACTTTTTGGCGGTATAATTCAAATTAGCATTTATTCAGAAAAAACCCACCCTACATAATAATGAATTATATTTACCATTGGTGGCGGCTGCGGAGCGGCAGGCGGTGTAGGCGGAGCAACAGGGCCCTAAAGTAAGGCAGACCGCACATTAGAAACACGACAGTTTTTAGGGCCGGGATACAAAAACACGGCACGACGTCGTACGACGCCGTACGGCGCCGTGCCGTGGGTTTTTTACGACGCGCGTCCGCACAGCGCCGTACGACGCCGTACGACGTCGTGCCGTGTTTTTGTGTCCCGGCCCTTAGACAATCTTGTTTCACATAGACGAGTCAGCTTTAAGATTAAGAGGGCGACTAACCCAAAAAATCAAACATCGTCCTTATCTCTTCACACTCACGCCCGTCTTTCATATGCCAGGTGAAAAAGGACGACGCGGATTCATCGCCTAATTAGTTTTTTCTCAATAACTCGATAAATATACAACATTTTAAAAATCCGCTAGGTCGGTTTCTCAATGATAGAATTTTATACAATGTGTTAAAATATTAACTTAGTTCAATGCACAATTATGGCAATAAATGAAAAATTCGTGAAAATTAGATGCATCTTTGTATTTTTTTTCTATCGAGAAAATTTTCAGATATCGTGTTTTTGCTCAGATTGAATTCTTGGAAATATAATGTAGTATCTAATTTTAGAAAATAAAACAATTCGGGACTTACAGTCAAAACCGTTTATAGCGACATCGTTTAGAACAACATACCTGTTAAATTGACCAAAATTAAAGGTCCCGGCTGAATGCTATATGACCACCTGTCACTGGTTATTACAACTATCAATTTTTACGACTAAATGTGAGTAGTCCCTTCGATGTCGTTATAACAGATTCTGACTGTATTTTCAAGTATAAAAATGAATTATAAAATCGAACATTTTGGGTTAGTCGCCCCCCTTAAAGAGAAACAGTTGTGTCTAACACGCAGCGCATACCAAGACGAAACTGTTTTGTCTACGACGGCGCAACGCATACATCAGACCTGGGCTTCAAATAACGTTATTTTTTCATAACGTTACTGCTTTAAGGGCATAGATAACGTTATGAAAATTTACCCGATATTAAAAATAACGTTAAAAATTGATAATAATAACGGTTAATGTTATAAAGTTTTTTAGGATTTATAACGGTAAATAGATGTTCTTTGATAACGTTATAGTCCGTCAAGAATGTCATGACAGGCGGGAAAATTTTCTAAACGTAATCACGCTTATAAGGTATATTTTTTCTTTGTATTATCACACAAATCTCGCAAAAAAAGTGGGCTGCGAGTGAGATTTAGTGCACCGTGCACGATCGCAGACCTCATACCAGAAAATAACGTTATATTTACCGTTATTATCATAACGATATTTGTTCGTATAAACATAACGAAAAAATAACGTTATAATAGTAACGGTAAATATAACGTTATTTTACTAAATATCGTTAAAAAAATAACGTTATCTGGCTACCATTATGAAAATAACGGTACGTAACGATATTTTTTCTGTTATTCGATAACGTTATGAATCCCTGCATCAGACTAGGTACACCGCTAGACAGTTTTGTCGTTGATGTGCGCGCTCGCATACACTTCAAAGGAAATCCGACAGTCGTTAGTCAGACTTGTCGCCGTGCAGTTCTTGTACGCATTAGACAACTTTGTCTATGTTTCAAATGTTTAGTACTTTTATTATGCGATAGTGTCTAAAAACTGTCGTGTCTCTAATATGCGGTGGCACTAACATGATATAATATGTATTGTTATTGTTTCTTATTATTTTAATAAATAAGATTTTTTTAAATCACGATTTTAGTGCCTGATTTAATCAGGACCATCTTATAATGACGAGTAAGCAAAAAATATATGTATACCTATTATTTTAATTTACAAGATACAAGGTTTGTTTAAATTACAGGGGAAAAAATGAGTAATTGCTCTTATGTTATAAAATGTAAGTTATCTAGTTCATCACATGTACGTCTTCAAATATCATTTTGTCTCAACTTTTATCCGCCGGTTTTACCTCATGTCTTCAAATATTATTTAGATTCAACTATTTTCCGTCGGTTTTAAACAAGGCCGTCATACTCACATTGGGCGCGGGTAGGTTCTGGTGTGGCGGCACGGGCGGCGGCGCCGGCGCAGACAGCGTCATGTTTGGAGGCATCGGCGCGCTGAAACATTATTATAACAATCAATACTAAGTTAAGATAATGGACGTTAAAATTTTAAAACATCTACCCAAGAGACAGACAGACAAACATATTATAACCAGGGCTTCAAATAACGTTATTTTTTCATAACGTTACTGCTTCAAGGGCATAGATAACGTTATGAAAATTTACCCGATATTAAAAATAACGTTAAAAATTGATATTAATAACGGTTAATGTTATAACGTTATATAGGATTTATAACGGTAAATATATGTTCTTTGATAACGTTATAGTCAGTCAAGAAAGTCATGACAGGCGGGAAAATTTTCTAAACGTAATCACGCTTATAAGGTGTATTTTTTCTTTGTATTTTCATACAAATCTCGCAAAAAAAGAGGGCTGCGAGTGAGATTTAGTGCACCGTGCACGATCGCATACCTGATACCAGAAAATAACGTTATATTTACCGTTATTATCATAATCATATTTTTTCGTTTATACATAACGAAAAAATATCGTTACAATAATAACGGTAAATATAACGTTATCTTACTAAATATCGTTAAAAAAATAACGTTATCTGGCTACCATTATGAAAATAACGGTACGTAACGATATTTTTTCTGTTATTCGATAACGTTATGAAGCCCTAATTATAACACCCCACCTTTTAAAATATGGGGGCAAAAAAAGTGAATAGTCAAGGCCCAGTGCCAATGAGTAATGACGCATAGGCCTTATAATAATTTACAGTTGTGTTAATACATACATTCAAATGGAATAACTTAGTATAAAACCGTATAGCTTAAGTAAATAAGGAGCTGTTGTAAATATAATTTAATTTGGATAAGCTATCCCATTCAAATCATAGTTCATTTGCATATAACTAGTACTAGCGACCCGCCCCGGCGTCGCACGGGTATAAAATATATAGCCACTGAAAAAATGATTAAAATGGATAGCCTATGATCCTTCACGTGGTCTACTTCTTATCTGTGTCAAATAACATAAAAATTGCTCCAGTAAAGTTAGATGCTAAAGTTATTAATAATATTTTTTATGATACAAATACAGTAGTTCGCGAGATAAGCCCTTTCAAATAATCTCCCCCGTTTCTTTCACATTCTCCTATTAGTCTTAGCGTGATAAAATATTGCCTATAGACTTCCTCAATAAATGGGCTATCTAACACTGAAATAATTTTTCAAATCGGACCAGTAGTTCCTGAGATTAGCGCGTTCAAGTTAGCCCTTTTAAATAATTTTCCCCGTTTCTTTCACATTCTCCTATTAGTCTTTGCGTGATAAAATATAGCCTATAACCTTCCTCGATAAATGGGCTATCTAACACTGAAAGAATCATCAAAATCCGTTGCGTAGTTTTAAAGATTAAAGGGAACAAAGGGACATGAGGGAAAAAAAGCGACTTTGTTTTATAATAAGTATAGACTATAGAGTATAGATGAAGGATGCAAGCTCCTTCATACTAGTTATAAACGAATACGCCAATCTATATAAAACAGAAATTCCCATAAAACGTTAGTTGGAGGTATTGGTACACCATACAGATATCATTGATAGGGTGACGCGACACTAACCTGCTGGTGCGATGGTGTCCCGGGTGCGACGCCGGCGGGTGCGGCGCGTGCGGCAGCGTATGCACGCCGTGCGGCGGCGGCGCAGGCGGCGCGGGCGCGGGGGCGGGTTGCTGATGATGAAATAATTATTGGTGTAAATTATGAAAAGTAGCGGTCCGAGACTATCACCTTCAGGTACACCTCTGGACTAAGTATGTACTATAAAACGTAGTGGTCGTATGATATGGTCTTGCGGTATACCTCTTAGGTTTTATTAATCAAGATTCTATCGCAAATTTTTTTAAATGTTTAACTGAAATTAACTACTTCTGTGTTGGTACCCCATTTAGACAAAATCAAAGGCTTTAGACTTTTCGTAGTATTTTAGCGTCCCCTTAATTATCTATACTCCTTTATTGTAATCTTGCAATAGGCTCTTTCTACCTAAGTTTCAAAGTGTAATTTCATGTTGCTGTTGAAGACGATGGAGATGTCCTGTGACCTGGCGGTGATGAATTGGCGCGTGGTACTGCACAGGTTGATGCGCCGGCTGATACACAGGCTGGTGCGCAGATTGTTGCTTTTGAGAAAGACATTGGTGATGTGGTACCTGGTGATGATGATGCGGCGCGTGATACTGCGCCGGTTGATGCGCAGGCTGATGCGCAGGCTGGTGCGCTGGTTGATGCACAGGTTGAAGCGCAGGTTGATGCGCAGGTTGAAGCGCGGGTTGATGCGCTGGTTGATGAGCAGGCTGATGTGCCGGCTGATGCTGCTGGTACTGGTGGGGAGCGTGGTACTGAGGCTGTTGGAGCATGGCCGCATCCTCACGTGTCATCGTTCTGAAAGTTTATAGAATTATAATAAAAGCAAAAGCGATTAGATCAAAGACAGGCGAAAGAGAAAAAGAATAAGCCAATTGGAAAGTTCTGTTCTGACAGAAAAACTAAAAAAAAAGAATAATATTGTTTCCAGTAGTAAGAGAGGTAAAAGATCTATTAGTATTGAAGTTTCTGTAGATGGAGATATTCACACAGAAGATTTCATGTCAATAGAACCACTTGCGCTTACCACAGTTATGTCTTATTCAGAAATCACAATACTTAATTTAACTCATACTCATTTGCAAATGGGACATGAAAGGGAAATGTAAAAATTTTACCCCCATATTATGCAATAATTACTATGAATGTATCTTGGGCTAAAAAGATTTACCCACCTATAACCCATATCTTCATCGTAATGCGTGTTGTTGTGTCCGTTGTAGGGCACAGGCGGGTTGGGAGGCTGCGGCGGTGGCGGCGCAGTGTTGTTCACAGTCTTGTTCGCTAGGATCTGAAATTGGAGGTCTTACGTTAGACATCGCTGAAGAATTATAGTTAGATGGCGAATTGGCGATTATCGTTTCTGGTTCTTTGATTGAAGCACATTGCTTTTGCGTTTATAGGTGCATGCTTTTCGTATGCAAGTGAAGTAAATACAGGTCAATACATGAAGTTCTCGTTTTCTGTCATGCCATGCTTAGTTACACCTTAGTTTGTCTCCAATGCATGCATCTTGCTTGAATCGCATTCTGCACTGTTTATTGTTTAACAACCTTTGAAAGTTTTTTTTCTTGTTTGAGATTTAAGTCCAATTTTATCAACGATAGTATCACGTTTCCTCTTTCATTTTTCATATTAATGAAAGAGAAGATACATATAACATTTTAATAAGCTGTTAACACTAACAGGCGTTGGTGAAATTGGGGAGCTTAACTTTGTTCTCAAATCAAATCAAATAATTTATACATATATTGTCGTTTTGAAAATTAATGTTATCCTCTCCTACCTCGAGTGTATGCATCATGGCTCTCGCGAAGCTATCAGCATCCTCTCTGCATGAGAAGTTGAGGCCGTACACATGTCGCGCGTCCCTCCACTGATGGAAGGTCGCCGTCGCCTGGTTGTATTTCAGCCCACGGACTATACCACAGTTGATAACCACCTGAAAGAATTACAGGCCAAGATTGAGGGTAGAATAAAAAAAACATCCTAGATGACACAGAAATTCGTTTATAGCGCGGAAACCGTACATTTTTCCGGCATAAAATGAAGAATATTATGTCCTTTCCCTGGACTTCAGTTTGAGTCCCGAGAAAGGACATAGTCTACTTTTTACAAATACCAAATCTCATCAAAAACCGTTCAGCGGTTAAGGCAAGAAGAGGTAACAGAAAGACAGACAGACTCACTTTTGCAATAATTATATTAGTATGGATTCTAGACAACACCTCTACTCCAAGAACTCAGAATATTGAAGTGAGCAAGGTCCTCGCGTCGTTGCGAGGTGAATCGCTTGCTCAACTTTCTTGTTTTGAAAGTGCGACGGAGAAAATATCCACAGCCGAACATATAACCTCCTCGTTTTTTGGAAGTCGGTTAAAAATGATAAAATAGCACACTCGATATTCCAGTTGAATTCTTTTTAATATCATGACAAAATCTATCAAAAAGTCAAAGAATCATAAATTATAGAGTCGTACAAAATAGTATAAAAAGGTTTTTATAAAAGAAATTAGCTATGTACACTCGTCACTACATCACCCCCCTCCAGAGACCGTCAAGGGCGATAATAGTCAGTAAAGACACGACGGCCTGACCTCGTCCTTTTGACGATATTCTCATCGGCAGAAGGCAAATCATGGCTATCCGCATTTGGAGTGCTATGGAGAGTGTTCGTTTTGGGTAGTGACTGTAGTGAGTTTTGGCGCATGTTAGTGTTAGATGTGGACTGAGTGTTGTTAGGGTCACATAACATAAAGGCCGGCTTGATCCGGTCAATTGATATGATTACCTGCTTACCATTTACTAAAATTTTGAAAACTTTGTCCCCTCTTTCCACGACCTTATGCGGGCCAGAGTATGCTGGCTTTAAACCACCGCCAGTACAGTCCCTCAAGAAAATATGAGTTGAGGAAGATAAATCCTTATGAATAAAAGTTTTGAATTTACTGTTGTGCCTAGCCGCAGGTGATGGACGAAGTTTCCTGACGATACTTCGAAGTTTTGACAAGTACTCCGTCATATCGCCAGTCTCATCAGCCTGAGGGTCAAAGAACTCACCCGGAAGCCGTATCGGTTGACCGTACACCAGTTCGGCTGCTGAAGCCTGAGCATCCTCCTTGAAAGAACCGCGAATGCCTAACAGTACTAGTGGGAGAGATTCCACCCAACTGTCATTTGCATGGCATATGATTGCGGCTATGAGTTGACGGTGAAATCTCTCCACCAGTCCATTGCAGGCAGGATGGTATGCAGTGGTTCTGCGGTTTTGAAAGCCAGCGATCGTAGATAAGCTCTTAAATAATACCGATTCGAACTGCCTACCTCTATCAGTAACGATATCAGATGGGCAGCCGAATCGAGCGATCCAACCACTAAGTAGGGCCTTTGCCACCGTTTCTGCAGTTATGTCAGCAAGCGGTATTGCCTCAGGCCATCGCGTAAAACGGTCGACGGCAGTGAGACAATAGCGGAAACCTTGGCACAGTGGCAAAGGACCCACGAGATCAATATGAATAAAAGCAAATCTCGATGAGGGCAGTTTAAAGTTACCCACCGGAGAGTACACATGCCTAGTGATCTTCGATCGCTGACAAGCCGAACATGATCGAACCCACTCGCCTTCCGAATACTAGGCCAAACATATCGCTCGGAAACTAGTCTTATGGAAGCCTTTGCCCCTGGGTGACTAAGAGAATGCAGGCTGTTGAAAATAGCTTTGCGTAACTCTTGTGGCACATAAGGTCTAGGCGTAGCGGTGCTAATGTCACAGTGGAGCTGGCTACCCGAACCTGGGATCTTAAGACGCTGTAAGCGTAGTGAGGTAGCGTCATCTAAAAGATGCTTCAGTTCGGGGTCTTCAACCTGAGCAGCTGCGATTATTTCAGCGGACACAGGCTGAGAAATCTCCTCTACACGTGAAAGAGTATCCGCCACAACATTATCCTTTCTGGATATATGCCAGATATCTGTGGTAAATTGAGCGATCAGATCTAGGTGCCTGAAGTACTGCCTTCTTTCCACAGTTTTCAAACAGTTTTGGGGAACAGTTTTCTTTCCGGTTTCGAAAGGCGAATGGCAGTGGCTTGTTATCTGTATAGACCACAAAGTCACGTCCCTCGACCATATGCCTAAAGTATTTTACGCTCTCGTATATTGCCAGCAGCTCTCGGTCATATGGTGAGTATTTTTTTTGGGTTGGACTTAGCTTGTGTGAGAAGAAGGCGAGGGGTTGCCAGGCATCCCCATCGTGTTGCTGAAGGACTATAGCGTTGTCGGATGCGTCCGTCACCAACGACAGTTTGGCATCGCACCGGGGATGGGCCAGCAAGGCGGCCTGACATAGACCTTCTTTGCAAGCCTCAAAGGCCTTTGATGCTTCGCCTGTTATGTCCACTGGATGGGAACTCTTGACCGAATCCGTAAGCAACTCGTTAAGTGGAGCTTGGTGCTGGGCAGCTTTGGGAATGAAGCGCCTGTAAAAGTTTATCATTCCCAAAAACCTGCGTAACTCCCTTACAGTCTTCGGCTTTGGGAAGTTTTTAATAGCCTCTACTTTTTCTGGAAGAGGGGTAGCTCCTGCGCCCGAGATTTGGTATCCTAAAAATTTTACCTCCGTAACTCCAAAAACATACTTGGAAACGTTTATGACCTTGCCATATTCACGTAACCTACCAAAAAGTTGACGGAGGTGCTCTTCGTGAGTCACTTTTTGGTCCTTCGAGAACACCAAAAAGTCATCCAAGTACGCGTACGTGAAATCGAGTCCCCGCAGCATCTCGTCCACGAAACGCTGAAACGTCTGAGCGGCGTTACGAAGCCCGAACATCATGTACGGAATTCGTATAATTATCTGCTTTTTACTTTGTCCTTGACATGTGTCCCAATTCTTCTATCTTAAGATAAATTGTGACCTACTTTGAAAGCTTTAAGTTGTGAAGAACACATCAAATATATTTCAGTAAATGATAGTTAAGCTAACATTTCGTTTGCGCTTAATATTTGCATTTCATGCTAGTTTTATCAGAAGCCTTTGAATGTCTTGATCTACATATAGCTAAACATCTTCAGTCCCGGATTGGAACCTGATTCACAATGCGTAATTCGGTTCTTTCGAACAGCCACAAACGCTTGCCAACTAACTAAGCGTTAACTAATCATCCGGCGAGAAGTTTCAGAATCTGATTTGAAATTGAATCGTAAATAACACGAAGGTCTGTTATAGCTCGTCAAATTTTCTTACAGAATATATATTTTAATTACTTTTAAGGGGGCAAATGAGTAAACGGGTCACCTGATGGAAAGCAACTTCCGTCGCCCATGGACACTCGCAGCATCAGAAGAGCTGCAGGTGCGTTGCCGGCCTTTTAAGAGGGAATAGGGTAATAGGGGAGGGCAGGGATTGGAAGGGAAGGGAATATATAGGGCAGGGGATTGGGCCTCCGGTAAACTCACTCACTCAGCGAAACACAGCGCAAGCGCTGTTTCACGCCGGTTTTCTGTGAGAACGTGGTATTTCTCCGGTCGAGCCGGCCCATTCGTGCTGAAGCATGGCTCTCCCACGTATATTATACCATACTTCATCCATAATTCTAAGGATCGTAAGTTCTAAATTCCAAATTTAGATCATTACCTCATGGTCGTTCAGCTTTCTCCCCACCACCCTGAAGGTGTTATGCTGCGTGTGATGGTAGATGTGAACCTTGGACAGGCCGGAGCTGGTACCAGATGGCACCCATCTCTTGAGCCCGTCGTCGTAAACCATGACGGAGGCTCGCGCGCTGCTTATCGACTGCTCGCTGTGGACAAATAGGGATGATAGAACTTGATATTTTTGTATTAAATACTGGAGTTACTTAGGGCAGTAGTGTTTCCTAATATTTTTACCCAAGTGATCTATGAAAAACACAGATTGTTGTATCACACATAAACCCTAAGAGAAACTCATAGGGCGTGGCTTGGGTCATCGAGGAAACATAGAACTATATACAACTTGCTAAATTAAAAGAAATAATAAAAAATTAGAGGTTGCTCTTGCTGTCTTTGTTGTGATTTTGTTAGCTATCCACTGCGTTTTTATTAGTAGATCTAGATGGGTTTTGATTTTTAACAGGCCTACTAGAACTGAGAGTACGGCCTCCGGCTGCCGCTATCAAATTGCTTTTTGTATACTAACTTTTTTTATTTTTTTTCGTTTCTCTGGTCATTAGAATGAATCTTCAGTATGGATGCGATCAAGATAACATTTAATTTACGAAATGGACACATCCCACAACATCGCAAAATCCATTTCTCAACCCAATTGTTGCTATCAAGGCATTCGTAGGCAGACGTGGGTAGACTATCATACGGGCATTACTTAACATACCACCATAAACAAAGAAAAAGTGGGCGATATACACCTTAAAGGTTAACACGTAGGTTTGATTGAAAGTTACGGTTCACTTTTCTATGATGTCATTTTTATCTTAAAGTAATTCGTTAAGTTGAAACATTTAGGATTTGTACATAATGGAAATAATGTTATTGATATAGACTTAGAATAGTAATGGACCTAATATTGGTCCTTGTGCAACCCCTGAGTTATTACTTTTTTAGAGAAAGGAGAATGCCCAAGGTCGGTACCATTAATTCTCATGCGCTTAGATGAAAATAATACAGTAATTATTTTTAGATTTTTTACGTGATTACACGCCCGGAATCCAATTTTTAAACCCGGGATTTAAATTAAAAAATAAAAGTTACTTAACAACTCCACATTAGGTTAGTGATGTAGTGCATTATTAGAAATGCATCAAATTGTAACAATATCGATTCATTCGACTCAAGCAATAATTGCAATCGTAATTCCAATTTTTATAAATATTACTTGCTTTAATAACAATTTCCGAATGATAATATAATTTATTGATATCATGTATTAGCTTCTCTATATTATGTATGTTAAAATATAATAGTAAATGAAGCTAATCCATTACACTTAATCGATTCTGTGCTGCTATTAAATATAAAATCGATTTTTTTCATAGACTTCGATTTATCGACTGGCACTAACTGTCATCGCATTTTTTCTGACATCTGTCATTCCGACATTTGCATATACGTATTACGTAATGTCTGTATTTTTATTTTTTGTGGAACTTATTTTTCAGACAATAATAATAAGCAGAACTCGTTTCTATTTGTAAATAAGCTTGTTTATATTTTGTGAACTTATACTCAACTGTTCTTTTGCAAGAAATTCGAGTCGTTTTGTCTACTCCAATGTTTATGGATAACTCCTATTCATAACTCAGGTAAGGCGTAAGCAGACCTAAGTATTTTATTTTCTGAATAAGTATATAAAAGTCAAAGAAGTGCCTTCTTCTATATATTTCCTGACAAATGAAATATTTTAAACTATCACCTAAAAATATAACAACAGCAA
Source organism: Lysandra bellargus (assembly GCA_905333045.1). NCBI lineage: Eukaryota > Metazoa > Arthropoda > Insecta > Lepidoptera > Lycaenidae > Lysandra > Lysandra bellargus. The sequence goes on from HG995329.1 coordinate 2,705,453, forward strand.
AAACATTAAAGGCATAAAGGACTTAAAGTCTTTGATTTCACAAGTAGGTACTTGATGTTCTAGCAGTGAAACCACATATTTAGAGTATAGCTCTTACTTCTATGAATATATTATTACAAACACTATTAATTCTTTGTTTTATTACAGCTAACTTCAGAGTCTGTGCTCTGTTCAGTGTTTAACACTGCTTCAAGAATCAAGACAGAGCAATCCCAACCAGTGAAGGAAGTTTAAGATTATGTTTTCCTTGTGACTTGTCTATTGTATATAAATACTACAAGAACACATACTGTAAGACAAGATCAACATATAAGTGAAACATTATAGCCGCTGAACTTGGTAGTTATTTTTGTTTATATTATGTATTAAATTATATCTTATTAATATTTTTAATTTTCAATCTCCAATATATTATGATACTGGTGGTAGTGTTTTTATTATTATGTCCTAATAAAAATAGTTTCACAAATAATTTCATAAAATATTTTATTTATTGTCTTTATTATTTGTAAGATTTAACATAGGTACTTTAAATATATTATATTACATATCACTTTTTAGTCCTGCTTGCTGGAGGTCAGCTACAAGGAAGTACAATGTCATGACGAGCAAGACTCCAATCGCCCCGGTCTATCAAGAGATCTCACCCAAAAATTATCTCTTCTGTGTACTAACGAGCTGCAAGTACATCTAATCACTGTATATATTTTGTTAATTGTTTTGAAATGGACGTTTACTGGTACCTTTATGTATGAAACTGGTTTTAGTATCACCGGACCATTGGTACGGATCGCTCCACTTAAAGGAACCTAAAGGAACAGTTATATACTCAATTATAAATTCTATGTTCCACCATGTTGTATGATTTAGATGAGTTTTTGCAGGAGTATGATGAATGATTTAAATATGTATTTTTCTTTTATGTAAATAAAAATGAATCTTATTTAAATGTTTGTGTGATCATGTTCACATTTTGCAGTTCTTACATAATAATTATGTTCCATAATATGTACTGCAATATGTGAATTACATACTGAAATATGTGTATTAATTCATACACTACACGCTTAATTTACATGTAATATTATAGTAAATAAGTAAGAGTAGAATTAAGCTCTTTGTGTTTGCCCTTTTTTTCTTTAGTTTATAAATTATAATACAACTCTGTTCTTTGTTAAGGTGGTTCGTTTTCCATAGTAAGTATTTTTCCATTTACGGGCGAATGGAGCATAACCTTAAACTGAAATTATATCATTTGGCATTTAATATGATGTTTATTTGCGGCAAATTATATTAACTAGCTAAAAATAGTATAATAAGAGCATAAATCAGTCAAAAATTTAGTACAATTTTGTTAATGTGTGAGTGTACACCGACAGTATCGTATGCTAAGTTACAAGTTTAGTTGTGTGTGCGGCTACGTTGCCAGGTCGCTGTGCCGGTCCCGTGAAATGAAATAGTTTATTGAATCAAGTTAATGTTCATGTTTTAAATGAAACCGAGCCGCTGGAAGTTTGTTGTATATAATATTTGTTATTGTTGTGACACTGTTTGGATGAAATAAAAATATTTTACATTGTTTGTTTTATTTTTGACTCCAGTCACCAGCATGAGCGGCCATCGAGATAGATAGTATGCGTGTATGTGCGTGTGCGAGTGTGTGTGATCGGCGGGTGCGTGTGATGTGGCCTGTGGGTGTGCGTATGATGTGCGCGTGCAGGTGCGTGTGATGTGCGTGTGCGTCACGTGTGCATGTCTCGGGCAAACTATTCGACTTCAAGTTAACTGAGCGTCGTTGCTGGCTCGGCCTTACCGCGCGAGGCAGCTTCGAAGCTGCCTCGCACGGCATGCGTACCGCGGCAAATGTCCGAGGCTGCTTCGCAAGGCGGCTCGCTTGGTCAGTACCCGGCTATTGGGTTAATGTGTCCATTGTGAAAAGTATTGTGACTAAAATGTTACTTACATTTTTGCTTAAATTGCTTATGAGAATGTATTCAATAATAATAATAATAAATACCCCTAGAACTATAATAAACCCCTATTACTAATTTATAAGCGCCTTACTCTGTTTTTAGAGCAATAACGTTCGCTCGTCTATGACTTGTCAATAAAATAGGTGCTTTGAAGATTTTGAGGTTATTTTCGATTATATCAAATTACTCTAAAACCGGTTTTATTTACAAAGAATTTTTTATAGGAGCTAAAATGATAATCATAGACTTTAAAAAACCAAGTTTCGTAATTACGCAAAATGGTACAGAGTACCATAGAGTTATGATCATTCTCCTTTGCTTTGATTTTATCTACTAGGCTTTTTTAGTACTAGCTACATAGGCTTTTAAGTATCCTCTTTGCCTCTCTCTATCTCTTTCAAAAAGATAGAGAAAGATATATTCGTGACGCTGATGATCGTTGGCTAACGTCTGAGTTACCAACGCGACCTTAAGCGGCCCACGTCAAAGTAGGGGTGTCAACTTTTTCTTAAAGTAATTAAGGGGTCAATTATGACGAACATACGACACAACACTCAGTAGGTCAATTACTAATTTGTTATCCATACTAATATTATTATGTGTGTCCGTCTGTCTATTACCTCTTCACGCATAAACTGCTTGACGGATTTGGTTGAAATTTGGTATGAAGATACTTTGAATCCCGGGAAAGGATATGGGATACTTTTTATCCCCGAAAAATGTGCGATTCCCGCGCGCGACAATTGAATTTTGGCGCAACGATGTTTCGAGTGTCATCTAGTACTTTTATAAGTGGCAACCCTAATCGTTACGCAAGTGGAGCGACTGCAGTGAAAGTCAGGGCTGTCGGATGACTTAACAAAAACACTGAGGTCAGAGAAAGGGACGCAGTAGCTCTAAAAGGGTTAATGCTGGAGAAGTTAAAAAGTTTGATAGGACTGCTTATCCATACTAATATCCATACTAATATTATAATACGAAATATCTATCCGTCTGTCTGTCCTCTTCATGTCCAAATTGCAGAACCAATTTTTCTCAAATTTGGTATGATGATACTTTGAGTCCCGGGAAAGGACATAGGATACCATATTATCCAGGAAAATGTACGGTTCCCACGCGATAAACGAGTTTTGGCGCAACGGAATTGCGGGTAATAGATATGTTAATATATATAAGTATAGATAAAAGAATAAAATGTATGAATTAAGGCGAAATTACATTTGTATTCAGATAATAATTCCATTGGACAACACCAATATTAAGCCGTAATTTTTATGTTAAATTAATAATAAACCACCTTTTGAATTGTAAGGAAAGACTTATAATGTAAGGTAGTATTATATTTAAAGTATTGTCTCTTAATTATTTTATGAATATTATTAAGTTAAGATTTTGTTTAATTGTATTTAGATATAGAATATTATATTTAAGCAATAATAATTCTAGTACCAAACTTTGAAAAATGTGGGTACCAGAATTATTATTCAGTGTGGGTAGAATATCCATTCTGCCCAGTATAAAATAGCTAGCGAACCTAGTACGGCTCTCAATCTGGCCGACAGTGTTTAAGGTGATGTACCTATTTGTTTGTTATAAAGATTTTAGTAATAAGTAACTTGGTAATTATTGTAATTTATATAAAGAAGATTTTGTACAAGCCTATGGTTTATTTTTGCTAGATGATTTATAATTGCTTGATATTATGTTGTTTTACAATATAAAGTTATAAGTTCTGTGTTATTCCTGAGTTGTATCTTATTAATATAATATACTGAAAGTATAATATACTGAAAGCTAGATTACGTAAATTACGTAATAATTTGTTATACAATTTGAAAATAATTATATCTACCGACCCTTACTTGTTAAGGTTGTTTTAATAAATATCTTTATTGTCTTACAGTTTATTTTCTTTTAACCACAGATACCTTGCTACAGCTGCTTGGGCATAATTTTAGTATTATCATAGTAACATCAAATTGTTTCAAAATATCTTAGATCTATATATACACCAACCTAACACGGGCGTCATCTAGTAACTAATAAGTAATATCCATACTAACATTATAATACGAAAGTATGCATATCTGTCTATCTGTCTGTCTGTCTGTCCTCTTCGTGTCCAAATTGCAGAGCCGATTTTTCTGAAATTTGGTATGGAGATACTTTGAGTCCCGGGAAAGGACATAGGATACTTTTCACCCTGGTAAAATGTACAGTTCCCGCGCGATAAACAAATTTGTTGCGGGCGTTATATATGTACATACATATTTTTAAACACGAAAATGTGCCTGTCTGCCACCAAAGAAACTATTCCTTTCAACGCGGTGAGCGACCGCGACCGACAAAAATTCAAATAAAATGCCACTTTATGAACTATAGGTCATAGGTTTAACTTTCTACCGACATTGGTCTAGCGATTGCCGCCGCTGCTTTGTAGTGGTGTACAGCAAAATGAAACCTATAGCCCAGGTCATAAAGTGCCATTTTGTTTGAATTTTTAACCGACTTCAAAAAAGGAGGTTATCAATTCGAGGCGTATGTATGTAATATTACCAGAACTGCCCAGTTTTTGTATATGTTAATATATAACAGCTTCTGAACAAATGTGCCAAATTTCAAAAGTGTATATGTGTTTTTACGTTTGTGCACGCATATCTCCGGAACGACAAGTCCGATTTTAGTGATTGTTTTTTTATTGTACTAGGTATTGTTCAACTTAGGGAATACTGCAAGTTTCATCAAAATCGGTTCAGTAGTTTTTGAGACAGGGAATTTTAATTCTTAATTACGTACAAGAATTTGAAGTCGGTTTTATCTTTTTAAAATACTATTATTGTCGGTCGCGTATACCTTTACCATTTTTCCTTTCAAGTTGCATTGTTCACTTCTCTGACGTATACGATCCGTTTTTTAGGTATCATTGTTTGAATTCTAGGAATCCTTAGGACATAGTACTTAGTACTGCTATAATATTATTATTGAAACCTGATTACCAGACTGGTTATACTAATAAATGAGAAAGTCTGTCTGTCTGTAACGCCTAAACTGCTGAACAAATTTGTTGAAATTGGAGATATACTCCGTTGCTGCTGAAATTCGTTTATCGCAAAGAACCGTACATTTTTCCCGGATAATAAAAATCCTATGTCCTTTCCCGGGACTCAAAGTATCTCCATACTAATTTCCAGCAAAATCGGTTGAGCGGTTTAAGCGTGAACAGGTAACAGACAGACAGACACACTTTCGCATTTATATTATTAAAGTATGGATGCGAAATGTCTTTGTCCGTCTTTTGTCTGCTGTTCTTTTCTGGGACTTAAAATCGGTTCAGCGGTTTAGGCATTACGAGATAACAGACATACATTAGTATGGACTAGACATTCTCGCAACTACAACAATAGCAATTCCGAAGGGCACTTTTTGCTTGTATACTGTACAGTTATACAGGTGTATACTAAGTATGTGCATACAGGTTACTGGGTCTACTTGCTACTAGTAGGTCGGTTATGGTGCAACTTACTAACCTAGGAACACCATTAATAATAATTAAATAATCGGCCAAGTGCGAGGCGGCTCGCGCGCGAAGGGTTCCGTACCATTATAGAACAAAATCAGGCCAAAAATTGTGTTTTTTGTATGGAAGCCGCTCTTAATTTTTTATTTTATTTTAATATTATTATTAAATATTAAAGAAGACAGATAACTAAGGACTTCGGTAAAATCAAGTACCTACCTGTTGCCGTTATTGATATAGAGCAAAAAAAGCCAAAAAAATCACGTTTCTTGTATGGGAGCCCCCCTTAAATATTAATTTTCTTTTGTATTTAGTATTTGTTGTTACAGCGGCAACAGATATACATAATCTCTGAAAATTTCAACTCTCTAGCTATTACCGTTATTGAGTTACAGCCTGGAGACAGACGGACAGACAGACAGACAGACAGACAGACAGACATACGGACAGACGGACAGAAAACGAAGTCTTAGTAATAGGGTACCGTTTTTACCCTTTGGGTACGGAACCCTAAAAACGTGGACAGGGACGTAATACGAATTTCAAAATTCAATTCTAATTTCAAAATTCGAAATTCGATTTTTTTATTAGGGGGAAATTTTTGGGCGCCAAAATAAAGTACATTGTTCATATTATCATCAATTATCTGAACGTTATTTTTTATCCTTACATAAAAATGTACATGATGTGAATTGTAGTTTACTAAATAAACTGTTATTTCATAAAGCTGTTATTGATATCACGCGTAAATATTTTCATGTTTTCTAGAATAAATAATACGTAACTCCATTCATTAATACATACGTGATATATTATGACGTATTTGTGAATAGACGTATTCCTTCATTTCTAAGAAATATCCTTATCTCTTTTAAAAAAAACCACCCAAAAACCTTGCTCTAAAACCTTTCATTTTGTTTCTACATCACCCAAAGGTTGGCTGGAAAAAAATCCCTAAAGACATTAAAAGCCTGCCTCTGTACCTTGATGTGTGCAAGGAGTATAATAAAAAAACCTCAATAAAAAAACTGTCAACGAAAAAAAAGACAACTTACTTCGCCCAGTATTCCTCCCAATTCTTCTCCCTCGTGGAACCATATCCACGTGGCAGCGTTGCAGTCTTCCCTCCATTTCCGCCATTCCTGGCACCATGGGGTGGATTCCTTCCCGGTTCCGACCGGAAGGACTGGAAGGAGATCACCGAACCACGATCATCAGACTTCAGACTCGTTTGAGAACCCTGTCTTCTAAATTCTATAGTGGTTACTTGATCCCTTGCCTGTCTTCTGTTCTCAATCTCCTGGCTTTTATCTGGTCTTCCTGTATCCTTTGCACCATCTGTTCTACCATTCTGACCATTCAACTCTGATCTTCCGTCATACTCCTGTCTGCCATTAATCTGCCAATTCTGAGCGTTCTTCCTCTCTTCTTGACCATTAGTGCCATTAATCTGCCAATTCGGAGCGTTCTTTCTCTCTTCTTGACCATTATTGCCATTGCTATTTTGCCAATTATCTGGATTTCTCTGCACCCCATTATAACTCTGCCAATTCTCTGAGTTCCTCTGCATGCTTCTCCTATCCAAGCTATCAGGACCCCTGTCTTCTTTCTCATACTCGTTTCTTTGAAACCTCCTCATCCTCGGCGATTCCTTTACGCTCATGATGGACGGCATCCTGGACTCTTTCTCCTGATCAATCTCCTGTTCTATCTGCGTCTGGACGTGCGCCAGCATCTCTTCAAGGTCACCCAGGTCTGGGTTAATGTTGAGTTTGGATCGACGCATCTTGGTTTAAGATTTTGGACGATATCCGTCACAAGAAGGATTATAAATTGTGCCTTTTTTTACATAAAAATAGTCTGTTTTTAATCAACTTCCAAATAAGAAGGTAGTTTTATAGGGGTCAAGATTTGGACAATATTTTGCCAGGAGACGCTTATATTCTGTTCTGTTGTTTTTTACACACAAAACGCTATTTTTAACCAACCAAATAAGGAACTGTTTATCTGTTTGTTCTTTTTTACAAACAAAAAATCAGTTTTCAACCAACTTCCGAAAAAGGTGATATTATCATCTGGTTTTGCCGATCCCTTTTTGAAAAGTGATGTTTTGTGTCACTTTTGTTTTCGAATCCTTATCTTTACAGTGTCTATTTATAAACGAGCAAAAACACCTTATGATAAGGTTCGCAAATCCAAAGCGACCTGTTTTATGTCACACAACGAGCGTTTAAATCACCTGATGTCAACATCCACACTTATCAACACAAGTCCACTATAAAGTTTCAAGTCCTCACAGCACATCCATTGTTCACTTTAACAAAACACAAAATTCACATCGTTTTCGTCACAGTACGACATCACTGCACGCGCGTCAGCCACCAACTCACAACTGAGACTATCTATTAGTTACGACTGTTACAATAACCCTACACTTGCGAGCATAAAAAGTGCAGCGAAAAAGTTTTAATGACTTTTAAATTGTATTGTTCCTAATTGATAGCTTTAAAAACCAACAAAAAATACACAATATTCAAAATAATAGCCTATGATATGTCGGCATAATTACTTATATTACAGGAAACTTTTGATTTTACTAACAAGAAAATCTGTAACTTTTATCGTGCCAACAGTAAAACATACTCATTTTCCTTTATATTCAACACTAATAATAATTATTATTAATTATTAGTATTCATTACTTAAATATACTTAATTTGCTGTTTTAACTTTAAGCTTGTGAAATAATGTAGGCAAAAGAACAACGAATATTTAATGAACTTTCCACAAAATACTTTTTATGTAACACTTTATTATTCATTTAACCATTAAGTCAAACAATAAGCTTTTTAACTACACACTTATTTTAATTTGTCATTAGTTAATAATTGTCAGAGATGACTTTAAACTTAAGAATGTAACTGAGTAATGACCATTAGTTTCTAATGCGTTTTTACATATTAATTTTATATACTGATCTACAGGGTGTAACAAAAATAAGTGATAATACTTTAGGATGTGTACGTGTTCCTTGTAGAGAGTTCACTGTGAAAATAGCAGCCCCATATGCACAAAAGTGAAAAAAATTTTTGGTCTTTCAGCGCTGCTACTTTCACAGTGAACTCTCTACAAGGAACACGTACACACCCTAAAGTATTATCACTTATTTTTGTTACACCCTGATCACTATTATACTTAATGACTATTTTGCCAAAATGACTCATAGCGTAGGCTATGTTCGGAATTGAAGAAAAATATAAGAAATAGATGAAATATTTAACTGTTTTCCTTGGGATTAAAGCTAGCAAGAGCTCCTATATAATCATGGAAATCTTTGTAGCTTTACCGTTAAGCCGATATTATTATGTATTATATATAATATTCTCTCTTTTAAGGTACCACTTGTATAGAAGTCTAATACCTTGAAATATTTACGTAACCAATATGTAAACATTTTTGTTCGTGTGCCACTTTTCATGGTCTCAAGTGTATCGTTTATCATGTCACTGGGTTTGCGATAAAAATAGTTTTTGATCGATTGTGGTATTGAAATACTGTTTATCATTCGAAATGAAATGTTCATCATTTATCATTCGAAAACGCCGCATGCGGCTAAAGCCGCACGCCCCAAAGTCGTGTGGCCAATGGCCGCATGCGGCTGGTGGCTAAAATCGACCGTGCAAACGCTCAGTCGCAAGCGATCGCTTGCTGCAAATATATAGTTTGTCGGCACTAGTCACAGGCGATTTTTGTAGAATGTGTAAATGGGGTGGCGATTCGACTTGGACAGGCGATTCGACTGGTGACGTGCCGGGCGACTAAAATCGACCCGTTAGTCACCCGTGTAAATCGACCATTAGCGGTGCCGAATTGACCAATCACCATGCTCGAATAGCACGATTGGTCAATTCGGGCACCGCTAAGCTCATCTCCGCTCCGCTCCGCGTCAGTGGAAACGCGGCCTTATACACTTGCTAAAAAAAATATTAAAACATCTTTTGACTACTAGACGAGTGACGACCTAGCTGCTAAATTTCCTAGTATAAACCTTTCCTGGACTTCACGAATATTCCAAGACTAAAATAAGCCAAATCGTTTCAGCCGTTCTCGAGTTTTAGCGAGACTAACAAATTTTTAAATTCATTTTCATTTATGCCGAGTGTAACATATTTGATATTACATAACAAAGTATTAATTTATCACTTAAAGGTGTGTGTGTGTCTTTTAGTTCCTACATCTGTGTAGGAGACTCATACATCTGGTTCGCTGTGAAAGTAGCAGCGCCGAAAGAGCATAATTTTCAAAAGGTAAGCTGTCTGTGTGATAAGCAACTTTTTCAATATACCAGACAAAAACAATACGTATATAACATACATTCGAATAACACCATCCTACTGACGCAGTCGGTTAAAAAACTAGCGCAAACCGACAAAGTAAATGTCAGGGCAATTACAATAGAAATCCTACGCCGATTTTGGTGAGAGAAAGCGTAGATTATAGGTCATAATCTGTCTAGACGAGTAGCGAGTATAGAACAATAACGATTATCGTTTTGACCGACTTCCAAAAAGGAAGAGGTTAAGTGCGACTATGACTATTTTTAGGTCGTGTTTCCACCTGCAAGCAAACTCGCGGAAGTCTTGCGTGAGTTTCTTGCAATATTGTTTACATAATACTAATTCCTGCAATAAATGTCGTGCGAGAAGCTCGCGGATAAATGCCATACGAAACTAGACCGTATAATATCTGCGGTAACCCGCAGCGAGTCCTCGCAGACATGTTTAGGGCAGTTCCATGTAAAAGTCTACCATAAACTAAGAAAATAAATACCTGATTTTGGTATTAAATATACATAAGTCACAATATTATGGTACTATTAAGATTTTATAGAAGCAACAATTTCTAAGCATTACTTTTCTAGCAAAGCTGCCATTTATGAGATGATGTCGTGAGCTCGGCTGAGTGTGGTTTTGTGTGATGAAGTTCTGACTTAGTTTTCACGTTATGTATTTTAAATTCTTGTCATATTTTGTTACACACTGACTGTTCAAGCAATTAAATACCGATATAGCTTATAAGATTCGAGAAAATTATTTTTATAAAGATATAACAAGCTTGTAAGATCACAGTGTCGAGTTGTAGTGTCGGTCACATAAAAAACAATAGCTCTTTAAATAAAAAACAATAGTCTTTGACTAAAGTAAAATTACTTTTACATCAATAAAATTAGAAACTTTCCTACGTGACGGTGTTACTCAAATGATACCGGCATTAAAAATTTGTCAGCTTTTTTTATAACACCTAAACTATAAAAAACATTTATGTAGTGTCAGTCACATTGTAGAGTCGATCACGCCCAAAAGTAGCGTTTTGTTTGTTATTTTTGCTTATAGATGGCGAAAATAGCTATAGAAAGCAGAGAGAGAGAAGCAGTAAGCTAAATTATTATTTTAGGTACCTGCCAGACCACCTCAAAGTCAAATAAAATCCAAAATTTAGCGATGTCTGGAAATGGGAAGCAATTGTCACAAAAATCTGGCAGTAGAATATGAGATTCTTACAGATATCGCAAGAAAATAAGTTAAAATTTTTGATCATTAAACTTTATTGAACGTAAGGTAGACTTGCAGAACTGGAAACCTTCTAAAGTAATAGCGACCGAAAATCCATAGTGTCTGGTAATTCTTACGTGGTAGGTAGGCTCTTAGAAAGGATCTGAAGGAAGAAGGCTGTCTGTTTATCTTTAATCCTTCGATCGCGGATTCTTGGAAATCTATTGTTATTCTATTGTTATCGTGATCTTCGGTGCCACATAAGGGCTTGATAGATTAAAAACCTAAACCGCTAAAACGATTTAGATGAAATTTGGTATGGCGATAATTGGAGTCATAGGAGATGAGAAATGTGTACTATCATAGTTTTTATCGCGGTAAAATGTATTCTGCGCGAGATCCCTGTCAACCAGTACCTAATAATCTAGAATTCTAGTCTAGATAGACGGACCGACAAAAAGTAATATAATGTATATGCCATGGTTCCCTCATCACACGGCCTACATAAGAATGAAGCCACATCGCACTAATGTGTTGCGTTTACGCAGCGACGACACAACGTTTTACAATTTTAGGCGACGCCTGCACGTTCCGCGGGAAGTGTAGCCTACGCCTTTTCATATATATCGGTAGTTTGTGAGTTTAGCGCTATCAAACAAACTCTTCAGCTTTATAATATGTATCGTATTAGGTATTGGCCATGATTGGCCAATGTGGACTTGACGTATATCTTTTGCGTTTGCGAGATATTTTGACGTAACAACGACGGAGACTAATCAGTAATAATTTATCTCTATTACAAAATGTAGAAATATGTACATAAATAACAGTCGATTCACCCGTTTGGATGCTACGATGCCACGGACAAAACATACAGACAGATAGACACGTCAAACTTATAACTTATAACTTGGTTATAACACATTACACGCCTCTTTTTTGACGTAAAAATGTTTGTTAAAACGTCAGAGCAACGCCGCACCGCAGTGAAACAGTGTGGCCTCGGCCTAACATAGAGATCGCGTACACCACAAGGGGTCAATGAAAAACCTATCTAGGTTTATTCACCTAGATATCGATATTCGATTAGACCTAGCGCATATTGGCAGCAAAATGACTGTGTACAAATCATGCACTATAAGAAAATCTAGATCACGACTGCATCTCTGTTCCGCCAAAATTCCTTGATCGCGAGCGAACCGTACATTTTTCCAGGTTCAAATTTATCCTACGTCCTTCTCCGGGACTCAAGGTATCTCCATACCAAATTAAGCGTCTCCCAGACAGACGCGGCCTGCGGTGGCGGTGGCGGTGACGGTCAGTCGGATGGCTTGGCCGCGTGGCCGCGTGTGTCTGTGTCGTTCCTACAACTCTCAAGTCATCCAACTGACCGCCACCGCCACCGCCACCGCAGGCCGCGTCTGTCTGGGAGACGCTTAAATCAGCTCAGCGGTCAGCCGCTGCCCGCTGTGCGCCGCGCTGATGCGTGAAGAGGTAACAGGGTCTAGCTTTATTTGGTCTGAGGGTCTAGCGTGAATATTTTTATCAGTGGAAAACACAGAGATAGATCAAGATAGATACCGCATGTCGCTCCATTTGTATGAAGACGAGCGTGTCATTTTTTTCCTACCACTGTGACGTACAGATGATGAGAAACGTGTCCATTATCAAGGCCAATGTTTCTATTTGAATTTCCACAGCTCAGTATCACTTTTAGGCATTCAGGCATTTTTAAAATTCCGATTGGTGTCCGATTCCGATAGCAGACTAAAGAACAGACTTTCGAAAGATGAGCATTGCTCGTCGTTTGGGAACGCGATATGGCACGCGAAGTACATACACATGCAGTATCTATCTTGATCTATGTCTGTGAATGGAAGGCATTTGACGTTAAACTTTTCAACGCCAAAACCGTGTTCAAAGAAGCGACTATTTTTTGCTTTGTTTTGTTTAAAGTCTCATTGTTTGTTCGTGAATAGACACTTTGTTTAAAACTGGGACGTTCCCGGTAAACTACCTGATTGCATGAATGGTTTTCGGTATTGTTTTTGGCGCATGCGCGGTTTTTGGGCGTGATTCCAGTAACAAGATTACCAGACTTCCAAAAAACGGAGTTGTATGTTCGGCTGTGGATTTTATCATAGACTCCTATCATTCCTAACTATTTGGCAAAAACTCCGTTACGCCAAAAATCGTTTATCGTGCGGGAACCGTACATTTTAATAATAATAATAATAAAACATTTATTCAACACACATTCACACCACACTACACTGAAAATTTTCCGAGATAATAAGCATCCTATGTCCTTTACCGGAACTCAAAGTATCTCCATACCAAATTTCATTAAAATCGGTTCAGCGGTTTTAGCGTGAAGAAGTGACAGACAGACAGACACATTTTCGCATTTATAATATTAATAATTAGATGATGCCCGCAACTCCATTGCGCCAAAACTCGTTTATCGCGCGGAACCGTACATTTTTCCGGCACAAAAAGTATTCTAGGTCACACCCCGGAACTCAAAGTATCTCCATACCAAATTTCATTCAAATCGGTTCAGCGGTTTTAGCGTGAAGAAATGACAGACAGACAGACTTTCGCATTAATATTATACGTATTAGCATGCATACTATGCATTCTGAGAACCCCTTTCTCCATCAGATTTCGTGTATTTCTAAAGCTTTACGTAAATAATAGAAGTCCATTTATTGGAAATCAGGTATTCCGTATTACGATAAAAACATATTGACTCATATTATGTGCACTTCCTACTATATTATAGTAAGAAGTGCGACATTACTCAGAAATGTGATAAAAAGTTTGATGAATGTTCTTCTGAAGAAATAGTTAAAAAATCCATCCATACTTCCATAGTCCATATCCATACTAACATTATAAATGCGAAAGTGTGTCTGTCTGTCCGTCTGAGTCCCGGGAAAGGACATAAGATACTTTTATCCCGGAAAAATGTACGGTTCCCGCGCGATGAAACGAGTTTTGGCGCAACGGAGTTGCGGGCGTCATCTAGTACTAAATACTAATATTATAAAATATGCGCAAGTGCGTCTGTCTGTCAACGATATCAAAATACTACGTTCTATTTTTTTTTTTAATTAAATAAGGGGGCAAACGAGCAAACGGGTCACCTGATAGAAAGCAACTTCCGTCGCCCATAGAGACTCGCAGCATCAGAAGAGCTGCAGGTGTGTTGCCGGCCTTTTAAGAGGGAATAGGGTAATAGGGGAGGGAAGGGAAGGGAATAGGGGAGGGTAGGGGATTGGGCCTCCGGTAAACTTACTCACTTGTGCACACAGCGCTTGCGCTGTTTCACGCCGGTTCTCTGTGAGAGCGTGGTATTTCTGCGGTCGAGCCGGCCCGTTCGTGTGTTACCTCTTCACGCCCCCAAATCTCTGAACCGCTGTTTGGTATGGATAATGGAGATAGGAGACACTTGGAGCGGGATGCACCAACTTACTTTAACCATAATAAAATGTCAAATCAACTGTCAAATTTTAACATTTGTTAAAATGGGCAATGGCGCCATATTTAACGATAACCGTAACCGCTCAATTTTGGTTTTATACGAATAATTCGGTACCCAAAGGGTAAAAACGGAACCCTATTACTATTAGGTACCTACTAAGACTTCGATGTCTGTCCGTCTGTAACTCAAGAACGCGAACGGTACCTAATAGCTAGAGAGTTGTAATTTTCACAGATTATGTATTTCTGTTGCCGCTATAACACCAAAATATACTAAAAACAAAATAAATTAAATATTTAAGAGGGTCTCCCATACAACAAACGTGATTTTTTTGTCATTTTTTGCTTGGCATGAATGGCACTTGAAATTAAAAAAAAAACCAATCAATTTTATTTGTACTTTATTAACTAATAAAAAATTAAAAAATATTAAAGGCAAAAATTGTGTTCTTGTATAAGAGAGGCTCCTATACAAAACACAATTTTAGCCTACTTTCGCTCTATAGCAGTACGGAACCCTACTTGCGCGAGTCCGACTCGCACCGTTTTATACCCTCAACCCCATTAACTTCATCAATTATGATTTGTGATGAGTGTGACTGATGAGTGATGACACTGCCATTTACTACTGATGATGACAGTATATTTTTATCACCACCGCGGCAGGATATGTCACAAGGCGCGATAAGGAACCGCGGACGTAACTATAAAACGCTCTATTCCGATCCATCCTTACTAACAACAATGCGAAAGTGTGTCTGTCTGTCTGTTATCTTTTGAAGCCGAAACCGCTTTAACAATTTTACTTTTTGGTACGGAGATACTTTGAGTCCCGGGAAAGGACATAGGATACTTTTGATCCCGGAAAAATGTACGGTTCTCGCGCGATAAACGATTTTTGGCGGGCGTATCTAGTAAGTACGTACTGTAAATTGTAATTAAATCGAAAATATAAATAAAAAGGGTCAAAACACACTTGACTGAATTACGCCGGCGTAATTTACGTGGCCGAAATTACGTTCAGCCGCTTACGTCTGATGCGACACACTATAAATTACGCGAAGAGCAGAAATTTCGCGGCGTAATTTCCGTTGCGGAACGCGCGCGTGAGTATTTAAAATTCTCAGATGTAATGTGTGCGTTAACGCTTTGGAGTTAAGGTTGGATTTGCTATGTTCGGTTTTGATAATTCCGTCGCGTATAGTGTGTTGCTATACAAAACATTACCGCCGAATCGCTGCCGAACTTTACGCTAGACTCGGCTCGACGGAAATTCGGCTCGCGACGGAATTTCGGCATAGTGTGTCGCGTTCTGCTCGTATTTTGTATGCGTTTGATACGCGGCATAAACGCGGCGGAATTTACGTCGGCGTAATTCAGCCTAGTGTGTTTAGACACAAAGACCTAGTTATTCCCTGGCTACACTATCTCTAATTATATAAAATCACCACGCGACATTCCTTCAATCCTAGCGGGAAGAATGTCTATAAAAAGTGTCTATTCGTCACACTGTCTTTCAGAGATATTTCCGCAGATGTCGGCGGATAATTATCCTTATGGCGTGGACAAAAGGTCCTATTAAAGGTAAAACCGTTCGCACGTGACATTCCGCGCGGCGTGACCAATCGTCGACAAGATGGCTGCCGGTCCTTCGAGCCGGATTGGAAAAAATAGAGGGAAAAAAAGGTTTCTATGTCATCTAAATGACTACGAGTGACTGATTTCTTTACAATAACTGTATTTATAACTTTTTTACACCTTGCCTTGCACCCCATTACTAAAATGTCCTTTCCTGGGACTCAAAGTATCTCCATAGCAAATTTCATCTGCATCGGTTTAGTAAGCGTGAAGAAGTTACAGACAGACACACTTTCGCATTTATTAGTATAGATTTTTACTAAGACGCGCGTAGGTGTGGTATTGATCCAAAATGACAGAGTCACCTTTAATGGAGAATTGACAACTATCGAAGCTTATGACACCTTAGTTTGATGACACTTCGATTCGGCGGTTTGGGCGTGAAGAGGTAACAGACAGACAGACAGACACACTTTCACATTTATAATATTAGTATGGATCGGGCCCCGATCGTGTACCAATACGGACTTTTACGTAGCACTCTAGTCATTTCTGCGACTCTATAGGGCCGACCCATCCGTGCCGAGCGACAACCTTGACCTTACCGTTATAGAAGCCACAGACGGCAGTATCATCAGATATCAGTACCTAATACATACTTAATATTATAAATGCGAAAGTGTGTCTGTCTGTCGACTCTTCACGCTCAAACCGCTGAGCCGATTTTGCTGAAATTTGGCATGGAGATATTTTGAGTGCCGAGAAAAGACAAGGATAGTTTTTATCCCCGAAAAATGTATGGTTCCCGCGCGATAAACGAATTATGGCGCAGCGAAGTTGCGGGCATCATCTAGTACATACTAATAAATGCGAAAGTCTGTCTATCTGTCTGTCGTTTTTGCTTGTCTTCCTATCGGTTTATCTGTCCTTCTATCAATCTACCTGTCAGTCTATATCTGTTTGATACCTCTTCATGCTTAAACGGCTAAACTAGAGATACTTTCAGATGATGATGATGATGAGTGATGATGGCATTACATCATCATCAATCAGACGCTCGTCAAGTGAATTAATTATTCCGAGTGAGTATCACCGATTGACACAAATTGACTTCATAGTCCGGGCGGTGCTTGTAATTTTTTTCACGTTAACTGTTCCATGAAAAATATAATATACAGACGAACATAATATTTAATCCTCCTCTTTTTTGGAAGTCGGTGAAAACAATACAGACAATACATAAGACAAATAATATATAGTTTTTGTAAATGAGATAGAAGCGTAAAGGATGTTATAATGTAGGGAGCATTTTTTACATAATTTAATTAGACAATAGTATAAAAAATTTATTGTTTTGAATCTAATACCTAATAAAACTACTCGGGCAATTTTAAAAAAGTGGGGATCAATATTCAAACATGAAGGGGCTTAAACAACTAAGAGCATAATAATTATTCACCAAAATGTAAACAAGCTTACGAATGGCCGATTAAAATCACCAACTAGCTCATTATTCGGGTTAAACACCGATACGAACTGATTTTAACCAGTTAATCAAAAGCTAATAAAATATTTCAGGTAGTCCAAACAAAATTAAATAGTTAAACTTTCGGTTTTCCTTATAACTGACCTACATCTTATATCTTTAAACGAGCAATTCTTGTATATATATATATATATATATATATATATATATATATATATATATATATATATATATATATATATATATATATATATATATATATAATCCAACGATTTTCATGAAATTTAGTATATAGGGGGTTTCGGGGGCGATAAATCGATCTAGCTAGGAATCATTTTCATAAAATGTCATTTTATGTGTGTTTATTGAATTTTTTGAATACCGGGCGAAGCTCGGTCATATAGCTAGTAATAATAATATGAGATAAAAACCTACTGAAACAAGTAAACTGTAGCCTGGGTAATGGGTATAGTGACAATTTGCGCTCTATATAATATTTTTGTTACAACTAGATGACGTGCACAACTCCGTTGCGCCAAAAATCGTTTATCGCGCGGGACTCGCACATTTTTCGAGGTAAAAAAGTATCCTACATCTTTTCCCGAGACTAAAAGTATCTCCATCCCATATTTAAGCAAAAACAGTTCAGAGGTTTGGGCATGAAGAGGTAACAGACTGACTTTCATATTTATAATATGAGTATGGATTTCCCGGTTTCATAACAAAATGCAATACTACAAATAATATTAACGTAACATCAAGGTTAGTAAATTGACGAAATTAACGCTGAATTATTGCATTGATAAATTCCAATAACTGCAACAAATCATGGCAATTTCATATTTTCGCTGATAGATCACGTTTTTCAAAATTTCAGTTTATTGCAATTTAGTAAGTATAATTTTTGTTTCGTAACAAATACTAGCCACCCCTTAAACTATAATCTAAACTAAAACACAAGCCGCACATAATTGTGAGATTGGCGATATTAATCAGGGCGAGCGAAGCGAGCCCTAGTATATCCCACATCCTAAACATTTTGTAGTACACTTTACGGACAAACTATCACGCCTATTGATTTGTGCTTTAACATAGTAATTTTTATTTATATCTAAAAGTGTTATCATCAGTCAGTCAAAGTGTGACGACACGAGCCCTCACGAAGCTCGGGTTTCAGCTAGTTCAAAGTTAGTAAAGTAGATGCCTATACTAACAAATGGGACCGAAAAAATAGAACGACCCAGAGGTCGTTCTATTTTTTCGGTCCCATTTACTTTCAAGGTCAAAATTTGATATTTACGAAATAAATTTCTTCGATCAAATACTTTTAAAATGTTAAGTCTATAGTGTACTTTGCCACGTATTGTGCATTTCCGTAAGATAATTAATCAAAAAGATATTTAACATCAAATAGCCAAAATTTCATTTCCCACGCCCGTACGTTCCCAGATTGCTTAGCTTAAACACAATAATCTTAGAGTTTTCGTAATTAATCTTATCATGTTTTGTACTGGAACATTAGCTTAAATACTCATATTAATCATTTTAAACATAAGTATGAACTCGTGCATGTGCAACATTGAGAGAACGCAGGTTTTAATTTTGTCACGCGAAATTTTTCATATCGTTACGAGCAAATGGTTTTTATGTTTTTGACCAAATCTGAATCTGTAGATCTACGATGTTTCGCAACCCCCGCACCCATGTCTGCCATACATTATAGGCGAGATAAGATGTGCGCATTGTTTCTCGGAGAAAATTTAATTTTTAGTTGCAAATTCTCGTTTTGTCACGGGTAAGCCTTCATTACCATCCATTGCCTATTTAAATGACTTTTGTTGCTAGTGATTTTTTTAATACATTATGATAAAGGCTATTGAAATACCTTCTAAAGATATGTTGCATGGCTTTTGAAAAATATAAGAATGCAACAAAAATTTAAATTAAATGCCAAAACTTCATTTCCATCCACTTCATTCCCATCCATTCCTTCCGATTTTTAAACCAATTTTCCGATTTTTTTGGTATTATTTAGTATTTTACAACAGATTTTGTCCAAATCCTATCTATATATTACATTCCATTTTTATTATTTCTTGCTGCGAGACATTTTGTACAAAATTACCGCTAATCTCAAAAACAGAGAATGGATTGCTTCATCATTAGTTGGTTCACTTGAACGGTTCTATTTTGGGCGTTCATTGTCTGTCATTAGATCAAAAATCGGGGCTTAATTACGTCTGAGACAATATTTACTTAGGAGAAGTCACTGACGTTCAAAACAAAGATTTTTACCTAGCTTGTGGATTGTGGAACTCTATATCGATATTGTAGATTTACGCCCTGTCAAAGATATGCTTCTGGAGCCTTCAATGAACCAACGAGCACACATTTCTGACAAATAAATATGGAAAACATATCTTCGTAATAAAATATAACTAAATAAGTGATTATTTTCAAATAACTAGTATTTTTAGTAACACACGGATAAACCTGTATATTTTCCTTTTAATAAGTCCATGTAGTACTAATCTAGCTAGTACTTCATAATTAAGTGATTAAACATAATATTTAAGATTTTAAACTGTTTTTAAGAATTTAAGATTTTATTAGTTACAGGAACATAGTACATATTTTTGTTGCCAAACATCAGGTATATCTAATGCTTGTTAATGTATAAAGTGGTGCGTAACAAATTGGGATATTATTTTCAAGAGTTTACTAAAGTTTACTAAACTAGTCGGCGCTAAATTGCAGAAACGCGATTTGTAAAACTATTTCTTAAAATAGTGTTTTCTTTAAAAACTCTAGTAAGTTAATAGCGAGGTAAAGTACATGGAATGTTGATTGTATACGATTATATAGTAGAACTAAAGATTGGTTGCATTTTTTAAAATAAAATAATAATGTCTGATCTGTTTCCTACTTTTTAACAAAAGTCTAATATTTTTGTAAATTTTTTAGTAGAGGAGATTTAAATAACTAACACTGGTCTTATCACTCATAAAAATAAAACCATTATAAGTATTCTGTTTATCTAACATGAAATTCATTAATTTTTTTCGCTTTCATATAACTATTTTTCATTTCCATCCAATCCTCTAAATTTCCATCTTATCGATTTTCATTTCCGTCTGTTGCATCATTACCGTAGTAGTACCGTTGTAGTAAGTATACGTACACAAGCCCAAGTACAAAATTTTGTCGTAATATCTTAAAAAAATGATTCTACATTATTATTTTTAACAAAAAATTAAAACCAACTTCCAAGGTAAAAACAATAGTAATATGAACTAACAAGTATTAAATAACTCTTACTCTTTAATAGCACGCCTTTTTCAGAATTTGTCTAAATATCAACTATTCCTGTACATATACTACAGTCTTCATTATTTTGAAGTCGGTACCAGCTAATTTAATCGTGAGTTCAGTAATGTCAGAATATCTGAAAGTTTTGGGACTGGTACCGACTTCAAAGTAATGAAGACTGTAGTATATGTACAGAAATAGTTGATATTTAGACAAATTCTGAAAAAGGCGTGCTATTAAAGAGTAAGAGTTATTTAATACTTTTTAGTTCATATTACTATTGATTTTACCTCGGAAGTCGGTTTTAATTTTTTGTTAAAAAATAATAATTTCACTCTTTTTAGTTAAGTATCTATAAAATTAGGCTTTATGCGTAAAACCCCAATACGAATGTTAACTATTCACATTATGTTACTGTAAGCGAAATTGTGGTAAATGCTTGCAGTTATCTAACTGCAAGCATTATCTGCAATTTCCAAAATTTTATCTTTAAAGGTTCAGGAGTTCTGTTCAGTGCCTTTGGACCAAGAGACACCTTCGTATGAAATTTCTCTTATTCGTAACATATGCTAGAAACAACATTTTAACCACTATGAGTGTTTTGATAACTTTCAAGGATTTCACCTCGATTGCTCATAGATCCCATCATCAGCTCAGCACTTTCGTAACTGTTATACAAAATTAAGATTGCATCCTATACAACAACACGAGAATTTTGAAAATCGGTCTACAAGCAGCGAAATCATCATCAAAAACATCTGCTTCGATGCAAAATATCACGAAAAGTAACAATAATTGGGTCATAGTGTGATGACTCATGGTATAATTATGGTTGTGATGATGATGATTAATCAAATTGATGTATTAGCTTATGCTTTCAGTTGTTTAAGCAACACAGAAGTCCCCGAACCTGTACCTATAAGCATTCAAAATTTCTCGGTACCTTCGGATCCAGGGTATAACCTGGTGCGAAGTCTTATTTTTTGGTAGCATTTATCTCGAATGCTTCAGAAAAAATTGAAATCACTATATGTTTCCATACAAATTTCAAGGAGTCCCCTCGATTCCTCAAGAATCCCATCATCAGATCACCACTTTTGTGAACATGGTACCAAATTCGAGTTAAACCCTATACAACACAAAAATAATTTTGAAAATCGGACCACACACGGCTGAGTAATCGTTGAACATACAAAAAAAAAAAAAGATACAGCCGAACATATTACCTCCTCCTTTTTGGAAGTCGGTCAAAAAATGGCCAAATGGGACCGAAAAAATAGAACGACCCATCTAGATTCTAGACAGAAGTTTCACTATAACAAATAACAACATAACCTCTCAATATCTCGTCCAACGCCCGGCCTGTGGCGCTATGTATACGCGTACAACATACTAATACATCTACTATATGTCCAATTGCTTGTATGTATGTCAATGATACGAATCTACATACGATGGATGTCCGAATTTGGAGATTTTAATGAGACCGACAAAAATACATTTTTTGCTATATAGTAGACATTTTATGCTAAACGGTTTTGCTAGCGTGAATAAAAATTCCGTGGAATCGCGACCAATTGGACGAAAATTCGTATATCGCGCGGGAACCGTGCATTTCTTCGGGATCCGAAGTATCCTATTTATTGTCCTTTCCCACCTCTTGACGTATTGAATTTCGTCAAAATCGGTTCATCCGTTTAAGTTTCTAAACAGACTAGGCTGAATTACGCCGGCGTAAATTCCGCCGCAAATGTCGAACGCATACAAATACGCGACGGCATATTGTGTCGTCTCTCGCGTTCCGCCCGCATTTTGTATGAGTTTAAAACGCGGCGTAAACGCGGCGGAATTTACGCCGGCGTAATTCAGCCTAGTGTGTTTAGAGCCTAAGAGTAAAGGGGTAACAGACAGATAAACACGCGTACGTTTGTACGAAAGTTATAAAAAGTACGCGCGCATTGTGAAGATGGGGCAGGCTCCATTTTCGACTGTCGCGCATTTCGGTAGCGCCTAACGGTCACTGACTCACTGTCAAAAACTTGAAATGTCATTTCTATATATTCTATACTTATTATAAAACAAAGTCGCTTTTTTCCCTCAAGTCCCTTTGTTCCCTTTAATCTTTAAAACTACGCAACAGATTTTGATGATTCTTTCAGTGTTAGATAGCCCATTTATTGGGGATGGCTATATTTTTATCACGCTAAGATTAATAGGATCGAAGAAATAAAGGAAAATGTGGAAAAAACGGGGAAAATTATTTGAAAGGGCTTATCTCGCGAACTACTGGAGCAATTTTCATGTTATTTGGCACAGATAAAAAGTGGACCACGTATAGGCTATCGATTTTAATCATTTTTTCAGTGGCTATATATTTTATACCCGTGCGACGCCGGGGCGGGTCGCTAGTTCTGTATAAACCACATAATATTATATTGACAATGAAGTCTCAGATGTTGTCAATCGCGGTTTGTATAGAAAACGACAAGTTTTTTGACAGGCAGTCAATCACCGCTAGCGCCATGTTTCGTCGAGTACAGTTAAGCTGCGCGTGCACTGGATCGGAATCGGAGCGTACGGAGCGTACGGATTTGTTGCATTGTATTGATTTGTATGGTACTGCGTGCACTGGATCGGCATTTCTGCGCCTGAGACCGGAATTTATGCCGATGACGTCATCCGCAGTGAACGTGTCATTCGGATTGCGAAAGTTTCAAGTACTGACGTGTATTGCGATGACGCGACGGCTATACGTAAATACTTATTCGCGATGAATGACGACATTTTAATTACTGTAGTACAAAAATATAAATAACTTTACAATCTAATCAAAAAATATTTTTTCATCTTCTAATAAATCAGGATATAACGTATGAAATTCTCCGAAAATTAATCTTTTTAAGTTTATATTATTATGAACCCATAATATCTTTCGTTTCCTCTTATTTCTCTTTTCCTCTTCTGATAAAATACAGCTAATTACAAGAATATCCTCGTCACTATCATCCATAATGCAAATGCACGCAAGCTATGACAGACTAAGAATAACTAAATTGCCGATGCGGAATCCGAATGCAGTGGACGCACCCCATCGGCATTTCGTAAATGACGACGCTCCGTACGCTCCGATTCCGATCCAGTGGACGCGCAGCTTTATAGTCCCTTGAAGGCTCAATTCCACCGCGGCGCACGCTACACGGATTTATTTCTTTGACTTGAGTCAATTCGTGCGTAGCGTGTCCGTGGGTTGCAGTGGACACAGTCACATATATTTTCTTACAAAGCGAAGCTTGACGCACGTGCGTAGTCTCTCCGTGCGCCGCGGTGGAATGGAGCCCTAACTCTACTGTATATTAACAATTAATGTATAATTTTCCTTATTAAATGTTTTATGTCTATCGCAAAACATGTATGGAAAATGCGTTCCTTTCCGTTGCGTCCTAGTAAGTCCTTAACTTAAATTTAACGATGTTTTAACGACCCAATCAACAGATTAACATAACGTCATCCTAAGAAGAATAGATAGTAGAATTCTACATTGTAAGTTGTAACAGCCGCTTTGAGATATATGTACTTACATTTAAGGCGAAGACAGCTGCCAATTCGACATCTTTGTGCAGTTTTCTAGACGTATATTTCATTGATTGGCATATATGTGATTTTTGATTATATTTGAAAAAAATACCAAAGTCACATCTTCCAAGAACTTTAAACAGTTCTAACTAAAATAATATACAAGCTATGATTTTAAAAATTTGTTTATTTGACGCCTTTTACAAAAATCCAAAGCTTGTAAGATTTAATTTTCGGTTCTGACATCTAGATTTCCCATAATATTTATATTTTCCTCTAACAAACGAAAAATGTGTCCACGCTACCGAGTGAACATTTCACATCTCTGTCTCTCGCATGAAAATCGACACAGGTGCGAGAGTGATGCGAGACATGCGAATCCTCAAGGTCATTGGCAGTTGTCAGCGCCTTAACTATTAAGTACTTAACTTTAATAATAATAGTTTTAAATGGACGACTATAATATCGCTTTTTGAAGTTAAATAAATCGTTACATAAAATTGCTTGTGATCTCGCGGAGTAGCGGCTAAACCGCTTATTCGCGCGGTATTATAAATCGTTGAACCTAAATCTCTCTAAACTCATAAGAAAACTTTTCCTCTTTGAAATAATGAGTATGTACATAGTATTGTATCAATTTAGCGTCCTAATTTTACTGTATGTTTATTGTTTAGCTTATCACATTGTATGTATTTGACATACAATATAATATGTCACGTTATCATATTATATTTGTTCGCCCACTGCCCACAGTAACTAAATATGTACCATCAGAGAAGTTGATTCCTATGCAGATGGCGGACCTAAGTAATTTGGTCGCGTTACGTCAAACCCAGCCGACCGATCACAGCTAACATTGAATTGACATAAGCCGACCACATGACTTAGGTCCGCCATCTGCATAGGAATCAATTTCCTCGGGTACCTATTAGGGTTTCCACTGGCGCGGAGCCGGGCGGAGAGGAGCTTAGCGGTGCAGGTGCCCGAATTGACCAATCGTGCTGTTCCATTGAAGCGAAGCGAAGATTTCGAGCATGGTGATTGGTCAATTCGGCACCGCTAGAAGGATTCATTCACTATCATGCATTGCAGTCCTGCTGCAGGCCTGCACGGCGGGCTGCCTTGCTCCTGCAAGTGGCAACAGATAATGTAGTAAAACAGTAGTGAATGGGCCGTTTATGCTCCTCTTCGCCCCGCTCCGCGTCATTGGAAACCTACCGCTACGTACATATTTTGCCACCTGATTCTATATAGCAGTTATTCTCTAAGGCCTTTGCGGCCTCAGGCCTGGGGCTCCGCTCCGCTTGTTACCTTGTAGCCTATAGGGCTCCGCGAGCGGTACACAAATTGTTTTTACAAAATATGTAATCACTCATCAGACACCTGCAGGATGGAGACAATTCATTCAAAGACAAAACATACTTTGCCGTCAAAAATCTCACTTCTTAAATTCCGTCACCAACAAAGTTTGAGAACCGCGAGGGGTGTTATATTAAGTTTGATATGTCTGTCTGTCTGTGACATCGTTGCCTTAATTGTCTGTCCGTCTGTCTGTCGGAAATTTTACAGATTGTGTTACATACCTTTTGTCGAATTAAGAACAATTTACAAAAAAACACATTTTTTTTAGGGTTCAGTACCCAAAGGGTGACAATGGGGCCCTATTACTAAGACTTCGATGTATGTCTGTCCGTCTGTCTATATCTAGGCTGCTGTATATTAAGAACAGCTATAGCTAGACTTTCATACAGATTGTCACATTATCTGTTGCCAGTTGCCACTATAACAAATACTAAAAACAAAATACAATTAATAATCCATACTAATATTATAAATGCGAAAGTGTCTGTCTGTCTGTCTGTTACCTCTTCACGTCCGAACCGCTGAACCGATTCTGCTGAAATTTGGCATGGAGATACCTTGAGTCCCGGGAAAGGACATAGGATACTTTTCATCCCGGAAAAATGTACGGTTCCTGCGCGATAAACGAGTTTTGGCGCAACGGAGTTGCAGGCGTCATCTAGTTAATTATAGTACAGTCCTATAAAAAACACCATTTTTTGCCTCTCTACAACGGTACGAAACCCTTCATACACTGTCTCGCACTTGGCCAACTTTTGTTTGGACTTACTACCATCAGGTGATTCGCCCGCTCGTTTCCGCTCCTATTTCAAATAGTTACTGTTATCAGAGCGTTTCGCTCAGTCAGGAAATAACGGTCGGCCCTGGGAGAGTGGCGAGATTAAAAACACTTGTAATTATTATTGTAGGTGTGTAAACCGTGGGAGAACTTCGGCACTAATAGGGCGGCATAGACAAATATTAAATATTATATTTATAGCTGTGTGTTGGCCGTAGGAGTGTCGGCTCACTTTTAGTCAGCAGACTTTTAGTCGGCGGATAGTTTAGTAGGTACAGCGGTTCTCAAACATTTTGGTGGCGGAACCCTTTTAAGAATTGTAATTTTTCCGAAAAGAGGAATGTTTTGTCTTTGATTGAATTCTGACGTCAGACAGTCAGCGACAGCGGACCTTGTATACTTACGCAGCCTTAAAACATCTTTATTAGTCAGAAGGTTTTTATAAGGCTTTGCAACTCAAAATCAAGAAAGAAAAGTTGTATTTCCATATTATGAACTTGATAAGCCAAGTCTTTGGAATCTATGACTGGTTCTGACCAAAACTGACGAGAACCAGCAAAACAAACTTGGCGGAACATATCTATCTATTTATATAGGTTTCTTTGTAGCGTAGTTACTAGTTTCTCTTGTACGCACTCAGAAACATTAAACGATAACTTAACTTTAATTTAATGAAGATTTTGACAAAACAATAATGTATAGCTTATTCCAAAATCTCCAATAAATTAAAGTTTTCTTAATTCTGAGTGCAGTAGTAAAGTATTAAGTACTTTTAAGCTTAAATGATCTATGTTTCAATAATTTGAAATCAGGTTATTTGATACCACAATCGATCAAAATTTTCCTAGCACATTGCACAACACAAACACAACACCTTATCACTCAACACAATGATCTATAGATCAATGATCTATACGGGTGCGCGGGCGCACGACCCACTGTATACTGCGGGGGAAATTGTAAACATGGAGCGGAAAGAGCGAGAGGCACGATTTGTTTACGATTAGAAAGAGATAGCAGCATTTGTTTATGTACCAATGTCAGTGATTAGAGAATGTGTAGAGTAGGCTCACGATGGTATGGTACCTACGAGTCTGCTGTCTCTGAGAGACAATCAGTGATAAGTGATATTTGAATAAACAGTAGTTTTTACCTTTTTAGTGTCTCATAAGTCATAGCAGAAGCTTTATTTTTTTTTTTTTTGCTTAAGGCAGGTCAAGTAGCCCTGATGTCACTACGACCTTGGATCTATTGTGACTCCTTCGCATTACCGTCCCCAACCCAATGCTGCTCAATGAACTGAACGATGTGGTTGGGGTTGGTGCCACGAATTTACTCTGGATAAGTATTTGTAGTGACCAAGGTGCCTGTTTCTGCTCTATAGTAAAGCGGGACAGTCAAGGAGAAGGTATATAGAAACATTCATAGGAATTTATATGCAAAATTTATAGTTTAAACACACACACAGAGGGGGGGAGGGAGAGAGAGACGTCAAACAACTGTGACGCCCCTCTTTTTCGTTAATTTTTCGTTGGGGGTCCAAATGCAACGCCTTGCGACAATGTGAATTGACCCTAAGCTGTGAACAAGGGACATTTCTCTGAATCACGATTCACGACAGTTTTTAAGTCACGTTCGGACTTCGGACACGATTTTAATCTGTCGCGTAATAATTGGGTTATGAGTCAGAACTCAGAACGGAAGCTGCGTTGACAGGGGTAAAATACCTCGGAGTTCCAGGAAATTAGTTCTTATCGCGTCGGCATAAGGATCCTGTTAGGATAAAATATACGAGATAATTCACTTGCCTTATACGGAAGTGAAAATAAAACTCGCCCTTATGTG
Organism: Lysandra bellargus; assembly: GCA_905333045.1. Taxonomy (NCBI): domain Eukaryota; kingdom Metazoa; phylum Arthropoda; class Insecta; order Lepidoptera; family Lycaenidae; genus Lysandra; species Lysandra bellargus. Next base: position 2,733,912 of record HG995329.1, read on the forward strand.
GATGCCATGACGATTACGGGTTCTTAGCTTAGATTTCAAGTAAATATCTGACGAACTGATAGGTCATAGAAATGTCGATAGGAATTATGATGTATTCAAGACAATAAACAGACGAACATACATGATACAACCACCTCCTTTTTGGAAGTCAGTTAAAAACCAAGAAATGATAAATCCATACTAATATTATAAATTCGAAAGTGTGTCTGTCACCTCTTCACGCTTAAACCGCGGAGCCGATTGTAATTAAATTTGGCATGGAGATACTTTGAGGGGAAAGGACATAGGATACTTTTTATCACAAGATTTTTTACGGTTCCCGCGCGATAAACGTCTTTCTGTTATATTTTTTTTTATGCAATAAGGGGGCAAACGAGCAAACGGGTCACCTGATGGAAAGCAACTTCCGTCGCCCAAAGACACTCGCAGCATCAGAGCTGCAGATGCGTTGCCGGCCTTTAAGGAGTAATAGGGGAGGGTAGGGAAGGAAATAGGAAAGGGTAGGGAAGGGAAAAGGATAGGGGATTGGGCCTCCGGTAAACTCACTCACTCGACGAAACACAGCGCAAGCGCTGTTTCACGCCGGTTTTCTGTGAGGACGTGGTATTTCTCCGGTCGAGCCGGCCCATTCGTGCCGAAGCATGGGTCTCCCACGTCAAAAAAGCAAGGTTTTTAAAATCTCCTAATAAACACGATTATGTAGCGGCTTTATTGTAGCCTATAACGAACCTATGGTACCTGAAATCCGATGAGTAGTTTACGATTCGACGGAACATACTGTAGGTATGGTATGCAGATATATGAAGGTGAGATTAATAATGGTCCAACGCACGAAATGACAAACAGTTTATTAGCACGATCGCACAATACGTACAAGTTCTCAATCACAATTCACACATGATAGTCCTACATATAGAAGGAATGAGTGTCCGATATATAGAAAGAAAGGTGATATAGCGAAAGCATAGACTACTAAAATGCGGCGCAAGCGAAAGCATTAGCGTATGGCGGCGATGACAGCGCGAGCGTACGGCGCGGCGTACTGAAATAATGAGCATTGAGTGCGACTCGCGGCGCGTAGGAGCGACCGCGAGCACACTATATCGCTGTTTCGTTCACTCGCACGGCCAGCGCGTGACGTAATGTGACGTAGCAAGTCCCGACCGGTTATCGATAGGTACGGGAGTAGGGACTCGATATCAATGCGCTCGCGCGTCGATATGTCGCAGGGAAAAGAGGATATCAGGGATTTCACGATATCCCTAGGGATATCACGAACTCCCGGAAGATGCCGAATATTCTTGTTTATTACGTCTTCTTACTAAAAATATATAGTGATATGTCATTTCACTAAACTAAATCTAGTGAAATGTCAGAAACGCGGATACCGCCGAATAAAAATCGAGCCACTCATTTCTCTCGCTTGCTCTAGTATACACACGGGTACTTTGATAGGATCATCTAAAATCTGAATCTGACAAGTAAGATGTTAGATTATCCATGCGTCGGATGGGCATGTAAAAAGTCGGTCCTGTGCCTGATCTCTCGCCGGTCGTATCAGTCTTCTGTCCCACCGGGTTATGCGAGTAAAGGAATATAGAGATTGCTCTTGAGTACTGCGCACACACTTGGGCACTATAAAATTACTCTTGGCCTGGTTTCAATTAAACCGGCCACCGTTATTATTATTATTATCACACGTGTAATGCAACTATAGCAGATCTGAGAGGGCATCACCATATCTCTGAATCATACAGTTGAAACCAACTGAGGGTTCTTCATCAGATACTTCAGACCTTTGATTTTTGACGTCAAATGAAGCGGCCGACCAAGTTGAATATTTTTTGTAAACGTGGCATGTCGATCTCTAGTTTGGTTAGGCTCTTGTACAGACACAGGTACTACAGGTACTCCAGCTCTTCGATTATCCTAGTTTTTACGGTTCCGTACCCAAAGGGTTAGTCTGTCTGTCTGTCTCCCGGCTAGACGAGCCGCGCCAGCTCGAGCGACGCATTTGTTTCACTCCCACTAGTGCCCGTGCCACGTGTGGGAACTAGAGCAAGCGAGAGAAATGAGTGGCTCGATTTTTATTCGGCGGTATCCGAGTTTCTGACATTTCACTAGATTTAGTTTAGTGAAATGACATATCACTACATATTTTTAGTAAGAAGACGTAACAAACAAGAATATTCGGCATCTTCCGGGAGTTCATGATATCCCTAGGGATATCGTGAAATCCCTGATATCCTCTTTTCCCTGCGACAGATATATTTCTAACTACTAATAAGAACAGTATGTTTGTCCACTGTATGTAAATAATTAAATATTAATAATTACTTAAACATAACAAAATTTTGTAAATAATTTTAGCCTAATGATAATGTTATCAAATTGAGTTTGTAAATATTATAACTATAATATATAAAATTACATGTAAATAACTATGAAATAAAATTTTGAAAGGTCACTACAATACATACTGCCAAAATAAAATAAATTAAAAATGTTTTATTTCTCAGTAAATTTGAATCAATTTTTTTCAAAATGTCTACCTGATGCCTACCACCGGTTCGGGAACTACCCCGGCGAAAAGAACCGGTGTAAGAAACTCGCACGGGTCCCACTTTTTAATAAAAAAAGTGAGAGAAAAATTGTTCTTTTTAAAATAAAGTTTACAATTCTGTAACTTAACAAAACCATCACCCTTGGCTTGGCTCGTTATAGTCGAATAAAAACAACCCGAATCATAATTATCACTTTAACAACTTAACAATGAGCCTGTTAAAACAAATTTCGCACTTCATAAAGTATTAAAGCCCATCTGCATTGCAGCGAAGGATGTCATCGTAGTTCCAAAAACCACAGCATAATAGTATACAGTAGACTAACATCTAGTGCTAATAAGTAACAAGGGTCGTTTTCAAGCTAGAGGAGTCGAACCTCCAACAAAACTATTTCAGGCATATAAAATTACTACTTAAACTTTGAATGTAATAAGAACTTTAATACATTTTGATGCTTTTTTCAGTGCAAGATTTCACAACAAATAAATTTTGTACGGCGCGGCGCCCTGGGCGGTTGCCCGACAACTACAATACAAATATTATTGTGTGTGAAATTTGTTGCATAGCAGTTCGTGTGGTTCGTACTTTTTGTAAAAACGCACATTGAAGAATCACGCGCTTAGGCCTGTATTTTTGGTCAGTACTTAAGATGCGACCCGGTCTCAAGACGCGGTTCGGCTCTGTGATTGGTCCAAATTTTGACAGCCAACCAATCACAGAGCGTGAACCATGTCTTGAGACCGAGATGCATCTTGAGTACTGACCAAAAATACGGGCCTTAAAGTCTCTTTAAAAGGTCACCGCTGAGTAATTCTACTGTTTAGCATTTACACTGTGGTAGTACTATTGGGGTCACACGAATAAGTTGTAATCTCGTTGCATTATAGAGGTAGGTTAAAGGATTTAACTCGATACTGCTGTTAATCCAACATACATAGCTTCGGTATGGTTTTGATGCAGTCTTGGTAATATGAATGCATTGTTTTTTTTATGAAATAAGGGGGCAAACGAGCAAACGGGTCACCTGATGGAAAGCAACTTCCGTCGCCCATGGACACTCGCAGCATCAGAAAAGCTGCAGGTGCGTTGCCGGCCTTTTAAGATGGAATAGGGTAATAGGGGAGGATAGGGATGGGGAGGGAAGGGAATAGGGTACGGATTGGGCCTCCGGTAAACTCACTCACTCGGCGAAACACAGCGCAAGCGCTGTTTCACGCCGGTTTTCTGTGAGGACGTGGTATTTCTCCGGTCGAGCCGGCCCATTCGTGCCGAAGCATGGCTCTCCCACGTATAAATTATTCACATCCTATCTCCTCCTGTAATCCTCATTTATCATTACATTATAATTTATTCGCATTCTGCATTTAAAAATATCTACTATTCAACTTTCAAGTGTTTTTTTTTAATTATTATTTTTTTGTTTTTGAATAAAAATAACAAAAGGTATGGATAAGAAAAGTTAAAAAAAATAGATTCAGTTTTTTATCTTTTGCAGTGCGTCGCTTCTGTACCCAACATAATCTATGACCGGTTGTTTTTATTGTTATAACAAGGCCTATCTCGCCCATCCAAACATCGCTGTGGATGTAATTTAGTACTAACCACTGGTGTAATAATAGGGACTTTGTATACAGTCGTCGCTTGCCTCAGTCCCTGTCCAAAACTGCCCCGTGCGAGTTTGTTACGCCGGTTCCTCTCGCCGGGTTAGGTTCGGGGGCCTACCCCGAATCGCAGGCTTTTCTAAAAGTGAAAAATTCGGAAATAATTCTTCATTTCATTTGATAAGCGATCGATCCAAACTTCCTTAGTCCTTACTAATGTTTTTTTAATACGCAAACTGTATGTCTGTCTGTCCGTAGACCGTAACCCCTTCGCGCCTTAACAGCTGAACGTAGTTCTACGGTCTATCTTTGTAGTTTGTATTCCGTAGCGATGATCGTCCATTTTAGCAGATTGGACGTCAATTTATTACCCGACTACGGCGAAGCTAAAAGGAGGGTTATGATTTTAACCTGTATGTATGTATATATGTATGTGGGTATGGATGTTTGTCTGTTCCCTCGTAACTTTAAAACTACTCAACCTATTTAGACAAATGAGGTGTTATTGGAAGCGTCTTGATTGTCCGCTGGTTATAGGCTACATGACTTTACGTAAAATTGACAATAGCGCCATCTAGGGCACTTAAAGTATAGAACAAAAAAAACCTGACTATGTTGTGTGGGGTATCAAATGAAAGAACTTTGTTAGCACATTTCAAATATATAAATTTTATTAGCTATTTCTCACGGGTTTGCATGCAATCACCTGATTATTGCATGAATTTGCTCTTTTCATTTGCTCACTAGAATCAAATAAATTGTAAAAAATCCTTATGGTCGTCGATCATTTGAGGAGTTGGGAAGGTTAAGAAATTTATCGAGCGAATCTTAGCCCCAAAAAAATTGAAATAAAAATAAAGTTAAAAAAACTAAAACCCGACTACTAAAACGCGCTCTAAAAAGTAGGAAACAAGAAAACAGTTTATAGGGATATGGAATTAATGTATAAAGGATAGCCGTGGTCGTATGCCACCTACTCTTATAGCAAAACAGATTCATTATAGATAATAAATGGGCATAGGTACATCCTTTAAACATTAATTCCATATCCCTATAAACTGTTTTCTTGTTTCGGACTTTTTAGAGCGCGTTTTAGTAGTCGGGTTTTAGTTTTTTAAACTTTATTTTCTCAACTCTCAATTCCATCTGGACAATCTGCCCACGCCGTGTGTATGTCGTGGGCGGATAATCTCCGGAACTCTGTTTAGTAGAAATTAGCACAGGTCGTACGTACACGCAGGAAGCCGCGTACAGTCGGGGAAATTGTTGCTTGGCAAATAATAGTCTACTGCAGCAATGAGGGTGCTTGATATTGTATTTGCCGCCAGGTGCCGCTATGTAGCCGTAGGGTCTATCGTGTCAAACTGCTGTCATATGTCACGATCATGGGCGCCGGCAGAAATAATTTCCAAGGGGTGCAGATTTTAGTTTTCTTTTTTTTTACATTTTATGAACAACATTGACTGTCTATTTATGTATGGCATGGTAATACGGTTACAAAATCTTTTGTAACCCTATTTATTTCAATAATTCCTGTTGATCCCGAGATTCCCAAGGGGTGCAAGTGCACCACCTGGCACCCCCCTGCCGGCGCCCATGGTCACGATATAGACATATAGATGTCATGTGTCACGATAATATGCCTATTTGACACGATAGACCTTAAGTAACGGCACCTGGTGGCAAATTGAATGTCAAACACCCTCATTCTCGAAGTGTGCTCCGCGGAGCCCCAGGGCTCTTTCAAGTTTAATTATTATTCGGTAAGAAAAATATGAATTTAAAAAAATTAAAAAATAGATTAGAAACAAAGTCATATTGTATACCTTGTTATTCCACAGAGTAATTTAAGTGGTGTTCAACTTTAAGTAGCTTTTGAGTAGACTTGAAGTCACCAAGTGACAGGTTCATTAAAGGTCAAAGACGGTACTAATCGTACGTGCTGATAAGATTAAAGATAACGATAATTAGAATATGATAAGCCATTCACAAAGTGAGCTCTGCGGTGTCCCGGGTCGTGGCAAAGGCATTGAAACAATGATATTCTACTTATACAGATCTGTTACGTCCATACTATTTTCCGGCTTAAATCTCTCCCGAGCAATTTTCAAATTCAAAATTGGACATTGACAGATAAGTGAAACAAAATTTCGAAATGCCATTCACATAAAAGAGACAGACTAAATAAAAGACGACCCAATTGGGTCGTATTTGAATCTTCACAACGCGCGCGGTAGTAATATATCCTGCTTTGAGTTTTTTTTATATATATAACTGGACGTTCCGCGCGGCTTCGCCAGCGTAAATTAGATATTTTACAGACGAATTAGTCCACAAAAAATAGCCTATGATCCTTCACGTGGTCTACTTCTTATTTTTGCCAAATAACAGAAAAATTGCTCCAGTAGTTCGTGAGATAAGCCCTTTCAAATAAATTTCCCCGTTTTTGCCATATTTTCCTCTATTTCTTCGCTCCTATTAATCTTAGCGTGATAAAATATAGCTTATAGCCCTTCTCGATAAATGGGCTATCTAACACTGAAAGAATTTTTCAAATCGGACCAGTAGTTCCTGAGATTAGCGCGTTCAAACAAACAAACTCTTCCCAATTATAATATTGGTATAGATATCATTGCATTGAAATTATTGTTTTTATGGCAGACCTAAGCTACGTAATTTGGTCGAATTATGTAATGCCCAGTCTGTCAGATCGCAACAAAAATCTTCCTATGGTGTATGTATCAATTTCCATGGTGGTACATCTACCTATGACAAACATCTGCCTACGAATCAATTTCTATTATGTACATCAGCTGCTTAATTGTATTTTTGACTTACAATAATTAAGGATAGGTTACACATTGATTCCCAAAGTGGTCCAGGTGGATCCCATGGGGTCCACGGGAGCCCGATAGGGGTCTACGCTTGCGTGGAAAAACGCGTGCGTTAACGGGGGGTCTAACAAAATTAGGTGACGCGATTTGACTTCTCCTATGAATATAGGTATATTAATAGCAGATTAAATATTACAGAGCGAGGAGTTTTAAAAATAAGTAAAAGTGTGGTAATTTTTGTGTTAAATAGCCACAAAACAAGAAAATATTTGCGTTTACGTACGTAATTCGGGTTTTACCACCCCGAAGCGAAGGTTATTGGTTCCTTGTACTGTGAATTGTGAGTCAAATTTAGATTACAAAAAAGTAAAGGTCCAACCGGCCTTGAACTGGGGGCGGAGGGGGGGTAGTTGTGGGGTCCACCGGATCCAGCAAAATGTTTAAAGTGGTCTATGAGAAAAAAAAGTTTGGGAACCTCTGGGTTACACAGTACGAGCAGCTCGACTCGCCTCCCTGGATCACGCCATGCAAGCTGCTGACATCGCAGTAGGTAGGTAATGTTCTAGTGACATCGCCTAGTCGAGTTGTATCTGTGGTGGGAGAAGGCGAGTGGCGAGTGAAAACAAAAAATGTAGTAATTCACACGCGGTAACTGACCCACTCGCACTTGAAAATAACTCGTTAGATGCGGTCACACGGTGCAAGTCGATGCACCTCAGTAACTGACTAGACCAGCTCGCATGTCAGCTCGCACCGTGTAACCCAGGCATTAGTGTAACTTACTGCTTACGGCTTACCCAATAGTTGGACTTTGAAGATTACAAAAAGCATTTAATAATTACCTGAAACAAAAAAGAAACGTTAGTTTAACAGAACAATATTATGTAAAAAAAAGAACAATGGCCAAATCGCACCAGTCACCAGATGATAAAAGGTGGCGTCCCGATATGCCATTAGTAGCAAAAATTCCCTAATATTTTAAGGCATCGAAAAACATTAGAAATGTGTCTTTAAATAGCCGCAAAAAAGATCAATATTTTAGTTTCGTTGTTGTCTTTCATATGTTCTGACAGCCGGCGATCATTCGCATTCGTTCTATTTTTTGGGTACTCTAGGAAAAATAATTGAAATAATTAGAAACGAGATCGCCGAATATACACTTGTAGGCTACAACCGCAGTCGGGTAAACGGTAGTTTTTAAGTCTAACCTCAAAATAATTGTAGACGTTATTAATTATTGTAAAAAAACCGTTGCTATTTAGACATAATTCTCAAACGGAATTATGTTTAGAGCATAAGAACCAAATCTAACTATAGTTTATTTTGGGACATCAAAAATAAAAGTCGAGTCCAGCTCCTATACAAATTTGGCCATGATTCTTTTTGTTCCATTTTCGAAAAGTCACAAAACTCCTCCGCCTTCTTTTAATAAATTATCCCGGCGGTCTTCGCCACTACCCGCAAATTAAATATGGCGTCTAGTCGGAATATTGTACGCCATTGTCTGCCCATATCCAGCGTTGAAGCTAAGAATAGGACTTTATTAAAAGCGTTAGACCTCAAATATACGTACATACGTAATATGCAGATTGCAGAAAACGATTTTTTATTATATATTTTACTTTGACTAAAATGAAATGTGTAGAAAAAACTTTTTGAGAATATAATATTAGTAGTAACTAGTACGGGAGCCCTAGAACAAATTTTTTTGTGATTACTAACAAGCTAATTTTTTGTGATTAGAGCCTCTACATTTTGATAAGACGAACAACATTTTTATTTTCGAAAAATTTAAGAGTAACCTTGTGCTACAAATAAGACAATCCATATTTTAGGACCATCAAGTCAAAGTATGAAATCCTTTCTATCTCTGTTAGCTACCACTTTCGAGATTTTTCGAAAATAAAAATGTTGTTCGTCTTATCAAAATGTTGCTACCCACAAAAAATTTGCTTGTTAGTAATCACTAATCACAAAAAAAAATGTTCTAGGGCTCCCTCAGTATAGTACTAGATGGATTCCACAACTCGACCGTTGCGCCAAAATTAGTTTATCGGGAACCGTACATTTCTTCAGGATAAAAAAAAGTATATTTTGTCTTTTCCCGAGACTCAAATCATCTCCATACCAAATTTCATCAAAATTGGTTAAGAAGTTTTCGTATGCAAAAGTGTTGAAATGCAAAAATGCGGGCTTGATATTATAAGGGCCAACCCACACGTACCACAACCACACGACAACCACAACCACACGACAACCACAACCACACCACAACCACACCACGTGGTCGGGCGTATATATTGTAAATGAACTGGACCATTAACACGTACCACATTTTGTAGTCGTTGTCGACCACTTGTCAGATAACTTGTCAGACGCAACCACGGCCGACCACATCGCAACCACTGGCGACAACGCAACCACGTCGGCATTTTGTCGGTACCACAACGCAACTCCAAAAAGCTGCAGCGACACCATTCACATGTAACCACTGCTCGACGACATTTTGTCGTTGCGATGTCGTGTGGTTGTGGTACGTGTGGGTTGGCCCTAATAGTAAATAATATTTTTTTAGTGAGAAGGCCAATGTACTAACTACTATCATAGTTGATTCACAGGGAGTTGACGGACATACGTAAGTTGGTGGCGTTATGTCAAACCCAGCCTGATCACTGATCATTGAATTGACATAACCCGACCAACTGACGTAGACCCGCCATCTGGCATCTGCCTATGAACAACTTCTTTTCATCTTCATTTTTTAGCCACGTCTACGCTCCCAAACTCAGAGTTCCATCCAGACAAATCTAGCCATCCCAAATCACCACCTGTTAGGCCCCAGCTGGTATGGCTTCCCATTTTCCATCACATTAGAGTGGTGTTTGGTTACACACACCATGTGGCGTTTGGTTCAGTGCGCTGAACATAGATGGCGTTAGGACATTCTAAAATCTAACTTTATGAAATTTATAAATTAAGACATTAAAAAAATCTAGCCTTGATAATACTGAATGGTTAATTATGATGAAATATAAGGGTGGGTTGCACCAGGGACTGGTTGAAGTTAAAGTTAAGGTTAAAGTTATGGTTATAGTTAAATATGGCGTCCTTTAGCTTTAACTTTAACCTTAACTTTGACCGGAGAAATTCAAAGATGTCTGTTGCGTTTATGTTTTTATTGAAGCTACAGGTAACGGGATTGAGGGTATAAAAATTGAATTATCCGTAAAAATCGACAGGAAAAATGTAACAATGTAAAACATAGTAAATTTTCACAAAAATTTAGATTATATACTAAACTTTAACCAAAGATTTGACATTTTGCACTGTACTTAGTTATAGATAAAGTTAGAGTTATAGTTAAAGTAAGTTGGTGCAACCCAACCTAAGACTACTAAATGATACCCACAACTCCGTTGCGCCAAAAATCGTTTAACGCGCGAGAACCGTACATTTTTCCGAGAAAAAAATATTTATTAATTTTTTTTTCTCAGAACGGGACAAATACAGAATCCTCCCCCCCCCCCACTCGCTAACTACTGGATCGATTTAAAAAATTCTAGATAGCTCATTTATCGAGGAAAGTTATATTTTATCACGCCAATACTAATAGAAGCGAAGACGGAGGAAAATGTGGAAAATACGGGCAAAATTATTTGAAAGGGCTTATCCCACGAACTACTGGAGCAATTTCTGTTATTTGGCACAGATAAAAATTTGACCACGTGAAGGATTATATGCTATTTTGTGGGCTAATTTGTCTGTGAGATTCCTAATTTATGCGGGCGAAGCCACGCGGAACGTCTAGTTATTCATATCGAGCAAAATGTGGCAGAATAATCACGTTTACTTATGTATTACTTCCAGGCCTTGCACAGGCATTTCAAACATAAAAATACTTTTAAATTATTGTCGTTTGGTCTTTGCAAAAGCGTGACAATTTCGGCCTCGCGGGGGACAGCGGGACAGACTGCCTGAAAGCGGGACTGTCACGTTACCCTTACCAAATTTCATCTAAATCCGTTCAGTCGTGTACCTCGATCGAGGGAGTCGCAGACACAATAGATTTTCAATTGTTATGCGACAGCCGGGTGCCAGGAAGTCCCGGGAAAGGACAATAGGATACTTATTACCCCGAAAAAATGTACGGTTACGAGTTATGAATATGACTAAGTTACGGAATTGAGAATTTTTTCTCCGTTGCACCAAAATTCGCGCGGAAACCGCACATTTTTGCGCAACAACTATTCTGTCTGTAAATCAGTTCTGCCGTTTCAACGTGACGAGACAACAGACAGACGTATTTTCGCATTTGTAATATTAGTAAGGATAATTATTGTAACTATACACGACAAACCTTCACGTGACCTATCGCCTCACATTTCTATTGTCATCAGGTGACCTTAAAGCTCATTTGTCACCTGCTGACACGTCAATTTCCTATTGTGAGTGGTTTCTAAGACGTATACAATGGTAGGACAAAGAATGGGTTTGGTTGAAGTTATGTCCAGTGAATAGTCTGTAGACTTATTCATACCAATCCATACTAATCTATACTAATATTATAATTGGGAAGAGTTAGTTTGTTTGTTCGAACGCGCTAATCTCAGGAACTACTGGTCCGATTTGAAAAATTCTTTTACTGTTGGATAGCCCATTTATCGAGAAAGGCTATAGGCTATATTTTATCACGCTAAGACTAATAGGAGCGAAGAAATAGAGGAAAATGTGGAAGAAACGGGGGGAAATTATTTGAAAGGGCTTATTTGAACGCACTAATCTCAGGAACTACTGGTCCGATTTGAAAAAATTCTTTTAGTGTTAGATAGCCCATTGATTGAGGAAGGTTATAAGCTATATTTTATCACGCTAAGACTAATAGGAACAAAGAAATAAAGGAAAATGTGGAAAAAACGAGGGAAATTATATGAAAGGGCTTATTTGAACGCACTAATCTCAGGAACTACTGGTGCGATTTGAAAAATTCTTTCAGTGTTAGATAGCCCATTAACTGAGGAAGGCTATAGGCTATATTTTATTACGCTGAGACTAATAGAAGCGAAGAAATAGAGGAAAATGTGGAAAAAAACAGGAGAAATTATATGAAAGGGCTTATTCGAACGTGCTAATCTCAGGAACTACTGGTCCGATTTGAAACTTCTTTCAGTGTTGGATAGCCCATTTATCGGGGAAGGCTATAAGCTATATTTTATCACGCTAAAACTAATAGGAGTGAAGAAATAGAGAAAAATGTGGAAAAACGGGGGAAATTATATGAAATTGCTTATTATCTTAAGAACTACTAGAGCCAAGAATAACAGTAGTTTAAAGTTCACTGTACTAGAGCAATTTTTATGTTATTTGGCAAACTTGAAGAATAGACCACGTGAAGGGACATGGGCTATTTTTGCGGAAAAATGTACGGTTGCGTGAAATTCCTAAATTACGCAAGCGAAGCCACGCGGAACATCTGTACTTATATAATAAAATCGTAGGAAAGTAAATTCTGTACATTGAATATTTTTGTACAATAAGTAATACTTGGGATGTGATCTACTATGCTAACGCGAACGAAGTCGCGGGCAACAGCTAGTCTATACTATAATATTATAAAGTGGAAGAGTTTGTTTGTTTGTTTGAACGCGCTAATCTCAGGAACTACTGGTCCGATTTGAAAAATTCTTTCAGAGTTAGATAGCCCATTTATCGAGGAAGGCTGCAGGTTATATTTTATCACGCCAAGACTAATAGGAGCGAAGAAATAGAGGAAAATGTGGAAAAAACAGGGGGAAATTATTTGAAAGGGCTTATTTGAACGCGTTAATCTCAGGAACTACTGGTCTGATTTGAAAAATTCTTTCAGTGTTAGATAGCCCATTTATCGAGGAAGGCTACAGGCTATATTTCATCACGCCAAGACTAATAGGAGCGAAGAAATAGAGGAAAAAGTGGGAAAAAACGGGGGAAATTATTTGAAAGGGCTTATCTCATGAGTCATGAACTACTAGAGCACCTAGTCACCAATTAATTTCGCTCGGGGGCCATTTTAAGAACTGAAATGACTTTCGCGGTCCGCACAATTTATAAAAAAGTACGAAAATTGCAAAGGTAAATTACATACGGTACTATGAGAAAAGTGACAATTTTTGTAGTTACCACCACCACCACCATCTCTGTGAAGCTTAGAGTGAAATTGGTGCAATGCTATTGATATTAAATTTCTGGAGATGTTCATCAGTAAGTCTAGACCGAAATTTATTTTTAACGAAGTTCATCTTCGAAAATGCTTGGTCCGCACACAATGGGTCGGCGGTCCGGATGCGGACCGCGGTCCGCCATTTGGTGACCCCTGTACTAGAGCAATTTTTCTGCAATTTGGGTCAGATAAGAAGTAGACCACGTGAAGGATCATAGGCTATTATATGTGTGGACTAATTTGTCTGTGAAATATCTAATTTACGCGGACGAAGCTGCGCGGAACGTCTAGTAAGTTATAACTAATAAGTAATAACTATGCGAAAGTGTGTCTGTCTGTCTATCTGTTACCTCTTCACGCTCAAACCACTGAGCCAATTTGGCTGAAATTTTCCATGGAAATATTTTGAGTCCCGGGAAAGGACGTATGATACTTTTTATCCCGGAAACAAATTTTGCTCAACGGTGTAGCGGGCGACACCTATTGTAATATTAACTAGAGATCAGTGTTTTTCAACCTGGAGGGTCGCGAAGCTTCTGTAGGGTCGCCAAAGGTATAAAACTATTTCAGTTAAAAACAATAAAGATGTCGCCTGCTACTCCGTTGCGCCAAAATTCGTTAATAAACATTTATAAGGGTCCGTACCCAAAGGGTAAAACGGGACCCTATTAATAAGGGCGCGTTCACACGTGTGCTTGTTTTGCTGTAAGTTCAAGTAACGTTTACAGTTTAGCAAGAAACACATTTTTTGGTCTATTTTTGCTCTATAACGGTACGGAACCTTTATTAAAGGACGGGAAGAAAACTAATTTCACAAACTACAATCTCACTAGAAGGTAAAAAAAGTCGGGTTGCACTCCGGGAGTGCCGGCAGAAGTAAAAACTTGATTATTGTGCATTTTTTAAACCCATTTTTAATGAAAATCGATTATTAAAAAAATCGATTTTTTTAATTTATCGAAACCCTTACAATCGATTCGAGTTCGAGTTCGACACAAAACACTACTCTCCAACCGTCTTACGGTTTTTCCAGGGTTTTTCGAACAGTACGAGAATCTGACGGGAGTTTGACAGTTTTTACCCATCCCACAAAAGTGCTCAACGCCGCTAAAGAAGTTTTCACTTCAAAAACAAACAATAAAGATGACGCCCGCAACTCCGTTGCGCGGTGCGCCAAAATTCGGGAATCTTGTTCTGCTGTAGGTAAGTTATAACGTTTACAGTTTAGGAAGAAACATAATTTTTGGTCTATTTTTGCTTAGATAACGGTAAGGAACCCTTCGAGCGCGAATCCGACTCGTACTTGGCCGATTTCATTTTCTTAAAATTTGCATCATAGGAAGCGGTGGAAAACTAATTTTACAAACTATCTCACTTGAAGTTAAAAACCGGCCAAGTGCGAGTTGGACTCGCCACTGAAGGGTTCCGCAGCAGCAATAAGAATTGTTTCTATGAAATTATAAGGTTTTTGATGTATTTTAATATTTCATTATGAAAGTTAAATTAAGGTTTATCATTTATGACGTATAAAAAAAACTACTGGCTAGATCTCGTTCAAACCAATTTTCGTTGGTAGTTTTTATAGTAGGTAATGTACATCATATATTTTTTTTTAGATTTATCATGCCCCTACTTTAGAAGTTAGAGGGGGGACGACACATTTTGCCACTTTGGAAGAGTCTCTCTCGCAAACTATTCAGGTTAGAAAAAAATGATATTAGAAACCTCAATATGATTTTTGAAGACCTATCCATAGATACCCCCACACGCATAGACCAGATGAAAAAAAAAAAATTGTTTCAGTTGTACCTATGGGGACCCCTAAAATTTTTAATAATTTTTCCATTTTTGTATCAAAATCTTAATGCGGTTCACAGACTACATCTACTTACCAAGTTTCAATAGTATAGCTCTTATAATTTCGGAGAAAAGTGGCTGTGACATACGGACGGACAGACAGACAGACAGACAGACAGACAGACAGACATGACGAATCTATAAGGGTTCCGTTTTCTGCCATTTTGGCTACGGAACCCTAAAAAATGATCAATAAAGTAATTCATAGACGGTCCCTAGGGTCCTGCGGTCAAGTGACGTCAATTAGAGACTGTACAAACTTCCGGTGCTAATTAAAGTAAGCCAATTTTTTGTACCACCCGTCCTCGTTTTACGTGCGGTACAAGTCACAAGAGAAAACAGAAAACCCTAATACAGGATGTAACAAAACAGAGTGATTATATAGGATGTTTATGAGTCCCATCACCCATGTATAGAGTTCATTGTGAAAGTAGCAGCGTTGAAAAGTAACTTTATTTTTAATTGTGTATGGCTTTATGACACTCGAGCGCTTGCCCATACAAATCACAAGAAAAACTTGCTCTTTCCTTTTTTATATGGGCCACTAACACGTACTACTCTTGATGTCGCGAGCCATATCCAACAATGGAATAAAAAAATCAAAGTGTAACTTTTTTACGACTATCACGACATCATTTTGATGTCTTTTTTACATCACGACATCAAAATGCTGCACTGTTTTGTACAAAATATTCAATTTCCCACTAATCTTGAAAAAAGTCAACTTTAACTTCACACGGGCGGCTGAAAAAGTCGGTGGCCGCATGCAGCCCGCGATCCGCAAGTAGAGTATAAGCGCCCTTATACCCGCCATTTCTCGTCACTCGCATCACACGCGGCCTCTGGCCTATAACGACTCCATCCGTCCGGATTATTGTGACATCACATTACGGGACATTAACATACGAAGACGAAACAGCGGGGCAGGCATGCATTTTCCGAGACAGTACATGTAAATCGCTTTGGCGAATATCTCTTGATATTATTTAAGGGTCCTGTATGACATAGAGCGGTTACGCGTGCAAGCGTTCTGCGTTCGAGCGGAACGTCTCCTGTGTCAGTATTTTTATATAACGTAAAACAAAACAGAGAACGCAAAACTGACCGCTTGAACGCTTGACCGCTCTCTGTCTGATAGATCCCTAAAGGCTCCGAACGCGCGATGCGGCTACACCACGAGATCTTAAGTTACATAAAATAAGGGGGCAAACGAGCAAACGGGTCACCTGATGGAAAGCAACTACCGTTGCGAGTGTCCATGGGCGACGTTAGTTGCTTTCCATCAGGTGACTCGTTTGCTCGTTTGCCCCCTTATTTCATGAAAAGAACAATAAAATATGTCAGCGCAAAGCATTCCTTTTCCACGACTGTACATTCTAAATGATTAAAGATGACTCTTCGATACTAAACTGATACGTGATTCAGAAACACTGACTAATCTCAAGTTAAATTTAACTTGACAGCGGTCCTCAAACTTTCTGGTGACGAAACCTTAAGGCGACGCCTTGATAATTTGGCTGTAGCGATGCCGATTTTTCTCAGCAATGACTAAAGCTAAGAAACTAAAGTTCATTGTCAGTATTCATCATGTCTTTGTCTTTGAATTGCCCATAGCATAACACGATTGGACAACTTTTATAACACAGAATTATCAATCGAAAAGACCTCTGTAAAAAAAGGGATTCCTATTTTTCCAACAGAGGAGAGTGATTTAAGGTTCCAAAATTTGTACATAAATTGGTTGAAGCATACACTTTAATACGTGCATAGCTTATATGAAATGTATTTATGGTTTTTAAATTACGCGACAAAAACCATTTTGTCGCTTACGCCCTTTCCATTTTTTGCTGTTCCATTGCTTGTTTTCTATGAGAGGCCGGGCCGGCCTCTCATAGAAAACAAGCAATCTAAAACATATCCAACACGGTTTCTTACTTTAACGCGGCGTCACCTTAAAAAGAGAATTTTTTGATAGACCTCTAAAAAGTATTTTGTCTTTGAATGAACTGTCCTTATGCTGGCGTCTGAATTCTGATAACATCCATACTTATTACTTACTAATATTATAAATGCGAAAGTGTGTCTGTCTGTCTGTTACCTCTTCAAGTCCAAACCGCTGAACCGATTTGGCTGTTTGGTATGGAGATACTTTGAGTCCCGGGAAAGGACATAGGATACTTTTTATCCCGGATAAATGTACGGTTCCCGCGCGATAAACAAATGGCGCAAAGGAGTTGCGGGCGTCATCTAGTCTTCGAAAGTGCTATCTGTAACTTTTTCGCGCATAAGCCGCTGAACCGATTTGGATGTGGAATTAGTGTCTAAACACACTATGCCGAATTTCCGCGGCGGAAGTTCGGCATGATTCCGCCTGCAATGTATTTTAACTTACAGATGACACACAATTCTGTCGCGTAAGGGTGCGTCCACATTTGTATCATTTGCGCGATCAGATCTCCGTCGCGTATCATCGAAGCGTGTCAAAATGATACGCCCCGATCGCTATTAACCGCGTATCTGATACGTGTCGTATCAAATACACGCATGATCGGCAGAATGAACTAATAGGCGTCCACACTACGTGTCTAAACACACTAGGCTGAATTACGCCGGCGTAATTTACGTGGCCGAAATTACGTTCAGCCGCTTACGTCTGATGCGACACACTATAAATTACGCAAAGAGTCGAAATTTCGCGGCGTAATTTCCGTTGCGGAACGCGCGCGTAAGTGAGTATTTAAAATTCTCAGATGTAATGTGTGCGTTAACGCTTTTGAGATAAGGTTGGATTTCCTATGTTCGGTTTTGATAATTCCGTCGCGTATAGTGTGTTGCTATACAAAACATTACCGCCGAATCGCTGCCGAACTTTACGCTCGACTCGGCTCGACAGAAATTCGGCTCACGACGGAATTTCGCATTTTCTGTCGCGTTCCGCCCATATTTTGTATGGATTTGAAACGCGGCGTAAACGCGGCGGAATTTACGTCGGCGTAATTCAGCCTAGTGTGTATAGACCCTATGATACGCATATATGCGCGACGGAGATCTGATCGCGCAAATGATACAAATGTGGACGCACCGTTATATGCGTTTGACATTGCTGACGTAATCATGCCGAACTTCCGCCGCGGAAATTCGGCATAGTGTGTTTAAAGTTTAGACACTTAAGTATAGATACTTTGAGTACCGCGAAAGGATATAGGATATAGGTTTTATTGCGGAAACATATACAACGTACAGTTAGGCCGTATGCGATAAAAAATAACACTTGACAAAGTTGCAAACAAATTCTAGTCTAGTATAGATAGAAGGATAACCTTACTCATATTATAAACTAGATGTTCCGAGCGGCTTCGCCCGCGTTTTAGGAAACCGTACATTTTTCCGCAAAAATAGCCTATTTCCCTTCACGTGGTCTACTTCTTATGTGTGCCACATAACATAAAAATTGCTCCAGTAGTTCGCGAGATAAGCCCTTTCAAATAATTTCCCCCAATTTTTCCACACTTTCCTCTATTTCTTCGTTCCTATTAGTTTTAGCGTGATAAAATATAGTCTATAACCTTTCTCGATAAATGGGCTATCTAACACTGAAAGAATTTTTCAAATTGGACCAGTAGTTCCTGAGATTAGCGCGTTCAAATAAGCCTTTTCACATAATTTCCCCCGTTTTTTCCACATTTTCCACTATTTCTTCGCTCTTATATGTCTTAGCGTGATAAAATATAGCCTATAGCCTTTCTCGATAAATGGGCTATCTAACACTGAAAGAATTTTTCAAATCGGACCAATAGTCCCTGAGATTAGCGCGTTCAAATAAGCCCTTTCAAATAATTTATTTATACAAATAACAAATAGGAGTGAAGAAATAGAGAAAAATGTGAAAAAAACGGGGGAAATTATTTGAAAGGGCTTATCTCACGAACTACTAGAGCAATTTTTCTGTAATTTGGGTCAGATAAGAAGTAGCTAGACCACGTGAAGGGTTAGCATAGGCTATTTTTTGTGGGCTAATTTGTCTGTGAAATATCTAATTTACGCGGGCGAAGCCGCGCGGAACGTCTGGTTTCATATAATTTTCCCCGTTTTTTCCACATTTTCCTCTATTTCTTCGCTCCTATTAGTCTTAGCATGATAAAATATTGCCTATAGCCTTCCTCGATAAATGGGCTATCTAACACTGAATGAAATAAGAATTTTTCAAATCGGACCAGTAGTTCCTAAGATTAGCGCGTTCAAACAAACAAACTAACAAACTCTTCCGCTTTATAATATTAGTATTTAGTATAGATTATAATATTATTATAGATGCGAAAGTGTGTTTGTCTGTCTTAAAACATGTCTGATCGGATCTGGGTTAAATTAAGTATTGAGGTATCAAGTCCCATGAAAGGACATTTTTTACCACAAAAATGTACGGTTTCTACGGAATAAAATATGATCCTAATATTAAAGAAAAGTATTTTATATTTCTAAAGTTACCGAAATAGTATTTTACTCTTCTAACTTAATGGTCGTTAAAACCCACTTCTTGACATTTAAAAAAACCCAAGGTTAATCAAACAATTTATTATTCGCATTTAAAAATAATGTACAAGAATATGTAACATACGAACAAAAATCCGTGTCAAAACATCCTTACTAATCCATACTAATATTATAAATGCGAAAGTATCTCTGTCTGTCTGTCTGTCTCGCTTTCACGCCAAAACTACTAAACCGATTGTAATGAAATTTTGTACACAGATAATCTAAAGCCTGAGAAAGGACATGGGCTACTTTTTAACTGGAAAAAGAGTTTGTAAGGGGGTGAAAATGCGTAAATTTGTTCAAATTAAGTTAGTTCCAAAAATTCATAACAGATGGCGCTAAGAGTCGCCTACATCTCGCTATCGCTTGCTCATAAGTCTTTCTATAAGAGGTGGCACCATATCAAGTTAAGTTTTTCGAATCTTTCGATTGTTATTCACGTAATTAAATATCTCACTACTCAGTACTTTATCTATGCAGTGACGTAACCTTAAACCTACCAATGATAAATAGTTTATGAGTAAAGCTAGAGTTGTGTAATGGGGGGCTAAATAAGCTGTAAATTTGGTATTAATAAAGTTTACTTAATTTAAAAAAATATTATGTGCACACTGCACAGCTATTTTTGGGTATTTTGATATTTTAAGGGGTACCAGGGTTTTAATAAAAAGCTTTTAAATTTGACACCAATTTTGTTGGCACCGCGCGCTATAAACTGAAGTCCACGCGGACGAAGTCGCGGGCAACAGCTAGTATTATATAATAGGCATGATGACTATTTTTTTTTTATTGGTAATTGAAAGACCCTTAAAAAATAGAAACATCGCTGAAAGAATGACTCTGATAGCTTAAAAATTCACCAAGATATGACAATTTCAAATATCTCATAAAATAGACCTGCCCGAAACGCTCCATACAAAGTGCTACGAAAGACTGACGTCACTCTTTCGTAGTTTGTACGGATCAGGAGAGAATTTTGTTCGGTAGGTATATTAAATATTGCGTTTATGAAAGTGGTTTTATAACAAAAGTTGCTTTTAATTGCATAAGTTATCGAATGCTATACAAATATTAAGAAATTTAATTGAAAAAAAAATCGACTTGATTATCCAACTTTGAAGGCGCATAACAAAAAAAAAATACAAATGCTATCAAGCTAAAATTTTGGGAACAGTAATTTTTTACCGTGATTTCTTTATTTTATTAACAAAATTCGCTAATCTTGGACCTTGTCATCATCCCTATTATTATGTGTTGTCTGTCTCATTTGAGCTCTTCACGCTTAAGGCCGTCCCCCGAGCAAACGACCTTGGCCATACATTTGCCGCGTTGCCGAGATCGCACTAAAACCCTATTTTTTTTACTTATCTTAGTTCAAAATTGTCCTAAAAAAAATTAAAACGGGGAATATGTAGTTTATGATATTGTCGATCTATTGGCGTGTGTTTCAATAAAAGCAATTTGTAAATCCTAAATAGATGCTGAATGTATGCTTGAATTTTAATAAATCGGTTTTACTTTGGAAGCTGATATCATAAATATATGCTGTATTTTTATTATAGCTTTGTAACTTTCAAATTATGAGTTTATAAGGCTTAAAATACGGTAAATTACGGAATCTCCGTAAGGAACGCCCTCTAACTTAAACCTAACTTAAACCTCAGAAGTGATTTTGATGGGCATAATGATACCTCGAGTCTAGTGGTGTTCCTAACGGCTATATTTTCATAGCGCGCTAGATGGAATACGCTACATTTTTCAAGCGCGCTAGTTTTGACGCTACGTTATAACGAATTTCAAGCGCGCTAGTTTTGACGCTACGTTATAACGAATTTCAAGCGCGCTAGTTTTGACGCTACGTTATAACGAATTTCAAGCGCGCTGGTTTTGACGCTACGCTATAACGAATTTCAAGCGCGCTAGTTTTGACGCTACGTTATAACGAATTTCAAGCGCGCTAGTTTTGACGCTACGTTATAATGAATGATACGTTATAACGATCGATTGGGCACGTTGTAAAGTTACCGACGTTATTGAATTCTTTCGTTACTAGTTATAACGCCGTGGGTGAGTTAATATAACGTGTTTGTTAAAGATAATTACTTAGAATAATATAATCGTTTGAAGGCATTATCATTTATTTGGCTAATTTTATTATGTTTGAAATATTTTTATTTTTTTATTTTTTGGTAAGTAATATAAGCACTTAAATTATTTTATCATCTTTTTTACAACAGTTTTTTTATATTTTATTTACATTTAAAAATATAATAACGTATCCAGATTTAGAAAAAATACGTTCACATGGAACGGAAGTTATAAGTATTACAGTACAGGGCTCTTCGGAGCAGAGGGTCAATGTTACTGATGATTAAAAAACTTTATAATTTACCTATGCACGCAACGCAGCACTGAAAAAATTATGACAGCCGAATTCACCCGATTTAGACCCGAACGACACGACAACGAACCAACGAACTTGCGCGCGATCGGCAGCGCGAGCGGCGCCGCGCTAGGTCAGTGACCGCGCGATACGTTATAACGTAGCGTCTTGTGCATAGTTTTATAGCGCGCGCTATTCGTTGCGAAGAAATAGCGCGCTACTTTTTTCAGCTATACGTTATATTAACCACCACTACTCGAGTCCCTGGAAAGGACTTTAATGTCTCGGAAAAATGTACGGGGTCCCCGTGATTAAAACGAAGTTGCGGCATCTAATACAAAAAAATGGACATAATATTATTAAGTCTGAAGGTTAAATTTGAAATCACTCATGTGACTTAGGCTAGGTAGTAGGTACGTTAGTATATTAGTCATAAAAGTAATAACTAGGTACTTAGCAAATTACATATTACTAGCTGTACCTTGCGGTGTTACCCGCGGTATATAAGGGAAAATAAATTGTGATGTTTAAAAGTAGCTTATCCAGGGTATTAGCTAACTCCATATTAAAATTTTATTAAAATCGCTTCAGCCATTTAGAAGTAAAGAAGTAACAAATATTACTTCAGTCGGAATTTCCAGGAATTGCTATTGTATTCTATTGTTGTCGCGATCACCGGTGCTCGCGCGGGGCCTGAAGGATTAAACATACTCACAAAGTTTCGCCTTCATAATTTTAGTAAGAACTAGATGACTCGCGAGTCTCCATCGATCGCAATTCGCTTGAGGTTACTTTCGATTTTGTCAAATTACTCTGAAACCCCGGTTTTGTTTACAAATAAATTTTTATAGGAGCTAAAATGATAATCCTACTTTAAAAAACCAAGTTTCGTAATGACGCAAAATGGTACAGCGTACCATAGAGTTATGATCATTCTCCTTTTTCACCCCCTTACAACCCCTTTGTCCAGTTAAAAAGTAGCCTATGTCCTTTCTCAGGCTTTTTTAGACTATC
This sequence comes from Lysandra bellargus, assembly GCA_905333045.1. Taxonomy (NCBI): domain Eukaryota; kingdom Metazoa; phylum Arthropoda; class Insecta; order Lepidoptera; family Lycaenidae; genus Lysandra; species Lysandra bellargus. Next base: position 2,756,894 of record HG995329.1, read on the forward strand.
TGTGTACAAAATTTCATTACAATCGGTTCAGTAGTTTTGGCGTGAAAGCGAGACAGACAGACAGAGATACTTTCGCATATTTTATAATATTAGTATAGATTCAGCGTGATTTCAGATAACTTGAAATATAATACTGAAATAGGCAGCCCATCGTTGCGAATGCTGCGATCAACAAGACTGTCAGTTTTTTAATTTAAAATAAGAGGCAAACGAGCAAACGGTTCACATGATGGAAAGGAACTAACGTCGCCCATGGACACTCGCAACATCAGAAGAGCTGCAGGTGCGTTGCCGGTTACTGCAGTTGTATCTTATTATATAAAGACTGACCCTAAGGAGAAGAATGCAGAAATCTAGCTATTTCCACACCCCACTTCATACTTACTCAATGTTAAAGAATGTTATGACTTATGACACCTAAGTTATTTAGCAATGAATCATCTTACAAAGTATTTTATGATTAATCTTAGAGCTCCTTGAGATATAACCATGAACTAAAGTAACTGCAATCACAGTTTTTCCATAAAGAAGTTGTTTAAAAACCCATGGTTTTATCTGAAAGACATGCTAAAGATTTCTCAGTCATGTATGTAACAATGGCCAATAATTGTGGAGGGGCCTTCAGAATTAAGATACAATATGTCACCAATCAATTATTGTTTTTAGGGTTCCGCACCCAAAGGGTAAAAACGGGACCCTATTCATGAGACTTCGATGTCTGTCCGTCTGTCTGTCTGTCTCCAGGCTGTATTTCAAGAACCGGTATAGCTAGAGTTCTGAAATTTTCACAGATTGTGTATTTCCGGTGCCGCTATAACAACAAATACTAAAATAAAAATAAGATTAATATTTAAGGAGGGCTCCCATACAACAAACGTGATTTTTTTGGCCTTTTTAGCTCGTAATCAATAACGACAAGAGGTAGGCACTTGAAACTTTCACGAAGGCCTTAAATATATGTTATTTAATATTTCATATTTAAATATAATAAAAAATTAAGGGGGGCTCCCATACAAAAAACACAATTTTTAGTCTATATTTGCTCTATAACGGTACGGAACCTTTCGTACGCGAGTCCGACTCACACTTGGCCGATTATTTAATATATCTCCCTTACTAATAAAATACTTAATACCCATGCTACTTATACTACTTAATATTATAAATGCGAAAGTGTGTCTGTCTGTCTGATACCTCTTCACGCCCAAACCACGGAACCGATTTTGCTGAAAGGTATGAAGATACTGCAAATCCCGGGAAAGGATATAGGACACATTTTTTCCGGATAAGGCCGCCTTTCCACCAGAGCTGAGCGGAGCTGCGTTACGAGGAGTGTTTTTGAAAACCAATAGAATCTCTTTATTGACATGACTTTGCCTATTGGCATGACATCGCTCAGCGCGGCGATGCTATTAGTTCTCAAAAACATGTATGGTTCCCGCGCGATGTACGAAGCGCAACGGAGTTTACAGGCGTCATCTAGTAATGTATTCAGAATTTTTAGTCTTTTATGGTAGTCATTTTTACCCTTGACTATACATAGAAACAGCACATATTTGTCTAGCCCATGTAATGTACACAAAGACACACCTATTACAAGTGTGGCTTAGGTAATTAAATTGTTTACATACTTTTTAATAAACTAATGACTGACAACGCCTAGCGAAATGGTTTAATGTGTCAAGTAATACATCATCATTTTTTTTTAATGAGCAAGTGCAAAAACTAGACCTTTGCATCCATTGTGGATGATTTATACAGTATTTTCAGAGCGAAGTAACCACTCCTCAAACACTGTAGCGCCTGGGACAAGATTTTAAATGCCTGTATGGTTGCCCAAGCACTCTGCACTTGTGTATTTCTTCTGCCGCTATAACAAAAAATACTAATAATAAAAGAAAGTTAATATTTAAGGGGGCCTCCCATACAAAAAAAACAATTTTTGCCTACTTTCGCTCTATGGCGGTACGGAACCCTAAGTGCGCGAGTCCGACTCGCACTTGGCCGATTATTATTTTTTTACTACATTGGGAAACATCTCTGGGGCGCAGCGGGAACTTATCTGGAGCAATTCGAAAAAATAAGTCTGCCTGGTCTGGCCATTCTTGCCCCCCCCCCCCCCCCCCCCCCTGAGCCGGCCTAGTCCATACAAATGAACGGGTCAACATGTCTGGGACCAACCACGTGCGGGTTTCCTCACGATGTTTTCCTTCACCGTACGAGCGTCCGTATTATGTACTTGAGATCAGAAAATATCTCATTGGTACACACCTCTACCCGGGATCGAACCTGCACCCTCTGCGTGTAGGGTTGCCAGGCGTCCGGCCAAAATCGAAGGGAGTCCGGCCTTTGTAGAGCCTCAAAACACAAATTTTAGACAATTTTACACCCAATGAGATGTAAAATTATATAGTTATTATAGCTATTAGATGTTAAACTGTTTTAATAAAACAGGAAATTATATGGTGTACTGCCAAACATATTTCTATATTAAAAGTTTAGATTCTAAGTACTCATTAGCAACCCTTTTTTGTACTAATGTCCAGCCAAGCTGACAGATTTGTCTGGCTTTTTGGGTTAGTGACCTGGCAACCCTATCTGCGTGTGCGAACCAAAGGCACAGAATAACAAAGGTCTACAATAGGCCACAGATTCTTCTAAGTGCAAAAGAGCTATGTTTATTGTTTAATCGAGCTATACATATAGCCTGGTTATAGCATATGCTTGATGTTGCTTGGTCAGCCCAAAAACATTCTATATATGTAGTTAGCTGAAGTATGTAACAATAATATGAGGTAGCAAACTAAGATAACTTTGATAAAAGGTTTTAGAATACAATATAGCATTTTCATGTCTTTCTAAATTGCGTTTAAAAACATCCAACCTTCAACTAGGCATAATAAATTAAAAAGTTCAAATGTCATGACACAGAAAAGGCGGTAAACGTTTAAAAATAGAACACGCCTGGTATCTAATTGTTGGACCTTCATTCAATCAACATTCGTACCAATTCGTACATGTTAATTGCAATTAAATTCATAGTCATCAAACATTCAATTAGACTTATCTACAATCATGGATAAGAAATTATTGTTTAAATTGTATTTTGATCTAGGTGTATGTTAATAAGTAATACATAATATGTATAATAGCCTAGACTGGGAAAAGGCCAATGATTTTTTTACATCCGAAAGTGTGTTGGTCTGTCTGTTGCCTCTTCAGGCCCAAACCGCTGAACCAATTTTAGTGTTTGGTATGGAGATGCTTTGAGTCCCAGAAAAGGACATAGGACCCTTTTTATCCCGGAAAAATGTATGGTTCCTGCGCAATAAACTTAATTGTGGTTCAAAGGAGTTGCGGACGTCATCTAGTAATTAATAATTTGTACTTTCAATACAAGGGGATAATAACTCTCAAAATATTTCCTTTTCTATACTAATATTATAAACCGGATGAGTTTGTTTGTTTGTTTGAACGCGCTAATCTCAGAAACTGCTGGTCCAATTTGAAAAATTCTTTCAGTGTTAGATAGCCCATTTATTGAGGAAGGCTATAGGCTATATTTTATCACGCTAAGACTAAAAGGAGCGAAGAAATAGAGGAAAATGTGAAAAAAACTGGGGAAATTATTTGCAAGGGCTTATCTCACGAACTACTGGAGCAATTTTTCTGTTATTTGATACAGTTAAGAAGTAGACCATGTGAAGGATCATAGGTTATTTTTTGTGGACTAATTTGTCTGTGAAATATCTAATTTACATGGGCAAAGCCACGTGGAACATCTAGTATGTTAATACTAACAGAAGGTATGAATTGTTTACTAAATTAAGAGCTCATGTTCTACAGGATATTTACAAATTTATTATCTAGGTCACACAACTCAGTACAAAACATATACCTGAGCATGAAACACATTTTACTGTCTACTATCTATGTAGGGGTTATTTTAACTATGCAACTGCGTCAGAAAAAAGGTTTTTAAAGAGTATGTGTGTATGTTTTGTACCCTCTGCAGCCAGAACGGCTAGATGGATTTTAGCTTGAAAAGTATCATTAAAGTGCAGTTGACTGTTAACTGTGACCAAAATATAGTCAGGCTTTTTTGTTTTTCAATTTACTGCTTCTATATTTTGTTAAACACAAGCAAGCACACATAATACAAGGCACTTCCTTTACTCTTATTTCCTAAATTACTGGCCATGGATCACCAGTATGCTAATCATTCAAGGCATAGGCATGACGAATGAGACATTTTCAGTACTTAAGTACATAAGACGGTAAAGAAATACATTATGAGGAAATCTACACAGACCCATACACGTTAGTCCAAGACTTTCCTGTTCATCTATTTATAATTTAAAATCTTGTCCCAGTACAGTATTTGAAGAGTGGTTACTTCACTCTGAAAAGACTGTATAAATTACAGTGGATGCAAAGGCCTGGTTTTTATATTGAGAATTGAGATAAGTTACAATAAAAGAATGCCCTACATATTTAGTTGTGGAACAACATTGCAAATACTAGAATAGTTTTCCAAATACAGCATTAGCATTTTAATTGATAGCAAATTATAAAAGCTATAGTACAAGTAATGTTTTGTTTTCAATGTAGTGACAGGACAGATTTCCTACTTTACTGCTATCATTGTTTGCAGAGAATAACAAAATTAATTTCAGGAAATTAATAAACAAGTTATGTGGGTTATGGCCAGTCATTAATTTCATATGAAGTCACATAATAAAGCGATTCCATTAAAATAGGGGCGCGCGAGTATTACTCATAACACCTTTGGGAGAATTTGCAAATTGCGGACATTCTTCGAAATATTACGCATCGAATATGTTTGATTTTCGAAAATATGAGTTCTGATTACAGATAAATAATAAAAATAAATTTTTAAAGTGGTAAACATCGTGTGGGGTAGGACCTAAGATAGACATCCAAAAAATCGATAAGGGACCTCGACCAATCAGTTTTCTCCGAGCTGCAGCCCGTTTTTGATGAACTGGATTGTTTCTCGGGTAAATTAGTACTTTTCATCCCCTTCGCCATTCATAAATGTATACATTTATGCAAATAAAATCGATGTTCAGCAATTGTTTACATTGTTCATCGCACAGATGCGGGGCATGCTGAAAATATTCCCGTTTATAAATAGAACCGACGGGAGTAAAGCGGTTTATTCTACAAAAGGTGCATTTTATCGACCATACGTACCTCATTTTGAAGCTCGATTTCTATCGCAATCAATCCTCATGCACTATTGCACACGCAATTGTTCACACAACACCTGCATTTCACCAGCACAGACCGACATTTCTCTCTCAACAGTAATAAACCGTCACAAAAGGAGCCATCGCCAAAATAATACGGGACTTTTACGGGTCCTTTGCTTATTTTCAGCCACTATGGAGTATGGACGCGAGGACTGCGCGGCGGATCGCTGCTACCAGCGAATTAAATGGAATAACTTATTACCGATTCACCGGGTCACACACCCTCGTAATACGCTGAAATTGTATTGCACACAAAATATTATAAACTGCACCAACAGCACAAAAGTTTAACACACGTTATTACGCTCGCCCAAATAAAACGAGTCCAAAGCTTTTTTCGAGACAACGTGTGCAAATCGGTCTTCATCCGGAAATAAATTTATATTTTCGCCCTTATTTAAATGACAACCAAACTTGGTCGAATTATACCGTATCCTCAACAGAGACCAATCACCTTTCAAGATATTGCTCGCTCCTTTGCATTTTGAGGTATACAGCGCCATCTATTGGGCAATGAATGAAACTTTAGCTCTGGCAGCTTCAGATAAAATGTTGGCAAATTATTTTCAAACATTTTCCCACTTCAAAGGGAAAACTTGTTTTTTTGTGTTATTGACGTTTCTCTTTAAAATAAATACGAAATAAAAAACTTTCTAAAATGTCAATGATTTAAAAAAAAATCAAATGATTTCGGCAATATTTATAAATTAGCAAGAAAGATTGTTTCTATAACATCCGTTCGCAATGTCTCATGCAGGCTAGAGAAGTCCGGGACCCTAGTATAGGGGCATAAAAATAACTAGCTAAAAGACGAGCCTTGTAAGTGTCTAAACACACTACGCTGAATCACGCCAGCGTAATTTCCGCCGCAAATGTAAAACACATACAAAACGCGACGTAATAGTGTGTCACCCCTCGTATTCGGCCCGTTTTTTTTTTTTTTTTTTTTTTTTCTCGAAAGGGTCTAAGCTACTGGTCTGGTTAAGACCATGGTAGTTTAATCGTGGCTATAACTAGTCTGTTGCTAGTTGGTTTGGAGATAAACAATGAGGAGGCCTGGCCCCCTCCCCTAAAGTCACACGTGTGACATTCTAATCGGGCAATATTGGGGAGAGCTACGAAAATAAGCTATTTTCATCTGACGTGGGGACACGGATCCCCCCTGCTCTTAAGGGGTCCGACCCCTTACTCACTCTCTGACGAGTGAGGCTGCTCGCGCGCGTTAGCACAAACTAGCTGCGTACGAGTTATCGCGGTAGATGAGCTCAAGTTATTAATGTTATTGCATAAAAGAAGGTCGTCCCTCTCCCCTTCCGAGTCCGGTTGGGGTGACATACGCGTGTATGTTCTAATGTCAAAGTAATTGGTAGAGCTCTCTACGACAATGTCGCGGTCGCGGTCATGATTTGGGTGTGTTCCTATGCTATCCGCATGCGAACTCGAACCCGGGATCGAGCTCGGCACCGGATTTCGGTCGGTCTGTCTGTTTGTCGTTCGGGTCGTGTTAAGTCCTCGGGGAAGGCGCCGGCGTCGTCCCCGGTGCAGTACTAACCACGCGGGTGAGTGTGATTTGTGTTTACGTAACTGTACACAGTACGTTACGTATTCTGTGATGGGGTCTACAGGGTCGGCTAAGATATGCTTAGGCCGCCTGAAGGGGTATCGGAATGTCCGTGCGTCATGTTCATAGTCCACAGCCTTACGAATGAGCGGATTGGGATGTACTTTGCCTTTCTCAAAGAATCTCTCTGAGAGTTCTTTGATATAGGCTTTGATAGTGATAAGCTCGCAGTCTCTATGCAAGTCGATGTTTCGCATGTAACGGGGGGCACCTGTTGCCATGCGCAAAAAACGGTTTTGAACTCGTTGCAATTGGTTCATCTGATTGTCACTTATGTGTGCGAAAGAGACGCACGCATAAGTGAGTATCGTTCTTATACATGTTTTGTATAAGGTGAGCTTATGTCTTAAGGACATTTTGCTACTCGCGTTGAGTAAAGGATATAATTTGTATAACACAAATTTCGCTTTACGTACGGTATTCGATATATGGTTCGTGAATGACATCGACTTGTTTAGTACTACTCCTAAGTATTTGACAGCCGTGACTTCGGGAATTAATTTTCCGTGCAGACTAATAGGTTGCATTTTCTTACGTTTTAGTCCGTTAAATAATATAGCGTGACTTTTGTCGGGGTTTAGTTCTATTCTCCATTTAGCGAACCATTTACCGAGTTCGGTAACTGCTTCTTGGAGTTTTTTGGACGCGAAAGCTATTTGGCGATGAGCAAAGAAAAGGGCCGTGTCATCCGCGAAAAGCGCTTTTTGTACTCGAGGGTGGGTGGGCAAATCGGACGTGTAGAGATTGTAGAGGGTCGGGGAGAGAACCGAGCCCTGCGGTACTCCAGCTTCTAGATCTCTAAGTGAAGACAGAATGCCTTCAACTCTAAAACGAAATTTACGGTTTTTGAGGTAGTTACTTATTATTATAACAAGACTATCGGGAATGCCGAGTTTAAAAAGTTTATAAATTAGCCCATTGTGCCAAATTTTGTCGAATGCTTTTGCGACATCAAAGAAAACAGCGCAAGTTGGTTTCCTATTGTTCTTTTGTTCTAATATGTACTCCGTCAGGCGGTGTACCTGAGCGGGACAGCTGTGGAATTCGCGGAATGCGAATTGTTCATCAGGTAAGAGTTTTTTATCAACTATGACGTCTTTTAGGCGTCGTAGTATAACTCTTTCGTAAATTTTACCGAGGCAACTAATTAAACTAATTGGTCTGTAACTACTTGGTTCCGTCCGGAGTTTACCCGGTTTGTGGATACCTATTATTATAGCTACTTTCCAAATATCTGGGAATGAACATCCTAGTAAAAGGGCGTTAAAGATGTTCACGAGTAATTCAATTATAGTGGAAGGTAGTAATTTAAGGGTTTTATTTGAGATACCGTCGAGGCCTGGGGCCTTTCTGGAATTCAAATCTTTAATAATATCTTTGATTTCCTCCGCATCCACCGGCCTGAGGGGCTCTGATGGTGGGGCCATGAGTCGGCTTTCTACCTCGGTATTGACTAGATTAACATGATCGGGGTCAGTCGGGAGAGTACTAGGTCGGCACTGATTTTCTATGGTGTTGGCCAAGCATTCGGCTTTGTCAATATCTTCCAGTGCAGGAGGACGATTTGGTCTGTTTAGTGGAGGCATGTCGCTCTCCGTATCTTTTTTGAGGGACTTCGCTAGCGGCCAGTAGGCCGTGTGAGACGGTTCGAGTTCGCTAAGAAGTCGATCCCACCTCTCGGCTTTGTGTTGTTTGATTTTATATTTAACTTCCCTCTCGTAGTGACGGAGGGCCCTCCTCCAGTCTTCCGATGGGTAGCGATCGTACGTGCGTTTAGCCACGTTACGGAGTCTGATGGACTCTTTAATATCATCCGGGAGAGGCCAGCGATTCTCATGGATCGCTGGCATTTCCCTAGAAGATTTTTCGATGTTCTCTACCAGATGATCAGTCAAGTGGAGAGAGGCCTCAAGCGCTACTTTAGAGTTTTCTATGAAATCGGGAATGAGATCGAGGTGACTCGATTGAAGGTTTTCTAGGTTATCTGCTAGTAATTTATAATCAATTATCTTTTTAGTACTAGCAGCGAGTTGGTTAGAATTACCAAGCGCAATTTTAACTGGTCTGTGGTCCGAGTTAAGCTCGTGGATTGTTTCCAAAGATATGTTGAGGTTAATGTTTTTAACTAACGCAATATCAATAACACTAGGGTTATGAATAAGGTTGTTACTACGGCTAGCAGTGTCGTAGCGAGTGGGGTCGTTAGGGGCTAAAATTGCAAAATTTAAGGAGTCGCTTAGGGCGGATAATCTAATGCCATTCGTATTAGAGATGACATTGCCCCACTCTGTGTGTTTGCAGTTTAGGTCGCCGGCAATGATGACGGCGTTGCCTAAGTTAAATAGTGATCCTAATTCGCTAGAAGTTATGGGCATTTTGCTGGCTAAATAGGCAGATACAATTATGACGGGTTGATGGTCTGTCATGCTAATGTGACAAATAGAAGTTTCTAAATTAGTTAGGGTTAGGGGTTCTAGGGGAACACAGTGCAATGATTTTTTGTAATAAATCATTGTGCCTCCGAGTTGGGATCGGGTTCTGTCATTTCTAACTATTTTATAGTTAGCTATTTTGGGGCTTTTTCTACTAGGCTTAAGGAACGTCTCCTGCACTAGTAAAATATCGACATTGTGGTTTATGACGAATTCGCGGATTTCGTCTATATTATTATGTATGCCGTTTGTATTAAACGTAACTACCTGTAGGGAGCGCGGTTTTATTCTTCCAGTGGAATCCATTAGTTAAACGATGGTGATAAATTGAGGGAATTGATCCTGCGGATCAAGTCGTTGTAAGTCGACAGACAGGCGGATAATTGTGAAAAAGTCCTGGCCGTCCGTAGTCCGTAGGAGAAATCGGCTACCTCTGACGGGTTTATGAGGCTTAGGAAATCGGTCACGTACCCCAGATCGTCTCCGTAATTGGGGGTTATATTCGCGGGGAGAGTGGGCTTTTTCGCGGGAGGCGCGGCTTTTGCCGCGGGTGTTGCGGGCTTTGTCGCTGGGGGCGCGGGTTTTGTTGCGGAGGGCGCGGGTTTTTGCGCGGCGGTGGGCTGGGCCCTGTTGGGGGGCACGGGGAAGTTATTTGGGGCACTACTGTTGTTCACCCAAGGTGATTTAGTGGGAAGCGGAGCAGGGATAAATCTCTGCTTTGTTTTTTCCTTATTATTTCTCTTTGTTTGAGGCGCAATTCGTCTCTTTACTTTAGGTGCTTTTACACACCCTCTGTAATTAGCCGGGTGGCCTTGTGTTTTGCATAGCACACAGCTGGGGGGTTCGGACTCCTCAGCTGGTGCTTTGCGTGGGCAGTCAGAGGTGCCGTGGTCTCCGAGGCACTTGACACAACGCGGTCGGGCTTGGCAGTTTCGCGCGGAGTGCCCGTAAAGTTGGCACCTGTGGCATTGGCCAGGAGTGCCTCTTTTACGGGGGGGTTCCACGCGTATGCCGGTTATGTTACATACAGCGCGTATGTTAAAAATTTCCTTACCCTCGGGGGTAAGGGGGAGGATCACTAGTACCATGTTGTACACGTGTTTTTTGACGGGGTGGTACATCCTGTGTACCTCGGTCGCCGGGTAGCCTTGGGCTATTAGGTCTTCAAGTACATCCCTTTCGGAGATGAACTTGTCGACACCTACTATGACGACGCGGAGGACACGTTCGTCCTCTAAGGCATAGGTGTGGTAACCTATATTTTTTCCGCGGAGGAATGCAGTTAGGAGGCGATGGTCCTGAGGCGTTTGGACCTGGACCTTTATCCCGATCGGAGTTGTGGTAGCCGTCGAGTAGCGAAGCTTTTTCTCGTTTATCGCGGCGGAAATGATATTCCATTTTTCCTTCTCCTGTACTATGATAGGAGGAGGCATTTTGGGAGCGAGTTCCGTCTCGGAAGCCAGAGGGGCCTGAGACGGAACTATTTGCGAGGCCTGCGAGGCCTGGGATGCCTGAGGGGCGATCGGGGGGCGAACGGGGGACGCGGCACTGCTAGTCTGCACGGACGTCGCGGGTAGCTCGGGCCTAGGGGCCGGTTTAGTCTTTCTAGACTTCGGTTTTCCGACCTGTTTAGTCGGGGAGGACAAGACTGGAGAGGAAGAGCCTTCGGCGCGCTTTCTCTTCTTCGTCCTTTTACTGACGACCGTGGTGAAGTCACCTTCACCAAGGTCAGTCTCTTGCTCCGAGCAAGACATCTCAGAAGGAGACGAGTAAGTAAGTCGGGGGGCCACGGACTCTACGGCAGTCACGGCGGTGTCACAGTCGGGAGACACGGGGGAATCAGCATCGTGATTTCTCACGAAGTTGTCCCATCTTTTCGCGGCGTCGGGGTACTCAACTTTAAGGAATGACAAGAATTTGTCAATCATGTCGGCCATGATGTCGGTTGGTCAGTCTGCTCTTAATGGAGAATTTTCGAGAGGGTACAACCCCGCCCGGCGACCGGGAGGGGAGGTGTGTAAAGAGGTACGAACCTCGTGTAGTGTACCTATTTTTCGTATCACCGTACTTACGATGTGTTCCTGGCGGTCGGGAAACACACACAAAAACTCACAACACTAGCACTCGGGCGCTGGCGAGCAAGGCACGGCGCGACCTACGGCGGCAAGCGCGGGCGAGGGCCCACACTCGGGCGAGGCGAACAAGCGCCGGCGCAGAGTTCGCTCGATCGCGGACACACTAAAATCGAAAAGCCTCGAGGCGCGGACGTGATCGCGAAATCGCAACAAGCACAAAGTGTGCCGAGCGAGAGCGCGCTGTCTATAGAAAGAGACAGCACCACAGTCGCCTAGCAGCGTGCACTTGAGCGGGAAACGCGTGTTCATCGGACGGGATCCGAGAACAGACTGTCGGCCCGTGTTTTGTATGCAATTTAAACGCAGGCGTAAACGTGGCGGAATTTACGCCGGCGTAATTCAGCCTAGTGTGTTTAGACCCTAAGGGCTCGCGTCGTTATACTGCGTAGTAATAATTTTAAAGGAAGTATTTTTATAATATATTTTGATAAGTAACCAAACCTGCCCTTCTAGCATACGCCAACGAGAAAATTTTGTCTACACGTTTTCTCGATGTTTGATGGCTTTTCTCTTCATCTCTATTGACCCTAACATGACATAAATTTTTTCCCGTGTAGATCTGTCGTTAAAATCTATCGACATAATGTCAAAAAATTATTTTGACATTATGTCGTTATCGACAATATAACTACACACGAGAGTGAGATATCTCGAGATTTTCTCGTTTGCGCATCTTAGGCCGGCTTGACTGACCGATGATAGCACATCAACATATTATGTGTTAATATAATTATGCGTCATTTATATTTTGTATTAATATAAATGACGCATTTTAATAACGTGTACCTATAGTACGCAGTGTACCACAAAAGTGCTAAGGTTGTAGGATATAATAGGACTAGCTTCGCTCGCCCTGATATTATGTGAAATGGCGCAAAATGTCTTTGGATTTATTAAATGTCGGATGGAAATCTGCCCTGTCGTTGTTGAAAGCCACCCCAATCTTTTTGAATGACAAAATATGAATTGCTATTTGCAGGGCCGTCTCTAGCCCATGTGGCGCCCGTGTTCAAATATTACCCTAGCGCTCCCTCGCAAGCGCGCCGTCAAAATGAAATGGGTACAAAGTACAAGACGTACAGTTTCTTCGGCCGCTTAAGGGTAAGGACTAGTGCCGGTCCTAGTCTTTTCAGGTGGTGCGAAAACCAAAAGTGGTGCCCTTCTAAATAAATAATAAATCGCCTTCTGCCAAAATCTGTGGTCCTCCGTCCAGGGCCCACCTGCAGACGGCTTTGTACAGGGGTCCTGCAGTCCTGTTTGGGTGGACCGCGGAACACATAGGCGCCCGGAATAGACAGCGCTATCCACCTAGTATGGGTCCCGGGCCACAGTAACGTCCCCGGCAATGAAACCGCTGACGAACTGGCTATGCTTGGGGCTGAGTGTCTCATATATGGCCCAGAACTAGTCTGTGGTATACCTCCCAGTACCACAAAGCAAGTGCTCAAGGAATGGGGTCACAGACTATGCAGGAAGCAATGGGCTGAGACCCCTGGCCTTGAACACTCCAAGGCACTAATTCCTGGCTTCAACAAGAAACTATCAGAATTAGTGCTCACCTTGGGTAGGAACCAATTAAGAATCCTTACCAGAAGCCTAGCTGGGCACTGCAAGCTCAACAAACACCTAAACAGAATGGGTATTTGTAGCATAACGACTTGCAGATCATTTTGTGAGGAGGAGGATTAAACACCTATTCACCTTCTCCTTGACTGTCATGCTCTACTGCAGAGTAGGAACCTTGGTCGCCACAGATGAAATTCGTGGCACCAACCCCAACCATATCGTTCAATTTGTGAGCAGTATTGGGTTGGGGATGACATTCTAGCTAGTGCGAAGGAGTCACAATAGATCCTTCTTTAAAAAAAACCGCTGCTATCGAACCGTTAGCTGGTGAAGCGGCGTTGGCGCTTATAGGGTCCCATCCGTGGGACCTGGAGGCTCGCGTGTTTTCAGAAGTTGTATCAACTCACAGTCGAGTTGAAAAAGCGGGGAGATACTATAACCGGTCGATACTACAACAGTAGATGTCATATTCAAGGTGCGCCCTTACCATACGGATAGGAGGAAACCATCGCCTGGCGCCACCAGCCTGAGAAAGACGATACGGCGCAGCATACGTTCATTGAACGCTCTGCTTGGGCTGAGCAACGGCCTTTTGCGCCGTCCTTGGATTGGACTTTACTACTTATTGGGAGGCAGTTATAGCTATTATACCCTCTGCGATATGTTATGTTATTTCGCAAACGGAATCTGCATAAAAAGAGCGGGAAGCAAATTAATACGCAAATCCCATGAGAAGTAGGCATGGAGAGCGTAGGCTGCACGGCGCCCGGTGCGACTGCAAGGGGGCCGTCAAGAGTACCTACTTTTGCTTGTGATCTTGTGGTTTAGCGGCGAAACCGCGCATACTCGCGGATGCATATAAATCCAGCCTGACGTAAGTCACGCGGCTCTTATTTTGGCGCCCATCTTGACGACAAATATAATCATCATTTAAGTGTTTTAAGTTTCATTTCACGTTGAAAAATAAAGTTTATAATAAACTAGCTGTTGCCCGCGACTTCGTCCGCGTGGACTTCAGTTTATAGTTGTTCCCGTACATCGATTTAATAGTTTACGCGCAAATCGCAAAGGTACATTTTGTGGGAACCGTACATTTTCCGCGACAAAATATATCCTATGTTCTTTCCCGGGACTCAAAGTATCTCAATAGCAAATTTCAGCAAAATAGATTGAATAGTTTAGGCGAAAATCATAAAAGTTAATTGGGCGGAAACCGTAAATTTTTTGGAACAAAATGTATTCCTTGTCCTTTCCGAGACTCAAAGTATCTCCATTCTCCATACCAATACAAATAGTTTACGCGCAAATCATAAAAGTATATTGTGCGGTAACCGTACATTCTTCCGGGACAAAATTTATCCTATGTCCTTTTCCGGTACTCAAAGTACATATATTTATACCAAATTTCAGCAAAATCAGTCCAGCTGCTTACGCGTGATGTCGTAACCAAGGGACTTATGGATTCATTTTTATTATAATATACGTTCCGTGCGGCTTCGCCCGCGTAAATTAGATATTTCACAGACAAATTAGTCAACAAAAAATAGATCATAGGCTATTTTTTGTTGACTAATTTGTCTGTGAAATATCTAATTTACGCGGGCTCACGTACTCTACTTACTATCTGACTCAAATAACAGAAAAATTGCTCTAGTAGTTCGTAAGATAAGCCCTTTCAAATAATCCCATTTTTTCCACATTTTCCTCTATTTTTTCGCTCCTATTAGTCTAAGCGTAATAAAATATAGCCTATAGCCTTCCTCGATAAATGGGCTATCTAACACTGAAATAATTTTTCTGATCGGACCAGTAGTTCCTGAGATTAGCGCGTTCAAATAAGCCCTTTCAAATAAATTCCCCCGTTTTTTTTCCACATTTTTCTCTAGTTCTTCGCTCCTATTACTTTTAACATAATAAAATATAAGCTATAGCCTTTCTAGATAAATGGACTATCTAACACTGAAAGAATTTTTCAAATCAGACCAGTAGTTCCTGAACTTAGCGCATCCAAATAAGCCCTTTCAAATAATTTCCCCCCGTTTTTTCCACATTTTCCTCTATTTATTCGCTGATATTAGTCTTAGCGTTATAAAATATAGCTTATAGCCTTTCTCAATAAATGGACTATCTAACACTGAAAGAATTTTTCAAATCGGACCAGTAGTTCCTGAGATTAGAGCGTTCAAACAAACAAACTAACAAACTCTTCCGCTTTATAATATTATTAGTATAGATATTAAATTGCAAAACCCGAGTCGCTCGTGACGCGCCTTGCTTTACTGTAATTCGACAAATATAAGAAGAGCTCCAGATTCTACACAAAATGTATGTAAACTGGAGTTCTTTTTACGTTGGTCATTAAAGCGCGGCGGCAGGCCAACGCGGGCCCGCGCCGTGTGGGGCTCCGTTGCGAGCGGCGCTCGGCGCCCCTAGGACCGCGGCGCCCATGTGCAATACACACCCTGGACCTAAGGGAAAGACGCCCCTGGCTATTTGTGGTTCGCTTAAACTTTAACGTGTTACACAAGTATACTGCTTTTATTTACTTTTATAAAACCTAGATGCACTTTAAAAGCAAATTTAAAAGAAATTCAAACAAGAAAAACAGCGACCTCATGACTCATGAGAGTCACGAGTCTTGTCACTTTCCTAAAATGACGTTATTATTGTAGGTAATTTTTTTTTCAGATAATGGCAACATTCATGGAGACTCCATTTCATTGACAATTTGACAGGACGAATACCCAAAAAACATTTCAGCCTGTTTTCATTTTTATAAACAATTGCTGTTACGAAAACGCAAAAAGAATGGTGGGCGCAATGCCTGTTAATGTGATACCAAAATTTTGCAACGGCGCCATGGATACGCATAACGGGGGCGACGACTTGGACACCCAGGTTTTCGTAGGTAGCAGGATAAAATGCAATGAAGACTTCGGCACTGTGAAGTATATTGGTGAAGTGCAGGGTTACAAAGGTGTGTGGTACGGCGTGGAATGGGACAACGCTGAGCGCGGAAAACACGATGGCTGCATCGAAGACATCCAGTATTTCAAGACTACCAAGCCTGGGGCTGGATCTTTCATTCGTCCCAACAAGATTACTCCATTTAAAACCTGCGCAGAGGCTATTAGAAGATACTACGGCGATCGCGAGGTAAGAATTCCAAATTCAAAATTATTTTTTTCAGATTTTTTTTTTTCTAGAAACCACAAAGACATTGAGTCATACCCTCCTACACATCTGATCAAGTATTTATTAACATACAATGTTTACAAATGGATAAAGAATGTCTACTCTGATATTGCAAAGCTCGAACTCAGGATTTCTTTTACTTTTAACTACAGCAAAGCCAACAGTAATGATTTTGACAGTATGTATTTTGTATGTTTTTTCCGTCATGCTCTTAAAGTTATTGAATGAGGTATTGAAATCTAATAATGACCCATTTAACTCCAAGTATTTTTAGCTGGGTTTTAACATTTGTTGTTTCTACAAGTCTAAAGATAGAAGACAACTTCTAGTGAAATAACTCAAACTTGTAAGATACTTTTCTTTTTAAAATGTGGCTCTGCAGAGCACACTCCAAGAATATACTCACAATCATAGGCGTATATATAGCTTTGATAGTGACCCCCCCCCCCCCCCCACTAACGTAAAAAATCAGTTGTCTGTAAAGTCGGTTTACTGACGACAACTATCCTTAACCCCTTAACCCTCGCTTCCGAATCTCTTTAAATAGAAACGAACTTTTTCGACTGTAACCTAAAGTTATTTCTTTCAAATTGACCTATGCAAAGAACAAAGCTCTATTTGAATATATCACCAAAGTACTTTTATTGTATTTTTTACTGCTATCGGACCTCTACATTTTATAAAAAAAATGAAAATTAAAAAATGTTACGTAAAAACAATAGTAATTACTACAAGTGTCACCTCACTACCAACTTCGAGTAGCAAGATATCGACAATTGCAGCACTTACGTCAGCGTCTTGTTGGCCCAGCGGGACAAGCTGGATATCACAGTGCCAAGTTCCAGGTTCGCGTCCACGAGGCGGCATTACTTACTTTTCGCTTTTTTTAAATTATAAGCATCGCTCACTCAAGTAGGACTTAGGAGAGGACGGATGTTGAACGCTGCCGAACACAAAGGCCGATTGTGCTTCCTTGTCGCTCATTTCGCGCTCTCGCTTGCACTTCAAGCCTTCTATGGAACGCCTCAGAGTGAGGTAACGACACATGAACTGTCATGTTTTTCGGGCGCGCACCCCATATCGAATTATAAGACGTTATCACGTCAAAAAGCGGCCTAGTGCGAGTTGGACTCGCCCATCGCCCATGAAGGGTTCCACAGCAGCAAATACCTACTCTGCTTATGGACACGCTCCACAGTCCACAGTATACTGTGAATAAAAAAAAAAAACATGTACCTCGCCGATTAAAATCGGTGCGGTAAGTACATAATATTATAATTAGGGCCCGGATTTATGTGTAAATACCATTGACATAAGAAACTATATGGACACGAAAGACACACGCCTGCCTTCAAAATTTGTAACCTGAAATGTCACTGAATAATAAAAAAAAAGTGTGTCAGCTCCGACACACAACTGGAGTTTACTCCTTAAGTATGAGTAACTAACCATACGCAAAAAGAGTTTATTTAACTGAAAAAAGATTAATATAATATGAAATCAGATGTTCCAGCAATATTATCTACACCCCTTTCTGCCATAGTTATTTCAAAATATATTTTTTTCTCAATTCTAAGGCCAGAATTGAATAGAGGTGAAAAATCCAATCCAGAAAGATCAAGCTGAAGAAACTTAATACTTCAGTCGGAAATTCCAGGAATTGCTTTTGTATTCTATTGTTGTCGCGATCACCGGTGCTCGCGCGGGGCCTGAAGGATTATATCCAGGACAAATAGTTGCCGAGTTACAAGCATTCAAACTTTGACATTGACAGCTTGGCAACTGTCAAACGTCGAACAAAAGCGGCCATAACTCAGCTTCCAATAGGCCTAGAGGAACGGGGTTTCTTCTAACATCAAAGGCAACACCTCGGCTACCCCCTCCCTGAATTTGAACTAAATCAGAGACATCATTTTTTTCTCAATCCTA
Source organism: Lysandra bellargus (assembly GCA_905333045.1). Taxonomy (NCBI): domain Eukaryota; kingdom Metazoa; phylum Arthropoda; class Insecta; order Lepidoptera; family Lycaenidae; genus Lysandra; species Lysandra bellargus. Next base: position 2,775,048 of record HG995329.1, read on the forward strand.
AGGCCAGAATCAAATAGAGGAGAAAAATCCAGGAAGATCAAGCCGAAGAAACCCATATCCAGGACAAATAGTTGCCGAGTTACAAGCATTCAAACTTTGACATTGACAGCTCGGCAACTGTCAAACATCTTACTAAAGTAGCCATAACTACGCTCCCAATAGGCCTAGAGGAACGAGGTTTCTTCTAACATCAAAGGCAACACCTCGGCTACCCCCACCCTTTATGGTCTTAATACACTCACAGCCAAATTAGAAAGTTTCCGTCGTCCAAAAACGTGACACATTTTCGTTACTTGTTAGTAGGTTTTACCCCTCGGATTTTTCTCATACCGGGCGCCTTAAATATGAAAATCGATTCTTAAGGAGTAAACTCCAAAAATATCGATATTGATATTAAGTTTTTTTATAAATTTTCAAGACAGGCGCGTGTCTTTCGTGGTCATTTCGTGTCCATATAGTTTCTTATGTCAATGGTATTTACATATAAATCCGGGCCCTAATTATAATATTATATTGTCGATTGGACAAGTAAGATGGATAGTAATGGGGGGGAGGGGTCCGGACCCCCAGGATCTCCCCCTTATATGTATACGCCCATGCTCACGATATACTCTGAGGTATAGACAGAGGCTGATAGACAAAAGAAATTCTATTATTTTATCATCTGTCTATTTTTCTCTATATTGTTCCTGCTATGCTGACATTCATGTTAGTATTTAAAATGTTATTTCAGGATGAGTCTGTGGCTGCTCACCGCAGAACCGTCATCAATGAGTGGAAGAGGGAGATGGGTGCTCCGTTCATCGAGATGGTGGGATTTGAGAAGATTCATCAGAAGCAGTAAGTTAGAGTAGTTGTATAGCAGTGCTTTAATATTTTTCTTTTTAATCTTACAATTGTCAAAAATGTTATTTAAAAAAATCTTACTATTAAAGACGTATGTTGATAACATTACTCATTTCTTCCTTTATAATTTAAATGAACCCTTTAAGTTGTGACTAATAAGTTATAACTAAGAAATGTGCTAGGCCCTTTATCTTACTATTTTTCAATTTTCCAGAAAATTTGACCGTCTCCAGGACGTATGCATCCACGATCTCAATGTGTCTCGAGCTGGAGACGTGGCAGCACTCTGTCCCAACATCCAGAGCTTGGACATAAGCTGCAACCTGTTCAGCAACTGGCGTGAGGTGATACAGCTGTCTGCGCAGCTGCCGCACCTGGTAGACCTGGATCTGAGGTGGGTATAGGTGGCTCATAACTTTAAGAGTGCTATGCAGAATGGGAAACTCGCAGTGGTCAGCTACATTCTGTTCTTCATGTGTATGTAGTATGTACTTTTTTTTATGAAATAAGGGGCAAACGAGCAAACGGGTCACCTGATGGAAAGCAACTTCCGTCGCCCATGGACACTCACAGCATCAGAAGAGCTGCAGGTGCGTTGCCGGCCTTTTAAGAGGGAATAGGGTAATAGGGGTAGGGATAGGAAGGGAAGGGAATAGGGGAGTGTAGGGAAGGGAATAGGGCAGGGGCTTGGGCCTCCGGTAAACTCACTCACTCGGCGAAACACAGCGCAAGCGCTGTTTCACGCCGGTTTTCTGTGAGAACGTGGTATTTCTCCGGTCGAGCCGGCCCATTCGTGCCGAAGCATGGCTCTCCCACGTTAAAAGTTATCAGAGAAATTGATTCCTAGGCAGATGGGGGACCTATGTAGTGTGGTTGCGCTATGTCAAACCCAGGCAAAGATCACAATTAACATTGAATTGACATGATCCAACCGAATGACTTTGGGTCTGTCAACTGCCTAAGAATCAATTTCGTCGATGGTCCATTTTTTTAACCTTACCCTCGTTAACTTTTTTTTCCCATGGTTTTTGTCATACAATAAAATGTTCTACTTTTTAAGCCTAACATTTGATGTGTGGATGTAATACAGCTTGGGTATGGATTGCATATAAAAATGCCTCTTGTCCTTTAAGAATTTTATCTGATGACGTAATTTATTGGGAAACTAACAGCTTACAATTTGACAAATAGCTAAAGTATAGATAAAACAAGAAGCCCATGACAAGTTTTAAGGCTAATTAATAATTGTCAAAACTTTAACTTTTATAGTACTATCACTTATCAGCATAAAGGTAATATACCTATCGGAATAGAGAAACAATCCCGAGCTGTCAAGCTTAACCAAAATTTGATTTACATCTGTGTATACAATTATGTTTACGTGTTCGTGTCAGTGATGTACAAACATCTTGTAATTAGACAAAATATCGATCATGGAATAATAATTGTAAGATTATAAAAATAATAAAATGGGATAAAATAAAACTGCAAAGATATCTTAAGTATATACAAAATTCTCGTGTCACAATGTTAGTCCACGAACTCCTCCGAAACGGCTTTACTGATTTTTACCAAATTTTATATGCATATTCAGTAGATCTGAGAATCGGCTACTCGGTACTTTATATATTGATAAGTGCATTATTTTGTTGAATAAATAATAGTAAATTGTTACAACCTGAGACAGACGGCGACCATTGTTTGTGCGACGGGATAGCGATCGACGTTGCCATGGTGACATATTTATTCACTTCAATAAAATAATAATATGGCAAATATATTATGGCAAAGCAGCGTTTGCCGGGACAGCTAGTAATATAATAAAATTGTAATTTTGAAGTAAAATATGACTTTTCTTCAAAATGCTTGCTGCATAATTAAGTATGCATGAATTTTTCTTCAGAGTCCAGTTTGGACGGTTAACTATTTTAAGCCATGAATTTATGGTATCCAGGTCAGCAGGAAATCTGAAAAATTGGCCAAGTGTGAGTCGGACTCGCGCATGAAGGGTGACCGGTTTCAACCGGGCATTTTCTAAAACCCGGCACGATACGACACGACATGTCATGACACGATTCGACACGACAGGTTACGTCACGTCACATCAGTACACGACACGACACGACTTCACTAGACCCTATTAATTTTCAATTATCTCTCAATGAGCCCTTTTATTTGATGCCCATCTTGCAGAAGTGCTTTTAACTATTCCCCTATCTTGGATGAGCAGCCATATTGGATGTAGAATGACATTACATCTGCGGAAATTTCAGAAGTCTATTACTATAGCGGTTCTTGTTATACAGCTTGTAAACAGACAGACGGATGGATGGATGGACAGACGGACAGGCAACAAAGTCTTAGTCGTAGAGCGGGACCCCACTACTAGGACTTTTTACCCTTTGGGTGGGGAACCTTAAACACGATAAATTATGTACCTATGATAGTATATTAATATACTTAAACTAATTATAAACTACGGATTAGTATGTTATCATTTCAAAATTCCTAGATAATTACATTAATTAGTATACCTACCTGAAAATATTTTCATATCGATACTACTTATCGATAACTTGATGCAGCCCTAGTGTAAAATAGATGAAAATTGTTTACACAAAATATCCTTAAATTGTCCACCATGGCTAGTCAAGTTATGTTTTCCATATAATTAAACATAATATATAGAAGTGAATCATCAAAATCAATACCAATAACTCGTAGGGAATTGGCAAAAATAAACTTAAAACTAGGTGCTGTCGATGCAGAATAATTCACCTGTGAAATGAATATTTGTCCGGGTTTTTTCGATGTGTGGATCCACAATCATTCCACAAACATTGAAGCATGTTTCTAGAGCAGTATTTCTAAAAATTATTCATTATTTAACTTAAAATCACAATTTTTCTGAGAGCCCAAATTGACAACGATCGGCACAGGGTCAGACAGACTGTCAAACAGATGAAAAAAAAGCTATGCAACCTCAAATCACGCTTCTCTTTCTACCACGCAGTGTTACTGATAGTGACATCTCGCTTGCTCAGGCCTTTGTTTCTCTATTCCGATAGGTATATTAACTTTATGCTTATCAGAGAAATTGATTAGAAATAGATTTTTTGACAGGTAGCAGGGCTACATAATTTGGTTGCATTATGTGAAACTCATCTAACATATCACGTCAAACTAACTAGCTAACTTTGAATTGACTAATTAGTAGATACTTTTATATTATAGCAAGAATCGTATGGCCATCGACATGCCTGAAGACACTCTTAAACAACTGTCGATCCACTTCAACCATCTCGAAAAACTGAATCTGTCCGTCTGTGACTACGAGTGGTCAGATATCCTGGCACTATCACATCTCTGGCCAAACATCACCGAGTTGGTAGCGGCATACAACAGAATCAAGAGAATCGTTCCTCCGGAGAATACCCTACAGAATTTAACGACTCTACGCTTGGACGGAAACCCTATAGAGTCCTGGTATGAAGTGTTAAACCTTGGTTGGCTGAACCTAAAAGTATTGAGTTTGAACGACTGTGTTATAAGTGAGATAAGGTTCAACGATGAACCGGGCTCCAAAGTGGATGTGTTGGAAAATTTGGAGGTGCTGTTTTTGAACCGGAATAAAATTAATGATGTAAGTGATTTGGAATATTTGTTTCTAAATATATAAATTTCATAAAAACATCTTGCAATTGTTGCTGACAAATACTAATGAATGTGTGTCTGTCTACCTGTCTGTCTGTCGATCTGTAGCCCTAGCATGGCCACCAGTAGAAATGCGAAAGTATAGACAAACTGTGGACATAAACTTGGTGCCGTTCCGATCTTTACCGCGGCTAATCGCGACCGACAAAAATTCAATTAAAATGCCACTTTATGACAGACTAAAGTATATCATGATTCGTGTCATAAAGTAGGATAATTTTGAATTTTTATGATTATAGTGTCATAAAGTGGCATTTTAATTGAATTTTTCGGAACGAAAAAAGATCGGAACGGTACCTTAAGTTTATCTCCACAGTAATTTATCTATACTTTCGCATTTCTACTGGTGGCCACTGTTACTAGTTCACGCTCAAACTGCTGAACTAATTTTGCTGTTTAGTATGGAGATACTTTGAATCCCAGAAAAAGACATATTAGGATACTTTTTTTTTAGTTTGCTATTTGCTAACGAATCTAGTATGTAACTATCCTATATCCTTCCCCATCTCTTCATACATTTCATCTAAATCGCATTAGCCGTTCTTGCGTGAACAGACAGACAGACATGCTTTCCCATTTATAATGTATTATATATATATTGTTAGGATGAAAATTACAAATTGTCTCATTTAAATGATGTTTTCTAATTTTTTTTTCTTTTTTTCAGTGGAGATCTCTATCTGAACTGAACAAACTGAAGTCGCTGAAGAAACTCTACTTCCTGAAGAACCCGATACAGGCCACGGAAGACTATGACACTGGTTCTCAACTGATCATCGCTAAAATTGGCACTCTACAGGTAAGCAATACACTGGATGACGCCCGCAACTCCGTTGCGCCAATATTCGTTTATCAAGCGGGAACCATACACTTTTTCGGGATAAAAAGTATGCTATGTCCCTTCATGGGACTCAAGTATCCATACCAAATTTCAGAAAAATCGGTTCAGTGGTTTGGACGTGAAGAGGTATGGTCGATTTACACGGGTGACTAACGGGTCGATTTTAGTCGCCCGGCAAGTCACCAGTCGAATCGCCTGTCCAAGTCGAATCGCCACCCCATTTACACATTCTACAAAAATCGCCTGTGACTAGTGCCGACAAACTATATATTTGCAGCAAGCGATCGCTTGCGACTGAGCGTTTGCACGGTCGATATTAGTCACCAGCCGCATGCGGCCATTGGCCGCACGACTTTGGGGCTTGCGGCTTTAGCCGCATGCGGCGTAGTCGAATTGCAATTTAGACGGTAGATTTTCGCAGTGCGGCGTAAATCGGGCAGCTCACTATTATAATAGTCACCCCTTGTAAATCCAGCATTAACAGACAGACTGACACACTTTCGCATTTATAATATTAATATGGATATGGACATCAAAACGCGCGTTCGGCCCGCCGCATATAAATCCAGTCTAAAGTGACTCTTGGTTTCAATGAAACCTCAAACCAGCCACCGTCACCGATATTATTGTGGCATTACTACTTTGACATTATACTTTTTTTTTCAGGAATTGAACGGATCAATAATAACGAGGGAATTGCGGCGAGGCGCAGAATACGATTACATGAAGCGCTACGGTGCGGAGTGGAAATTGGCGCGAAACGACCCGGCCAAGATGGCGGCGTTCGACATAGAACATTCCAGATTCGGAGAGCTCGTTGACAGTTAGTTTTTTTTATTTGTAACTATCGAAGCATAAGTCACAGCTTTTAACCTATTGGGTTACGTTAATGTCGATTAAAATGTATAAATAGAATGTACGCGATATAAATTGCGTATAGCGCAAACATATTATATTATAGGAGCGAATATTTTAGTTTACGATTAAAAGAGACAAGTTGTAATAGGCCAGTGCAAGACGACTCTATACAGGGTGCAATTAAACCTTCCTGCCAAATTTTGATATATCGATCCTTGTTAAAAATAAAAATACACGTATTTTTTCTTTTATAGTCACTCAGTACTAAAATGTTGAGAAATACCTTCCAAAAGTTATCCTAAAAATCACTACAATTAATGGACACGACGCGTCGGCCGCGCATGACGTGCCCCCGCGCGCGCACCTCATCCCGCGTCACCCCCTCTTTCCCCCGCGCCGCGAATGACCGTTCTGCAACGATTTTAATTGGGACAAAATATGTCATTGAAAAAAAAATAACACCCATTTTTTTTTGGTTAAATGGAATCTCCTAATGAGCCCTGGAAAAAATTTTGTATAGCTCGAGATATTGCCATCGCTTTTTTATAGCATACCTGTTTAATAGCTTCACTACCACACTACTAGAGTAAAACTACTCTTACTTCCCATGATTTTATAGGTTAAACCTTTTGCATTCTGATGTCTGAAAAAAAAATTCGAATCAGGGGCTATTATAAATAACTAGACGTTCCGCGCGGCTTCGCCCGCGTATATTAGATATTTCACAGACAAATTAGTCTACAAAAAATAGCCTATAATCCTTCACGTGGTCTACTTCTAATCTGACCCAAATAACAGAGAAATTGCTCTAGTAGTTCGTGAGATAAGCCCTTTCAAATAGTTTTCTCCGCTTTTTCCACATTTTCCTCTATTACTTCGCTCCTATTTGTCTTATGGCCTGTTTCACCGCTTCCTGATAAGGCTATCCACCAATTAACTTGACACATAGAGTATGGAGAATCTGTCAAATAAGCCTATCGGGCACCTTATCAGGAAGCGGTGAAACAGGCCCTAAGTGTGATAAAATATTACCTACCTATAGTGTCCGACCGAAACTGGTTTTTCAGCCGAAACCGAAACCGAACTTTCGGCCTTACTCTCAGTTTCGGCCGAAACCGAAACCGAAACTTGGTAAAACATATTTTAAGAGTCCTTATACGAAATTTGCCGATTTCGCTGATTTAACAGACGTGATTTAACAGTTAAAATACAGTATTTCTATAAGTTTTAATACACAACATGTAAGACCATATAATGTAATGTTGGAGCTAGATTTTTTTTAAGTATTTTTAAATAATCTAATTCAAACCCGCGACAGTTTTGTGATTTTTGCTGTAAAAGGTTTAGAATATCACCTGTTTATGGATTGTATTGACGTCTTAATCCTTCAGGCCCCGCGCGAGCACCGGTGATCGCGACAACAATAGAATATAATAGAAATTCCTGGAAATTCCGACTGAAGTATTAACGGTATGAAAAAAATACAATGTACTGTTGAGAAAGTCGTCTATACAATGTTGGAATTACTTTTTACCACTTTAATATGAAATAGTAGTAGTAGTATAATATTTTAGAGAAAATGGGCAAAAAATTGCTGTTAATTTCGGCAACTTGGAGCTGTAATTCATAAAAAGAAAACGACAGAAATAATCTTTAGATAAAATTCTATCCAATTCGAGAAAAAAGAGAAAGAAAACTAATTGTGCCAAAAAACACGATTCAAAACAACCTAAATCTCACATTATATTACTCGCCGCAAGGCTCGAGTCGGCAGTCCGTACTTAAATATATTTTTGAATCTAATAAGGGGAAAAAACCAAATAATATTTCTGTACCGAACCTTTGCAATTTCATATTCATCGGCAAAATTTCGTATACGGACTCTTAAAATTACGACTATTTTCTGAAATTTATTGATTTTTAACATATATTACAACTTTTTAAGCTAAAGAAAAAGTGCCACATTGAATTTTTTACTTTTTGCGACATTTCTTAAAATAAATATTATTGATCGTAGACTCGAATATGTTCCCTAGAAACTTTTTTGTACTATACTCTGTTTTTTTAAATGATTCCAAGTAGGTGCGATTTCACCAAAAAAATTCAACGCGCACACTAAACCGGTTCTTAATCGTATAAACACGTTTATGACACTCAATTGCATTTTACCAACTTAAATTAAACTCGTTCATAGCAAATCTGATTTTTATCTTCTGAACGCCCAATATTCGAGTTTTAACTACATAAAATACATTTGGTCCTGTGAGTGTAGTGTCATGACAGATCGAAAAATATAGACGAAAAAATTGTTAAGATGACGGATTTCACAGATGCGTTTGGTTAGGTTATTTATCGTTTCTTGCTATTTTGTTAATAAAACAACGTGACAAAGCTCCAAGATGATAAAAACATAAAAATCATCGCGTGACGTAACGTAAACTTAGATTCATTAATCGCGATTAAAAGAAGAATGAAAAATCTATTTGAAACAACGAGATTTACGTCGCCATATAAACGCGTTCATTGTTAATTGAGAACTTGGTTTAATAAAACGAACTTTTACGTGTGATTGGTTTGAGGGCTGCAAGAGTGAAGCTTACGAGGAAGTGGGCTAGATAAGTTTCTAGCAGGGTAGGAACGGTCTAAGTCCTAAGAGATTGAGTGTCCATAGTTAAAAGATAATTTTAAATATTTAAATAAAACGCGTGGTAAAATTAAAAGAGTGAGGCGAGATGTTTTACTATATAAATCTTGCAAGATATATCCTATAATCTCACAGTCAAACAAAATTCTTAAGTTAATAGTTCATACGCGATATAATCAATTTATCATAGCATTTACTAAATCGTTTGTTTGGGAAACATTGTTAAAATAGCACGTAATTTACTAACAGTTATGTATATTAAATAAGTAGAAATAAAATTCAATAATATAATTTCGATAACAATAAGCTTAGACAATCTAGTTAAAATAGTGCTAATTTTTGATCGGGACTAATCTGGAGAACATTATCTCAAAACATGATTAAATAGATGGTGGCGAACTGAACCGGGGCCTCGCTGGCAAGCAAGCACGAGTTAATTGCGAAGTTGGACGACGCATGAGTTTCGGCCGGGCCGAAAGTTTCGGCTATATTTTGGCCGAAACCGAAACTAAGGCCGAAACTAGATTTTTTGGCCGAAACTGGCCGAAACCGAAACCGAAACCGAAAGTTCGGTCGGTCACTACCTACCTATATCCTTCCTTGATAAATGGGCTATCTAACACTGAAATACTTTTTCAAATCGGACCAGTAGTTCCTGATATTAACGCGTTCAAACAAACAAACAAATACTTCCGCTTTATAATATTAGTATAGATTCCTAATTGAACATTATTTTTTACAGAATACGGTATACCAGATGACAGCCTACTCGTGAAACAGCCGAAATCTACAACACTAACCTCACAACTCCTAGAAGTCACACTTACAGACGAAAACGGTAAAAGCATCAAGAAGAAATTCCCCGCGACCATGGCAGTTCAGAAGCTGGTAACACTGGTGCAGAGATTATTCGCTAAGGGCAACACTGGGGAACTGTCACTGCATTTAATCGACGAACAGATGGACGGAGCAGAAATAACATTGGATAATGTTATGAAGGATCTCGCGTTTTTCTCAATCAAATCTGGTGATACTATACTCGTGAGGTTTAGATAAATGTTTTAAGAGATTCGATTGAGCGTTAGAGAGACTAAATTTAGAAAGAGAGATAAAATTCATGAAGAGACAAAGTTCACAAAGGGAGACAAACTTCACAAAGAGAGACAACATTCATAAAGAGATAATAACGCTCACAACTGTGGTGATGATTATTGCTTTTTCGCTAGCTGTTCAAAAGGAGGTTGGCGAATTTTGCCCTATTGTCTGTCGAGAGCATTAAAGTTTCAAAGATGTTGTATAGTAGTTTAAAAAAATACGTTTTTTCACTCGGGAACTGCTGCGGCAAAGCTATTATCAACTTTGCAATAATTATTCGCATTCGTCTAGACCAGCTATCCAAAACCCTCGGCCCGCGGGCCGCATGCGATCCGCCGGGACTTTATCTGTGGCCCGCGTGATGTTAAACCATTTTGAAATTTACGCCCACCGGCAAAATAATGTAAAGTCGTCGTGAAAGACGTGAAATTTTTTCCACTCAAATCGTTAATTTTGAAGAACGTTATTTTTTAACCCTAAAAAAATTTTGTTGCGGCCCGTGGCACCAAGACATGTTTTTGGCACGTATGAAAAAAAGGTTGGGGACCACGGGTCTAGACTCTAGTCGCATGCACACAAACACCGTGGCGAAGTCTGGCAACGTCGCGTCAATCGCCGAACTGAAACGATGTTAGATGAATGTTAGGTGTTTTTCGTTACGCCATTTCTTGATTCGGTCTCCGCTTAAAACTTAAAACTTCACATTTCTAGAAGTTAGTAATCAAAAGTTATGAAGCGTTGCCTTGATACAATATATTCTACTAAATACAGATCTGTTACGTTCATACTATTTTCCGGCTTAAATTGCTTCCGAACAATTTTCAAATTCAATTGTCAAATTTGACAGATAAGTGAAACAAAAGATACGAAATGCCATTTACATAAAAGAGACAGACTAAATAAAAGACGGGCCAATTGGCCCGTATTTATGGCTTCACAACGCGCGCGGTAGTAACATATTATCTGCTTTGAGTTTTTTTATATAATATCATTGCCTATATTTGTATTTTTTGGTCGAAACTGTCAATTGTCAAAAAGGTTGTTGGAATTATAAATAAATCCTCTTTCTTATTCAGTATTATGGGTAGCAAAGTGAGGCTATAAATGTATGGTGAATTGCCAACCTCCTTTTAAAAAGACCATGGCAATAAATGTCTTGACAGAATATTAAAATGTTAAAAAGAACAACACCTTCGATCGTTTTGTCTCTCTCACACATTTCTTTGTTTAATTTATGTTTAATCCACTACAATATTACGATGATTTTATACAAATATATTTGACATAGACAATAGCTTTAATATGTATGGAAGAGTTAATAAAAGAGAAGGAAGGAAGGAATAAAAGAAAGGAAGAGTTTAAAATAAAAAAGGTAGCTTTTCTATTTGCTGCAAAATTGCTTGTTGCTAATGCTGACTAAAATAAGCTTTAATGAACATATCCACAAAAGTGGTTTTTGCGTGAATGTTAGAGATTATCTATGGATAGACTGAAGTGTCAAATCTATTTGTATAATCTGTGGAGACAAAATGGCGACACATTGGCGCGAATTATTTATGTAGCTTTGTAAATATTTATGAGAAAATCGTACTACCTGTATTTATTGAATAAAATGTCCATTATGTATTTTTATATTTTGTTTCATTTTGGAGAAGGTATAGCTACTTGTTTTATTGTTGACATTTTAAGTAAAATTTGAACTACATTTTTATTAAAGCGAAACAATCAATGTAGATTCTAGGCGTTAAATAAGGCCTTTAGCAAGTATTCGTTGGCCTTTAGTCAAAGGTAATTATTGTGCTCTCTATAAAAACACACATTGTAAAATAATATACAGAGTGTAATAAAACAAAGATCTGAGACCCGCCCGTATAAAATAGTACTGATAAGATGCGACCCGGGTTCAAGACGCGGTTCGGCTCTGTGATTGGTCCAAATTTTGACAGCCAACCAATCACAGAGTCTGAACCGTGTTGAGACCGAGATTCATCTTGAGTACCTACTGACTATTAATTATACGGGTCTAGGACGTGTAGTGTGTTTCGCTCTATCTTTGCTCAATGTAAAAGTAGGAGCACTGAAACAGCAGCTTTTTAAATTATTGTACTTTCTTAACATATGCATACCTTAAAATTACACTTAGTTTTGTTACACCCTGTTTATGTACAGTATATGTGATAAAATATTTACATAACATCGGTTTCAGCCAAGGATTCTAACATTTTTTATTTTAACAGCTGTGACCTTTAAATATTTCACAGAATTATATAACTTTATACAAACTATAGCAAGTAATTTTAACCTTACATACCGTAATACATTTGCTTCATTTTAGTAACCATTAAAATATGGCAAATGTAAGGTAATAAAAATATTGCTAAATGACTCTGTTTTGAAATTAGATACCAAATTTTATCCCCATACAAAATTTTATGAAAATTGTCCCGTATATGTTTATATTTCTCTATGATATAAATCTATTTAGCGAAAGTGAGACAAACATTCGTATACTTTGTATTAGTATGGATGCGATGAGTGGGGAGCGACGGATGCGGACATTCGGAATCACAGATTAAGTTATACTAGCTATTTGACCGAGCTTCGCTCGGTATTCGAAAACACGAATAAAATGACATTTTCTAAAAATGATTCTCCGAAACCCCCTATATACTAAATTTCATGAAAATCGTGGAGCCGATTCCGAGATTCCAATTATATATTTATATCCATACAAGAATTGCTCGTTTAAAGATATAAAATATTATAGTAGATTCGGAATATTCATACTCCAGTATTTAGTAAAATCGTACACATTTTATTGTGAGCTAAAAATATCATTAAAATATTTTTTTAATAAAATTCTATTACTGGCCACATCGAAAGTCATCGCCATTGGTTACCGTTGTGTCAACAAAAAAAGTTTTTCTTACAAATGGCGGCCTCATACAAATACGAATTCGCGATGTTTAATTGAGTTAAAATTTAATTAGTTTAAGTGCTTTTCTGTTGTGAATTTAATTAAAAGTGATGGGTATGTGTTTTGGTCGGTTCAGACGGCGACGCATACGTCGTCATATAGTTTTAATTCTGATCGGTTTGGACAACGCGGGCAAGACGAAAACAGTAAACAATTTAGCCGGAGAAAACGACGATAAAGTATTACCTACTGTTGGTTTTAAGGCTGTAAACCTTATTCATAAGGATACACCTGTGACGATATACGATTTGGGCGGAGGGCCCCATTTTCGGCAGATTTGGCCCCAATATTACAGCGAAGTTCACGGTGTAATTTTCGTCATTGATTCGAGTGATTATACACGCTTGGAGGAGTGTAAAACTGTATTAGAGGAGGTATTATCGCACGATAAGATATCAGGTACGTAAAATTATTCATGGTAAAATAATATTGAGGTTCTAATCAATATAACTTGAGTTTGCATTTGTGCATGAAGATAAGAAATATGTGGGTAATTGCATATAAAATTGACACTAGAAGGTCTGAAAGTCAAGTATGTACTGTATATTTTTCTCGGTAACGCCCGCAAGTCCACTCTCTGTCTACATAACGAATCTCAGCAAAATCGGTCTAGTTAGTGGTTTGGGTGTAAAGTGGTAACAGACAGACAGACATACAGACGGACTGACAGACCGACAGACAGAGACACTTTTGCATATCGTGGAAAAACCAGACGCTTGGAAGTTGAAGCATTAATAATATTAGTATGCATAAATAGTATGCAGGCATATTATAATAGCCTGATGGTAAGCAATTGCTGTCCATAGCAGTGTTTCCACTATAATGATTTCGTTTCCCCATGCCTCAATTCAGATTTCCCCTTTTTTTCCCCTAAAAAAATATTATTTTGCTATAGTTTTAAGTTTTGGCACTAGTATATAAACTAAAAAGAGACTTTATCGTTTTTCATCTATAGCCTGCCCACTTACGCCTCTGGTTATACCATACTAAAATAATATTATATTATTTACACTAATTCCAGTTTCAAATTCTAATTTTTTGTTACAGACTTTCGTCCATATTAGTTTCTCTGGGTTTTATATATGATTTCCCGCAATTTCCTCTTTTATAGTCTTTCCCCTTTTTCTTCCCCTCTGGACTCTAATTTCCTCTCAAAAGGGGGAGTTCTCCTCATTGTAGAAACACTGGTCCATAGACAATCCCAACACTAGACTTAACACACTTGAACCAAGTTCTCTGGTGTTGCACACTTTTAATCTCTCCATATAGTAGCAGCTTTAGGAGGGGGGGGGGGGGGGGGGGGGGGGGAACTGCACCGGATAAAAAGCGGTGCTGAAGACTAAAAATGCGGCACTCCTTTTTACCCGCCTCAAATGCCGCCACTGTCTCTCTAGGGCCTAAAGTGCCATGGCCTGGGTGTGTATGTGCTAAAAAATTATAACGACTAAAAAGTTCTCCTATGTTAAAGAATGATGATGATAAATGTTTTCAGGCAAGCCTGTCCTAGTGTTAGCTAACAAGCAAGACAAGAACGGAGCTCTGGACGACTTAGATGTAGTGGAAAAACTGAATATAGAACCGATGGTTAATAGGTAAAGAACTATTTAATACATGAAAAAATATATTTTGCCACACCTTTGCTTACAAAAAAATAATCGGCCAAGTGCGAGTCGGACTCGCGCACGAAGGGTTCCGTACCGTTATAGAGCAAAAATAGGCCAGAAATTGTGTTTTTTGTATGGGATCCTTAATTTTTTATTTTATTAAAATATTATTATTAATTATTAAAGTACAATTATTTTTAAGGCCTTTGTGAAAGTTTCAAGTGCCTACCTCTTATCATTATTGATTACGAGCAAAAAAGGACAAAAAAGTCACGTTTGTTGAGCCCCCCTTAAATATTAATTTTATTTTTATTTTAGTATTTGTTGTTATAGCGGCACCAGAAATACACAGTCTGTGAAAATTTCAGAACTATCTATAGCGGTTCTTGAGATACACCCTGGAGACAGACAGACGGACAGACAGACATCGAAGTCTCATGAATAGGGTCCCGTTTTTACTCTTTGGGTACGGAACCCTAAAAACATTGACCACTCACCACTAGCTTTTTTTTTTTTTGCTAGCTAATGGAGCCAGGACCAGCCCTAACAACTTTTTTTCATTCTTTTTTAAAATGGTATTCCAAATTTAAAATTTCAGATACAGGTGTCCTACATTAGTTGAATCCTACAGTGCATCCACTGATACCAAGTCGAAAAAGATAAAAATTGATCCTGGACTTCGAAAAGGCTATGAATGGCTACTCAATTATATTATACGGAGATATGGTGATATAAATTTGAGAGTCCAAACCGATATATACAGTGAATTGGAAAGAAGAAAGCGGCTTATGAGACCACCTAAAAAGTTGACACCTCCAGTAGAAATTGAGAATGATATTACCACCCAAACGGGTTTTGAGAACCCGAATTTTGAGAAGTATGACAATACAGTGATAATAGTGAAACCAGTTAAGCCAACTAGTAATAACAGTACGATCACCATAGAAAGTTCCGAAGAAGCTATCAAGCCAAAGCTGTCACCGTTGTTTGGGAGAGCTAGTAACAGTACTACGGAGACGGTGAAAATTGAGCTGGAGCCGAGGAATGAGTTTAGGAAACTCTCACCGATTGTCCGTAAAGGTGTCAATCATATTGACTTCAAACACCGACCACAGTCTAGTCCCACTTTTAATAGAAATAATGTAAGTGTCTATTTTATATTATTAGCCCACAATTTTAGAATAAAAAAACACACTTTTGTTTAGGGCAGCGGTTCTCAAACTTTTTTGGTGGAAGGACCATGGAGCACAATTTGAGATCCTATACTGCAAACCACCAAACTTTTGGTAGTTTTACATCATCTGTTCGGTAGTATGCGCTTAATAATTATTATTATTTCAGATATCCAAATCCAGTAAATCATCAACAACAGGCAGCTTCAAGGACACCAGTCTCACGGACAGGAACGTGTCCATGGGTGATCGGAATCGAACCTGGGACCCCTCGTATCTGCACAAGCCGGAGTCTGATCATAAGCTGGAGCGAGGTATGTATTTTTTCTATCCGCACTAATATTATAAATGTGAAAGTGTGTGTGTTACCTCTTCACGCTTATTATTGTTAGATTTATTCACAACGCAACAAACGACTTTCACCATAACAGAGTTGCGGGCGACATCTACATCTACTTGGGGCCAACCCACACGTACCACAACCACCCGACAATCACAACCACACGACAAACACACGACGTGGTCGGGCGTATATTTTGTATTGTAAATGAACTGGACCATTCACACGTACCACATTTTGCAGTCGTTGTCGACCACTTGTAAAATACCGACCACATCGCAACCACAACGTTGCGTCGATGCAATGACATGCCACCCGCGCCCCCCCGTTTTATTAATATCCCTCCTAATCGTATTCTCGTTCTATCACTGGTACATAAGAATTTTCATCTAAAGTTCGTAGATGAACCGACTCACGCTTGACCGATTTCTTAAATTTCTCTTTGTTAATCTACACGTAACACACTATGTACAGCTTATTAAATAAACTATTGTCTGCACACGACGCAACCACGTCGCAACCACATCGCAACCACTGGCGACAACGCAACCACGTCGGCATTTTGTTCGGTACCATAACGCAACTACAAAAAGCTGCAGCGACACCATTCACACGCAACCACAGCTCGACGACATTTTGTCGTTGCGATGTCGTGTGGTTGTGGTACGTATGGGTTGGCGCTTAGTGTTGAAATAAGACTTACATAGCATTTACAGACATGATTGCATGGGCGTAGCGAGGTACGGGCAGAGGGGGGACAGCTGCCCCCCCCTCCTAGAAGAGCGATCAGTCGTTAATGCTCACGAGTTTTTAAAAACCACGAATTAGAAGTTTAGGATTTTCTTAATCTGCCCCCTCCCCCCCCCATTTTTAAATCCAGGTTACGCCCATGCATGATTGTTTTATGTGAATCAACTTCTCAGAGACTTAAGCTTAATAGCTTTAATCATAAATCATAACCATAATCATAATGTCTTGATGCTGAATGATAAATGCTTTTATCGAGAGCTTCGAGCGCAGCGACCAAATCAATAAATTCCGTAACGAAAATAAACTCAACACACCCTACTTGTGCGGTCTTGCCAGACTTCGGCACGGTGTTTGTGTGCGTGCGACTAGATGTATGAGAACTATAATTGCATAAGTTTATAAAAAATGCTATGCAATAGCTTTACCGCGGCAGTCCCCGACTGTCACACATATTTTTTAAGTGAGGTTCTTTAGTTAGAGGGCGTCAACAATTTACGTGAGGTGTTTTTAAAATTTTTTGACTTCCCTCCCTCAAAATCTCACGAAATCTCACTAGGGGGGCCTAGTGAGATTTCGTGAGATTTTATTGTATTGTTTGACAGTCACTATATTATTATAGTAGTTAATGGAATCAGGCGTTACTTTGCGGAAATCCATATCTTAAAATTTAGTTTGTTATTATTTTTAGCAATATTCCGCGAAATAAACCTCCACCTTTGAGTAAGTGAGTGAGTGCACGCATAGGCATGCGTACAGCACCTCCCTCCTCCCACACTGCCTATGCGTACACTCGCATGCAAGAACTTGCAAACACCACCACCACACAAGCAATAATGTTGGCAAATCCGTGCAAGGCCCCTCACCACTTGACGGACATTGTTCGTAGAGTCCACATCCTGAGGATGCTCCGGTGTTGGAGCGAAACGCGCGTCGAGGTTTTCAACCTGCATGGTGGTGAGGGGCCTTGCACGGATTTGCCAACATTATTGCTTGTGTGGTGGTGGTGTTTGCAAGTTCTTGCATGCGAGTGTACGCATAGGCAGTGTGGGAGGAGGGAGGTGCTGTACGCATGCCTATGCGTGCACTCACTCACTTACTCAAAGGTGTAGGTTTATTGCGCGGAATTTTGCTAAAAATAATAACAAACTAAATTTTATTATTATAGTATATGAGTAAGTATGAGTTGTATAACGTCAAAGTACGAATGGAATTATTTTCTTCCGAACGAATTAGGATTTAAGGATTAAGATCATTCATCTTAATTGTTATATTACGATTAAGTCTTAAGCATAATTCCCCCCTTGAAACACCTCAGGTAATTTGAGGACGCCCCTTAGGCCCAATCCAAATCAAAGTGAATTTCAAGGACATGATAACTGTATTTTAAAAAGATAAAACCGACTTCAAAATTGTACGTAATTGAGAATTAAAATTCCCTATCTCAAAAACTACTGAACCGATTTTGATGAAATGTGCAGTATTCCCTAAGTTGAACAATACCTAGTATAATAAAAAAAGAATCATTTAGATCGGACTTGTAGTTCCGGAGATATGTGTGCACAAACATAAAAACATACATACATACATACACTTTTGAAATTTGGCACATTTGTTCAGAAGCTGTTATAGATTAACATATACAAAAGCTGGGCAGTTCTGGAAATATTACATACATACAAATTGATAACATCCTTTTTTTGAAGTCGGTTAATTAACATATACAAAAACTGGGCAGTTCTGGAAATATTACATACATACGCGTCGAATTGATAACCTCCTTTTTTTGAAGTCGTTTAAAAAATAGGCTCAAAATGCGTCAAGAGTCGCGACGCCGCGCCGTCACAATTTTGGACAGAAGTTCCTCTGATACCTTACATACGCTCCGTTTCCAGTATCCACAACTAAGAACGCGTCTGACACATGGCACTCCGCCCCCCGGCCGGCCTCCGCCTCCGACACGGTGCGTAGACAGCTACAGGCGGGCCATAAGAGGAGACTTAGTTTGAGACGTGAGTATCTGACAGATGACCGGTTTAATTTAAGCTGGGTGGGGATTTTTCTTACACAACACACGGGTAAAAAAAAACACCAATACGACTCTTAGGCATCCATTAGACGGTAGGTTTTGCTGTCAGTTTTACCACGGCCATGGCTGTGACTGATGGATAACCTACCGTGTAAGAGCGTGACTGACGGTTGCATGAAGCTGATTGATGAAAATCTGGATATTTTGATTTTTGCTTCATGCAACCATCCATCACGAATTTTGAGTGAGTTTTGTCACATCTGACAAAATTGGAAAAAAATTAGAAACGTATTGAAATTTTGGCTTTGACGGACATAAAACTGAAGAGAATTGAGTGACCGTCTAATACTATTCGTCAGTCCATTAGTCACCATCAGTCAAACATAATTCATGACTGACGGAATTGACTGACGCTTGCATGCCCGTGTAATGGATGCCTTAGGCCTTGGCAACATTCAGAATCATAATCTGCATGCTTTTCTGAATTCCACAATTCAGAAAATCATGCAAATGATTCCATTCACAAAATTCTGTCCTCATATTTTGCATACTCGACTCCGCCCAACGCCTGCTCTAAGATAGGCCACGCACAATTTTATGATTTTGCCTTGCAATTGCAAAAAAAAAAACAATTGCCTTGGATGAGAGGACAGCTAAAAGCGGGGCATAAATATTGAGTTTGAAATGTGAGTATACAGCTGAGGATAATCGCGAGCTGAGGCCTAGACTGGATTTATATACGTCCGCGTCACAGACATAGATCAACATAGATACCACATTTCGCTCCATTTGTATGACAACGAGCGTGTCACTTTTTTCCGTCTTACTGTGACGTACCGATGATAGAATCGTGTCCATTATCAAAGCCAACATTTCTATTTGAATTTCTACAGCTCAATACGGCACTTTTAGACATTAAGGCTGCGTTTCCACTGAAGCGGAGCGGAGCTTAGCGGTGCCCGAATTGACCAATCACTATGCTCGAAATCTCCGCTCCGCTTCAATGGAAACAGCACGAGCGGGGTGGAGCGGAGCTGAGCGGTACATACACATGTGGTATCTATCATGATCTATGTCTGTGGTTTTGTCACAGATATTTGCGATGCGATGCGAATTCGCAGTTTTCTTACAATAACTTGCATTGTTTTTAAATACTTACTTTATAAAACTGCTGGCTAGTTTGTATTTATTGCTAGATGAGAAATGATATCTCATGGTAACAATTTTCATGTTTGAATTTTTAAAACACAATTTGTATTTATTTTTCAGACATGCAACGTCACAAGACAAGTCCGGAGAACACTTTGTTCCTGTACGAACCGGGAAAGACGTTTGGTAAGGGTGACTGTACTCAGGCAAGTGTGAATTAGCTCTCTCTGTCTGTTTGTAGACAATAGAAGAGGATAGAAGACGTGAGGTTAGAATTTTTTTTATAAATTTTGAAAATTATTCAAGCAAAGTAAGGTATAGTTGATTTCACATTAAATGGATGTGAATTAGCTATCTCTGTCTGTTTGTACAAGATAGAGGAGGATAGAAGATGCGAGGTTAGATTTTTTTATAATTTTTCAAATTATTAGGTGGTGATGATTATAAAAACAGTGTATTAAATTAGAGAGGAATAGTAAATATGGCGTTGGAAATTTTTGATACTAATTGATGGTTTGAAAAATGTTCAAACAAAATTCGGTAATGATGATTATAATGATAATAAAGTTGGTGTCGATTTGTTGTCTCTGTCTGTTTAAAGTAGAAAGAGAGGGACAAAAGATGTGAGGTTAGATTTTTGGATAATTTTTCGAATTATTAGGTGGGGATGATTATACAGAAAGTGTTAAGTAATAAGTTTTCTCTGTCTGTTCAAAGTGAATAGAGGAGGGCAGAAGATATGCGGTCGGAATTTTTTAAATTTGTGATTAGCCCTCTCTGTCTTTTCAGTAAAGAACAGAGAAGGATAGAAGATGTGAGGTTAGATTTTTTTGATAATTTTTTAAAAAATGTTTAAGTGTTAGGTGATATTTACAATACAACATGACAGAGAAAGATTCAATAATATTTATTCCTATAATATTATAATATTATTCCTAATATCCAGTTAAGTTTGGTGTTCATATTAATTTTTGTAGGGCAATGCCAGAACTTTTGTTTTTTTTATTAAAAAAATCGGTGAAAGAAATATAATAATTATTCCTTCATAATAAATAAAAAACAGGTTTAATTATTTTTCCGTCCTAAAAATATTTTATACTACTTCTACTACTAGTCATTAAAACATTTTAGATAGCTAGAATACTTAAGTAATAAATACTAGAATTAAAAGTACTTAATTCGAATTTTGTAGTATTTAAATATTAAAAGACTTAAAACAGGGTATATATGCCTTAAAATTTTAATATTAGAGCATTATTAAAATTTAGTAACACCATTTTCACTGATAATACTAGGACGGTCTTGCAAAAAAAAAAACTACTGCCATTAAATGCGGCGTTTTCTAGCTACCTTTTAACAAAAAAAAAAAAATGTGTAAATTATACTTTTTGTTTCGATTTATTTTGTGATTTAAAAAATCTCAGTCTTAGATATAGATAATTTCTCACTTACAAATATTGTAAGTGAAAGAAATTGTGCAATTTAGTGCAAATTAGGCACATACTATTGGTTAAATATTATTATAATTATGATTAAGATTAAGTGAAAGATAATATTGAGTTGAATTTAATCTTATTTTTCTGAGCATAACATAACCGAAAAAAATTAGATTTAGCAGTATAAACTATAAAAACAACTAATATGATAATATCTTTGACAAAATTACTAGTCTAAATTGTAACAAAATTCGTAAAGGTATACTGTACTCGGTGAAACATGGCGGTAGTAGTCATTGACTCCGTGTCAAAAACTTGTAATTTTTTTTATATAAACCGTGATTCACAATGAAGTGTCGTTGTCAATCGCGGCTTTGTATGGAAAATGACAAGTTTCGACAGGGAGTCAATGACCGCTACCGCCATGTTTCGCCGAGTACAGTATAGTCATTAAAACATAATACTATTTTATAATAAACACAAGCTTTCTTTTTAATAAAAAAGTCTGATACGTAGAAAAGTTACTTAACAGAGAAGACTTTTTTAATCAATAAGAAAGAAAAAGTTTTGACTTTTGACCCATTTCGCCAAGAATATTGATTCAACTCAATATTATTTTCTACACAAGACCAGATTTTCTGTAAATTAGAATAAAAGGATTAGTTTATTTTTGTACTTTGTGTACTTTCTAAGTTTATTAAATACATTTGTTATAAAAATCTGGTTTTAATTATTCCCTCTCATATTTTATGTGCGATTATCCCTGAATTTTTGACATTTATACAGAGTGTAACAAAAATAAGTGATAATACTTTAGGGTGTGTATGTGTTCCTTGTAGAGAGTTCACTGTTAAAGTAGCAGCGCTGAAAGACCAAAAAATGTTTTTTTCACTTTTGTATGGGGAAACTCGTGACGCTCAGCCCTTGCCCATACAAAAGTGAAAAAAATCGTCTTTCAGCGCTGCTACTTTCACAGTGAACTCCACAAGGAACACGTACATACCCTAAAGTATTATCACTTATTTTTGTTACACACTATATACCGTTGGGACAAAAATAAGGTAAAATATATTTATGAAAAAGAATACTGTGTCATTGATTGCTGAAAAAAAATCGCCTATTGCAGCCAACGCACGCCTGTGCCTGAAAAATTTTGGACGAAACTTAAGTTTGCTTAAAGTTCAACTAAGGGCCAACCCACACGTACCACAACCACACGACAACTGCAACCACACGACAAACACACGACGTATATTTCGTATTGTAAATGAACTAGACCATTCCCACGTACCACATTTTGCAGTCGTTGTCGACCACTTGTAAAATACCGACCACATCGCAACCACAACGTTGCGTCGATGCAACGACACGCCGCCCGCGCTCTCCCCCCCCCCCCCCTTTCATTCATTTCTTCAGGGGGACGAAACTTTAACGAGAAAGAAAGAAAAAATTCCACGCCTCGTTTAAATTTAGAAATTGAAACGAGGCGTGGAAATAATATAGTCCGGGAGCCCTAGAACAATTTTTATTTGATTACCATCAAGCTAATTTTTTGTGAGTAGCTTCATTTTGATAAAATGAACAACATTTTTATTTGCGAAAAATCTCGAAAGTGGTAGCTATCATCAGTCAAGGTTTTTTGTATGTAGATATTGTGTTTTCATAATTCATTAGAGCTGTAGCAAAAGTTGG
This sequence comes from Lysandra bellargus, assembly GCA_905333045.1. Taxonomy (NCBI): domain Eukaryota; kingdom Metazoa; phylum Arthropoda; class Insecta; order Lepidoptera; family Lycaenidae; genus Lysandra; species Lysandra bellargus. Next base: position 2,798,192 of record HG995329.1, read on the forward strand.
TACTGAGTAACGGGTGCAGCCCAGCAGCTCGGGCAGCTGCCCCCCTGGAAGGTAAAATAAACGTCAATTTTCCTGGAAAGTGGGAATTCAAAACGTTATCTACTCTGCGTAAAATGAAGCGCTGGAAACAAAATATCTTTTAAGGCCAGGCCAGTTCGAAAAGACTGATTTTTAAGCTTCCAGTCTGAAGAAATTATGTGGAATTCTCTTACACCAAAATTGATGTAGACTCAAAAAGAAACAAAGTAAAAAAAATAATAGATATAGCAAGGATAGAAACAATAAAGTGTCTCCTCTTTGAAATCCATGACTTTGGGCAAGACGTGTTTCCTATATCCTCAATAGTTCGACTTGCACACGACGCAACCACGTCGCAACCACTGGCCGTCGTCATTTTGTCGGTGGAGATCAACTACGCTAACATGGCGCGCCCCACCAAAATTCAAAGAAGAAATTTGAAGTACGTTGTCTTGCGCGGTCGGCTAGTTATGATTAGTTGACCAACAAATCTTGGTAATAAGTGACATTAACTGAAATATTACGTCTACTGTGATTGGTAGAATACTTGCTACATACAAACTCTTTCATAAGGATGTGACTACACACATTGAAACAGTCATTTGGAGGGGCGCGCCATGTTATCGTAGTTGATCTCTACTACAACGCAACCACAAAATGCTGCAGCGACACCATTCACACGTAACCACAGCTCGACGACATTTTGTCGTTGCGATGTCGTGTGGTTGTGGTACGTGTGAGTTGGCCCTAAATGCCACGGTGCTTTATTTAATGTGTTTAATGTTTATTCTACTCGTGAGTGCAGCATACAATTTTTAATTTTTGAAATGTAAATAATCATAGGTAATATTAAAACACAGTTTTCTGCTAGATACATTTATTTTCACAGGACATGACAAGCTGGCAGTGACGTAACTATTATAATCTGTGATTATCGAATAAAATTCACAAAAAACTTAATGTTAACACCTGTAATAATTTTGATATTTTTGTTAATTTTTAATTTTTAATACAAAACTCTTTCCTAAAGTATTGTCATATATATATTTCTGTCCGCAAAAACGTAAAAGTGTTGTCACTATGGCTAAATGCTACTAGTTTTACTATGGACTTTTACGTACATTGTATAAAAATCTATGGCAGCTAAAATATATTTACATTTAACTACAGTATAATCGGAATAAAATTATAAATGCAATAATATTGGCTCTATTTACGGAATTCTCAAATGTGACTTGAGTGCCTCTCAATTTGAGTGGCGCTTGAGTATTCGGTCTGTAATATAAATACATTTTTGAGTTAGTAAATTTGGCTATTTCCGAAAAAAATGTGCTACAGCAGCATTCTTATTTTTAACCTAAAAATCGATACTGGTTTATTATTCTTATTTACAATATTCGATAGTAGAATAAGATTTATTAAACTTACTACAATAATAACTATTAAATTACATTAATAATTGAACTATTTAAATACAAAATATATAATTTTCGAATATAAAATGAAAAATAGGAACATTGTCAAATAAATATTTGCGTATTTTGAGCTTCTCAATGGTTTAAGACAATTTTTGTATAAATTATGTGACCTTATTTTCATAGAATATCATTTCAAAAAATTAACTTACTTAAAAACTAAATATGACCAAAGTTTCAACGTTGGCACATTAAGGATGGAAGAAATAATATTGCGTCCACAAAAACATTACAACATGGTCACTTTGTAATTTATTTAAAAGTACACTCATTTTGACAAAATTATTTAAAGGTTACATTTATGATTATTTTAGATTATTGTTTTTAGATAACTGAAAATTAATGTAATTATAATTTCGGATTTCTTAAGAATGTAAAAAAACGACCATATATATTTTTAATCATATTAACGTCGCTATTCTTACCTAGTGATAAGTTTTTAACTTTGTAGTTCTTTGGTATTCATACAAAGAAATAAATGCTATTTAAAATGGCTATTCGTTATTTAAAATGTTCTAATCTCGGTATATTTTGTTTCACTCGCACGCACGCGCTTTCATAAATGTGTGAATGCGACAACTATACTTGATATTAGAAGTATTAGAACCATATTTCTACATTTTAAATTACGAATCTTTTTTGTAGGGTAGTTAGATATTTTATGTACAATATTTTTAACGGTTATCCCTTTTACTCACTGACCTCTACAATACACTGGATCGGCGATCGCTATCAATAAAATGTTCCTATTTGGAAGTCGCCATATTGGCGCTGATTGCTATGTGAAAGCAGTAGTGAGTGTACTTGGAACTACTATTTTGCAAATGGCGGATGCAATTTTCTATGTAATTAGTTCACAGTACGCTTACCAGTGGCGCTTCAAATCGGCACAAAAAATAGCTGTCATTTTGTATGGCATAGCCAGTCCAGTGTATTATAGAGGTCAGTGCTTTTACTGCTAAAATTACTTACGCAGACTATAACTATTCAAGATGCCTTCGCCATTTAACATTTCTACTATTCCAGATATAATATGCAGATATTGCATAGCTATACGCTGTGTATTTTTTTTATTAGTAAGGCTCGATTTAAGCGTCTCCCAGACAGACGTGGCCTGCGGTGGCGCTCAGTTGAATGGCTTGGCCGCGTGTGTTTGTGTCGTTCCTAGAACTCTCAAGTCATCCAACTGACCGCCACCCCCACCGCTACCGCAGGCCGCGTCTGTCTGGGAGACGCTTTATGTGAGCCTTAGAGTGTATATTATGTTTTAGTTAATTCGCCTAAATCTTAAACGTCTAGATTACATTGAGATCTATTTGACTATTTAGTGCTACTTATATACATAAATACATACGCGAGAGAGCGAAAGTAAAGACTAAAATTGTAAAAAAATTGGCTAAAATAGATTTTCAGGAATGTATAGACTTATTATCTAGAGCTCTGTTGGATAGAGGAATCGTCGTCGGCAAAGCTAGCGCGGTTTCTTCTCTCGCATCTCTTCTGGTGTTGACGAATGAAGGCGCTGAGGCGATTCAGCAAAAATTGCTTATCGTGGCCCTCCAGAACCAACTGATTCTTCAAAACTTCCACCATGTGGCGATTTGCCGAAGCCACGGCCCAATAATAGTACAGGAAGAAGAGAAGTATAGCAAACGCTGGGACCGAAAACGTTGACGTTCCAAGTATGAAGATAAAACCTCGCACGAATTCGGGGAATCCCTCAAAAGTTTCTATTACGTAGTCCCAAACTAAGTTATAACCTCTGAAAGGTCCGCAACTCCACGAGGGAACGATTTCAGCGATGGAATAAGCTACGGGCACAATGGATATGACGAATCCAATGAGAAGAACTGACATGAATAGGGACTTGGATTTGGACGCTTTGTGGACTATTGGTGATGGTGTGCAGTTGACTAGACAAGCGAACTTCTTGATGTAGAAGATGAGGAAGCAGAAAATTGTGCCAATGATTGGCAGGAATGGGCAGAAGAATGAACCCATCCATATGATGGACTGGATGTAAACGATGTCTAATACGTGTTTGGGCAGGTAAAACTCTTGGGATCCGATTATTCTCAAGCAACGGCTTCTAGCGTGTCTCGCAATGAACGCTCTAGGGAGGTTTATGAAGAATGTCATGATGAATTGTATCGCGAAATCAGTTAAGATCAACTTGTACAGCTGTTGGCCAACGTAGGTCTCCCAGCATTCGAGCCTGTTTGACTCCTCATCGGAGGGACATATGATACGGTTTGGAGAAGTGATTTGAATGTACATCTGACTCAAGAGAACAGCTAAGGACGAAAGTCGAAGCAAAACTGTCCGTAGAAGAGTGATTATTATCGCATTCGCTGGGGTATAGTTCTCGAATCGGATCATATACCCAAAGACTTCAGGAATCACAAGATTCAAGCCCACAATGCTCAGAAATGGCAGAAATTCCAAAAGTGTATTTTGCAGCTGTGTAAAGGATAACTTGTCTTCTTTGTAAAGGAATTCCTCGGTTCGATTCACGCTGAATTCGTTGTTGAGTTGATCCATGGAGTAATTGTATGTTAAGTATATGAGTATACCAGATGCGATCAGTATTACTAGCACCAAAAGGTTGATAAAAATTCTTTTGATCTGCAAAAATATTACACCCTCTCTAGATCTTTGCTGCTTTTCTTCCTTATATTTCTCTTCTTCGAGGCATCCTTTTACTTCGTTATATAACGCCTTGTGCTTGATTTTAGCTGACTTATCATTGTGGATACAGAAGTCCCACCCACCGAAGACTAAATTGCAGTATTTATAGAATTGTCCCTCGCTTTCAACAAGCTTTTCTTTGAAACCTCTCGCCGAGGATTTTACTATGGCAATCAAAGAAAACAGTGCCCAAGAAATGGGGACTAAAATGTACGCCATTGGCATATTATAATACATCTCTTTGCTGAAAAGACCATTCAAATGATATTCATAAATCTGATTGCTGTATACACCATAGAATAAAATAGTATTCTCCATCCATCCAGTGCCTTGAATGAAATCTAAAGCGATGTTGTTTTCAGTCAAATTTCGCTCGAAATACGTCTGGGAGCAACAAATGGTGGAATTTTCGAGAAAATCTGTGCACTCTTCAACTCTTTCGACTAGCAACACATTTGGGAGGATCAGGAATAGGACAACGAATATGGATATCGCGAAATTTAGGAGGAGCATCCATCGCAGGAAGAGGAAATAAGCAACGACCCCTGTTCCGAATTTCCCTTCAATTTCCCGTAATGCGGATTGCCATAGCTCCAATTTACCCATAATTTCGCCCAATCGTATTCGGAATCGGTGCCATATTTTTCTTTGTTTCCACTGTAACTGCTCGAAGCCTTGTAGGCGTAGTTTTGTTGCGTTCTAGAACAAAAAGGTAACATTTTGGATTGTTTGTATATACCTTAAAAAGTTTTAACAAAGTGCTCATATGAATGTTTAATCACAAAACTACTACATACTAAAACTATCTTTATGTTAATTAACAAATGAAGAACTAGAAATACGGTGGAAAAATAATTGGTTTTTAAGACAGCTGTCAATGTCGACAGACTGAAAAACAAAGTGGCTGCTATTGGTCCTGCGAGCCGGATCTTACCTGTAATCGTGCTTTGAGCTCCAGCTTCTGATGCATCGGCACAGGCATGGCCTTGATCTGCATTATCTCCTCCCATGTTCGTTCTTCGTTTGATAGATTTTCTGCAAATAAGTAAAACTATGAAGTTTTTTTACACAATAATTTACACTCAGAAAAGAAAATCGCAGGATCATCTGGCGACAGAAATGCAAAAGGCAAAAATTTAACAATATCAGGTGTCAAAGCTTATCGTAGAATTTGCGTCTATTGCATAGTTGTTAAAGATACAAAATTATCCTGCGAACCATATAATATAGGGGCCTTATAGTGATTTAAATGGATGTGTCATAAATGGAAATCATTAGAAATACTTGGAGGGCATTTACAGTGATTTCAATGCAAGATACAGAACTAATAAAAAAACTTTAAAAGCAAGTATGAAGTCACTTTTCAAGTACTCACCAGATAGATCGGGAAGCATAGACAGGTGTATGTCTCGGCTTTGTGTAGTTCTCGCGAATGTCGACTGTCGCCTCTCATTCTGTGATCTCACTCGCTTCACCGTGGTCGCTGGAAGAGATAAAATGATTAAGATGTTACCTATTTTTGACCTCTGTGGCTCAGTTGATGCAATGGAGTTGACTCTTAAGGTCGCGGCTTCGAATCACTTCGAACAAAAAGTCTTCAATATCCCTGGGTCATGGATTAAACGCCAAAATTAGCAGCATTATCGGTTCAGTGGTTTGGGCGTGAAGAGGTAACATACAGACAGACAAACATTTTCCATTAGTGTGAATATAATATAGAAATATGTAAGTTGCGAGACGGTAGTTGCTTTCCATCAGGTGACCCATTTGCTCTTTTGCCCATTATTTTATTTAAAAAAAAACTGCTAATACATACTATTTCTCGCCTGCTTCGATGGCAGCAGCGTTGCCAGCTTAGTGGTGTCGGCTCGCTGCAAATTCTCGAACAACTCTTGTTCTCCTCCCGGGTATAACTCCTGGTAAAACTCGCCCCCAGCCTCCTCCCAGCCCTCATGGCGTTTTGACCGCTTGCCTTTGCCTCCGGACATTATGGCATGTTTATCTATAAAAATATATATTTAAAAAGTCATGTAAAGCATGGAATATTTGAAAAAAAAAAGTTTTTTGGATATTTGCGGGGTTAGTTATTTAAGGATTTGTATAATAAGGACACACAAATTGATTTAAAATATTTAATTCTAATAAAATAAATTCGCCCAATCTACTAAACAAGTCCCCTTTCAATTAAAATTAAAAATAAATAAGTAGAAACTACTGACTAGAATCAGGTTACATGGTCTGATAAATATTTTGTCATTACTTGTAACAAAATCCTGATAATAGTTACTTTGGCACACTTTTTAGAACTTTCTAGGTCTGATAAATATTTTGTCATTACTTGTAACAAAATCCTGATAATAGTTACTTTGGCACACTTTTTAGAACTTTCTATTTATCACCTAATCTAAATCTAATAGCGGTTTTAAAGTTTCACCGGTTTCACCCAATTTGTTCAACGCTAATTACAATAACCAACTAAAGTATCACATTTTCCTTAATTTCCAAAACTGATACCAAACATACCATAGACTGCTAGTGATTATAGTATTGAGAAAAATAATATTAAAAGTCAGATTGTTCAATTTGTGATAATATACTTTCAAGTAAAGAGAACATACATCACGTTTCTGCAATAAAGACTGTACTACTTCTATATCATTAGTTATTTTATACTATTCTATAGTTTGAAGTGCTGATATTAGGAAGCCAATATGAATCATAGAAAATCCTTATAACAAAATGTTATTGTCATTTCTAGTCCCAATTAATCTGTTTTGATCAGCGGTAATCAATGTTGATAAGATATGCAAAATGGTTATTGTGATATAGTAATATATTTTTGTGCAATAACATGATGTTTTACTTTAAATTTACTATAAATAAACTATATTGTTTTGATTTTAACCTTATAAAAGGTGACGGTTTTTTTTATGAAGTATATTACTTTTAAAACTTTATTTTAATTAATGATTAGTTTTATAATCATTTTATAATTATTGCTTTCATTATTTACATACTTGATATGCTTGGAGTACAACAATTATAAAGTAATAATTAATGCTGACTTATACAAACACATACCAATATAAAATATTATGTTAATTCATAAATACTTGAATAGTTATTGCACTTACTTACAACTAAAACCAGGAAAACAACATACATACAATTCAACAAAAGAATAATAACAAAAAACATGCACCAAAATAGCTTGGCCCGTTATAAAAAATATATATAAAAACTTCATGGTTATGCATAAAAATACCTTTTGACGTTTAAATTTCGAATTAGACCTCACCGGATTCTGCTAATTTATATGAGTTGTGAGCTATGAGTAATAACAAGTGAAAGAAAATGACAACAAAGGATTAAGTATACTGTTGTATAAAAAATATTGTAAAACTACACACTATGAGATAAATATACGTAAGCGCTTGTTTATTATGTTACGACAGGAAAATCAAACACAACAATTCTATTTTTATATTCCGCAAATATATCCTATGATTTTATGTGAAAAAGTGTTTTCTTACCTCACTGCAACACCACAACACATTATTGATTTAACTGTTTATTTTCACACACCCATTGTTTCTAGTTCATTTGCACGGCACTTTTCTTCGAATTTTAAAAATAAATTCCAAAATCAAAATATTCCGAGGAGTGGTGCAGTGTGCACTGCGAACTGCGTTCGGTTTCTCCGTTTGTGTTGTCAATAATGAAATGTCAAACCTCGTATCATTTATTCGTTTTGCGTGTCTTATCGCTTTTAATACAGGCGGATTTTACGTTTTTATATCGTAAATTAACTCCGCCCATTACATAGTTATTTTTAATTCAGTTATTTCCATTCATTTTTTCGTCGAAAATTATCTTTTGTTTACGTAATGGCTAGCACGTAGATCGGAACGCGCGTTCCAAATTCCAATATACTTTGAAAATAGAACATAATATTTTCTATATTTTCTTATGTTTTCACTTTCTAATGTTTTCTGAAACTGTTTATCGTTTTAAATGAATGTTTATGCAACGTTGTTGTTTTATGACACTGGTGTTACTGTTGTCCTAAAATATTATTAAATCTTTTCAACGTTGATCTCGGGAAAAATCACTGAAAATGTAGCCACTTTTATATTTTCTTCCAGGCGTCAAATAACGTGATTTTGCATTGGAAATTACATTACGGCGAGACGATCTCAATCGTTTATCTAATTTCCGCAGATCACTCGGCACAGGACCGTCTGCGGATCGCGAAAACAAATCTCTAAGGACATTTCCTTCGAACAATATCCGGGAAGGGTCGCTATTGGGAAATTTTCGCGGCAATTTTTACGCTAGCCAATGAGGGGTGGGGAACACGGGAGCGCGGCCAATGGGAATGACTTGACGTTAGCAAATGCACCGGGAGGGCCAATCTCGTTTCCGGTGCGTGCGGGGTACATCCTGCGCGGAAAGCCCGGGAATAGCACGGGCGAGATCACCTGCGCAGCATCCCTTCGCACGCTTCTCCAGATCACATCTCGCGGAAAGTAATGATTATTTCGGTCCGCGGGCTAGTTCCCCGAACTCCCGTCGCGGCGCTGCGATTTCAGTGGGAGTAGGGACGTCAATTTACACCTCCGTTTGGTGGCGAGCTAAAACGTAATTTTAGTTTTGGGAAAATTGAAAAAACCGAAGCGCAGTGCGTGCAGTGTTTTCGCGGCAAAATCCGGTAGTGTTCCACATTCGAAATACTAAACCCACTTGCTTACACACCATCCACCATTACGCTAGTGATTTTTAATATTAATATGGAGGACAGATTCGGGATCGGTTTTTAGTGACGTTATAAGTGTTTGTTGAGATGTGTACGATGACCGTTTACGTGTACCGCACTTTCGATAATCTACTGTGTGATATAAAAAAGCGGGACACTCCCTAGGACTGTTGGTTGGCATATCGACAATAAGTGGAAAATGCAATATTCTTTACGTTCGAGCGGTCCGAGGGGCCACGAGGAATATTGAGACACTAATGGCGTTGGGCAATCTTCTTCTGCTTTTACTGGTGACCACAATAGTCTGCGCCGACCAAAATGAGGTCGAAGCAAAAGATAAAGCTGAGAAAGCCGTGGCGGCGAAAACGGATCAGAGACCCAGGTCGGCCATGCCCGATCCCGTCCGGGGTTCCTTCGATAAGCTCAACAGGATGCTGAATAGAACAGAAGATAGGAAGAGCAGGCGACGCAAGGTGGACTTTACGAAAATTTACACCCAACTCCACCGTCCTAAGGCGCAGAATGACGATATACAGAACGACAATAACAATAACGATGTCGCGATAGCTACGAATCAGAAAACTATGGGCAATGATAACGAAACTAATTCCTTAACCACTAAAATGAAGGAATTAAGACCTGATGGACCCAATTATGAGGCGCGCGAGAAGACGGATGTTCCTCATGTTATGGGGGTCTACTGTGACTTTGAACCACATAATGCCACCGATAATTGTATGTGGCAGTGGAATACTACGTTGTCTGATCATGGCTTAGGATTCAAAATCATGACTGCTGCTGAAGTGGCACGAATGAATGAGACTATCGGGATGAAGTTCTCTGGACCGCCAGTGGATGCGGATGAGAAGAGAAATGGTAAGGGACTAGATATAGGTTTTCGTTTTGTGACTACCTTCAGCAAAGTTTTCTAGCTACCTTCCTATACAGAATCACCGTAGCATCTAGAAGATTCAGGAGTAGCATTTTTTTTGACACAGTTGATTTAGGAACTATCCTGGCGTAAAAGAACCGGCGCGGCGTAAGAAACACTTAAAGGGCAGGGCTACCCTCGAAATTCTCATACATACGTAATACCAAAATCATTTTCTCATACGAAAATATTTAACATGTTTGAGTTATTTTTCAGTTTAAAATAGTAATTACCTAGGTTCCTGTACAAAAATTAATTTCAAAATATTTAAGACGATACTTTTTGGTAGGCCTTTTGAGAAACCGGTAAAAAAGAGTGACCATGTTTTGAAACGTTTTTGGAGTAGCTATAGTTACTCACTTTTTTGATAAAATAATACACAATCTGTCATTTCTATAAAAGACGCAGATTGCCGATTTCTGCTAAATAAATTGCGATAGCGAAGTTACAAATCAATATAGCATTTTAAAAAGATAAAACCGACTTTAAATTTTTGTACGTAATTAAGAATTCCTTATCTCAAAAACTACTGAACCGATTTTGATGAAACTTGCAGTATTCCCAAAGTTGAACAATACCTAGTACAATAAAAAGAGAATCACTAAAATCGGACTTGTGGTTCCGGAGATATGCGTGCACAAACATAAAAACATACATACATACATACTTTTGGGCACATTTGTTCAGAAGCTGTCATAGATTGACATACAAAAACTGGGCAGTTCTGGAAATATTACATACATACCCGTCGAATTGATAACCTCCTTTTTTGAAGTCGGTTAAAAATGTATGGGATTCGACATAACGCATCGCTAAGGTAGCACTTACGATGCTTTATGTCAAATCTCATAAATTTTCGATTTGTGGCTTTGTTTACGAAATTATCGAATGCCAGTTTGAAGTGCCCTGTATCTCAGAGTTTTTGATAGTAGGAGTTTATCTATTCAACAGGCCATTTAGCCGAAACTTTTTCGTTTTCGCTTCGTTAAAGAATTGCCGATCAAAATGTATGGAATTGACATAAGACGAGTCGAACGTCAATATTATATTAACGAACGCTTATGTCAATTCCATACATTTTCATGGACGATTCTATAACGAAGCGAAAACGAAAAGATTTTGGCTCACCCCCCAGGGTTGTTGTTCGGTTAATGGTTCGACGTTAGCCAATCAAAAGCCTTAGAGCAGCGGTTTTCAAACTTTTTAGTGGCGAAACCCTTTAAAGAAGTTAATTTTTGACGTACCGCCTAAAAATGATTTTTCTTTGAAAGAATCGTCTGTGGTGTCTGATAAAACAATTTGTGTATACCTCGCGGAGCCCTTATAAAGCCTTTGCGGAGCCCAGGGCTTCCGGAGCACATTTTGGGAATTTTAGAGAACAGGTAAACTTTTGTCAAATCTCCGAAATCGGGATTTTTTCAAATCTACAACGATAGAAATAAATCGGCCAAGTGCGAGTCGGACTCGCGCACGAAGGATTCCGTACTGTTCTAGAACAAACATCGACCAAAAATTTTGTTTTTGTATGGGAGCCCCCCTTAATTTTTATTTTATTTTAATATTATTCTTAAATATTGAAGTACACATATAATTAAGACCTTTGTGAAAATATCAAGTGCCTACCTGTTGCCATTATTGATATCGAGCAAAAAAGGCCAAAAAAATCACGTTTGTTGTATAGGAGCCCCCCTTTAAATATTAATTTTACTAGCTGTCCCGGTGAACTTTGTGTCACTTTAAAACCTTCCCTAGACTACTACGAATATTTTAAGACTAATCAGCCCAATTCCAAATCCGTTCAGCCGTTTTCGAGTTTTAGCGCGACTAACACATTTGGAAATCCATTTTTAGGGTTCCGTAGCCAAATGGCAAAAAAACGGAACCCTTATAGATTCGTCATGTCTGTCTGTCTGTCTGTCTGTCTGTCTGTCCGTCCGCATGTCACAGCCACTTTTCTCTGAAACTATAAGAGCTATACTATTGAAACTTGGTAAGTAGATGTAGTCTGTGAACCGCATTACAATTTTGATACAAAAATGGAAAAAATATTAAAAATTTTAGGGGTCCCCATAGGTGCAACTGAAACAAAAAAAAAAATTTTTTCATCTAACCTATGCGTGTGGGGTATCTATAGATATGTCTTTAAAAATCATATTGAGGTTTCTAATATCATTTTTTGTAACCTGAATAGTTTGCGAGAAAGACTCTTCCAAAGTGGTAAAATGTGTCCCCCCCCCTCTAACTTCTAAAGTAAATGATAATTCTAAAAAAAATATATGATGTACTTACATTACTATAAAAACTACCAACGAAAATTGGTTTGAACGAGATCTAGCCAGTAGTTTTTTTTTATACGTCATAAATAGTAAACCTTAATTTAACTTTCATTAAATCAACTGAAATATAATAATAAATCAAAAACCTTTTAATTTCATAGAAATAAACCTTATCGCTGCTGCGGCGTTGTTTCACCCCTATTTTCTAAATTAAGAATCCTTTGCGTAGGCAAGTCCTAAGTCGGTGCATATTTAGGTTCCGGAGAAATTTCATTTGTCGGTTTAAATTGTAAATAACCAAGGCTCAGTGCGTCTAGCATGCGCGTACGAGATATCTCACTCTCGTGTGTAGCTATCGACATAATGTATTGTCGATATCGACATAATGTCAAAATCATTTTTAGGGTTCCGTAGTCAACAAGGAACCCTTATAGTTTTTTGACATTAACCCATCAAGCCTCGTACGAACACCGGTGATCGCGACAACACTAGAATATAATGGCAATTCCGAGAATCTCCGATAGAAGGATCCGGTATGTCCAGTGTCGTAAATAGGGCGGTGCCACCGGTGCCCAGGTAGACTGGGGGGCGCAGGCCAGACCAGGCAAACTCTTATTTTTTCGAATTGCTCCAGATAAGTTCCCGCTGTGCCCCAGAGATGTTTCCCAATGTAGTAAAAATATATCTACAGCCGAACATATAACCTCCTTGGAAGTCGGTTAAAAACAAGGGTGCAATTATAGATACTCGCACAGGGCGCAAAAAAGGCTATTTACGGCACTGGGTTTGTCGATAGATTTTGACGATATAATCTACACGAGAAAAAATGTCAAAAAACGTCATGTTAGGGTCAATAGAGATGAATAGACAAACCATCAAACATCGAGAAAACAATATTATGTAGACAAAATTTTCTCGTTTGCGCATCTTAGGCCGGCAGTGCTCACTTACGACAAAAAGTCGATAAGTTTACTATGCATCCATGCTAATATTGTAAATGCTCATGGGAAAGTTTGTCTGTTACCTCTTCACGCCCGAACCGCTGAATCGATTTTGCTGAAATTTGGTATGGGGATAAGATGAATGACAAAGACAAAACCATTAAAAGGCTCGATGGCGTTTTCGTATGTTTTTATCGAGACGCGAAACAACTTTTATAAAGTCGAAGTTAAAAATTGTAAGACGAACTTATAAAGTTTAAAATCTAGGTATAGGTACATAAATAATTACTAATTAGGAGGCGTCCGCAAATTACGTGAGGGGTTTAAGCTTTAAGGGGGAGAGGGTCGAGTCACAATTCACAAATCTCATCTAATCTCACGTTGGAGAGAGGGGAGACTTCTAGACCTATTCTTACATAATTTGGCACATTGCACATGACCATTTTTGCTGTCGGAAAAAATGTACGATTCCCGCGGAATTGCTTATTTTTTTCAGCCGGTCACTATGTTGACTCACGCGGTACGGCTACTTCTATCTACTATTATAGGCAAATTTCAAAGGCGGCTCTAAAATCTAGATCAAGTACTAGGTACTATCTAGCTCTGAATCACAAGTGAACGGAAATGATACTGATAATATAATTGATAATAGTCGGGAAACTGTTATCGCTTGGCATTTGTTTATGTCAGCGTAAGTGGCTTTCACACTGATGACTAAAAGACCAAAACCGTGTTTCCACCTGCAAGACAACTGTCGCGAGGAGTGACAGTCTGTCTGACAGCAGTTTGCAAGTGTGAACCCCGTAGCAAGTGCTGTCGCGACAATTTGTCAAGCGCTTCCTGCGAGTAGTTGCGACAACATGTCTGCGAGGACTAGCGACAGATCTCGCTGCGGGTCACCGCAGATATACGGTCTAGTTTCGTATGGCATTTATTCGCGAGCTTCTCGCACGACATTTATTGCAGCAATAAATTGCAGGAATTAGTATGAAATGTAAACAATATTGCAAGAAATTCACGCATTCCGCGAGTTTGCTTGCAGGAGGAAACACGACCTAAAGATAGCGTTCCGATCAACGCGGCAACCGCGACCGACAAAAAATCATAATATGCCACTTCTGACATAGGCTATCACGCGAGACATTGCTTTTAAGCCTAGGCACTTTCGGTAGACAGTCAGTTCAGTGTGATGCTGTTGGAAGGTATTCTGTTGCACTTCTATACATAATAATATTATAAAACAAAGTCGCATTTTTCCCTCATGTCCCTTTGTTCCCTTTAATCTTTAAAACTACGCAACGGATTTTGATGATTCTTTCAGTGTTAGATAGCCCATTTATCGAGGAAGGCTATAGACTATATATATTTTAATAAGCGAAGAAATAGATGTTAATGTGGAAAAACGGGGAAAATTATTTGAAAGGGCTAACTTGAACGCGCTAATCTCAGGAACTACTGGTCCGATTTGAAAAATCCTTTCAGTGTTAGATAGCCCATTTATTGAGGAAGGCTTAGGTTATATTTTATCACGCTAAGACTAATAGGAGAATGTGGAAAAAACGGGGGAAATTATTTGAAAGTGCTTATCTCGAGAACTACTGGAGCAATTTTTATGTTATTTATGGCACAGATAACAAGTAGACCACGTGAAGGATTAAGGCTATCGATCTCAATCAATTTTTCAGTGGCTATATATTTTATACCCGTGCGACGTTGGGGCGGGTCGCTAGTGTTAAATAGAAATAAAATTAAAGTTGTTTTCTGAATAGATTAAAAAAAATGCTTTCAGAATGTTGATACTACGGTGCCTACCACCGGTTGTTGTGAGGATATTTTGTTGCACGAAGCTATAAACCAGTATTTTTCAAACTTCGAACCACAGATTGAATACTGCTCTAAACATTGGGAATGTTTGAATTGATCTTACGACTCCTCTAGTAAAGATGATGATAATGATAACCTCGTGGGTTGATAATGCCAAGTTTTTTAGTACGTGCATGCCACCGTACCTAATCCATACTAATATTATAATGCGAAAGTGTATCTGTCTGTTACCTCTTCATACCCAAACCGCTGAACCGATTTTTCTGTAATTTGGTGTAAAGATAGTTTAAGTCCCGGGAAAGGACATAGGATTAAAGGCGCAGATTTGATCCCGGGTGGAGGCGCGTACCAGGAAACTCGCACACGGTTGGTCCCAGACGTATTGACCTGCTCAATCATCTGGACTAGGTCAACTATGTTGCGATAATGCTGTATCTGATTGGGCAATTTTTGTCCTATTCTTTCTCTAACGATATGGAACCTTTCGAGTCCGACTCGCACTTGGCCGATTTTATTTGCAAAAGTATCCAGTCAAAGAACGAACAAGATGGCAAGTTCAGTAGTCACGTCAAATTGAGTTCGTTTCTCACGCGCACAAAGACTGTTATTGGTGACTTCCGGTCAAATTGTAGCCAACTTATAAATAGACATGATACCTTGCCAGATGCCTTGTGGAGATCTAACCTTTTTGTTGGTAAAACCATCTGAAAAACTGAAAATGGTTATCATTAATCAGACAAAATATAGATCGATAGTTTTGCTAATTGTGGCCAACTTATAAATAGAAATGATGCCTTGCCAGATGCCTTGTGGAGATCTAACCTTTTTGCTGATAAAACTATCTAAAAAGGAAAATGGTTATCACTAAACAGGCAAATAGACAGATAGTTTTGCTAATTGTGGCCAACTTTTAAATAGACATGATACCTTGCCAGTTTTGCCCTGTGGAGATCTAACCATCTTGCTGATAAACCATCTTAAATCACCATTGTCGGCTTAAAAACCGAAAAATGTTATCATTAAACAGAAAACACTTTCGAGTGGCCAACTAATAAATAGACATTTATAATAATAAATAGAGATCTAACCTAACTAAATAGGTCTACCAGGATCTGATGGCAAATTATGAGGGCGGATTTAAAAAAATATCCTTGATCATTGGATAAATTTTTATATTTGCATGTTTCACACATAGAATCAGTCGCTATAAGGAAAAAAAGGATCAAAATATTTTATTCCAATTACCCCGGTATTGCTAGTCAATTTCTTTTCTCACTTTTTGCCACCAGATTCTGCTATCAGAATAAAACCTATAATAAAAACTTCCAAACAGGCATTACACTTATCTGTTTTTACCCGACTACGGCGAAGCTAAAAGGAGGGTTATGATTTTAACCTGTATGTATGTATATAATTATGTATGTGGGTATGGATGTTTGTCTGTTCCCTCGTAACTTTAAAACTACTTAACCTATTTAGACAAATGAGGTGTTATTAGAAGCGTCTTGATTGTCCGCTGGTTATAGGCTACATGACTTTACGTAAAATTGACTATAGCGCCATTTAGGGCACTTAAAGTATAGAACAAAAAAAAAAACCTGACTATGTTGTGTGGGGTAACAAATAAAAGAACTTTGTTAGCACATTTCAAATATATAAATTTTATTAGCTATTTCCCACGGGTTTGCTTGCAATCATATGATTATTGCATGAATTCATAATATTATCACTTCAATACAATATGAAACAATAATTAATTATCTATAGCAACACTAATTCAAAGTAACTCTAAAATCAGTTAAAGGTGCTGTCGGGCACTACATTACTATATAATGTTGTGTACGGCTTTGCTTGCAATTGATATTTGCATGAACTAATAAAAATTCCTCATCAGCCTCACTGATATGAGAGAGCTGAGAGTGCAGGTGCAGTGCATAGTGGTAACTATATGGTACCTGCACTATCGGCTGGAACGGACAGGCTGATATTTTATCTTTGTGATCGGGTCCCGTTTTTACCCTTTGAGTAAGGCACCATAAAAAGGAGAAAATTATCCATCTCCGTTATTATGCTATGCTAACGCGGACGAAATCGCGGGCAACAGCTAGTGAAACAATAAATAACTATTCATTTGCTCACTAGAATCAAATAAATTGTGAAAAATCCTTTTTTAAAGATAGCTATAAGATTTTTTTCAAAGACAAAACGCTATTTTTTGGGGTATGTCAAAAATGTCACTTCTTAAAAGCGGTTCCGCCACCATAAAAGTTTGAGAACCGCTGACTTAAAAAGTCACTCGATAGGCATGGCATTCATACATTCGTACAACTTTAGCACAGTATACTTACACACTAACACAGTATGGTTCTTTATTAGAAATACAGTATGTTTAAAAAGTATGTTTATACCTTCGAACTTTGATTAAAAATTATTGTCCACTCGTTTTGATGCTACGATGCCGCAGACAAACAGACACACAGACATAGAGACGCACACGTCAAACTTAACACCCCTCTTTTTTCGTCTGGGTTAGCAAATAAAGGGTGTAATAAAACTAAGTGATAATACTTTAGGATGTGTACGTGTTCCTCGAGTAACTTCACTGTGAAAGTAGCAGCGCTGAAAGACCAATTTTTTTCACTTTTATATAGGCAAGCCACCGCACTGTCACGGTCACGAGTTTTCTCATACAAATGTGAAAAAAACTGGTCTTTCAGCGCTGCTGCTTTCACAGTTAACTCTCTAAGAGGAACACGTACACACCCTAAAGTATTATCACTCAGTTTTGTTACACCCTGTATATGTAGACAAACTCACAATTGTAAGGGCAGTTGAAGATTTCTTCGTTTTGTCTACGGAATTAGCAAGCTATTTTCTGATTCCGCACTTTGCGCTCAAGTTGACATCAAAATAACTAGATGCATTAAGGGCATTCCCTACGGAGATTCCGTAATTTACCGTATTTAGAGGCTTATAAGCTCATAATTTGAAGCTACAAAGTTATAATAAAAATACAGCAATAATCTACAGTATATCAACATTCGTTTCCACGTTTTAAATTTTCTATTTTTGTTTATTATACTCATTATAATATCAGCTTCCAAAGTAAAGCCAATTTATTAAAATTCAAGCATACATTCAGCATCTCCTTAGTATTTACAAATTACTTTTATTTGAAACACACGCCAATAGATCGACAATATCATAAACTACTGTATAATCCCCGTTTTAATTTTTTTAGGTCAATTTTGTACCAAGATAAGTAAAAAAAAGCTTTTGGTGCGATCTCGGCAACGCGGCAAATGTATGGTCGAGGTCGTTTGCTCGGGGGACGGCCTTAAGCAACTCAGTTGATTGAGAACCGTTCATTTTTCCGAAACAAAAAATATACGTTAATCTTTTACTTGAGGTGTAACAAAAGTCCCCTGTATAGAGTTCACTGTGAAAGTCGCAGCACTTAAAGAGCATTTTTTGTGATTTGTACGGGCAAGCACTTCAGCCGCATGAATTTTTCCATACAAAGGCGAAAATTAACTCTTTTAGCGCTGCTACTTTCACAGCAAACTCTATAATATAGGCGGCCCATACACACCATATTAGTATTATTACTTAGTTTTGTTACATCCTATCTACATCCTATAGATATTATGTCCTTTCCCTAAACTCAAAGTATCTCCATCGAAATAAAGAGGTCGTCCAAAAACGTACCTAAGTGATGACTGATGAATGATAAATAAGTCAATTTTTCACTTACTTTTGTGGAAAAATATGAAAATTGGAACGGAGTTCCTTTTCGCGCGTTGCGAAAGGGGGCTAGGCCGAAAAAAACGACACTAAAAACGACATTTTTTTATTAGTACCTGCATGTTAGGGGCAGAGGGCGTTGCGCGTTGATAGTATTTCTGTGCGGCAATAGATGGCGTTTTTTAATAACATTTTTTAAGTATATTATGTACAGATTTTTTTAACATAAGAAATAACTCCGTTCCATTCGGGTCTCCTTTGACACTTCTCAAGTTTTTATTTTCTTTATATTTTGGACTATATTAGTATGTTTTTATTTCGCAGGTCACTTTCTCTACCTCCCCGTGGATCCCACCATGGAGAATATGGTGGTGAAATCACCACCATTCCGAGGACTGTGGGAGTTCTGTAAGGTGAGTTTTTATAGTTAGTCAGAATCTGAAACGTCCAGCAAAAAACAGAGTACTGAAAATATAACTTTATGTGTATGTAATAGAGTTGTAAATTGAAGTGTCGAGTGTGTGTAAATTGTGATGAGCCATGGTGTGCATTGACGGAATGACCGTTAAGGCTACCCAACAATATGACATACAAACATATTATGTGCCGCCAATGCACACATATGGTTGGTTTACACGTATTAAGTAGATAAGTAGTAGAGATCAACTACGATAACTTGGCGCGCCCCTCCAAATGACTGTTTCAATGTGTGTAGTAATATCCTTATGAAAGAGATTGTATGTAGTAAGTATTCAACCAATCACAGTGGGTACACGTAATATTTCAGTAAATGTCACTTATTACCAAGATTTGTTGATCAACTCCGCGCAAGACAACGCACTTCAAACGTTTTGACGACAAACTTCAAAGGTTTTGAATTTTGGAGGGGCGCGCCATGTTATCGTAGTTGATCTTCTAGATTTTAACTTTTTTTTAATTTGAAGTGCCTGCCCGAAATGTGTCAAGTGACAAGCCCCGCCTACCAACTTAACAAAAAATAGTAAACCAGCCATTAGACATACCTAATAATATTTTAAGAGCGCCATTTCGTTGGCTCGTGGGACCAAAATATAATATATTTACAAACAAAATAGTACATAATTAAGCTCAAAGAATCTATAACTACTCACATCAAAAATTATATCGATGATTAATAATAATTATGTTTTATGCCCGATTTATAAGGTTTTTAGAGGAGTTTATCTATCCAGCGCTGATTGGCTAATATTAACCAATGAACAACGCTTTCGAACAGATAAACTCCTAACAAGAAACCTCTCAAGCCGGCATCAGAGATATAAAGATTTATGTCAACCATCATCAGTACCTTTGATCTTTCTGTCACAGTTCGAAGCTCGCCTCCACCAGAGCAAGATGCAGAATGCCAGCATCCGTCTGGTCTCCGAGTCCACCGTCTCCGGCGTCCAGTGGATCCTCCAGGAAGTGTCTGGGAACAACGTGGAACGGTGAGTGGGATAGGTTAGGATAGGTTCGATCAGTTCCCGGCATAGCAAGTCCCGGCGTCGAACCCTTTAGTTTGCCGAAGGGTTCCTTTATTGTGACGGAAGTCCAGTCCCTCAGACGGTAGACCGGTCGTGGAGGGTATTCTGTGCTAGAAAGATTTAGACTCCGTTCAAACGGCTTTTGGCAATCCGCTGATGGTTATTTCCTGTGCGAGATAAGAAGTCTCTAGCTAGTCTCTTAAGTTGCACCTCGTAAAATATGATAATTGGTGATGCCAACAGCAGATCAAAAGTGTGATACTGCTTAAAATCCAGTGAAAAACCAAATAGAAGTCAGGGTAACTTGCGTATGATAAAAATGCTCTTTTAGTTAGGGTAACTTTCGCATAGTTCTGGATTTATATTTTTTAAGAGTGTAGGTCACTTTATTTCTGCCGCCCCAGGTACGTAATCTGCCGCCCCCCCAAGACCTCGGCTTTCATAGGTCGCGGCCTATACGGCCTATTTATAAATGCAGGACTGGAAGTCAGGGTTTCTTATGTATAATAAAAATTCTCTTTTTGACCTGCAAGACTAACAAGCTTCTCATTTATAAATGCAGGTCTACTTGCACCTGATAAAACCTTATTGACCTGCAAGACTAAAAATGTTCTCCTTCCAGATGGCTGCCCATGCGGTTCATGATCGGCAAGGTCCAGCAGGAGGTGCGCATCATCGTCGAGATTACCCGACCGAATTACGTGAACCTCTCCCAGACGTTGCCGCACATCGCCATAGATAACATCCGTATGGTAGAATGTCTGCCTGAGCCGCCGGTCTTCAATGGAGAGTGCCAGACTGGGCAGTTGAAGTGTAAAATTATGAAGGTTAGTTTGAGAGACTTTTTATAATATAATAATAATATCTATGGACGCTTCACACCACGTCAGTCTGGCCCCGTGCTAAGTACCTGAAGGACTTGTGTTACGGGTACCAGACAACGGAAATATATTTAATACTTTTATACTATACATATATATTTAAGATTTTTATTATATCATACACAATATATTTAATACACATCCAGAGCCGAAAACATTGAAAACTTTTTGTTCCGTCGGCGGGATTCGAACCCGCGACCCCCGGCTTGAGCTCAACACTCAACCAATTGAGCCATAGAGGTTTAAATGACGAGATTTTGTTAATCCATTCTAGAACGCTAAAGTTCTGGTTTCCTCCAAAAGCGGCGCCGTCATGCAGCGGCCGCAATACGGCGGTGAACGCCGCTTCACCGCTACATCACGGCCGCCACACGACCTCACCGCTCTTGGAGGAAATCAGAGCTTAAATATGTCTATTGTCTGGCCTGATAAACATAAATCGGTTTAGCGTTTTGGGCGTGAAGAGGTAACAGACAGACAGGCACACTTTGGCATTTATAGTATTAGTATGGAAGTACTTACCAACTTAACTTTACAGAAGGAGTCGTGCATCAAGCTACAGCAGATCTGCGACCTGGTGAAGGATTGCGACGACAACACCGACGAGCAAAAGCAATGCGGTATGTTACGCCGGTTTTACGTTAGGCCGTGGTAGCTGTTGTAATGATGTCTTGATAGAGACTCACCGCACAACTTGTATTATGAAAAAGTTGCCATATCAGTTAAATCGTGTTGTTATCAAATACCCTAAAATGCTATAGAAAAGATATTTTGTAAGTTTAGAGGCATAGCGTAGCATTACGGTATATAACTACGCCGGTTTTACGATAGGCCGTGGTAGCAATTTGGGGACTGCCGCTGTAAAATACATGCAATAGTCTGGCAACGCCGCACCGACCGGCACGGTGTGCGGTAGGTGCGCTGTGCCGGTTGGAGTAAGGGGTGTTAGGTTATTTTCGTTATGGAATTTCTTGATTCGGTCGCCGCGCTCAAACTTATAGCTTACAGCTTAAACTTAAACATTCTACAGAGACTTCTGTCTTCTAGATAGTATAAAAAGGCACACAGAAAAATGAAGAAAAAAAATAAGATAATTTGTCTAAACATTGCTTTGTCTTCCAGATAAAGTGCCGGATAGGCTATCCACAACTTTTTTGACAGATTCTCCATACTTTATCTGCCAAGTTAAGTGGTGGATAGCCTATCCGACACTTATCAGGAAGTGGTGAAACAGACCCTAAAAATTTCTTTGTCTTCCAGATAAAATGCCGTACGGTTCGTATTGCAATTTCGAGCAGGACAGCTGTGGATTCGAGAATGTTCCTCAGTGAGTTTACTGTTTGTTTTTACAATTTCTAACCCGGCATACATTGTTTTTTGCCAATAAAAAATCAGAAAAATGCCATCTTGATTCAATCTACTGCGCTAAAGTCATTAATCTCATACTTTTACAAAGTATTTCTTGAACTGATACTAGCATTTTTACTAAATACCTACTAAAATATCCATAAATAGGGACCTATAGTCAGAGAGCGGTCACGCGTTCAAGCGTTCTCTGCGTTCGTATTCTGCGTTAGAGTGGTCAGTCACAACTCACACAGGAGCAATTCTGACGCGGTCAGAACTCACTCTGTGTGAGTAAATATCTCTACAGCGTGTACCGAAACTAAGTGATAATACTTTAGGGTGTGTATGTGTTCCTATTATAGAGTTCACTGTGAAAGTGGCAGAGCTGAATGAGCTATTTTTTTTGTGATTTGTATGAATTTTTCCATACAAATTGAAAGAATAAGTTACTCTTTCGGCGCTGCTACTTTCACAGCGAACTTTATAGGGGACCCATGCACACTAACAAATTACCACTTAGTTTTGCTACATTCTGTATAACGTAATACAACACAAATAACGCAAAACTGACCGCTTGAACGCTTGACCGCGTGACCGCTCTCTGTCTGATAGGTCCCATAATTATACCGAATACCAACAATAAATTCTTTACAGGCCAATCCTCAAATGGTCACGGCACAGTGGACCAACACCAACGGACAAAACGGGTCCCAATTTCGACCACACCTGTGGTCCACCCAGGGTTTATACGACCGAGAACCCCATGGTACCATTATCACCAGCTCACATGAACCATACCCTGGCGTGCATGGGTTACTACTTTTTTGTGAATATGAATGTTACTGGACCTAATCAGGAAAGAGCGGATTTCGCGTCGACAGCTGTGATGAAAACCACTATCTTTAATCCACCCCCGAAGGTCCATGGAGATATTAACTCGAAGTATTATAACTGCTGTATGGTGAGTGTTTTTTTCTAATTTTCTACCAATTTCTTTTTTTGGGGACAGTGTTGCTACCATCTTTTATTTTTCTTTGGGGGATATTTTTTTCTACCATCTTCTAGTTTTCTTTGGGCACATTTTCTTTCCATTTCTTTGGAAGTCTCCTGCCTTCCGTCACACAGGTCCACTCTGTCTATCTCCAGGCTGTATCTCAAGAACCGCTATAGTTAGATTTCTGAAATTTTCACAGATGACTGATTGTGTATTTCTGTTGCCGCTATAACTCCCATTCAAAAAACACAATTTTTGGCCTATTTTTGCTCTATAACGGTACAGAACCCTTCGTGCGAGAGTTCGACTCGCACTTGGCTGATTATTTGTTGTAATTCCAACCTTCTTCCACCAGGTACGCTTCTACTACCAGCAGAACGGCCGGAACTACGGTTCGCTTAGCCTCGATGTTGTGGAACTCACATCCAGAGGCAATATCACCACATCCCTTTGGTTTTCCACCAAGGACAAGGGAGAGAATTGGTACAGGGCTGCCATATTCCTGCCGAATATTACCAGCAGGTAAGTAATTGCTCTGCTAAAACATAGTAGGATGCACTTAAGGTGTTTCATTCTCAATGTCTTCCAGTTCAAATTCTTCAACTCATTCATTCATTCATTCATTCAAAGTAGCCAATTTAGACATGAAAATCTTGTCTCAACTCTCAATCTTCAAATGCAAATGTAACATCCACAAGGTTCCATTAAGATTTAAGAATATTCCATACTAATATTATAAATGCGAAAGTTTGTCTGTCTGTCTGTCTGTCTGTCTGTCTGTTACCTCTTCACGCCCAAACCGCTGAACCGATTTTGATAAAATTTGGTATGGTTATACTTTGAGACCCGAGAAAGGACATAGGATACTTTTTGTACCGGAAAAATGTAGGGTTCCGCCGCGATAAACGAATTTTGGCGCAACGGAGTTGCGGGCGTCATCTAGTTAAGAATATTCACGTTAAATTGACGCTGTTAAGTATTTGTGTACTAACCCACACAAAAATTACGTATTGAGTTATGAACGCAGTTATAATCATTAGATCATTAAGATTTTAGAACAAGACTGTATTCAAAATTCAACAACAAAATTGTGGGTTAGGACACAAATGCTTAACAGCGACCATTAATGTGAAATCGCTACGAATGGACCGTTTCAGTCCGATAAGTACCAAGGTTTGAAAGAAAGAATAAGCATAGTTTTGATCAAGGCTATACCTTATTAATTCTTCTTTCAGTATTCCGTCAAAGCTATACCTTATCAGAAACGCGCGTCGTCAGTGCGCAAAAAATATGTGGATGGGCCCTTAGTACTTGACCTTGAAACCTTGATCACAAAACTTCTATCAATCCCTTTCTTCCAGATACTACTTCCTCTTCAAGACTCGTATGGGTATGCGCATATACTCTGATTCCGCCATAGATGACTTCTCTATGGCTCCAGAATGTTTTGGACTGAACATAGATCCTGCTGAGTTGGGTGATTACAACTACTATGATCCCATATTTGAGGAGAAGACCACGCCGCATGAGGACTTTGTTGATGCTACGGGTGAGTTGGTGACAAAGACTGCTATGCGTAGATGGTGTTGATGATGCTAGGCATTTGAGGGGAAAGCTATTTGAGAATTTAGTGGAAGATTTTAGTCTGATGGCCCCAGATGTATAAAATTCTAAAAAGTGTTTTTGAATAACGCGTCTGCGCTGGTCTATACTTAATATTAGAAAACGGAAGAGTTTGTTTGTTTGAACGCGCTAATCTCAGGAACTACTAGTCCGATTTGAAAAATTCTTTCAGTGTTAGATAGTTCATTTATCGAGGAAGGCTATAGGCTATATTCTAAGACCAATAAGAGCGCAGAAATAGAGGCAAATGTGGAAAAAACGGGGGGAAATTATTTGAAAGAGCTTATTTGAACGCGCTAATCTCACGAACTACTGGAGCAATTTTTCTGTTGACACACATTTAAAGAAGTAGACCACGTGAAGGATCATAGGCTATTTTTTGTGGACTAATTTGTCCATCTAATTTACGCGGCGAAGTCGCGCGGAACGACGCTATAATATCATAAACGGTGTAGCGCCAACGATCATCAGCAAGCAGTTAGTGCGAGAGAAAATCAGCTACTATTAAAAACTGTGTGTTGTTCATTTTGTTTTCTTACCTCATTTTCAATAAAATAGGCTTCCTTGAACCGTTGGCATTTTACACAAGCTTACTACAGCTGCAACTTCTGTAAGCCGGACTATAAAAACCCTATCTTATGACATCAGGCAGTCAAGAATTAAACTATTTTGGGATCCGCAACTTTTTTATGTACTATCAGAGAAGTTAATTCATAGGCAAATGGAGAATCTACGTAAATTGGTCGCTTTATGCCAAACCCAACCTACAGATCACAATTAATATTGAATTGACGTGATGCGACCAAATGACGTGGGCTATGAATCAATTTCTTCGATGGTACCACTTACCTCTATTATACAAGTACGCTGGACATAAGACACCAGCTGTTTTTTATGCCTATTTGAAGCGGAATCAGCGCCCCCAATGCGGGTGAAGAGAACTAAATCTGACGTAGCTTGCAAATGGACGCTCAATCGCTATTGGTTGTAGAAACTAGTATTAGTTCCAAGTACTCCCACTACTGCTCTCAGCGCCAATATGGCGACTTTTAAACGTCATGTTTACGTCAGATTTAGTTCTCTTCCCCCGCATTGGGGCGCTGATTCCGCTTCAAATAGGCACAAAAAACAGCTGTCATTTCAAAGGGTCATACGTCCAGCGTACTTGTATAATGGAGATCAGAGGATGGTACTAATAGGCAATACCAAAGTATCTTCTTTACAATTTCCTCATAATACTTTTTTTCGCAGTATACCGTTTCACCCCATGCGGCGCAGTCGGTAGGATAGGACCGAATCAGACGATGTGCGACACGTCCTACCGCGACACACCCACATCCGTCTCTGTCATACAGAGTCCACCGTACCAGGGCATACAGATATGGGAGGTGCCCAGTGAGGGGTTATACACGTGAGTATTGCCGTCTCTATCCAGTGTATTGCTGTCTCTTTCCTTATTATAGAACTTGGCTGAATAAACAGCTACGTCCGTCTCCGTCATACAGAGTCCACCGTACCAGGGCATACAGATATGGGAGGTGCCCAGTGAGGGGTTATACACGTGAGTATAGCCGTCTCTTTCCTTTGTATTGCTATCTCTTTCCTTAGTATAGAACTTGGCTGAATATCCAGCTACAGTCCGTCTCCGTCATACAGAGCCCGCCATACTAAGGCATACAGATATGGGAAGTGCCCAGTGAGGGGTTTTGTGAGTAATGCCGTCTCTTTCCTTTGTATTGCCGTCTCTTTCCTGCATCAAGTATACTATGTCCGTCTCCGTCATACAGAGCCCACCAAGCTTACAGATATGGAAGATGCCGAGCGAGTGGTACCGTCACGTACACGTGAGTAGTGCTGTCACGTTCATGTGTATTGCTGTCTCTTTCCTGCATCAAGCAGACTACGTCCGTCTCCGCATACAAAGCCCAGGGCATACAAATATGGGAGGTGCCCTGTGAGAGGTTATATACGTGAGTATAGTGCCGTCGTTCTTTCTTTTGTATTGCCGTATCTTTCCTGTGTATTGAATTTACCATAATAAAAATACGTGGCACTCGGGGACTGCCGTGGTAAAGCTATTGCATAGTATTTTTATCAACTTATGCAATTATTATTCGTATACGTCTAGTCGCATGCACACAAACACGGTACCGAATTCTGGCAAAGTTACCGCACCGCTGTGCCAGTCGGTGCGGCGAGCACTACGCCCCGAGACACACCGAGCCGAAGTCTACCGAACTGAAACGACGTTAGATGAATGTTAGGTGTTTTTCGTTACGGAATTTCTTGATTCGCTCATCGCGTTCAAAGCCTGCGATAAAAGCTATGCAATAGATTAAAATGCCATTCGGCTCGTAATGAAACTTCGAGCAAGACAGCTGTGGATTCTAGAATCCATACTAATATCCATACTTCCATACTTCCGTATCCATACTAATATTATAAATGCGAAAGTGTGTCTGTCTGTCTGTCCGTCTGTCTGTCTGTCTGTCTGTCTGTCTGTCTGTCTGTCTGTCTGTTACCTCTTCACGCCCGAACCGCTGAACCGATTTCGCTGAAATTTGGTATGGAGATACTTTGAGTCCCGAGAAAGAACATAGGATACTTTTTATTCCGGAAAAATGTACGGTTCTCGCGCGATAAACGAATTTTGGCGCAACGGAGTTGCGGGCATCATCTCGTAATATTATAAATGCAAAAGTGTGTCTGTCTGTTACCTCTTCACGCCCAAACCGCTGAACCGATTTTGCTGAAACTTGGTATGAGTATACTTTGAGTCCCTAGAAAGGACATAGGCAACTTTTTATCCCGGAAAGATGTTCCCACGCGATTAACTAGTTTTGGCGCAACGGAGTTGCGGGCGTCATCTAGTAAGTCATATGTCACGAATCTAACTGCCATTATTTTCAGGATCATAGCAACGGGCGCGTCCGGCGGCCTAGGATCTATGTGGGCAGGAGTGTCCCACGGGGCGCAGGCTCGGGGCCTCTTCGAGTTGCATCGCGGCGAGAAACTGTACATGTTGCTCGGGCAACAGGGGCTGAATGCTTGTAAGAAGGTAAGAAATAGTGGGTCGGTTATGTCAAATACTAAATGCAAATGTTTAGGAAGGAAAGGAATGGTTAGTGGTCTTATGCC
Source organism: Lysandra bellargus (assembly GCA_905333045.1). Taxonomy (NCBI): domain Eukaryota; kingdom Metazoa; phylum Arthropoda; class Insecta; order Lepidoptera; family Lycaenidae; genus Lysandra; species Lysandra bellargus. The sequence goes on from HG995329.1 coordinate 2,826,330, forward strand.
CACTTTTTTTGTTACGAGTTTTTTTTTATTGGAATTTACTTTTTCACTATCGCTTTTGATTGGCGTTTGACGCATTAAGAGTGAAGCCAAACTGGAGTAATGTGTGAGTTGTAAGTCGCAGATTTTCGGTCGCGTAAATATCTTTTCATACAAATCATGACTCACAAAATTACTCTCGTGTGTATCAAACAGGACTTTTGTATGAAATTGAATGCAGCAGAATTTCTACCAGCCGAAATTCTGCGACTCACAACTCACAGATTACGCTCGTTTGGCTTCACCCTAACAAGTGTGCCAGTATGAAGACACGTCGAGGTGTCTTTAAGTTGCACACAGAAAGAAACTGCAATGTTGCCCTGATTAAAAATATTGGTCTAAATGGTTTACTTCATTAGATCTTTATTATTGGAACGAAGTTCCTTATCACGCGTTGCAAAAGGGGGCTAGACGGAACGACACTTTTTTATCGACACTTATTTTATTACCTGCGAAGTAGGGGCAGAGGGCGTTGATGTGGCGATGACGTCAACTGGCAGGAAATATTAAATCTTTCATTCATCGCCATAACATCACCACTCAAGTACCATCCGGGCGTCCCTCGATACCTTTCAAGTTTATAATTATGTTTTATGATTATTTTTAAATCAATTTATGCAGATTCTATCACCTTTATATTGCCATTCTCTCTTATCAGCTCTTTAAACGCACACGCCCTTAACTTCCACCATCACTTTAATGACACCACTCTCTCATGATTGTTCTCTTTTCAGACCCTATCGGCTCAAGAGAGTCAGGAGTGCGCGCATCGTCACAACACCACCACCCAAATCTATACTAGCAAGACCCATGAGATCAGGAATACCCACGTTAATGATGGCGGTGGCGGCGGAGGAGGAGGCACTTATGTGTTCCTGGTGAGTGCGATAGAGATAGCAATAGGTTTCGTAGAGCTGGTGGGAGGGAGAGGTACTGATATGTTTCTGGTAAGTGTAACAAAGATAATAACAGGTCCCAGGTTCACACCAGCAAGACTCATGAGATCCAGAATACTCATGTCAATAATGCCTCCCCCGCATTTATGTGTTCCTGGTAAGTGTAACAGACACAGCAATAGGTCCAGGCTTACACCAGTAAGACCCATGAGATCCGGAATACTCATCAATGATCGTGGAGGCGGTGGAGGGGGAGGCACTTATGTATTCCTGGTGAGTGGGATAGAGATAGCGATATGCACCTCAGCAGCAAAACTTACCCGCCACAGACGGCCGCAGACGTCGAATACGGTGTTTATAAGTTCATGACACATGCTCACATAAATTCCATTTTTAAATCATATTTTTATATAAAAAATAATAATATTATGAAGTTTTCTGACAATTGGCTTTACCCCATAGGCTCCAAATTTGACGCCATCTTTTGCCATCACTTCACATCACAGTGTCTAAAATTCAACCCCTCTTTTACAGGTGGACAAAGATGGCAATCCTACACCCTTGGTGGTCGGCGGTGGAGGTGGTGGTCTCTCAGTCGGCATCTTCCGGGATGATGGCTCTCAACACGGCCGGGGACGAACCAACGCGACCCCTGAAAGCGGGTACATGTATGGGGAGATTGGACGTACTTCCGGTGAGTGAAATAGTCTTGGGATGGTAAAAATCGGGGGAAAACTAATTCAGTAGGTAGGAATAAGCAAGGAGCACTGGTGTTTTGTTGGGGTGCTTTGAGATGTTTCAAGGGCAGGGAAGGAATCAACGCGATTCTTGAAAGAGGGTATATATATGTCACGATTGGATGGATTTCCGGTGAATGAAATAGTCTTGGGATGGTAAAGATTGGGGAAAAACTAATGCGGTAGGTAGGAATAACCAAAAGAGCTGGTATGTCAAGAGATGGGTGGACTATCTGTTGGTAATAGGGCTTGAAGGAAACTGATGGTGTTGGAGATGGTTACAAGGTCGTTGATGTGCCAACGCGACCCCTTTAAAAGCGGGTATATGTATGGGGAGATTGGACGTACTTCCGCTGAGTGAAAGAAAACTAGTATTAGTGTTGAGATTTTTTTTCGAAAGGTCTAAGCTACTGGTCTGGTTAAGACCATGGCAGCTTAGGCTATAACTGAACATCTCAACACTAAACTAGTATGTTTAGTGTTGAGATGTTCAGTGACGCTTTAAGGTCAGAGAACGGAAGATTGATCGGACTTCCGGTGAGTGAAATAGTCTTGGGATGGTTATGGTTAAAATGGTTAAATAAAAAAAGGCAGTGGTGTTAAATTGATTCATGGTCGTTAATGAACCAACGCGACCCCTGAAAGCGGGTCTGTATGGGGAGATTGGACGGATTTCCGGTGAGTAAAAGAAAACTAGTGTTAGTGTCTAAACACACTAGGCCGAAGTTACGCGGCGTAAATTACGGTCCGCAATGTCAAACGTAAAACGCAAAATACGGACGGAACGCGACGGAATAGTATATCGTCGGTAATTTCAAATACATTGCGGGCGTAATCATGCGGTATTTACGCCGCGTAACTTCGGCCTAGTGTGTTTAGACACTTAGGAACGAGATGTTCAGAGATGGTATGAGGTCGGGGAACGAACCTAAGCGGGTTAAAAAACCAGGCCATTTAGCCGAAACTTTTTCGTTTTCGCTTCTTTATAGAATCGCCGATCAAAATGACATAAGACATTGACATAAGACGAGTCGAACGTCAACGTCATATTAACGAACGCTTATGTCAATTCCACACATTTTCATCGGCGATTCTATAACGAAGCGAAAACGAAAACATTTTGGCACACCCCCTGGTCCATGTCAAGATTGGATGGACTCCATCCACAAGTGTGTATATCCAATCTTGACATGAGAGAGTGTATGGCCGCGTTTCCACCTGCAAGCAAACTCGCGGAAGTCTTGCGTGAGTTTCTTGCAATATTGTTCACATTTCATACTAATTCCTGCAATTTATTGCTGCAATAAATGTCGTGCGAGACGCTCGCGGATACATGCTATACGAAACTAGACCGTATTTCTGCGGTGACCCGCAGCGAGATCTGTCGCGAGTCCTCGCAGACATGTTTAGACATGCTGTCGCAACTACTCGCAGGAAGCGCTTGACAAATTGTCGCGACAGCACTTGCTACGGGGTTTACACTTGCAAGCTGCTGTCAGACAGACTGTCAGACACTCCTCGCGACAGTTGTCTTGCAGGTGGAAACACGGCCTAAGAAAATAAGAGTTTAATTGTGATGGACGTGGTTCGAAGTTGTGTAGCAGACCAAACAGCGTAATTCTTGTATCGTGCTAATTTTGAAATTTCCAAGACATACAACGTCGGAAATGGCGACAGTCGGCTTTGGTCTGATACTGGACATAATATGTGCAACGAGTGTCAATTTATGTTACTATTTGACATGCCCCTCAAAATGACTGTTTCAATGTGTGTAGTCACATCCTTATGGAAGAGTTTGTATGTAGTAAGTATTCTACCAATCACAGTACACGTAATATTTAACTGTTTCTTATAATATGTCATTGTCAACTAATCATAACTAGCCGATCGCGCAAGACAACGCACTTCAAACGTTTTGAATTTTGGAGGGGCGCGCCATGTTATCGTAGTTTATCTCTACCACTTCGTTTAGTTCAGCCCAAAACCATACAAAAAATATGTGCGGCACTCGGGACTGCCGCGGTAAAGCTATTGCATAGCATCTAGTCTACAGTATCTAGTCTCATGCACGCAAACACCGTGTCGAAGTCTGCCGAACTGAAACGACGTTAGACAGCGATGTGTTAGGTTTATTTTCGTTACGGAATTTCTTGATTTGGTCGTCGCGCTCAAAGCCCGCAATAAAAGCTATGCAATAACTTAAATACACACTTAAAATCTAATGTATGTGATAAAGAGTTCACTGTAAAAGTAGCAGCGCCAACTAAGTCCAACTAACTCCTTATCCCAGGCGCTGGTGGAGGCTATAACGATTGCGTCGGTGTGTGTGTATGTGTATGTGTGTGTATGTGTTCCTTATAGCGTTAACTGTGAAAGTAGCAGTGCCTTAAAACTTCGTAGAAATATTATTAGAATGTTTCAGTAGGGTTTTGGGCTACTAATTTCCATACTAACTCCCATCTTATCCTCAGGTGCTGGTGGCGGTTGGAACGATCGCGTCGGACCCACCACTCCCGGGTTTGAGGAGGTCCGTGGTAGCGCGTTACGTGCTGGTGGGAAAGGCGGGCGCGCGTGCTGGGGCGGCGCCCATGGCGGGTTCGGCGGTGGTGGGGGCGGGTGTGTGAGAGGCGGCGCGGGGGGAGGATGGCTTGGTAAGAGATAGTCTATACCAGCTTTTTTCTGCGGCTTCGCTCGTGTAGTGTTTTTGGAATACGAATTTTATTTTTCTAGATGTTTCCACCCACTTTTTTTAATTTTTGAAACAAAGTTCCTTATCGCTTGAGGGGGACTAGAGGGAAAAAGTTAGACGTTGTAACGACACTTTTTGCCACAGACATAGATCAAGATAGATACCGCATATGTATGTACTTCGCGGGACATGCAGTGTCCATCTTGATCTATGTCTGTGCTTTTTGCTATAGTTGTAAGCCGTGTGGTGTGGGCGTGTTTCTCTCTCTCTCTCTCTCTCTCGCATTAAACAGTGTGGTGTAGCGACTTTTTTTATAACTTCGTTCCATCCCGGTGTCCTTGACACCTCTCAAATTTTTTACTCTCCTTTTTTGCACCAAAAGGGGGTTGTTATGATCGGTTCTTAACGTATGTCTATATCTCACGAGGAATCTGTTTGCCGTCATAGGCAGATAACGGGCCTACGTATTTTGGTCAGTTTATGTCAATCGTACTGTATCTATGGGTCTATACACACTAGGCTGAATTACGCCGACGTAAATTCCGCCTCGTTTACGCCGCGTTTCAAATCCATACAAAATATGGGCGGAACGCGACAGAGACAGAACCCGTCGTAAGCCGAATTTCCGTCGAGCCGAGTCGAGCGTAAAGTTCGGCAGCGATTCGGCGGTAATGTTTTGTATAGCAACACACTATACGCGACGGAATTATCAAAACCGAACATAGCAAATCCAACCTTAACTCCAAAGCGTTAACGCACACATTACGTCTGAGAATTTTAAATACTCACTTACGCGCGCGTTCCGCAACGGAAATTACGCCGCGAAATTTCGGCTCTTCGCGTAATTTATAGTGTGTCGCATCAGACCGCAGACGTAAGCGACTGAACGTAATTTCGGCCACGTAAATTACGCCGGCGTAATTCAGCCTAGTGTGTTTAGACACTATGAGAGATCACAACTAATCCTATATAGCTCGGCCAAATAAGGTCTGTCATCAATTTCTCTGATGATACAAAAACATTTGACTTGCATTCAAAAATCCAACCACCTTTACACCCTTAAGGGCCCTCTCTCCCTAAATTAGCAGGTCGATTGTCTGTCAGTGCGAATATCGACGTAAATGACATTAAAATAACATTCATAACAGCGCGCCTTGTACGGTGGCGGTTACGACGCTCGCCGCGTCCATGATAGGGCGAAATGGGAGAAAAAATGGGAGATAAAAAATATTATAACTAAACATATTTTATCCAATCATTTCCCAGTAAAATTTTAATAGTAATCTGGGGGCACGGCAGTGCCATGTATTCAACGGTATACAAAAAATTACCACCTTCAAGTATTAGCTTAAGATTCAATTATATATTATGAACATAATAATCGACTCAGAACTCAGAAGTATTTACGTTACGTTGTCCACCTATAGAACTAACGAAGCCTCAAAGAAAAAATATAAAGGAGATACTGAATGGGTGCTAAGCTAAGTACAGAAAAGTTATAACGTGACCTGAAAAGAAAAGAAAAAACCTTCAAAAAAGAAATGAAATCCCACCTGTTAAATATGTGCTTGAGGTCAATGAAACACGCTACGCAAATTTTCAGACTGTTTATTCCCGTAGCCTGGCAACATGACATTCTATCATAGACTAAGCACAGACTACGCATATCCAACATTTCTCCCCCCATAAAAGTAAGGAAAATAAGAGAACACTATAATAGTACAAATAACAGATAATTACAAATAACAAATAAAACATAATATAATAATTAATTACAAATATCTCCTATAATCTACTCGAGGAATGTCTCGTAACAATCGGTTCTGATTCCTCGAAGTTAAAGGGCCGCTGACAGTGTCCGGAGATGACGGAACCTGACGATCATTATCAACATTCTGATGACTCTCGTCTCCCCCCGTCGACTCCTCAGGTTCTGAATTCCGGGCATTGTCTACAAATGCAGGCCATATTCTTTTCGAAAACAACACTATCTGATTCTTATGTTTTTTAACATGAGATGACGATTGATGATCAAAAATTAAATATACAACCTTCCCTATTTTGTCTACGATAGTTCCACGTTCCCACACAAACTTATTACTACTCAAATGCTTTTTGTACAGTACCTCATCACCTGGCTCAAAACTCGCATCTCTTTTATGTCCTTCTTTACTACTTTGCAAACACAGCATTTTATTAAGGGATGATGACGATGCCGAGGGTGAGCTAGACTTTATTAAATCCAAACGACATTTTAAATTTCGACCGTACACCATTTGAGCCGGTGACAAACCCGTGGCAGAATGTACTGAATTCCTATAGTCAAACAAATATTTTAACAAAATTATTTTTTGACGTTCGGCGTTATCCGTTACAAACAAAGCTGATTTGATTCCCTTTTTTACAATTTTTACAAAACTCTCTGTTTGACCATTGCTCGCGGGGTGATATGCCGGCGACGTAACGTGAGCTATACCATTACTTCGGCAAAAATTTTGAAATTCGTACGACGTAAACCCCGTTCCGTTGTCACTCACTATAGTACTCGGTAACCCAAAACGTGACATGTACTCGTACATTTTGTCCATTACCTCGCTAGAACCAGTGTTCCTGCATTGATGTACCTCTACCCATTTCGTATGAGCATCAACTATAACTAAGTACGTACGTCCATGAATTGGTCCTAAAAAGTCTAAATGGACTCTTTCAAAAGCATGTTTTGGATACGACCACGGTGCAGGCGAAACGCGCGGCGGTGATGGTCGTAACTGTGTACAAATCGCGCATGTCCTGATCATGGTCTCTATCGCACCGTCTATGCCGGGAAACCATAAACGTGCCCGAGCCTCAGCCTTAGTTTTAACCATTCCTAGATGAGAGCGGTGTAGCTCCTTTAGAACTTCCGCTTTTAACGTCTCGGGTATGACTACCTTATGCCCTCGCATTATACATCCATTTTCGTAGGACAGCTGGGCTCTACATAAAACGTAAGGTTTAATTTGGTCGTCGTCATTTCCCTTAGGCCAGCCTTTCAATATCCAACACCACCAAAACATGAAATGTAAAAGGAGCCAAGCAAAATATTGCATAGCTATTCAATACTTCTGTCGTAAAAAGTTTTCAGATCACATTCAAGCCAAGCCTTCAACTTATTTTGTAATTTGAATCAACATTCAGTAAATGTATCAATAGATTTATTTATTTTATAATAATTATTATAGTGGCTTGGCAATGAGCATAAAAGAAACAAATATAAAACTGCATATTGGGAGGAGTTCATACTTACACAGACGGCAAGCGTAAAGCGTTTTAATATATAACGACGCATGTGGCCGATGGTACCCAATATAATATTATATTATTTCTCTAATGCTCATTGCCAAGCCACTATAATAATTATAAAATAAAGAAATCTATTGATACATTTACTGAATGTTGATTTAAATTACAAAATAAGTTAAAGGCTTGGCTTGAATGTGATCTGAAAACTTTTTACGACAGAAGTATTGAATAGCTATGCAATATTTTGCTTGGCTCCTTTTACATTTCATGTTTTGGTGGGATCGAACTGTCCAAATTGTTTTTTGATTGAGTCCCTTTAAGTCCTATAAAACTCAAAATGTTTTTAAAATCGAGGTTGTTTCGGAATTTTTTTTATCGAGTAAAATTATCTGTTTTGTGTTTCTAACCAAAAAAGTCACTAGTTAAAAAATGTATCTATATACATGTATATATCTTTCAGTTTTTAACCGACTTCCAAAAAACGAGGAGGTTATATGTTCGGCTGTGGATTTTTTTTTTTTTTTTTTTTTTTTGTATGTTCAACGATTACTCCGCCGTTTGTGAACCGATTTTCGAAATTTTTGTTTTGTTGTATTAGGTTTCACTCCAATTTGGTACCATGTTCACAAAAGTGGTGACCTGATGATGGGATCCATGAGTAATCGAGGGAACTCCTCGAAATTTATATGGAAACATATGGTGATTTTGGTTTTATGTGAAGTGTACTAAGAATATGCTACCAAAAAGTCAAATATTGGGTCAAAGTATACCATGGTTTCGAAGATGCTGAGAGAACTCCTGACTCCTTATAGATACACGTTCGGGAGTTTCGGCGTTGTTTTAAGAACAGAAAGCATATGCTACTATGCAATTCATATTCATCATCATAATCATCATCATCATCATCATCGTCATCATCATCATTAAGGTCACCAATGTCTCATGGCACAGAATTAATAATAGTACAAGGCATAGGTATGGATATACTAATAATAATAATTATGTACTGTATAACAACACCTGTTTGTTTAATACATGGCGGTCGGCGCCGCAGAGGCGACGGCGTCGCCGCGCCGCCGCGCCGCGTGACGCGTGGCGGCAGACAACTGATCGAATACTTTACTAATTACTTTATAAAATTTAAATAGACAAATAGAATTAAAATAAAGTTATTTTAAAAAGAGCATTTACACAAAACAAAGTCATTAAGTGTCTTTTTAATCAGTTATACTTATTAATCGATAGATGGCGCACTAAGTATCGATTTGAATTCTTGATTAAGCGCTTATTCCACTTATCCTAGCTAGGAAGTCCTAGCTAGGGTCCTAAAAAATTTAGTCAAGTGGAATAACATTTAGAAGCTAGGATCCTAGCTAGGATCCTAAATCGGAAAAAATTTAATCAAGTGGAATGACATTTAGAAAGCTAGGATCCTAGCTAGGACTTCCTAGCTAGGATAAGTGGAATAAGCGCTTTACAAGAACAGAGCTGTCAATAATTATGATAATATTAAATATTATGAGTAGCTACGCTACATCCTATGCAAGTTTATACAATTTTTTATCTGATAGATCCTTCGATCGTGGAAAAACAAGACACAATAGCCTTTCTATTGTTATCTCAATCGCCGGTGACCGCTTGGGGCTTGAAGCATTAAAATTGTTAAATTACTTAGCACAATATGTTCACTTCACTGATAATATATGATTTTGTGAGTGTGAGTTGTGACTCTTGACAAATTGTAATAAGATACGTAAAATATACGCGAAGGTTTAGCTACTAGTGTAACTAAAAAGAGTGAAATTATTATTATTTTTAACAAAAAATTAAAACCGACTTCCAAGGTAAAAACAATAATAACATTAATATGAACTAAAAAGTATTAAATAATTTTTACTATCTAATGGTGCCTTTTTCCGAATTCGGCTAAAACTCAACTATTTCTGTATTCAATCTTCATAATTTTGAAGTCGGTGCCAGTTCCAAAAGTTTCAAATATTCTGTCAGAGGACTGAAGATTCAGCTATCTGGTACCGATTTCAAAATAATGAAGATTGAATACAGAAATAGTTGAGTTTTAGCCGAATTCGGAAAAAGGCACCATTAGATAGTAAAAATTATTTAATACTTTTTAGTTCATATTAATGTTATTATTGTTTTTACCTTGGAAGTCGGTTTTAATTTTTTGTTAATTTGAATGACTCTTTCCTTAAGAATTACTCATTCTATAATAAATAATTCACATGTGTATTATATCATGTGAATTTGGAAGAACGGGCCCTTAATCGAAGTTCTTTTAACCCCAAGCGGCCCCCGGCTGCCGCATAACAATTGAAAATCGATTGTGTCTGCGATTCCCGCGATCGAGGTATTAACATGCTCATCATCATCATCACACAGGCGGCAACACCAACGAGGGTGAAGGCTACCACGGCAGCGGCGGGTGGTCGTATGTCGACGTGACGCGCGGTATACCCGGGTTTGCTGACGTCGGCATCGCGGCGCGCAACGGGCCCGGTGAGGTGCTCGTCATACCGGCGCTGCACGTGAGTATTGTCATTGTGGTGTCATTGTGACGTCATTTTGATGCCGTTTTAGTTTTATTTCGACGCCTTTTTAATGTCAGTATTTTGCATAGATATAGAATATACTGACGTATCACCTGACAACCCGAAAAAGCGTGACGATTTTTGATCTGTCAATGTGTGCGTGTGCTAGTGATGTATCTTTTACTATCGATAGTATAGTTCGTTCGAGTTATTTTACCTGCGTTTTTATGAGAAATAAATAATATGCAACTTTGACAGGTTTTGTAATTCAAATTAGGTAGACTACGCGCACGACAACTTTGCGCGCATCTGAACGAAACTTTTCGTCTGGCCGCCATAATTACATAATAATCGATACGTCTATTCCTATATATAATTTAAATTAGTATTTATAAGGATATTAAAGTAAAACTACCAATAAAATATCATTGGGATTACCCATTTTTTTAATGAATCCCTACGCTGTCGCGCGCAGAGTTATCGTGCGCGCACTCTATCATATATTTTATTTGACAGAAAAAAGGTGACGATTGAAAAGTAGATATACACATTTTCGTTTGGTGTGATTTTTTAATCGTCGGATATGTTATAACATTAATATAAATGCAAATATAAAGTTGAAAGTAAACGACGCACATAGTATATTATTTATTCTTAAATTAAATACATATCATAATACCCTTACACCCCCATTACATTTTTAGTTTAGTTGTATGTTATTGTACAATATCGATAATATCGATAAATTTGATTCAAGCACTAGCGTATAATATGTAAAAAAATTTGATGAAAATTTTTTCTTCAAAATTTGTGTAATATAAGAACAATAGTACCTTTAGTTACGCAAAATATGAAAGTAAAAGGGAGGATTCACAATATTTTATTTGAAATAGAGAACTAAAGGCAGAATATAGCGAAAATAAACACATCGTAGCAATTAGGACATGATGATTAATTACCTGTGAAATGTATATTTTTCAGTATTACTCCTATGATTTACACTGCAATCACTCACAGAACAAGTTACCATTGTTATATGTAATAGTATTTGTCGAAAATGATAAAGGATTTAAACAATAAATTGCAAATACCGAAAGGGCATAAAAACGATTGACGACTTTTGGCCGACCTGTCAAATGAAAGTGGTTAAAGTTTTCATTAGACTGCCTCTCTCTTTTCATCTTGTTATAATTCCATAAAGGATTTTCTTCTCTCTCGCACTCTTTGTTGGTCTTTAGCATCATACGTTTATGGTATTTTGCAATTGTAGTATATTGATACATTCTGACGTCATTAACCCATCAAGCCCCATAAGGACACCGGTGACCGCGACAACATTAGAATAACAATAGATTTCCAAGAATCCGCGATCGTTGATTGATAATTCCGAACCTATACAACCTGCAAATCTTCTAGAAGAGAGCGTATTCCCTCTTAAAAGGCCCGCAACGCACCTGCAGCTGCTCTTCTGATGTTGCGAGTGTCCATGGGCGACGGTAGTTGCTTTCCATCAGGTGACCCGTTTGCTCGTTTGCCCCCTTATTTTATAAAAGAAAAATACACATTCTGACGTTATTAAAATGGAATTGTGTCGCCATCATGCAACCTTTTTATCACAATTGTAACGCATATATCATTCTAAACAGAAATGTGGCTGCTCCTACCGTTGCGTCGCGCTGAACGAGTACCGGAGCGAGGTGAAGTGTTACTGCCCCTCCGCGTGGACTGCCGACGACAAGGACCCCAAGAAGTGCATACGTGAGTAGATCCGGCTCGAAGGGCCATAAGCTAGGTTCTCCTAGAAAGATCAATTAGGTTGGGCTTTAAGGACCAATAGATCCGGCTCGAAAGACCATAAGCTAGGTTCTGCTAGAAATATCAGTTAGGTTGGGCCTTAAGGACCGATAGATCCGGCTCGAAGGACCATAAGTTAGATCTGGCTTGAAGATAGGTTTAACTCAAAAAACTGCAAGATGACCACTGAGGTCTGGTTCGAAAGATTATATATAACACAGATTCAGTTCGAAGGAACATAGGCTTAGATTGTCTCGAAACACCATAAGTTGTTTTCTGCTAAAAAGACTATAAACTAGGTTCGGCACGAAGGACCATAAAAGTATATTTTCACATAATCTTAGCAGATAGCCTTTAGTTGTAATAATAATAACTTTATTAGTGCAGAAAATGGAGATTACAACAAATGTTTCTAAAATTATATACGTGGTAGTGCCATGGCACGAATGGGCCGGCTCGACCGGGGAAATACCACGTTCTCGCAGAAAACCGGCGTGAAACAGCGCTTGCGCTGTGTTTCGTCGAGTGAGTGAGTTTACCGGAGGCCCAATCCCCTACCCTTTTCCCTTCCCTACCCTTCCCTATTTCCTTCCCTACCCTTCCCTATTTCCTTCCCTACCCTCCCCTATTATCCCTTAAAAGGCAGGCAACGCACCTGCAGCTCTTCTGATGCTGCGAGTGTCCATGGGTGACGGAAGTTGCTTTCCATCAGGTGACCCGTGTGCTCGTTTGCCCCCTTATTGCATTAAAAAAAAAAGATAGTACGAATTACTTTGTAGTTAAATGGCAGAATCTTATTCTTACCTCTTGTCTCTTTCCCAGTGGACGACAAATTTCCATCGCTCCGACTGATCGTGATCTTGATGTCGGCTCTGCTGGCTTTCGTGTTCGTCCTAGTGCTGTGCTTCTGTCTCTATCTGTGTAAGTATTGATGGGATCATCCATGTACAATATACATACAAATTGAACATCAGACCCTTCCCTAGTCACAGTTAACATTACAATTTTTCCTAAAGTAAATAACACAAAAAAAATCCTAAGTAATATCAGAGACCAGCTGATATACGATAATAATAATAAAAATAACTTTCACACCATTTTCAGTGACGGTGGCCGGTTTCATTGAAACCGGGCCAGTTACGCAGGAGTAATTTTATAGTGCCCAAGTGTGCGCAGTACACAAGAGCACTCTTTATTCCTTTTACTCTCATAACCCAATGGGACGGATGACCGACACGACTGGCGAGAGATCAGGCGCTGGTCCGACTTTTTACATTCCCATCTGACGCATGGATCATCTCACTTGTCAGACAATCAGGTGATCACCCTGCATTGTCCTAACCAAACTTAAAAATGACATGTTTCCACGCGGGAATCGAACCCACGACCTCCGAGTCAAGACTCAAGAGCCATGCTCTAAACCACTGGACCACGGAGGCGTTAGATATAGTATATCCCAGACACAGATAGTATACCTATCTGGTCTCTGGTTATATCAAATAATTTTTAACAGTGAAATAAAAAGCGAAATGCGACGTCACAAGTTCCTACTGTCAATTGTCATACACAAACGACATTTTAAAATCAGAAACATTATGACAAAATCGCTTAAAATCATCCTTATGGGTATCTAATCTGTATGCCATGCCAGGTACCTGACACTTATTACATCTGTCCTCTTCCAGACAACCGCTACCAGAGAAAGAAGGAAGCAGAACAGCATCAGAAGCGGCTACTCCAGCAGGAGGATGTACTCCAGTTACACCGTCTCCGGAACGCCCCGGGTGGGGACAACCCGCTCGGTATGGCCTTCAATCCCCACTACGGCAGCGAGGGCTTCCTACCCCAAGGTTTCGATGTGCGAGGACTTCCCAGAGTGGAGCGAGAGAAGTTGAAACTTATAAAGTAAGTGGCGCTCCGGTGGCGTTTCGATTGAGGGGGGGAAATGGTTTTTTGAGTTTTTCTCGAAAATTAGATGCGAAATTTTCGAAAAGAGTAGCTTGTGTTTTAATTTAGAACCAATACTACTACTATGGCAAGTATCGTCAAAATCCGTTCAGTAGTTTTTGCGCGACGTAGTTTGAAAAATGTAAAGTCATTCCAACGCAAGGTCAAGTCTTGCTACCGCAAGGTTTTGGTATGAGAGGTCTACCGAGAGTCGCACGACAGAAGTTGAAACTTGTAAAGTAAGTTGCGCTCCAGTGGCGTTTCGATTGAGAGGGGGGGGGGGGGGGTAGTTTTTTGTGTTTTTCTTTTCGAAAAGAGTAGCTTGTGTTTCACTGACCTCTACCCTTTGAAATGACAGCTGTTTTTTGTGTCTATTTGAAGCGGAATCAGTGCCCCAATGCGGGGGAAGATAACTAAATCTGACGTAAACATGACGTTTAAAAGTCACCATATTGGCGCTGATAGCAGTAGTGGGAGTACTTGGAACTAATACTAGTTTCTACCACCGTAGTGATGATATTTTCTTTGGTTTCTACAACCAATAGCGATTGAGCGGCCATTTGCAGGTTACGTCAGATTTAGTTCTCTTCCCTCGCATTGGGGGCGCTGATTCCGCTTCAAATGGGCACAAAAAACAGCTGGGTATCTTATGTCCAGCGTACTTGTATAATGGAGGTAAGTGGTACCATCGAAGAAATTGATTCGTAGCCCACGTCAATTGGTCGGATCATGTCAATTCAATATTAATTGTGATCTGTCGGTTGGGTTTGACATAGAGCGACCAATTTACGTACCTAAGTCCGTTCTCTTCTCAAGTTAGGCTCAAAAATCAGCTGTCATAAGTCCAGCGTACTTGTATAATAGAGGTCAAGTGCCTGTATGTTACAAAATCATATTAAAATACCTCATAATCGCAAACTTTTAACTTTATAATGTTGTGTGACTTTTTGTATTTCTCTCCTTTTTTCATTACTGTACGAGCAGGCCGTTGGGGCAAGGCGCCTTTGGTGAGGTGTACCAGGGCCTCTACAAACACCGGCCCGGTGAAGAGATGCCTGTAGCTGTCAAAACTCTGCCAGAACTGTCAACCGGCCAGTCAGAGTCAGATTTCCTAATGGAGGCGGCTATTATGGCGAAATTCAACCATCCGAATATCGTCCATCTGATTGGAGTGTGCTTCGAAAGACATCCGAGGTATAACGTGTAAGTTTCGCTAATACGCTAATGGTCGTTCATGTGTTATGTCAGGGGCTTAAATAGTATTAGTACCTACAGAATTCAGAGAAATTGTTTGCAGATTTCGAATGCGTCATTTGGTCGAGTTATGTCAATGTTAGTCGTGTTCAGAGATACATTTTAGTCGTAATCTCAACGTCTTAAAAGTAGACTCCAAGTCCTATGTTCTGAACAATACCAATTTGGAGGTAACAACGTTTTCGGGAAAGTATTTCAGGTCGTCTGATTTTGTAATGTCGTCATTCTTGCTCTTCTGGTTAGAGTCCGGGCGGTCTGGCTGCCGGTAGGTGTTGCGTTCATTATAGCGCATTTAATTTATCCAGGTGATGCTATATATAAGGAGCGCCTGATAAAAAGAAATGGCAATCTCTCGCTTCTGGCTCTTGTCATGTTAAAGGCCAGGCTTTAACAATTATTATCATAATTGAAGACGTGAGTGGAAGAATCGAACAAGTAACATTTCGTAACATTCGGACAATAACTAATTTTTTCCCTTATTATTTTAATAAAACTTGTAACTTATCTACTTCATAATCTAGCTAATGTTACTATGGCTACACATCCATAGTTTTTTTATTTCAAATATTTTTTCCGGCCCTAAAGCCTCCATTTAAGCAAAAATCGGGAAGTTTTTTCATGTTACTTTGGTACCTTATTCTTCCACTCACGTCTTGAATTATTATTACGTTTGTGTTAAGCACTCCTTGCTCACTAAAATGATTTTAAAATCCAGGATTATAACCTGGACAAAAATGTTGCGCACTAATGAACGCAGCCGCCAGCCAGACCGCCCAGACTGTAATCAGAAGAGCAAGAATGACGACATTACAAAACCATCCGACCTGAAATATTTTTTTTCAAACGTTGCTAGAGATCAACTACGATAACATGGCGCGCCCCTCCAAAATTCAAAACGTTTGAAGTGCGTTGTCAAAACGTTTGAAGTGCGTTGTCTTGCGCGGTCGGTTAGTTAAGATTAGTTGACCAACAAATCTTGGTAATAAGTGACATTAACAGAAATATTACGTGTACTGTGATTGGTTGAATATTTACTACATACAAACTCTTTCATAAGGATATGACTACACACATTGAAACAGTCATTTGGAGCGGCGTGATCTTTACCTCCCGTACCATAACGTAAAATTGGAATCCAAGTGCATATTTTGGAGTCCAAAACTGGGACAGTTCACATTAAACCCGATTAAAATGGGTACCTAGGATCGCCATCTGCCGTCAATTTCTCTGATATGTACTATCATCGCTAAGGGGATAAAAAGCTGACGTAACTTGTGGACCCATGTCATCTGCATATGCTAATTTTAGATGATAATTTTTTAGTCGCTCGATAAAACAAATTAGGGAAATTTCTGCACTACTTTCATACTAAGTTACTTTGCTTTATCACTTATTTATTATTATTTTTAATAAAAAAAAAACAATAAAATACATAATCATATTAATTCATAACACAGAATAACGCAATAACGCACTATCATTAAACATCCATAACCACATAGAATGGCTTCTGCGAATTTAACACCTTATTTTATAAGAAATTCACAAGTTTTACTGAATTAAAAAACTATTACTGTTTTTAATAAAACTTAATTTATTAAATATTAATAAATTACAAACAAAACAAAAAAAATCATATGACAGCTGGACACTAATAATATTTTGCGCCTTACAAAAACACAATGTTGCCAATTGAGAAATCAAAAAATATACCAACAACTACATCGTGTATACTGTTTTTAATTAAGTATAATTTTTAAAGACTTTTGTGTTTCAACAATTTCCTTAAACTACTTAATAAAATTATTTTTTTATCTTTGTCTCAACCCTTTTTTTAATTTATCAAAACTAAGTTATACCAAACGGAAATAGTTCAAAATTCTTTCTGACGTAATCTACGAATAATAAAAACTAAGGAAGAAAATTTTGTCGGCGTGTCTACAAAATGTGACCTGAATGTGTAAACAAAATGTGACATGTATGCATGTATTCCGTACACAATTTTGTGTTTTTATACAAGTGACTATTATTGTCAACGGCCTTATTTCCTAAATTTGAATGTTAGGCCCGTATAAATAATCAGTACTTAAGATGCGACCCGGTCTCAAGACGCGGTTCGGCTCTGTGATTGGTCCAAATTTTGACAGCCAACCAATCACAGAGCCTCGACCGTGTCTTGAGACCGAGATGCATCTTGAGTACTGTTCGTAGGTATTGTCATATTTGTGCGAAAAAGAACCAAATTCACGGTTGAAGTATGGGAGTTACGTTTCCTTAGTTTTTATTATTCGTAGGAAGTGATACACCAATCTTATTATTATTGCATTTATCCCAACAGATATATAGTCCTGGAGCTGTTAGCTGGTGGTGATCTGAAGAAATTCCTGCGAGAAAGCCGACCGAAGCCAGAGCGGGCTAGCGCTCTGACTATGAAGGATCTCATACTGTGTTCCATGGACATCGCCAAGGGGTGCCGATATTTGGAGTCCAAGAGGTTTATACATAGGTGTGTTTATGTAAAAAAGTTTGTATTTAGGTTTTAAAAGTTTATGTATAGGTCGAATCTGACGGCAAATTTTGACAGCAGATTTTCAAAAAATATCATTGGATAAATTTATAATTTATATATTTGCATGTTTAACACACAGAATCAGCCGCTATAAGGAAAAAAAAGGATCAAAATGTTTTATCCAATTACCCCGGTATTGCTTTCTTATACCCCGGTATTGATTCTGGTAGACGTATAAAAATAGGTCTACCAGAATCCGAAATTTTAATTTTTTTGTAATGAGAAAATTTTGTATTTGCAATAAAGTATCTCGGAAATGTTTGCGAATATGTCCATAAAAAATATTTACAGCCGAATAAATAACTTCCTCCTTTTTGGAAGTCGGTTAAAAATTAGTAGGAGGTTTGCTAGAGACAAACCGATGTAGTCTTTAGGAAACCGCGCATTTTTCAGTTACTTGTGTTTTTTCTATGAAATCCGTTTATAGCTACGTCCTATGTCATGTCACGTTATGTATGTAGGTATGTCAAGTATTTTTTTGTGATTTGCATATTGTCCTGTTATACGTGATAGTGTGATTAATTGGTAATTTAGCAATTTTGGTTTGGATGTTTAGATTCTACGAACATTTTAACGACAAAAACGATTGAAATAACTATTAAAAACCGGCCAAGTGCGAGTTGGACTCGCCACTGAAGGGTTCCGCAGCAGCAATAAGTTTATTCTATAAAATTCTATAAAATAGTTAAATTAAGGTTTACCATTTATGACGTATAAAAAAAACTACTTGATAGATCTCGTTCAAACCAATTTCCGTTGGTAGTTTTATAGTAATGTACATCATATTTTTTTTTAATTCAGATTAGAAAAAAATGATATTAGAAACCTCAATGTGATTTTTGAAGACCTATCCATAGATACCCTACATGCGTAGGTTAGGCGAAAATTTTTTTTTGTTTCAGTTGTACCTATGGGGACCCCTAAAATTTTTAATAATTTTTCCATTTTTGTATCAAAATCGTAATGCGGTTCACAGACTACATCTACTTACCAAGTTTCAATAGTATAGCTCTTATAGTTTCAGAGAAAAGTTTCAGACATGACGAATCTATAAGGGTTCCGTTTTTTGCCATTTTGGCTTCAGGACCCTAAAAATTAGAGTCTAGCCGAGCAGAGCACTAGGGGCCTTCGACACATTACGTAACACGATATTTCTATCCATCCAGGGACATAGCAGCGCGCAACTGCCTCCTCACCAGTCGAGGTCCGGGCAGAGTCGTCAAGATAGCTGACTTCGGCATGGCCAGAGATATTTACAGGTTGGTTTACTGACTTATAAAAAATAGGCGGATAGCCGTTATTGATATCTTTAAGCATTTTTTTAAATAAAACAATGATTTTGTTGTTAAAAATATAAAAAAAAATATATTTATTTAAAAGTGGTAGTGATGCAACGGATCTTTGTTTCTGTTTCCGCAACTGCGGAAGTTCCGTGCGATTTTCAACGTCCGTTTCTGCTTCTGTTTCCGCAACTTTTATAACGGAGATTTAAACGGAAGTTTACAACCGACGGCTGAGAGTTACGCATGCGCGGCGCGACTACTAAATTTTAAATATTAATAAAATGTGGCATAAGGAGGCTTCTGTGACCTAAGGTCACCTTGGCTTAAAACATGGTTTTTTGTTTTTTCAATACTTAAGTAAAGTAATTTTTGTTGTTGTAATTTTTTGTACATAAGAAATAACTTCGTACCATCCGGGTGTCCCTTGATACCTATCAAGTTTTTTTCCTACTATTTCACATTTCTATCTGCCAGGTCGGACTACTATAAGAAAGGCGGTAAGGCGATGGTGCCGATCAAGTGGATGCCGCCAGAAGCGTACATTGACGGAGTGTTCACCTGCAAAACCGACATTTGGTAAGTTTAGTTCAGTTATCCCCAACCCGCGGCCCGCGGGCCACATGCAGCCCGCCGGGACTTTATTTGTGACCCGCGTGATGTTAAACTATTTAGAAATTCGCGCCCACCCAAAATAATGTAGTCGTCATGAAAGTCGTGAATTTTTTTCCACTTTTTAAATCTTTAATTTTGAAGAACGTTATTTTTTAACCCTATAAAAGTTTTGTTGCGACCCGCGACACCAAGACCAAAACATGTTTGTGGCCCGCACGAAAAAAAGGTTGGGGACCACTGGTTTAGTTGTACGCGATTCCGCGTTTGACTATAGAGATCAACTACGATAACATGGCGCGCCCCTCCAAAATTCAAAACGTTTGAAGTGCGTTGTCTTGCGCGGTTGGCTAGTTATGAATAGTTGACCAACAAATCTTGGTAATAAGTGGCATTAAGTGAAATATTACGTGTACTGTGATTGGTTGAATACTTACTACATACAAACTCTTTCATAAGGATGTGACTACACACATTGAAACAGTCATTTGGAGGGGAGCGCCATGTTATCGTAGCTTATCTCTACTTTGCCCCCTGATTGATGTTTTGTCCTACCAGGTCCTACGGCGTCCTACTGTGGGAGGTGTTCTCTATGGGCATGATGCCGTACACCGGCTGCACTAACCGGGAGGTGATGGAGCTGGTGTCGGGAGGGGGGAGACTGGACAAGCCGTTCGCTGGTGAGTACTGTCCCACCGCACTGTCCTACTGGGTCGCACGGTGTCCTACTGTGGGAGGTGTCCCACTGTCTTACAGTCCTACGGTCAAATTGCACAAACCGTAATATCTGTGAGGGATAAGACTGGAGAAGTCAATCGTGAGATCTGTCCCACTGTCCCACCAGGTCGTTCTGTCCTACTGCTGACTGTCCTACGGTACAAAGATCCTACTGCGCAACTAATCATTGTACTACTGGACAGGCTAATGACAGTCCGATACACATGTAGAAAGTTAAGAGCCCGTCCTCTCTTTTCTACTGCTCTCTTCACACTCACGCCCGTCTTTCATATGCCAGGTAAAAAAGGACGATCGCCAAGTTAGCGGGCAGATAGAGGTTTTCTGTTTTTAAAGGGTTTTTTATATTGAAGTGGTTAAAAGTAATTCCAACACTTTATAGACGACTTTCTCAACAGTACATTGTATTTTTTTCATACCGTTAAGACGTCAATACAATCCATAAACAGGTGATATTCTAAACCTTTTACAGCAAAAATCACAAAACTGTCGCGGGTTTGAGTTGGATTATTTAAAGATACTTAAAAAAAATCTAGCTCCAACACTATATTATAATTGAAATGATCTTACATGTTGTGCATTAAAACTTATAGAAATACTGTATTTTAACTGTTAAATCACGTCTGTTAAATGAGCGAAATCGGCAAAATTTCGTATACGGACTCTTAAATAACTGTTGACTGTCTTAATTCTCCAATGGGCCCTAAACACAGAACATTTCTTTTTTAATTGTCTGTGGTCCTAAATAATCCCACATCACAAAGGTAAGAGTTGGAAGTGTTAGCACTATTAATTTTAACAATATAAAACACAATAAAAAATTACAGACATCAAAGTAATTTTTTGTCTGTCCAACGTCAGCTTCTTTAAAAAAAACTCGTTATACAGGATGCCCCAATGAGATATACCGGCTGATGTGCGACTGCTGGAACCCGCTGCCCGACGAGCGGCCCAACTTCTCCATGATCTATGACCGCCTGCAGGGATTCCTTCAGGTAAATTAGATCCAGGTGTATGCGTACTAATATTATAAATGCGAAAGTTTGTCTATCTGTCTGTTACCTCTTCACGCCCGAACCGCTGAACCGATTTTGCTGAAAGTTGGTATAGAGATATACATTGAGTCCCTGGAAAGGACATAGGATACTTTTTGTCCCAGAAAAATGTACGGTTCCCGCGCGATAAACTAATTTTGGCGCAACGGAGTTGCGGGCATCGTCTAGTACACGATATTTCATTATAATGGTCGATTTACACGGGTGACTGAAGCCGCACGATTTACACCGCACGGCTAAAATCGACCGTCTAAATGGCAATTCGACTACGCCGCATGCGGCTAAAGCCGCAAGCCCCAAAGTCGTGCGGCCAATGGCCGCATGCGACTGGTGACTAAATTTGACCGTGCAAACGCTCAGTCGCAAGCGATCGCTTGTTGCAAATACATAGTTTGTCGGCACTAGTCACAGGCGATTTTTGTAGAATGTGTAAATGGGGTGGCGATTCGACTTGGACAGGCGATTCGACGTGACGTGCCGGGCGACTAAAATCGACCCGTTAGTCACCCGTGTAAATCGAGCATAAGAAACACCACAACTAACAAATTCCTCTTTTACCAGGACCCACAAATTCTAGAAGCACCTCTACCCATTGTGAGGTCCTTCATCGGTGGCTCCAGGAACGAGACTCCGAACGATTCCGTCGAAGCGCAGGTAAAGCCTAGCGGTATTTGCGACGACTTTAAAAAAACAAATGTCATTCACACAGACATGGAGTTAAAAGCTCAATCCCCTCTCCAAATCTTAACATTTTTAGAAAACATTACCGTGGTCTTCTTTTCCAATAACTATGAATTTTTTCGACCGTTTGATAAAAAAAAAATACCAAATTCTACCAAGTTTGAATATTGGCAACACAAATCTGTCATGTCAGTTATGGCAAAATACTCAATCTTTGCTGAATTAAAAATAATGTCTAGGAAAAACAGGTACAAAAATATAACAAAAATATATATTACGATATTATCGTAGTATATATATATTTCATATTGAGAATTGTTAATAGATTTGAATTGTGATCACCAGTAGAAAGATATTTATTATTAATTTTATAAAATACTGCATTAATAACGACACAATCAGCGGAAAGAAGCTCCAGGATAATGATAATTCTAAAAGTAGCTGATAATTTATATTAAAAGATTTCATTTTCCTAGGGCTATTGTTGTATACTGTGTCTGTTTTTAAATAAAAATGACATTTGTTTTTTTATACAAAATTAAGGCAAAGAATTTATTGAGTCAATTACTTAACTTTACATTTTTATTAAACATCATATTTTACAGATACAATAATTTCATTCACACAGATAAAAAATCATTAAATCGACATATAAATACTGTACTAATTATAATTGTTTTCTTTTCAAACGATTTCGCTCTGGCTACTAGAAGCAAGTAATTAATTTTTTTCCGAATAATAATTGTTAGAAAAACGTGCTTGCGAGTGACGCATGACAGTTTTTTTTTATTTTTTCTTTCTAACTTTACCTTACCCTGAATGAAAATCGCGTAGAGTTAGTACCCCTGTAGATAGAAAGAGATTCATTGGGATTTATCATTTGCATGGTGTTTTACTAAAATTTAAAAAGTCATCACGTCAAAACACTCGATTCCAAGAATCTCTTTTTTTTATTATAACACTTGAGGTGTTTACTTGCCTAGTAGCTATAGCGAAAATCTTTACCTGTTCTTTTTACATATCCTCTAACATTGGACTTTAAATAGAAATAAATATTTTTACTTTTGTCGTCTAAAGTCCAGTGTTATGCACGCTTAGACCTAAAAGGATATGCAGGGAGATCTTAACATTTTTAGAAAACACTACCGTGGTCTTTTTTACCAATAACTATGAAATTTTTCGATCGTTTGATCAAAAATATACCAAATTCTACCAAGTTTGAATATTGGCAACACAAATCTATCATGTCAATTATGGCAAAATACTCAATCTTTACTGAATTAAAAATAATATCTAGAAAAAACAGGTACAAAAAAATAAATGGATTTAATTAAGAATATTAATGACATTAGAAAAAAGAGGTAAAGTATAATGACCACATTAAAATTACTGGAGCATAAAGTGATCAAATATTAAAATATTAAATTGGATATATTTGCTACCTCCTTCACCTACACAAGATTTAAAAAAAAAAGTAAATGTCAAAGAAACTGTGACAAAAAAAGTAAAAACGACGACGGTAGTAGAAAGTGTGTGGCGTGTTGTAATGTGGGTCTCCCTTACGTCGCTGTGTTGGCAGCACTCGTCGGCGGGAGACTACCTCGTGCCGAAATCTGCGCAGGACCCCGCGCCGGACGATAGGTAAATAGTGCTGGCAATCATAATCTAGAGAAAAAACTGGCTTTTTAAAAATGTGGCCTATAGATAATGATGAGGTTTTTAAAAAAACTGTTTGTGTTAGTGCTATATTATGTTATACCGAGTATTGAGGAGGTATTTTCAAAAAGTTGGTTAGGTTAGTGTTGTCTGTGGATAAAAAAAATATACTAAATTCTACTGAATTGGGAGACTGGTAACACTGGTAGACGGCTGTCAAACATAAATTTATGTCCATTCAAGATATAATATTTGATTTGCAAATTAATCCTCCGATCGTGGATACGAAAACAATACTAAGTAAATTAAACGTAAAAATACTTGCATTTAAAAAAATATTATTAAAGAATTACAAGAAAGTAACGTTCCGTTTTTTAAATATTTTATAAATGTTTATTCGCGTACAAAGAAAAGCTGTTTGTAAAATTTGAAAAGAGCTACTAGTGAATTCTCTTTCAGCAAAAGACTTGTGAAACTGGGTCTCGTCGACTTGTATGCTTGAACAAACAATTGTGTAACTGAATACTCGTTATTCGTTAATTCCTTGGGACTATGACCCATTTAAACTGATCTTGCAGAAAGCCTGTTGTGAAAAAAACACTTAAAACCAGAAGCTAAGGATTTTAAGTAATAATGAGTCTTTATTTGAAATAATATTGGCTAAATATAAATCCTCTTACTAATTTACTTATATTAAAAAATAAAAATATTAATATTTTTTTATACAAGTTATTATTGTCCTGTCATGTGACACTCCTAACGTATCAGACAAAACCAGCAAATCTTATAATGTAATAGGATAGAAAGGGATAGAAAATTCTTCAAATAATGGTTTTGATTGCCAGTGTACTTTTTCCGTAAACTATTTGTAATTTTAATGTTCCGTGTCCCGTAATAATTGGATGTATCCTTCAGCTTGATTATTTTTAATCTGCTTCATTAAAATCTACTAAAAATAATCATGCTACTTGTATTGTCATAATTTTCTCTTTTGTCCATTTATGGTATTGTAAATATTTTCATTTTGCCACTTCAAATTGTCACTTCATTCTCATACATTTGCTGCATTTTTTGTAAAAATAATACTAAGTTTTTTAAATGTTATTCATAAGAGAAGATTTGGACAATATTTATTCAAAATTAACAAAGCGAATGCTCTCTAGACGAGCAGGCATGCTTAGACCCCTGTGATCCCATTTAATAGAGAATTTTATTAAAAAAAAAACATAATTAAAAACACATTTTTAATTCAATTTTGGTAAATGTTGAAACTACCAAAATAGTAGATTTTTTATACATCTGGCAACACTTTCATATTTTGGGTAACCACAATTATTTAGCTATTAAAATTTGATACTTGGGCACCCTTTATTAATTAGGTAATTATATATATTTGATCCTTTTTTTCAGTTATACCGTCTGTCTGTTCTTCGAGCTTAAACCACAGAATCGATTAAAAATAAATGTATCCAGAAACTTTTGGCTTTGAGAAAGGAATGGGATATTCATTACCTATAATCTATATCATCGAAATATGTACGATTCCTGCGCTATAAATATCTGCGCGTACAAAGCTGTATAATAATATAATACTGTAATATTCAACGGTAAATGCAATGCTTGTAATGTAATAGAACGTGTAATGTAATGCTTGCAATGTAACACAACGTGTAATGTAATGTTCAGCCCAACGGATCAGCCGGACCCTCATAGCAAATCGCAAACGGCGGCGCCGGGCAAGGAAGTCGAGGATTCACGATTTCCACTTCTACTGAAAGGTAATACTTAGTTTAGAGTGTGTGTGTATGTGTGTGTGCGTGTGTGCGTGAGTGTGTGTGTGTGTGTGTGTGTGTGTGTGTGTGTGTGTGTGTGCACGTGAGTGTGTGTGTGTGTGAACGGTGGAAGACTACTTTAGTAAAGAAAGCAGCATCCAGTGATTTCATTGGTTAAATTGTTTTTGCAATCTGATTCCTGTAGAGTTTTGTAGCACAGTTTCCGATTTTGGGGTTGTTTTTAATAAATAAGGGTGTGTGATTAGTAATAATGTCCGCTTTTTTTTCTGAACAGCGCTAAAATAAGAAAGAAATAAATGATTTTCCAACTTATAAACGTAAAGTTATGTCATATGGGGTATCAAATGAAAGAGCTTTTTTATACATCTCAAATATGCATATTATATTTCAATTTTCAAGTATGCATATTTTATGACGACCTCTGTGGCTCAGTGGATGACCGTAACAAGTCCTTCGGGTGCTTAGCACGGGGCCAGACTGACGTGGTGTGAAGCGTCCATACGTTATTACATCTACTACGTAGTCGGTAGTTTTAAGCTCATTCACTGACCTCTAAATACACTGGACAGGCTATGCCGTACAAAATGACAGCTATTTTTTGTGCCGATTTGAAGCGCCGCGGTGAGCGTACAGTGAACTAATTACATAGAATATTGCATCCGCCATTTGCAAAATAGTAGTTCCAAGTACACTCACTACTGCTTTCACATAGCAATCAGCGCCAATATGGCGACTTTCAAATAGGAACATTTTATTGATAGCGATCGCCGATCCAGTGTATTGTAGAGGTCAGTGAGCTCATTACTTGTTTCAGCATCACAAGACTATGGCAACATTCCTACGGCGTCGCGTCACGGCCCCGGCGCGGACTGTTCCGCTGCCTCCGCCGCGGCGAGGACCGCCAAGTTTCTGCCGTCTAAGTCTACCGACAGGTGAGGATAGGATTCAATAGTTTCACACTAATGGGATGTTGGAACACCTCCACGTGTGAGCGCCTCCGTGGTCTAATGGTTTAAACTTTAGACTTTAAATCGTGGCTCTTGACGTGGTCGTGGAATCGATTCCCGTTTTGGTTTGAGAGTTTGGTTAGGACGATGCAGGCTGATCACCTGACTGCCTAACAAGTAAGATAACCCATGCGACGGAGGGGTATGTAAAAAGTCGTTCCTATGCATTTATCGTCAGTCCTGTCGGCCTTCCGTCCCACTGGGTTATGAGAGTAAAGGAAGAGTGCTCTTGTGTACTGCGCACACACTTGGGCAATTTAAAGCTAGAAATTCATCCAATATTATAGTATGACATAAGTTGAAATGGTGAGATATATAAATGTTTTATCATTTACTTCCAGACTAATATGCTCAGTGGAAGACCCGTCAGTGGACGACGACATAGCGACTAGCGTCGACGACAGACCCGTTATCCTCGAGACCTCCTTCATCGAGAAACCCAAAACCCCATCCATGGAGAAACACAAAACGCCATCGGTGGAAAAACCCAAAACCCCCGCCCTCGAGAAACACAAAACCCCATCGGTGGAAAAACCCAAAACCCCCGCCCTCGAGAAACACAAAACCCCATCGGTGGAAAAACCCAAAACCCCCGCCCTCGAGAAACACAAAACCCCATCAATGGAGAAACACAAAACCCCATCAATGGAGAAACACAAAACCCTATATGTGGAGAAACCCAAGACACCCTCCGTGGAGGCCAAACGGAAGAATTCTGCTGGACCTGTGGTAAGATATTTAAAAATTTACACAAAATTAAATAAAAAATAAATAACAAAGGTATTGCTTGTCTCGAAAAAGTTCCTTGTTAAATTACTGCCGTGTAACACGCTAGAGGCAGCGCCAGCACAGACAGTAAACAAAAAGATTTGTTCGACGTTTGACTACGTTTCTGTCAATATTCTGACATGACGTGTACAACATGTTGGATTGTGGTCGGATTATTTACTGTATGTACTAGTAGCGCCCTTTGCTCCGACCAATGCGTAATATTCCCTATTAGTATGTATGTTTGAATTTTGATATCTAGATCTAGTAACAGGGAGAAATAAGAATTGATATTAAATATATACGTCTTATTTATATTTACAAAGCATAGTTTATTTAATTCCAATATTAGTACAAAAAAAAAATCTCCAAAGTGCGATACTTTGCGGCCTTAAGAAAAGCCACTTTAAACCTAAATCGTGGAGCAGCTGCAGAATACCCTTGTCACGCCTTTTTATTTCGTTACCGCACGATAAGCGACCCTGTTACGACAAAACAATGCAACCTGGGTTTTGTAACAATATAGTCTAAAATTAATCTACTTGATGTAAGCTTTGTATTGATATACCCACAAAATTCAGAACAAGACGTTTTCGACCAAATAATTCCATATTACATTTCACTGTACCTAAGATATGCTGTAAGCTACAAAGTTTTAAACTCATTTTTTGCAAGTTGACGTGTTACAGGTTATAGCGTTTTGTCCTAACAGGACCGAATGTTGTTCGCCTTTTTATCGCTAATTTCGCTTACTATGTTTTAATTAAATTGCAGGTTGAAAAACTTATAAGCATAACTCCAACGTCGCCAAAACCGCCGGAGAACGCGCTATCAGAACCGGTGGTCATAGACAAAACGAACAAAACCTCCCTCGCTCCGGAACGAAAAACCGCTCCTATAGCCTCACCAGACCCACCACGAATAAACGCATGGAATAAAGAAGTGAAGACGCCAAAATCAAAACCATTCTGCCTAGACGCTGCCCAATTGGAAGAGAATTTGAACGAACTGAAGAAGAACAGTGGTTCTGTGAATCTGACTACCATGAATGCGAAGGTCCTCCCTCCGTATATCAACGTGGTGACGCCAAATAAGTTGTCAGAGTCGAAAACGATCCAGATAGATCCTAAAAAAGCCGTGATCCACGATCTACCGAAGGAGGATGTTAATGAAGAGAAGAATAAGCTGAAACAGTCGAATTCTGCTGCTAGTTTGCTAAATGGACCCCTAACTGATGTGCCGTATGCTGACAGTGACAATACCTCATCGAGTTCTGGTGGACAGCCGAATGGCAAAAACGGCAATGGTAATCGAAATGGCAACGGAAACGGAGTCAATCGGAACGGAAACGGAAGTCGAAACACCGGAAGTGGACGCAACGGGAAACGGAATCATAGATACGAGGAGATCACGATCGAAACTGGAAAGTTCAAGAAACAGGGTAGCGGAGTCGGGGATTCTGAGATCAGTTGTTAATGTCGTCGTGTCAGTGCCGCCGTGGACATTGTTTAGGGTTATATACAAGTTGTAATAGACTATGTGATAGTACTTAAGGGTATGTACATGTATAATATAGAGTTGGCTGTGAAAGCGCAGCGCTGAAATAGCAAAATTTTTTTGTGATTTGTGTGCGCAAGCGCTCCAGTGTCGTGAATTTTTCCATGCAAAAGTGAAAAAATGTTGCTCTTTCAACGCTGCTACATTCACAGCGAGCTTTATATAAGGGACGCCTACACACCCTTAAGTATTATCACTTAGTTTTGTTACACCCTGTAGAATATAATATAGTGTGTAAATATACGTTTTTAAAAATAAAAAAAATACATGTGAAGTCTTTGTCTACGATTGTTTTGATATTTTTATCTGTACAGATATATTTATTGTTGGTAAATTTTTAAATAGTATATTTTTATTCGGTTTTACCGCTTTCCGCTTAGTATAGTTTGTTGCTCAACTAGCGATATATTTTGCCAAATTTGAACAATAATAATAGTATTTAAAAAGATAAAACCGACTTCAAAATTGTACGTTATTGAGAATTAAAATTCCGTATCTCAAAAACTACTGAACCGATTTTAATGAAACTTGCATTATTTTCTAAGTTGAACAATACCTAGTACAACAAAAAAAGAATTACTTAAATCGCACTTTCAGTTTTAGAGATATGCGGACACAAACATAAAAACACTTTTGAAAGGCACATTTGTTCAGACGCTGATATAGACTAACATATACGAAAACTGGGCAGTTTTGGGAATATTTGATAGTATACGGGTCGAATTGATAACCTCTTTTTTGAAGTCGATTAAATTATAAATAGTACAAGTTTATATCGATGTTGATAGATAATTATTTTGAATATCATGGAAACGCACATACTCGGAGTATGTATAGACCTAAATGTTTTGTTTGTATGTCAGGCTAGGTAATGTAGTGCTTAAATTTGTAAATAATATTGTAGATTGGTGTACCTCCGCCCTATACGCTAATGTTCTGTTTGTTTACTTTGTTTCAAACAGGTTGACAGGATTGAAATAGTTTATTGACGAAATGTGTGTTTTACCACATAAGTGAATGCTTTAACTAAATTGTAAGATAGTTAATAAGCGACAGAACGGTTTGATGTATTCCAAAAATGAGGTGAAACAAAATAATAACATGAAATCCATAATATCCATACTTAATATTATAAATGCGAAAGTGTGTCTGTCTGTCTGTCCGCCTGTCTGTCTGTCCGCCTGTCTGTCTGTCTTCCTGTCTGTCTGTTACCTCATCACGCCCGAACCGCTGAACCGATTTTACTGAAATTTGGTATGGAGATACTTTGAGTCCCGGGAAAGGACAAAGGATACTTTTTATCTCGGAAAAATGTACGATTCCCGCGCGATAAACGAATTTTGGCGCAACGAAGTTGCGGGCGTCATTTAGTAAGTTATATTATGTTAACTCAATAAAATCCTTGGGTTTAATTACAACAACCGAGTAGAGTGTTTTCAACCTTTTCTACGATGCGACACCCTGTAAAAAAATATTTCGCGACCCCCTATTTTTTGTTTTGTATGTATATTTATGAACATGTTCTTTTGTTAAAATTTTCATACTCGACATATCAATATGTATTTTCTCTCTCTCGATCTTTGACGTCCTCCTGTCAGAAGATTGACAACCCCCCAGGGGGTTGTTAAGTTTGAAAAACACTGGAGTAGAGTGACGAGACAGTACAAATAGATAATTTCATTAGCTGAGAGCACTGTCTCGACAATAATCGGTAGGTGTAAGAAGGCCCTAAGGGAAGAAAAAGTCATCGAAGTAAACAGAAGTTATAATCAAAGGCAAAGAAAGTAAAGCGAGCTAAACCAATATGAGATTAGCGAGTCTAGAGAAAGACAAAGTGACTGTGCGGGCTTTTTCTTTCTCTTTTCAACTTAATTAATCCATACTAAAATTATAAGTGTGTCTGTCTGTTACCTCTTCATGCCCGAACCGCTGAACCGATTTTGCTAAAAGCTTGAGTCTCGGGAAAGGACATAGGATACTTTTATCCAGAAAATTGTACGGTTTCTTAATTCTTTTGGCGCAACGGAGTTGCGGTCATCATCTATTTTCAAATATAATGTTCAAGTAAACCATTTTTCTGTAACTAAACAAAAAATACTCTGAGACTACTAGTAAAATATTTTTTTATACGTAAGAAAAAAAGCTAGTCCCATGTTGAGCCGTAATTATATTCACAGAAGAGTCATTAAAACTTGCTGCATCGATGTTTTGCCAATTTTTTAACTACCTAACTAATAAAAATATACAGCCAATAACTAGATATATTCTTATATACAAGATTTGTCTTATCCC
The DNA here is from genome assembly GCA_905333045.1 of Lysandra bellargus. Taxonomy (NCBI): domain Eukaryota; kingdom Metazoa; phylum Arthropoda; class Insecta; order Lepidoptera; family Lycaenidae; genus Lysandra; species Lysandra bellargus. The sequence goes on from HG995329.1 coordinate 2,857,519, forward strand.
TGTCTAGCATGATAACATGTTAGACAAAACAGTCAACTTTAGCTTTACGCTGGATAAGTATTTTTATTGGTAGGGGTCTTAAAACAGAAAATAATACATCGGATATAAAAAACATCGACACAATAAACAAAAGTTTCATCTCATTTTTATAATACATCGGTGATGTTGAGGTTTCTTTATTAAGTTTATTTTTTGCCTCCAAACTGCATTTAATTTTGTGTGAGGCATTTAGACAGGGTATGGAACGTTTTACAATTGCTTGATACCTTTGATGGTATCTAAAACCTGTACGTTATTATATGTTGTGATATTTTTGTTCGTCTGTAAATAAATAATGTAATTGTGGTAGTGTTTCTGAACGAATCTCCCGATTCGGTTAATTTTAAAATGTTTGACGTTTTAAAATTTCCCGCCAAAATAGAGTAAGTGTTGCCAGATGTCATTCAGAAATACTACCGATTTTGATAAAATAATATGCGAGCAAAATGTGGATTAGGATTTAGGGCTCATCTGATCCACATATTGCTGTAATGTCAATAGTCGGCAACGACATAAATGTAAATGATTTTATAGTTTCATATGATATACTTAGCATTCATATATGAAATGATGTTATTTTAAATAATAATTTTAAACAAGAGGAATTTAAGACAACGTAGTGCATATTGATATGTACTTAGAATAATATATTATATGCTTTTATTGTGAAGACGTTGATTTTCAGAGTTATATATTTATCTAAAATAATTTCATTGTAATGTGTTCCTATTCCTCAAAATGGCTGACATTTGGCGCGTGAAAAAGGGCGGCAACATTTGAATTTCGAATAACGTTTGACTGTCACTTTCTGCTTTGCTCAATTTAGATTTTAGTTCATTTTGTTTGAGAATTGTGGTTGTGAAGTAATTATAGAATGACATTAAAATTATGAAGTTCCTTTTTTACGGAGTGACTTTGAAATGTTATTCATACCAACTGCATTCCAGATGCTATCCCTTTCTGAAGTAGAAAATAATATTGCTGTCTCGTTTTTGAGTTCTTGACCGAAAAAATCAGCAAATGATTATTTACATGTCAACGACATGAGTTATGGCGTTTTAGGCATCTGGGACTTTCCCTCGGGCAGGGCAGGCCGAATGGATACGAAAATAGCCGAACAAAACCGATGATCCACGAAGCACGTGCCACGAGTGGACAGTACTAGTAATAATAGTAATAGTTTATTATCACAGTAAATACATAATAAGAAAATGATACAAAACAAAAGATAGATACAGGATATTATTACAAAATTAGATGCACAACCTTAAACTAAAAGTCTTGTACTGTAGGGGTTGTAATGCAATAAAGAGTTTATGTTCTTAATTTAAACTTTGGCTATATCCGTATCCTGTCGGCCCACCCTGCCCCGGAGCAGTTCGTTTGCCAGAAACGATATTAATAGATAAAATAATCGGTGAAAATTTTCAAAAATCAACCAACTAACTCATAATATTATTCAATGTACTGCGAAGATTTTACCCTACTGCGCCAGAAAAAGGGTTATTTTTTATTAAATTTTTTAAACCCCGACTCGTAAGAAGTTTCTAAAGGTGTCTTTCCGATCCTCGCGACAAGCGACCGCGACCGACAAAAATTCAAATAAAATGCCAAAAAATTTATTTGAAATTGTGCAATTAAATATATGATGATGATAATGAAATTAAATATATTTACGTTGTCTGGTACCTGAAACAAGTCCTTCAGGTACTTAGCACGGGGCCAGACTGACGTGGTGTGCAGCGTCCATAGATATTATTATTATTAGATATTATATTATTTGAATTTTTGTCGGTCGCGGTCGCTTGCCGCGAGGATTGGGGACTCACCTTAGGAATATGATATTGTAGCAAAAAAATCTGTTTGATCAATACAACTACACAACTGCCTATTTTCACACTTCTAAATGCTTAATATTAATAATGAAAAAACAACGAAATTTATGGAAGATTAATTTTTTATTTTCATAACAGCGCATCAAGTGTATAAAACGCAGTGTTAGAAAATTATAAATATTGGTAATATAATTAAGGTAACGACGAAAACGGTGTAAAAAATAAATGCAAACTTTATTCGTAACCAAAAATAAAATCCTAATTAATGTAATTGTTGTTTTATTTCATTTTTGACATTATTTTGTACGAAACAAACGACCGACACGACTGGCGAGAGATCCCATTTTTAACATGCTCATCCGGTGCATGGATCATCTTACTTGTCAGACAATCAGGTGATCAGCCTGCATCGTCCTAACCAAACTTGGAAATAACATGTTTCCAACGCGGGAGTCAAACCCACGACCTCCGAGTCAAGAGCCGCGCTCTAGAGTTGCATTTTATTATTCGTGACTTATGTGGGTATTTTGAAAAAAAAACCAAACACATTTTAGTGTTTATTTCAGTTATACAATTATTATGAAATGCTAAACATCAAATATAAACTCTACAATATTGAGTTTAACAACAAAACGGCTGCCAAATAAAATAATTTGGGACGGGAGTGCACAGGATCTTTAAGTTTAATTTTGTAAGTTGGCACTTGGTATGATTGTCTATGAAATTAATAAAATAATGCCTACAGCTTGGCAAAAAGAGTGCGTTTTAAATAAGGGTGCTTTTCTTCTAGTAGGTACAAGCCAGTATATATTATAAGTCTATGGTACAAGCAATCCAGGCTCGCTTGAATGCACTTTTGACACTAGTAGTGTTGACAAGTACTGTAATGTTGCCATAAAAACTTAGTTCCAGTTGTCACCGCGACACTCTTTTTTGCCAAGCTATACATAATGAATTACTTATTAAAAAACTAATCTGACAAGTAATTATATGTATATACAATCAAAGAAATAACGTTATTAGAGTTGAAGATAAGATATAAAAATAAATTTCGTAGGTTACTCAAAAATAATTACTTTAAAACAGAAGAATCAGACATAGAATTTTAAGTTTGTTACAGAAAAATTTTTTAGTAGCCCATATTGTATTTTTCAAAAAATCACCTGTACACTCTAAATTCAGTATAGCCTACACTGAGCGTGATAGAAATGCGCAAAGGCAAAATACTTTTACTAAAACTTTTGGCGTTACAAATTTTGAAACGGGTAAATTCCTGCAAAAGTAAGTTTTTGAAGGTTACAAACTAGTAAAAATACAAATAATAATATAATACGTTATATACACAAACTCTCTTACTAATAAAGATATTAACATGGCGAATTTTATACAACTTCTACTTGTCTTTGGCAAATTGGCAGTCACAAAGACAAAAACAGCAAATCTTTACTAATATTATAAATATGAAAGCGTGGATGTTTGTTACGCTTTCACGCAAAAACTACTGTACGAATCATCATGAAACATTGTACACAAACTCTTAGAGGTATCAGAAGTAATATAAGTACTTACTTATACTTATTTAAAAACAATATTTTTTACGAAAAAAAAATATGTTGACGTGGACGTGGACGCGGACGAAGTCGCGGGCAACAGGTATATTGAATATTTAATTTATAAGCCACGTAAATATCTTTAATAGGAAGAGGGTTAAATAAATTCCTAATTTAGAGTACACTACATTATCTAGTTACACTATATCGTTGTCAACCTTAGAAAGAGATGAACGTAAGTACCTCTCGTTCTAATTCTAATTTCTATCATACTCAGCATCAGATCTATAGAGGTGAGAAGCGGCATAGAATTTTTTAGCCTATAAAATATTTTTGTTTTTTCCTTTTTTTTTGCTATGCAAAACAATAACTTTTTTCTGAGATCACGCGTACCAATATACAAACCGCTAACCTCCGAAAGTGTCTGCCAAAAAAACATTATTTTGTTGCCATAAACAAAAATCGACTGTCAAAAAATTAATGTTTTTTTGCAATACTTCTTCTCTTATTAACATAGCCTGATATGAAAAATGGACGAAGACAGGTTTCAGATACGAATAAAATAATTTGTACACAAAATACTGAATTTTATCACTACAACAGAACAACAAATAATATGTCTACTCACTATATTTATATTTAATTTCCAAATGAGTATTCCATAGCGCGCCTCTAGGCTTTAACAGTAAAAAAGTTAAAAGGCGGAAAAATCCTCTATGTATTTAAATTTCTTTTTGCAGCATTTAAATAAAGCAAACAGCATACTACGTACTATGAAAAGGTTATGTATGTACTCATGTAGAACCAAAATATTTATAAATATCCGATTATTTTTTCAGTACTCTTCTTAAAATCAAAAATTATATACATAATGTAAAAAATAAATAATTTTATTATGTTATTTCTCCGGTAAAACAGTTTTAGCCAGTACGTAGTACATATTTTGTATAACATGAAATATTTTTAAGAAGGAATTCCATTATGACATTGTAAATAAAAGATAATTTAGCCAAAAATGGCAACACATACCATAGACAGTTTTAGCCCTATGTATAAAATCCTTAACTACAATATATTGTTTGAAATATTTAAAAAAAAACTAACCGAATATGTGATGTAATCATATTGCACTACGAATAACTAAAAAAAAAAACTTAATACATATAATAATTATAATTAATCGATGAATGAAATGAGCAACTACGTAACTATCGCAAATATAAAGGTCGATCGCGTAAAAATCCATAAAAATTTAGGCAAATACATCATAAGGTGCATAAAAAAACTTTATTCTAAAACGACTAACAACATCAAAATATATTCCAGCAACAATTTAGATTGTGCGAGTAACTGCATCGTCCCAAGCACAGACAACAAACTGGAAAACGCAATTGGCGGGAAAGCTTGACTTTGACAGGTGTCAGATTTGACGTTTAGCTTTTGACAGGCGTCAGATTTGACGTTTAGTTTTTTTAAGCGTATCATCTTACATCTATGAAATATCCGTTACGCGTATTTGGTTCCGATTAATATACATTTATCACAATGTCGTCGCGACCGTCGTTAAAAGTCGTTGTCGCTAGATGCGTCGTAAGTCTCGGCGATATGTGTCGCGGGCGGCTGGTAGCGCAGAGTCGGCGTTAGCATCGGCCCGTGAAAAGATTGCGACCGGAGAACGTTACTGGAATATAAAAAATATAATTTAATAAACACATGAATGCTCTGAGCGGGGCAGTTCCAATATATATTAATATATTTGAACTGCCGCGCACAGAGAAAATAAAGATAAGTACTGCTGCAGTCAGAGACGAAAATTAATTAATTAAATGAAGTCAAACTCTTTATTAAATTACAGTTTAATCAATAATTCATTATTAAGGCTGGTATAAATAGTCAGTACTCAAGATGCATCTCGGTCTCAAGACACGGTTCAGGCTCTGCGATTGGTTGGCTGTCAAAATTTGGACCAATCGCAGAGCCGAACCGCGTCTTGAGACCGGGTCGCATCTAAAGTACTGACTATTTATATCAGCCTAAATGTCTCTTGAGTGCGGCAGTAAGACGGGCGGGCTCCAAATATTTAAGAAAAAATAAGAAAAGTCAGCAGTGTTGCCAGTTATTATATAATTAGCATAAAGGTTGACCAATGAAAGTACATTACGCACCTAGGGCAATAGGGCCTAGGGAAAATAAGAAATGTCTCAGATCACATGTAATTGTTGGCCGAGGCGAAGCCGAGAAAGCCTTTACTGCCCATGGTGCGTATACTATTTTTCTCATCCACGGAGGTGGAAAACGGCAACATCGGTAAGCGCAGCGGGAAGAAAGTTGACGTTTTCCGCCTGCAGGTGAGAAAAAAATATTGGTATAATCAAGAAAGTCTTTCCAAAGTTCATAATCTCTAATAATTTGCAGTGCAATTGTGTATTTTAAGCTCAAAAGTATTAATCAGACTGTAGCGTATATTTCACAGTGCATTGCTATTTTGCAGGCTCAATTTTTAAAATCATTTCAAACACTTTTAATCAAAAGCATACATTTTATAATGATGTAAGCGATCACACAATTTCATTTGGCCATTTTCTAAATAAAAGAATTTAATTCTGGAATAAATCTGTAAAACCTATAACCTATACAGGTCAGTTAACAAGAGCTGGCACGATCGACACATTTAAACATTTCGCTTGTGTAGTGTCTGTGAATAAGCGCGTGGCGTAACGTCGTACTGCATACGCATCATAAAAAGTCTGCCCGTCTCTCTCGCGCGCGGTCTATCTTATAAGCGTGAAGGGGACAGTTATTGTTTTTCTTATGCTACTGTTTATACAGGGTGTAACAAAAACAAGTGATAATACTTTAGGGTGTGTACGTGTTCCCTGTAGAGAGTTCACAGTGAAAGTAGCAGCGCTGAAAGACCAAAATTTTTTTTCACTTTTGTATGGGGAAACTCGTGACGCTCGGGCCCTTGCCCATACAAAAGTGAAAAAAAAATTTGGTCTTTCAGCTCTGCTACTTTCACAGTGAACTCTCTACAGGGAACACGTACACACCCTAAAGTATTATCACTTGTTTTTGTTACACCCTGTATATACAGCGTGATGTTACAAGTCGGTAACGTGAGATCGGCGCGCGGCCAGCGTTCGGAACCGTACGATAATTATCGTACACTTACGATAATTTTGTGCGTACGTACGATGTACGATAGCATATTATTATCGTACGCAGATTATACGATAATTTTTATCATAATGCAAACATATTATGTTTTTAAACATACTGTATAGTGAAATTGCATAAGTGTGAGCACTGTGAACGTGCCAGCTTTAGTTAACTGATCTATACCTATGCCTACACACAGACTGAAAAAGAAACAATATCAGTTGAAACTGATATTGTTCGTGTTCGTCGGTGTAAAACGGCCCATTCACTATCCTAAAAAAAACAATATCAGTTGAAACTGATATTGGTCGTGTTCGTCGGTGTAAAACGGCCCATTCACTATCCTGCATTGCAGTCCTGCTGCAGTCCGCCGTGCAGGCCTGCAACACCATTCACTATCCTGCATAAGCCGGCGGACTGCACGCAGGATAGTGAATGGTGTTGCAGGCCTGCACGGCGGACTGCAGCAGGACTGCAATACAGGATAGTGAATGGGCCCTTTAAAATTTACAGGGTGCGCCGCAAAACCTTTTATTTTATGGCAACGCCACAAACAAAATTGTTTATATACTTAGTTACCTGTCAAGTATAAACAACGTGTACGTTGTTGTTTCCATGATTTTGACATGTGCAATAAAAGGTTTTGCAGCGCATGCGCTAAAAATTACGCCGACGAACACGACCCTCGTGTATTTTTTTTTTTCAAATCTTCTGAGTGTAAAAATATACAAGTAAGTTCTCTAAAATCTTCCTAGCAATCATAAAACTGCTATAGCTATCTTATAATACGTACAAAATGTAAAAAATAAATAAATACTATATTAACTAGCCCCCATAAAACACTCAACACAAAACCCCTTACAAATAGAAATATACAGCAAATAACTATCTGCTATCTTTGACAAGCGGCAAGTCACATGTGACTAAGACAGACATACAGACAACAGTAAGGCAATAAAATAGGCATACTTGAACCATTTAGCATCCAAAAAACATTCAACCCTAACATATAAGCATATAAGCTATAAGGGTGTTTCCGAACTCTGATCATAGATAGCGCTTTTCACAAAATGGTGTCTTACCTAACACAAGATGGCGGCTCACTTGACACAAGCCACAAAGTCATGCAATCTGACATCTGTCACGCTCTAAAATACCAATTTTTACTGTTATTCGCCTAATTACTACATAATAATATACTTATAATATATTACATACTTTATTATATTGAAATAAAAATGCAAAAAAACGCTATTAAACATAACCTAAAACTTAAATCTAAAAATTATCTCCCTTTAAGGTTCATAACCATAATTAATTAACAAAAAATTAAAACCGACTTCCAAGGTAAAAACAATATTAATAGCATCCTTATAATATGAACTAAAAAGTATTAAATAATTTTTCCTATCTAATATGTAGTGCCTTTTCCCGAATTCGGCTAAACCTCAACTATTTCTGTACACAATCTTCATCATTTTGAAGTCGGTACCAGATATAGCTGAATCTTTATTTCTTTGACAGAAAATTTGAAACTTTTGGAACTGGCACCGACTTCAAAATGATGAAGATTGAGTACAGAAATAGTTGAGGTTTAGCCGAATTCGGGAAAAGGCACTACATATTAGATAGGAAAAATTATTTAATACTTTTTAGTTCATATTATAAGGATGCTATTAATATTGTTTTTGCCTTGGAAGTCGGTTTTAATTTTTTGTTAAAAATAATAATTTCACTCTTTTTAGTTACCTAGTAGGTAAACTGTTAGTGCCAATTCAAATTGTATAAAAAATAGTTTCATATTGTCTTCACTAGATGTCACTGAGGCGCTCCTGTGTCACGCTATCGCTTGTACGTAGAAGTTTTATATAGGTAGTTGTAACTTGTAACAGATTTTCGTTGTGTTGTTGAAAGTTTGTAAGCAACTGACGTCTGACAACTGAACAGTGAGCTTGGTGTGAGCAGTGAGCATTGAATTGACAACATAAATCATAATATTTAGTGGTAATTGATCTCGTATAATTGTTATTAAGTTGACCTCCGTCATAGTCCGCGAATTTATAAGTGGTCGTCGGTGGTACTGCGTATATTCTACGTATCTTATTACAATTTGTTAAGACTGTTAAGAGTCATACGGCATACCCCAAGGCCCAAATATCAGGTAGATAGATAAATTTAAACAATACATTTTAAAAAATCTAAGTGAACACGTGCTGCAAATTTTGCAGTGCAAAAAGCTCGCAGCGCGGCATGCCGTATGCCCTGACATTCCGGTTAGAACTTGAATACGATGTTTACGCACGCGCCGCGCGGTCCGCGGCGACGCCGTTGTCTCTGCGGCGCCGACCGCCGTGTATATTAAACAGCCTATAATAATTGGTGTTGTTATGTACATAATTATTATTATTGTATCCATACCTATGCCTTGTACTATTATCTATTTTGTGCCATGAGACATTGGTGACCTTAACACGACGTGGTAATGATGATGATGACGATGATGATGATGATGAATTTAAATTGCATGGTAGCATATGCTTTCTGTTCATAAAACAACGCCGAAACTCCCAAACGTGTATCTATAAAGAGTCAGGAGTTCTCTCAGCATCTTCGAAACCATGGTATACCTTGACCCAATATTTGACTTTTTGTTAGCATATCCTTAGTACACTTCACATAAAACCAAAATCACCATATGTTTCCATATAAATTTCGAGGAGTTCCCTCGATTACTCCTGGATCCCATCATCAGGTCACCACTTTTGTGAACATGGTACCAAATTGGAGTGAAACCTAATACAGCAAAACAAAAATTTCGAAAATCGGTTCACAAACGGCGGAGTAATCGTTGAACATACAAAAATAAAAAAAATAAAAAAAAATATCCACAGCCGAACATATAACCTCCTCGTTTTTTGGAAGTCGGTTAAAAATATAATCGTCGCGATATTATACATGATTATAATGTTTTTTTCTTTAATTCGTGGCATCAACCCCAACCACGCCGTTCGGTTTATGAGCAGCATTGTGTTGGGGGCGGTACTCTAATGCGAAGGAGTCACAATAATAGATCCTCAGTGACATCAGGGCTACTTGAACTGCCTCCAGCACAAAAAAAATGTAATCACATTCGTACACAAGCGAAAAACACTGTAGACGTTATTACATCTATCGCTTTTTTCCGTTTTAAATTCTCACCAATTTCCACGTGTTTTGCGACCAAATTCACAGGATACCACAGACTAAGAAGACTATAGATGCACGACCACAGACTATGTATACTATAGATAGATAGACAATCAATTATCGACCACTAAAGTGCTCCAACGCTTTAAATGAATGTGGACGTGGCGCTGCTGGTAAAGGAGAACTGTCAAAAATGACGTTTTTGTATGATGGAAGCGTTGATTCCTTTTCTCGCCACGTTCATTTAAAGCCTTGTCGAGCTGTAATTATATAGCTTGTCAAAAAAGAGTAGACGCCGAACACACATTTTAAATTACCTAAAATATTGAAAAACTTTATTAAACCAGCCATAAAATGTGCCAGAATGATAATATTTGAAGTGTTCAAACGTTGTAAGTGAAAATACGAGGCGAAAAAACACTATTCGATACTGATTAGTGATTACGATTAGAAAATTTAGTTCAGCGTCTACTCTTTTTTGACAGACGGTAAGTATCATACAGACTACAGTTCGACAAGGCTGTTTATGAACGTGGCGAGAAAAGGAACTAACGATTCTATCATACAAAAACGTCATTTTGACAGTTCTCCTTTACCAGCAGCGCCCATTGACATATTCATTTAAAGCCTTGTCGAACTGTAGACAATTGACCACAAACTATAAATACTATAGACAAACGACCATAGACAATCGGACTCACCTCGCCGTCTTGGGTGTTTTGGTCTTGCCGAGCGCGGCCGCTTTGCGCGGGTCGTAGGAGGCGCGTCGCTTCCACTTCTCTAACTCCTGTTTCTTTTGCTCTGGAATATTATAAAAAAATATTTAATACACAAAAAAAGTTTTTTTGAACACACAAAATACTTTATTTACTGAACTAAACGGATAAAGCGTTAGAATTTCTAACTGAGCAGCGCGACGATATATTTGACACTGCATTGTAAAATCGAGAGAAATATTACAAAAAAAATCTACATCAATATAATATAAGAAGACAATACAGTGATCGATTTTTAAACCTATTTTTTGGAAATCAGTTAAAAGCGAGCCTGCAGTATATTTTAATTAGTAAAGACAGTAGACTGTAATTTTATTTTCATAAAAAGTAAAGCCTGTAGTCAGATATAAACTGAGTACTAAATCAAATTGCAGATTGTTTTGACAGGGGAAATAAAAAATTTATGGATTTGTACAAGGCTTCGCAAGCGACATGTTGATTACCGACGCGTCATCCATACTAATATTATTAATGCGCCAGACACAATAGACACAAATCTGTCTGTTACCTCTTCACGCTCAAACCACTGAGCCGATTTTGCTGAAATTTGGGTCCAAGGCACATAGGATACTTTTTATTCCGGAAAAATGTACGGTTCTCGCGCGATAAAGGAATTTTGGCATAACAGTGTTACTGGCGTCATCTAGTTGTGCGATATGACGCTAAGCTTTACTTTAAACAGTCATATCGGTCCACGATGCGTTCTGCAGCGATGTAGACATACGATGCGTTGCCGCAACGCAGTTTTGTGGCCTGACCCTTATAACAATAGCTCCCACACCGGTTTCGGTGACGGTGGCCGGTTTCATTGAAACCAGGCCATCAAAATATAATATGCCATAATATCATGAGTTCAATTTTTTTTTCTCCAACTTTTGAAAAAAAAATCCTCCGGCTTCATACAAATCTGACCACCTAACCATACGAAAATCATTATAACTTCTTAACTATCTGACTTAGAGCATTGAAATAAAATAATTTTAGAAGATGAAAACTTAAGGAGCAGTAATTTTATAGTGCCCAAGTGTGTGCGCAGTACACAAGAACAACCTAGTGGGACGGCAGACCGACACGACTGGCGAGAAATCAGGCGCAGGAACGACTTTTTACATGCCCAACCGACGCATGGATCATCTTACTTGTCAGACAATCAGGTGATCAGCCTGCATTATCCTAACCAAAGTTGGAAATAACATGTTTCCAACGCGGGAATCGAACCCACGACCTCGGAGTCAAGAGCCGAGCTCTGAACCACTGGACCACGGAGGCGTTACTGACCCTAAGATATAGTATCTTAGTAGACTCACCCATCTCATACTGCTGTGCGCTTCCCTTGCTAACACTCTTCTCCGTATTCAACACACCAACGTAGGTCTTACTCGGGTCCCTCCGGAGAAAATTCTTCGGAGAGCTCTCCGTATACTTCGATATGTCCAGGTACCGGGGCTGGACCTTCTTCTGCGTGATGGAGGTTGTTGATGACGACATGGAGTAGTCCCCACTGTACCTGAAATAATGTTTATTGAGATATATATATACAGTATAAATCAGTTGCTTCCCGTTATCCCACTATAAGCTTGGATCCTACGAATAATAAAAACTAAGGAAGAGTAACTACGTCAAAAAACATGCTCCAAAATACTTGTCAAAAAAGTGTACCTTAGGTACACATTTCAATACATTTGCAATATTTAGGTGGCCTTGAGCGGTATAAAGGCTGACGTTACATGACAGTTCGAATGGAACCAAATTTAAAACGGTAATAGTATGGGAGTTACGTTTCCTTAGTTTATATTATTCGTAGCTTGGATCTACAAAGCTGTGTTATGCATATTGGTGCGGTCTTTGTAATAAATCTTCTTCACTTACTTAAAATAGTGTAACAGCAAAAAGCTAATTTTACAAGCAAATTTTTAAAGATTCTTTATCAGTACTTTTGTTGTCGTGTTCTTTAGTTTGCATACATTTAACAAAAACAAAAAAAAAATATATCTATGGCTGCCCAAATTTTAGGACAATACATGGTAAGTCTCCAGTAATCTAGTGACATGAGGTGTATCCATGCATTAATTATAACTTTTTTAACAGATACTAAACGTAAGTCTACCTCTGCTTAGCCTGAACATTCGCTGTCCTCTTCCCTCTCATAACGACCGGCGCGCTTTCTGTCCCGCTCTCTCCCTCCGTATCACTCGTGCAAGTAGTCAAAGACTTTTCGTGGCTGAATATAGAAGAATTTCTTGGGCTACTTCCATTTGTAGTTGAATTATCACTGTCGAGGGTAAAAGTTTTCCGTTTATCTACGGCGCTGTCAGCGTCAAATTTCCGCTTGTCTATGACGCTGTCAGGGTCAAATTTCCGCTTATCTATGACGCTGTCAGGGTCAAATTTCCGCTTGTCTATGCCCTCTTTTGACAGGAAGTCTATGTTCTCTTTGGTTGGGGTTATGTCGTCTATGTATTTTCGTTCGCGACGCTTCGGTTTTTCTGGCTGTTTCACCTGGAATAATATGATAGAAAATTAAATTATTATAATGTTGAAATTAATCTATACTAATATTATAAATGCGAAAGTATCTCTGTCTGTCTGTCTGTCTGTCTCGCTTTCACGCCAAAACTACTGAACCGATTGTAATGAAATTTTGTACACAGATAGTCTAAGGCCTGAGAAAGGACATAGGCTATTTTTTAACTGGACAAAGGGGTTGTAAGGGGGTGAAAATGCGTATATATATATATATATATATATATATATATATATATATATATATATATATATATATATATATATATATATATATATATATATATATATATAAAATTAATATATATAAATAGATTTACACTGGGGCATGATGCAATGCAATTATTTCTTTTAATTTAATTTTCTACTCAACAATGCAAGAATTCTAATTCAAGCATCATATAAAGGTGCATTTGAAAAGACTGAGCATGCTTTTCTTGAAAACGAATGCTCTTTTCAGTGTTTACACTAAAATATCAACGAGCAAGAAAGATACCTAAGAACTAGATCTATAGAATGTAAAGCCGAACGAATTCTCATTGTTAATTTGTCTCAATAAAAGTGTTTGAAATTCTATTTGCCACCAGGTGCTGCTATCAGCTATGTAGCCTTAGGATCTATCGTGTCAAATAGACATATTATCGTGACACATGACAGCTGTATCGTGACATATGACAGCAGATAGATCCTAAAGCTGATATCAGACGGGTCACTTTTTGTTCATTTCCGTCTTTCATTTTGCATCTTTCACTCCAAGTGACACATCTAAACACAAAATGAAACATTAGTGCCGAATGAATTCATTAGTGAACCGATCCAACTGTGTTGGATATTGTCATCCGGCATCTTTCACTACCACTCCGAATGAACGAGAAATGAACGGTCTGAACACTGAGAGAACGATCATTCGGGTTCAGTCATTTTGTATCGAGTCCTGTAGTCGACGGACGTCACGTGTTGACGACTCTAAACCTTCAAAACTATCACCTGTAGCAGGTATCTTAGTACAATTTGAAGTTTTATTTAATTAGGTGTGCCGTGTGCTGTCTCTCATTAAAGTATTTTATTTCGTTAATAACGGAGCAACAAGAAGCAAAAGTTCTTCAAATTTATTTTCATCCATTCGAAGATAATAATATAAATCAGGATCTTCAACGTCTAGTTCTCTCAACAATGTATTTGAAGCTTCTAATAAATTTCTTCTTTCAATCCATGGTCACGCCCACCACCGTCGACGTTTTCTTTGCTTCTTTTTTTTTGTTTACTCTTTGATTAAATGATCACAAATTAAAGTAAAACCAAGACGCGCGACTTCATTCGAGGACATATTAAAAGAAATCAAAAGTGAATGTTCTTTTCTATATCAATCCCTATAAGCCGTGTGAACATAGAATGAAAGGAAAATGAAGCATTCACTCGAGTGAATATTCATCCGAGTGAACCGTCTGATATCACCTTAAGTGTCGAAACACACTAGGCTGAATTACGCCGGCGTAATTTACGTGGCCGAAATTACGTTCAGCCGCTTACGTCTGATGCGACACACTATAAATTACGCGAAGAGCCGAAATTTCGCGGCGTAATTTCCGTTACGGAACGAGCGCGTAAGTGAGCATTTAAAATTCTCAGATGTAATGTGTGCGTTAACGCTTTGGAGATAAGGTTGGATTTGCTATGTTCGGTTTTGATAATTCCGTCACGTATAGTGTGTCGCTATACAAAACATTACCGCCGAATCGCTGCCGAACTTTACGCTCGACTCGGCTCGACGGAAATTCGGCTCGCGACGGAATTTCGCCATAGTGTGTCTGTCGCCATAGTCTGTCGCGTTCCGCCCATATTTTGTATGGATTTGAAACGCGGCGGAATTTACGTCGGCGTAATTCAGCCTAGTGTGTTAGACCCTAAGGCTGTATAGCGGCATGGGGGCAAATAGAATTTCAAACACCCTCATTTATGTTAAGCGCGCTCTTACCTGGATATTCAAATACTCCCTCCCCATCATCCCCCTCAGATCAAGGATGTCTGAGTGCGTAGAGGTGATCATGTCCACGGGCAGCGTAGGAGCCTCCTCATCAGAGGAGTCCAGAGTGAGATCCGCCATGTTGGTCGTGTGGAATGACTGCGAGCGGTGGACGGGGGATGAGTGGCTGAAACATGTTAGGTCTATGTCAAAACTATGGTTTAAACAACTAAGATGGTACAAAACTTGATATTCAAGAATCTGAAAATATGTGTGTTCTTTTAAAAAAAAGACGGGTTGTGCCGGCAGCAGTGAAAACTTGATTATTAACTTTGTGCATTTTTTAACCCATTTTTATGAAAATCGATTAAAAAAAATGTTTTTTTTTAATTAATCGAAACCCTTATTTAATTTAATTAATCGATTAAATTTTTAACCCATTTTTTATGAAAATCGATTTTGAAAAAATCATTTTTTTTAATTAATCGAAACCCTAAAATCGATTAAAAAATATCGACAATCGAAAAAAAACAATCGATTGTTCGATTAATCGATTTCGATGTTACAACACTCACTCTCCAACCGTCTTACGGTTTTTCGATCAGCACGAGAATCTGACGCGAGTTTCACAGTTTTTACCTATCCCACAAAAGTGCTCAACGCCGCTAAAGAAGTTTTCACTTCAATAACTCTTTAACCGCTGCTACTTTTACAGGTTGCTCTATGTATGGGAAAGGACATGTAGACACCCTAAAGTATTATCACCTAGTTTCGTTACACCTGTATACAAGGTGTCACAAAACTAAGTGGTAATACTTTAGGGTGTGTATTAGTTCCCTATATAGAAATAACTGTGAAAGTAGGAGCGCTGAAAGAATAACTTTTTTCATCTTTGTATGGAAAAATTTGCTCTTTCATGGTTGCTACTTTCACAGTGAACTTTATATAGGGGACACATATACACACTTAGTGCATATTCAATGCGAACCTACTATATTTTGCATACCACAACTTTAAAAATTTTTAGGCTTACCTGGGAGAACTAAGGTCGTCCTTGTTGCACTCCTGTCTTTTCGCCATCTGTCTCTTTTTCCCCTCCATCGCCGCTTTCATAGGGTCGTACGAAGCACGCTTCTTCCAGTTTGAGAACTCTATCTCCTTAGTGGCTAGAGCTGATGAGGACCTGTGCTGGCTTGGTTTCTTTTGACCTGGAAATTTAGTATAAAAATAAGTTTTCGGGTATTAATTTAATCATTACAGAATTTTGAAATTTATTTAATCTTAATTAGTCATTAAGTATTCTAGTAACATAGCGATGTATATGTAATAGCGGAACTGCTTAATTTGGTTGGATAATGTGAAGCTCAGACGGCAGATCACGACTAACTATTTTTTATATGGTACTCATTACCAACATTAAGTAAATAATATATTAAAATCATGAGTCAACAGCAAATATTACTGATTAAGATTGTGTTTTCTCTTTAGTTACGCCTGGCAGATCATTAACATTAATTAGAAAAAGAAATGGTCCAAAAATGTAACCTTGTAGGAACCCCATGTAAAGTCACTTTTAGACGTTTAAAACATGGCGTCACTAATTCCAAATCACCATGGTTACCGTAACCAAGGCCGTTCATTGTTTTAACACGGATGCTTGATTGTTTATTGTTATTATAATTTATAATCAATTACCGCTTTAACAATAACTTGACATTTGGTTTAACATCCGCATTTGTTTTTAGAACAGGACACAAGAATTCAAACTATTGTTTTTAATTAATTATCTAAAAATAGATGAACTTTGTATCAATTCCCTCCCTAACATAATAGTATATATTCCCTGGACTTTCACGAATATTTCAAGACTAAAATTATCCAAACCGTTCTCGAGTTTTAGCAGGTCTAAAACAATTTAAAATTATTTTTTATTTTTATACAATTTATTTTAGGAACCTACAACAGCTGTAGATAGCTACTGTCAGACATTGGCAAATTACTACGGTGTCATAAAAAAGCTTGAAAAAATCAGATTTCCAATTTATAACTCACCTTTCTCCTGGTTCTTAGGTTGAACTTCTCTAGTGGAACTCCTAGATTTAGTCAGCCTGTTCAGAACCGCTTGCCTGGTTGGCTCGGATATCTTCCTGCTTTGATGCTTCCTCTCTTCTCTGCTCGGCGGCGGCTCTGACATCCTATTCAAACCTCTCTCTTTACTGGTCACTCGCACAGAGTTCCTTATCAGTCCCGGTCCGAACTTCCTCTGCATCTCTGGAGTGTTGGGACATCGGGGGGAATTCGCCGGCGCAACGGATTTCGCTTCAAATTCCACGCGATTCCGCAACTGTCTTTTGAAGCGCAAATCTGCGGATGGCTCGTAAGACGCATTGTCAGACTCATCGGAGTAAACATCTTCAGACTGCCCACTTGATCTTCTGGATCTTTCTATGTTATTATTTCTGTTCACGGTACTAAAGGAACTAGAACGTCTTATGGAAGTGCCAAAAGCTGGCTTGTTTCTGCCATCGCTGTACACCCTTTGGTGCGTTTTCTTGGTATCGTGGCAACGCGTTTGGTCAATATACGCTTTTGCTTCTAAGGCGTTGTTTTTGAGGACAGTTTTTAGACTAACTTGGTTCGCGTTATGGATATCATTCGCGAATATTTCTGACGGATTCCTTCCTTCGAATGACTTGTGTCTGGCGTGCGTTTTTCGGTGCGGTGTAGTATTATGACGGTTGGACAAAGTTTTATCATCTGAACTGTTACTTAGGAGTCCCCTATCAGAGTTCGGACTATTCATATTCCTATCTCTAGTATCAGTGTCTAAAGACCTGGATGCAGTGTTGAGGAGTATTTTAGTGCTTTCGGGAACCCTGGAAGACCCAGTTATCACGTAATGCCCTGGACTTCTGAGTGGGCTGCTATCTCCAGAAGTTTCTTTTCTCCTGAGGCGGTAGTTGAGAGAGTTACTCCTGCTGAGCTGGGCGACTGGTAGACGGGACACCAGGGTCTTCTCGCTGAGCAGACTGGTGGTGAGCGGTGATGGTATCTTATTGGAGTGGAGCTTCGATTGAAGATTGGTGATTGCATTCTGCGTCTTAACCAGGTAAGATTCGGTGTCTTGTGGGGGGATGAGATCCTGAAACAAACAAAGCGAATATTGAATGACTCATCATCATCATAATTATCAGCCTATCGGCGACTACTGAACGTAGGAATGTAGGTGGTATTTAATAACTGTATCTCTTAAATTGTCTAATCGATCGATAGGACAGCCCGAGAATCGAACCTAGGTTTATGGGATATCGAGAATTCGCGATAATGCTTAAGGCGGGGATTAATCTCAATCCAAAACGATAACCTTGCACACAACCAAAGACCAAGCGTATACGCATCGCAATAAGATTCATTTTAGCTTAGCATAAAACTGTAGTTACTAGGGGCGGATCTTCTCTATTCTTCATGTTTTTTTTAAATCTCTTTGGAAATAAATATTAAGAAACAAAATTGTTCGGTTCAGAAGATTTTAATATAGATTTACTAACAATTTATTCAAATAAAATGTATAATTATCCTAGTTAATACTTATATTTCGATGAAATAGATTTTTGTCGGAGGTGAGTTTGTAAATTAATCACAGCCAAAGTATTACGTTTTATTAAAATGTTTATGGTTTAAAGTATTTTAAATATTGTGCTTTATATCTCATATTTTTTACATTTCGTTATTATATTGGAACTAGGTAAACCGGGAGTCACGGAATAACAAATTGGGGTTTATCGTCGCCTTAACCTTGCGACAATTTTTTCGAATGGCTTATGTGATGTGTTTATATAATCTGCGTTTTCCAGTCTAAAACGTGAACAGACTGGGCTGGCCGCATACACATGTTTTCCGTGAGACTAGCGCAAAAGCTAGCACCTTTGCACTTGAAACGTACGTGCGGAATTCGTTCCATACGGAAAAAATCGAACGTGTGCGGCAGTAAGGGCGGCCACATACATCAGTTTTCCTGATCCGTTTTCCGAAACCGGGTTCTCCGAACGCAGTAAATTCATAAAAAAGTAATCGCATGTCATACACATTCGATCAGTTTCCGTGCGGTTTTTTTCGTGATACGGTTCCCGAATCAGGAAAAGTGATGTATGTGGCCGCCCTTAATGTGTTTTCTACTGATTCCATTTATTCGGATTTCCAAATACGGAAAACGAATTCGCTAATCGAGTACGGAAAACGTGCGTATGCCACCAGCCTGAATGTTTGAGTTATCTAAAACTTAGATAGCTATAAGTTATAACTCAATAAAATACAGAAGCAATTATAATTCTCAATGATATTCGAATGTGAAAGTTAGCGTGACAATAATTACGGCATAGTCATAACTGTAACAGGAAACCGCCGAAATTAAACGAAACTGATTACTTTATTAACTGCCTAAACCACTGAACAGAGTCAGTCGCTTGTTTCGATAACGAAGTAAGTAAGATTTCAACAAAAATATACACTGTAATAAAACTAAGTGATAATACTTTAGGGTGTGTACGTGTTCCTTGTAGAGAGTTCACTGTGAAAGTAGCAGCGCTGAAAGCCCAATTTTTTTTCACTTTCATATGGCAAGGGCCCGAGCGTCACGAGTTTAGCCATACAAAAGTGGGAAAAAAAATCGTCTTTCTGAGCTGCTACTTTCACAGTGAACTTTCTACGAGGAACACGCACACACCCTAAAGTATTATCACTTAGTTTTGTTACACCCTGTATAATGGGATTTAATATAACGCATAGCTAAGCATCATGGCACTTGCGATGTTTTGGCTTTATTTCAATAAATATTTCAAACAAAATATGTAGGTGTAATGTAGGTCAGTATCTTCATTAAATTAAAGTTAATTTATCATTTAATTCTCCTGGGTGCGGTCTGAAGGCTTTTTAATTGCTAATAACTAATAAGTTTTCTATTATTATTAAGTCATTGAAAAGTGAAATCTTATTGCCTAGTTAATATAAATTACACTTTAATGACATTATTAAAATACAGTTATCATTTTCATTATATCTTAAATACGAACTTGAAACAAGAGAATCTTGTAATATAACTAGTGTTGCCATGCGTTCGGATTTCCCCGGTTTTTTCCTAGTTTGAAGGGCGTCCGGGGAGCATCCGGCCGGGTTTTTGATAAGTGTCCGGGTAAAATCCGGACTTGAGTTAATCAGATTTTTACAAATTCTTGTTGGAAAAGTAAAAATTGGCAAGACATAATGGTAAATACTGTACAAGAGGTGTCCGGGGAAATAGCCACATTTCGGCCAAATGTCCGGGAATTTTGTTGTGCCTGATGGGCGACGGCAATTTAGGTGATGGAATCCCTAAATATAACTACTTTATGCTAATATTATATTACTAAATACTATTAATTACATAATTATTATAGAGAAAACTGAGGAATCTGTGATGTTATAGGGTATCTCTAGATTTACTGAACCGATTTTGAAAATTCCTTCGGCAACAGAAAGCCACGTTATCTGTGGTTGTCATCCATACTAATATATAGTAAATGCGAAACTGTGTCCGTCTGTCACCTCGTCACTTCAAAACCGCTGAACCGATTTTGCTGAAATATGGTAAGGAGATACTTTGAGTCCCGGGAAAGGACATAGGATAGTTTTTGTTGCGAAAAATGTACGATTCCCGGATAATCGAATTTCGGTACAACGGAGTTGCGGGCGTCAATTAATAAAAACCGGCCAAGTGCGAGTTGGACTCGCCCATGAAGGGTTCCGCAGCAGCAATAAGGTTTATTTATATAAAATTAAAAGGTTTTTGATTTATTTTTATATTTCAGTTGATTTAATTAAATTTGCTAGATCTCGTTCAAACCAATTTTCGTTGGTAGTTTTTATAGTAATATACATCATATATATTTTTTTAATTATTATGCCCCTACTTTAGAAGTTAGAGGGGGGGGACACATATTTTACCACTTTGGAAGAGTCTCTCTCTCAAACTATTCAGATTAGAAAAAAATTGTATTAGAAACCTTAATATGATTTTTGAAGACCTATCCATAGATACCCTATACACATAGGTTAGACGAAAAAATTTTTTTTTTGTTTCAGTTGTACCTATGGGGACCTCTAAAATTTTTAATAATTTTTCCATTTTTGTATCAAAATCTTAATGCGGTTCACAGACTACATCTACTTACTAAGTTTCAATAGTATAGCTCTTATAGTTTCGGAGAAAAGTGGCTGTGACATACGGACGGACGGACAGACAGACAGACATGACGAATCTATAAGGGTTCCTTTTTTTGCCATTTGGCTACGGAACCCTAAAAATATGATATATATATGATGTATGATAAATATGATAAATATATGGTATAGAACAATAAACAACCAACTTTCACATAATATAACACAAATACCTAGGTCATTAGGCCAGCCTAAATAGACCTAAATACTGGACCTAAAGACCTAGAGTACTACGTACTAAGTGCCAGTTACTCATAATTTATGATTCATACTTAGTCTGAATATTAAACAATACTTTGTTTAAACTCAATTTGATCTATACTGTACTCGGCGAAACATGGCGGTAGCGGTCATTAACTCCCTGTCAAAAACTTGTCATTTTCTATACAAAGTCACGATTGACAACATCTGACACTTCATTGTCAATCGCGGTTAAAATGACAAGTTTTTGACAGGGAGTCAATATATCTGGATGACGCCCGCAACTCCGTTGCGCGAAAATTCGTTTATCGCGCGGGAACCGTACATTTTTCCAGATGTAAAGTATCCTAAGTCCTCTCCCGGGACTCAAAGTATTTTCATAGTCAATTTCAACAAAATCGGTTCAGCGGTTTGGGCGTGAAGAGGTAACAGACAGACAGACAGACAAGCTTTCGCATTTATAATATTAGTATGGATGTAAATTACCGGAAAGGAATCGTCCTTTACCATACAAGTCTATGGGCAGTTTTGGAGTTACAGGGTCAGTGAGTCACAGTGACTCATAGGCTACATTACGGTAGTCGATGGCAACAAAAAACATGAAAAATAGCCTATGAATAACTTTTTGAAAGCCGGTTCGCTCTGAAGATCGTTCGGGGGCAAAAGTGGCGTATAATACCTCCCTCCCAAAAAGTAGCCTATGCCCAACACAGAGTGTAACAAAACTAAGTGATAAAGATAATAATATACTTTAGGCCTTAGGGTATATGTGTCCCTACTCCCTTGTATAGGGGTTCACTGTGAAAGTAGGAGCACTGAAAGAGTTATTTTTCAAAATTATTGTATGGGCAAATTCATGACGTTGGGGTATTTCTCATAGAAACAAAGAAGTCAAAAGATACTTTTCCAGCGTTGCTACTTTCACAGTGATCTCTATTTATGTGACACACACACACCCAATGATATTAAAAAAAAAACTCAAAGCAGATTATGTTACTAGTTACTACCGAGCGCGTTGTGAAGCCTCAAATACGGGCCAATTGGCCCGTCTTTTATTTAGTCTGTCTCTTTTATGTAAATGGCATTTCGTATCTTTTGTTTCACTTATCTGTCAAGTTTGACAATTGTTCGAAAGCAATTTAAGTCGGAAAATAGTATGAACGTAACAGATCTGTATTTAGTAGAATATCATTGCACACACCCTAAAATATTATCACCTAATTTTAATTACACCCTTTTTAGGCGCTATGGTGGAACAAACGAATATAGACTGCAAAATCATAACCACTTCTTTTACCTTTGTCGAGTAAAAATAACTTTTTGAATGTTCTATGCAAAAACACCATTATTATGCATTACCAGAGGGGTGCCAGGAGCAACAATGACGGGAAGTGACGTCACGGGGGCGCGCAGGTGCGTGAACCGCAAAATGTAGGGTGTAAGAGATAAGCGGGACGAGTATCGAATGTTACTTGACTAGTTACCCTTAATCCTTCAGGCCCCGCGCGAGCACCGGTGATCGCAACAACAATAGAATACAATAGCAATTCCTGGAAATTCCGACTGAAGTATTAAAGGTATTAAAAATGTAAGGTATTTGGTACTAGTTGATGGCCGCAATTTAGTAAATTTTTTCAGGATAAAGAGTATCCTATGTCCTTTCCCAGTACTCAAAGTGTCTTATACGAAATTTCATTTTGATTGCTTCAGTCGTTTAGGCGTGATTACAGACAGACAGACACAGTTATAATTTCGCTAGTAGCCGAAACAGAAAAGTGTTTGAATGACTGCATTTTTGATTTTTGCAACCACGCCTGCTGACGCCTGCCTGACAATATCTGACAATGTCAAAGTGTTTCGCATCTATTTCCACTTGACAATGTAAAAATATCCTCGAGTCTTTGTATAGTGCGTTTCATCGAATAGTTCCTTTGCCGTCATGTTGGTATTCCTGTCTGTCAATAATATAAACAAGCTCTGCGATTTTTCTTATATTTTACTGTGATTTCGTGAGAAAATCATGCCGAAAACATTAAAGAGTGGTGAAAGAATGATGGTGCTAAGAGTGAAAGAGTTTTGTGAACGTGAAAAACGTAACTAGGCCCCAATAATTCCATTAAACTCGAGTTGCCGCCATTACGGCTTAGTGAAATAGGGTTACCAGCGTCAGCATAATCACCCATAAACACAGTAAAAGTTAAGAATACTTGCTGAGCGTGTGTACCGTGTTTACGTTACTAACAGAGAATGCCAACATGATGGCAAAGGAACTATTTGATGAAACGCACTTCTAGTAACGAAAACTACATGCACACGATTCACGAACGAAGGCGCGGGTAAAAGCTAGTACAATAATATTATCAGGGCGAGCGAAGCGAGCCCTAGTACTTCTCACAACCTGTACATTTTGTGGTACACTTTACGGACAAACTATCACGCCTATTGATTTGTGCTTTAACATAGTAATTACATGTAAATGTGTTATCATCAGACATCAGTCAGTGAAGGTGTGATGAGGCAAGCCCTCACAAAGCTTGGCTTTTAGCTAGTAAGTAAATACGAAAGTGACTTTGGTTGTTACGTCTTCACACATAAAGTACTAAGCGGATCATCATAAAACTTTCATAGGTACCTACACGTTGTCTGGAGTATGGAGAAGGACATAGAGTACCTTTTATCCCGGGAAAAAGAACGGTCCCCGAGGGATAGACGTTAACGTAGGCAGAGCATTTGTATTTGCTATTGGCTATTTGTTGTATTTTCCAACATCATTGTCGAATACGCAAACATGCAAATAAAGGCAAATACGACCTTCCACACATGGACGTCAATTAATACCGTACCAAACTTTTACTTGATTTTGTTTACTTGCCTATTTGGCTGCTTTGATGTGCGTCAAAAACCGACAAAGTTACGGATACGTGTATTTGGTATTGGTCATATTTGTCAAATAGGCAAATACAAATAGCCATGTGAAGTGCCTCCATTAGAATTATGTACAATTTTCTTTAACCCATTAATTCCGAAGCGGCCGGATCCGGCCGCCACAGATTATACTGCAGCTATTCTGTCTACACCCAAGCGGCCGTATGTGGCCGCGCTCTTTCATTCGATCGAGTTACGTATTTCGTCGACTTAGAGACTACTTTTGTATGAAGAAGATTGGTTAGTTATAATCTATGGTACATTTGCCACATTCTGAATGCAAAATATTATACAATCTGTGGTCGACGAATATTTTTCAGTCATTAGAAAATCGTGAATTGTTTCGTGTGTGTTCTGTCATTTTGTGTGATTTGTGTGAAATAATAATTGGATTTATCGAATGTAAGTAGTAAAATAGTTTACTTTAATAGTATTTAGTAGTTTTAGATAATCATTTGCAAGAAATACATCGTAATAACTTGTGAAAGTTGAGAAAAAAGTTGTGTGTGTTATAAGTGTTTTGGACGGAATTTGCTTCATATAATTGTAAATTAATTACGTAAAAGGCTTATAGAAATTATTACACAACGTCTACATGACTATTTTATATCGATAGTATTTCTTATATTTCCAAAACAAAGAGTTAAAAGTCTACAGTTAACGGTCATATTCTGCCGGCCGCAGCCATTTTGAACTTTATTTGTAAAGCCATAATGACGAAGTTTGCTTGTGGTAATACGAAACGCATTTTTTTCGAGTGATATTTATAACCTGTTTTTGTAAACATCTCAAGCTGTGACGATAAATTATATAAACAAGGGTCTATTCTTGGATTCTGTCGTGTAGAATATAACAAAATATTAATTTATTTCATGTGAAATAGTCAGAAAAATATATTTCAAAATATATACTTCTAAAAAGAATGTTAAATCAGACTAAATACTATATTATGATGGCTTGATTGATAGAAAATTTATTAGATATTATAAAATTCTTTACAAAAACATAAAATATGGTTTGGATGTAAAAATATTATATTATTTGTAAAAAGGGGGTAAGGCCGGGCGCCATTTTTTTTGCACATTCCATACACTACTCTTTTGCAAATATTTTTGCACATATAGAAGGGTTAAGTGCATTTTGTGATAACATAATATTATTATCTCCCCTAATTTAAGGTAGCACAGTAAGGGTAATGTGGCAACATTAATTTTCATTAGTGCCAACATGGCGGCAAAGGAACTATTTGATGAAACGCACTATACCCGCCTCAGCCTACCGCAAACACCACACATACAGGATACACTTGGCATGCGCCAGCGAAGCGTGACGTACTGTATTGTTTACAAGGTGCACGACTGACTTACTTACAAACATATTAATATACAAACCTTCTTTTTAATGAAGGCACCTTCACATGGCTATTTGTATTTGCTATTGGTTATTTGTTGCATTTGCCAAAATTATTGACGTATAAACAAACAAGCAAATAAGGGCAAATACGGCCTTCCACACATGGACGTCAATTTATACCAAACTTTTACTTGATTTTGTTTACTTGCCTATTTGATTCTTTTGATGTGCGTCAAAAACCGACAAAGGTACGGATACGTGTATTTGGTATTGGTCATATTTGTCAAATAGGCAAATAAGGCCAATACTTTGTCAAACGTACCGTCTACACATGGCGATTGTTTGGCGAATACATCAAATGCGCAAATACAAATAGCCATGTAAAGTGCCTACATAATATATGTATTAAATTTCTCGAGTCACAGTGTTTGTGCGCGAACTCTTCCAAAACGGCTCAACCGATTTTAATGAAATTTTGTAATATGTACTTCGTTAGGCCTGAGAATAGGTTATCTGCTTTTTATATTGATGCTAGAAATAATTTATATGGCAAAACAACGTTTGCCGGGCCAGCTAGTATTATTATTAAAAGATCCACACTTCGTATAATGCAGACATAGTTATGCAATGTTTTGTCTTTGACTGATACGTTAGAAAAGTGGCTTGACGGAGGGCAAAAATATATACTACTAGATGACCAAGCGAACTTCGTGTCAATTCCCTCGTAAAATTAATCTACCTTGGACATGAATGGATATTTCAACACTTAAATTAGCCAAATCGGTTCAGCCGTTCTCGAGTTTTAGCGTGACTAACAAAATTTAAAAACAATTTTTACTATTTTTAAGTTATTATTATTATGAATTGATGACTGAATATTTCGTCCCATCTAGATTGTAGATGATCTTCATTTCTGGTTAGATGTCTGACGGAGTGCTTACACCATGTCTATTGTCTATCTAAGTTCTAGACTACGTTTCTTAAGTTCTTAACTAAAAGTAAAAAACTTTTTATTGGGTAACATTTAAATATTCTTCTCACAGGTTATACGCCCGGTTTAAGATAATTTGCATGCAGTTCTAAAAGCTTCTCTTTCTGTGTGGCCAAAATAGGAACTAACTCGGCCATTTTGTAAATTGTCATCTGACTTCTGAGTGACGGATGAAATGTCAAAATTAGATAGCGTAATGTCAGTGTACTTATTTCCATGTAACTTTGCAAATGGCTAAAACCCTTCAAGTCTATCTAATTGTTATTATACACATCCATTTTCTTATATCTGTCAGTCTGTGTGCATGCTATTTTCCCTTAAACTTCACATCTATTGTTATATATATGTCCGTTCGCCTGCTCTCAAAAAGCTATTTTTTCTCATAAAGTGGACACATATTCTATTCTTATATTATGTTAGTCTCTCTGCTTGCTATTTTCTCATAAACTACACGTCTAGTGTTGCTGTGACGTAATGAGTGAGCGCATTCATCAGACCGTGACGGCTTTCTTTTTTACAGTTACTTTGTCCAAAAATATTAAGATTGTAGTGAAAAAGTCTGGCTTTTTTGTCAAAAATTAATATTAAGATTCTGGTAAAAATCGTCCTATTTCGTACTAGTTGACGTCCGTAACTTAGCTTCTTGCGCAAAAATTAGTTTATCGCGCGGGAACCGCACATTTTTCGAGATTATAGGTTTTTTCAGTGGTGTAGGCGTGAAGAGGAAATATGTAGTATTCTTCAAACTTCTAGCAGCGTTTGTGGCTGTCGCCTGTAGCTTTTGGCAAGGATCTCAAATTTCGCCATCCTTCTAGTATTGTATTGCCTTGAGTCTTGACCGAATAGTTCCGTATGATAATACCAAATTCCATTTATAGAGTTGATAACACAGGTAAATTGTCATCCGATTGTGTGCTTAATGAATAGGCGATTAAGTATATTATCGCTTGAAATTTTATTAGGGTTGGCAGTTGGCACTTGACAAATTATATTATAAAATTTAGTTTTTTTTTCGAGTATTTAATAAAATTATACTTGGTTTTCAAGGCTAAGGAAAGTGGCACATAAAATTATGTTTCCTCTTACTAATAAAGATGCTAGCTAAAAGCTGAGCTTTGTGAGGGTTGCGTCGTTTTTCTGCGTAGTAATACTCTTTAGGGCAGTTTTTTTTATTATATTTTAATAGTAACCAAACCTTGACTGACTGATAACAATAAATAAAAATTACTCTATTAAAGCACAAATCAGTAGGCGTGATAGTTTTTCCGTAAAGTGTACCACAAAATGTACAGGTTGTGGGATATGCTAGGTAGATATACATATATAATGGGGATTGTCCATTTTTTTTAAATTTTGCTCATTACAAAAACATTTCGAGGAATAAGGTCAGTGATCGTTTTTCTGTATATAAATGAAAAAATACCCATTAGTTACTTATATTTTTGAACAAATATGTTTAACCATAGTTTGACCTTCAGTGGCGTTAAATTAGCAATAAATTCGACCAACATTACTTTTCGAACTTTTGGTAAGCTTATCGTATCAGCTTTCACATAATGAGCACTTGCATTTGACGAAGCAGCCATTATAAATAAGATTGCAAAGAAAGGGTGTTTTGTGTCCCTTATGTAGAGCTTACTGTGAAAGAGTACTATTGTCACTTTAATTTGTTACACCCTGTTCGCAAAGTTTATTTTTAACCGACTTCAAAAAAAGGAGGTTATTAATTCGACCCATATGTATGTAATATTTCCAGAACTGCCCAGTTTTCGTTTATGTTAGTCGATATCAACGTCTGAAGACTGAACAAATGTGCCTTTAAAAAGTGTATGTATGTTTTTATGTTTAGGTTCGCATATCTTCGCATATCTAGAACTATAAATCCGATTTGTGTAATTCTTTTTTTGTTGTACTAGGTATTGTTCAACTTAGGGATTACTGCACTTTTGAAATATCTCCTATTTCTCTCCCCTAATTCTCAATTACGTACAATTTTGAAGTCGGTTTTATCTTTTAAAAATACTATTTTTCTCCGTGTCGACAACCCTATTTACGAACAGGCACTCCCTCACCTGTTTGTAATTAAACACCGTGGGCGGAGACACAATATGTTAAGGTCATTACAGTTATGCCCATAAAAGTCGAACTGTTATAATATTCATACTAATCTGAATATTCAAGCAGATGTAAACACTTAGGCCCGTATTTTTGGTCAGTATTATGGAGTGTAGATGGAGGAGAACTATCTTATGTGGGGGATATTTGAAAAAGTGTCCAGCTGTACGCAGTAAATAACTGTTGAAAGTGGCGCTAGCTGCAGCAATGGGTATGTAATGAATGTAGCCGTTGGTGACAAAATACTTAAATAAACAATACCAATATATTTTGAATAACAGTATTTTAAAAAGATAAAACCGACTTGAAATTGTACGTAATTAAGAATTAAAATTCCCTATCTCAAAAACTACTGAACCGATTTTGATGAAACTTGCAGTATTCCATAAGTTGAACAATACCTAGTACAATAAAAAAAGAATCACAAAACTCGGAGATATGCGTGCACAAACATAAAAACATACATACATACACTTTTGAAATTTGGCACATTTGTTCAGAAGCTGTCATAGATTAACATATACAAAAACTGGGCAGTTCTGGAAATATTACATACATACGCGTCGAATTGATAACCTCCTTTTTTTGAAGTCAAAAGTCAAAAATATAGCCAAAAATAGCTAATAAATAAAAGTTGCTAAATGATTTAAAATTTACCCTGTTGCTACTGTAGCGCCACCCTAATTTAACGCATTTCAGCGGACACTTTTACATACAGAGAATAGTTCTCCTCCATCTACACTCCATAGCCAGTACTTAAGATGCGACCCGGTCTCAAGAGGCGGTTCGGCTCTGTGATTGGTCCAAATTTTGACAGCCAACCAATCACAAAGCCTGAACCGTGTCTTGAGACCGAGATGCATCTTAAGTACTGACCAAAATGCGCGCCCTAGTCATCCCAGAAAATGAGAGCGAAGAATTGTGGATTCTGTGTCAAAATATTTTTAATTTTTCACTTTTGAGACTAGTACCGACTTAAAAATTATGAAGATTGTGTACAGAAATAGCTGAAGTTAAGGCTAATTCTGAACGTGAACATTATTAAGCACTTTTTAGTTTATTCAACCTATCAAGCCCCAGTGATCGCGACAACAATTGAATAACAATAGATTTCCAAGAATCCGCGATCGAATGATTAAGAATAAGTAGGTAAAGTTATTGTTTTCACTTGGAAGTCGGTTTAAATTTTTTGCTAAAAGTAATAATCACGATGAATATTGATTTGTAGGATTTTCATCTTTACAGGAATATTTTTAACTGATGGTATGATTTTGGAGCTCATTCAAGCAAAAACGAAAAAAAAAAACAACAGTAATCAATATTAATTAACTATTACCAAACTTTAACGAATGCCTCATCAATTTAAATTGTCGGTTTATAATTGGGCAATTATTATCCATTTTTAATCGGTTATCGCCGACGACATCAAAGTCTTTTTTAATCAGTTTGACATTGGCAAATTGCTGAGGCAAATAAAAAAAAATAAGAATCACTGTCATGGGTCATACTTTTTTGAAGAAATTTCGTTCCAAAAACCACTTTTACACAAGAACAAGCTAATTCTTAAAACTTGTCACTATTAATATATCACTTACTTTATTTACAATCTAATTAATATTTCTTGGCAAACCAGACGTGTAACTTAATATAAATTATTACCCTCGATTCGGGGAAATTTTCAAAATTGGCAACACTTGTGACGCATCTTTTTTCGCGTACCGAAATGAGGTCGCCACCTTTTTACAGCCGCGCCCTTGACAGTTTACAAAAACAGCTGCAATAGACGTTAAATACGGTTCGGCCTAAATCTTTGTTATGTGTGGATTACAGGTGGCAAACACTTTTGGACTTTAAAACTGTTTAGTAAAAAAATATAATGTCACATTTTAAATATCGAATTGGCGCTCAATTTTTTTTTGTACAAACAATTGGGCGCCATTGTATAATTATTAAAACTATCGATTGTAACTAGGGTATGTTATTCGAATATTCGACGATTTTATTATTCGAATATTCGCTAAATTATTTTTCAAATAATTCGAATAGTAAAAATATTTTTTATTTTTTTTTAAATGCTATCAAACATAAAATTAACATATTCCATGTTAATTTTATGTTTGATAGCATTTTAAACAAAAATAAAAAATATTTTTAGTATTGAAAGTAAGAAAATAAAGTTTAATAAAGTTTATTTCAGAAAAATAACATTATTTATGAATATTTATTAATATTCTACATCATTAATGATATACTGTGTGTAACAAAAATAAGTGATAATAGTTTAGGGTGTGTACGTGTTCCTTGTAGAGAGTTCACTGTGAAAGTAGCAGCTCTGAAAGACGATTTTTTTTTTCACTTTTGTTTGGGCAAGAGTCACGAGTTTCCCCAATCCCCATACAAAAGTGAAAAAAAAATTTGGTGACTAGGTGAACTAATTGAACGTGGATCGAAAATATCAAAGAGAAAGTAATAAGTATTAATTAACTGGTATCATTACGTCGAATATCATATTAAATCTCTACTGCTGCCTAGCAAGACTAAGCATAATCACATGAGAAAACTTCATTTGATCAAAAACGGTTTACACTTTACAGCCTATCTTTTATTGCCCAACTGTTACCTTAAAATATACATTTTCAAAGTGTTTAACAATAAAAATTAACTATGTCATTTACAAAGATTTATGTTGATAAAAGTAAAAATAACAATTTCTTACTTCATAGTATAAACAAAATAGGTTGTACATGGTTGTACGAAGCTTTTTGTTACTTTTATTCAGAGTTTTCAGCATTTTTCAAAATTTTTGAATTATTCGAATATTCGAATTATTCGAATAGTAAATTTGTCGAATAATTCCCTAATTGTAACCAAGTAGTACGTCACTTCTAACTCATAAGAAACGGCCAGATAAAGATAGAAAGGGTAATTAAAAGTCCAAAATAGCACTCGTCTAGTCAGGGCCGTGTTAAACTAAGCTGGGGCCCTGGGCACACAAGACTTGGGGGCCCTTTTTAACCGACTTCAAAAAAAGGAGGTTATCAATTCGACGCGTATGTATGTTATATTTCCAGAAGTGCTCAATTTTCGTGTATGTTAGTCTATATCAGCGTCTGAACAAATTTGCCAAATTTCAAAAGTGTATGTATGTATGTATCTATGTATGTAAGTATGTATGTATGTTTTATGTTTGTGTTCGTATATCTCTGGAACTACCATTCCGATTTCAGTATTTTTTTTTTTGTTGTACTTACTAGGTATTGTTCAACTTGGGGAATAGTGCTAGTTTCATCAAAATCGGTTCAGTAGTTTTGGAGATAGGGAGTTTTTCTCAATTACGTACAATGATTTTCCGTACAATTGACCGAATTTCGGTTTTATCTTTTTAAAGTACAGTTATTATGGAAAATAAAAAACGCGAATTATAATATACATAGTTACTAACATTTTCAATTAATGTTTTATTGTAGATAATCAAATACAGTATGATAACAATATCTTCACCAGAAGCTAAATAGCAGCATTAGAATATCATTAATGACATAATAATATTATATACGTCGTACCTTACATAATCTAATAAAAGCAGATTAAATGTATTAATGTTGACATTGTATATATATGTTACTGTAAAAGCTCGAACTGCAGTAAATCCTAAGATTTTCAAGTAAAACCTAAGATCTACCAATCCCTAATGGTAAATGTCCGAAAAGGTTTGCGATACGAACTTTAAATCTTAGGTTTTACGTTAATAGCACGATATATTATGTTGAAAACAAAACGGCCAAGTGCGAGTCGGACTCGCGCACTAAGGTTTCCGTACTGTTATAGAGCAAAAACAGGCCAGAGATTGTGTTTTTGGTATGGAAGGCCCCATACGGAATTATTATAAATTATTAAAGTGGTATTGCCCAGCAGTGGGACACTGCAGGGAGTGCAGGCTGCTTATAACTAATAATAATAAAGTGGTATTAACCCTGGGAGAGCAATGCTTCGGCACGAATGGGCCGGCTCGACCGGAGAAATACCACGGGCTCACAGAAAACCGGAGTGAAACAGTTGCGCTGTGTTTCGCCGATCGAATAGCGATCACCGGTGCTCATAAGGGGCTTGAAGGATTAATTTTTAATTAAGTATTTACTTACATCATTATTTGATTGCCTTTTTTACACTTTTAAAAATCATATATAAGAAGAATAATGATGTAGCTTAGCTGGTAAGCATTATGTTCCTATTTCGTTGTTAAATGTCAAATAGAGAATTAATACTGATTCAGTTAGATAGATAATATGATAATTGATAGAGATTGAGATATTCAGAGACGTTGTATGTTATATAATGTGTTGTGTGAAAATAATTTAAATACTTAAATATATTATTACTTACTACTATCGTATATTATAATAACTAAGTATATTATGTACCTACCTGGGGGGTTATTATGACCTCTTATTTCCAGCCAGTTTACGCCCTTAAAGTGGCTGGCTGTCGTTTTGGTATTATGATCTCTATTTTCCAGTCATTTTCCGGCCAGCCAGCGGTCACGTGACACAAAACGAGCACAAAACCATAGACAAAACACACTGCTCCATTGTGAACTGAGTAGTATTTTTCGTATTATGAGCAATTATGAGTAGGTACCACAGAGTAATAACAAAATTATCTGACATAAGCTGGCTTGCTCTTGCGTCAAAAATAGCAATTCAATAAACGCCAAACAATATTAGCTTTTACTGAATGGTTTAAAGTTGAGTAATTTTTTTAAGTGAAAACTTCTTTAGCGGCGTTGAGCACTTTTGTGGGATAGGTAAAAACTGTGAAACTCGCGTCAGATTTTCGTGTTGATCGAAATACCATAGAAAAAGCGTAAGACGGTTGGAGAGTAGTGTTTTGTGTCGAACTCGAACGAAATGTACAGTCGGGGAAATAAGTTGTTTAGCAGAAATGTAGTCGGGGAAAATTGTGCTAAGCAGAAATGTACAGTCGGGGAAATGAGTTGTTTAGCAGAAATGTACAGTCGGGGAAATGAGTTGTTTAGCAGAAATGTACAGTCGGGAAAATGAGTTGTTTAGCAGAAATGTACAGTCGGAGAAATGAGTTGTTTAGCAGAAATGTACAGTCGGGAAAATGAGTTGTTTAGCAGAAATGTACAGTCGGGGAAATGAGTTGTTTAGCAGAAATGTACAGTCGGGGAAATTCGGCCCTGGGCCCGGGCCCCGTGTGCCCCTAGTGTAAACACGGAACTGCGTCTAGTATTGTTTTACGATGTTATATTTAGTTTAAAACTTTAAACTATCAATAGAGATCCCTTCATATTTATATTCGTCTATTAATCATACTTAACCATTGCCCACATATCTTCCGTGATATACAGGATGTAACAAAACTAAGTGACAATACTTTAGGGCGTGTATGTCTCTTGTATAGAATTCAGTGTGAAAGTAGCAGCGCTAAAATATTTTTTTTCATTTGCTTATGAAAGTTGATGATACTGTGTGTTTGACCACACAAATCACAATGAAAATATTATTATTATACAATATGTTTAAAATAGTTTCACTGTATATTCCATTAATTTCCTGACCAAAAAAAATCAAACCACAAGACAATTTATAACTTGAGTAATTTAAGTGTCACTTTAATTGATAACCTTATCAAATGATAAATAAAATGTTAATTAATTTAACGTTAAAATAATCATAATCCTAATAAACGTGAGAGAGTCCCACAGTTTTTGTTCAAAACATAAAATTATAAGCAAATGTTTATAAATTGCCCAAATAATATGTCCATCTTAATACAAATTTGAAAGATTTAAATAATTATTGTCTAGGACCTAGGTGTTACTTTTTGAACCGATTTTGATGAAATGTTTCGAGTCTAAAGCACATTTAAGTCAATTTACGTTCCAAAGATATGTACGGTTCCCGCATAATAGCCAAATTTTCAAAAACCGGCCAAGTGCGAGTTGGACTCGCCACTGAAGGGTTCCGCAGCAGCAATAAGGTTTATTTCAATAAAATTAAAAGGTTTTTGATTTATTTTTATATTTTAGTTGATTTAATGAAAGTTAAATTAAGGTTTACCATTTATGACGTATAAAAAAAACTACTTGATAGATCTCGTTCAAACCAATTTTCGTTTTTATAGTATTGTATATCATATATTTTATTTAGAATTATCATGCCCCTACTTTAGAAGTTAGAGGGGGGGACACACACATTTTACCACTTTAGAAGAGTCTCTCTCACAAACTATTCAGATTAGCAAAAAATGATATTAGAAACCTCAATATGATTTTTGAAGACCTATCCATAGATACCCTATACGCGTAGGTCAGACGAAAAAAAATTTTTTTTCTTTCAGTTGTACCTATGGGGACCCCTGAAATTTTTAATAATTTTTCCATTTTTGTATCAAAATCTTAAAGCGGTTCACAGACTACATCTACTTACCAAGTTTCAATAGTATAGCTCTTATAGTTTCGGAGAAAAGTGGCTGTGACATACGGACGGACGGACAGACAGACAGACAGACAGACAGACAGACAGACAGACAGACAGACATGACGAATCTATAAGGGTTCCGTTTTTTGCCATTTTGGCTACGGAACCCTAAAAACGGTTTCGTATCAAGTTGTCTTACATGAATTAGATAGAAATGAAATTAATCAACATGCTTGTTAAATACAGTATCTTAGATTGAAGATAATTGTATGTTTTAAAGGCCAGCATCGCACCTGTAGCTCTTCTGATGTTACGAGTGTCTATGGACGAGGTATGCTTTCCATCAGGCGACCCGTGTGCTCGCTTGCCCCCAATTTTATAAAAAAATATCTTCTCTATTCTCTATTTCATTTTAAGCGTACCTGCTGCTGCTCTATTTTATTGAAACTAAAATTAAAATAGAATGAAGTGAACACATATTTTATGCCTGTATCTTCGTTATTTTTCAAAGACGATTCACGTATAACAGTTAAAAGTAAAATCATAGATCTACTATAATTAACACAAACTAATAACTAAGAAAATTAATAAATGGTGGATCATATTTTATAGGTATACATTTTCGTATGTTTTATATTATAGTTATCTTAATTTATAGGTAGATATAATGCATAACTCACACCTACTTTATTTAGGCATTCGAAATCCTTATTCAAAATTTAAAACAATGGAGATTGAGTCATAGACAGCGAGCGTTGCCCCGGCTCCCGCGCAGGAGCACTTCCGGTGCTCTATTATTGTTTATGACATTCCTTTTTTAAAACGCTACTTTTTTCATTTACGAGCGTGTATAACAAGACATAAATTAGTGGTGATTAAAAATATTTATAATCTGTCAAACGCCATATTGGAATCGTTTTTAGGGTTCCGTAGCCAAAATGGCAAAAAACGGAACCCTTATAGATTCGTCACGTCTGTCTGTCTGTCTGTCTGTCTGTCCGTCCGTATGTCACAGCCACTTTTCTCCGAAACTATAAGAGCTATACTATTGAAACTTGGTAAGTAGATGTAGTCTGTGAACCGCGTTAAGATTTTGATACAAAAATGCAAAAATTATTGAAAATTTTAGGGGTCCCCATAGGTACAACTGAAACAAATTTTTTTTTTTCATCTGGCCTATGCGTGTGGGGTATCTATGGATAGGTCTTCAAAAATCATATTGAGGTTTCTAATATCATTTTTTTCTAACCTGAATAGTTTGCGAGAGAGACTCTTCCAAAGTGGCAAAATGTGTGTCCCCCCCCTCTAACTTCTAAAGTAGGGGCATGATAATTCTAAAAAAAATATATGATGTACATTACTATAAAAACTACCAACGAAAATTGGTTTGAACGAGATCTAGCCAGTAGTTTTTTTTATACGTCATAAATGATAAACCTTAATTTAACTTTCATTATATGAAAATTAAATATTAAAATAAATCAAAAACCTTATAATTTCAAAGAAATAATTCCTATTGCTGCTGCGGAACCCTTCATGGGCGAATCCAACTCGCACTTGGCCGGTTTTCTTTTTTTATTGTTAGATAAATATAGCCTATTGCATAATAAAAGTCCAGCTTGGCACACAACCAGATTGTATTGATTGGGATATTTAGAATCTTGAGCTAGATTTCTAGACTTTTCCGCATTATATTCAACATTATTTTTAACAAAATTTCCTCTTCTTCTTTTTCTTTTTATTATGGCATGGCGGCCTCAGTAAGTTGCCAATGGCATTTTATGCCTGATTGAAAATGGCATGATGAATACTGACAATGAACTTTAGTTTCTTAGCTTTAGTCATTGCTGAGAAAAATGGGCATCGCTACAGCCAAATTATCAAGGCGTCGCCTTAACGCACGGGGACCGTACATTTTCCCGTCTCTCAGAATATTTGGGATAAAAGTATACGTGTTTTTCCGGGATAAAAACTGTCCTTTGTCCTTTCCCGGGACTCAGTATCTCCATACCGAACTTCAGTAAAATCGGTTTCTAGCGGTTTAGGCGTGAAAAGGTAACAGACAGATAGACACGCTTTCATATTTATTTATTAGTATGTATTATAATATACTAGAATACCATACAGAAATTTCTAACAGGAACCATTAAAAAGCTATTTTTAGGTTATGGTCCATACTCCATACTCTATGGTTCGTTGTCTATGGTTCGGGGCTATTCCATATTCAGCTATGTAATGTCTGTGAATATTTATGGGGCCGAGATCCGAGGAGCAGTTTGAAATTCATTATTCAAACTCTCACTGTGTTGAAATTAGCTTTTGAAGGTTGGTATGTAATGCCATAGCGTAGGCCATAAAATTACGGTGTTTGCTTCCGTTGTGAATAAATACTGTATTCTCCAAACGTGACAAACCTCCTCTTCTTTTTATTTTGATTTTTAGGGTTCCGTACCCAGAGGGTAAAAACGGGACCCTATGTCTGTCTGTCTGTCTGTCTCCAGGCTGGAACTCAATAACGGCTATAGCTAGACTTCTGAAATTTTCACAGATTGTGTATATCTGTTGCCGCTATAACAGCAAATACTAAAAACAAAATAAAATTAATATTTAAGGGGGGCTCCCATACAACAAACTAGATTTTTTTGGCATTTTTGCTCGATA
The DNA here is from genome assembly GCA_905333045.1 of Lysandra bellargus. Taxonomy (NCBI): domain Eukaryota; kingdom Metazoa; phylum Arthropoda; class Insecta; order Lepidoptera; family Lycaenidae; genus Lysandra; species Lysandra bellargus. The sequence continues at coordinate 2,895,494 of HG995329.1, forward strand.
TCAATAATAGCAACAAATTGATGCTTGAAATATTCACAGAGTAGGTACTTAAATATATGTGTACTTTAATAATTAATAATAATAATATTTAAATAAAATAAAAATTACAGGGGGGCTCCCATACAAAAAACACAATTTTTGGCTAATTTTTGCTCTGTAGCGGTACGGAACCCTTCGCGCGCGAGTCCAACTCGCACTTGGCCGATTTTTTTATTCAAATATGAAAGTACCTAGGACATGTTATTTTAAATTTCCGTGTTCCTAAGCACATACGATACTCCCAAACATCAACCTTATCCAGAGGAACTGCCTAGTCAAGAAGTCTGGAACCAACCAGGTTTCCCCAATATGTTATTTCCCCCATTCGAGAATCTGTGTCTGTACTAACAGGTCTGAAAAATTTCTTCGGCACGCGCCACCATCTGGGATCAAACCTGCACCCTCTTGTTACCCAAAGGTCTAAACTTCTAAACCTTTAGACTATAGACTCATTAGATGTTTAGAATTTACATAAAGACCTAAGCAAAGTTCACTAACCACTAGGCACTGTTTAGAATTTAGATAAAGACTTGAATAGTGATAAGCAAAGTTGATGTTCACACGGGCGACTAGAATTTTAACAATCACCATGAATTATTTACTAGTAGAGTGTACAGCTCAATAAAACATCAGATCCTAGGCCAAGTGGAAATGTCTTATGCCTTTACGTTGGCATATGATGGACGAACAAAGATTCAGACGTGCAGAGAATAAGCTGCATTTGTGTATCAGCCCACAAAAAAAATTACGTATTGAGTTACGAATGCAGTCATGTTCTTAAAACGGCCCTCACTATCCGCCGTGCAGTCCGCCGGCTTTTGCAGGATAGTGAATGGTGTTGCAGGCCTGCACGGCGGACTGCAGCAGGACTGCAATGCAGGATAGTGAATGGGCCCTTTTAAAGCATTTATAACAAGCCTGCATTCATAACTCAACAAAAAAAAAAGACGGATTGCACTCCGGGAGTGCCGGCAGAAGTGTAAACTTGATTATTAACGGTGTGCATTTTTTTTACCCATTTTTTATGAAAATCGAAATTTATACGTGGGAGAGCCATGCTTCGGCACGAATGGGCCGGCTCGACCGGAGAAATACCACGTTCTCACAGAAAACCGGCGTGAAACAGCGCTTGCGCTGTGTTTCGCCGAGTGAGTGAGTTTACCGAAGGCCCAATCCCCTACCCTTTTCCCTTCCGATCCCATCCCTACCCTCCCCTATTACCCTATTCCCTCTTAAAAGGCCGGCAACGCACCTGCAGCTCTTCTGATGCTGCGAGTGTCCATGGGCGACGGTAGTTACTTTCCATCAGGTGACCCGTTTGCTCGTTTGCCCCCTTATTTCATAAAAAAATTTTTTTTAATTAATCGAAATCGATTAAATTTTTAACCCATTTTTTATGAAAATCGATTTTTAAAAAATCGTTTTTTTAAATTAATCGAAACCCTTACAATCAATTCGCGTTTGTGTTCGAGTTCGAGTTCGACACAAAACACTACTTTCCAACCGTCTTACGGTTTTTCCAAGGTTTTTCGATCAGCACGAGAATCTGACGCGAGTTTCACAGTTTTTACCCATCCCACAAAAGTGCCGCTAAAGTAGTTTTCACTTCAAAAAATGTAGGGTAATTTTATTATTTTCTAATGCTATAATTTCTAATTCTATTCTAATACTAGATTACCCAGTGAATCACTTTCCTCCTAAGACTTCCCTGGACCTCCACGAATGTTTCAAGATAAGTAGAATTAAGCCAAATCGGTTCAGCTGTTTCCGAGCAAGACTTACAAAATTAAAAAAAAATATTTGTAAAGATTATAAACCTGAAGAGTTTGTTTTAACGTATTAATCTCACGAACTACTGGACCATTTTGACGCATATGTAGAGTAGTCCACGAGGAAGGAAATGGGCCATTGTTGCTTAGAATTGAGCGGTTCCCGGGGTTTTCCTTCCTTACGCGGGAAAAGCAGACGGAGCGTCTAGTTCATCTCTATTGACGCATATAATATTATAGCCCTTCCTATTTGCGATCGATCGTTTCGATCCATCACAAACTTCTTATATTTGCTTTTTAGGGTCCCGTACCCTAAGGGTAAAAACGTGACCCTATTACTGAGACTTCGATGTCTGTCCGTCTGTCTGTCTCCAGGCTGCATCTCAAAAACTGCTATAGCTGGACTTCTGAAATTTTCAAAGATTGTGTATTTCGGTTGCCACTATAACAACAAATACTAAAAACAAAATAAAATTAATAATTAATTATTCCCATACAACAAACGTGATTTTTTTGGCCTTTTTTTGCTCGATTTCAATAATGGTAACAATTAGACACTTGTAATTTTCACAAAATCCTTGATTGTATGTGTTCTGTAATAATTAATAATAATATTAAAATAAAATAAAAAATTGAGAGGGGCTCCCATACAAAAAAACACAATTTTTTGCCTATTTTTGCTCTTTATCGGTACGGAGCCCTTCGTGCGCGAGTCCGACTCGCACTTGGCCGATTATTAATGAAGTTTATTTCATTTGCGTCGTAACGAAGTCGACCTACACTGATTCTTCTATGGATTGTTTTTGCAACATGACACATACAGTTTTCCATACACATCCAAATAAGCAAACATTACAGCATCATCACAAATGGCTGCATGATCTAATCTATTGGAGTTCTCACCTTCAACTTGAAAAAACGTTATTCATCAAAAATTATGACTAATGGTACTTTTTGAAAGTCTCATGCCCAAAATTAACTTTTTTCTCACATTTGTATGGGCAAACTCCGTTCTCTGGCACCTGTAACACAAGTCCTTCAGGTACTTAGCACAGGGCCAGACTGACGTAGTGTGAAGCGTTCGTAGATATTATTATTATTAATTCATGACGCTGGGCGCTTGCCCACACAAACCACAAAAAAGTTTGCACTTTCAGCAACTATCCAACGATTTCTATGCTTAAACCAGGGACACAATATGCACAGTACACACCCTAAAGAATTAACACTTTGTTTTGTATATTTGTTACACCCTGTATACTCTACTGTTATAACTTACTAGATGACGCCCGCAACTCCGTTGCGCCAAAAATCGTTTATCGCGAAGGAACCGTACATTTTTCCCGGATAAAAAGTCAAACTCAAAGTATCTCCATGCCAAATTCCAACAAAATCGATTCAGCGGTTTGGGCGTGAACAAACAGGCAGACAGACAGACACACTTTCGCATTTATAATATTAGATGAAAGTATGGATTCTGCTTGCAAAACACAACTTAGAACTGTCATTGTTAATTCAACTTAATACAGCATTGCAATTATTGAAATCAAATATTTAAACTTATCTTCGTCATGGTCAGACGCTTAGAGCACTTAAAGAAAAAACAGTTAAATTTAATACTATGCTACCGTGTACGCTCAGAAGTTGTTTTACATCGGAATTTATACGAAATTGGTCCTTATGTAGTAAGTAAGTACATAAAAAGCAAAGCAGGTCAAATAATAATGAACAGACTGTAAGAGATAAAATTACAGTTACAACTTATAACATTGACGTACAAATAAAATGTAGATTAAAAATTTACAAATAAGGAAGAGGAAATAATGAAAACCCTTGAAAAAACATATCTAGTTTATTATAAAACAAAAGCATAAAGGATGGTAAATGAGGCAATTAAAAAGTACATAATAACGATTTAGTAAAGATATTAGGAAGTGGGCTATAGAATCGGAAGCCTTATAAAAATCATCAGTATCTGTTTCTAATCTGTTGCGTAATTCTCAGCCAAGGTTTTGCCCTACTTGGATCATTCATGAGCATAGGAATAAGTTTACTTCGTCACAAAATGACTCAATTGTGTTTTGAAGAAGGAGTACCGCAAGGATCGTATATGGGACCTTCGGTGTTGTTAGTGTATAATATTGATAGAATACGCATGTAATTTAAGCACAAGGTTTATTTTCTAGATCCTTGCACTGGTTTTAATAACAGTTGCTGGTGGTTTAATTCATGGCTGTTACACAAACTTTTAAATGTAGATGCTAATAATTATTATAATAATATTAATTAGCATAGAGCGTAGACAATTAAATAACCTACATAATATAGGACAGTAGAACAACAAACAGTTGTTTTGCGCAGTCAAATAAATCATAATACAACAGCTAGACGACCTAAAGAGCCAAGCACATAAGAATCTATGTATGAAACATCTATAAAAGCCAATGATACAAGACGCGGCAAGACTTCTTAGATGATTTAGTTATTTATAATATGATCTATACTTATGCCCTAATAATAATTCTTAAACAATCCATACTAATATTATAATAGCGTGTCTGTCTGTCTATTACCTCTTTACGATGAAACCGCTGTTTGGTATCCGAGACCCGGGAAAGGACATAATTATTGTGATACTTTTCATTCTGAAAAAATCGATTCCCGAGAGATAAACAAATTTTGGTGCAACGGAATTGCGGGCGTAATATAGTCTTCTATAAATACCAGTAATTTTAGAAAGTAAAATGACAGACAAAGAAAGCGGACCTTGAATAGCTGAAGAATACGCTATAGAATAGAATTTTAAAAATCTAAGAAATAAATCATTAATAAATTTAAAGGAAATAAAAATTAAATGCACGTTAAGAATCCATCAAGAGAACAAAACAACTTTCATCAGACAATCACAGTTATTGTTACAAATCCAAACCGCAAAATAACTTAATCTAGACTTAATTAAATCGCAGATAAAATCGTGCCGGTATGACGCCATATTGCATCGCCGTTTTTTGCCGCGAAAGTTTGACAGGTGAGTCACGTTCGGAATTTAAACTTGATTCTTTTTTAGGGTTCCGTAGCCAAAATGGCAAAAAACGGAACCCTTATAGATTCGTCATGTCTGTCTGTCTGTCTGTCTGTCCGTATGTCACAGCCACTTTTCTCCGAAACTATAAGAGCTATACTATTGAAACTTGGTGAGTAGATGTAGTCTGTGAACCGCGTTAAGATTTTGATACAAAAATGCAAAAAAAATTGAAAATTTTAGGGGTCCCCATACGTACAACTGAAACAAAAAAATTTTTTTTTACATCTGGCCTATGCGTGTGGGGTATCTATGGATAGGTCTTCAAAAATCATATTGAGGTTTCTAATATCATTTTTTTCTAACCTAAATAGTTTGCGAGAGAGACTCTTCCAAAGTGGCAAAATGTGTGTCCCCTCCCCCTCTAACTTCTAAAGTAGGGGCATGATAATTCTAGAAAAAATATATGATGTACATTACTACTGGTTTGAACGAGATCTAGCCAGTAGTTTTTTTTATACGTCATAAATGATAAACCTTAATTTAACTTTCATTATTTCAAAAATGAAATAATAAAATAAATCAAAAACCTTATAATTTCATAGAAATAATTCTTATTGCTGCTGCGGAACCCTTTATGGGCGAGTCCAACTCGCACTTGGCCGGTTTTTATTACTTACCAAAACCAAACCAACAGCCAATGCTCTTGTTAGTCATCATTTTGGGTACATTACTTTTATCGCGTATTTAAGAAACAACTAGTTGATGCCCGCAACTCCATAGCGCATACAAAATCTTAGTGCGGTTCACAGACTACATCTACTTACCAAGTTTCAATAGTATAGCTCTTATAGTTTCGGAGAAAAGTGGCTGTGACATACGGACGGACAGACAGACAGACATGACGAATCTATAAGGGTTCCGTTTTTTTGCCATTTTGGCTACGGAACCCTAAAAATTAACTAATAACTATACAAGATTGTCTCGAGAAATTATGGCACACTCAAGAAAGTCAATCACATTACTAGCGCATCTATTGTCAAGTAATACCCATTTAACCTAGATTTTTACTTCAATAAAGAAGTTAAACGCAAAAGAACATTTCTATATTTTCTTTTCACTCAATATCTGGGGGCACGGCAGTGCCCCAGACAAGCTTTTTAGCAAAGGCACGGCCGTACCATACTTTTCTCGAAGCGGTTCGCGGCTATTTCACACCCCCTTTATATTCGATGTTAACAAAGCTAGGGATATAAAATTTCGGTCACTAGGAGCAATTATTAAAAGTAGCTTAACCTCCAAATTACATGAAATTTCAATAAATAGTTTAGGGTTACGGGTGGTCAAAGTTACTACATTTTGTCACTCACTGACATATAGATCATCAAAATTCTAAGGTACTTCTAGCAGACTTAGAACCTTGAAATTTGCTACTCGGATAGTCACAATGAAAGGAAAAATTATGAAACCGGCCAAGTGCGAGTCGGACTGGCGTACATAGGGTTCCGTACCGTAAATTTGTATGGAAGCCCCCCTTAAATAATAAGTTTATTTAATTTTTATTATTAATTATTAAAGTTAACATACAAATGAGCATTTTCTGAAATTTTCAAAAACCTTAGTGTTACCATTATGGATATAGAGCAAAAAATGGGATAAAATCGTGTTTGTTGTATGAGGCCCCCCTTTAATAATTTATTTTATTTTGATTGGACTATTAACTTTTATAACGACACTAGAAATACATAATTTGTGAAAATCGCAACTATCTAGCTATTGCGGTTCTCGAGATCCAGCCTGGTGAGTGGTGACATACGGATGTACGACGGACAGACAGCGAAGACTTATTAATAATAGGGCCCCGTTTTCAGCCTTTGGGAAGGGAAACCTAAAAACTGAAATTGAAAAAAAAAATACTTAATAGGTAATTTAATATAATAATTTATTAAATAAAATAAAAGATTTTTATGCTTGTAACTTTGCAAGAACAGTTATGAGTTTTCGACTGCATAATATTTGTTTGACGTAAAAAGGCTTTAAGTTAGTTATGAACTTAATGAAATGGTATTAAATAAATAAAAAATAATATTAACAACGTTAATAATGAAACAATAATTGAATTCCATTTAAATATAAATGTAACCACTAATCAGTACTGAGATATACACTTCTTACTTGCTCGATACAATTATTAGGGGAGTTTTAAGTTATCACATGAAATAAGGTGTGCTCCTTTCCTGCGAGGAACGTCGAGACGCTTACAACAGTGGCCAGTGCTGCTATGTATTCAACGGTAAAGATAAAAATGACCACATTCAAGTATTAGCTTAAGAGTCATTTATATAATATGAATATAATAATCGACTCAGAACTCAGAAGTATTTACGTTACGTTGTCCACCTATAAACTAACGAAGCCTCAAAGAAAAAATATAAAGGAGATAGGGAATAGGTGCTAAGCTAAGTACAGAAAAGTTATAACGTGTCCTGAAAAGAAAAGAAAAAAACCTTCAAAAAAGAAATGAAATCCCACCAAAACATGAAAATATGTAAAGGGAGCCAAGCAAAATATTGCATAGCTATTCAATACTTCTGTCGTAAAAAATTTTCAGATCACATTCAAGCCAAGCCTTCAACTTATTTTGTAATTATTTAAATCAACATTCAGTAAATGTATCAATAGATTTATTTATTTTATAATTATTATAGTGGCTTGGCAATAAGAAACAAATATAAAACTGCATATTGGGAGGAGTTCATACTTACACAGACGGCAAGCGTAAAGTGTTTTAATATATATATATATATATATATATATATATATATATATATATATATATAGAGTCCTCATTATCGATTTCGATAACGGCGACCCCAGAAATTAAGGATTGTTTCTATTATGAGCCCTAATATGACTTGCTAGACCGAACTTAGTTTTTGTGGCCGATGGTACCCAATAAATCCAATTAGTAGCTGATTATTTCTCTAGTGCTTATTGCCAAGCCACTATAATAATTATAAAATAAAGAAATCTATTGATACAATTAGTGAATGTTGATTTAAATTACAAAATAAGTTGAAGGCTTGGCTTGAATGTGATCTGAAAACTTTTTACGACAGAAGTGTTGAATAGCTATGCAATATTTTGCTTGGCTCCTTTTACATATTTTCATGTTATGGTGGGATTTCGTTTATTTTTAACTCACCCGAGAATTAATCGTCATAATCTCGACTTAACTCGCTCTGTTTCGTTCAAAATCCCGCAAAACACTTGACCTTAAACGAAAACATTTAATCAAAGCAAGTAGGGCGACGTGTAGTGAAACTCTTGCCTAATGGGTTAAGACTTAAGACATTTTAAAAAACCGGCCAAGTGCGTGTTGGACTCGCGCACGAAGGGTTCCGTACCGATACAGAGCAAAAATAGCCTAAAATTGTGCTTTTTGTATGGGAGCCCCTTAAATTATTGTTTTATTTTAGTATTATTATTAAATATTAAAGTACACATATAACAAAAGAATGTGTGAAAAATTTAAGTGCCTACCTCTTGCCATTATTGATATAGAGCGAAAAAGGCCGAAAAAATCACGTTGTTTGTATGGGAACCCCCATTAAATATTAATTTTATTTTGTTTTCAATATTTGTTGTTATACTGGCAACAGAAATACATAATCTGTGAAAAGTTCAACTCTCTAGTTATGACAGACAGTGGTGACAGACAGACGGACAGACGGACAGACATCGAAGTCTCAGTAATAGGGTCCCGTTTTTACCCTTCCGGTAAAACAAACAAAAAATTAAAACCGACTTCCAAGGTAAAAACAATAGTAATATGAACTAAAAAGTATTAAATAACTCTTACTCTTTAATAGCACGCCTTTTTCAGAATTCGTCTAAATCTCAACTATTTCTGTACATATACTACAGTCTTCATTATTTTGAAGTCGGTACCAGCTAATTTAATCGTGAGTTCAGTAATGTCAGAATATCTGAAACTTTTGGGACTGGTATTTTATTTATCAATACACCACATAAATCAATAAATTTCTTCACGCAGTTAGACGTTAATAAGCCGACATGTTTGCTCACTAAATAATATTACACTAAAATTATCAAAAAACACGTGTAAAATAAAAAATAAAAACATTTATTTGCAAGTCACATAACGCAGTACTAACTCGTACGTAACTTGTATGAAGAAGTTAAATCTCAAGTCGGCACGGGTTATAATTTAGGATTCGAACTTATATTTTTTTCTAGACAATATAGGGTCATTACGAAACTTTTGAGACGGTATGCGTAAAAATATATCGAACTTGAAATTTAAGGGACTGGGTACTTTGGTACAAGTAAGTTTGGTTTAGATGTAAGAAATTATTAAATTGTAATTTTGTAGCCTTATGAGGATGACATGGTCGCCTCTGTTTGTGAACCAAGTCCTAAATAAAGATAAAAAAAGCTGGGGATGCATGAAAAAAAAAATAGAAGAAAATTTTTGTTTGCTAGACTTTTATAAACATAGGCAAATACCTAATATTATCTGTATAGACAGACAGAATTGATATCTAAGCTTAATCGCTTTGAGGGGGTTTGAATGTGGTGTATAAAACAAAATAGTTTGGGAACCTCTGAATTAAACTTTTCTAATTCTCATACATTTTTTACAACAACAATAACCAAATAAAAGCAAGGAAATTCTTTTATTCTGGCGAAAGTAGATTTGACTAACTTTTTAGCTTTCTAGAATTTTTCTAGTTCACTTTTTCTAAAAGAGAAAAGAAAATTTGTGTTGTGAAAATTTAAGCAACATGAAAAATTCATACTAATATTATAAATGTGTATTATAAATGCGAAAGTGTGTCTGTCTGTCTGTTTGTTACCTCTTCACGCTCAAACCGCTGAACCGATTTTGCTGAAATTTGGCATGGAGATGCTTTCGAGTCCCGGGAAAGGACATAGGATAGTTTTTATCCCGGAAAAATGTACGGTTTCCGCGCGATAAACGAATATTGGCGCAACGGAGTTGCGGGCGTCATCTAGTTAACTATATGTATACTTATTATAAATGCGAAAGAGAGTATGTCTGTCTGTTACCTCTTCACATCCAAACCGCTGAACCGATTTTGCTGTTTGGAATAGAGATGCTACTTTCACAGTGAACTCTAAATAAAATGGAAAATAGATCATCTGATTACTTTGAGATCTGCAACACTAGAGGATACGCAGGTGCGTTACCTGCAATCACAAGTAAAAGTCGTTCCACTCTGAATGCAGCTTGCATAACGATGTACCTTAGTACAATTCATAATCTGAAAGTTGCAAATTGCAAACGAGCAGTAACTCGCCTGATAGTAATGCCCACTTACTAATTAAAATATTATAGTGTTTGTCTATTTCTGGCCCTAAATTAAAATATTTTAAGAGATCACAATATGTCACTAGTTAGCTGACCTATTAGTGCAAATGTTAAATATAAAACAGCTTAAGTAACAAAAATAGTCATATATTTTTAAAAGTTGCGATAAAACAAAATCCATGAACAAAATTATTAATTAAACAAATTCTGTTCCCTCTATTACTTTTTTAAAATTATAAAGACAGAAACATTTTAAAAATAATTAGGCATACACAAGTAGCAAATAAAATAATTAACAAAGTGTTTAAAAATTAATTTCATCTTTTTTGCGGGTAATTCTTTCTTCCCGAAGTTCACGGCACCAAACACAGATGGCGCTGTTTTTTCCCAAATTGTTAATAAACTGAAATTATTATAGTAACGTTGTATTTCTAATAAATAATAATCAAATCTATTTTCTACGGTAGGTAGGTATATAATATCACAATGATTTTTTCTAGTTTTCCCTGAATAAAATAAAATTCTCTCAGATGAGTAGTATACTGTATATTATAGTAACTACTAATTTATAATATTAATAATTGTACTTCTAAATACTTTTTCTATCTACAAGAAAGAGACAGAATATACCTTCGATCGCGTAAGCGAGATAGATGTATCTAGCCTCCTTGTCACACATTTAATAACGCCTTGGTTTATAGGTCTCATAAGGAATATACAGGGAAAACATATTTGATTCGTTTGGTAAAACCTAGAAACAAAAATTTAAAACGTAGAAACTTATTTTATGGCAGTGTAAGGAGTAAAAAAAAGTCGAGTCAAAATCAGATATAATTTACTTTTCATCTCTTTCGAAACTATGTATAAGGTGCAAAATTACTTAACCAAGGACCTTTTGCCAAGTCGGTTTCGTTAATTTCACCGTCGTAGTTTGAAATCAAAAATGTAATTTGTTGAATTTAGAATTCTGACAGTGAAATTGGCAAAGGCCTTAACTAAGGGCTGTTGTTATCTAGTCAAAATTATACTCGATATAGGGCGCTAGGTAGAAGCGCTTTCTTCGGCTTTATGTCATTATTGTCATTAACATTAATTACGTAAAAAAAACAAAGAAAAGTCCATAGAGAATTATGCAGTCGCTTTCTATTGAATATTTTACCGACGAACCGTCATTTCGTACCGGTTCTTAAATTTAAATTAGGAATAATTTAACTTTTTTATGTTACTATACTCCACTCGGGCTAGCTTGTCGCTAGCGGTCAATACTTGTCAAAAACTTGTCATTTTCCATATAAAACCACGATTGACAATATCTGACACTTCATTGTCAATCGCGGTTTATATGGAAAACTAGCTGTTGCCCGCGACTTCGTCCGCGTGGACTTCAGTTTATAGCGCGCGGTGTCAACAAAATCGGTGTCAAAAGCTTTTATATAAAAAAAGACCCTGGTACCCCCATCAGGCACCCAAAAACAGCTGTGCATGTGCACATAACTTATTTAATTTTTTTTTTATTAAACTTTATTTATGTCAAATTTTAAAGTTTATATTTTAGCCCCCCAATTACACAACTTTACACATAAACTATTTATCATTGATAGGTTGGTTTAAGGTTACGTTACTGCATAGAATATAAAGTACCGAGTTATTTAATAACGTAAAAAAGAAATAACAATCGAAAAAATCGAAAACTTAACATACCTACGATGATACCACTTCTTATAGAAAGACGTTTGAGCAAGCGTCAGCGCGATGTAGGAGACGGCAAGGCGCCATCTATTATGAATTTTTGGAACTTAATTTGAACAAATTTACGCATTTTCACCCCCTTACAACCCTTTTTCCAGTTAAAAAGTAGCCTATGTCCTTTCTCAGCTTTAGAGTACCTGTGTACAAAATTTCATTACAATCGGTTCGGTAGTTTTGGCGTGAAAGCGAGACAGACAGACAGACAGATATACTTTTGCATTTATAATATTAGTATAGAATATAGATGACAAGTTTTTGACAGGGAGTCAATGACCGCTAGCGACAAGCTAGCCCGAGTGGAGTATAGTCACTTGTTACAATTTTTTCAGACCCCATGCCCAAATAGTACAGTCTCATCCTACACAATATTAGAAACCAGTGTCTCTCAATCTTTTAACGGGGACCCTCATGTCCATAATGTTAATTTTTTGTCCGATGTCGCAATGATGAATTTGGTATAACTCTTGGGTCTTGACTGTACATATAATATGACAAAGATTTTTAATTTATGGCTCCTAAGTACAACCCTTATATCAGTGCCAAAAAACAAAGAAAAAATACGTGTGGCACTCGAGGACTGCCGCGGTAAAGCTATTGAATAGCATTTTTTATCAACTTATGCAATTATAATTCGCATACGTCTATTCGCCCAAAACACGTTAAACAATGCACAACAACATCGCACTCGCAATGGGGGGTGTTAGGTTTATTTTCGTTACGTTTCTTGATTCAGTCGCCGCGCTCAAAACTCGCGTTAAAAGCTATGCAATAGCTTAAAAACAACGGATAACCGCTGACGAAATGTTAGACATCTCAACTAAGTTGTTGCTGCAATACACAATCTGTTTGATAACAGATAACTCTTACGACATATTTACTCCAATAACCATAGTAGTCGTAATCTCATAATAATAAAGTTTAACTTTATTATTACAACAGTAAGGTTCAAATTCCTAGGAGTTTTATGGACTATGATTAGTTAAAAGTTAGGTAAATGTTTGTAGAATAGTTAATAATAATATACATAGTATCAATATTATGTTTCGGATATGGGAAACCGAATTTCAAGCCGCCGCGCTGCACTATTAGTGATTCTTCTTGTATATTATAGAGTTTAATTTTGAATCACTTTTCTAAGCGATTCAAAATTCGGGGTCGCGAACCACAGTTTGAAAAACACTGTTCCCAGTGTTTTTCAATTTGTGGTTCGCGACTGCCTGGGGCCTAGGGGGTCTTGATATAAGGTTTTTTTGAGTGATTACGGAAAACATTGTTTAAGATAGTGATAGTCGTATTTTGTTTAGCAAAAACATTGCAGAAGTTAACATTAATTGAAATTATTTCTTTGTGTTATAGACATTAATTACTGACACGCACTGCGTGTCTGTCATGATATTATGAAGATTATTAATAGCAATGTTATGTACAAAATATTATTATTATTGGTATAAACCACGATTTTATTGTAGCCTCTTTAGGGGGTAACGCCTGAAGAAAAAAGACGCTCAAAAAAACTTCGGCTTCGGCAGCGCTTCTAAAACTTTCCGTTCCTGCCTCATAGAATGGGCCATACTCCCAAAATTAATTCGATGTCGTTTAACTACTACTTTGCCGTTTATTAAAATCCGGACTGGACAAAATCCGTTTACATCGGACAAAAAAAAATAATTGACATAATATAAGGGCCGCGACACACCGGAATGGCAGCGGCGAGGCGAGCACTTTCAGTGTCATATGATTTAAAACTTTATCTTCATTATTGTAATTAATAGTACATATTATTGTAATCGCTTGAGAAATCGCCGCCGCCGGCCGCCAGCGGCCACGAACGGCCACGAGCGGCCGTAGACTTCTCAAGCGATACTATGTATTACAATAATGAAGATAAAGTTTAAAATCCTATGACTCGGAAAGTGCTCGCCTCGCCGCTGCCATTCCAATGTATTGTAGCGCGGCCCTTAAGTAATGGTAATATTATGACTAGTATCAAAAGTTCGAGTTCATTCGATTCTCGGCTGGAGTTATGGTGCTGACCTAAAATCTCAGAAGGCATAGACACACGCGTTAAGCCTATGAGCTCCTACATATATAAATAAACACCGCAGGTTCGCATCGCATGAGTCGTGACACATCGCATCTCATTGCATCTTTAGGGCCAGGCCACATGCGTTGCGGCGTCGTATCGCAAAAACAACCTTTGAAAAGCAATGTAGTTTTTTGCGGTGAGACGCCGCAACGCTGTTGTGGCCTGGCCTTTATTGTTAATATAATTTTTGCCGCAAATATTTCAGATGCGATGAAAATTCACAAACATAATAATAATGTGCGTGAGCCGTGTATACTCACAGGGGTCCTCCGTTGGAGCAGAGTGCCAACAGGACTGGGTATCTTGGTGGGAGTACCACAGACGGGGCTGCGAGCTGCAAATAAAAAAAACATGCAGATTATCTATGGAAATTAATAAAGAGAATTATAGATCCTCTTTAAAAAGAAGGGTGTGTTCCGAAACTGTTACAATACTGACCAGCGCAATTTGATTGGTTAATTAGACCTCAAATTACACTGGTCTATACTGGAACCAATTAAAGAACCGAACAAAAAATTGTTGACAATACTGTCAATAATAATTAGTATCTTTTACACATTTTTAACTATAAGACGTGTGTAATCTACCCTTAGGGTCAAGTCATATGCAACTTGACAAATCGATGCGATTTTAAATGAAAGGCTCATTTGAAGTTTAAATTTGGAAACAGGCAGCTCGACACTGCTAGCAGACTGTCTACGCAATGCGTATCTTCTTATGTACTAAATAAAGTGCAGTTTCGAATGGCCCATTTTAAAATGAATCGCTCCACCCCGGCAAGTTGTAATGTGACGTGACCTTAACAACCTAGCTTATCAGTGTTCACCGGTCAACGTCCTAGTTATGTAGATAAATCATTATTATAGTTTACTAGCTGTCCTGGTGAACTTCGTGTCACTTTAAAACTTTCCCTGGACTTCTACGAATATTTTAAGACTAAAATCAGCCCAATCCGTTCAGCCGTTTTCGAGTTTTAGCGCGACTAACACATTTGAAAATCAATTTTTATATACCTACTAGCTGTCCCGGTGAACTTCGTGCCACTTCAAAACCTTCCCTGGACTTGTACAAATATTTTAAGACTAAAATCAGCCCAATCCGTTTAGCCGTTTTGGAGTTTTAGCGCGACTAACACATTTGAAAATCCATTTTTATTTACCTACTAGCTGTCCCGGTGAACTTTGTATCACTTTAAAACCTTCCCTGGACTTCTACGAATATTTTAAGACTAAAATCAGCCCAATCCGTTCAGCCGTTTTCGAGTTTTAGCGCGACTAACATATTTGAAAATCCATTTTTATATATAAGACTAGCTGTCCCGGTGAACTTCGTGCCACTTTAAAACCTTCCCTGGACTTGTACAAATATTTTAAGATTAAAATCAGCCCAATCCGTTCAGCCGTTTTCGAGTTTTAGCGCGACTAACATATTTGAAAATCCATTTTTATATATAAGACTAGCTGTCCCGGTGAACTTCGTGCCACTTTAAAACCTTCCCTGGAATTGTACAAATATTTTAAGATTAAAATCAGCCCAATCCGTTCAGCCGTTTTCGAGTTTTAGCGCGACTACACATTTGAAAATCCATTTTTATATATAAGAAGAAGATAAGACTAGATGACGCCCGCAACATCGTTGCGCCAAAATTCGTTTATAGCGCGGGAACCGTACATTTTTCCAGGATAAAAACTATCCTATGTCCTTTCTCGGGACTCAAAGTATCTCCATGCCAAACTTCAGCAAAATCGGTTCAGCGGTTCGGGCGTGAAGAGGTAACAGACAGACAGATAGACAGACACATATATTAGTATGGAAGTATGGATATGGATGTTTTAAATTATATATTTTGTAAAGTGATAAATCATAAATAGCGCATTTTCTCATGCTGACAATATTTTCGATAGATCTCTATTAAAATGTCCAGCTTTAGGTTCAAACGTGTTGGTTAGTGGTTTTTTTTTTTTTAACGGGCATTGGCCCACCACACATTCCCACCACTATATTTCCTGTGTCGTCAGGATCGACAGCGGTAACGAACCACGAAAACCTTATGAAACCATTTATGGAAACCCGATGAATATGCTCAGACTTCTTTTTTTTCTGATGAACTAAAATATCTCCTAATTCCTGTACCAATCTTGGTAAAAAACATATTTTTTTGTTTTGAGCACCGTCATAATCAAAGCGGTCACATTTAAAATAAGTTTGGGGAGCCCTGAACTGTATTGTTATTTGTTACAGCTGAGTGTGACTCACGAGTAACAGTTTCCTTCATTTCGAGGTCTTGCATTTTAACGGTAACAACATATTAATAAAATATATTATATATTCATTATTTTCATACTTACAAAGGATTAAATACTATAATTTTTGCGAAATTAGTTTACCGCACAGAAATCGTACATTTTTCTAGGATAAGAACTTTAATATTGCTTCAATTCTCAAGCGGTCGAATTCGACCGCGAAAACAATAGATTTCCAGAAATCCACGATCGAGGGAATATTGAGTCCTTGCCCGCGACTTATTATTATCTCCATTCTCCACACAAAATTTCATTAAAATCGATTAAGCGGTTGTAGCATAAAGAGGTTACAGAGTGCAGACTGACAGACAGTCCCACTTTCGCATAATAATTAGCACTGATTTAGTAGTACAATATTTCCGTTAAATATTTCGTGCATTATTTTGCTTAGCAGCGCACACGCAGTGGTATTTCGTTAATTTTAGAACCCCTTTATTTGCTAAAAAGTGTACCTTTTTAGCAACTGAAGGGGTCGCGACAAAAAAGTTTGAAAAACACTGATGTTTCATACGAATTATTTTAGTTCATTAGAGTTTTATTTTGCGCATACGAAGTTTAACATGCAATTTTGAATTTATTAATAAGAGGAATCCAAAGATCTTTAAACTTATATGGATCCGAAGCAATTGTCTATGTACAGAATTGATTACGTCAATTCGTCGAGAAAATTATAATCATATATCTATCTCCCTTTCGCCTATGCTTTTTAACGTAAGTAAAAAAAGATAACTGTAAGTTTGAGTGTTTACCATTTTGAAAGAAATATTTGCCAAAATGCCTCTTTGTGACCCATTTCGCCATTTTTGTTTTGCAATATTTTTGGTAGCTAATCTGTCAAAGTACGTAAACAAACATTTATTTTCATAATTTCGGAAATATTTCAGTAATTTTTTGGAAAAAAATGTGATAGGAAGTGAAATTTGGCGTGCTAAAACATGACTGCATGCAGTTTAGTTGGATGCAGCCCTAAAATTAAGAGGAAAAAGAGTTTAGTATTTTACTTCGATATACACCTGATTTCTAAATCCAGATGGTTGTGTTTTATAAGAATGATATATTACAAAAAGTTCTATTAATTAAACCGCCTGATTTAATACCTTTAAAATCGATTCCATATCCTGCCTACCTCTTAGGAAGGTGGCGTGAAGTTTCCACAAAATGTAAAAATTTCATCCATAAATAACTCATACTTAATGATGTTTATTATTAAGGCGACGCCTTGATAATTTGGCTGTAGCGATGCCGATTTTTCTCAGCAATGACTAAAGCTAAGAAATTAAAGTTCATTGTCAGTATTCATCATGTCTTTGTCTTTGAATTGCCCATAGCATAACACGATTGGACAACTTTTATAACACAGAATAATCAATCGAAAAGACCTCTGTAAAAAAAGGGATTCCTATTTTTCCAACAGAGGAGAGCGATTTAAGGTTCCAAAATTTGTACATAAATTGGTTCAAGCATACACTTTAATATGTGCATAGCTTTTAAGAAATGTATTTATGGTTTTTAAATTACGCGACAAAAACCATTTTATCGCTTAAGCCCTTTCCATTTTTGCTGTTCCATTGCTTGTTTTCTATGAGGCCGGGCCGGCCTCTCGTAGAAAATAAGCAATCTAAAACATATCCAACACGGTTTTTCACCTTAATGTAAATAAAAGGCTTCGTTCTTTTTGGCAATATTTTATTTTGACTACATAATATTATTATAAATTTTAAAGAAATATCAGTTTACTACAGCTATAGGTCTACCAGAATATGGCAATTTTTGACAGCAGATTTTCAAAAAATATCCTTAATCATGGGATAAATATTTATATTTGCATGTTTCACACACAAAATAAGCCCCTAAATTAATAAAAAAGTTTTATTCCTTTAGCGGTTTTATTCCAATTACCCCGGTATTGCTAGTCAATTTATTTTCTCACTTTTTGCCATCAGATTCTGGTAGACCTATAATAATTATCAGTTATAAGTTTATAACCCAAGTAACACTCAGTTGACTAAACCACCTGTATGCGAGAGGTCACGTCCTTTAGCCAAGACTTTTTCGATTTGTTATAGAATCGCCAGTTAGAGATCGACTACGATAACTTGGCGCGCCCCTCCAAAATTCAAAACGTTTGAAGTGTGTTGTCAAAACGTTTGATATGCGCAATTGTCTTGCGCGGTAGGCTAGTTATGATTAGTCGACCAACAAATCTTGGTAATAAGTGACATTAACTGAAATATTACGTGTACTGGTTGAATAATTACTACATACAAACTCTTTCATAAGGATGTGACTGCACACATTGAAACAGTCATTTGGAGGGGCGCGCCATATTATCGTAGTTGATCTCTAAACATATTAAGAAGCAGTGGCGAGGGGTGAATATTTTGAGAAGGGAAGCCGGAGTAAAAAATCTACTTACCAATTTTGGTAATTTATAATTGAATGACATGCTTTTAATTTTCAAAACTAAGTTTGGAAAACAAAGTTTCCTTCGACAGCAAAATATAATCTGTCAGATAACAGTCTTGCTGAATTAATGCCATATTTTCCGAACTACAGGATTACGTCGTACGACTCACAATTCACAAGTCACAATATAAATTAATTTAATTCACGACACTCTTCTAAGTTCTAACGCTAAAACAAAATTTAAATTCGACAAAACAAAACAAACGACATGTTGTTTACAAACACACTATCCGCCATATTAATATGTCAATCTAAAAACCAGCAAAATAAGAATGTATTACGCGCCTGTCATATTTAGTACCGCTAAAGGCATTCTTAATAAAGTCGTATTACAAAAAATCCTACCAAAATAAAATGTATTACGCGCCAGCAAAAGTATAATGTCGCTACATTCATTCTTAAATTCGAATCATAGCAATTTTACTTCATGACTCATCTATCTCGCTTGCACTTGTGGGTTGCTAATTAACCTTTCTCCGTAATAACTCGTCGGGCATCGAGTTATTTCCAAGTATATATCGCGCGTGCTAGAACGAGACAGAACATGACGACCAGTTTACAGGAATGAAAAGGACAGATGCTTACTATGAACTGTCGTTGTATGGAGAAATAAGCCGCTAATCCACGGCTTGATTCTCTGCGCCCGCACATTGCATTGCCTTTTAAAATTTGTAGGCGATAGTTATTAATTCAAACTATGTATTTCAAGTGAGAGAAAAATTTATTGCATATAACATTGTGAATTCAAAGTTTTTTAAGTAGGTATGTAAAATATTTATTAGATAAATATGTCGTTGGCCCATATATTCGATTTTTCTAAGCCCTAAGGGAAGCCGATGGGAATCGGGTTATATGGACGCTTCGCCACTGTTAAGAAGTTGACGTTTGACTTGTCTAAATATGTCAATTCCATAGATTTTGACAAGTGCGACTCTATGAAGCAATTTAAGCGATAAGAAAAACGTCTTGGCTATAGGGCAAGCTTTATACATATTTATCAGAGTGAGCGAAACGAGCCCTAGTATATCCCACAACCTTTACATTTTGTGGTGCACACTTTACGGAAAAACTATCACACTATTGATTTGTGTTTTAACATAGTAATTTTTATTTATATGTTGTAGATATGTGTTATCAGTCAGCCAAGGTGTGACGACGCGAACCCTTACAAAACTCGGATTTTTTTTCGTTATAGTCACCTTTACTTTTATTTGGAAATGTATCGATATCGATATTTTTTATTATTCAGTGACGTCTCTAGTAAAATCCGCCATTTTTGTTTTGCAAATTTTGAAGGCGGTCTCGTTCCTTTCGTGGTTATTCCGTGTCCTCTTGTTTCTTAAGTCATTCACGCTAACCTATCACCCCCATAAGGACACCGGCGAACGCAACAACAATAAATTTCCAAGAATCTGCGATCGAAGGATTAACAGCTGAACCGATTTTGATAAAATTTGGTATGGAGATACTTTAAGACCTGGGAAAAGACATAGGATAGTTTTCGTGTCAAAATATTATATGGTTTCCGCCTGACAAACGAATTTTTGCGTAACGGAGTTGCGGGCAACATCTGGTGCATTATAATCTTTATTGCTTGTATCAAAAAATTGGCCATGAATTAATTTTATCACTCTTTTTTTGTTTACTACACAGATAACATAATATCTATTGATTATTTTATCTAATACTGTCACTTACTGTTTTCTAATAAACTAATCCCCTGACTAATAATATAAATACTAAAGTGTATGTCTGTTACCACTTCACCCCCAAAACCGCTGAACCGATGTTGCTGAAATTTAGTATGGAGGTACTTTGAGTTCTGAGAAAGGACGTAGGGTACTTTTTATCCCGGAAATCGATGGCATCTAGTTGATAATATTCACACACTTTATAATTCGAGGTTTGCCACCTTTGTCTATTCAACTCTGAGAAACATATTGCTAGCAAATGTAATCTCAACAAAATTGAAAAAAAAAAAAAAAACACAAACATACATATTATAACCTCCCCCTTTTTGGAAGTTGGTTAAAAAGAATATAGTATTATAGCAAATAACAATAGATTTAAATGTAGGCTTGTTATATAATAAAAAAAACTATTAGCACAGTTTCTCAAGTTGTAATTATAAAACAAATCACTTCTAGTGTTCTCCAATTTTTTTTTTGCCAATTTTATTATGTAACAATCTACCCATATTATTTACTTGGGCAGATATTATCAACTTTAAAACAGTCTAATAACGTCTGCAAACCTAACAACAAATTAATTAAAGCAATTACATAATTAAACAATTAAACTGTTTATACTTTCAAATCTCACGTTTATCTTAGTGGGACCGACAGAAATGGTTTTTTTCCTTTATTGGTTAGTTGCTTTATTATATTATGTGCTACAATTTAAATTTAGAACTATTAAAGTAACAACTTTTTATATAAAAAGGTAGCCTGAGCTTTTGCTTGAATTCCTACATGACTTAAAGATGTACCAAAGTTTATCAAAATCAGATCAGCAGTTTAAGTGGTAATAATGGACTATATTATAGTCGTAGACTAGACTTCAAAATTCTAGACTAGAACAGTGTTTTTCAACCTGGGTGGATCCTCAATATTTTCAACATTGGGGGGTCATGAAAAATATTGAAAAACACTGGACTGAAAGATATATATATTTTCCCTATTATATCTGCTATTGGCTCTCACTAGCCATTATCAGATGATGTGTTCATTGAGATATATAATATGAATCTATAGAAAATTAATAAATTACTTACGTTTAGTTGGTATAAGTCTTGGACTGATGGGTGGACGGTCTTCAACAATACACGTAGAATTTAAATCCAAATCCTTGCCAATATTATTATTATAGTTCTTAACGCTGTCGGCCCAATCCTGAATCCATGTCTTATCCCCTTTACATCTACTGAGACTCATATATGATAGCTTTCCGACTTGTTCGGGACTGAGTTCCGTATTCATGCTGTCTCTTAGATTCTTTTGAGCGTTTTTCAGAGCCGTACTCTCAAATTTAGCCTCATTTAGTTTGTTGCTAGGCAAAGATACGGGTACCGAAGATTCCCTGGATAACCTATGTATGTAGTCTGTTTGATCTATTTCGGATTTTGTTAAGCTACATCGTCTTTTGGGTATATACTCAGTTTTTGTCGGATATTTTGAGCTGAGAACACCTGATGTGGTCACCGAAGTGAAGGTACCAGCGTCGAAATGCTCCCCGTGCTTCGGAGGTGACTTAGCGAACGTCTTTTCTGTTATCGTCCGCACCCTATTCTTTATTTTCTCCAAATAGCTACGAGTTGATTTGATTTGTTTCGATGTTTGCGTTGCTAAGTCATTCTCTGTCGGTGATTCGTAGCAGCACGATATTTCTAGTACGTTTTTGTCTTTTGATACTTTGTTTGGTACGTCTAGTTTTTTTATTGGAATTGGGTTACGTAGACAGGTGTCTCTTCTTGGTTCTTTTGTTATCGCCCACTGTGTGGGGTACGTAAAGATAACTTCAGTGTGGTTTTCTATTATACTACTGTCGGGTATACTTTCATCTATAGTAGTATCTGTTACGTCAAATGTTCTATCTATGCTCATCCTAGCTTTCTGTTCCTCGGTATAATTATCTCCTTCTATAGTGTACGTACCAGTTGATGAGTGATTGGATTCAACATCAATATCATCATCTATGTACAGGGGTTCGGACATTAGATTACACTTTTTGAATAACAGATCTGGTGTTTCCGACATTGCTCTCACTTTTCTAGTCGGACTCTTTGCCTCCGGAGTAGATAGACCATTATCAGGTGTCAAAATATCCAATTCCGGACTAGAAATGTCAGTCAACATGACACCCTCTGGACTCTTATCAATGATATCCGCCATCTGTCTGTGATTTAAATTACTATAACTCGGCGAGCGATGGACGTCTTTCTTATAGGAACCTGTTTTGAGGGGTAAGTTTAAAGCCTGTCTTGCACTAAAACTATCACTTCTGGACATTATGCTGTCAACTATGGGACTATTGGACGTTCTTTTTGGCAGAAAATCATTGACGGGAGATTTGAGAGTTTGATTTGTACTTGGACTTGTGACTGAGTTTGGGAGGCTACTTCGGAGTTTTACGGACCCGGAGAGGCAGCTGTCTTCCTGGTCGGACGAGAAATATCCTTCAGAGTTGTATCCCTGGGCTTTCCGAGGCAGTTTTGCGCTCATGGGCGGCCTAGCGACGGGACTCGTCCTAGGCTGACTGGCGGACATGGATTGAACTCTCTGGTGTCTCGCCTGAGACTTCTTCGCTAGCTCCTCGAGTCTACGACTATCGATAGGCTTGGTAGTCCCGAAATCGATGGTGAATGCCATAGGATGAGGTTTCGGAGTTGACGGCTCCGATTGGTCAGTGGGACTGGCCTCATCGCTTTTATTTATGTCCTCCGAGGTCGGGGTCTCGTCCAAACTTTTCTGGCTGGATAAAGGACTCGTAACGTCCTCAACACTCACACTCATTGTTCAAGGATACATAAACAGTGACATCATAACACAAATTCACTAAAACCTTTGTCTCACTTTCGCAACACGAGTAAAAAAAGAAAATAGGATAGACAAAAAGTGGAACGAGAGCACTAAATAAAAACTACACTACAATCTACATTCGTTCTAATCTCGAGGCCCGTTCGACGCGACACACAAACGAGAACACGACTTATCAATAAATGAAAATTACTAAAAAGAATGTTGGTGACGGACTGAGTGACTGACGGATCACAGAACACAACGGAATTACGGAACTGATGAACAGTGTTGCCAACTCAGATTTTTTAAAGGAGCTAGATCATATCTGAAAAAAAGCTAAAAGAGAGCTAGATTTTTTTAGAAAAAAGAGCTAAATTATTTTATGTACTTTTTATTAACAAACATCTTTAAAAAGTAATGAAATAATATTTACTGACTTTAAGTTTAAATAATTCCTAGTCTAAACTTCTAAAGTGATATTGTGTCGGGGGACCGCCAACAGCGACTTTTGCATTTTGTATTGCCAAGTCACTAATTGTCTCGATTCGGTTCGCACTTTGCTATGAACTGCCTATTAAACTTTAATGTTATGTGAAATCAAACATCTACATTAGCGGTCCCCCGATGGACTAAAATATCACTTTAGACTAGTAATTATTTACACCTAAAGTCGGTCAATATTATTTCATTACTTATTTTTTAAAGTTTTTTGGCGAGTTTTTTTTTTTAATTTCTTAATTATTTCATGCTTTTTAAACTTGTGTTGGTTATAGTGCAGAATAATTCCTATTAACAGGATCATAATATATCCTAATGAATCCATCTATGAATGTCCTCTTGGACGAGGCCGTCGATATAACATGAAACCTTCACTTTGGGTTCATATGGAGCTCGTCTCCTATAGAATCCAGGTGATGCTGCAGCAGCAGCATGCAAATATTTACAGTTTATCTACGTCTTACTAGTTGTTGCAATTAAAATGAGCCCAAACACGAAGCCATTGTCTAAGTTGGTGAGGAACTCCTCACCATGGATACCCAACTGGGTATCCATGGTGAGGAGATGCTGAATGTATGCTTGAATTTTAATAAATTGGTTTTACTTTGTAAGCTGATAATATCATGAGTATAATAATCAAAAATAGAAAATTTAAAACGAGGAAAGGAATGTTGATATACTGAAGAGTGAAGACTACTGCTGTATTATAACTTTGTAGCTTTCAAATTATGAGTTTATAAGGCTTGAAATACGGCATCTCCGTAAGGAACGCCCTTAATCTATTTTCTAAGGATTTATTCATAGTGTACACGGAAAAAGCTAAGATTGTAGAAGAAACAAAGCTAAAGAGCTAGACCCACTTTTTAAAAGCTAACCAAGCGGATTTAGAGCTAAATCTAGCTCTAAAAACTCCGTGTTGGCAACACTGCTGATGAAAAGGAACGTAAAATTTTGGTGTTGCCAAAAAATTATACCAATTTTCCCAAGTTTCATAATGTTTTGATATAATGAAAATGATAAAAGATTATTTTGTAATGTAAACTAAATAACATCAAAAGCAATCCAATTATACAAATTTTCTGTGATTATTGCCGTAGAACTATTTTGTAACTGTAGTTGTATTATTTGCAATGTCATTACATAATTTACATTTTTTGTTGTTATTATTTTACAGCGAGAAATACAACGTGGAAAAAAAGCACCAGGCGTAAAACGGAACGTTCAAATGTCAACGGCCTATCAAAAATCTGTCAAAATTGCCAGTTGACATTTCTGAAAGATGGCTGAGGCCGCTTTTTCGGATGATGGAAAATATTATTCCGCAATAAGTCAAGATGGTAGACTAAGGATATGGGATACGGAGACGAATGTGCTAAAGCAGGAGTATACGCCAGATAACCATTTAACTTCACCCCCATGTTGTTTACAGTGGATCAACGTTAGCACATCAAACGTAAGTTCTACACGTGGTTTTTATATTTTCTGCTCATTCAACCTTATTTTATATCCACAGAAAAGATATTTAGCTTATTTAGTTCGTAAACTAGATAAAACTGCTACATGTATGTTTAAAAGTATGATTTTCGTGTTATTTACGTATGACAACATAACCTCTTTCAGAGTCCACGAAAAGGCAGACGGAAATCTATAAGCGACCAAGAATCGCAATGCATAGCCCTAGGAACAACCAACGGAGTCATCCTAGTCTACTCAATCGCACAAGCAAAAGTAGAATCGGTTTTAACTGGCCAGAAGAACTCAAATGTACAAAAGAAAGTGCAATCTTTAGATTGGCATAGAAAATATGGTTTGTTCAGTTGTACAAGTAGTTATGTTGTTGAATGGGATTTGTCCACGGCGAATGTGAGGAACACACATAATGTAAATATAAACAGTAAGAAACAGGGAGATAGTGTTAGTGCTATCAAGATTGTGCCACATAATCATGTAAGTTACTATACAGTTTTGTTATTGTATTACACCGTTAATTTAAAAACAATGTGTATGCAGAGTATAGTTTGTACTTCTGTCCTTTTCTGTGCCACCTTTCAAATGTAACAATCAAAACAAAACTAACATGTGTACCTACATGTAACATAGTTTACATATTTTCTTAGTAAATTTATAGGTTACATATTAATCAAGATTTTCCCATGGATTTGTGAAAAAAATTACAATTGTAAACATTAGTATAATGTAAACAAAGAATGATAACACTTCCAAAAACTAATTTCCCTTGTAACCTAGTAAATAAGATATGAGAGTATTATAGCTGCACATACTGAGCTTATAAAAAAAAAACTGGAAAAGAACAATCACAACAAATCAATGCTAAAGTTATTTACAAATGCTAAAATGTGTCTTTCCATTACCATTCAAGCTCAATCAGCTTTTTAACAAAATTTGGTAGAAAGATATTCTGAATCTCAGGAAAAATTTATGGTTCCTTCACATTATTATATTTTCCTTAGTCTATGACATTATACAAATTGTAGCAAAACAAAGTTACAGTGTCTAGTTGAAATGTTACATGTTATATTTTTTTACAAAAATGATTTAACATTTCTAGAACACAACATCAAGATTTGTAATAACAGCGTCCTCACAAATAAGGTTGTGGAGGCTAGATGATGCAGACGCAATAGTGGTCAAGTGCTTTGGCCACAATGCTTCTCCGAAGGCACTGCTTACTCTCGCAACTATTAACAAATCATGCTGGCTAATAGAGGGATCACAGTAAGTAGTATTTGTACAGATCTTGCAATCTACATGCACGCGGCGCCCTTAGTTGTGTGAGTTACCATATCTATACACGTGTACATGGCTCGCTGCTCGACTTACAACTACAAATAAAGGTTACGCGCGCTCGTAGATTGCAAGAACTATACCTAATTATAGGAATATTTTTGTATGTTGGTAAATAACTGTCACCAGCAGTATTTCCGGACCTATACGACCTGCAAACCTTCAAGAAAAGAGCGTACTCCCTCTTAAAAGGCCGGCAACGCACCTGCAGCTCTTCTGATGTTGCAAGTGTCCATGGGCGACGGTAGTTGCTTACCATCAGGTGATGACCCGTTTGCTCGTTTGCCCCCTTATTTAATTTAAAAAAAAAATATATTTTATGTTTTAATTTTTTTATTGTACTACCAAAAAGATTCACTGTGTATTTAGACATTATTGATAATGTTTTTCCTTGCCTGTCAAGCATTTTATGAGTTTACACATTTTCTTTAAAGTAAGGATTATTGTAATGAAATGAAATGAAAATGAAAAAAAAGGTTTATACATTAAAAGCAAAAAGTTTACATTACAATTTTTTTGTCTGCCAAACTGTAGAACAGTTTGTAGGCAGATAGTAATATAATACCTATGGACGCTTCACACCACGTCAGTCTGGCCCCGTGCTAAGTACCCGAAGGACTTGTGTTATGGGTACCAGACAACGGAAATATATTTAATACTTTTATACTATACATATATTTGAGATTTTTATAATAATTATGATACACATATTTAATATACATCCATGACCCAGGAACTTTATAAACTATTTGTTCCGTCGGCGGGACTCGAACCCGCGACCTCCAGCTTGAGCTCAACGCGCTCACCACTGCGCCACGGAGGTCGTCATAGTAGTTTGTAGGTTTATGGATTGTATTGACGACTTAACGGTATGAAAAAAATACAATGTACTGTTTAGAAAGTCGTCACAGGGGGTGCGCAGTAGCGATTATGATATACCGGCCCTGCAGCTGGTGGATTAGCTCATAATTCATATACTAAGAACACGCTTCTGTTCAGTTCAAGTTCGTCTGAACACACGCTAATAAAGCCTTTATTCACTGACTATAACCATACAAATTTTTTTGTAGCTAAACTAGAATAATACATTAATTCATTTTGTCCTTTGACATAGGCCTCCGCCGTTTCCTTCCATTTGTCCCTGTCCCTGGCAAATCTCCTCCATCTCATCATTTGGGAGGGACCTCTATATTAGTATTTTTCTAAATTTCTTTACCATTGCTCATTTTCAGAAATGAACGGCTTCTATCTTTCTGGGATGTAACAATCACCGATGATGCCCTACCCCAACAGAACGGTGAGGAGGAGACGCCAAGTAAACGACAGAGGAAGAAGTCCATAAGCGCTCCCACTGTCCCAACACCAACATACAACTTTGTGTTAGAAGACGCTCCGAGAATCATCGATGCGGAGTTACAGACGGAGGATAGTTCAACGAGATTAAGATTAGCAGCGTGCACGAGGAGCGGAGTCATACATTATTATGGACATGTTATTAATGGGTATGTATTGTTATTTGTAGCCATGATTTAAAGCAACATCATATATGTCGCAGGGAAATGAGGATATCAGGGATTTCACGAAATTCTAGGCATATAATTTCACTAGGCATATCACGAAATCTCGGTAGATGTCGAATATTCTTGTTTATTACGTCTTCTTACTAAAATATATCTAGTGATATGATACCAATTTATCGCCAGTGATATGTCGTTTCACTAAACTAAATCTAGTAAAATGTCAGAAAAGCGGATACCGCCGAATTTCGTGACATCCCTAGGGATTTCATGAAATCCCTGATATCCTGGTTTCCCTGCGACATAGATTTTTAGATGTTGAGGCCGCGCAAACCTTTTAGATTGCTCAGAAACAATGTAAATGGTTAGCGCAATGTTATTGCAGTTGCAGTAGAGATCAACTACTAAAACATGGTGCGCCCCTCCAAAATTCAAAACATTGGAAGTGCGTTGTCTTGCGGGGTCAGCTAGTTATGATTAGTTGACCAACAAATTTTGGTAAAAAGTGACATTAACTGAAATATTACGTGTACTGTGATTAGTTGAATACTTACTACATACAAACTCTTTCATAAGGATGTGACTACACACATTGAAACGCCATGTTATCGTAGTTTATCTCTATGATTCAAACGATAATAGTATTATTATTTAATTTTATTACTAACTTATTATTACTTGTTGATCTCTATCACTATAATATACGTGTAGTAAGTTCGGCGTAATTTTTCGTCGCGTTTTTATACTATTTGTGTAGCTAAATCTGTATAAATAAAAATAACGGCAATATAGCTGCAGTACTTCCGATATTGCGAGTGTCCATGGGCGACGGTAGTTGCTTTCCATCAGATGACCCGTTTGCTTGTTTGCCCCCTTATTTCATAAAAAAAAAATTTTTGGTCTCGCTAAAACTCGAGAACGGCTAATTTGACTTGGCTAATTTTGGGTTTCTTTTAGGAGGGAAGTGATACTTTACCAGGTCATTTAGTATTCCCATTTTAATGTCTATGTTTCTTCACAATTCAGCGCCACCACCAAACCCTTCAAGCCGTCCGTCACCATCCATGTCACCACGGCTGATGCTACTCCACTCCAGCTGAGCTGCTGCCGGCTGCCACCAGCGGGGGACCTGGTGATAGGATATAGCAGTGGACCGAGTGTGTTGTTTGAGAAAGTGGTAAGTGAGAAAATAATCGGCCAAGTGCGAGTCGGACTCGCGCACGAAGGGTTCCTTACCATTATAGAGCAAAATTAGGCCAAAATTGTGTTTTTTGTGTGGGAGCCCCCCTTAACTTTTTATTTTATTTTAATATTATTATTAAATATTAAAGTACACATAACTAAGGATTTTGTGAAAAAGTTAAGTACCCACCTGTTGCCATTATTGATTACGAGCAAAAAAGGCCAAATAATCATGTTTGTTGTATGGGAGCCCCCCTTAAATATTTATTTTATTTTGTTTTTAGTATTTAAGTATTTGTTGTTATAGCAGCAACAGATATACACATTCTGTGAAAATTTCAACTCTCTAGCAATAGCTAGCAATAGCCGTTCTCGAGTTACAGCCTGGTGACAGACAGACTGACAGACAACGAAGTCTTAGTAATAGGGTCGCGTTTTTACCCTTTGGGTACGGAACCCTAAAAATATGTTCAATTTTTATGTTTAACATGGTTTAACTTAGCTTTTTTTCTACTCATACGCACTTACACAATTTTTTAATGCAAAATTATTTTTTCACCTTTTATTGCTATTATAAAATCGATGGACCTTCTGCTTACTTATGTATCTTAACTAGCTCAGACCCCCTCTTTGGTCCCCTTAGAGCGGT
Organism: Lysandra bellargus; assembly: GCA_905333045.1. NCBI lineage: Eukaryota > Metazoa > Arthropoda > Insecta > Lepidoptera > Lycaenidae > Lysandra > Lysandra bellargus. The sequence goes on from HG995329.1 coordinate 2,925,452, forward strand.
GGGGGTGATTTTTTTAAACCAGATGTTGAGTTGGAAGAAGACAAATATATCTGCGAAAACCGTATGCAAATCGGATCAGTAGTTTTCGTGTTAAAGCAAAAGTCTTATACAAAATCTGACCCCTCTTTCGTACCTTTAGAGGGGTGGGTGGAATTTTTTTTATACACCAGATGTTAAGTCGGAAGAAGACAAATATATCTGCGAAAACCGCATTCAAATCGGATCAGTAGTTTTCGTGTGATAGTGGAACAAACATACAGACAGACAGACAGATAGACAAAAAACTAACTACATATTTGGCTTCTAAGCGATGTAGTGACACCCTCCGCTTATTATTTTTTGAATATCTTTAATGTACAGAATTTTCATTTCTACAGTTTTATTATATGTAGATTCTTAACATTTGGCGAAAAAATCGGGAGGTTCGATTCTGATTATGTCTCATTTACAATAAATCATTTAACAAATTAACCGATTCAGTGCGGATGACACGGGAGCCGTGTCATACATGTTTTTAACGTGTGGCGTATGACACGTGACCCGTGTCATTTGAAAAACGATTGTATCTCCCTCAAATTACACTTTAGAAGGTTCTACTCTGAACAAAATCATCTTAATTTTCCACGTAGAACAAGCCTTCGCCTCTGAATACTCTGTGAATTGCAAAATAGTAGGGGCCAACCTTTTTTAAAGGTGCGTATTACACGGCTGCCGCGTCTTATGGGTTTTTAACGTGTGGCGTATGACACGTGAGCCGTGTCATTTAGAAAGCGATTGTATCTCTCTCAAATTGCACTTTAGAAGGTTCTACTCTGAACAAAACCGTCTTAATTTTCCACGTAAAACAAGCTTATAGGCTTCGTTTCTGAATATTTTGTGAATTGAAAAAAGTACGGGCTGTCTCCTTTTTTAGCCTCATGGTTTCCATCATCAGACCACCACTTTTGTGAACATGATACCAACTCGGAACCGGATCAATCGGAACAAATACCCTATACAATAAAAGAAAAATTTTGAAAATCGCTTCACAAACGGCGGAGTAATCGTTGAACACACATAAAAAAATATCCACAGCCGTACGTATAACCTCCTCCTTTTTGGAAGTCGGTTAAAAGAACTTAACAACGAACTACTACATAGAAAACCCAGATCTATTTAATATACTCATTTTTCTAACTTTGAAACCTACAAAAGGTTTGCAACATCTGAATAAAAAAATAGCTTACCTGCCATTTTCAGGTTAACACTTAGTAAAACTACTCGAAATCAACTCAAAACAATGTAGCCTTCCGTTAACATCAATGATTTGGGCTCAACCAAATAAATCAAGTTAATACAAGCGAAAAAAACAATAAACCTTTTTGAACGTGGCGGGTGACACGGTAGCCGTGTTATCTACTTCTATGGCGTATGACACGGCTAACGTGTCACGAGAAAATTGTATGCCGCCACGACTGAAAGTCTTCAAAAATGTGCGCCGCATTGAATCGGTTAATATATTACATAAAACATTTCATTAGATACACTTTGAAGTAACATGGCAGCTGAACTAGTATTTAACTGTGTTAAGTAAAGTTTACTTAACATCAAAATCTCATTCCAGGTGCCAGACCTCAAAACTAAAACCCAAGTTCTCATCCGAGGGCCGGGGAAAGCCAAGAAGAAACAAAACACAGAAGCTAAGGCGAATGAGAAAACTAGTAATGCAGTCACATATGTGGAGCCGATGGGTGGTGTGAATAGGAAGCGAGCGACGCCGGGAGGCAACGTATGTATTAGTAACTAGATGACGCCCGCAACTCCGTTGCGCCAAAACTCGTTTATCGCACGGGAATCGTGCATTTTTCGGGGACGAAAAGTATCCTATGTCCTTTCCCGGGACTCAAAGTATCTCCATGCCAAATTTCAGCCAAATCAGATCAGCGGTTTGGGCGTGAAGCGGTAACAGACAGACAGACAGAGAGACAGACAGACAGACAGACGGACAGACAGACACACTTTCGCATTTATAATATTAGTATGTGATAAGGATGTCTGTCTGTCTATACTCTATAATTATGTCTGTATATCTGCCTGTTAGTTATTTACGCCTAAACCACTGGTATTTGTATTTGGCGGGGAAGGACATAATAAAGTAAGTACAGTACGACATGACGACCTCTGTGGCTCAATTGGTTCAGTGTGTGGCTCAAGCCGGGGGTCGCGGGTTCGAATCCCGCCGACGGAACAAAAAGTTTTTCAATGTTCCCGGGTCTGGATGTGTATTATATATGTGTATAATATAATAAAAATCTTAAATATATGTATAGTATAAAAGTATTAAATATATTTCCGTTGTCTGGTACCTGTAACACAAGTCCTTCAGGTACTTAGCACGGGGCCAGACTGACGTGGTGTGAAGCGTCCATTAAAATTTCTATATCAACCACCAAATGTTACAGGTAGAAGTATCTATGGAGTCTCGACTGGCGAACCTGTCCATTGACATCAAGAGCCGCAGCAAGTCCGCGGTCAGTCAGAATCTGACCAAGCTGCTCGTGCAGGGGCTACATTCCAAGGATAAGAAGTGAGTTACTTGTACTTCTCTAGCAAGTCCGCGGTCAGTCAGAATCTGACCAAGCTGCTCGTGCAGGGGCTACATTCCAAGGATAATAAGTGAGTAACTTATTCTTCTCTAGCAAGTCTGCGGTCAGTCAGAATCTGACCAAACTGCTCGTGCAGGGTCTACATTCCAAGGATAAGAAGTGAGTAACTTATACATAATTCTTCTCTAGCAAGTCCGCGGTCGGACAGAATCTGACCAAACTGCTCGTGCAGGATCTACATTCCAAGGATAAGAAGTGAGTAACTTATTCTTCTCTAGCAAGTCCGCGGTCAGTCAGAATCTGACCAAACTGCTCATACAAGGTCTACATTCCAAGGATAAAAACTTATTCTTCTCTAGCAAGTCTGCAGTCAGAATCTGACCAAGCTGCTCGTGCAGGGTCTACATTCCAAAGATAAGAAGTGAGTTACTTGTACTTCTCTAGCAAGTCCGCGGTCAGTCATAATCTGACCAAACTGCTCATACAAGGTCTACATTCCAAGGATAAGAACTTATTTTCCTCTAGCAAGTCTGCAGTCAGAATCTGACCAAACTGCTCGTGCAGGGTCTACATTCCAAGGATAAGAAGTGAGTAACTTTAGGTCCACTTGTGCAGATCCAGGTTTTAAGGGTTTCGATAGTGTGTTATCTTTTACATTCTTCATATATTTTACGAAAAAGATAATGTTTAATCTGGGGTTAACTTTAAATCAGATCTGTGCAAGCGGGCCCTAGAGCCGGGACACAAAAACACGGCACGACGTCGTACGGCGCCGTGCGGACGCGCGTCGTAAAAAACCCACGGCAGTGCGTCGTACGGCGCCGTACGACGTCGTGCCGTAGAAACTCACGTAGAAATTCAAGATGAGTTTCTACGGCACGATGTCGTACGACGCCGTACGGCCCCGTGCCGTGGGTTTTTTACGACGCGCGTCCGCGCGGCGCCGTACGACGCCGTATGACGTCGTGCCGTGTTTTTGTGTCCCGGCCCTTATACTTTAAAATGGGGCTTCCTTACGCTAAACGCTTAAAGAATATTCGCAAAATAATGATTAATGAGTAACTTGCCTTGCTAATGCTAAGTTATTTGTCTTGCCTATTAGCGAGTTAAAAGACTTTATTTGTTTAGATTTTATTGGAGTGAAAAAGAGTTTATTTTATATTTAAAAATATCGCACATTTGTCAGCATCGCACGCGCCGTACGCGTCGAACGCACCGCATAGTTCACGAAATGCGGCGCGTACGGTGCGGACTAATGTGTGAGGTTTCACATCATTTCAACTCTAAAATGCGGCGCGAGCGTGCTGATAAATGTGCGATCAGTTTTTAACCGACTTCCAAAAAAATCCGCCAGGTCGGTTTCTCAATGATAGAATCTTATACAATGTGTTAAAATATTAACTTAGTTAAATGCACGGTTATGGCAATAAATGAAAAATTCGTGAAAATTAGATGCATCTTTGTGATTTTTTTCTATCGAGAAAATTTTAAGATAACGTGTTTTTGCTCAGATTGAATTCTTGGAAATATAATGTAGTGTCTAATTTTAGAAAATGAAACAATACGGGGCTTATTTTCAAGTATAAAAATTAATTATAAAATCGAAAATTTTGGATTAGTCGCCCCCTTAAGGCTCTTTATATGCATGTGCGCATTAAACGCATTTGCATTTATCTCATTTTAACATCATATTTCTCCATTTTTCAGTATAATACTAACGGTGCTGCAACACGATGACCCGCTAGTCGCGTCTCGCACCGTGTCAGCGTTGCCCGCTGAGTATGTACCGATGCTGTTGGAGCAGTTGGCTAATATGGCGACTGGGAAGACTAGCCAGTGAGTATTATAACACAAATTACACTATAACAAAAGTTCACTGTAAAAGTAGCAGCGCTGAAAGAGCAAATTTTATTTTGTGATTTGTATAGGTAAACTCACTTGCCCATATGCCCATATAAACACAAAAATTTGCAAAACACAAAAACAAAAAAATTTGCTCTTTTAGCGCTACTATCACGGTGACCTCTATAAAAGAGACACTTTTTTTAATGAAATAAGGGAGCAAACGAGCAAACGGGTCACCTGATGGAAAGCAACTTCCGTCGCCCATGGACACTCGCAGCATCAGAAGAGTTACAGGTGCGTTGCCGGCCTTTTAAGAGAGAATAGGGTAATAGGGGAGGGTAAGGAAGGGAAGTGAATAGGGTAGGGTATTGGGCCTCCGGTAAATTCACTCACTCGGCGAAACACAGCGCAAGCGCTGTTTCACGCCGGTTTTCTGTGAGAACGTGGTATTTCTCCGGTCGAGCTGGCCCATTCGTACCGAGGCATGACTCTCCCACGTATAAGCATGACTCACACATACGCTCTCTAAAGTATTATGCGCGTGTTCAGATCAAACTGCCGCCGAATGTGAGCAGGCTCACTGTGAGCCTCAGTGTGAACGTGAAAATATACGGTATCGAATGTCCGCGCCTACGCCTAGCGTAATGGCGTATTGTCGGTTAGGTGTGAACGAAAAAGTGAATATATATGGAAATAAAACTGCATAACTTTCGCTCACATTCGGCGGCTCCCAGTCGGTTTAGTGTGAACACGGCTTATCACTTAGTTTTGTTACACCTGTATATCTTGCCGTGAAACAAAGTAGAAACTTCGATATCGCGATGAAGGATTGTAGCGCTAGTTGTGGGTAGAGATCAACTACGATAACTTGGCGCGCCCCTCCAAATGACTGTTTCAATGTGTGTAGTCACATCCTTATGAAAGAGTTTGAATGTAGTAAGTATTCAACCAATCACAGTACACGTAATATTTCAGTTAATGTCACTGATTACCAAGATTTGTTGATCAACTAATCATAACTAGCCTACCGCGCAAGACAACGCACTTCAAACGTTTTGATAACGCAGTTCAAAGGTTTTGAATTTTGGAGGGGCGCGCCATATTATCGTAGTTGATCTCTACCGCCCACTGACCTCCATTATACAAGTACGCTGGACATATGATACCCTTTGAAATGACAGCTGTTTTTTGTGCCTATTTGAAGCGGAATCAGCGCCCTCAAAATCGGGGGAAGAGAACTAAATCTGACGTAAACATGACGTTAAAAGTCGCCATATTGGCGCTGATAGCAGTAGTGGGAGTACTTGGAACTAATACTAGTTTCTACCACCGTAGTGATTATACTCTCTTTGGTTTCTACAACCTATAGCGATTGAACGGCCATTTGCAAGTTACGTCAGATTTAGTTCTCTTCCCCCGCATTGTGGGCGCTGATTCCGCTTCAAATAGGCACAAAAAACAGCTGGGTATCATCTGTCCTGTGTATATATATATATATATGATATACAGTGAAACCTGGTTAATACTTCAGTCGGAATTTCCAGGAATTGCTATTGTATTCTATTGTTGTCGCGATCACCGGTGCTCGCGCGGGGCCTGAAGGATTAAGCGGGACCTGGCCAAATGAAAAACCTCTATTATTGACTGTTGCAATGATGGCCCGGCAATATTTCGTTAAATTACCTCTGTTAATGGATTTTTAGAAACTGATTAATTGAGATTTTAATTCTAAGACTTTTTCGATATTTAACTCTATAATTGAGACTCTGTAGCTCATTAACCTCTATAAGCGGGACAAATTATGATATTTGTAACCAGTTTTGACGTTTTGATTATATTGTGCATGTTTTTTGTTAGTACTATCTCAGTTTTAGAACTAAAACCAACGGAATAAAAGTGTAAAAAATGTCCAAACGTAAATATAAAACGTAATCAGTATCTGAAAATTTTAAATTTCCATCAGATTATGATTGTAGAATGTCGCGTGATGAATAATTGAGTAGGGAGAATAACACACCAAAGTCAGCCCTGTGTAGAGTTATTGAACAGCGAGGAAATTCGGTATCAGTATATTGGTGGAAAAGAAAAAAATAAACGAATAAAAGCTTTAAAATTGAATAACGGCACACATCGACCCCTGTATGTGCCGGCCTCTGTAAATGAGACACCCATAATTTTAAACCTGCTTAATTGGATAACTGGATTATTGGGAGCCCTTAATAATTGGTACAAAAGTCTTGGTCCCTTGAGATCCCAATTAACCAGGTTTCACTGTATTATACATGTTCTAACAAATGAACTAATTCAATCTACTTCTTCCCAGATGTGCTGCAGTGTGCACGTGGGCTCGGGCGTTGACGCGCGCGCACGCGGCGCTCCTGCTAGCGAGCGGCGCGCGCGCCGGGCAGCCACTGGCTAAACTACTGACTATATTGACGCACAGGTAATGACAATCAATGGCGTAAGTATAGGGCGGCAAGGCTGGCAAAATGCCACGCCCCCCGCCCCGAACCAAGAGGCCGTGAGGTCAGAATTTTTGAAGTGAAAACTTCTTTAGCGGCGTTGAGCACTTTTGTGGGATGGGTAAAAACTGTGAAACTCGCGTCAGATTCTCGTGCTGATCGAAAAACCTTGGAAAAACCGTAAGACGGTTAGAGAGTATAGATCAGTTAACTAAAGCTGGCACGTTCACAGTGCTCACACTTATGCAATTTCACTATACAGTATGTTTAAAAATATAATATGTTTGCATCATGATAAAAATTATCGTATAATCTGCGTACGATAATAATATGCTATTGTACTATCAGAGAAGTTGATTCCTATGCAGATGGCGGATCTAAGTAATTTTGTCGCGTTACGTCAAACCCAGCCGACCGATCACAGCTAACATTGAATTGACATAAGCCGACCACATGACTTAGGTCCGCCATCTGCATAGGAATCAACTTCCCTGATAGTACATCGGTACGTACGCACAAAATTATCGTTTGTGTAGGATAATTATCGTACGGTTCCCAACGCTGGCCGCGCGCCGATCACACGTTACCGACTTGTAACATCACGCTGTATTTATAAACAGTAGCATAAGAAAAACAATAACTGTCCCCTTCACGTTCATAAGATAGACCGCGCGTGAGAGAGACGGGCAGACTTTTTATGATGCGTATGCAGTACGACGTCACGTCATGCGCTTATTCACAGACACTACACAAGTGCAACGTTTAAATGTGTTGATCGTGCCAGCTCTTGTTAACTGACCTGTAGTGTTTTGTGTCGAACTCGAACTCGAATTGATTGTAAGGGTTTCAACAAAGGCTTTAGCAAGCGAGATGTCACTATCAGTAACACTGCGTGGTAGAAAGAGAAGCGTGATTTGAGGTTGCATAGCTTTTTTGAAGTGAAAACTTCTTTAGCGGCGTTGAACACTTGTGGGATGGGTAAAAACTGTGAAACTCGCGATAGATTTTCGTGTTGATCGAAAAACCATACAAAACGCGTAAGACGGTTGGAGAGTAGTGTTTTGTGTCGAACTCGAACTCGAACTCAATTTGAAACTTGATCGAAACTTGATCGAAACTTTGATCGAAACCTTGATCGAAACCTGATCGAAACTTGATCGAAACCTTGATCGAAACCTTGATCGAAACTTGATCGAAACCTTGATCGAAATGCAATGGTGAAATTGGGGCTAAAAGTTAGGCGTAAAGATGTAACAGACCGACATTTTCAAATGTATACATATATGGATTTAATCTTTATTGTATCATTTCAGGAGATCCCATTTATGTCAGCTGCTCAACCTAAAGGGACGGATGGAGCTGACTCTGTCACAGAAAACTAACACGGAGACCGATGTGGAACATCAGCCTGTGCTGCAGTATAATGGTGAGTGCATAACTGTAGCTCTCAAACTTATTTTGTCTACAGACCACTTTGAGAACAAATCATATTTTAGCGCCCCCTTTGTTTCAATTTAAAATGCATTTATACGTGGGAGAGCCATGCTTCGGCACGAATGGGCCGGCTCGACCGGAGAAATACCACGTTCTCACAGAAAACCGGCGTGAAACAGCGCTTGCGCTGTGTTTCGCCGAGTGAATGAGTTTACCGGAGGCCCAATCCCCTACCCTATTCCCTTCCCATCCCTACCCTCCCCTATTACCTCTTAAAAGGCCGGCAACGCACCTACGGCTCTTCTGATGCTGCGAGTGTCCATGGGCGACGGAAGTTGCTTTCCATCAGGTGACCCGTTTGCTCGTTTGCCCCCTTATTCCATAAAAAAAATGCATCCAGATGAAATAAATCACCCCCCAAGCCTCTACTCAAAACTAGGCCTTTTCATCCGTTGTGGATGATTTACACAGTATTTTCAGAGCGAAGTAACCGCTCCTCAAATACTGTAGTGCCTGGGACAAGATTTAAATGTCCGTATGGCTGCCCAAGCACATACGGCGTTCTCGCAACGTGGTCGGCCTAGTCCAGAGGAAAGAACTAGTCAATACGTCTGGGACCAACTATGTACGGGTTTCCTCACGATGTTTTCCTTCACCGTACGAGCGTCCGTATTATGTACTTGAGTTCAGAAAATGTCTCATTGGTACACGCCTCCACCCGGAATCGAACCTGCACCCTAGAGTGCCTCTAGTCTCTACTCAACGCCCGCATTTTTATCTGGGTCCCACACCGCCCCCCTAAAGACCTTCAAGGGGGTGTCATCGCCCAATTTGGGAAAGGCTGCTATAGATATGAACACGCCTTTATAAACTTGGGCTATATGTATATAACGGAATGTTTGAGCACGATTTTTACCTATCTCCAGTAGTTTAATTAATTCGAAACTGCAATACATAATACATATTGAGAGCCAATGACAATTATTATGGCAACTCCTTTGCGCCAAAATGTTTGTCGCGCGGGAACCGTACATTTTTCTGGGATAAAAAGTATCCTATATCCTTTCCCGGGACTCAAAGTATACCATACCAAATTTCAGCAAAATCGGCTCAGCAGTTTGGCCGTGGAGAGGTAACAGACAGACAGAGACACACTATCACATTTATACCTCTACTAGATGTTCCGCGCGGCTTCGCCCGCGCAATTTAGGAATGTCACGGAAACCGTACATTTTTCCGTAAAAAAAGAAACCTATGTCCTTTCACGTGATCTATTCTTCATGTGTGCCAAATAACAAAAATGTCTCCGGTAGTTTCTTAAGATAATAAGCAATTTTAAATAATTTCCTCCGTTTTTTCTACATTTTCCTCTATTTCTTCGCTCCTATCAGTCTTAGCGTGATAAAATATAGCCTATAGCCTTCCTCGATAAATGGGCTATCTAACACTGAAAATTTTTTTCAAATCGGACAGTAGTTCCTGAGATTAGCGCGTTCAAATAAGCCCTGTTAAATAATTTTCCTCGGTTTTTTTTACACTTCCCTCTATTTCTGCTAGGGCATCGAGACCGGGTTTTCCCGAAACCCGAAAACCCGGGTTTTGGGGATCATGAAAAAACCCGGGTTTCAAAAATGAAACCCGGGTTTTTCGAGCTTTTCGGGTTTTTCGTTTTTTGTATAATTATTAAAGGCCAGCCCTGATAAAAGGTGTTTATAACAAACTAACATACAAATTATTTATTTTTATAACATATTATATAATAGGTTTAATTGTTTATATTGGTCATAATTAAACAAAATATTTTTAAAGGAAAAGTGTCGCTTTAAGAGTATTAAAGACTAATTGTCATAAAAATATTTATTAATAATAATTAATAATACATATTTTTAAAATCCTACCAAAACTATTCAGTGTAAGAAAGCCAAGTCTCTTCAAACAATCTATCCTTCGCAAAAAGTTTTCAAATTTCATAGAAGCCAAGTCTTGATAACCTTATTTTATAGTTTTCAATCAACATTCAGTGATTGACTACAGTTTTGTTTATTGAATGAAGCTTGTTGTAATACTTAACCTTGGCCCGAAAATCTTAATCCCTAGCTTTTATAAGATCCAATATATATAATAGGAGAGGCAAATAGTCGCTTCTATAAAAGTATGATACGGCCGTGCCCGTTCACTCGAGACTTGGTTGGGCACTGCCGTGACCGCACACTATGGTATTTAAATAGTATTTTAATGGAAAGGTGCTGGCAATCGCTGAAAATCATATTTAAAGTATTTTCTCATCGTTAATCTTTGAATTTTAAGAAAACCCGAAAAACCCGGGTTTTGAAAGTTGGGTCCGGGTTTCGATGTCCTAATTTCTGCGCTCCTATTAGTATTAGCGTGATAAAATATAGCCTATAACCTTCCTCGATAAATGGGCCATCTAACACTGAAATAATTTTGCAAATCGGACCAGTAGTTCCTGAGATTAGCGCATTCAAACAAACAAACAAACTAAGAAACTATTCCGAATTATAATATTAGTATAGATATCTACTGTATTATGTAATGATTTCTTTTTAAAATTCTCAACTTTACAGATTCATCATCAGACGAAGAAATGGAGGTCGAGAAGTACCAATCAGAGAGTGAACAGTCGTGGGGTGATGATCATGACGTCGATGACGTTGACGGCGACGTGAACGACATAAATGACGTGAATGACGGAAATGACGCGGATGACGGAAATGACACCGACGAGAGCGAACACAGTGAGATGTCAGATGATTAAACTATTCGTTATAATAAGCTGTTTTATTTGTTATTGAAATATTTTTTTATAAAATGAGGAGCTGGCGAACAGCGTTAATTACATAAAATCGAATTTTACAGGAGCAGTAAAAAACCGAATGACATACTTACAGTGAGCATTTGGCGTGGTTTTTATCCGTATGAAGTTTCAGACTTTATTTGAGGCAGTTTCGATTGAAAATGAGTTGAGATTCGAATTCAGCAGGCCCAAAACCTCCGGAATGTACAAAAAAAAGTATTTTGACCAGATGGTAATTAACGCGTTTTGTTCGCCAGCTCCTCAAATATAATTATGTATCATAGTTTTCTTCTGTCTTTGGACTAGCTATACTCAACCCGCGGCTCGCTGCGACCATATCAGTGGCCTGCAACACGCATGAAGTCTTTGGACTAGCTATACTCAACCCGCGGCTCGCTGCGACCATATCAGTGGCCTGCAACACGCATGAAGTAAAAGTTTTGAAATTTCATGCCCATGGGCTACCCCTAATTATTAGTCAATTCACAAGAATTGAAATAAAATATTGGGGGTAGTCACAATAAAAGTCTAAGAACGAGTGGGTACTTTTTAAAATAAATGGGCTACATTGGGGGCAGTCACAAGAAAAATATTAGAACTAGTGGGTAGGTCGAAAAAATTGAACGCAAACACCTCTTCATACGTTATGCGCTCCTGGTACTTCACAGTTCCTGGTAGCTTAAAACAAATGGGCTACCCCTGTTAATTTGCCAATTTACAAGAATTGAAACAAAATATTGGGGGTAGTCACAAGATTTTTCTTGTGGCTACCCCATCTTAGAATTAGTGGGGGGACGAAAAAACTTGATGCAAACACCTCCTCATAAGTTATGTGCTCATGGTACTTCAATACTAAATAACTAATACTAACGTTGGAATTTTCTTGAATAAGAAAGTCCTGAAATCCTACATTCCTACATTGATCTAGTTCTAGAATCTAGAACATTTGAAAATTATAAAAAAGCTCTAAATTGTAGGCATGCTGTTTGTTTATGGGCAATTGTCAGCAACTAGAAAGTCAGAAACTCGCGACTTTCAAGTTTCAACACAGGAAGTTGCGAAGTTTTTTTTTCGAATTTCCAGTTTATTACTTCACGGTTGAAGGTGTCATCTCATTTCACACCACCATTTTTTCCTTCTACTACAATTCCATTGGTAGGTATTTCATATTTTAATCTTTATACAACACGAGGAAGCAGGTAACGGAAAATGAAAATGCGCTTTGCAGACGACGCACAGTGGAAAATTTGGGTCCGTATCGGATCAAAAATCTGTAACTTCAAGATTTTTCATCGTATTGTATTGAGATTTGGCACATGTATACAGTGATATACAAAGATTTTAAAAATAATCAATTTTTGTATTTTTTTTCAATTTCAAAAAAAAGAAAAGAGAAAAAAGTAATATTACGAGTAGTTATATGTTTATTTTTTATAAATAAGTACTAATATGAGTAAAATTAAGAAAACTTAAATAATTACTTATCACACAAGCATAATAAAATACATAAAATTTTAAAATCGTATAATACCTATCTATACCTCACACCAAACTAATTGATCTCAAATTAGACAAATCTTATAATATTATTGGTTTTTTAAAACTAGGTTTTAGTTACTGATAATGTTATATCTAATTGTTATTATCCTCGCTATTCCTAACTAAAATTACTTCCGGTGTAAATGTAGGATCACCTTCAGGTACCACCTTCAAAAGACTTAGTGCCTCTTCATCAAGATCCTTCACATTTCTCACATAAGGTTTTCTTAAACTTGAAATGAATGGATCTGAAGTATATAGAAGCGTTTTAAATACGTCTTCATTTGTAGCTATACGGGAACATTTTCTGGCATGGTGCAGGCGCATATTTCTGTAGTCTTTATTGCGCGACTCTTGTGCATCTTCCGACAGTTGCCCAATAGGAAGAACAGAAAAATGTTTGATCACGTTTTCTCCGTGTATAAGTAATTTGTGCACGGAGGATGGCATGTAGTACCAATCATAAGGCATCAATTCTAAGGCATAAACTCCAAATTTTTCGGGATCGATCATCATTCCAGAAGATAGAGCTTGTAAAATAATATACAAGCGTTTAATCAATGTTTCATCGACACCTGTTATGTTCGCCGAGCAAGTGTAATTGTAAAAGAACCTTCGTGCTGTATTTCCATCACTTGAGTTTCCACTTAATTGACGAGGTTTGTCGATAATTATTAATCCTAGCTCTTCCCTGAAACTTTTTTGAACAAATTCCTTCTTTTCTTTTTTTCTTCTGTTGTAGCAGACCAAGTCTTAAAGTCAAGATTGTAGCAAATGTGTAATACCATTTCCATGCTGCGAATCCAGGCATGCAATGTGGATAATCCATATTGGTAAGCACTTTCATTTTCAGGTCTAGCAGTCACTTTTAATAGGTCATTCATAAGTCGAGGAGTAGCCCCACATATCGTGCACGTAGAACCCGATGGAGTTTCTGTTAGGACCTGAGCCACCTTACCATCAATCATTGTTAGAAAAAGTTCGTGCTTCACATTTATTGCAACTCTATCTTTGTTTATTAATGACGGGCGTAAAGATTCAATTTGTCTGGTAATTTCGTCTACAACTGCTTTAGTTTTTTCAGGAGTTTCTTTACAAAATTCAATAGAAATGGGTCTACAATAACGAACAGATGAAGGTACTGGATTTTGCCAAATAATGGCCTTTGAGATGTCATCAATTAATCTAATGGGAACTAATGAAGTGACGAACAGATTGGCATCTGAAATAGTTTCCGATTCTTCTGGCAGTTTCTGCTTGTATTGACTTTGGCCAGATGAACCATCACATCATAGGGAATGATGAAATCACCCTTAGTACAGTTGAAAGTTGACATTTTAATGGAAATAACCAATTTAAATAAGTGTCACTTAATATGAAATACACGCTGAAGTGTGCAATTTGAAGATATTTGCTTCCCCTTATATACTGGTTTTTCAGATATTAAATACGTACTAATGTCAATGTTATGCATATTTACTCACGCAGGACGAATGCAAAATAGATAATAAGCTATTGCTATCAAAATATTGTGGTTAATATTGTTTTTGTAAAGTATGTCAGCAGTAACCGCAAAAGATACCGAATTATCTACTCCGACCTCTATCACATTTTTTTCCCATAACTTCCAGGACCGCAAACTTCCGCAGCAGATTTTTTAAATTTTTCATTTATGAATAGTAAGGCTATCAAATAACACATAAAGTTGCGCGTGGGGAGCCGTGGGTAAATATGAAAACCTTCGACGAAAAAAAAAGAAAGTGAAAAATAGGGTATGTCAATTTTTAAGTACTTATTCAAAAATAAAAAGCATATTAAAAAAAGTTAATAGCTTATAAGAACATAAAATATCCTTTTTAAAAATGTATAAAACCGCATGAATGTGCTAAATACTTTTTTCACAATATTCATTTGAATTATGTGTATGCAAACATTTGAATGAGCCATCCGCTACTTCAACTTATGAAAAAAATATATTTATGCAGTTTTAGTACAAAAAAAATGTCTGATTAGGATTATTTGGTTATTAGAGTATCGAATGCAATAAATATTTCATTCAAATTGTGATATTTTTAAAAACCATTTATGATATGCTCTAGTTCTACCATTTTCCATAGTGCGGCGTAGCGGGCGCGGGCCGGTCAATTTCGCCGCGAACGCCCGTCGATGTCTGCGGCTGGCTGCGCCGCGTACACAAAGCACACGCCGTCTGCGATACTGCATGTACCAGTTTATGGTTTGTGTGATCCACGGCGGGCAGCCGCGGACATGCACCTCCAGTGCCCGCCGGGCACCAGCGGCGCGGTCTTTTTGCCCGCCGTGTGTTGGTAATATAGGATTCCCTTTTTGATATCGTTCGCGGCGAAATTGACCAGCCCGCCCCGCCCCATCGTCCGCAAAGCGCCTACAAACAAAATTGGTACAACAGTTTTGAGGATAGATGATAAAAAAACATTTGTACTTAACATATTTATTCATATAAACGTACATCACCTTGTATGCTCAACTTACAGTCATAAAGCTTTGAAAATTGTCCCTATATACGAGGTAGAAATCTATGGCTGCCTTCACACTAGCGTTTGTCCAGCGTAGGCGTTCGATGAACGTATGCGCAGCGCAGATGCCGCGACAACCCGGCGCGTGCGTCGCGTTGCTGCCGCTTTTCTACTGGAACAATCAGTACGCTGCGCTAGCGCAGCGTTTAGTTCATTCTGCAGAGGAAACGTTACTCCAACGCGACGCGTGTTGTCGCGGCGTCTGTGCTGCGCATACGTTCATCGAACGCCTACGCTGGACAAACGCTAGTGTGAAGGCAGCCTATGCCTCAATCCCATAAGTTGAAGACAGTTTTTCGCGAAAAGATCTGTCTTTACGAATAACACAAATCTACCAGCCAAATAGAGTTTGGTTTACATATTAAATCATTCATTATTTTCCTTTGATGTCATTATCAATTTCCAAAGCCTTTTCTATAAAATATTTACAAAAATACATTCTCGACACTTTAGGCACCATCAAAAACGACTGCACATAATCGCCAAAAAGCGACTGATACCTCTTACGGCTAAATACGAAACACTGCTTAAATTAGGGGCCTCTTAAATGTCAACAGAAAATTAAGTACATCTTGTCTTCCACTGTTGGACACTTTTGACAGTTCTTACTGTTAGACACCCCTAAACTCGTATGTCTGACAGTGGAAGACGAGATTCCTAGAGTTACCACAAAGAAAATTAGATTTAAAAAAAAATTATACACTTTCAGAGGTTTTGAGGAACCCAAAACTAGTTGCTGGTCGTTCTCACCTTTATAGTCTTTATACATACATACATGCCTATGTTAAAAAGTGGCATTTTATTTTAATTCAATCGATTCGATCAGAAAGTCACTAAAACAGCCAAGATAACCCAAATTTAATTAGTGTTCCGACTATAACTATCTTATCACTAATCCTATGTCTTCTTAGGTGGCGGTCTGAACACACCGACCACAACAGCGTGGTCTCTTTCGTAGGGCTCCAACGTTAACTGTTCTTGAGGCTTGAGTTTGTCCGCTTGTAATTTTTTCACCTCAGCGGCGAAGACTGCTTCGGGTTGTGCGGTGGAATCTATGCAGGAGGCCTGAAAGAAGATACAAGATTATAATAATGTTCTATATTAAGATGGTAATGTTTTTTTGAAGTTAAATCCTCAGAGAGAGAGTTCGTTATCAACATGGGTGATTTAGCATTTTTTTGTCATCACGGGAATTTAGTTCTACTAAAAAATTGTCTAGATGGCGCACAATTTTAAGAGTGCTTGGCGAATCGAAATCGCAATAGGGAAAATGTACGTTTTTCCTTCGATCACCAATTCTTGGAAATCTTTTGCTATCGCGGCCCACTTGGGCCTTACGGGGATTGATAGGTTAAATTAATTTAAACTATGTCCTGGCCTTTGACCAGCAAAAACTATTGTCAAATTAAAATTGTCACTAACTTAATAACTAATATTTATGGACAAATTGTCCGAAATAAATAATTATTATTATAATAATTAAAATTTTATTTTCTGTGCATATCCCTCCCTATTACGACTAAAATTGCTTCTAAACTGCCATTATCTGTAAAACTATGCTTACCTTAATAGATATAACAAAATGTCCACCATTTTTAAGGAAATGCTGTGCGTTTAAACTAACTATCCTAGCTTGATCGGGCTGCGCCACATCCGCGAATATCGTATCCACCATACCGACGAGCATTCTGCAAAGAAACATCACTTTTAGTACAGCCAAAAAATTTTTAGTAAAAGAATATTCGTTAAGTTGGCTCAGAGAGAGAGTTCAAGTTATCAACATGAAAAATTTAGTTTTTTGATTCTCATCATTTAGAAAGAGTTAAAATTATATGTTATTATGGAAATAAGTGAAATAATTAAAAATGCAAGGGGTTGAGTCAATTTTTCTTCTTCAAATCCCAACATCAACACATACATACAAAATTTTTCTACTAAGTACAGACAACTCTGTTGCGTAAAAATTAGTTTATCGCGCGGGAACCGTACATTTTACGGTAAAAAGTATTCTATGTCCTTTCCCGGGACTCAAAGTATCTCCATACAAAATTGCAGCAGAATCGGTTCAGCGATTGGGCGTGAAGAGCTAACAGACAGAAAGATTCAATAATAAGTGCGAGTCGGACTCACGCACGACGGGTTCCATACCGTTATAGAGCAAAAATAGGCCAAAAATTGTGTTTTTTGTATGGGAGCCCCCCTTAACTTTTAAATTTATTTAATTATTATTATTAATTATTAAAGTAAAATAATATTTAAGGCCTTCGTGAAAGTTTCAAGTGCTATCATTATTGATTACGAGCAAAAAAGGCCAAAAAAATCACGTTTGTTGTATGGGAGCCCCCCTTAAATATTAATTTTATTTTTATTTTAGTATTTGTTGTTATAGCGGCACCGGAAATACACAATTTGTGAAAATTTCAGAACTCTAGCTATAGCGGTTCTTGAGATACAGCCTGGAGACAGACAGACGGACAGACATCGAAGTCTCATGAATAGGGTCCCGTTTTTACCCTTTGGGTACGGAACCCTAAAAATCCAGATAGAACAAAAATTGGAGAAAGATAATTATGTTATATGGAGAAACATTTTTAATCGTTCGATCACGGATTCTTGGAAATATATTGTTCTCTCAGCCACATGTGGCCGCTTGGGAGTTGAAGCGTTAACAAAAAGAATAATTAACCTGTATTTCAATGGATGTCTGGCGTCTTCTATAATAGGAATGATGTTTGTTCGTTTCTTGGCAACATTTATAAGATCTCTTCCGGATCTGTGTGAGAACTCAACAGCATAGACAAGACCCTCCTAAAAAAAGAAAAAAAAGTTCAGAACTTGTACAAAAGAGTAAAAAAATGAAATTTTTCATTCTTTTTCTCAGTATAGTGGGTAGTGATTATTATAGTCGTCACGAATAGGTCAGTGCATGGTATTCATCATTGAAAAAAATAGAAAATAATTGTTTTTCAACCAATTTTCACATTTATAATAAAGTATGCTGTTATAAGGAGTTACTAATAAATAATAATAATTATAAACAAAATAACTTTTCCACATTTCTTTATCTAGCAAAAATTAAAAATGCTAATAATAATAATAATAGTATTTTTAAAAGATAAAACAGACATCAAATTTTTGTACGTAATTAAGAATTAAAATTCGCTATCTTAAAAAATACAGAACCGATTTTGATGAAACTTGCAGTATTCCCTAAGTTGAACAATACCTAGTACAATAAAAAAAAAGACGGGTTGCACCCCGGGAGTGCCGGCAGAAGTGAAAACTTGATTATTAACGTTGTGCATTATTTTTTTAACCCATCTTTTTATGAAAATCGATTTAAAAAATTTTAAAAAAAACGATCGTTTTAATTAATTAATCGAAACCCTTACAATCGATTAAAAATATCGACAATCGAAAAAAAAAGCTGCTGTCAAACAGACTGTCAGACACTTCTCGCGACAGTTGTCTTGCAGGTGGAAACGCGGCCTTAATCAGCGCGTCTGCTAAAGAACTCATTTCCCCAACTGTACATTTCTGCTAACAACTCATTTCCCCGACTGTACATTTCTGCTAAACAACTCATTTCCCCGACCGTACATTTCTGCTTAGCACAATTTTCCCCAACTGTACATTTCTGCTTAGCACAATTTTCCCCGACTGTACATTTCTGCTTAGCACAATTTTCCCCGACTGTACATTTCTGCTAAACAACTCATTTCCCCGACTGTACATTTCTGCTAAACAACTCATTTCCCCGACTGTACATTTCTGCTAAACAACTCATTTCCCCGACTGTACATTTCGTTTGAGTTCGACACAAAACACTACTCTCCAACCGTCTTACGCTTTTTCGATCAACACGAAAATCTGACGCGAGTTTCACAGTTTTTATCCATCTCACAAAAGTGCTCAACGCCGCTAAAGAAGTTTTCACTTCAAAAGAATCACTAAAATCGGACTTGTGGTTCCGGAGATATGCATGCACAAACATAAAAATTAAAAACTTAAAACATACATACATACACTTTTGAAATTTGGCACATTTGTTCAGAAGCTGTTATAGATTAACATATACAAAAACTGGGCAGTTCTGGAAATATTACATACATACGCGTCGAATTGATAACCTCCTTTTTTGAAGTCGGTTAAAAAAACTATGTTTTAAAACCCTGTTACTAGCAAAAAGATCCTTTTGTCCTGTCTATCAAGCCACTTACCAACAGAACAAACTTTCACAAAACACTATAATATGTACAGCATGACGGAGAGTACTTGGTACTCGATTCTCATTATAATTATGTAATAAAATTAGGTACTTAATTTTTGACAAAATATTCCTTTAAGAGCCCGGGTTACCCTCGAAATTCTCATACATACGTAATACCAAAATCATTTTCTCATACGAAAATATTTAACATGTTTGAGTTATTTTTCAGCTTAAAGTAGTAATTACCTAGGTTCCTGTACAAAAATTAACTTCAAAATATTTAAACACTAAAAAAAATTTTTTTGTGTATAATTTTTTTTAACTAAATTTACTACTAACCCCCTTACTAATAAACGCTGTATAAGCTTTGAATAGTTATACAGTGCTTTGTCTTCTTCGATCCAATTAAAAATGTCACTTGTGTGACAGGAACAAAACACTGTATAACTATTCAAAGCTTATACAACGTTTATTAGTAAGGGGGTAAATAATTATTTAACTTTAAGCTACATTTACTCAGTGATCAATTGATACTATTTTTTTATATTATTTTTTTTCAACTAATATAACAGCTAAATATCACGCCCTCGAGTATTGAAAATGTCTCACCAGTCATGCTGTATAACTAGAATGTCTTTACACTATGGATCTTTTTATTTGTAAGGGACTAACTCCACAGTTAGAGACATATATTATTAAATGAAGATTTTGATAAGCCACACAATTATTTTGATATAATTATCTGTGAAACTCTTCATAAAATTAATGTTAAATCCTTAAATGTCTGTGTATTCATAATCTTCTAGGTTGAAAAACAAATATTTAGTAAACATTATTAAAAACAACATTCTAAAAACAAACTTACCGGTCCAACAATATCGGATACGTGACTGACTGTAGTTCCACTGGCCGCACCGAGATACAACACTCTGGAGCCCGGAGGCATGTGTATAGCATCCACTCCACCCATGATAGCCGCAGCCAGCTTTGATCTGAACGGATTCCATACTCTGTACTCAACTTTTTCTCCTTCGTTCTGAAAATAAGTTACTGTTACGATCCGGACGGAGGAACTTTTGTAGATTTTTTTTTGTGGTTTGAATCAGAAGTGGGTAAGTGGATCTAGTCTTCACGAATAGGTCTAGTTTAGAGGGACCACTAGTCATCATTTAGAAAATACTAAAGTACTAAGTAATCAAAAACTTATTGAATACTTTAGAAAGTATTGGTCGAATTCAACCCCGCCAAGACACAAGTCTGCACATTCACCACTAAAAAGTCACCAATGGTCGTATGTCCTCGTTTCGAGGGCACATCTTTAACCATCTCCCCTAGCATTGAGATATTTGGCGTCAACATATCGAGCGAAGTCCAGTTCCGATATAATCTAGAGGGTAAGGCCAAATTAGCCTCGAAGAAGCTCGGTGTTCTTAACAGAGCGAGAGAGTACTTCAGTCCGGACCAACGCCTACAGCTCTACAAGGCGCAGGTTCGGCCTCATATGGAATATTGTTCTCATCTCTGGGCAGGGGCGCCAAAATACCAACTGCTCCCTCTGGATCGTATCCAACAAAGGGCCGCTCGAATTGTTGACTGCCATAGTGTTTCAAACAGCTTGGACCCCTTGGAATTACGCCGAGATGTAGCTTCACTCTGCATCCTCTATCGGTTGTATCACGGGGAGTGCTCTGAGGAATTGTTCGGAATCATACCACCTGCAACTTTTCGCCATCGTCCTACGCGAAAAACATACCATCCTGATCACCTTGATGAGTGGCAGTCTTCCACAGTGCGTTTTTCGCGTAACTTTCTGCCGCGCACTGTAAAACTCTGGAATGAACTGTCACCAGCAGTTTCTCCAGACCTATACGACTTGCAAACCTTCAAGAAAAAAGCGTATTCCCTCTTAAAAGGCCGGCAACGCACCTGCAGCTCTTCTGATGTTGCGAGTGTCCAAATAAATAAGTGTGTAAATACAGTTACTGTTATAGCTTATATTATGCAACTTAAAGTTGCTTATACTTTAGTTTATGCTACTTGAACCATACATTTTCCAAAATAAAAAAGATGGGTTGCACTCCGGGAGTGCCGGCAGAAGTGAAAACTTGATTATTAACGTTGTGCATTATTTTTTCAACCCATTTTTTATGAAAATCGATTTAAAAAAAAATAAAAAAACGATCGTTTTAATTAATTAATCGAAACCCTTACAATTGATTAAAAAATATTGACAATCGAAAAAAAAAGCTGCGTCAGACAGACTGTCAGACACTTCTCGCGACAGTTGTCTTGCAGGTGGAAACGCGGCCTTAATCAGCGCATCTGCTAAAGAATTCATTTCCCCGACTGTACATTTCTGCTAAACAACTCATTTCCCCGACTGTACATTTCTGCTTAACACAATTTTCCCCGACTGTACATTTCTGCTAAATAACTCATTTCCCCGACTGTATATTTCTGCTTAGCACAATTTTCCCCTACTGTACATTTCTGCTAAACAACTCATTTCCCCGACTGTACATTTCTGCTAAGCACAATTTTCCCCAACTGTACATTTCTGCTGAACAACTCATTTCCCCGACTGTACATTTCTGCTAAACAACTCATTTCCCCGACTGTACATTTCTGCTAAACAACTCATTTCCCCGACTGTACATTTCTGCTAAACAACTCATTTCCCCGACTGTACATTTCGTTTGAGTTCGAGTTCGACACAAAACACTACTCTCCAACTGTCTTACGCATTTTGTATGGTTTTTCGATCAACACGAAAATCTGGCGCGAGTTTCACAGTTTTTACCCATCCCACAAAAGTGCTCAACGCCGCTAAAGAAGTTTTCACTTCAAAAACTATTTTATGTCATTTTCATTGACTCCAAGGATCACAATAATTCACAACTGCGTAGCTGTTTTATCATCAAGAGGTAACATACAGATTACAGACATAATATTTAAAACAATATGGATAATTAGTTAATTTATTCAACAAGCTTTTAAATAGTACCTATCCAAAAAAACTAACAAAAAATAAATACCTCAACAGATATTCTCTTTTCTCCATAAACTTCTGAGCCGGGTACAAAGTTCTTTGTGACTAGCGCATCTTCTTTGCCTCTAGCGATGAACACTCCGGGATGTCTGAAAAGAGTCTCGTGTGAATACTTTCAAAGACAGTTATAGCTTTATAGGTGTGCAGTGAGGAGAAATCAGTAAGATATGTTTGGCTTCAAGCGTTCGCATTCAGAAGAACGAAAGTTATATTGTAACATCATTTAGAACATAAAGACAAGATAGAGGTATTTAAGTAAATAAATTATTGAAGACAAACTCAGACAATGATTACTAAGCTAGTTTTTTAAATAAAGATTGTCCGAAAATGCAAAGAATGTATCAAAACCTTCAATAAAACCGATCCGACGACCTCCGTGGCGCAGTGGTGAGCGCGTTGGTAGCTCAAGCCGGAGGTCGCGGGTTCGAGTCCCGCCGGCGGGAACAAAAAGTTTATAAAGTTCCTGGGTCATGGATGTATGTTAAATATGTGTATCATATAATAAAAATCTTAAATATATGTATAGTATAAAAGTATTAAATATATTTCCGTTGTCTGGTACCTGTAACACAAGTCCTTCAGGGACTTACCACAGGGCCAGACTGACATGGTGTGAAGCGCCCATAGATATTATATTATATTATTATTATAATAAATAACCTACATAATCATTAAGAGTCCGTATACGAAATTTTGCCGATGAATATGAAATTGCAAAGGTTCGCTACAGAAATATTATTAGGTTTTTTCCCATTATTAGACTTAAAAAAAATATATATTAATTATTAGATTTCAAATATATTTAAGCGTGGAAAGCCGACTCGAACCTTGCGGCAAGAAATATAATGTGAGATTTAGGTTGTTTTGAATCATGTTTTTTGGCACAATTTGTTTTTTTTTTCTTTTTTCTCGAATTGGATAGAATTTTATCTATAGATTATTTCTGTCTTTTTCTTTTTATGAATTACAGCTCCAAGTTGCCGAAATTAACAGCAATTCTTTGCCCATTTTTTCTAAAATTTTGCCGAGTTACATATTTTTTTTACTCAACTAATAGTGGTAAAAAGTAATTCAAACATTGTATATAGACGACTTTCTCAACAGTACATTGTATTTTTTTCATACCGTTAAGACGTCAATACAATCCATAAACAGGTGATATTCTAAACATTTTACAGCAAAAATCACAAAACTGTCGCGGGTTTGAGTTGGATTATTTAAAAATACTTTTAAAAAAAAATCTAGCTCCAACATTAGATTGTAATTGAAACGATCTTACATGTTGTGCATTAAAACTTATAGAAATACTGTATTTTAACTGTTAAATCACATCTGTTAAACCAGCGAAATCGGCAAATTTCGTATACGTACTCTTAAAATATTCTCGAGTGTGATGTATCAGAGTGACTACTTCAGACTTTCCCAAGTAGTCTTGTGACTTGTCATAGCAAATAACTTCTAAAGCAGTTGCTTTCTGCCATCAGGCATTTTATCAGCTCATTATATTTACCTGTGCGGCTCAATAATAACTTGTTTGCCTCCTTTGAATCCGCCACCAGCGCCTCCACGACCGCGACCCCGACCTGCGGATAAAGAGCATATTAGAGATGTTCTCCGACTGACGTGATGAGTGTGTTGACGATGATGAATCAGAAGTGGGTATGTGGTATCATAGTCTTCACGAATAGGTCGAGATTAGAGGGACCATTCTATCATCATGTAATAGCTAATCTGACAACATAAAGCCAAAAAATTATAACTAATCCAAATGTATTGATTTAGATACTACCATTAAGGAAATTGATTCCTAGGCAGTTGATGTATTACCACTGTCATTTGGTTGGCTTATGTCAATTCAATGTTAGCTGCGACTGGTCAGATGGGTTTGACTTAACACGACAAAATTAATTAGGTCCGCCATCTGTCTATCAACTTCTATGATAACTCCTTGCCCAAATGAAAAAACTTAACAAATAGGCGGAAATCCCATAGACATGCTTTTCTTTGGAGAAACTAACCTATTAAGCATTTTTTTTAAAGAGAATAATTACAAACCTCCGCCTCCGCCACGGCCACCGAATCCGCGGCCCCCGCCGCCGCCACGCTTCTCAAACTTGCCACCGCCGCCGCCTCTGCCGCCACCGAAGCCGCCTCGGCCTCCGCCCCCGCCGCGGCCTCCACGAAAACCGCCGCGCCCTCCACCACGTGGGCTATTGAATTCTGAAATTAAAAAAAACATTAAAAAAGTTAGGTTTGAAAATGAAACGTGCAGGCACGTTTATTATATTTGGACGCGCGTTATCAATGTTTCCGCGTGGGTCCCTCTCCCACATGTAGAATACAATGTTAACAATAAATGGCAATTATTGGATGTATTAAATGAGATAAAAACAAATTAAAAAATGCATTATCAATAAGTAACTATACAGATGAAAAGTTGAGGTTAGGTTGAGACTTGAGGTTATTTCAATTTTTACTGAAACTACGATAAAATTACAAACGTAAATAGATAAATTCAAACAGACCTTATATAAAAACACGTAAAAGTTTGCTATTGCAGCTAAAACAATTGAAGATATAAAAATACCACACCGAAAGACCACGCGGTAAACACGTTAGGATGACAAAAAAAATACTTACCAGGCTTTCCCATGATGGAATATAGATTAAACAATATAAAATTATCTCCACTTCACAATAGAAAACTTTTACTTAATAATTTCAAGAAAATAATTAAATTGTATTAATTTTAAAAACGGGCGGACACCATCGCTACCGCACCGTCTTGACACCGCAGGAAAGAACGCCATTTTGAAAAGTAGCACAAATCAAATCACTAATGACAAACCCGGTGTTGTCACACCAAATTTTAGAAAATCAGTAGACATCATGCCAAAAATTGGTAGAATTATAGTTTTTTTTTTTTTTATTTTATTAAATAAGGGGGCAAACGAGCAAACGGGTCACCTGATGGTAAGCAACTACCGTCGCCCATGGACACTCGCAACATGAGAAGAGCTGCAGGTGCGTTGCCGGCCTTTTAAGAGGGAATACGCTCTTTTCTTGAAGGTTTGCAGGTCGTATAGGTCCGGAAAAACTGCTGGTGACAGTTCATTCCAGAGTTTTACAGTGCGCGGCAGAAAGTTACGCGAAAAACGCACTGTGGAAGACTGCTTAGTACCAGGGCTTCATAACGTTATCGAATAACAGAAAAAATATCGTTACGTACCGTTATTTTCATAATGGTAGCCAGATAACGTTATTTTTTTAACGATATTTAGTAAAATAACGTTATATTTACCGTTATTATTATAACGATATTTTTTCGATAAGTATAAACGAAAAAATATCGTTATGATAATAACGGTAAATATAACGTTATTTTCTGGTATCAGGTATGCGATCGTGCACGGTACTCTAAATCTCACTGGCAGCCCACTTTTTTTGCGAGATTTGTGTGAAAATACAAAGAAAAAATACACCTTATAAGCGTGATTACGTTTAGAAAATTTTCCCGCTTGTCATGACTTTCTTGACGGACTATAACGTTATCAAAGAACATATATTTACCGTTATAAATCCTATATAACGTTATAACATTAACCGCTATTAAAATCAATTTTTAACGTTATTTTTAATATCGGTTAAATTTTCATAACGTTATCTATGCCCTTGAAGCAGTAACATTATGAAAAAATAACGTTATTTGAAGCCCTGCCGCGTAGGCGAGTTTGACAGCTGTCAAACTCGTATGCATCTACTTCACTTCGTGTGAATTTGACAGTTTTGACGGTTCGCAGCAAACCGTCAAATTTGACACGTGGGCTTAGTGCTGCCAATTTAACAAATATCTGCCATTTTGCCTTATAAATTATAATATAAGGAAAAATATTTATTGTATTAAATTTAACGCAAAACTTAACTCTTACGGCTCCAGTCTTTACTTTTAAAATAATTGGGGTTTTAGAATAGAATAGATTTTTTTTATTTGTACAAAAACTAAACTACAGAAGAAACACGCTAAAAGAATCCGTACAAAATATAGGCGGTCTTACCGCTAAATTGTTTTTTTTTTTTTACATAATTTTTTGCTCTCTAATGCATGCGCTCTTTGTCTCCACATACGAATTTGTGATTTTTTACTTGGACATTTCTCGAAATTTGTTTTTAGTTATTAGTATAAGCTGTGCTTTTG